>OX101819.2:39691640-40947210 GCA_944452925.2 Chrysolina oricalcia
TATGTTGTCCGATCTATAGGAAAGAAGTTTCAGGAAACGCCGTTGTAGTGATTCAATTTTCTCTATATACAGCTGATGAGATGGATTCCAGATTATTGATGCGTATTCTAATTTAGATCTGACGAATGCATAGTATAATGTTTTCGATGTAGATGGGTCGGAGAATTCTTTCGAGATTCGAGCTATGAATCCATACATCCTATTTGCGGCAGTCACAGTAGACTCAATGTGAGGCGCAAACGAGAGTTTGGTGTCAAAGGTAACACGAAGATCGGTGAATGTGGCAGGCCTTTCAAGTGGAATATCGTCTATTGCATAATGATATAAAAATGACTGATTTCTGAGTGTGAAGGTCATAGCATTACATTTACTAGCATTCAACGGAAGATTGTTATGTAAACACCATTGCTCAATGCGTTTCAGTTTATGGTAGATTGTGGGAGACAGTCCTCAGTGCAGTTAATCTCACAATATAATTTCAAGTCGTCCGCATATATCAAACAGTTGACGTCAATCACTTGAGCTATGTCATTAATGAAAGCGTTGAAGAGCAGTGGGCCATCTTCCTAGTAGCAGCACAAATAGCTCTTTTTAGAGCTCATTGAAAGAATTCGTTGACAAGGATACAAGTCAGAGCCGTTAAATTTAGTACCACTAAACATTAAAAATTATTTATTATTATTCATATTTACCCAATACAATTTGAGAATTATTTGAGTAATCCTAGTTGTGGTACAACTAGTTCTTTTACTCGTTTACTATCCGAAAAGGGGTAGAGCAGTGGTCAGTGTCCATTCTGCCACCCCTGGGTTCCAAGTTCGGATCCCGAGTCATAAATAAAAATATTGGGAATCCCTCAGAAGAAGTTTCCTCTATTTTATTTAATTTGCCCGACAGAAAGAATTTCTGTTTACAAATATCTCCGATCAGGATTTTCTAGATCGTGAATATTTTTCTTTTCGACAATATAATTTTTTCTCGCTCAACATTGCCAAGTATTGGCCAGTGCAAACATTCCTCCTGGAGACATCTATAATCTTGAACAAAGATAATGGAGTCAGTCTCACGCGAAGCGTCTGGCAGAACTACAAGAACCCCGAGCTAGTCAGGATTTTAATGACGTAGAAATGCAATTTCCCGTCAATCCTAGAGTTCAGCCAAGACGACAGTGGTTGCTATTTACTCACTCTGATCCAGCTCTACGAAACGTAGTCTAGGCCGCACCATCTTCCGAGCAAAAAAAGAAGCTCTACGAGTAGCCGGTTAGAGATTCATTCATTTCATACATTCAGACGTTGTATGAGGATTACCCCTCATACAACGATTCAGACATTCAGAGCTCACGACTCACGACTTGTGAAAGAACATTCGAACATTCGAAAAGAAACGAAAACTGTTTATCAGCGAAAACATTTGACATACGAGGGATACAATAAGTAAATAATTCTCGATTATCCGATTATGATTTACAAAAATTGATCATTTGCAAGTCATTTTGAAATATACAGGGTGTTATGTAATAAGTGTCCGATATTTAACAGGACGATTCCTCAGTTATTTATGAGGTATGAAGTTCATATAAACATAGGTCCGCAAGGCCTTCAGTTTTGAGATAGAAGTTGTTGAAAATTTATTTTTATTTTGGTTTTTCGTGAATACATTTTGAAATAATGTCTATATTTGAACAAAAATGGGTATTTGGGGACTTTTCAATATGAGAAATTCAAATTTGATCTCTGTTTGGCACTTTATTGTAGGGGGCGCCACCTACAGGTCTTTGTCTCTTTTGGGGAGTCACAACTTTTTCGTGCATGTATGTATCACATTTTCTAGAGAAAAAAACATTCCACTATCATTTTTACGTGAAAAAGGAATACTTGTCAATAGTCGCTACAAGCAGCCGTTTTCGAGATATTTTAATTTAAATTAACCGATGCATCCAATCGCCTTCTCATTGATTCTCATTGATTGAATAATCAAGTAGCCTAGTAAGTTTATTCCAATGTTTTTTTTGTGCTGTCATTTCAAAAATTATATCTTGATGCATAGTTAAATAGTTTTATTTGTTACTAGTGTGATTATTTTATTGAAAATGGTAAACTTCACCAATGTAGAGTATGCTGACATACATGTTACATACGGACTCGCTAACGGAAATGCATATGAGGTAAGACGTTTATATCAGGAGCGTTATCCGAACCGCACAACTCCTACTTCAAAAACCTTTTCAAGAATTTACACTCGGTTTAGGGAAACAGGAAGTTTTGAGAATACTAGTTATCTGTCGGGTGCACATCGGACGGTAAGAACCCCAGAAACCGAGGAAGCAGTTCTTAATCTGGTAGGAGAATACCCGGAAGCAAGCTCCAGGAAAACAGCGCTGACGTTGAACATTTCTCATGTTCTGGTATGGAAAATTTTAATTGATAATTTGTTATATCCCTGCCATATTCAGAGAGTTCAGGCACTCCTCCCTCGTGACTTTCCGTTACGTATCAACTTCTGTCGTTGGTTTCTCCAATGCCGTATTCAAAATCCTTTATTTGAAAATCAAATCCTGTTTACCGACGTATACGCAATTTTCACAACAATCATTTATATAGGAATTACATTTTCAAGAACAGTTCTCTCTCAACGTGTGGGCAGGAATCCTTGGAGATTATCTGATAGGCCCATTCTTTATTCCGGGGAGATTAAACGGAGACAGATATCGTCATTTTCTTGAATCAGATTTGCCTATTTTACTGGAATATGTGCCGCTTAGACTACGACATGAAATGTGGTTTATGTATGATGGTGCCCCGGCACATTTTAGCATACAAGCGCGAAAATTCTTAGATCGGGGAGGGCCTCAACCATGGCCCCCTAGGTCACCAGACCTTAATAGTTTAGAATTTTTCCTGTGGGGACATCTAAAATCCTTAATTTACCAGACACCTATCCAAAATAGAGAAGAATTAAGAAATCGAATAATTAACGCATGCAGATCGATTCAAGATACTACAGGAATTTTCCAAAGAGTGCGAGAATCAATGAGAAGAAGATTGGATGCGTGCAACAGACAGGAGGTGGACATTTCGAACATTCATTGTATTTTGAATTAGAATAATATTTAGTGTTCCGTTATTTATGGTTTATTAGGAATAAGCTTTTGAAATCTTTCTAGGTTAAATAAAAAACAAAATCTTCTTTTTTTCATTTTTGGACAAACGCATACATCGATTAATTTAAATTAAAATATCTCGAAAACGGCTGCTTGTAGCGACTTTTGACAAGTATTCCTTTTTCACGTAAAAATGATAGTGGAGTATTTTTTTTTTTCTAGATTTGTGATACATACATGCACGAAAAAGTTGTGACTCCCCAAAAGAGACAAAGACCTGTAGGTGGCGCCCCTACCATAAAGTGCCAAACAGAGATCGAATTTGAATTTCTCGTATTGAAAATTCCAAATACCAATTTTTGTTCAAATATAGACATTATTTCAAAATTTATTCACGAAAAACCAAAATAAAAATAAATTTTCAACACCCTCTATCTCAAAACTGAAGGCCTTGCGGACCCATGTTTATATGAACTTTTTACCTTATAAATAACTGACGAATCGTCCAGTTAAATATCGGAAACTTATTACATAACACCCTGTATATCATTATGATTCTTCTGATATGTTTTGAAAATATGGAGTAATATGATAATAATAATCTATTCGAATATTTCAGCATATTCTAGAAAAATTTTCCTGGAATGTTGCATTTCGTTGATCTCGTGTTGATTATTCTGAAATATTTTTGAAATATTCTACCATGATATGATAATAATAATCTATTCGAATATTCTTAAGATTATTTTGTTTATAATTTTCTATTTGGTTTCGTAATGTTCCTACTGTTGGATCTCATGAAATCTCATGGGATTCGCATAAAATTGGATACGGAATTCCAAATACAGATTGGACCATCAAGTCCTGAACACACTTTTTTCATACGATACCGAATGAGATTATAAATTGTGTATTTCCACACATAGGTTCTCAAGATTTTGGATGAGGATAAAACATTATTTTGTTTGAAATTGGAATACCTCATCGAATCATCGAATCGTGTATATAGTCTCTTTGCACCACCATTGCCTAAAACAAACTCTTATACTTTGTATCCTTGTTTTCTTATCGACACTTATCGACACTCAGTGATTTCGAGTTGTATGAAAACTTATAGGAATCGCATAAAATTAGATAAGGAATTCCTGATCCAAACCATCACATCGTGATCCCACTTTCTCCACAAGATACCCAATAAAATTGGATACGGAATTTCTGATACAGATCATCGAATACTGAATCCACTTTCTTCATACGATACCATATAAGATTAGTAATTGTGAATTTCCACACATTTCTCATACGTTGACAAGTTTGTGAATGAGCATATAATATCGTTGTGATCGAATGTCATAGTCCCCTCAAACAACCACTGCCTGATACAAACTCGTATGGCATGTATTCGGGTATGCTTATAAATTACACCTACTTTTAAATCCTCATACATACTTACCAAAAAAAGTGTATGTGCCAGGGATTACGTACGTGTAGGTTACAGACTTTCCACGTAGATCCTTATAAATTCTCATAATTCGTCTATATTTTTTTATGAGATTATGTGATATTTTTGGCAAGGTTGCCATACCTACAACACGGATTAAGTTGAAGTTGCTCATTTTGTTGGCTACAGGGTACAATGACATATTACGAATAGACTTCGTTATATACATTTCGATCTGCGGTCACATTCTAAGCACGATTTTTATTGCAGCTTGTTTCGCGGAAAATAGTTGCCAATCAACCCAAAATTCGGCAAAGCTAAGTTTCTGCTGAAATATCTGCTTATTTACAATGTATATAAGCAGATAATTGCCGCGAAATAAGCGGTGGTAAAAATTGTGCATAGAATGTGACTCTATATTGACAACTTGCAGCTATTGATGTTAATAACGGAGTCTATCCGTAATAGGTCATTGGCGGGAAAGAGAGAAGGTAGCGATAGACTGTGACCTTTCCACAACCGACAGGATCGCACGCATTTGATAAAAATATGGTTCAATCACATTAAAAAAGGCTGAATTTGAAATAATGATGAGAATATCAACGAAAGTTATAGAATATACATTCGATGGGACTTCGTAGGATAGAAAAACTCGTATGACATACCTGATGTCATGCAATACTTCATTGACTGAGATAGTATCGATCCTTAGAAAATTTGGTTCACAAAGTTAGCAAAATGAAAATAGACATTCAAGACTTTCGTTTTCAATGAATGGAAAGCTTTGAGACAGTCGACTGAAAAAAAAATTATAAAAAGTATTGACTGCAAAATGGTAATTTATATATTTAATAAATACATGTTCTTATATAGATATTATAATAAATGAATATTGTGAAGAATGAATATTCGCAGCAAATCCTAGCAGACTTTGTAACACATTCAGTTGAACATTTCCTCCAGAACTTCTTCAACAAAGCCGCTTTTTCTGCTGGAAACCTAAAGTTAAATCCAAGTATTTTTAGTCATTTCTTGGACTTTTTGGCAACCTTTTTTTTTAAATGCATCATCCAAAGACCTAGTGAAGCAGTAAATGTTTCGTGAGGTGTCTATTTCGAATCTTAGAAAAAACTGCAATTGAAAAAACGTTGACTGTCGACACCTCCATCGGCACATGCGCAATCAAGGAGACCTCTTATGGATTGAACGTCTCGTAATAGACGAGACGTTAAATCAATTAGAGGAAATATAGAAAACCCTACGCGATTGTAGCAAATTCAGTAGAAAAAGGTATTATGAAACAGAGTACAAGTTATCTGATTTAAGAACAATAGCTAATCTACAGTATTTCATATTTCTGTTTAATAGTTACAGTTCTCTGCTTCTTATTCTTTGGAAATTTGGTTTTCCATAAAAATAATTTGATAATATGAGTTTGAGTTTATTTTTATGTGCGCATTTTTACATGCCCTGTGCGATTTAATCCATTTCTGAAATTTTCCACGTGTGGATATTTCTTGTAAGATTATGTAACATTGCGATTTTTTCTGTACGTTTATTTTCTTTGCGATTTTTTCAATTGCGCTTTTTTCCGGCCACGGTCTATTTCATCATCTCCACATGTAAAGGTTTGAATACACGTATTCGTTTCCTTTCATTCGGCGAAAATAGATTGATATCCACTGTAACGCCTATGGTACTTATGGCTGGAATCTTATATTCGGGTTGGAACACTTCGATTGTTGCAAACCCAACAAGATTGTACCATTATGACTCTCTGTCATTATACTACCACCATATAACACAAATGAGTTCGAAAAACACTATTTCAACAATACTCTCACAAAAAAGCAATAATAGAATATGACAGAACTGTCAGAAGTTTACTTTGTTGACAAATGACCAGACACAACAAACTCTACACAACCATTTGAAGACGCAAGTAATTATTTTTTTCGATAGTTTGGATTTTGAAACTTGTTAGACAGGTTTAAGTTGCATGATAATGTCACCATCGTCATCCTTCATTCTTCGATTGTTATCAAATGGAATACATATAGTGACACAATTTTGTATATGATGAAGACTTATCACCTACGAGATTTGACAACTCCCAACTCAATATCACGACTACAGATTGTTACCATGCATTCACGACTTCAGACCAGGATGTAAACAGCTAGGTCCAGTACAATTCTTTATAGGTCCATGTTCATTTCATTGTAATCATTTGCCTCCAAACCCATAACTGAAACACAGCAAATTGATTTTGTTGTAGAGAACCTATACTGACATGTGCTTGATGGGGTTTGGCATCTTGCTTTTTGCAGATAGATCACGAAGTGTAAGAAAATTTGTATTATTTTAGAAATGCCTAAATCCAGTTCCGATGAGATCGACGTGGGGGTGGGCATTAACACTGGCATTAGAAGAGTTCGCTAAACTCATCAATAATGTTTTATAACAATAACCGATATGGTTTCAGAAAGCATCTAAGAAGAATTTGGCAAATTCATTGTTTTCATTACTTCCTTCATGATTCTCAGTGCGGCTCTGAATATTTGAAGATTACGCAAAAATGGCTGATCAGTCTTGGCCTTCGGAAGTGACAACTCCTTTTCACAAGCATAATTTCAAATGGAATAAGATCCCTACCTTCAAAGCAGAACGCTGACGATGTGGGAATATCTCATATCGTGTTGTTACTACAATATGTTTCTGCTGATCGAGACATATGGATCGTTTTTTAAATGATGCGACTGGTACTCATATTCAGTTCGAATTTTTGTATTGTGCTGAGTATGCTCTATACATATGTGCTGAGCATTAGTTTGAAACCAGTGAGATACATAGTACTTTCCAAAAGTCCGCTAGATTCGTAAACATGTTTTCCTCTAAATAATAATACGCCAAAAAGTTTATTTGTCATTTAATTTGTATAATATTCCATTTCAATTAATTGTAATAATCAACCCGTATAACTATCACTATACCGGGTGATTCACGGCCCTGCAACTTTCTTATCTGAAGAAACAGCAATATCATAAGTCATAAAGTGTATGATGATTGAGACTGCCTTTCTGAATTCAACCGTATGAAGTAATAAACATTTTTATCATTGATACGTCGAGGTAAAATGGCCTGTGTGGTCGCCAGATCCCACTGGAGTTCTTTCTCTGATTCAATATCGAAGGACGTGTTAACGATAGAGCCCTTGCAAACATGGAAATCCTCAAAAACAAAATACACATTGATTATCTGAGTTTGAACGGAGTTGACCCATCTGAATTCAAGGAGAAGTCAATCATGGGCACGGAGTTATTAAACTAGGCCTCGAATAAAAAACCTACAGGAACGTGTATTGTTCATAATTTGTGCATGTCACAAAAATTTCTGTTAAATTCTATTCATGAAGTAGTTATGATGGTATTTGTCTGTTTTTTAAAAATTTCTCTTTCTTTCAGCAATAACGTGCCCCTCGTGATAGGCGAAATACTATACTTCCTCACACTAATGGGCCACCCTGTATATAATATAGACCCTTCCTTATGTCAAACACTCTGTATTCATAGCTTCACTATGTAAAACCGTTCTGATTGATACTCAGTGATAAACTCAATCAACTTATAACGTCGTAGGCGAATTCATTCTCTGAAGAGTTGAGTATGTTGTTGGCTATACCCTGTAGAAAAACAGTGACGTTTTTTTCTGTATTCTTTAAAAATATTTCTGTCGTATTTTAGGAATGCTCAGTCGCAAAAAATATTGAATATAAATGAGATATTGACATTTTTTTATTCAGCTGAATTTCTCCAAAAATCACAAAATTAATAATTTGGCGCCCTCTAGCGCCGAATCTAGTCATACAATCGAGTTGGACCAACAGAGACTTTGGCCCTGGCGTGAAATTAGCATAATTTCGAGCTATAACAGCTAATTTTTTTGAGTTGCAGTGGTTTTAAT
This sequence comes from Chrysolina oricalcia, assembly GCA_944452925.2. NCBI lineage: Eukaryota > Metazoa > Arthropoda > Insecta > Coleoptera > Chrysomelidae > Chrysolina > Chrysolina oricalcia. The sequence continues at coordinate 39,700,148 of OX101819.2, forward strand.
GAAATTAACGGATGAAGATTTATATATTTAATTACTGACACAATACAATATTAACATCAACTTGACATCTATCTGAATACAGGGAGTTATATAATAATGAATTAATATAAGTACTCAGAGTTTGTATCTTCATTTCCAATACTCCCCTTCAAACTTGAGTTTCTATATTGACATTTTCCTTCGAAATTATTGACGACTTTTTCTTCAGGCCTAAGGCTTGTATACAGAAATCGTGTTTTACCTTCGGCAATGACTTTGTTAAAACATCTGCTACCATTTTCGTTGTTGGCAAATATTCAATTTCTATGCACTTCTGATTTACAGTTTCTCTAATGAAGTGGTGCCTGATATCAATATGTTTCGAACGGGCATGAACCACTGGATTTTTTGTCATCTCGTTCGCTCCTTGATTATCATTAAAAATCGTGAGACGAGTTGGTTCTGCTGAATACATTTCTGCAAGAAACTTTCTCAGGAATATCTCTTCTTTAGCTGCTTCTGTCAGGCTCATATATTCAGCTTCCATAGTCGATAATGCCACAGTATTGTGTTTCTTGGCCTGCCAACTGATTGCTGCGCCTCCAAGTTTGAAAATATATCCTGAGTATGATTTGCGATCAAGGACATTACTTCCCCAGTCTGCATCAGCAAATCCTTTCATTTCTTCATTCGTTTTACTATAAATAAGTTCAAGATCTGCCGTTCCTCTCAAATATCGCAGAAGTCTCTTTGCTGCTTTCCAATGGACTTGAATAACATGTATTGAACTGACTCAGATAGTTCACAGCAAATGTGATATCTGGTCGGGTTCCTAGTGACAAATACATCAATTTGCCAATTAATGACCGATATGGATATTTATTTGAATCATCATCAAAACAGTAATTTTTCATCAACTTCACTCCAGGTTCTAAAGGTTGTTCCATTCCAAAATCGTTCAATATATCATAGATATATTTTGTTTGGGATAATCCAATGTTGTTCATTTCTGCTGAATAGTTGAATTCTATTCCTAGACAATAATGTAAACAGCCGAAATCTTTGGTTTTGAAATTTCTCATCAATTCGGATTTGATTTCTGCTAGCCATTCTTGATTCTGAGATGCTAAAATCAAATCATCGACGTATACTGCCAGAAGTAAGCTATCAGATCCTCTTTCAGCATGATAAACACATGGATCCGAGTGACATGGACTCATTCCCGCCAATATAAGTTTTTCATGCAGTTTTCGATACCACTGTCTACCTGACTGACGCAAACCATAGATTGACTTCTGTAGTGCACAAACTTTATTTCCAGCTTTCAATTGATCAAGCATTCTTTGTGCTTTTGCAGAAACTCTATCATTTTCACATAAAATGATATCCTGGAGAATTTCTTCAAATGAATCAGGCTTCTCCATAAAAATATCTTCTTCTATGTTTCCGTTAAGAAAGGCAGTTTCTATATCTAACTGATGGATAATCATGTCATTTTGAATTGCAAAAACTATCATTGTTCTCACTGAACTAATGCGAACGACTGGTGCGAATGTTTCGTGAAAGTCTGTCCCAGGACATTGAGAGTATCCTTTGGCGACTAACCGGGCCTTGCGTTTTTCCAAACTGCCGCCTGCTTTATACTTATTCACAAGTACTATGCGACAACCAACGATATGTCTGCCTATAGGAGGATCAACTAGTATCCAGGTCTCGTTTTCTAACAAAGAAACGAATTCTCTTCTGATACTTTCTCTCCATTCTCCAGAATTCTCGCCAAATAATGCATCCTTCAGTGAAATTTCAACGTTTTACGCAAATTCCTCAAATTCCTCATTAGCTGAATTTTCTACATGAGACCTTTGTGTGTTTTCTCTGTTCCCTGTTGTTTTTGTAAGGTACAGTTTCTTTGGTCTTCCTACTTTTCCAGTTCTTAGTATTCTTGGTCTTCCTCTACATCTGTCTTCTTCATTCATACTTTCATCAATTTCTAGAGATAATTTCCTTTCGATATGATTTTCAACCGGTATATCTCTTTCGTTTTGGATTTCTTCAGTTATTTCTCTTTCGTTTTGGATTCCTTCTGGTATTGCGGTTTCACAATCATGAATTTCTACCGGTCATTGTTTTGGAATTTGAAGTATAAAATAATCGGCGTAGTGGTAGAGCGTTCGCCTTTGGAGCGAGCGGTCGAAGGTTCAAAGCCTCGAATGGCCAGCGGTATCGTGCATGGCATCAAACGTTAAAAGGTAAGGGCTGCGTCTTCCCTAGCTCACACAAGTCTCTCGAAGACTTCTGACGGTTGCGCGTAGGGGTGCAATCAGTTGACGGAACTAACCATTTTTTTAAAACAATTTTAACAATTTTGTTCATCGCGCGTAGAAATTTGTATGTAGTACCTGTTATCATTTTACAGTCTCCTGTGAAATAAATGTTTCGTGACATGTTGAGTACTCGAAAGACATTCCAACAAGATAGAAGACTTTGCTTTTTACCCCTAATCCGAAGCAGTCAATTGTGGAAGCCTCTGCCTTGTGTATTTGGAACCGAGTTGTTAGGTTTACCAGGCCGACATAGAAGAAATACTCTCGTCTGTGAGGAGAGTGTCTATTGAAGTTAACCGATGTTAACGGCATTCTCCATTCTTCTGGCCAAGATGATTTTCAAATTCGACAGCAGTGTGTTCATGATTCTAATGGTTTCAGTAAAGCCTGCTGAGTTTAATGATTAGGTCTCGAGATTTAGTCCATTTTTCCTCCACTTTTCGTTTTGTTTGGAGGAGAAAACTCATCATGAAAATTGTCCTACTTTGGTTATCGAGGAGGACTGTACATCAGGCTTATTGGCTTGTATTTCCCTGAGGATGAGGAATGTCATCTTTTTCTGTGATATAAATGCTGCGTTTTCCTTTCTTCTAATCTCCATTTCAAGAAAATTTGAAATTTCTCCTGAATCTTTAGCATTGAACTCAATCTTGAAATTTTTGATAACATCTTCTATAAATTTATTCTCAGCAGCTATCAGAATGTCATCGACAAACACCAGCATCCATACATGTTCCTTTTTATATAAAGAAAAATCATGTCCTGATCTTAAGAAACCATTTTTACTTGCGAACGTGTCAAATCTTTCATTCCAGCACTTTGGTGACTCCTTAAGTCCATATAAAGCTCTGATAAGCCTGAAAGTTTTCCCTCCCTCTGAATGAACAACCCTCCGGACATTTTGTATAAACATCTGATTTCAATATACCATTCAAAAATGCAGTAGGTATATCTAGCTGTATTAATGGCAAGTTTTTATGAACTGCTTGTGATACTAGCATTCGAAAAGTAGACATGCTGGCAACAGGGACGTTTCCAAAACTTTCCTCTTCTTGGAATCCTTTCGCAACTAATGTAGCCTTCTTTACGTTGTTATCTTTGATTCTGAAAATCCATTTTGTTTCTATCGCTTTCTTTCCTTGTGGTAGTTCTTCTGGAACCCACGTACCTGATTTTTCATGAGCTTCCAATTCGACATTTCAGTTCTTTCTTTCAGAGAGAATTCAGCATCATCTATTTCAATACTTCTAATAATTTTTTCGTCTCTCATGTTAATTATCAGTGGATATTTTATATTTTTATCGAACCTAACGTCTCTTGAACCTACTATTTTTTATTTGTTTCAGGATTCCATAATCTGTAACCGTTTCCGCTGTAACCAAACATTTTCATTTCTGTAGCTCTTGGATCCATTTTTCCGGATTTCGGTATATTATAAACCCATGCTTTGCAGCCGAAAACTTTCAATCGTCCCCAGTCTACGTGCCCGCATCTGATTTTTGTTGGTACAGCATTTTTTAAAGCAACAGTAGGACATCGATTCAACTGATAAGCTGCACATCTGACAGCTTCTCCCCATAAACTTTTAGGCAAACTGGATTCAATAATCATCGTTCTTGCTTTGTCCAGATACTGGACGGCTGAATTTTTTCAATTCTTAATTTCCATATTTAATAAGTTTGAATAATATTGAGTTTTCGTTTTCTGTCGTATTCATTCCTACGGGAAAATTATAAATATTGATACTATACAGTTCGGGGAGGTGTAATTTTTTTTGGTCAATAACCTCCTTTTACAGAATATTTTTTCAAATTTGAAAAAATGTCAAATGGTTTTTGAGATATTTGCAATAAATCAAACCCCATTTCGTTTTTTCTGTGAATTATTAATAACTTTTGCAATTATTGCGCTCTTGAATTTTGTCAAAAATCATCACACGCTATTTCGAATCGAATGACACTCGGTCATATATTTTGGAGGCGGAGAAAAAAGTTTGAACCAAAAAGCACTTGTTGACTATAGTCTTTTATGTCAAAGGACAACTTTGCAAGCGAAGACATGTAGCAGGGCTTCACCCGATTCATAATACTTTATACAATTTTTCACCTGAAGGAATCATTGAAACTATTTTAATACAATTCTGTGGCAAATGGATTCTCCGATGCCAAATCTCTCTTTCACACACACACACACCTGAAGGAATCAGAAATTGGTCATGGATATACGTTCAGGTTCCCTCCGATAAACATCAACCTGAAGATGATGGCATTCTGCTCACAATATTAGCGTGTACATACAATGTTTATACAGGGTGTTCCAAATTAAGTCGGCACCACTGCCAACTCCGTTATTAGTGATGCTACGAATACGGTTAATAGGGCAAAGTAGTAGCCTTTTTCAATGGCCTACTCAAGCTGCAGGCGAAAAAAGAGTTGACAGTCGCGTTTTCAAAATAGTTCATATAGATATTCTCTCATGCATGCATATTTTATCCGATTCGTGAGTACGTTCTCAACAACTGAGTTCATATAATTTGTATCCTAAAGTTGAAAATAAGACAATTTCACTAATAGGAATTACACTCACCGGCAAAAAAAACCGGCCACTAAAAACTGGCCCCAAATTCAAAGTTGGCTTCCTCTCGAACCGCTCCTTTGATTTTTATGTTTCTTTTTTCAATTGTAGAATAATTCCTCAGTAACGATACCATATCAGAAAATTTTTTATTCAGATTTGAATTTGATCATATACGGGGTGCATCAATGAGACGAAGTTACTTTTCCAAAATTTGAAACACCCTGTGGAGTGCAACAACTATAGCAGCTGTTGTCAACTATAATCTCATCGAGCCGGATCTTTTCTGAATATTTTGTTTTTTTAATCACGACATTATCTCTGTTTTTACTGGAGATACACTGTTTTAAAGTGAACACCGCGGACGAACCAGTGAAAACACAACAAATAAACATCGAAACGTAAGTTTAATTAGATAACTAACAAAACCGTAAAAATTTTAAAAAACAATAATATCTAGTGTGGCCTCCCAGCGCCAAAATGACTTCATTCAGTCGATGTTGCATCGAATCAATAAGGTTTGTAAGAAATTCTTGTGGAATGGCATCAAATTCTTCCTGAAGTGCAATTCGCAGATTATGTAGGGTGTCTGGTAAAGCAGGTCGGCGAAGAATGCTCCTTTGAAGTTGGTCCCAGAGATGCTCAAGTGGATTGAGATCTGGACTGCAAGATGGCCAACTTATTCTTTCAATACCCACTTAGTCCAAATATTCGTTAACTACTTGTGCCACGTGCGGTCGCGCATTATCTTGCATTAATACGAAGCCCTCTCCGACAAAATAAGAGTAGGGCACAACAGCGTTTAGGAGAATATCTTCGATACCATATACCGATTACAGGCATACTGGACTGTTGATCGAGGTATACCAAGGGTATCGGACACATAACGTTGACTTCGGCCATCCTCAATCAAGGCCACAATACGAGCAACATCCGTCATGGATAAAGGCATTTTTTGATTTCAAAACCGTTAATAAGCTCTTAATGTTAATGTCAGTGTCAATCAATGTTAATCTCCGGTAAAAAAAGAAATAATGTCGTGATTAAAAAAATTAAATGTTCAGAAACTATCAGAGTTCAATTTGATTTCAATTGACAATAGCTGCTATAGCTATTGCACTCCACAGGGTATGTTTAAAATTTCGTAAAAGAAACGTTGTCTCATTTTTGCACCCCGTATATGCTCAAATTCAAATCTGAATAAAAATTTCTGACATAACATCGTTACTGAGGAATTAATCTACAATTTGAAAAAAAAAACACCAAAATCAAATGAGCGGTTTGCGAGGAAGCCAACTTTGAATTTGGGGCCATTTTTAAGTGGCAGGTTTTATTGCCGGTGTGTGTATTTATAACAATTGGATTTGATAAAGTGCTATAAAATATGAAGTGAATGTTCAAAAACACCGCCTTCTTGTTGAACATTTGAGCCCTTCTCTTGACACTACGTGTTGCATTCAGCACAGTTCGGCCATCAATTCTTTTGATTATAGTTTCATTTTAATTTTTCAATTCATCAACATTATTTTAATTTTGTACATCTGATGAGGCGTATTTTTAATTTTTGGGGAATTGTGAAAGATGTTTCAGAATTCCCCAAAAATAAAAATTGAGGAGCGTCATGTCTGGTGAACGAGGACCATTATTTGTAGCAATTCATCTGTTTTATTAAAGCGGCGCAACAGTCTTTTTACGCCACTGAAATTATGTGCTGGTGCTCTATCCTACTGAAAATATATCATCAGACGAGCCTCCAGATGAAGATCATGGAACAACTCTTCCAACTCTCTTGTTAATAAATTAATGTAACGTAGTTCGGTCAAAGAATCATTGTAGAAAAATTGACCTATAATTTTGCCTCTGGATAGACACGAAACATTGATACTGAATCGACTTTGCAGATTGTGGGGATGGACTAGAAGTGGATTATGTCTACTCCAATAATGAAAGTTTTTTCTATTATTCATTCCGCCATTTGGAAAATTAGCCTCAGCGCTCCATATACTATTTCTATGGAAGTTTGGATCTTGTCTGCATTCATTCATAAACCACCGACAAAAACCCAATCGTTACTCAGAATCACCAGGTTCTAGTGTTTTCACTGGTTTCAACTTATAAGGAGAAATCTTGTTTTGTCAGAATTCGCTGTATACCAGACAGTGGAACAGCTATTTTTCTAGATAGAATTATTTGGATTAACTCAAAGTAGGCTAAAACGCCAATTTCTGTATGCTCAGATATAACAAAAGATTTTTTACCTCTCCTCTTGTCAAATTTTTCCGAAAAAACAACTAGGATACTAACATATAAAAAATATTCGATTAGTCGACAGTTACAATAATTCATGATATGACTTACTTGAGAATATTTGAAAAATAGTATTTCAACAAAGTTTCAAGACAACTTGACTGCTCATAATAATTCTATTTTATCGAATCAAACACATTTTTATCCAACCTCTCTTATATGACGCTCCAGTGTTTTCTATTCTGCACAAAAATGACTTCAAAGTATTCAATATAGCAGACATATTTTAATTCACAAAATGAATACGTCTAGTTGCTCAGCTTTAAGATAGAAATTATTATTTTGTAATTTAGTATCAAATGCCAGCGCAATATTTTTGTCAATGTCTCATTTGGCTGTTAGAACTTAACAAATATTGTCATTTGTATAAGTACCAAAATTGGGTGGACACTCGTGAGGTTTTATTCTCCCGAACAAAAATTTGTTTGTACTAGTGTAAGAAATAAATATATCCACATAAGCCGCTCATATATGAGCTTTGTTGTTCAGAATGTAGTGACGAATCGAAATGCATAGGGTGTTCCATTCAAAAAAATATCATATAATGAAATATTTTCAAAACGCGACTGTCAATTTACTGTTCGTATTCAGCATCGAGAAGGTCATCGAAAATTCCATTACTTTGCACATTTACCGAATTCGTAGCATCAAGTTGGAACACCCTGTGTATGGAGTTTTGCTCGACCTGATTATTTGCTCAAACTGATACACATAAAATTGAATTAGGAACAATTTTTAACTCCACTATGTGTATGATTATTTGATCAGTATAGTACGATTTTTTGTATTAATTTTCGATCATAGTTCGCTAGTGGTTCGAAGAAAAATCATTGAAATATTATCAATATTAACGCTTTGAAATGGCAAAATGTTTGACCATAATTTCAAATTGATATCCAGAATGAATGGATACCTGGGAGTGAAAATGTTAACTCAAACACGCTGTATAAATTGTATTGTACTCATCGGGATTTTTCTCTATCTGAATCACAAAAAAAAAAAGAATATCAAAAACCTGTCACATTGAACGATTTGGTATTCAAAATTTCAACAAAGAAGTATCTACAGTATTGGCAACATCAGTTTCCATTTTCAGTAAGGGTGTGTTTATGTAAGAATTTGCAATGAGCATTTTGCGAAAACAGTCGACACAACGTCACAAGATAAATAAGTAAGTATCACCGATGACAAAATACTCTTTCCATTGATATCCAACCGCAGAAAAGTAAAAAAAATTTCACGTTATGTAGGTTCCGATCTGAAGACCAAACAAGTTCACTCGTTTGTGAATTACTGCAATATTTTGTAACTGCTCCTTTAAGGTTGGCCAATGAAGCGGAATACTTAATTGAACTTTCTATATTTTGATTTTTTTACTCATTATATAAGCAAGCTTCAGTAGGTAGATGCTGATGAATCATTTTGTTCAGTCAAGTATATCATATTTCAAAAACGACGATTTGGATATAATTGTATAAACTATTTAATGTATTTTAGTATTCAAATTATATATTTTACCCCTTCATTTTCAACATTCACTTGGTGGTAGGTGTTTGCATAAAGTTGTTGTGGAATATTCATTTTCTTAATTTCCACTAAATTTCTTCTATCGTTTCTAGCTATATATAAATCCAAACAATTCCTTATCGTTATTCAGTCCAGGAAAACTTGAAATATGATATATACAGGGTGTTCCAAACCCGATGGCCTATTAGACATTTCTGGAAAAAAGGACGTAGGATTATTTTGAAAATTTGGTTTCTTGAATAATCAGTTCTGCTCTATCGATCTGAAATATTTTCAGCGCTGCGGCATTGCCGCTTCTATCGAAAAGTAGCAATAACTTGATATTTCAAATAGAATACCCTGTATATTATTGCATTTTACGCTTTGCTATTGTTTTCGATTATTTTCATATAAAACTTACCTATACCTGTCTCCAGTGGTTTTTGAAAAAATCAATGACTTCCTAATTTTTTGTGCGAAGCATAGCTTCAATTAAACGTTTATTACTGCAGTATTTGAATACGTAGAAAGCTGAAGTTTTGGATGTAGTTTGACAATTTCCTGTTAGTTATGACTGGGGGAATTCGTTCTTCATTATACAGGGTCTTTGAAAATTTGTAATTTTACCGATAGATACAAAAGTGGTGAAAAGTGCATTTTATGTATTACCAAATATCCTGAAAGATAATTGAATTTTCTTTAAAATGATATATCATGTTCCTATATCTAAGGAGTCAGGTTTCCGAAATAAAAGCAAGTTTTCTTTAAAAATTGAATTATTTTGAGATATTTTGTATTGGGTAGATATGAAATTTCATGGAACATGTCATTATAAAAATTCCAGAATTGTTACATTAATAATATAACGGTTGCTCGTACATTAACTTAAATGTGATGAGAAAACAATCAAAATGGATGACAATAATTATTCAAATGAAAATCTATCAAAAACTGTATCAAGAAATCACATTCGGCTCAGATGACGCTACAACGCTATATTATAGGCCAAGCAATAAAGCATTTTACTGTACTGTACAAGTACAGTACCACGAAATGTATATTCTGATTTTGCGCTAAAATGCTGCGAGATGGGTGAAAAATGCTTGCAAACTTGACTGAAAACGGCCGAGCTGGCGTAAGCGGTCGAGTAGTAGGAGAGAGCGGGAGATGAGGGGAAGCGTAATTACTTGTATTTTGGACTTCCATAGTCTTAATGGTAGAAAGATTTCCACTTCTTTCAGTTTTTCACTACGTTGCAATTGCTTGAATCTGCAATCGTCAGGTGAATACCGACAAATCTACACGATGTTTTATAGGTCTGCAGGTATGGTGTAATTACGCGCGGTATTAGGCGCGTGTGTTTTTCGCGTTTTATCCCCCTCCAAAATGGTTTATTAGCGGTCTCCTTCCTTTTTTAATTCCCACGCTCGGTTGGCTGAAGGAACCATTGGCTTCGATACAGGCAGTTTCAATAAATTTATGTTTGAACCAATGTTCCTCTCTATGAAGAACACTAACCTCGTCCCAAAGAATTCGGTGGTGCTTTGTCCATGCGTGGTCGGCAATTTCCGATTTGGATGTCTCCCCCCGACGAGTCTCCTTTTTGTGTTCAGCTATTTTCACAGATAATGGTCGCTTGGTCTCTCCGATACAGGAATCTCCACGTTCGTATGGGACCTCGTCAATACAATTTTTGATGGATTCTGTTTTGTTCTCTGGATTGGAAGCAACTCTTGACGTTATATGTGTTTCCGATCCGTAGCCCGTTCAGTAGAATAATTCCTCTCATTTCCCAGGCTCTCCTACCACTCGGTAGCTAATGCGGGCTCGGCCGTTTTCAGTCATGTTTGCCTGCATTTTTCACCCATTTCGAACCATAGTAGCGCAAAATACGTTATGTAGTACTATCCTTCTACTTTCATAATCTGTTTCAGAAATTGTCAGAAATTGAAATCCAGCATTAGAACATCCAGGCACGTTGCAAGATAGTGTAAAAAAAAATTGAAATTGCAATTGTTCCAAAACTAACCATCCAACAGCGCCAGTTTTGTGCACACATAAAGTTCACATGATTCAATACTTTCATGAGAAAGGTCAATCCTACGTCATGAAAATGGCAGAGTAATGAATCTTTCAAAAAACGCAAAATTCTCCGGCTTTTCCAGTTTTTCTCCATTTAGTTCGTATTTCAATTCTCTACAATTCTTTTCTTTGGAGCAACCAGATTGCAAATTAGAACCACTAGGAAGATATTGGAAATAAATCAGCTACTCACATTGTGTTATGCACAAGTTGACAGTTGATTGCGATAAAGCATATGTCTATGGGGTTTATCTGTATCTTCACGATATGTTTCCATTTCTAAAAATTGTGTTTTGCATTCTCTCATTGGTATACCGAGCCGTACAAGTTGCATGGATGTTTTTAAAAATCATAGGATTTTAACACTGCCTTCATTATTTATTTTTGAAGTGTCTTCTCGTTTGATTTGATAATAGAAGTACTTTACTCAGTACCAATGAAGACCGCCAACAATTTGATACCCGAACCAAAAATTACCTTCATGTACCTTTCAACAAATTCAGTGTATCTTTCAACTCGCCCTACTCTTGGCGCCCAGGATATTCGACAAACTACCAAATTATATAGAAGAAAGTAAATAAAGGAAAATAATTGAAAAATAATTGCAAAAATATTCACTTATAATTTCCGAAGAGCTTGAATTATTGCCAGAAATTTTCTATTTCCTAGATGAATTTTCTTCCAAAATTCATGTACGAGATAAATTTCCTGCAATTAATTCAAGCACGCGGGGCATTTGGTAAGAAAATGTCACACCCAAATATATTAAATTAATGCTTATTTCATCTGACTTGGAGATGATACAAAACAAGTTATAACATCAGTGGGCCATGAATGGTTTTTGTTTACACAATGACAGATACGCATTCGTATTGTGGCGGTGCGTGTTAAATAGTGCTTGCTAGTGCCATTAGTTACCTAGATACTGCGCGTGCGCAAAACCTACCTCTAATTGATTGTTTTTATAGAAGACTCCGCCTCTTCTCATTTTTTCTACGTGTCTTATTGCTTTTGACTACTACTCTATACAAACATGAAGAAGAATGCTACAAATTCTGAATTTATAGAATGTAAATCTCTACATCTAAAGTCCCATTCATACCCTTGCGAATATTTGCCATTTTTTTAGATTCGACTCGTACAACACAAAAATTGCAGTGAATGATGAATTTTTCAGTATTTGAGGTTAGATATTACTATATTACCAAAAAATAACATGATGATTCATCATTCATTGCAATTTTTCCGCCGTATGAGTCGAATCACAATTGTTTTGTCGAATATTCGGAAGGGTATGAACGTGCCTTGAGAGCTTCAGAACTACCGTGTTAATTAACCTATGACTGAAAATAAAGAGTTTAAACACGCGAGAACAAAGTGGTGATCAGAGATCCTTTCTTTTCTTCACAGATGGCTGCTGTAGTCGATCGAGGTCGAAACTCTTTGCTGGTAGAAGACGTCACAGAACGAAATAGTGCTCGTTTTTGACAGTTTTTCAATTGTGCATTCTGTGGTGCCACACTAAAGCTTAATGTGCTGCTTTTGGCACAATCGATTGGATCATGGGATGACTGAAAGTGGTTCAAAATTCAGACAGGCACGTAAAACTTATGAAAATGGAAAAATTCAAAGTTGATTGGTTTGTATTTTCCTAGATAAATCAATCATCAGAAATGGCTCCAAATATGATACTCCAACATAAAATTCAAAAAATTAATTAAGAGTACTTACCTTTCTTCAGTTTTTTTGCAAAAATCATTTCAGGCCTTAATTTGAATTCAGTAATGCATTTGTTCGTCAGTCGATCTGTCAAAGCAATCATAATTATGCAAAAAAAGTATAGTAACATACCAGTGCATCCACGTCATCGATTCGATCAAATGCTGTGATGAATTACAAAACAGAGGTGTAGGTGTCATTTGGAGCCTTTTATTGTAGAAAAAAATGTACTTCTCGTACAAGTAGAATTTGACTCAGCTGTTTTTTTGACACCAAATATATCTACTTTCTCTACTTCTGCCACGATCGAATTTGAGGTAGCAAAAGTAGATAATTGGTTGACATTGCATTAAACTAATGGACTTCTATCTGTTCATTTCAGTTTGGTTGTATTTTGAAGTTCAACAAACTTCATTTACTCACATTAAAATGATTTTGGTAGTGAAGAGCTTCTAGTTGAAATTAATATGAGTGTTATGGACGTAATTGAACTTATAGATGGAAATGTTTAACGAATAGGTTGTACGAGTTTTATTTATATAATATAGAAGGTGGGTTCATATTGATTCTCAATTCATTGAGAACCTCTGTTGAAGCTCCATTTGAAAATAATTTTCTATACAAATGGATACCAAAAAAGAAAATGTTGAAGGTGGGTTCATATTGATTTGAAATTGATTTAGAATCTCTGTTGAACCTTCCTTTTAGAAAGCGGCGAAATTTCAAAAACATCAGTGGGATGATAGGTATGGAAACATTGTATACAGGGTGTTTCTTAAGTACGTGTAGAAAATTTAGGAGCGTGTTGCTGACATCAAACTAAGAAGAAATGTTTCTATAAACATATATCCGCAAGTTATTCGTTTCTGAGATACAGAGTGTCAAATTTGAATTCTTATTTTTATTTTTTTGTGAATAATTTCAAAATAATTTTGATATTTGGATAGTTTGGTATCTGGGAATATTCATTATTTAGTTTGCGTGAAAAATATATTCTTGGTAGAGGTCACTGAAACTAACTGTTTTCGAATTATTGAGATTTGAAATAATCGATGCAAGTAATTTTTAATGACAAGATTTTTAAATTTTAAATAAATTCAATTAGAAATCTGTTTTTTGAAATCAACATGAAATTTGATTTTGTCATTGAAACATCATCCCAGATACCAAACTTTACTCGAATATCACAAATATTTCGGAATTAATTTACAAAAAACAAGTATAAGAATTAAACTTTGACACTCTGTATCTTCGAAACGAATAACTGGCGGACATGTGTTTATGGGAACTTTTTTTCTCATTTCGATGTCAGCAACATGCTCCTGAAGTTTCTACACGTACTTAAGAAACACCCTGTATAATCGATTTTGTATAATCGATTTTGTATAATCGATTTATGTATGATGAATAGAGAAAAATTGACCAAGGACATCAAAAAAATATTTTTCAGTTCCTACTTGTTCCCAATCTGTTAATATGCTCTAATTTTTTTGATAATTCCGCTTCATTAGCTAGTTCGTTCACTCAAAGCTGCTTCGAACGTGGAAGGTGTTAGGTTTTGGAATCACATCTTTTCAATAATTTTTACATTCTGAAAAAGTTTTTTAAGTCAAAATTATATAAGGAATTCATGACAATGATAACTCGTGATAACTTTATTAATCCACATGGGATATTATCTCCTAAGTAATCTTCCAATAAGATATAATACTGCTCCCACCTTCTTCCATTGTCTGTATGGGCTGAGGAAGTTGTTAATTCTAACAAATTATTCATAATGACTGTATCATTTATAATAATGAAACATATAAGTTTCAAACTTTTAGGGAATTTAGGGAATTCAAGAATTATTTGACTTCTACTGGAAACCCTGAAATTACGTTTTTATGATACTCTACTTCTTCTACTGGTAGATATAAACTCTAGTGGTCAATAAAACGCGGCTTTGGTGACTCACCCGTACTATATTTTCGATATCACAAAACTTTGAAATTTTCAGGAGATTGACACATATTCCGATTTGTTGTAAGAAATTAGCATTATGCGATTATTGCACATATGAAATTACTGCGCAACTCATGACATATCTTCAGTCTTTCTCAAATATTTCAGAAACCTTCACTTTTAGGCACATGAAATGTCATGACTAGGTTGAGTATCGATGCGCCTAACTGATGTAGAACACTCATTTGTCCATTCACCTGTCCAAAGAAAATATGAATGAACATATGGCTACATACCATCGTAACTACGCAACTGGTCTAGGAAAATTGTGATTCATAACTTCAAATTATCACGTTTATAAACCTTGATTAGTGTACTAAGTTTCAAATTTTTTCTTCAATGAGTTTTGGAGGAAAAGAAGAAAATCTATAATTTTTTTCGTTCTTACGACACTTTGTATCTCAGAGGGGATTTTTTTTATGATATACCTTGATAAAAACTTTTCACCTCGAAATGAGGCGAAGAATCTGTATTCGGAGTTTGTCGGTCTTATTTCGATTCACCCTGTATAATCATGATTGAATGTATCGTCGTTGTGGTCACTCAAGCTTCATATTCAAAATTTCATTTTGATGACAAGCTCCTTATAGCCCCATCATAAGAGAAATCTACAATTGAATGTTGATAAAGAAACAAAATTACGAGGATATATTGAAAAATTCTTAGCCTACTATAGAATCAAACAAAATTTCAATGTCAAAATATTTTATTACTTAACATATTCTCCTACTAATTGGATAAATTTATTACAGCATACCTGCAACGTCTCTAGACCTTTCAAAAAAAAAGTTTCTTCTTGCTCTGCAAACCAGACCTCCACAGCTTTTATTACCTCCTCGTTGGAAGAAAATTTACGACCTTTTAAACATTTTTTCAGTTGAGGAAAGAGATGATAGTCGGACGGAGCCAAATCTGGTGAATAAGTGGGGTGTTGTAGTAATTCAAACCCTAAATCACAAATGTTTTGCATGGCAACATGAGATTTGTGTGCAGGGGCGTTGTCCTGCAAAAACAAAACACCTTTGGATAGCTTTCCGCGTCTTTTCTCTTTAATTTTTTCCCGTAGAGTGGTCAGTAATGTCGAATAGTAATCTCCAGTTATTTTTCTACCCTTATCCAAAAAATCAATTATGATTACTCCATGGCAATCCCAAAAAACTGAAGCAAGAACTTTTCCAGCAGATTTTTGTACACGAAACTTCTTAGGTCTTGGAGAACCGGAATATCGCCATTCCATCGATTGTTGCTTTGTTTCTGGATGGTAGAAATGCACCCAAGTAACAATTCGGTTTAAGAAATCTACATCGTTTTCAAATCGAGCACAGATCGAACGCGATGCTACTACCCTTGCACGCGTTTGGTCAACATTCAAACATTTGGGGATCCATTTTGCAGCAATTTTTCTCATGTCCAAATTGACGTGAACTATATGATGAACGCGTTCGTATAAAATATTCAGTGTTTCAGATATCCGCTTTAGCCCAATTCGACGGTCTGTTAAAATCATGTCATTGCATCGATATTTTCGGGGACTGACACAGAAACTGGCCTTCCCGATCGGTCATCATCTTCAATGGAAAATTTATTTCTTTTGAAGCTTGCAGTCAAATTTTTCACGGTCGCATACGAAGGACATTGATCACCAAGGGTATTAAGCATATCTTCGTCAATCTGTTTACCTCTTAACCCTTTTAAATACAGGTACTTGATGATGGCTCGATACTCCAGTTTTTCGATTTCGGTGGACATATTTTTTCTTTTAATTTATTGCGTAACTCTGGTTTACTTTTTTGACGTCAAACTTTACACTGACACTTCTAATAAGTTATTATTCGTTGCTATGATAACGGAATATTTTGTTTATGCAGGGAACTGGTCTAGGCTAACTAGATATCAATACATCCTCGTAGTTTATTATAATTTATTTATTTACCCCTAGCATAAGATATTTAGAATCTTCTGCTTACCTGAAAAACTCTAATCACTGTTCTTGAGTCAAAGTTTTTAACTTTTTGAGCGGATAATTTACATAATTCCTCGAGAAATGCTTGAACTATATTAAAATTATCAATAGTAATATTTTCCTCGAATTCAAAAGTGCTTTGCAACATTGAAAATTCAGACCATAGTGTTTCCTGCATTTACAATTTTTGATTTTTCTGATATATAAGCAAATATTACCATTTTCTCCAAGGTTTTTTGCTTTACACTCTTTTTCCAGTTGGTAAACAATTCATTGTACTTTTCGTACCGATTTCTTGACTCTGTGGGTAATGAATTTAGAGAAACATTGCTAGCTTCTTCATGCAAGTCTGGTGGAGCATTTGTAAATTCTTCATCACTGTCTGAATTAATATTCATTTTCGCTAATTCATGCAATCACAATTATTCAGATTCAGAACTTATTATTTTTCACAGTTGTTCTATGGATTCCTGACTTTGATTTATACTGACGTTCAACGAAAATAATAAATTTTAGAGTTTCTTAACTGAAATTCATGAAAAATACAGCGGACAAGTTGTATAACAATGTTGTCCTCCTAGATAATTTTTATTGCTATTCTGTATTACTAGTAATACTGAGATAGCTGTTCCGTTATTAAATTCTCAATTTTATTCAGAAGTGCTTGAGACTCGATTTCAGAGCACTTTCGCAAAGTGCTCAATGCTAACGAGTATTTCACTATTGAAAGTGCTTAGAAGCACTTTTTTGGGGGGCTTAGTGCTCGCGAACACTTTCTGTCAGTGATCTGTTTCCAACAGTGCACTCCTATGAGGCTTAAAATTGTAGATTTTCAATTTTTTTTATGTCGTTGTGATATGATATGAGATGAAGATTTTCCATGTTTCTTGAATTATATAGTTTGTCCACCAATCTGATTGGGGTTGGGGACGATCTTGAAAAGAATACTCTTCAATTGAGACAGGATATGAATATTCATAGTATTGTCACTCACTACCACTCATATCAAAACAACAAAAAATTATGAGATTACCAATGAAAATATCGTTTCATAAATGAATAATGCCTACCCAGGGAACAAAGTTTTTTATTGTATTTGAGGATTTTCATAATTTTGATGAAATGAATGAATGAGAATATTCTTGAGCAATGAGAGATCCAGTGGTACGAACCAAACCGAAAACATGATAAACTTGAAATATTTGGGAAAATTACACATTTTTATAGTTCAGCAAACATCAAATACTATATAAAGAGAAACGTTCATCAAACGATTTCTGATTGCTATAGGGTGGAGTCATTTGCTTCATATATAATAAGTTATTTCTAGGCCTCCATTTTCGCTTTTATGGTCCTTCCAAATTGTTCATTGGATAGGTGGCAGTCCAATAGAGGCGTCGTGATGCATAATTGTAGGAGACGCACGACGCGACGTTGAATTTATTTGCGTCTGTGCAGAACGAATATAAACTCGCAAGGGAGAGGGATGTGTTGGCAAAATGAAGGATGGCGGACGATTGTTTTATTCGCCAGTAAGTTTGAGACAATATGTAATAATTGTAGTGAATTAATCTTTAATCAGTTGAACAGGATATCCTTATATAAACAACATACAAAAAATTTCCACAAAAATGTTCATAAATACAGACACTGAACATAATCATTTAATAACGCAGATTAACAGTAATCGAGATTAAAATTTGACAATAACAGAAAAAATTTGAAATATTGCGGGGTATGGTACTGGAAATTTACTGGAAATTTAATTTTTTATAAAATTTTTGTAAAATTTGTTTTTACGAATCTTTCAGATTTTCTGAGAAAATCCCTCCTAAGCAGAGCATGTGTGAGCAAGGGAGATCCGGGACTTACGGTTCGCACAGAAGTAGAATCCGAACTATTTCAGCTCGGTGACAGGCGTTGGGATCAAACCCGGCGGCATGGCTGGAAGGCAAGCGCTCTTACACCACGACCACTTCGCTTGCATGTACCAACTGAAACAGGATAATGGCAATCCATAAACAGAACTTCATTTATTTGAATAGGTAACCCAAGTACCTACACCGAGAGAAATCTGGTTGAACAATTTTTTTTCAAAAAAAATCTTATAGTTGCTGAATGAATTATGTTAGCAACTAAATGTTATCTGATCAATGTAAAAAGTGAAGGTTCTGAACATTAAACAGGTCTTTTTTTTAAATACTCATTTTGTTTTACAAAGTTTACCTTTTGGATTCAATAAAGGGCACGATTTTGGTTAAAAGAAGGAATTGAAAAAAACTGTTTGCCCACTATAACTTACATTTTAACTATTAAACGGTACTTTGTAACCAGTAAATAGCTGTCGTTTAGTTCTAAAAATATAACGGTTTTTTCCATTACCTTCTATCATGCACCTTCTTCAACACACACGTGTTTCCAATGATGATTTATTTCACTCACCCCTAACACGCCGTTTCATCATCTTGCAAATTTGCAAATCAACTGCGTAATTTCTATTCTTATTGTCAATCAGTTCAAGTCTAGGTTTGGTTGTGTTGTGCAAGTGCAGAGCTTTGTGTATGGTTTGTTTCTACAAGACATAAATTTCGGTGAGTGCCTACCTGAGTGTGTGTGTATCCAACAGTTTACAATGATTTTATCCATTGTTATTACTTGTGGGAGGTTTAAATTGAACAAATAAGTAGATACTGGGTGAGCTTGAGATGTGGGGAATTCTTATTTTAAATGAAATTCAATTGATCGAAAAATGTTGACGGCGAGGGCTGGAATTGAATGGAAATATGATTTTAGGAACCGAACAGGTTCAGTAGTACCTAATTCCAGTTCGAATGGAAACGACACAGATTAATTTTTTTTCAAAAAGAACATCACATCTATCTTATCATTTCTGAAGTAGAGAGCAAATTCTGCGAACATGAGGAGGTTGTGAAGTTATTTTTTAAATGAAATACTTTTTTCTTACGAGATGATGATTATTGTTAGATGATTTTTTCATATGGCAAACTGAGTTTCTAGTTCCTAAAATTTTCAAATTGAATAAAAACATTTTTAAATCTGTCGATTTCTTGTAGGGTATAGTTGCCACAGATTTTGCCACATTCAAAACCTTGGCTGGTGCAAAAGTATTGTAATTAAAGGTATTCATTGTGCTAGTGTTTTATATGCTAATAAGACACGAAATGTGATACAACATTTTATCCACAGCTGCATGGTATACACAATTACTTATCTCAAATCGGGGTCTCATTTGATGTTTATGACAGCAGAAAATTTATGAAATATGCTGTTCGAGAGGAATACGATATGGTATCTATGACAAATGATTATATTTTGTTTTATTATTTATTGAAAATCAGGCACTATTTAATGTCTTAAGACACTGGTCACAACAAACTAGTGTTTTTTTCAACACTTAAAACGTTTGTAAACAGAGGCATAATGAGTTCGCAGCAAAGCAGCCGTGGATAAAAGTGTTAATTTAATTTCCATGGAAAATTATCTAGGTATGAGCTCTTTATTTTGGAAACGTTATTCTGTTCTACATAATTTCAGCTATGTGGGTACTCATTTTGTTCTGTAAGAAAAATAATGGACTTACTATACTAACACGGACTTCTAGGAAGTATATGTTTTGAAACCTCTTGATTGAAATTCATTGTAATGAAACACTCCATTCAATACATTTGATTTTTTATCAATTATTCGATGAGTATCTTTTCATTTTTATTAAGTCATCATTTAATATCGAAATGTCAATAATTTTAACTCTATATTGAGATCAAGTAAGCTTGATATAAGCATCTTTCAGTTTGAAACCATTATATTGGAAGCAAGTTATTTCGATATGACAATATTTTCATTTTTGTACAAGTGTTATTTAACAGTGGTACAATGTTTTTTAAAAAAATACCATTATCATTCTAAAAAGGTTACTATGCTGGCGCCTATTCAATTCATAAATCTTTTAAAGGTTGAACAATTTTGTACTTATAACAGGTAATGGATATTTTTCTCGGTGTTCACAAAAAATGTACTTTTTTTAAATTCTCAGATTGTCAAATTATAGGAACTGACCTCACTTGCATATATTGGGTGCGTCTAACAGCGTGCAGCGGTTGCAGCCGCTTTTACGCTTCACGTGATAGACGGCTGACAGCTCTTGCAGCCGCTGTAGATAAATAAAGCACTGGATTTATTTGAAGTGGTTCAGCCTTAGATTTTAGAAAGAGGAGATAGAACATGTATCGATGAAAAGATGCGCATCGGCTTCCACTTTCGGTTCGTTGAGTTTGATGAGAGGGGGGACTAGACAGGGCGGATTTGGATTTGGGATAAGAAACGCCATTCTTTACCTATTCATTAATGTAAATGTTTCACAATATACGTATTTTGCAGCAATTTTCTTATACTTATAATTTGAAATAAACTTTCGGGGAAATAAATATACCAAAATAACTGAAATACTTCATTTTAATAAAAACTAATATTCATTCACAAAAAACTATGAATTTATAACTATGAACCCACACATATTTTCAAATATACAGGGTATTCCACACTCGATGGCCTATTAGACGTTTCTGGAGAACGGAACAACAGATCATTTTAAAAATTTGTGGGCATGAATAATCAAACATGCTCTACCCGTCTAAAATATTTTCATCGATACAGTGTTGCCACTTGTATCAGAAAGTAGTAGATACTTTGTTATTTCAAATGGAACATCCCATATATTATATGGATTTTGAAATCCTTATAATATTCCTCACAACTTTCCCATATAATTCCCTATACCTATCTGTGACGATTTTCGAGATAAAAATTATTTTGTCAATTTTTTGTGTAAAACCTGACCATTGAAAAATAACATTTTTTTCGCAATGCAAATGTACAAAATATTGAACTTTGGGTCATAGCTGCATAAGACCATTGAGTATTCTGTCGATGAACTGGATCTCAATTTCATCGTACAGGGAAGCTCAGAATTAACTTCTTTTCGGGGACTTATGAAAATGACTGAAACTCAGTTTTTTCAAATGGAACCCCCTGTATATTATTTCATTTTCGAATTCAACGAACCAGTTTGAATAAGTTTTATTGAGTATATCCTATACCTACCTCTTACCGTTTATGAGATATAAATTATTTTATAATTTTTGAGGTATAAAATTTGATGAAAAATCTATCAAATAACGAAAAATAGCTTCACTGTTTTGAGAAAAGTATAATGCAATACATGAACCTTCCTTAATACTGGGTGTATGACAAATATGATTATGTTGACAGTTCGAAGAATGAAAAATTAAATTGATTAAATTAATTCTACACAAGATATTATAATATTACAAAGTTTACTTGACAATTACAACACAGTTAATACTGCAAAAACAAAAACTAAGTAGCTCAGATGCTTGAAATGCTGACCATTTACTTGCAAACATTGATGGATCGACGTCATTACATGATCAGTCGTAGATCTTCGAATACATTAGTGAGTTCTCTGCCCACTTCACCTGTGCAATGTCCAGGAGCCCCACCCAACCGATACCTACAATTATAACATAAGTTTAGAGATAAATTGGGAAGAAATTCATTTACAGTTGTTCTCAGAATATCCAAATATTTTTCGGATTTAAACTTTTCTTCATAAATACAAATTAAAATTGTATCAACCATATCCATACAAAAAACATTGAAACTAAAGTTTAACTGACATATTTACTGAAATGGATATTTTTGGTGCAATGGCTCCTATTCACCTAATATTACATTCTGACCAAGCGACAACTCCGTATTTCGATTTAAAATATAAAATTCAAGCTATTTTATACACCCGTATTTCATTGGAACAATGCACTCTTCCCAAGTAAAAACCCGATTTACTCCGTTTTGGCGTTTTTGTAGATACGAGGGTTTTGCTTAGGACGGCAGTATTAGTTCTGGATTTCGGTGCCAAATTTCAACAAGAATAATAGTGTATCATGATCTGTTTGAAAAACAAAGGAATACACTTGACAATAACTTGTTGAAATAGTCCGACTGTCATACAAGAGTAGTGAAAATGGCAAATAATAATTATTCAAACTCTGATATTCTGAATTTGTTTTATGTTCATGGTGAGTGCAATAAAATCATATCAAGGACCTGTAGACGATTTAATGAGTTGTATCCAAATGTACCGGCAATGAACGAACGGAAATTCAGAAGAATTGAACGAAATTATATCAACTTCGGAAAAGTTCACGCCTCGAGACATCAACAGAATCAGGTAACTGGTGATATGGAAAATGAAATCAATGTGTTGGGATATTTTTACGCTTATCCTCATGCATCAATATCTAGTGCTGCGGTAGATTTGGGAATTTCTCGCACTTCCATTTGGAGAATTTTACAAAAACATAATATGCACGGTTACAAATTCATCCGGCTGCAAGCTCTACATAGAGATGATCCACCAAAACGAGTAGAGTTTTGCGAAATGTTACTAACATGGACATACGACGATCCCAACTTTTTGAAAAAAATTATTTGGACCGATGAATCACAATTTTCACGTGAGGGAATATTCAATCGTCGAAATAATCATTTCTGGGCATCAGAAAACCCTCATTTCATTAGAGAAAGGGGATTTCAACAAAAATTCAGTTTTAATGTGTTTTGCATGCTTATGGATGATACATTTTCAATATGCATTTATGAGGAAAAGTTGAATTCCGCCAAATATTTGGATATTCTGCGAACCACTGTGAGTGAATTCCTTGACAATTTACCTCTAAACATATATAATAATTGTTGGTATCAGTTGGATGGAGCTCCTGGACATTGCACAGGTGAAGTGAGCAGACAACTCACAAATTTGTTCGAAGATCGGTGGATACGACGATTGGGTCCTTGGATTTGGCCGCCGCGGTCACCAGATCTGACTCCCCTAGATTTTTATCTCTGGGGAAAAATAAAAGAAAAGGTTTACAGAACACCTGTGAATACAAAACAGGAACTAGAAAACAGGGTTAGACGTGCTTTTGAAGAAATCGACCCGTCGGAAATCCGCAGAGCCACGACTGATCATGTCATGACGTCGATCCATCAATGTTTGCAAGTAAATGGTCAGCATTTCAAGCATCTGAGCTACTGAGTTTTTGTTTTTGCAGTATTAAATGTGTTGTAATTGTCAAGTAAACTTTTTAATATTATAATATCTTGTGTAGAATTAATTTAATCAATTTAATTTTTCATTCTTCGAACTGTCAACCTAATCATATTTGTCATACACCCAGTATTAAGGAAGGTTCATGTATTGCATTATACTTTTCTCAAAACAGTGAAGCTATTTTTCGTTATTTGATAGATTTTTCATCAAATTTTATACTTGCACACACCTCAAACATTATAAAATAATTTATATCTCATAAACGGTAAGAGGTAGGTATAGGATATACTCAATAAAACTTATTCAAACTGGTTCGTTGAATTCGAAAATGAAATAATATACAGGGGGTTCCATTTGAAAAAACTGAGTTTCAGTCATTTTCATAAGTCCCCGAAAAGAAGTTAATTCTGAGCTTCCCTGTATGATGAAACTGAGATCCAGTTCATCGACAGAATACTCAATGGTCTTATGCAGCTATGACCCAAAGTTCAATATTTTGTACATTTGCATTGCGAAAAAAATGTTATTTTTCAATGGTCAGGTTTTACACAAAAAATTGACAAAATAATTTTTATCTCGAAAATCGTCACAGATAGGTATAGGGAATTATATGGGAAAGTTGTGAGGAATATTATAAGGATTTCAAAATCCATATAATATATGGGATGTTCCATTTGAAATAACAAAGTAGCTACTACTTTCTGATACAAGTGGCAACACTGTATCGATGAAAATATTTTAGACGGGTAGAGCATGTTTGATTATCCATGCCCACAAATTTTTAAAATGATCTGTTGTTCCGTTCTCCAGAAACGTCTAATAGGCCATCGAGTGTGGAATACCCTGTATAAACGCTGACTTTATACTAAAGACCAGAGAATAACGTAAGTTTGTTATAAACCGTCCTTTTGCTATTGCTTTTATCTAATAAAGTTTTATTATAATGGTGAATTCTGATATTAATATAATTGGAAGCAACTAATTTCATTAAATTCGTGAGATGGGAATCCAAAACAGTTTGTTCCTCAAAATGGTGTGTCAATTTTTTAAACAGATTTTTATGTAAAAAATGATGTAATACTTGTATGAGTAACTTTTCGATGTTAATGTATTCTTTTTTGCTTATGTTATGCTGTAAAAGTTTTTCTGTAGTCCTGCATATCACGATTACATCCTCTGAGGGATATGTTAGAGAATTCGGTCTATCTTTTTGGTTGATAAACGATAACAAATAATCAGCTTTATCACCAACAAGACCATCAATGCATTCATCACATTTTAGTTTTTCCATGATTTTATATACAACAAACCCTGACATAGATATTACTACTTCTTCTTTATATGCAAACAAATTTGTAGACAACTTTTGAGTAAATTTGTATACATGTTTTAACATACTTTCTTCTTCTTCAACGATCCTTTCCTTGCCACATGATTTATTAATTACATCACAGGGTTTCATGACAGCAATCATTTCATTTGTAATGTGCTTGATAGATAATTTGTGAATTGAAAACATCAAACAAATTATTCACGATCCTAATAAATTTAACCGTAGCTTCGGAATCTTTAAATTGTTGGATATGCAATGTTTCATTAAAAAATTCTATGGCATGTGCTACAGAACTACTAAATAGTTGGGTAGCCAGCCTTACCTTCATTTTTTGATTTTTAAATAGTACATGTGATTTTTACTTGTTACTTAAATGGAAACCCTCCTCTTCTTGAATTTCATTTAATTTTATTATACAGGGTGTCCGGTAAACCTTATACAATATTGAAACTGGTGATAGACCAGGTCATGACTGTTCAGAATATCGAAATTTCACCTCAGTAAAAATATCACCGTTATCGAGATAATGGGCATTTTAAGAATTTCTTGAAAATCGCTACCTAACCTTGGATTTTTGAGTGCCATTTTGAGTATACAAATTGGGACGAATCCAAATATCTTTGCTGCTGAAAATTACTGATGAGTGATGCTTCTAGACATACAGAACAGTTTTTCAGAAAGTGAAAACATTTTTCAAGAAATGAGGGTAAAATGACAGATTTGAGTTTCATCAATTTTTTTAAAAAAAGATTGACTTTATTATCTGAAAGAAACATAACCAATTGGAAGTGGACATTCATTTCAAAAGACTGCTCATTTTTTCCAGACTCTACCATGGTATAAAATGAACTATAATTATTTTTAGTAGAAGTGGTTTCCATTGAATTAGGCGTGGTTTTCATCTAGGCTTCTATCAACTTTTATTCAAGAAAAAAAAGGAAACTACCCAACACCAAAACTACGTCACAATCACACTCGACGCGCGTTTCTCCAACAAAGTTAGCATCTTCAGGAGCTAAAAGTAAGCTTTTAAGATTTTAAGATTGTGACGTAGTATTAGTGTTTACTTTTTTCCCGAAATGAATTCACACCTAAGGTTCCAAAATAATTCATTTATTTGATAAACTTTTATACTTACGCCCAAAAATTATTTTATTTGGATTTTATCAAGATAAAAAGTGGAAATAATTATTAATAATAAAAAATGCTTGGTAGCAATAAATAGTATGTCAATAAAATTAACTTTTCATGTAATTAGGCCTAATGAAATTATCAAAATTAAATGTCGACCATCCGACATGGCACCGATTGATACGAATTCTTATGATAAATGTCGCTATTGTCCAACATCCAGATTCCAACGAAGTTTCAGAGACCGACAGATATACAGGGTGTAACCAAATAAGTGCAAACTTTTTTAAGAGATGAATCCTTGTCGAAAATCAAAAACTTTTGTTTGAACAACTTATGACTTCTATTGTAGTTTTTTGAAATTATTCCGCTTGTTTCATTCAGTTATATTTATTTCTTTGTCATGCCGTACATACGTCATACTTCCCGAGAATATGCGTAAATGCATAACATTTATGGTGAATGTGGAGGTAGTGCTACTGCTGCAGCAGCGCTTTATGCAGAACTATATCCTATTGCACAATGCCGCTCAGAGAATCGCTGATCTGGGGGCTATAACCTATAACGCATTTGAAAAGGTTCTTCTTGAAACGATGTTGTCTCTGCGTACGAATGGATGGAAAATAACATTTTTGTAATATTATTCAGTGCGATGTTGAATAATCGTTTTTGTGGTTTAAAGTGTGTGCTGATTAAAAAAATAATGTTGAATTAGTATTTACTTCTTTACATCTCATTGAATGCTTCTAAGCAGTTGATTCGTTATTACTCATGATTATTTAATCAGTTCATCTTGATAGGATAAAAAGAAAAGACATTACTGACAAAGTCTAATGGAGTTGATTTTAGCTCAGAATAACATCACACACTAATATAAGCGAAATTCTACTCCTTCCAAAAATAATTATCGTATGGTAGAGTCTGAACATAATGGGCATTCCTTTGTAATGAATATCCACTTCCACTTGGTAATGTTTTTTCCAAACAATAATGTCAAATTGTTGTTGAAAAAATTGGTG
Source organism: Chrysolina oricalcia (assembly GCA_944452925.2). Classification (NCBI taxonomy): domain Eukaryota; kingdom Metazoa; phylum Arthropoda; class Insecta; order Coleoptera; family Chrysomelidae; genus Chrysolina; species Chrysolina oricalcia. Next base: position 39,727,242 of record OX101819.2, read on the forward strand.
AAACTCAAATCTGGCATTTTACCCTCATTTCTTGAAAAAATTGTATTGATTTCTGAAAAACTGTTTTATACATCTAGAAGCAACAGTTATCGGTAATCTTCAGCAGCAAAGATATTCGAATTGGTCCCAATTCGTAGACAGGGCACTCAAAAATCCAAGATGATGTAGTGATTTTCCAGAAATTAAAAAAAATGCTATTATCTCGAAAACAGTGAGATTTTTACTAAGGTAAAATTCCGATATTCTGAACAGTCATGACCTGGTCTATCACCAGTTTAAATATTGTACAAGGTTTACCGGACACCCTGTATATTCCCATTTGATATTATCACCATTTTCATCAATTAAAACCAATATATCCCCTAATGTGTTGCGTATCAATTTAATCATGTGACAGTGGTAAAAAAACACAGCTATTTGTCGTTGTGAACTAGGATCGATAAAAGTCGATTTCAAATTCTTGAGTACAAACTTACAACCCAGTTCTTTTGCCATTGTAACATTATTTGCTGCCCCATCAAATGTTACTGAAACGACATAAATACCTGTTTCATGCAAAAAATTCAGGCATTGAACGTAAATTCTGTTTTTGTACACGTGTCAAACTGTCAACTAAAAAATATCCCAAAGGAAGTTTCCAAGATTGATTTATACATAGGTACTAGCATAAAAAAGTTTCTTTCATTCCGGAGAAAACTGAAATATAAATTACCTTATTTCATTGGAACTAACAGGGCTGCACCATAAACACATCGTACAATCTTGAAAATCTACAAGAATAAGTGAACTGCATTTCTAACGGGCATATAAACTGCACTACTATAATACATACATTCTTTTATGACACACCGTGGCATTTTTACCGTGTCACTTTTCACACACAATAGTTCAAATCCAAATAGTTTCTAACCTTTTCCAACAGAGACACTCAAAAATGGCACAACACTCAAACCGATCTGAAACATGCTCTGAACACGTCTTATTTCATTGGACAATCTGCGCAACCCCTCTTTCTCAGTTTTGGGAAAACTATATACCTATAAAGAACTCATTTCAACAATTCACAACAGTAAATTGATTTTAAAACCTAACATCCTAAAATTGCATCATTTCATTAGATGGCATTTTAAAAAATTACAGAATTCGGTCCTGTCATCATCTCTCTAATTCAACAGGGGAATTCAGAAATGGCCCGAACCGAGCCGAGAAACGCCGAAAACGTCATCGCCAAGCCATTTCAGAGCGGCTGGAGGGAGACTCAAGCAAATTGTTGAATTTATTGGTGGACGTGATGGGTGGGGATATAGGGGAAAATGGTTAGTGTGCGCATTGGTCTATGTTATATCTCCTCTTTCTATAATCTAAGGGTTCAGCGGCCTGTAATTTGACATTTTATGGACCGTCTAGTAGACTTGTGAAGCGCTTTATGCTTCATTCAGCAAAGCGCTAACCGCTTTTCTCTCATAGACACAGCCATTGACTGACTAAGGGTCAGTATTATAAAACTATTTTGACAGACAACTAGAAGTTAACTTGAGGAATGACGTCACATCTTACAGTTAACTTCAAAATGTAGGAGTTAACTTTATCGGGAGGACGTGGTTTCAGTTAAAGTTAACTTTGTAGAAAATGGTGGTTTTCGACAGTTCTTCTGTCAATAATTTAGCATAAAACTCAATTTGATTGTTTTTTTTTTTCGCAATAAATGTTAGCAAACGAGGGCCTGGTTATTTTCGAGGAACTTTTAAGCGGCGATGAAGGAGATGCTGTGATTATTATTGAAGGCCCTCGGTCGAAGTATATTTAGGCTGAGTCAAGTCTCGGGTCTGACCAATATGATTAGACCAGCGCGGTCATTTGGTTGACTTGACGACCTAATTAGAACTGTATGTATGTGACCAATATTTTCAATGATCTGATCGGTCCGACTCATCGTCATACTTCATACTGAACGCGCGTTCCTTGTCCGACCGGTGACTTGACACAGCCTTAGAAATCGGTTAAACCATTTTATCTTGTGGAACGAAATAGAATTTGAAAATAAATTAAAACGGATTTCAATCATCAAGATAGTCTGAATGCTTGTTAAAGGGGCACATGGAGAGGCAAATATTTGCAAAGACCAACTAATAAGTCAACATTTCTAAATTACTTGCAATTATAAGTATTTTCAATGTTAGAAATAATCTTCTACCGCCAGTAACACGTTAATTACACTCAGATTTAATGAAACATGTTTATTCTTGGTAGTTATTGGAGATTTTGGAAGATTCTCAAATCTATTGATAGCAATTTTACTATTTATTAGAAATTTAGAAAATGTCACAGGAAAAAGTGCGAAAAATTGTAGGTTACATATTTGCGTTCTTCTTCTTTTTATTTCAGAAATGACACTTTTATAAAACTGCCATTTTAAAGCTGAAGTTAACTTGACTGTTAAAATTAAAGTTAACTTCGAGAGATGTTTATAATACCGGCCCTAAGGGCCCTAAGGGCCGGTATTATAAAACTATTTTGACAGATAACTAGAAGTTAACTTGAGGAATGACGTCACATCTTACAGTTAACTTCAAGATGTAGGAGTTAACTTTATTGGTAGGAAAGGGTATCGGTTAAAGTTAACTTTCTAGAAAATGGTGGTTTTCGACAGTAATAATTTAGCATAAAACCTCAATTTGATTGTTTGTTTTTATTTCGCAATAATGTTAGTAAACGATTTCCTTGTTATTTCCGAGGAACTTTTAAGCGATAATGAAGGAGATGCTGTGATTATTATTGAATGTCCTCGGAGTCGAAGGATATTTAGAAATCGGTTAAACCATTTTATCTTGTAAATAGAATTTGAAAACAAATGAAAACAGATTTCGATCATGAAGAAAGTGTGTATATGCTTGTTAAAGGAGCACATAGTGAGTTAAATTTGCAAAGACTAACTAATAAGTCAACATTTCTAATTCTAATTACTGTGGAATTATATAAGTATTTTCAATTTTAGAAATCATCTTCTATCGCCAGTAATACAAGTGTTAATTGCACTCAGATTTCATACTATTGCCAGCAGTTTTATTATTTATTAGAAAATCAGAAATTGCGATAAATTCTAGGTTACATATTTGCCTTCTTCTTCTTTTTATTTCAGAAATGAGACTTTTATAAAACTGCCATTTCAAAGCTGAAGTTAACTTGACTTTTAAAATTAAAGTTAACTTCGAGAGATGTTTATAATACCGGCCCTAAATCGCCTCATTGACTGGTTACGTATAAATTTCCTAATTTGACTTTTTGATCGCATGTTTTTGGGGTTACCCGGGTGGATGGGGTGATTTTATTGGATGTGGCCATCTCTTATAATTGTGGATTGAACTTCTTCAAGGTGAGTCAATTAACTCAAATTATACTTCAATGACCACGTCCTTTCTACCACACACCGAGGAAAAAGATTATTTATGTTTAATAAAATGTACTTATTTATATTGAACAAATATCTGTTTAGCGCCGAACTTAATTCAGTTCGGTTGAAACATATGAAAAGTTGAAATTCTGCGAATAAAATATTCATTAAGTATACACCAAATTATTTATTATTTGTAAAATTTTCCAAACTGGATATAATAAACGTAAAGTTCAGAAAATTATAGCAACTCATTCTTAAATATTTGTTATATACAGCGTGACTAACGGTCGATGGTAGGTTAGACGTTTATGGTAAACCCAATGCAGGATTTTTCTGAAAATTTCACATATTACATTTCGTTACCTGTTCTATCGATCTAAAATATTTTCAGCATGGCGACCGTGCCACTTCTATCAAAAAGTTTTGGCAACTTTATTTTTTCAAATAAAACACCCCGTATATTAATCAATAATTTGTGTTAAATATGGTCCAAAACATAGCCCTAATTGAAGTTTAGTACATCAGTACTCTCAATTCATGAAAAGTTGATATTTTGATTATAGTTTGGACAAACTCAAGTTATTCAACAAAAAAATTTACTCCTCATCATACAGGACGTGCTAAAATTACTGTTATTTCCATAATGAATAAAAGTGGTCAAAAGTTCATTTTCTCCAAAATAATCCTCTGTAACTTGATAAATTGTAAGATGATAAAAAATGCTTCGATATGACATATCATGTTCCTATACCTAAATCATCAAGTCTTCTTGATAAAGCCGTTTTTGTAGAAAAATAGTCATATATGATACGTACAAGTGTTGAAAGTGGCGTTTTATTTTGTGAGTGAAAAATATTGGAAAACGAGCGTTAGCGAGTGGAGTAACCCACGAGCAAAATAAAATCACTTTTAACAAATGTATCATAAACATTTTTTTGTACAACAGTTACTGCAAGTAATAAATGAAAACAAAAAGTATTTATTATGAGATCCATGGGATTCGAACACACGATCTTTGGATTACAAAGCAGATGTTCCAACTACATACACCAACGTACGTATTAGTTGAATGTTATTACTGGTTGGTCATGAGCAACTTTCTACAGTTAGACTGCATACTACTTCTTACCAATTGCACAAGCTGCCAAACACGTGTGATCTTTTCTAAATTATTCTTTCTAAGTAGGTGTTCTGATTAAAGTGTTTCTATTAGACAGATTTTAAATGACATTTGTCCAAAATATTATTTTTAAAGAATTTGATTTAAGGTAGCCGTGGAAATATCAAGTTTATGACAGTTTGGTGACTTTTATAAGTGATTAATAAATGGTTATTGACGGTGCTTCAAAAAATCTTCAAAAATGAATACAAATATTGATCATTCAAACGAAGTTCATATGAAATTATTTATTATACATGGGCAGTGTGATCGAATCATTGCAAGAACTTGCAGAAGATTCAACCAAATGTATCCTGAATTAACACCAATGAACAAGAACAAGTTTGTAAGATTACAAAATAATTTCCTTAAAAGTTAAAAGTGCCTTCAACATTACCAAAACCTGTTTCTTTAAATGAGGAAAATACTGTTAACGTTTTGGCAATTTTTTTATCCATATCAAGAAGCTTCCATTCGCATTGCAGAAAAAGATTTGGGTGTATCACATGCTTCAGAACAACGAATTTTGGAAAATCACGAAATGCATCCGTATAAATTTACCAAAGTTCAAGCTCTCAAAGGAGAAGACTTTGTACGTAGAGTGCATTTTTGAAAATCCCTTTCAATACATATACAGTATATCGGGAATTTTTTTCAAAAATAATTTGGAGCGACGAATCAAAATTTACGAGGTATGGCATTCTTAATAGAAGGAATAATCATTTTTGGGCTGATCATAATCCTCATGTGACAAAAGAAATGAGATGAAGAAAAATTGTACCTGAATGTTTTCTGCACTTTGAAGAACAACAAAATAACCTTTTCATTTATAAAGACACACTACATTTAGAGAGTGTTATCTTTTGCCGACAAATGAACAAGAAATGGAATTTAAGAAATTATTTGGCGACACCATATCTGGAGGGAAGACTCTGATAGGCTCCGCCCACCGCGGCTTTGCTTCGGCATTAGCCGGAGCAAATGTCAGCTTTTACTATTTAGGAAGCCTGTCATCGTCTGCCGACGCTCGGGTTCCGGAAATAACGACGGTTTTCTTCCGACTAGCTCAGTCTTTGTCCTCGAAGCGCCGGCAATGAAGCAAAATTTGTTTGTTCCCCTTTTGCAGCCTCAGATTGTCCTTGGGTTCAGACTATTGGTAGAAGGTAGCAGCAACACTATGCCCTAAGAGTCCTGAAAAGAACCCAGGCATAGTTCATAATGGAGTATTTCGTTAACTCCGAATTCTTTTATGAAATTGTTGGTGTTCCCAACGAATTTCTTAACCAATGCAATCAGGGCAGGCTGGAGATTCCAAATTCCCGCCGAAAATGAACTATCTCCTCTGAGATTAGCTCGGAACTCAGTTTGATTACTTACTAAAGTATCAAATATAACTTGCAAAGTCGAGTGAGTCACCCGGATAGGGTGCACTCACCAGGTACACTACGTACCTCTCGGAAGCTCCCGAGTGACTGGTTATTCCAGCCAAAACGGGTGTGAACCTCGGCCAGAAATACTAAAATAAGATTTTAACTTGGAGAGTATATTTTGGAGCGGAGTTCCGATAGGCTCCGCCCACCAGTGACTTTGCTTCGGCATTGGCCGAAGTGAATGTGCACAAAAACTATTAAAGAGCTCCTTTTCGGCTGTTTTAGGCAGTCGTCCGGGAGCCACAGACCTTCGAGTAGTTGTCCTACCTAGTGGTAGCCCGGATGGCTCTGGTGTCATTAGTATTTCTGGCCAGGTCATAGCTTCCTTGAGAAATCTACGGCCTGGCTTAGATAGATGAAGCGTCGTTGGTTAACACCAACAACATTAAAAAAGAATTCGTACTGTTCCTGTCTGATCCAGTAAGAAGAGTTCCGGAGTTGCTGGATTGCGACGATGCTGTGTGCGGAGAGTAGCCCACCGGATGAGGTACTCACCTCCGATTTCCGTACCTCCGTGCACACGCATTTAGTTGTCATGGCGCCCAACGTGGGGCCTAGCATTTGTGGATGCATTTGCGTTGCACTCCAGTGGGAGGCAGGGCCCGAAAATTCCAGTAACCCGGACTTGGAGGAACTTATCGGAAAGTTTTCTTGGATGCACTTTCGAGACGATTCTGAAGTAAGTTATTGCAGTGGAAGTGAAGATGCCCAACTTCTTAGTGGGTTCGATGTTCCGATGTTTATCGTATTCCCGCAGCCAGTCAGTTGTTCCCATGCCTAGTGCTGGGGTAATTCGACTCAACGGATGTTGCCTCACCAACGGCTGGTTGTCCTTAGCCAGTGGGCAAGGGCGAAGTGAGTATGTGGCACCTTTGCAGAAGCTGGATGATGAGCGTATGTGGAAATATGTAACATCCCGTTACATAAAAGTCTCGTAAAGGAGTATCCTGGAATCCCTACGATAAGTTGAAAACTTCTTAACATCTACGAGTTTGGACAGCCAGGAGCAGTACCAAACGACGTTTCATCAATACTAATCATTTCTCTTCTTTTTAGGCTCTCTTACAGCATGTACATATTGTGACTATAGGAAATAAGAAGGCTAAGAGCCTAAAAAGAAAAGAAAGGGTCCTTTTCAGGACAAACCAACGACGTTTCATCCCTAAGCCAAGCAATTTCTTTGATGGGGGGAGTGTGAACCTCGGCCAAATATACTAAAATAAGATTTTAACTTGGAGAGTATATCTCGGAGCGGAGTTCCGATAGGCTCCGCCCACCAGTGACTTTGCTTCGGCATTGGCCGAAGTAAATGTGCACAAAAACTATCAAAGAGCTCCTTTTCGGCTGTTTTAGGCAGTCGTCCGGGAGCCACAGACCTTCGAGTAGTTGTCCTACCGAGTGGTAGCCCGGATGGCTCTGGTGTCATTAGTATTTCTGGCCAGGTCATAGCTTCCTTGAGAAATCTACGGCCTGGCTTAGATAGATGAAGCGTCGTTGGTTAACACCAACAACATTAAAAAAGAATTCGTACTGTTCCTGTCTGATCCAGTAAGAAGAGTTCCGGAGTTGCTGGATTGCGACGATGCTGTGTGCGGAGAGTAGCCCACCGGATGAGGTACTCACCTCCGATTTCTGTACCTCCGTGCACACGCATTTAGTTGTCACGGGCTTCTTAAATAGGGAAAGCTGACATTTGCTCCGGCCAATGCCGAAGCACAGCCGCGGTGAGCGGAGCCTACTGGAGTCTTTCTTCCAGATATGGTCTCGCCAAATAATTTTTCCAACTCCATTTATTGTTCATTTGTCGGCAAAAGATAACACGGCCCCCATTTAAGAAATCGCGTGTCATGTTGGATTGGCAAAAATTCGTTGGGAGTGTACTGAAAAGGACCTTTCATTTGTTTGACATGGGCTATTCGCCTTTACTTCACATCCATTCTGAAAGAGAAACATAAAAATAAAATATTTACACTTAATTATTATATATACATGGGCACAACGGCCATTATGTACAGGTACCTAAAAATAAAGTTTTGTTACTGCTCCATCTTCTGTCTTCGACTTCATCATCGGATTCTGGGATACTTCTCCACGAAACTAGCTCTATCTGCTTGCTATCTGGCTTACAAAGAGGCTATACCTTGCATTACTCCACCCTTGCCCACTGGCGAAGGACAACCAGCTCTGTTTGTTGACGCGACACCGTCTTGTCGTTTTACCCTGGCCATCCGGCTCAGGAACAACAGGCTGGTTGTGGGATTTCAGACCATTGTCTTTGAACCCACGAAGAATGCAGGTACCCTCGATTCCACCGGTATAGCTTGCACCAGAACTGCTTCGAGAGGGCATCCTAAGAATCTTCTGATCAGCCAAATAATTTTGCAATCTTCATTTATTGTTCATTTGTCGGCAAAAGATAACAAGCCGAGTTGAGCTGTTTTAGTCAGTCACTCGGGAGCTTCCGAGGAGGTACGTAGTATACCTGGTGAGTGCACCCTACCCGGGTGACTCACCCGACTTTTGCGATGTCATTTTTGGTACTTGAGTAAGTAACCAAACTGAGCTCCGAGATAATCTCATAGGAGACAGTTCATTTTCGGCGAGAATTTGGACTGATTGGATTGGTTAAGGAATTCGTTGGAAACACCAACAATATTACAAAAGAATTCGGAGTTAACAAAATACTTCGCTACGAACTATGCCCGAGTTCTTTTTAGGACTCCTAGTGCATAGTGTTGCTGTTACCATCTACCTATGGTCGTAATCCAGGGACAATCCGAGGCTGCAAAAGGGGAACAAACAAATTTTGCTTCAATGCCGGCGCTTCGAGGATAAAGACTGAGCTAGTCGGAAGAAGACCGTCATTATTTCCGGATATTTCCGGAACCCGAGCGTCGGCGGATGTTGACAAGACATATCTCCAAATATTAAGGACGATTGTAACCAATTTCTTCGAAAATTTGAATATAGGAATTCATGGTTTCAACTTGACAGAAAGTTTCCAGGAAACTTTATGAAATGTTTGGCGATCGTTGGTTTAGGGCCGTGGAATTGGCCACCGAGATCACCCGATCTCACGCCTCTTGACTTTTTCATAGAATGTTTCAAAAGAAAGGTTGTACAGTACACCAGTGCCTACCAAAGAAGAACTGCGACGGCGAATAGTGCGGTGTATTGAAAATCTGGATCCCCCTGAAATTGAGAAAGCAACCACAAGTCGCGTACAAAAGAATATTTTGAAATGTTTAGGATGTAGTGTACAACATTTCCATCATTTAATGTAAAAATGTGTTATTTTGTTTACAATTTTGTTATTTTTGTTCCTCCTAATTCTGTTCATAGTTAAGAAAATTATTTTGTAAACTTACAATCTTCCTCTCGTTCATTGGTGTTGATTTAGGATACATTTGGTTGAATTTTCTGCAAGTTCTGACAATGATTTGATAACATTGTTCAAGTTTAATGAATAATTTTATAAGAACTTCTTTTAAATAATCGATATTTGCATTCATTTTGGAAGGTATTTTGAATCGCCGTCGATAACTTTAGGTAAATTACTTATAAAAGTTAGCAAACTGTTATAAGCTTGATAATTCCACTGTTACCTAAAACCGAATTCTTAAAAAGCGACTTTATCAAGAAAACCTGATGATTTATGTTAGAGACATGATTTATTATCGTGAAGCATTTTTCATCGTCTTTCAATTTATCGAGTAATAAGCAGGGGTTCATTTGAAAAAATCTTTTAAGCACTTTCATGCATGTCGGCAATAATAGTAATTTTAGGACGCCCTGTATGATATGGAATCCATTTCTTGGTGTTAATTAAATATCTCGACTTATACAAACTACATATCATCAAAATGCGAAAATTCGAACAAGTTCGAATGTTTTGCCGAAGAGTACAAATAAATGATAAGAATAAAATCGACAAAGTCGAAGTACCCTTCTCTCCAAAGGACCCCGCACCATTCTTATGGGTTTCTGGGTCGCGTTGGAATTGGCTGAAACTATAGTATGTTATTCTTTTCATTATCCTGATCAAAAGTTCCCATGGGCCCAACTCAATCCTATGACTAGTTTTCGAGATATAGCCCCTCAAAGGTGTGATTTTGTACCTCATGAGTGTAAGTACGACAAAACATTCCTTTGTGTATCTGTACCCCAGAATGAATTTTCCAGTATAAATTGTACCTTCACAATCATTTCTTTTGATGAATACTTAAATTACTTGAATACGGACTACAGGGTGTTGACTTAATTCGGGACAATATACTTCATCAATATCTTTTATTTTCGTTCACCAAAAAAAAATTAAAGTATATATTTAGGTTGATACACAATGAACAAATATAAAATGAGACTTTATTTGATACTGGGCGTTGCACAGATTTTGTATCAGCTATGAGTGTTATTAAGAAAGATATACTTATATTTTTAACGTAGTTTTTGCATTGGCTGCCTTAAAAAGAGTATTTTTGTTCAAGTTGTAGGTTCATCATATACACATATTTTACATATATATATACATATATGGAGACAGAAGAGAGGTAGTCTATTGCTGACTAGTTAGAAACAAATCTTGACAATTTGTTTGGGGCAGCAGCAAAACGCAAGTGTACTCTTATAACATTATATTTCCAATATTTCGACAGTGGTTACTGTCATCATCAGGGAGCTACAAAAATGGATGAAACTATGGTAAAATGGTAAGGATGAGAGTCCAATACTTACAATGTTAGTGAGATTGGTCGCTTAACAACGATGTTAAAAAATTAAACAAGACTAAAACCATGTGCAACATGGGGTACTGAATAAAAATTATGTAAAACATTTATAACAATTAAAAATCTGAAAAAGTGTGTGGGATGCAAACAACAACTGTAATATATCACGAGGAGCGTGGGAGAAGAGAAAATTATTAGGTTAGGTATAATATATATATATATATATATATATATATATATATATATATATATATATATATATATATATATATATATATATGTGTCAATTTGAAAACTTCCCACCCTTAATATCTTCCTTCCAGTAAACAATATGAGTAATCGAAAAAACAGGTCAATTTTATTGTCAAGGGGGACACTTTCACGGACTATTTGTAGCCCTCGTGGTTCAACCCCCTAGGAGGGGTAGATGTTACCCTTAGAATTTTAAATGGGAAGGGGAGTCAAGTGGCACATCATTTTGATGGGCGTTCAATTCTTGTTCCAATGGTTACCTGACTTATTATTTTTTGATGAGCATTTTCCGAAAAATTGCGTTCTAAACTAACAGAAGTAATTATTAGAACGCCTATACTGAGATGCATTATTGTATTGACTCCCTTTAATAAAAATGGTTAGAAGAGTAGGTGGCACCGCTCCAACCCTTGAATGACAGGAATAAATTTATTACGCATGGGATTTTTTATTTGGTGGTTATTTTCCTTCTACACAATAAAATTTAATTTGCGAGAAAGACATTTCCAACATAAAATCTACTTACGCTTATCTTATTAGCTGTTCGAAATGTTGTCCATTTTGCTCTAAACAGTAATACAGTCTGTTTTCGAACTCCCCTCTAACATTACGGAAAACTTCACTAGGAATTGACCGGCATGCTGCTGTAATTCGTCTTTTAAGTTCGTCAATATCAGAAGGTTGTGTTTTATAAACAACGGATTCAAGATGCCCCCAAAGAAAGAAATCTAAGAGTGTTAAATCCGGTGATCTCGGAGGCCATTCAACTGCTCCCCTTCTGCCAATCCATCTACCCGGAAATCTCTCGTTTAACCACTGTCGGACGGGAAGAAAATAATGAGGTGGAGCACCGTCCTGCTGGAAATGTAACAGATCCTCCTGCAAAAGTTCATTACCTTCTGCATCAATTTGAGTTTCTAGCTCGTGAGTTATAAGATGATCGATAGTCTCTTCAAGCATATCAAGGTACAGATTGCCAGTCAAGTTTTTTTCCAGAAATAATGGACCAAGAATGGCATTTCCAAGAATACCAGCCCAAACATTAACTTTTTGTGGGTGTTGTGTATGCCCTTTCCGAAAAATATGTGGGTTTTCATCACTCCAATAGCGACAATTTTGTCTATTAACATTGCCATTCAGAAAAAATGAACACTCATCGCTGAAACAGATGTTTAACAGAAGATTAGGGATGGTATTGACTCGATGAGACATGATTTCACAAAACTCTATTCTTCTATCATAATCATCCTCGTGGAGCTCTTGAAGAATCTGCATTTTATATGGATGAAATTTATGCATTTTCAATGCTTTTCTTATAGTCTCGCGTGACATTCCCGTCTGTTCTGATACTGATCGTAAGGAGCTCGTGGGCTCTGCAGCAAATGTTCCCAAAACTTCAATTTGAGCTGCTTCATTTAGTACTCTGGGGTTATTTCTTTTTTTATTTGTCACTGAACCAGTTTCGTAAAACTTATTCACCAAATCAAGCACATACCGGTGACTTACATTACAATTTGGATGTCTTTCGTGCGCACTTTCCAACTTCGCCATAAATTACAATCATTTCAATTCTGTCTTGAAGAATGTAAACCATTTTTACACTTTTATACACTTATTAAAGTAATTCCTAAACAGCCCAACAGGTACAACGGTATTCACAATACTACCACATAGTTCAAATTTGCTAACCAATTTTTTGCCGGAAAACAGAAACTTTTTACAGCAGAAGTAGCAAAAAAGGAAGGCTACCCAAGTAGCACACCTATATTGGTAAAATATTGATACAATATTGTGAACATATTGGCGAAATATTTGAAATGCAATATTGGCGAGAAAAAAAATGTGAACATTCGGCGATATTGGTCCAATATTACTTGAATAATATTGGCGAAATATTCTTGAACTAATATTGGCCTCAAAATGTTCGGCGATATTGGTACAATATAGCTGATATAATATTCTGACAATATTGGCACAATATTCAAAAGTAAAATGTGAACATTTTGCGATATTGGTCGCATATTGTTTGAATATTTTAGAAATAGTTTAGGTGGAATATTCTTGAAGCAATAATGGCCTCAAAATATTTATCGATATCGGTACAATATTTTTTATCGATATTGGTAGAATATTTATCGATATTGTTACAATATCATTTGAATATATTGGTGGATGTCAATATACCTTGGTAAATTATTAAATGTCCTTTAGTTGATGAAGGTGACACCAGAGTCTGCCTTTTGATCGCCATAACCGCTGAGTGAGCTGTCTTAAGAACTAGCTAAGGGAAGTATTTAATATACTTTCGTAGGTTTTAGAAGACGTTCTATATGTAGAGGCACCTAGCGGATTTTTATCCAAGTTTGATCATGATATAATTTCAATATGTTTCATTGAATATTCGGCCAATATTCAAATTTCATCTCAATCTAGATGTTGGAAACAATATAAAGACAATATTGTTTTAACGATATCGATAAATATTATTGAACCAATATTGACCCAATATTAATTAATAAGTTTTGTTGAATATTGGCGAAATGATATTCAACCAATGTGTAATCACACTTGGAGATACAATATAGTTTTTATTTCCAGAATCGATATTAGGGGAATATTGGGATTGCGATATTTATTCTAGATGTTAAAAACGATGGGAAGACAATATTGTTTTATTGATATTGTTAAATATCGTTCAACCAAAATTGACTCAATATGAGTTATTACAATTTCTCAAATAAAGTGGAAATTATATTCAACCAATATTGAAACTTGAAAATACAATATAGTTTTTTCCCCTATAATCGATATGACTGGAATATTTGGATTGCAATATGTATTCTAGATGTGGAAAACAATATATAATCAATATTGTATTATCGATATTGGTAGAAATTATTCAACCAATATTGACCAAATATTTCGTGTGATAATCTACATTCAAAACTAGTTCAACCAATATTCCACCAATATTATTAATATAATATTGTTTTTTGAATATTCACCCATATTGGACCAATATTGATTTTTCATTTACAATATATCTATATTGGCCCAATATGGAACCAAGATTCAGCCGATATGATGTGCTACCTGGGTATCTGTACAATTTCTGCGATGACACTTAAAAATTCAGCATTTAATAAACACAACTTTACTACCATCTACGTTTTACTATTAGACTACTTTTTTATGTAAAGTGTTTGGAGCTAATGGCTAATGTTACCCCTAATAAAGGGTTGGAACGGTACCACCTAATATTCTAACCAGTTCTGGCCAAACCATGCATCTCAGTATAGGCGTTCTAATAATTACTTCTGTTAGTTTAGAACGCAATTTTTCGGAAAATGCTCATCAAAAAATAATAAGTCAGGGTACCATTGGAACAAGAATTGAACGCCAATCAAAATGATGTGCCAGTTGACCCCCCTTCCCATTTAAAATTCTAAGGGTAACATCTACCCCTCCTAGGGGGTTGAACCACGAGGGCTACAAATAGTCCTTGAAAGTGTCCCCCTTGACAATAAAATTGACCTGTTTTTTCGATTACTCATATTGTTTACTGGAAGGAAGATATTAAGGGTGGGAAGTTTTCAAATTGACACCCTGTATATATATATATATATATATATATATATATATATATATATATATATATATATATATATATATATATATATATATATATATATATATATATATATTATTTGAGATAGATTAATTCTCATTGACCGATGGAAATACTTAGATTATGAAGTGGGTTGCCCTCCAAAATGAAATGAAATGATGCCATGGATACGATAAATAAATTGTATTGACAATAAACTGTCACAAAGACGCATCTTCCGATTTCACTTTTCATTGTTAGTTTGTGAAGTTGAATATGGCTTACAGAATCCGGTTTCAATGTTACGTTTGTGAAATTACATTTCCTGCACGACAAATGGCACGGATGTGCGGAGAAGAGAATGCACAAAAAAGAGCGATTGCTATGTTCAGACGTGATGGCAATGGGATGGCACCATTAGATTTAAATGAACATAGCAGAATATGTTTGAACTGCAATGTATCAATTGTAGAAGAGTTACAGGCCTTGGAGCTGGATCCTGCCTGCTTACGATTAAATGTTTTGAGACAAACCCGAAACGGTACGTGTGCTTTTTGCAATGCAGCTAATGATGTGCACAGATTATCAATCAACTCAAGAGTAAACGTTTTTGTTCTCAAGAATATTTATATACCTGAAGAAGTAAGATCAAGTGCACAACACTTAGATGATCGCGGCTTTGTTTTACATCAAGTGCTTCCCACTTTGCGGTACATTAATAGACCATACATAATAAAAGGACAGCAACTGCAAATATTTTTAGAGACACTTCGCCTCGCAGCAACTAATCAAAATAATTTCGGAAATGAGGATAGTTTCAATGATGATGAGTTTCACACTTTAACTTCCATTGATAGAGGTCAATTTCAAGAACTATTTGCATATTGTGATCCAGTGCCGAGGGAAAATGGAGCAGTCCGGCATGTCATGAAGAAAGACCTTTTGACATTTTTGGTAAAGATGAGACAAGGAGTGAGTGATTCTTTTCTGAAGGTAATATTCAGATATTCAAGTAGACAGGCAGTTAGTATGGCCGTTGCTACTGTCAGGCATTCTTTAATGGGAAGATTCATTCATCAAAATATTGGTTTTAATGCAATAACTAGACAAGCGTATATAGCAGAACATGTTAGTGATTTTACTAACGAACTATATAATCCAAGTCCTAATATCCCAAGGGCCATTGTTTATATTGACGGAACCTACTCATATATTCATAAGAGTTCAAACTTTCGAGCACTGAGACAGTCCTACAGTGTACATAAAGGTTGTCATTTAGTAAAACCTGCCCTGATTGTAGCTCCAGATGGCTATATACTTGCAATTCAAGGCCCCTATTTTGCAGATTCGCGCAATAACGATGCGCAAATGTTGCGTAATGAGTTAGAAAGTGATGTGAACGTTATGAGGGAATGGTTTCATGAAGGTGACATTTTTATTGTGGACTTAGGATATAGAGATGCCATACCACTACTTGAAGGCTTAGGTATTTCCTATAGAATGCCAGCACATCTTGAATTAACAACAGAAGAAGCAAATGAGACGCGACTAGTCACAAAAACAAGATGGATAGTTGAAGCAAGAAACGGACATTTCAAATCGCTGTTCAAGTTTTTTGACCATATAATCGCAATGCCACATGTACATCACCTTGGTGAACTTTACCGGATATGTGGAGCAATAATAAATAGGTATCAACCACTTTTGCATATACAAGAAGCCAATGCTGAATTAGCGACATAACTTTTGGAGAGGTCAAGGAGTATCAATATCGTACAAGCAAGAGTCAAAGCTCAAAATCTACATATCAGACGAGGCCAATGGCTCCGTCTAGATCAGCGCCAGGTGCCAGACTTTCCGCATCTAACGTTAGCATATTTGAGAGAACTTACTGTCGGCACATATCAGGTTCATCTAGCACCATCTTACGTTCAAGACAAGATGCAACGCGAAGGACAAGAAGACTTTGAGTTAGATACTCTGATTGATGAGGCTGGTTTTTTGAGGGTGCGAGTATTTTCCCGATTTCGTAATGCAACGAAATATCAGCTATGGATTGCATATTGCCAAAACGATGATGAGCCAATTTTGGGGTATTACTGTACCTGCCGATCAGGTGCCAGAACACTTGGCTCATGTGCACACGTTGCGAGTGTTTTATGGTTTTTGGGTTACGCAAGACATGAGCCCAATATTCATTACCCCTCAACACATTTATTGAATTCTGTGCTAGACGCTGCGAATAGGCCAGAACAGAATAATCCTAATTTTTTATACAGACATATCAATTGAGTTTCATACATATATGGGTCATTTAAGAGAAGAATTTACAAATATTTTTTCCTATTTCTATTTATTCTTTGTTCATTGTGCAAGGATCTAAATAATTATTTGGTTTAATTTTTTGTTTGCTAAACGAAAATAAAAGTTATAGTCAATAAAGGTATTGAAGTTGTTATTGTCATAAATTCAGTCAACATCCTGTTGTTCGTGTTCAAGTAATTTGAGTATTCATCGAAAGAAATGATTCTGAAGGTACAATTTACACTGAAACCTCATTACGAGGCACAGATACACAAAAATATGTTTTGTTGTAAGTTCCTACTTACACTCATAGGTATACAAAATCACACCTTTGAGGGGCTATATCTCGAAAACTAGTCATAGGATTGAGTTGGGCCCATGGGAACTTTTGATCAGGACAATGAATAGAATAACATACTATAATTTCAGCCAATTCCACCGGGACCCAGAAACCCATTAGAATGGTGCGGGGTCCTTTTATCATCAAAATATCAACTTTTCATGAATTGAGAGTACTGATAATATTTGGCACAAATTATTTTTTATGTCGAAAACTGAAGAAAATAGGTATTATTAACAAAAAAGTATTATAATGAAGAGTGATTCCAAAAATGTGTTATTATACGGGATGTTCTATTTAAACAAGTAAATTTGCTAGGTCTTTTTGAGAGAAGTGGCAACGCCGCAATGCGTAAAATATTTTAGATCGATAGAACAGGTAACGAAATGTAACATATGCAATTATCAGGAAAATCCTGCGTTGCGTTTACCATAAACGTCTAACCTACCACCGAGTCACACTGTATACATATACCTATATTTAATATTGAAATATTCGTTATCTTTCACTTGTAATGGAACAGAGTAAGTTTTTTCAGAATATGTGTTCATGTATAATAAAAATTGATGTTAACAGCATACCTATTGTAGCAAAAATTATTGAATTGTGTTTAAAACATCGTTAATTATGCTATTTTTGTTGCCATGGAGACATATTATATTTTTCTTCAACTTACGTTTTCTGATTGTCATTATCTGTTATTGATAGTCAATGTATTAGGTGCCAATATAGTATATTACAGATTCACTCATTCAGGTTATTATTCTAAATAAAACTGAAATAGTTACAATTCATAAACCAATGGAGTCTGAAATCTGCAATTTTTTCCAATGGTGATTATTGTGGCATAGGGTTTTGAACAAAAAAAACAATTTCAAATTATATCAACTCATATTGAGTCAATATTGGTTTAATGATATTCACCAATATTGATAAATCAATATTGTTTCCAACATCGAGAATAAATATTGCAATCCCACTATTACTCTCAGATCCATTCTATGAATACGAAACTATATGAATTACGGGTTTGGATAGCTCACATATTTTTTTCTGTCAACTATGAAATAAATCGTATTCATTTTCGTATATTAGTCTCGACTTTACTGGTAGATGAAAATCACTTTCTTCATCCATAATGGACCTTTACATTTACGAAAAATAAATTGCAAAACTCGTTTAAATGGATAGTTTCTAGTCTGACACGTCCATTTAACAAAGAGTTCTACTAAATTTTTTTAATTTTGAAAAATATCACATTTGAAAGTGTGCCGCTAACGTCACGTTCATCGGAAACACCCCCCCACCATAGTCCACATTCCGAAACAGACAATACCGTTCTCCTTAAAAATATAGCTTCTAGCTTGAAACAAGCATTGAGAAATAATTAAAACTTTGTCACTTGATCAACTCGGAGAAAAAAATCCACATATTACCTATTTTTATTGTATTCATAGCTTTCAAATTTTCTGAACGGACCTTCCTTTTGATGAAAAACGAGCATTGGCAATACCGCAAATCTTAATAACGTGCTCATTATTCATCGGGTGAAATTAAATCAGATAAAGCTGTGTCTATGATTTCATTGTTACTTTCATCTCTTTGAATTTGGTTTTTCAAATGTATTTTTCTGAATCTTTACTAGTATCTAAAATTTCGTGATAGTTCATGGTCTTTTTTGCAATGACCAAAATTTTACATCTTTCTTTGAACTCTGCTTTGAATACAATAATAACGTTAGTACTCACTTGGAAATATTCTTCACAATAACAAACATTTCCGCTTTTTACACTAGGTTGGTTCATTCACTGCTTCGAAACACATTTTACGACGCGCTTCATCTTTAGGTGCATACAAATTGGTTCGTAAAGTAGGACTTTTTTGTATGAGCGTGAAGTTTCAACAAACACGCGAGTACAAAAAAGCCCTTTACGAAAGTGTTTTCATACAAAGTTTTTTCTTCGACAGTTATATTGCCAAATTGTAGCAATTATATCATTAATTTGAATGTTTAATGATATGAATTGTCGTCGTATTATCAAATAAAGACTTCCGAGTTATATTTGACGCAAAATACTGTATTTTTCAAAAATGCGTTAATGTATGAACAGTCTGTAAAAAATTACTTTACGCACAGGTGATTTTTTACGCTCTTGTGCGAAAAAGTATTACCTACTTTACGCAATGTCGTAGAAAAAATTGTTTACCTTTTATAATTTCCACTTGTTGATTTCATTGAAAATATGAACAGGATGTTCATAAAGTCAGTTGTGGAATCATCTGCGGCTGAGAGTTGGAATTTAGTCGCTGTTTTCCATCGTACAAGATAACCTCTCTTGGAAGGGATTCACTGGTGTTCAGATAATCGGGTACAAAGCACTTTTTCGACATGTTCACAGTTATTACTGGGATACAGATACAGGAAATAAAAAAATTGTAGAATACAAACAACAAAAACTTTTAAAACATTGAAAACCGCATTAACCTCAAATAAGAAATCGCGTAGGGTGTTTTATGGAACTGCTTTACTTGTATCCAATTTTAATGTAGACAAAGGAGTTAAACAGAGACAAACGATTCTTATTGTCTTGCTCCGTGAAACAGGCGAACGAACCCATCTGGTATCAAATGACACCTGTCATCCGACACATTATATTTTAATGAGAATTTGAGATTCCATCATGCACAACTTTTACAACGTTGCCAAGTCTAGTTTTGATAAACGTGACGTCACGAATAATTTTTCTTCTGATTATAGAGAAACTAGCTGCCAGAAAAAAAAATTAAAAATCCCGAATTACTTTCTCATTACAGTGTTTTCTCATATCTCGTGGAAAGGTCCATTGAAGCGATATTTTATCAATCAACTAAAATTATTTTACAGTACCTTATGGCGATTTGAATAATTGAAATCATTACTATGCACCCTGACAAGCTATTATAAATTTAAAAAATTCCTACGGCTTGTTATGAAATCTTTTCGCTGTTGCAGAAAAGATTCGTTTTATATTCTTGTTGTATATTTGACCATTATAAGGTTTCGAACAGTTTACGACATTGGATTTTACACCCTTTCGACTATTCAACAACGCCCATTATTATTAAATGACAATTATATTATCTCTGATCATGTGGTAACGAATTCCTTTTCCCAGAAATATTACAGATACTGAAATGAGCATTATCATTTCAAGTGTTATTTCAACCTAATTTCCCTGAGCTATCAGTTGTTACGCTTTATGAATATGAATTTGTCGCTTTGGTCATTTTATCAACAATATTCACAGTGAATACTCGGAAGGCAGTAAACAATTGAGATAACCAACCGCACTGATAAGTGTTTCTCATTGTATTACTCTGCTTAGTAATCAACTCTTGATATGAAATGTATGAGAAATGTGGTTTCACTGATATATTTTTTTGTGTGTCGTAGATACTGCTGGAAACCAATTATAAATCACCAGTAAACTTTCATATATTGAGTCCAAATTTCCAATTGTCACAAGTGATTCATATGAGTTTACTGAAATATGCTAACGTGGATAAAATTCTTCGTAAATTTATTTTTATATAAATCAGTGGGTTTTATTAATGAAAATGGAGCATCTATTCGGAATCAGAACTGAAACGATAATATAATGTAATATAATGATAATAATACTAAAATTCACATAATGGAACAAGATGTGTCAATGAAACAAACTAGTTGAGTTTATTATTATTGTTTTTGCTCATCTGGCTATCGGCCGAAGAGCAGGTGGTTTTGAATAGAACCTTTCTATCAGGTTTATCTCGTGAGTATTCCAGAACTTCTGATGCACTCCTAGAGAATCCTCACGAGGTTTCCCTGTGGGATGATATCATCTGCACTGCAGTGTCCCAAGATATCCACCCTCTCAAGTTAGCAAGGGCTTCGCATTCGAACACTATGTGGAAGGCCATGATGGTTCTCAACCCATTCCTTCCTGTCTGCTTGATTCCCAAACGGGATTCCGCAGGCTGGTTCAGGTCCGATGAGAGTTGATGCTGCCCCGCTCTTGTTAGGGCTAGGGCATCTGTGCTTCCATGTCCCTGGATGCCCCTGTGTCCTGGTAACCAGACAAGTGTCACCTTTTTGTATGCTCTAAGGTCGCTAAGGTTTTTGTAAGTCTTCCAATTCAGATTGGACTGTGGGAGAGAATGGCTATTGGTTGTTTTCTAGGACCCCTTTAAAATCTCTCTCGTTCATACGGAAATAGCCATCACCACGGCTTGCAATATTGAGGCTTGAGTAGCGCGGCTTAGGCTATAATGTCTTGCTTTGGTTTCTTCTCATATTTTCCAGCCCCTAATCAATTTCTTGTCTTGGAGCCATGTACCAGGTTTCCAGGTTCGTTATCCTGACATCATTGGTATACGAGGACATATTGAAAAATTCTTAGCCTACTATAGAACCAAACCAAATTTCAATGTCAAAATATTTTATTACTCAGTATGCTGAAATGGGAAGGTCGTGTATAGACCACATTTGTGGTCGAATCGCCACTGGAACATTTTCAAGTTAAATGTGAAGGTGCTCAAGGAATTTTTTTCAAAATGATGCACCATTTAGCCTCAACGGTAGGAAATACAGACCAATTACATTTTCGCCAATAATTCCAACCCACACGTTGAGTGAAAATTAGTATTGGCATCGTCCTTTTTGAATTACATGTGGGTTACATCCGGCCTATAGATGGTTGTTATGAACATTCGTAATTCCTTGCCTTGAAAAGTTCGATTTGTCAGTGAATGATAAGTTTTCTAAAAATATAGTATTTGAAGACTCCATTGTCAAAAGTGTACTCGATTGGGAAAATCTAGCGGCAAAAGTGCCTGGACTCGTTGAATATGGTATTGACACAATTTGCGATCGTTTAAAATTTTCCAAATTTGTTTGTTGCAAATATTTAGTGTTACAGCAATTTGCCTTGTACTTAATTCCGGACGATCTTCAATCATATTAAGATCCTATTCTTCTAGTGCCACCATTCCAGTTACTCGTGGACGACCACAATCAGTTTTTTGTTTTTTGAAAAGTTCGTCTTCCACAGATACGTTGGTGAAGACCTGCCAAAATTGTAAGCTGACGTATCACGCGCTGAGGATATATCTATACATAGAGCCGTTTAGCTTCCGAAGAATTTCTATTGGCACGACCATACATAAAATGCAAATCGACCATTTCAGCGTTGGTATAATTAATTAAGTTGAAGAGTTTAAAGGCACAATAATTGTGAAAGTTCAATAATTGAACTTTTAACTACCACATACAAATCTAAGCGAATTCAACTGTCAACTACCCTATAGAAATCAAAGCGGCCTGACAGACACGTACTAGATTTTTTCGATTCCATTTGCAGAAAATGTGTTCATGCATGATGTATTTTATTTTTTTATAAAAGAACATTAGCTTTTACAGAAACAACAAAATAAATAAAAAAGTTTTGCAATAAATCTATCTTTCCAACACAGTTCATTGAATTAAAAAGTTGTGTTTCGTGGAAAAGTTCTGGTAAAAAATGGAGTAGGTGTTTCATGTTTCACCCCTTTGAAAGATAATAAAAAAAGATTTGAGTTTTTTTCGTTATTAGAACATGCCCACAAAATGCCATTTCTTCAACTCTTCAGCAATTTCAAGAGAAAAAGAAGGACATGCCTGAGAGCTTTTGTTTACATGAAAGACCCTCTTCCATTTTTCACAAGAAATCACCACCTAGATTGAAACTTTCGCACTTATTTGAAAACACCCTGTGTATGTATAAAAAAAAATCTTCTATACACGGCCCTCAGGTAACACTAACCGATAATCAGTGTTTTGGGATAGTGGTCCTCCTCTATATGGTTAACCTATATGCAGGGATGTGCAACACTTTGTTGCAGACACAACTAAAAAGTTCAATCGATAACAGAATTCATCCATATTTGAGCAATGGCTGACGATAAAATCGTTTTGTTTTTCACTTGACTAATCTTTCGAATAACTTTTTTGGTTATATGTAAGTAATAGCAAAGTATACCTTATGCTAAAAAGAAAAATTCTGACCAGGATCATTCATTTCCTGGATATGTTCTTCTGTCTATTCGAATGAGAAAATATCACAAATCTGTGGTTTTGTTCGGATTATTTTCTTGGGGAATTTTTTGTTATAGTTATGTTTATCTATCAATAGTGATGTCAGAATTCTGCTAAATTGATTACTCAGTTATAGAGAGATGATGAGGAGTCAACTAAAAATCATCTAAAGTAGACCTGTAGCTCCCAATGAATATGTTTATTTCTTAATTCTCGGAGTCATTCATTGAAATTCACACCATTCTCCCAGTTCAGTTTGAAATATATGAAACCCGAAGATAGGCGTCATATTCAGTGATTTTGCTTTTCAACAGTCATTAATCTCAATTATTTGCATGCTAGCTTATCCTAGCTAAGCAGAGAGGTACGTTGACCTTTTTGAATAATTAAGTGCTTTTGAAAGGAATTATTTAAATATTTCCTCCCTTCATCATCTCATCATACTTATCAAGAGACATTCAAGAATTGTAATGTAAAATTTTAGATAATGGAGTGTCAGAAGCTGAATACCTATGTTTCGAGTTCCTATTCTGCTCTCGGCCTAAGAAAATACTCCAAGGTTTAGCAGCACGGAAATATAAATAAAACACGGAGAAGATCCATGCCTGCTATGTTTGCTTATTCAGGTATAATCCCGTAGTTTGCTGTATTGTTGATTTTGTCATAAAGTAAATTTTAGTAATGTTTTTCGATAAACTACAGAAACATGTCTTCGAAACCAGTCCTTTAAATGTGTTGTTTGCGAAACCCTGGTGACCGTGACTCTGGTGTATTTAAATATTTAGCGAGTACTCAGGGGCGTGTAACATTTGACTTGGATATTGAACGGGTACGTATACTGGTTGTAATTGCTAGTGAACAGTTTCTTAGTATTTGTGGCAATCAGAGCCCAGAGGTGGGTTAGAGGGACGCTAGAAAAGAAAATTTCATGCAGAGGATTTTACTAAATGTATTAGTTGAGAGACTACGAAGGCGTAGAACGGACATGCGATAATTATTTACCTAATTTCGAGTTACAACTCGAAATTAAGCTAACTTCGAGTTGTAACTCGAGATATGAGTAAATAGATTCAGATTTCTGCAAGCGCTGCTACTATATAAATCTCGGTATAAATGGTGCAGTGCAATGGATGAAATAATTTCGAATCGAAAAGAGAAACCTCAATTGGAAATGAAACCAAACATGACTCCTCTGGAATGATAAAAACCCACGATAAAAATGAAGTTACTTCTTTGTTTTTTCTAATAAAAAAGTTTCCTATATGGTTCCACGATTTTGGCGGGCACTGTATATAAATGAGATAAGAGAGAATGCTATTCAGAAGCATCACTCAAAGAAAATTGCTCACTTCATTGATGCGTGAATTGCATATGTTTCACTAGGCGTCCAATACATTTTTGTCCAACACAAAAATGGAACGAAAACCATTTTAAATGGTATCAGCCATACTACTTTATGAAATAAAAGTCATTGTGGCTGCCCGAAAAGAGGGGTGGGGCACATCGATTTAATAATTTCAAATAGTATGGGGGGTCAAATTATACATTGTTGAAAAGGTATTTCAAATTCCTTTTCAACCACATAATTTTTTTGATTTTCGTTAATAAGTATTTTTATCATTTCGATTTTTTTCCTTGCTTAATTTTTGAGTTGTAGTTCCCCAAGCGCCCTCTGTTGGAGAAATGCAATGTATCTTCTCTGAAAGAGTAGTATCGGTACTACTATTCAAAATATTTTTTGTGTCATTGTTCCACTTCAACCCGTTCAAATTTATCGAGATAAGAGTACCATTTAGATCCGCAAATATAATTGATATTTCAGGTGCATATACTGATGTGCCTCCCCTCACCCTTTATCAAGCAATAACGATTTTGTTCTATGTTTGTACATCAAACTGTTCAAAAGTTAACAGAGGGGGGGGGGGGTAGAATGAAAAAATCTGCACTGTATATAAATCTCCAATGGAAACTGAACATTTGAGAAATAATCAACTGTCCGAATGAAAATGCAAATTTTTATTTTCAGATATTTTCTTTCAAGATAGGTTCTTGTCACAATATCTATCAGATGTAGTTCAATGTCCAGCGTGACTTTTGCCGAGGAAGTAGTTGATTTCTGTCAGATATTACAAAAATCAGCTCTTTTTCATTTTAACAATCTGAATGAAAATTCAAATTTTCACTATTGGATTTTTTCTTTCAAGTTATATAGGATCATTCCACAATAAGTGTCAGATGTAATTCAAGGTCCAGCGTGGCTTCAGCCAAAAAAGTAGTTATTTTCTGTAAGATATTACAAAAATTAGTTTCTTTTCATTTCAACTGTCTGAATGAAAATGCAAATTTTCCCTTTCGGATTTTTCTTTCAAGTTATATAGGGTCTTTTCACAATATCTGTCAGATGTATTTCAATGTCCAGCGTGGTTCTAACCAAGAAAGTAGTGGTTTCCTGTTAGACATTACAAAAAAGAAATTTAATTTTTATCGTAGGTTTTTTTTCATTCCAGAGGAGTCATGTTTGTTTTGATTTTCAATTGAGAATTTTTCCTTTTCCAATACGAAACTATTTAATCCATTGCAGCACTTGCAGACATCTGAATTAATTTACCCACGTCTGGTTTAATTTCGAGTTACAACTCGAAATCAAGATAATTTCGAGTTATAACTCGAAATTAAGCTAATTAAATAAAAATATCATGTCCGTTCTACGCCGCCGTAGAGAAACTGAATATTGATTCGATTTTATAACTGGAAGTCTAAAGGTTTGAAATAATTGACTTGAACGAAAGTTAACACTGAGTTCATGTATCCGCTGATGAAACGTTCTCTCAGAACTCGCCCTACTTGAAAAAAATTATTACATATCTTGCAAAGTTAGGTGGACCCCAGGTATCCAATCTGGGTGACAGCAACCTTTTCTTTGTTTAACAATATCTAGCTAGAATACGGTTTGAGCAACTGTCTGTTTTACGCAGATGAAGGTAGTTTCAGGAAAATTTCGAAAGGAAATCGGTATAAAAACAGATCAAACCTCAAGTAATTTGGATACATACATTTTATGGTCAGCTTTTTTTTTCTGAATTGGATTAAACTATGTATAGTATATATCTTTTTCAGCAGCATTTTCGGATGCTTTCAATAAATTCTACGATGTTACGAACATACTTTTTGTATTCCAGGTAACAATCGGTCTAGAACAGGATGCAGAGCACCAAATACGCATGGAGAAAGATGAAACAGCTGAACACATGTGATGGACATAACCTACAGTGGTATGAACCATATTTTCTATATTTGGCAATACAACATTTTTGCCAGCAAATTTTTCTCCCAATGTCATTTGGATCGTCAGATTTCGTCATGGGATTGGATAAACTGGGAGAAATATAAACATCGGATGATCCCCAATAGGCCCTGGGCTACGTTGAAGGGCCTGAAGTAGGCCCACTCACATTTACACCTAAACCTAACCTAATATACAAAATATAACACACAACTAGATCTGATGAGATATTACCAGCGTTACTTCAGCAAGGTAAATAACTCATTATCTCAGTGCTATGTATACCACTGAGAAGTAGTCTCGTGATGGGTTACATGCGCTATACATGGAGATAGAGAGATATATGCGGGATCTGCATATTCATGTGAAATTATTCCTTTTAAATAACTATTAGTAGCATAAGAAGGTAAATGTAGTACTGTGACAAAAGTATTCTACCTCGTCTATAGCAAAAAACTAAACTAAATAAATTATTTTGATAATACATTTATTATCTAGGTTTTGCTGTGTTTTTGGGATCTGAATAAGTGATAAGATACTGTACAACATACATTGTTCAATAATAGGCTAGATCTTTATACCTTGTGCATGTACATGAATATCTGCCGTCGACTGCGTGACTCATGGAATATGCAGACCATACCCTGTTGCCACTGTTGTCAGATCATACAGTCATACATAACATGCACCTTTTCATATAAAAAAAAATCAACTTGAAATATCAATGATAATTACCAGTACTGAGTGAATAATTAACATTCTTCACAACACTATGGCTAATTACCAATATTTACAGTTAATAATTAACCCATGAAATTTTTTTATTTGTTTTTATGAAAAACTTAACTTAAAATTTAATTATTAACTACCATATTTATTTTAATCTGAGCCAAAAAAAGATATGTTTTCGATCAAAATAAATGACCATTGAGAAATATGAAAAATCACGAATTTTTTGTTTAGAGAAAAAAATAAAGAACACTTGTAAGAATGAAGAATATGAAATGTTGAGAATTCAATCTAATGGGAGCTCTAACTACTCTGTCATAGCGAGTAACAATTTTTTCTTTATCATTTAAAAGATGAGCGCCATCACATTTGGGACGGTTTTTTTGGTAAAAGTGTCGATAACTCTAAATCGGTTCGTCGTATCGATTTCAAACAAGTACGTTCGATTTTATGTACCTACGTGTGCGGCAGCACCTCACGATGCTTTTACAGGTACTCGAGGTAGCTGCAATGGTATTTCCATTAAAATTTGAAGCAATCTTTATCCGATCGAAATGAATTTGATATCAAAACAAAGGTAAAACGTAGATCTATGTACGTACTGTAATTTTTTTTCTGAAATTATTTGTTCTTCTACCTAAGAAATTGCTTCAAAGTAACTGCATTTTCTGGTAATTTTTGAGATTTTTTTGTGAAAAAGTGGATTGAAATATCAATTTCCATTGCAGCAGAATCGAACGTCCTTTAGAATCATGTCCTTGTTTGAAATCGATACGACGAACCGTTTTTGAGTTATTTCTTTAACCCTGAAAAGCGCCTCAAATATGATCGCGCTTATGGCCTCTGGTGGCTGTGACATTCTGAGTTTTGATTGAAGACTTTGTCTTGGTATGAAAAAGGACTTTCATATTGTTGACTACTAAATGCCTCCAGTGTATCTGGAGCAGGTGTCCTCAAAGTTTTTAGTTGTTGCCTGTCTCGTCTGTAGTAAGCATCTTCCACTCGAACAATGCAGTAATTTTGCAATTGCATATTTTATTTTGAACCAGTACAGGCTGAATTGGTTCCAAAGCAGACAGTTTTTTGGTATACATAAACATCGAAATGACTTTTTTATTTATTTTGTTCTATTATGAAATTTTCCAATAGGATACTTCGGTTCAAGAATGGGTTTACTCACTGGTAGATCAGTCCTTAGTCTTCTATTCATTAACAAATCACTCGGAGAAGGATATTCTGCTTGCATGTGAGTTGAGTTGTTATTGAGTATGGCGGTAAATGGATCTTCACCGTCACGATATGATTTGATGAAGGGTCCTTTCACAGTCTGTATGGCTCTTTCTACCATTCCGTTAGAACGGAGAAAAAAAGGAATGGAAGTCGTCAACTTGATATTGTATCTTCTGGAAAATTGGTGAAAATCTGCAGAGTTAAAAGGAGGCAAGATACCCGAAAATATTTCCTGTGGGTTACGATTGATTGAAAAAATATTTTTCAGCATTGAGACTACTACAACTGTTCGTTTTGCTTCAGAGTTTACGTACCACTACACATTTACTGAAGTAGTCAACTACTACAATAATGTTAACTTCTCCAAGACGTTTAAATCCTCTCCAAATCTTCGCCATGGTAAATATGGTATATCATAAACATTGAGGGGTTCTTTTGCATTACTTATCACATATTTTTGGTAGGACAAGCAACCCAGTACAAGGTTTTCGACCTCTGTTGTAATCCCTGGCTAATTAATAGATTCACTCCTTAGCCAATTTCTTACACGTCACTACTCCTTGGTGAGACTTGTGGATGAGTTGTAGAAATGCATCTCTAAGAATCTGAAGAATTATTAGTCGTTTGCCATTAAAATGATACGTTTTAATGTAGAACTATACATTTCTATTTGAACCTTATTTTTTAATTTCGTGAGGGATGTTACTTCCATGTTCAGGCCATACATAGAGTGCGTTATATTTTATTTTTCGTAAAACTCAACCATAATTGATGGAATTTTTTAGCCTCTGTTCAATTACATTAATGGTATAAATAACAGAATATACCTTCATTGCTGTTTCCAAGTAATCTGAGTAATTTTTTTCCGTTGATGGATCACTGCTCGAAGTGTCTGCCACTTGAAACATTTTACCTGGAACATATTCTAGTTCGAATTGGTAACGAAGTAAACGAATTAAAATGCGTTTTAGTCTAGGTGAAAGCTGATCCAGTGGTTTTTTCAATAATCCTAAAAGAGGACGGTAATCAGTTTCGATTCTGAATTGTCCGTCAAACATTTAATGATGGAAACGTTTTTTACGGGTTTATTTTCCACTAGAAAACCTTTCTGTTTCAAAACAATAACATCAGAAATTCTCTGTCATTGATATAAACTTTCCATTCTGTATGCCACTGTTTTAAAATGACAACTTGATCGTTGTCATGTACAACTTGTTCCGAATAATACTACTTACCTCTGCCGTACTAGTTCGAGCGGACATGAAACGGCCTTAAGTTGTTCTATTTTGCGGTATGACAGCGTTATTTTATGAACATACTTTTCGTTAGTCTATTGTTTTGTGTTCAGACCACGAACGAATAAGAAAATAAAGAAAGCGCCTTGTCTGAGAGTGACAGTTTTTGACTCGGAGGTCTGAGTTATTTTTTGAGTGACGATTTTCGGTTCATTATTTGATGAGTGACATTAACCCATTCGAATTCTCCAAAATCAAATCAAAGTTTGATCATCGTTGATGGATCTTGGGAAAATTTAAATCTGGAGATTTTCTCATATTGTTTGCGATATTTGACGCTTTATATTTTCGAGAAAATCTCTTCGCATTGCGGATTTTGAGGTTAGAAGTTACGTTTTTATCGAAAAAACCACTGGAACAAGAAACTAGCTATCAGACAACAAACAGACCATCAAAGCTGTTATCAGAACCCTCCCACTTAATAGAGGTTACTATTTGCATTTGGGCCCCATACAAGTTTTATCAGAAGTCAGACTAGTATTGTTCATTCTAGGGTGCTATTGCTTTGTTGCTACTGCTCCGTTGCTACTGCTCCGCTGTTGTTACTGCTCTGTTGTTGTTACTGCTCTGTTGTTAATGTTCAACCACTGTGATTGTTACTGCTCAACTGGTTGTTCCACTGTTCATCTGTTGTTCAGTATTCCTTCTCTGTTCGTCTCATATTATTGGTATCCCTCGTTGCTGATATTTGCCCCAACTGTACACTTACTTCGATTGATTGTGTCGTACCCACTGTGCACACTGGTACTCACCAAGGCATTGGTGAACTACAACTACATTGGTGAACTGACCTGATTGAGAAAATCTAATAAGCATCAGATAAGGCTAAGCTAAAAATTGTAGCCCTTAAGGCATAGATATTCATAATTGTTAGCTATTATCGTGACGTCACAGGCATAGCCCTCACTGGAGGTTTACATTAATATACTTAAACGATAAACTATTCTCAATCAAAGCGTACAAAGTAATTCATCTTGGTAATGCCATATTTACATTTACTTCACTAAATTTTGTATTGTGAGCCGAACTGTGCACATACAGGGTGTGTAACATCAATTAATATTAGTAAGGGACATGACTATTTCTTTTATTCTGGTCCAAGTGATCCAAGCGTAAGAGAAGACAAAACAAAACATTTATAGGTATCTATTGTTCAATATTTCAGTAATATTAATGCAGTGGGTTGTCCCATTCCACCAGGGTGGTGTCTGATTTTTCACTGGCGATAAATCCGTGGCGCTCCGGAAAATTAAACCCCATATTTCAATCTTATCGAAATCAATTTTTATTGTTGAATCCACGCCTACTGAGCTACTGGGTATGTTAGTGGCGTGCAACATCATTGCACATTCACTGCTCTCCTTTCCTAAATTTCGCCCCTCAACACGTTCACATCCAAATCCAACGGACAGCAATTCTTTTCCAATGTGATTATATCTCTGTTGGTGTAGTTAGATATACAGATGGATACTCCACTGGATGATCTTGAAAAATCATTACACCTAGACCAAATGGGCTTGCATCTACTGACAACCCTGATTTTTTTTTAACTTCTCTTTGGGTTTATTGAATAGCCATACATCGTTCATTTATTCGCTTGGTCTTTATCCCTTGTGCATGAACATGAATATCTGCCGCTACTGCGTGACCCATGGAATGTGCAGACCATACTGTGTTACCAGATTATACAGTCATACATTACTGTATGACTTCAAGGCTTTTATCAATCAACTGGCAACAACTGAACTACTACTCAATTACTGTCAAATCTCCAATTGCATTGCTTTATATAGGAAATGTATGTTCAATTAGGAACAATTAGTAACTTCTAAGAATACAATAAGAATATTCGACTTCATGATTTAGAGAAAAATTTGTATTTCTGTATGTCAAATTCATCGAAGATATCTGGGGCTTCTGTCGAATATCAGGTTCGTACCATTATGCATTATAAAAATGATTATTTTCATAAAAGTTATTAATCAGATTCATTGTTATTATATATGAATATATGAATAGTGTTGTGATGAATAAAGAGCTGTTTGGTAATGAGTTCAGTGTCTTTCGTAGGGATCGAAAAAGTTCTAAAAGTGGAAAAAGTGAAGGAGGTGGAGGGCAGTGCAGTATTTGTGCCAAGTATCTAGGTTGAGTTCTTGCAAACCTCTCTTTCTGAAACACAGAATACTGACGCTGACTTCTATTTACGTGATAGAAACTACATGTCTCATTTACAAGAATAAAACCCTATACGAAAATAACAATCGCACTGCAAGAAATGCAAATAATCTATCATTAATTATTCCTAAATCCACACTGATCAAAGACTCAATAATTTACAACGGTGTCAAAATGTATAATAAATTACCCGCAGATATAAAGAACTTGGATTCTCTCAAAGCTTTTAGAAAAAAGTTACATGAAAGACTGGTACAAAAAGCGTATTATAACTTGACCGAATATTTTAATGACGGATCGATATGACACTGATATGACACTGATGATGATCATAGTATGTAATATGTATTAATATATAATGTATAGATGCTATTGTTTATATTTAATTATATTATTATGTTTTGTTTTGTTTTCCGTACAATTCTATATTTAGTGTATTTAGTGTATTTAGTGTTATTATTTATGTTTTATTTTTACCAGTGTTTGTCAATAAGATTTTATATCTTGGATAATAAACACATACTCTCTCTCTCTCTCTCTCTCTCTCTCTTACTGCCATTCGTAGGGATATACATGTTGTCGAACATCCTGATTGGCAGAGCGACGCGGAGGACGTATGGGTTACTTTGTACACTCCTAGCAGAGGTAAAATTCATCTTTGTTGTATTTACTTGCTACCTGGAGACGATGATGCTTTGGGTTACTTTACAAATAATATGTACAGACTTCTCAATGAATTTTCGGATGATACTGTTTTGATCTGTGGAGACTTCAATATGCCAAATACGCAGTGGAAAATTAAATATAATTATAATTTTTTAATTCCTTCTTCTATTGAATCAAAATTTAAAAACCTTAATGATATGTTTAGCTTCCATGGACTCATGCAATTCAATTACCTCAAAAACAACAAAAATACTATATTAGATCTAACCCTGTGTAATAAATCTATTGTTGAAAATTTGTCAGTAGATCCACATCATAGAAGTATCGAATTCAACCTCAACTTCCATACTCAAATAGACCTTAAGTCTAATTTGAGGTTATCTAGTGACTTCAGGAAATGTGACTACGATGTCATCAACTCTGAAATCTCGAAAACAGACTGGCCTTCAATGTTTGAATCCTGTGATGGAGTAGATGATTGCTTAGATAAGTTTTACGAAATAATTAATCACTTAATAAACACTTTTATTCCTAAGAAGAGAATTTTCAATCAGTTTCAGTACATTTCTCTAAAAAAACCATGAACATAATAGACATGAAGTCGAAGGCACACAAAACGTGGAAAAAATCGAATTCACAATTTGATTTTCATCTTTACTGCCAGCTGCGCCGTAGATCTAAACAACTCATTCGAAGTGACTATCAAAATTTTTTGAACTCGGTTGAAAAAGATATTCCAAACAATTCTGAGAGGTTCTGGTATTTTGTATCAAAAAGAAACAACAATATCATAAAGCACATATAGTCAAATTCAGCAACGAGAAAATGACCACGTGTCCCCAGAAAAAAATTATATACAACAAATCAGTAGATAATCAAAATTCATTCCGATCCTACTTATCTTCCGAGAACTGGGCAGATTTGTTCGCTGAAAAAAAGGTCCAAACTGCAGTAGATATATTCTATAATACCCTAAAATATTATCATGATATAGCTTTTCCCTTAGTCGAAATAAAAGAGAATAGTAAACCAAAATTCGTATTTTCAGATCATCCTGAAGTAATAACGCTCAAGAAGCAACTGACAAACATACATGACCTCATAGAACTCAACCATTCAGAGAATAATGATATTAAAATCGAATATAAAAATAAAAAATATGAATATGAGCAACTTCTACTAAAATTAAAAAAAGAACAAATAACTGAGGAAATTCTCACATCGAGTAACAAACAAAAAACAATCTGGAAACATATAAACAACAGCATAAAAAATAAACAAACACACTTAATTAATACAAACTCTAGTGACGAATATAATGAGTATTTCGTAAACATAGCTAGTGAAATAATAACAAAAATTCCTGAATCAAGCCGATCTTACGAAAGCTACTTACGGGAGCAAAAAACAGCAGAAAATACACTTTTCTTATATCCAACCTCAGAAGCCGAAGTAAAAAATATCATTACATCCTTTAAAAATTCCAATGCCACTGACATCTTTGACCACTCTACGGTAATGTTAAAAAAAATATGTCATCACTATTATCTCCAATTACTCATCTAGTGAATTTGATTCTCTTGCACGGCGAATTTCCAAGTAAATTGAAAATAGCTAAAATAATACCAGTCTACAAATCAGGAAATTCAGAAATAATATCCAACTATCGCCCAATTGCCTTGATTCCTATTTTAGCAAAAATCATAGAAAAAGTTATTGCCATCAGAATAGCGAATTTTTTAGAATCGCACAAGCTATTTACAGAAGCACAGTTTGGATTTAGGAAAAACAGAAGTACGTCGAAAGCATTGTTGAAACTAGTCTCCTACATCCAAGAGGGGTTTGAAAACAAACAGGCAACAATGGGAATTTTTTTAGATCTCAGTAAAGCTTTCGACTGTGTTTCCAAAAATATTCTTTTGAATAAATTGGAACACTATGGACTGAGAGGAACAACACTAGCACTATTATCGTCATATCTATCTGAAAGAATGCAGTGTGTATTCGTCAATGACAGTTTGAGCGAGTCGCTTCCAATTATCAATGGTGTACCACAAGGAAGTGTCCTAGGCCCCTTATTATTCCTTATATATATTAACGACCTTCCGAACAGTTCACCACTTTTTTCTTGTTTATTCGCAGACGACACAACTTTTGCTGAACGTCTCAATACCGGTACTGATGTGACATCTCTTGTAAATGACATTATAAGGGACACATCAGATTGGTTCAATGCAAACAAGCTATGTTTAAATAAAAATAAAACTAAAACATCAATCTTTGAAATCAAACAAAACTAAACAGAAGCTGTGAAATCACTGGGCATATGGCTTGATACTAAATTGACCTGGCAAACTCATATTGATAAACTGACAATAAACTTGTCAAGGAAAGTATATGCCCTTAGGAAAATTGAAAAATGACCTCGGTCAAAATGCGGCTATAGCTGCCTATCATGCAATTTTCCATAGTATAATGACATATGGGCTGATAATCTGGGGAATGTCCACACACATGCAAAACGTGTTTACTCTGTAGAAAAGATCAATTCGAGCCATCGTAGGTCTTCAAAGGACTGACTCATTTAAACCATGGTTTATAAAACTTAATATAATGACAATACCATCTGCAAATATATTCTGTCATCTCCTTAACATAAAAGAAGATGATTCCAAACATCCAACTAATGGAGAAAACCATTCTTATAATACTCGCCATAGGAACGATATACAGATACCTGAACAAAGACTTGAATCAACAGGAAGATATAATTTAGGTATTAATCTCTACAATTCATTGCCCACACAACTCAAGAATATGAATACGATAAAATTCAAACTGACCTTGAAAAGTCATCTCATAGCCAATGCCTACTACTACATATCAGAATTCAAGTTTGACATTTAGTAAACTGTATGAATATGTATGTAACACATTCTATGTTTTCACACTGTCACTGTACTGCTGTGTAACGTATACTTTTTGACCTGTCAAAACACTACGGTGTATTCTAGACCAATAAAATTCTATTCTATTCTAATAATAATGGCATTCCCAATCAAATGAAATTGAACAATGAATCTGCAGAGGGAGTAGATGTTTGTAAACTTTTTTCAAAATTCTTCCAAAGTGTTCATCAGCCTTATACACAGACCAAAATCGAACATAATGAAAATAACATTCTCTCAATCAATAACATAACGGTCACTGAAATACAAGTAAAGAATGCTCTATCTACGCTAGATGAAAACACTGGGAATGGCCCAGATGGAATTCCATCTTTCTTTGTAAAAAAGTGCTCAGAAAGTATATACGTGCCACTAACTATTATCATTAACAGATCATTTGAAGAAGCTACTTTTCCGAAAAGGTGGAAAGAATCGTAAGTAGTACCGATATACAAAAATGGTGACAAAAATCTGGTGACTAACTACCGCCCAATTTGTAAAATGAATATTTTCAGCTAAGTACATGAACAAATTGTGCATGGCATCCTTTTGAACTCTGTAAAAAGGCATATAATTGAAGAGCAGCACGTATTCTTCCCGAGTAATATAATAATAATAGTAATAACGTTTATTCAGGATTGTACATAAAAATTACACTTTTTTTATTACTGATATATAAATACATAAAAGCCCAAACAAACATTGAGAAACCACAAAAGCCGGAGCTGCGCGTGGTGCATTCAATGCTGTAAAAATCTTGAAAATATATATAAGTAGATGTAAAAATAATAATTTAGTTAAAGATTATGAATAATATACATATGCATATGGATAATGAGTTGAAGTGGGCACATTAATGTTGATAAGTAGGTATGCAAATAGTATACTAATACATTTAGAGTAAATCAATGGAAACAAATCTGATCTTGTATACAGAATATATATCATCCGCAATGGACAACTAATCTCAGGTAGACTCCGTGTACACCTATTTCAGTAAGGCATTCGATAAAATTGATCACAATATATTAATATTGAAATTGGCTGAAATCGGCGTCCATGGAAATCTGCTGCGATGGTTTGCCTCATACATCTACAATAGAACGCAAATTATTACAGTTAATGGGCACCAATCAACACCTTACATAGTTACCTCTGGAGTACCACAAGGTTCGCATCTTGGACCCCTACTTTTTATCAGTTACCTGAATGATATAAAATCCTGTTTCGAATTTTGTGAATTCATTTTATATGCGGATGATTTGAAAATATTCTCAAAAGTGGATAGAATTACAGATTGCTCTATGATTCAAAGTAACTTGAATAGGTTCTATGAATATTGTAAAATCAATAAACTCTTCTTGAATTTAGATAAATTCTGCTTTATCACTTTCACTCGAAACCAAAATGTATTTTCTTATGATTACAATTTCAACAACAAAGTGCTTAATGAAGTAGAAGCTGTAAAAGACCTGGGAGTGGTAGTTGATAAAAAATTATCATTCTCAAAACACATTGACTATGTTGCTTCAAAATCTAATGAAGTTCTGGGGTTCATTATAAGACAATGTGAACAATTCACTTCTATTGTGGCCACGAAAACATTATATTATTCATATATCTACAGCAAATTGAATTTTGCCACTGTCATTTGGTGTCCACAGTATGCTGTATATAGGACCAGATTGGAAACTATACAGAATAACTTCCTGAGGTTTCTAGATTACAAAGTTGTTGGCACGTACAATAACACTACGAGTACATCCCTCTTAAGAAAAAAATACGACTTTCCTACACTAGGGGCTCGTCGACAACAATCCGATATAGTTATTTTATATAAGATTGTGAATAATCTGATTGATTCTGCAGAAATCTTATCAATGATAACGTTCAATGTGCCATCCCGGAATTTGAGAAACAATTTTATTTTTTTCGAAAATTTCTGCAGAACTAATTTGGGAAAGAATTCGCCTTTAAACAGAATGGTAAACTTATATAACCGAAAATTCAATCATATTGAAATATTCAATACCTCACTTAGCTCGTTTAAAACGAAAATTAAATATTTCATTGAATCTAACTGATAAGATGATGTTCATATTTACTTGCTTGCATATATAATGTACTTAATATTTTTAGGAGACATACACTCAGTACACATTACTGTTTTCGTGGATAACCTTTTGGGCATTGCCTGTTGTTATCCTATATGATTTCAATAAATAAATAAATAAATAAATAAATAAATAAATAAATAAATAAATAAATAAATAAATAAATAAATAAATAAATAAATAAATAAATAAATAAATAAATAAATAAATAAATAAATAAATAAATAAATAAATAAATAAATAAATAAATAAATAAATAAATAAATAAATAAATAAATAAATAAATAAATAAATAAATAAATAAATAAATAAATAAATAAATAAATAAATAAATAAATAAATAAATAAATAAATAAATAAATAAATAAATAAATAAATAAATAAATAAATAAATAAATAAATAAATAAATAAATAAATAAATAAATAAATAAATAAATAAATAAATAAATAAATAAATAAATAAATAAATAAATAAATAAATAAATAAATAAATAAATAAATAAATAAATAAATAAATAAATAAATAAATAAATAAATAAATAAATAAATAAATAAATAAATAAATAAATAAATAAATAAATAAATAAATATATGATGGGGCCGTGGTGACCGTGGTGGCCGTGTTGGTAGAACGTTCCCCTTTGGAGCGAAAGGTCGAAGGTTCAAAACCTCGCATGGTCATCGGTCTCGTGCATGGCATCACACGTTATAAGGTAAGGGCTGCGTCTTCCTTAGCTCACACAAGTCGAAGACTTCCGAGGGTTGCGCGAAGGTGTGCAATCGGTTGACGGAAATAACAATAACAATATTATTCTGAGAATTTTATTTTCCATTTTAGCTCTTTGATGTTGTTCTACACATATTTGGAGTTATTTATATTTGTTTCTATTTGTTGCCTGTAATAATTCTGTTTAGTTACTTTGAGTAAACTGGTCAATTCATTTTTGTAGTTTTTGAATCGGTTCGATAATTCTATATCATCTGGGTTTTTTCTTAGAAATTTATACATATTTTGTTTGATGTTTAATGATTTTATCAGAGTATTAGATTTTTCTGCTACAGAGGAACATTCCAGACCTTTTTCCTCGTAATGAAATGATAGGTAATTTCATACAATTCGTTCTAGTTTTCATTCTTCATTATATTCAGAATTTGTTTTTTGTTCAAAATTTCATTTTTTTTGTGAGATTCATCTTGTGTCTCTAGGATTTCGGTTGAATACGTATAGCTACTGTTGGTGAGTGGTCAGTCACATCGTAGCGAAGTACATTTGATCTGCAATGCGAGAGCTGAGTTTTGTCTGTAACACAGATATGATTTAGATGAGTTTTGTGTCCTAGTATATTTATTTATCAGCGAAAAGTAACCTAATTCAGCTAGTAAGTTCAGATAGTCGTTACTGTATTCTGTATCTGATTTTGAATCGATATTTATGTCATCAACAAGGGAGTAAGTGTCTTTTTCATTGTCACTATGATTTCTCAAGTATATTAATAGATTTTCATTAAATTCTTGTGGACAAGATGATGGCGATAAATAAAGTGCATCGATTATGATATTTTTTACATTCCTTCAATTATCGACCGTAATACTTTCAGATTGCCTAAATTTAAAATGAAACTCTAAAATATTAGATTATTTTTCAGAAACATTACCACACCATCATCCTGATTATAGTAGCCCGAGTTATAAACAACTTCATACCCTGCCATTTTGAAAACATTCATGTCAGATAGAAACCATGTTTCTGTGAATGTAATAAGGTAATAACACTGAACCGGTATTGAATGTTTTCAGTATTATTGATATATCATCAAAGTTTTTATTAATACTTCTTGTATTGGCTTGAAAAATCGAAATATTTGGTTTCCTAATTGTCCTCAGGAATGTTTCAATTCCTTCATCATAATTTATTTCCTATGTTTTACATTCCACGACCTCAAATTCCCTTACATATTGGTCCATGTCAAACTGATTGTTCTAACAAAAATAATTTGAATATTTAAAAATAACAGTATTTGATGTGTTAGAGACAAACGAAAAGATCAAAATTAAAACTTGGTAGAATTGTTACGGGTATTTGGTTCCTCCCTTGGTATTTACTTAACGAATTTTTTTGTTTCGCCTGTTTTTGGAGTAACCTGGATGCTAGAGTTCCTTCCGGAAGTACTATTAGGAAACACAAGGGCTTTGTTTTCTCTTAGTTGTTGTATTGCAGCAATGGAATTTTCTGTAGATTCTTCAACGTTTTTTCTTATATTTTCTGAATCTGGTGTACCAGGTTCACTTTGTGATTTGTATTGTGAGGTTAGTTTACTTTTTCTTCTATATTCTCAAGGTCAGAAGGTGTAAGTATTCGATCATTAATGTGGAGTCTATTATTTCTGATATAGCAAGTATTACTTATTCGAATAGGTGTTTTCGTAAGATTTTGAATTATTTTCTTTGTTGCCCAGTGAGATATACTTATAGAAGCTCCCTTCAAATTCTTAGCATTTCTGAGGATTGCATTTTTTTAGATAGGATGTGAATTCAACTTCGATTGGACTTTTATAAGTTTTGCCCAAAGGATATACGTTATCGAAATCACTTTCGAATAATTCAATATACAAAGGAGTTTTCATCAAATATATTATGTTCTCTACTGTAATAAAACGTTCTTCCCTTTCGAAATAAAAAATTATTACTCTGCATGATTGGTGAATTACTTTACCAGTAGACATTTTTGGAACAGAAAAGAGAAAAAAAAATACTGTTTTATTGAAAAATTGTACGTCCAAGTTCATTTTTGTCTGAATTTCTCTTGAATATTTGTGTGAAATTTGTTCGTGTACGAAATATTCTTATTTAGCAATGTGTCTTCTGATAACTATTTTGTTGAAAGCAGTTTATTTATTTTCAAAAGATAATTTTGGGCGGTTTGTAACGGACTGATAGCTGTTTTGAATGGTGCACCCCAAGCAGGAAAACAATATTATATTACAGATTCAGCAAGCGACGGATAAGATACGATGAGATTTTTTTTTGACAAATCAAATAGTCATGACGACGATCTATTTTTGAAATACATATTGGTTAAGTTCATTCAACATAGTGCATGAGACATCTGATGAAAACTCAACGTTTGTTTAAATTTTGTTGAAAACTGACAAATCATGAGTATCGCTAATATTACTAAAACAACCGATTGTAAGAGGGAATAGTGTGATAGTAAAATGTTATTCGATATCCGATAGGGTTTTATTTTGCGAGAAGAACAAGATTTTCGATATCAGCGTATAATATTGGACAAATGATGCAATCTTTTCTTCAAACGGAACAGTGAGTTCCCAAAATTGACGGTGGTGCCCCAAGAAAATCTTGGTTTTGCAATAGAATGTCTGCATCAGTGTCTGCATCATTCAAAACCAACGTTTGGTGTGGAGTATTTGACAATCATATAGTTGGATCATATTTCTTCAAAAAAAATTTTTCAGCTGAGAGGGTTACCGAAATTTTGTAGCTTATGAGATTAGTGAGGTTTTGGATAATATAGACCTTAATACCAGATAAAAGTTATGATATTGGTATTGGTAGGTATGGATGGTGACTGATGCGCTGCGACCTAGTTAGATCTATTGTGCCCCATCTTCTTCTGCTATCTCGAGGTGTTCTCGTTTACAGCAGCCCCTCAAGCTTCAATTCCTTCAGGAATTTTAGGATTTTGAGGGGGTCCATTTGTGGTATTTCTTCCACAGTCAGCTGGTGTGATCCCAGTATATTTAATCTTTTGTGGTGTACGGCATAACACTCCATCAATATGTGGTGAGGTGTTTCTGGATGTTCCCCACAGAATCTGCAGGTGTTGTCCTCCTCCAAGCCTAGCTTCCTTAGGTGTTCTTTGAGTCTGCAATGCCCCGTTAGAAATCCTGTGATTGTCTTTAGACTAATTTTGCTGAGGTTAATCAGTGTTTTCGATCTTGCTCGGTTGAAATTGCCGAGGTTGAATTGGCCTGCCTTAGCCCTGGAAGTCTTTGCCAGTATGTTGCTCTCATTTCTTCTTCAGTTTTATTGAGTTCTTCTTGGAAGTGAGATTTTCCAAGTCCGCAGAATGGTTCTGGCCCGATCAGTGGCGTTGATGCCCCTTTTCGTGCCAGGGTGTCTGCTTGTTCATTGCCCTCTACTCCGACGTGCCCAGGCACCCAGAGGAGGATCACCTTGTTGTTCTTGCCTAGATCATTAAGTTTTTCTTGGCATTCCCAGACCATCTTCGAGTTGATGTTATATGAGCTCAACGCTTTGATGGCTGCTTGACTATCGGAGAGGATTGCAATTTCCTTGTTCCGGTAGTTCCTGTCGAGGTTGAAATGAATGCTTCTTGCTATGGCGTGAATTTCCGCTTGAAAAATGCTTGGGAAGTGTCCCATGGGTTCGGAGTACTTGGTACGAGGTCCAAATACTCCTGCTCCAGTTCCGTCGGGAGTTTTAGACCCGTCCGTGTACCATGTAATGGTATTCTTACCCAGTGCTCGAATGGATTCTGTGCTCCATTGTTTCTTGGTATTTAGTTCCGTTCGAAAAAATTTCTCGAAACTAAATTTCCTGGTAATTTCGTCAGTTGGGAGATCGGCAAGGTGTGCACTTCCGGTGGGGGTTGAGCCCCTTACACTGTGTGTTATGATACCTGCTCGATGACGCTTCACTACACCAAACTGTTGTGGTATAGCAGTACATCAATCAAAGGTTCAGCGGCAAAGTTATAGGAGGTGATTGGGAGTATTATTGGCCACCCCAATAGCCCGGTTTAACGCTATTGGACTTTTTCTGAGGTAGTTAATTGAAGCAAAAAGTTTATGAAATCAGACCTTTTGATGACATTCAGTATAAGGAGTATAGTATTCGAGAGTGCTGCGCAAATATGAAACCCCAATTTCTAAGAAATGCCGCTGAAGATGTATTTAGAACAACCGTAGTTCATATTGAGATCTAAGGACGAAATACTGAAATTCTTCAATACTGCGTACTTTTGATAATGAATCACGCACTCTTCCCTTTCAATTCTATTGTTGCTTGAGGTTCATAAAAATTTCAACTTAATTTGAATAGTTTTGAAATTGTCAGTTGTGTTCATTAAATAAAAAATCAAGATTTTATAATTTTTTCAAAAAAACGTGATATTATTTAGATTTCGCATCGTATATAGATTGTATTATCGTAGGTAATACCACAAGTGATTATCGAAATATCAATTCCTTTCAATTTGAGAATCAAATTATGTTGCTCGTGTGGTTGCTTAAAGCAACATAATTTGATTCGAAACCGAGAGTGAATTAACGATAATCGCCGATAACACGAGTTGTATTTGTTAAGATTATTTCATGAATAAAATCGAAACCATTTTTATTTATTTACTATTCAATTTAACTAGGAACATTAATCCCGCATTCAGTTCTGAAATTATGCAACTAACAAAATATTTACTTGATATCCCTCTATTTCAGTTACCAATGACAGAGCGCGTCATTCGTAGTTTCGTCATTGCATGTCTAGTCTACTGCTTCTCGCTCGAGGTTATGTTTTGATAACATTTTGATTTAGTGATTTGATTATTCAACGAGTATGCAAAATTTGTCGAAAATTGTGAAGTTGACATGAATTAATAGTGAGTGCTTATTTAGTTTTGGTCAAAGTTTGGTGTTGTGTCATTATAGCAGCTTGCTAGTGGTAAGTTTGTGTTTTGATAATAACCAATCGGGAATCGAACTACAAAATCGAAACCACATCATATACATATCCAGTAGCCAATCAAGAGCCGAACTGCAAAATCGAAAACATGATGTTTTCATTTATCAACACAAAAATGTCAACCAATCATAACACGCTATTTTAGCATAAGTGAAATAATCAATATAAGGTTCCAAATAATGACTAATAATATAAAAACTAAGTAAAAGTCAATATTCAAAATTTATCCAGTAGATATAGACACAATACAGTAATTATTATGAGTTTATCAATAGAAACATAAAATGACTATTCAAGTAGACTCTCGTTAGGCATTGAAGCGTGTATTGTGAAGTCTTAATGAGCAAAGGCATTTGTGCAAGTGTATGTCTTCAATAATGGCATTCGTATATCAAGCGCTGATGAATTTTTGTGTAGTAGTGGAAAAAACTTAAATAATAATAAAATAAATTAAGACTATGATTCAAAAGAGATTAGACGATTTGAAACACTTCACATTAGACGATAACTTATATATTTTTTGTAAGTTTGTTTCTACTGTATTTCTCATTTCTTGCCTTAGATTAAAACAGTATCATCGGCGTAACATATTAGTTTGCATATGAAATAGTTGAATTTGGAATGCTGTTGACGTAAATGAGAAAAAGTATTGGTCTCAAAACGGGTCCCTTGTAGTATACCAGTTTGTATAATTTGTTCCCACAATTGCATGACATGTTGTGTCCAAATAAATGCACTACTACTTTTCAGAAATACCAAAAAAAAATATTTTTGTCCTAGATTAATGAAATTTGGTATACGGTCATAAAATTGCAAGGGAACCAATTTTTCAATCGACTGTTTTCGATAGTTGGTAGTAAATGCCATTTATAAATTTTTTTCTGAAAAAATAATTTCAATTATGACAGGAAATGCATGATAGTGACGAATGTTCATGATGTTTTTGGTCAAATTCGAATCGAAAATCAATGCTGCTATCATATCATACT
This sequence comes from Chrysolina oricalcia, assembly GCA_944452925.2. NCBI lineage: Eukaryota > Metazoa > Arthropoda > Insecta > Coleoptera > Chrysomelidae > Chrysolina > Chrysolina oricalcia. The sequence goes on from OX101819.2 coordinate 39,771,703, forward strand.
TAGTTTTTTATTTTTATTGTTTTTTATTGTATTGTTTATTCATTTATTCATTTATTGTATATGTGTATTTACTGAAATATTATATTGTAAAGTGCATTGATATTTCAGAATAAATGTACATTTTCTATTAATATTACCGAATTTAAAGGTTTCACTATTTGAATGGAATAATAAAATGTATAGTTTCTGAATTAAGGACAAAAAACTGAAACAGCTGCGTAAAAACCGGACCGCACCAGAACATTTCATTGGGAAACGACCACTTGAATTTTGTCCACTAGAGAGGGTCTTTCTTGCTATCGTATAATACGATTGCGGTATAAGTCGGAAATTTCTAATGTTATCCAAAATAAGCAGCTCGTTGTGCATGACCAACACGAACGGGATTTGAAGATTTTTGAAGCCAAATAATACTGCATACCTAATTGATTAAACATCTCAACGTTTCAGCGAAAATATTGCCACGAGGTGTTCAATGTATTTTTCTTTCGCAAATGGTTGTTTGCGATCGGTATGAATATTGCATAAATCTTATTTATATCTCATAAACAACATACCTAATAATTTATGTTCATGGGTTACCTACCAGCTGGTTCGAGTATTTTAAGAGTTCGCAATGAAAGGAGAGGTTTACTTACGAGAGGCTTGTACCGTTTCCGTACTTTCTATCTTTTAAATCAACATATGATAATATCAAGGAAGGCATTCAAACAGGAAGTACCCCCAAGGCTGAATGTTGTGCAGTGGTATTAAACTCACGAAATAATATATGTACGTACGGTTAGTTACACACGCAATAACATTGAGATTATAATGGTAAATGAGTTTTGTCGAGGAGCATTCGAATAGTTTGGTGAAATATCAAACATTTCATCATTAAAAATTTACTTGAAATATTTTTTATAAAGCTTTGATGATGAGACATTACATTGAATAACATGAATTATTCCCAAATTACAATTTTTTCGGAATATTTTACGTAAAGCCAAACCTCCAAAATATGTGAAAAGGCATCCAATTCTGACGAAAACATCACTATCCTACCTGCAGACAAAGGAAATGCAACAGTGGCATTGAACAACTCAGACAACAAAAAAAACTCACAACCTTGACAAGCATCTCTCATTAATGATGCACAAACATGTTGGACAGACCAAAACGTACGTCCGAGAACACTTGTAGGACGTTATCTTGGAGCCAAATGACCTCCTAGTTAGCTTTGATATTGTCTCCTTATTTACAATTGTACGTCTCAAGGAAGCACTCGACTGCATAGTCGATAAGACATCAATTTATTTCGACAATCACTAAAGAAGACCTATTACTACTACTACTATAGCGCATCATCTCCTGAATCTGCTAACTTTGTTGGCGAAACGCGCGTCGAGTGCGAATTTGGCGTATTTTGGTGTTTGGATAGTTTCTATTTTTTGATTCCAATTAAAATGAATGTCCTATATAAACCCATTCTTGCTCCGCTCCTCCTGATAATTCTGGAGTGGGAATTTCAAAAGGACTGCAATCGGTGTCGATATTGTAGCCCCTGTTATTTACAAGAGCTGCTGAATATTTCGATGTCTAGTCACCACATAGCATATATCATCAAATTAATAGATATGTAAAACTAGGCCATAGAGAACCACGAGGCTTGTGTTATAGAGTAATTTCCTTCTGAAATTTTCAATATTTTGGATCCAGGAAAGCTCAGAATCTATAAAAACTCCTAGATTAACCGTAATAGCGTGAGATCTTGAAGTGTTAGAGGTATAACTTTCTCTATATTTCTCCTCCTGGTAAATACACCTATAGTATATTTCTGACTACTAACCCTCATCTATCCAGTTTGAAACTTTGATGAGGGCCCTTTGAATGAGCGCTCTGACTGTCCTATTGAATTTCTTCCTTAGTATGATGATTAAGTTGGCAGCATAACCAAATACAATTATTCCATTCAGTCTACTTGAAAGTTCGATCAGTACAAGATTCTAGAACAGACGTGGCAAGACCCTTCTTTGTAGGTATCGTAGGGTGAATATGAACTCCCAAGTTTTTCCCTAATATGTAATTTCTTGTTTGAATGTTTTAGACGATGTAGTAACTTGATTACTTATATTTCGGACGTCCATCATCTTAATGGTTGAAAGATTTCTATCTCTTTAAAAAATTTTCATAACGTTTCAATTGCTTGAATCCGCCAGAATCACCAGAAGACGATTGCGGATTCAAGCAATTGAAACGTTGTGAAAAAATTTGAAAGAGATAGAAATCTTTCAACCATTAAGATGATGGACGTCCGAAATATAAGTAATCATGTAATTTCTTGTTGTCCCAAAGGCATACCCACTTCCCCCACTCAGAGGTGGTGGGCTGTCTCTCTTTATGTGGCTATGCTAGATGCACATAGGTAGAAATGTACTGGGTGCAAAGCTGATATTCCTACCGCCCTAATGTTCTTCTCAAGTTATTCTCAAATCTTTGATAAAAAATACGTGAAACTCGTGGGAGTCAGCCTCAGTCTGAGAGAAACTGTAAATTATGTTGATGATAATATTTAGTCGCCATAAATCACTATATAGAGCACAGTATGTTGATGAATAAAATTTCTAGGGCTATTTCTAGATAGCAAGCTTAATTTTCGCAAGCAGTGTGGGGATTTCATTAAAATACTCATCAAGTAGTATTATCTGCTCAAGAACCAGAAAATAATTCTAAACAATTGGCCTGCTTTCATATCACCACGGGCAGATAGAGTCACAAAAATCAAGAACTATTTAAACAGAATCAATCCTTTCATGAATATCTGCACTAAAAATGATTTTTACATACCCAAAACACTGTTATCCCTACTACTTACTCAATTCGCTCGAGTTTTTGAGGCTGACATTATATAATGGAAAATCTTAATAATATAAATAAGTAGCAAGAATTCAAAAATAGAAAGAAACGATTACTCATTGATATTAGCCTCTATACAATTGATTCGTTTTTTCATATTTACACAAATGAATTGTCCATATTGTTTTAATAATGCAGCTTTTGTATATTCACTTGATTGTTTTATTATTTTAATGTTCTTTCATTGTTATTTATGAATTTGTTTGTTGTATACTTTAGGCCTCAGACACAATAGAATATTTATGTAATGAGTTTCAAATTTTGTGATTTAAGATATCATTTTGGAAATGAAAGAGGATGCAAAATTGAAAGAATTGAAGAATACATTTCGAATTTCAACAACAAGACAACAACGACAATGACAACAATGACGGTTTCATGTTGAAAGGAAATATAAAATTAGAAAACTTAATGATAAAAACATTAAACTTCAATTGTGTATCATATTTTACTTTATTCAACTTTACTGTCTGTATTGACTTGTCCAATTATTTTTTCTAATAATTTTTTTCATGGATCAATAGAGACTAATGTCTTGAGACGCCAATGCAGCGGACAATTAACTATTTTTGATGAATATTTTTTTTTTCAGATAATTTATAATCATGAGTGATTCAGAACCTAGAACTGGTAACAAAAGTTATAAGATGATTACCAAGAATAATTCAAGCACTAACTGAAATAAATGTTAGATTTATGCATCTACCAAAACTAAAAAGATTTTGTTTATGTTCATGGGTTTGAAAAAAATATATCCTTCAGCAATAACCAAAATGTTACAAATAAAAGACACAACAGTTATACAGTCACCCTACCACACAAAAAATTGAGATCTTCGAACAGATCAATCGGAAAGTAAATTATTATTTTTGTGGAAACGACGGAAAAGAGAAAAAACTGAATCGTAGCGACTTTCCTTGTAGTTAGAGTGTCGCGGGTTCTGAGACGTCTTCTGTTTGGACAGGTGGAAGTCTATCTCTCGGAAACTACAAATTCCAAATATTTTTGAATTCGGACAGGGCCCACTCCAGTACGAAGGGAAAATGTCTATTTACCTGTTCTACGCTTTCTATATGTCTGCCGTTATGTAAATTTTGTTTAAATATTAACTAATAATTATCTGACAAAGCAGAAGATGATTTGGTTGAGACACGCTAATAGAAATCTATTTTTGAAAATGGGTCAAAAATCGATGGTTGCAAAAATTCAACGTCTTCTATATGTTTAATTTTGTGTTCCTTCACTTCATCGTGGTCTCTACATGAAGAAAATCGGAGTGGAAGACTTTTTTATTAGGGCCTGGTCTCCGGGTTAACCAAATAAACAAATTGAAAAACTCGTGCGACCACCTAAGTTGAAGAATCGAAAACTGCACTTGGGTTCAATCTTAAGCTTTCAAATTTTGCATGAAGCTTCTTCAGGTACCAGAAAACCTAATTTTCAAAAGAAAGACTCATTGGCCAACTTTTCACCCCTTCCCACCCCTTTGAATTTCCTCTATTTTCTATTCTCTGTATATTCTATTCTATCTATTTGAGTGAGGGAGCACATAAATGAACTAAGAGAGATAAATGAATGCCACCGAATGAATTCTTTGGTGCTCGGCTGGTTAACGGTTTATAAATAATTGAAATTATAAAAACTCCTTACCAATAAATAAATAAAGTTATAAACAATAATGAAAAATTATCAGTTAATGGAGAATCTTCCAATTTTGGTATGTCAGGGATGCTTGAAAAATAGATAAACATGTCAGTAAGTAGACTACATTTGAAATTTCTTTTTTGCAGACAAAGATAGATATTTTCGGGAACAAATATTTCTAGAGCCAAACTTCTTGCCTCAAAACAACTGGTATGATTAGACAGAGAAGGAAGATGAAGAATAACGCTAAAAATAATACTTTTCTCTTTCATATGTACAAAAAAAAAATCGTTACACATTAATAAATATAGCATTTTTCTATTCTTGTTGAAACTCTCTTAGACGATTCAAATTATTTCTAAGCTACATCAACTAGAATTATTTTTTTATATTATACAGTGAGCACGTAAAGCTTGGAACAAATTTGAAGAAAGCTTGATATGGCCATTGGGGAAAAAAGCACAGACACGTCGATTTTCTTTTTAAGTGTTGCATTTTTTGGTCTACTCAGATTTTTGATGACGTCATCGAAGTTCGAGTTATGACGTCACTATATTTTATTAAATTGCTTCACATTATGTTAATAATACTTTCAAAAAGAAAGCATTTTGTTTGTGTATGGATGTAATATTTTTTCTTATGTTACATAACCGCTGTTAAATATTTATTATCATAATTTAGAAGACTTTGTATGTTAAAAACAAACTCTGTGATAGATGAAAGTTTTTGTAAACAGAATTGATTGATTGATAGACGTCAATAAAAACTTATAATTTTGAAGGCAGTTTTTTGATCAGACAAGCTGTGTTTGTTCATAAATAATAATAAAAACCCTTCATTTGGTACTTCGAGTATGTTTTGAACATCCGTGGATACAAAAGTATGTTCACAGTACGAAGAAGTGAAAGATTAAACAAGGGTGCCCCTCCAGTAAGGTATGTGGAAGAAGAAAGGAGGGCACAGCATAGAAATCCAGAAGAGAGTCAATCGTTTGTTAGGGGCGAAATTTATGAAAGGAGAGCAGTGAATGTGCAATGATGTGTCACGCCTCTAACATACCCAGTAGCTCAGTAGGCGTGGATTCGACAATAAAAATTGATTTCGATAAGATTGAAATATGGGGTTAATTTTCCGGAGCGCCACGGATTTATCGCTAGTGAAAAATCCGAAACCACCCTGATGGAATGGGACAACCCACTGCACTAATATTACTAAAATATTAAACAATAGATACCAGTATAGGGTATAATAATAATATATAACTATGTAGAGGTTTTATCTTCCCTTACGCTTAGATAACTTGGACCAGAATAAAAGAAATAGTCATGTCCCTTACTAATAAAATACATTGATCGTTACACACCCTGTATGTGCACAGTTTAGCTCACCATACAAAAGAAAATGAAATTAATGTAAATATCAACCACCAAGATGAATTCAAGTGAAGGCTGTGATTGAGAGTATGGTATTGTTTGAATATATCAATATGAAACCTCCAGTGAGGGCTATGCCTGTGACGTCACGATGATAGCTTACAGTTATGGATACTTACGCCTCAGGGGCAGTCTTATTCTACACTTATCTCATACCATGTAGATATTCTCAAGCATGCCAGTTCACCAATTATTGTGGTTGTAGTTCATCAGTGCCTTGGTGTATACAGGTGCACAGTGGGTACGACACAATCAATCAAAGTATATGTACAACTGGGGCGAATAGCGAAGGAATGCTGAACAACAGATATACAGCGGGACAACCACAGTCGAGCAGGAACAATCACAGCAGTGGAACAGTGGGAAGACAATCGTGTAGCAACGAAACAGTGGAACAATCACATTAGTGGAACTCCAATAAACGGTAGCAGAGTAGTAGCAATAAACCGTAGTGGAGCACTACCAGCGGCGAAGAGGTAACAGAACAGTAGCAAAGTAGTAGCAGAGTGGTAGTCGCAGAGGAGCACCCTAGAATAAACCATACCAGTCTGACTTCTGATTACACTTGTATGGGGCCATAAGTAGAGCCCAAATGCAAATACTAACCTCTATTAAGTAGGAGGGTTCTGATAACAGCTTTGATGGTCTGTTTGCTGTCTGATAGCGAGTTTCTCGTTCCAGTGGTTTCACACAATGATGAAGTGACTTCTAACCTCAAAAATCCGCAAAGCGAACGGAGATTTCTCAAAAATATATATCGTCAAAATTCGCAAACAATATGAGAAACTCTCCTGAAATGAATTTTCCCAAGATCCATCAACGATGATCAAACTTTAATTGGAAATCTTCAAAATAGGTCAGTCACTCATCAATATCAGATAAGGAAGAGGAAAATATATCTCAGACGTCAAAGTCAAAACTGTCAATATCTGACAAGGCACTTTCTTATTCATTAGTGTTCGGTGTGAACAGTCCAGGAACTACCTCGAGCTCCTAGGAGCTATGAAAAGAACACCTTAAGATTCAGTGTTGCCAACCGAACCAAGATGAAAACGCCAGCCTCTCAATCTCAGAACCAAACACAAACAAATAAACAAAAGGTCAAGTATTCGAATGTGAAGTAGGCACCTCAATGACACAATATAGAGATAGAGTAGGAATGTTACGGTTTTGTGTTCTTAGCAAAAAACAATAGAATAACCATAAGTATGTTTACAAAACAACGCTGTCATACCACAAAATAGAACAACTGATAACTGTCAATAGCTTAAGGCCGGTTCATGTCCGCTCGAACTAGTACAGCAAAGGTAAGTACTAACGTTCAGAACAAGCTATACATGACAACGATCAAGTTGTCATTTTGATACAGTGGCGTACAGAGTGGAAAGTGTATATCAATGACAGAGAATTTTTGATGTTATTGTATTAAAACAAAAAGGGTTTTCTAGTGCAAAATAAACCCGTTATACGTTGAATGCAGTTGAAAGAATTTAAACCAGAAAATTGAGCAAGAGTCATCAACAAGTTCCAGCTCCATCCAAAACAAGCATCAGCAGTTCCGTAAAGAGGAGACAAATGGAGGCACAATTGAAAGCAGAGAAGCAATTAACTGAAGCCCAAAGAAGATTGGATGCAATTGAAGAAGAAAGGCGATTGGAAAAGAAACATATAATAGAAAAGGAAAAAAGGTTGGTCCTCAAAGAACTAGATAAAGAACAAGCAGGGATTGAGGAGGAACAAGAAGTAGAATGAGATATAGAGAACGACGTAGATGGTTCTGAAGGGTCTGTTGTTGAAACAATACTAGAATTCAGAACTGGATTGATGAAATACCAACAGTAACTGATAATGGTAATAAAAGTGTTTCATGTCTTAGGTCTGGCAAGGTTACTCAATCTGCAAATTTAGTGACAAATTTTGAAGAAGAAAAGGTAGAATTAGTTAGTGTACCAAAAACGAAAAATGCTCGTCCACTTACTGAAAATGGCCAATTTATGCTATTCATGGTAAGGCAGTCGGTGAATGAAGAAGTTCCAGTTTTCACAGGAAATTCAATGGAGTGGTTGCGATTCATTTCGGTATTCAGAGAAACAACAGGTATGTGCGGTTTTACAGAAAGAGAAAATAAGGCACGTCTGCAAAAATCCCTGAATGGCAAAGCAAAGGAGAGTGTATAGGCTCTTCTGAATTTTACTACAGAAGTGGATAAGGTAATTGATACTTTGGAAAAAAGACTTGGAAAATCGGAGTACATAATAGAAGACTTGATCCATACGGTAAGAAAGTCTCCTTCTTTGAGAGAGGATAGATTAGAATCAATCATGGACCTTTCGTGTTCCATTCAAAATCTTGCTGTCACATTGACAAAACTAAAATGTCAAGAATATTTGTCGAATCCTCAACTTGTCAATGAAATAGTGTATAAGCTTACACCCAATATAAAACTAGAATGGGGAAAAATGTTAATATTTTAAAAACAGGCAATAAGCATATTACAATTTTAGATTTTTCAAATTGGTTCATGGAAATGGCCGATGCAGTGAACAATGTTGCATTTTCCAATGCCGATTGTGAAAAAAAGAAGAAATTCGTTTGTTCCACTTCGGAAGTTCTACATCACCAAAGCTGTACCTACTGCAAGAAGGAAAATCACAAAATTGAAGAATGTCACTTCTTCAGACAACTCAGTATCGACAAGAGATGGGATTGGGTGAAAAATAGAAAGATTTACTCCTACTGTATTGGATTGAATAATCATAATATCAAAAGATGCAAGAGTAAAAAGATAAGTAACAAAGGCGGGTGCAAAAGTTTCCATCACCCACTGCTACACAGGGATTCTACAGGTGAGCAAGCTTCTTTTTACAATCCTAATCCAGAGGAAACAATATTCCATTCATTCCTTATTGAAAATTAAGTACTTTTGAGAATAGGCCCTGTAGTTTTAGCTGACCCTTTCAGTGAAATTCATACTTATGCTTTGTTTGACGAAGCGTCGATGTAACACTGACGAAACGTCGATAGTAACACTGATAGATGTCGCTTTGGCCGATCAGTTAGGAGCAGTTGGACCTATTGATCTTCTGACATTAGGATGGACTAATTCTATGACAAACAATGAAAATAATTTTCGTAGAATAAAACTTAATATAAGAGGCAAACATGAAAAAATATCATACTCGCTATCAAACATTCGAACAGTGAGCAATCTCAACTTGCCAGTTCAGTCAATAAACTACAGTTTTATTGAAAAATGGGAACATTTAGCAGCAGTTGAAATTCCTCATATGAACAATATCGAACCAAAAATTTTGATAGGACAGGATAATATAGATTTAATAATAGCTCAGGAAGTAATTGAAAAGGGAAAAAATGCACCTGTTCTCTCTAAAACGAAACTCGGTTGGGTCTTGCACGGTAACGTGCCACATTTTCGGAACCAGGTTGATAATGAATTTACGCTTCATATAATTCATGAAGAATATGATAAAGATTTACATGGGATGGTAAAACAGTCTTTCAGTATCGAAAATATGGGATTCAAGTTGATAGAAAAGCAGATAGAATCGAAAGAAAATCAGAGAGCATTAAAAATTATGGAAGAAACAGCGAGAAGGGTTGAAGAAGATAAATGGGAGGTCGGTTTATTATGGAAAACAGATGAAATAGATCTTCCGAACTCAAAGCCTACAGCATTCCGCAGATTACAATTCATTGAAAATAGAATGCTGAGAAATCCAATATTCGCAGAGAAATATCCACTGATAATAAAAGAGTATTTGAGGAAGGGATACGCAAAAAAGGTAAATGAAGTAGAAGAAACTGTTAAAAATTGAAGAAAATGGTATTTACCTCACTTTGGAGTGGTTAATCCCAAGAAGCCTGATAAACTTCGTTTTGTTTTTGATGCTGCTTCTCAAATAAATGGAGTGAGTCAGAATGACGTCCTTATTGAAGGTCCAGATTTGTTGAATCCCTTGCTGAATGTTCTTTTCAAATTCCGTTTAAGAAAAATTGCTTTCACAGGAGATATTCAAGACATGTTCCATCCAGTTAACATAAGGCAAGAGAATAGAGTAGCCCAAAGATTCTTGTGGAGAAAAGAGAAGAATGAGATTGAAGAAAATGAAATAAATGTTATGATATTTGGAGAAAAATCGTCACCAACAAGTGCGCAATACATAATGAGAAAAAATGCAGAAGAATTCGAAAGAGAATTTCCTTTAGCTGTCCGAGCTATTCACGATCAATATTATGTAGATGATTATTTGGATAGTGTTGATACGGAAGAGGAGGCTTCAATTTTAATACATTCCGTTATAGAGGTTAACAGAAGAGGTGGATTCAAAATAAGGAATTGGACAAGTAATTCTAGAGAAATTTTAAAGCGGATACCTGAAGAACTCAGAGCGGGAGAAATGAAAGAAATGGATATAGTTAAAGAGCTTCCTATAGAACGTGTTTTGGGTTTATATCGGGACCCAAATTGTGATCAGTTTTCATTCAAACTGAATATAGAAGTTTTAGAATCTGTTAACATATTTACATGTTGTGTATTATATGTAGTTGTCTGATGTTATATTTTACTGTCATCATTGTATCCCAAAGTTTATTAAAGTTATTCGTTTTGGTTAGTTATTTTCTCGATATTGGTTCTGATATAATTTACAACAGGTTATGAGCCCAGAAACACACTAGTGAAAATACGGCAGACAATTCCAAACGAGGTATAATTTTGATTATTGGGTGTGAGCTGTACGTCAACGAGTTGCTGGTATATTTTTCTTTCTGGATTCGACACTGATTGCAGTAGAAGTCATCAGGGGTTCAGTTTTCTTCGAGCACGGTAAATAATGGAAGTTCCAAAAGTGTTAATCGAAAAACTAGAAGGTCAAACTAATTGGATAGATTGGAAGTTTTAAATCACTATACAGCTTCGAGCACATAATGCATGGGATGCTGTTATTGGTACACTTGAAACACCCAAAGAACCAGCAGAGTCAGATGAAGAAGCAGTGAAGATGGCATATAAAAGTTTGTTGCAGTCTGTGAACAGAATAGAGTATACTGCACAAAATCTAACTGTTTCCAGTCTAATGGTGGATTTATAAACTCAACTAAACTATGAATTAAATTAACAACTAAGAATTAAGAAAGATGAATACAAGGAAACCCCATCAGTGTTTTATAAACTTTCAGCTGTCGATTAAATTAAGAATTATTAACTAAGAAGATGGTTATCTTTAATCTTTTCAACTAAGAATGAATTGTCTTAGTTGAAAATGGAAACGGGTATGCGCAAAATCGCAGAATGAATGTTTGAAAATGAATTTGTTTATATTTTGCAGTGATTTGTTCGAATATTTTCTTGCAATAACAATACAATGGATCGAGAAGATATGTTGACCATGATGGCTTTCATTATAGTTGTAACGATTTTCTCTACATGACATAATTCATAATTTCTTAGTTGACGTTTATAAACATATTCTTAATTGCTTACTGTTGATTCTTAATTGATAATTTTGAATTCTTAGTTTAGTTGAGTTTATAAATCCACTATAAGTTCACAAGTTAGGCAGCTGATCAATATGTGTAGCAGTTCGAAGGAGATGTCGAATAAACTCCTGAGTGTCTTTGAACAAAGAACAGAACAAAGGCAGGATAGATTGTTCAACCAGTTTTTTGGAATAAAAGAAAAAGATCCCCTCGAAAGTGTAGCAAGACACATAGCTAAACTGGAAAAATTTTGGGTAGAACTCCAAGGTGAAACTTGGAAAGAGGACAAAGTTGAAATGCCATAGTATCTGTTCATGAATAGAGTGCTCAACACTTTGCCAAAAGAGTACTTTGAATTTACGAATGCTTGGGAGTCAGTGCCCAAACAACAAAGAACCATTCAGTTGTTGCGAGAAAGATTATGCACTGTGGAAATGCGACTCCAGGAAAGGAAAGAAAGCTATGATATATCTGGTAAAACAGCGTTTGTAGCCTCCAAAAATGTTCCCGATCAATCTTTGTCGAAAACACATGTTTCCAACAAAAATGATAACAAGAAGAAAAAGTTAATTGTCAAGTGTTATCGTTGTGGGCTCAAAGGCCTTCTGAAGAGAGACTGTACCAAAGGAGTGAAGCGAAATGACAGAGCTAATTCAACACAAGGTTCTGCTTTCGTTTCTGACAGTTTTTTACTGAATTTACATCCCAATGATATTTGGATTGCGGACTCAGGTGCCACTCAGCATATGACCATGCACAGAAACTGGTTTTCAACGTTCGAAAACTTTCCATGTCCTCAATCAGTAATAGTTGGAAATGGTCAAACCATGAAAGCAATCGGCACAGGCAATATCAATGTTGAAATGTATGTCAGCGGAAAATGGATCCGAAATCATCTTCAATATGTCTGGTTTGTACCCGAAGTTGAAAGAAATCTTTTCTCAATACCTTCTGTAGTTGACAAAGGTATGACGTCAAATTTGGAGAAAAATCTCTGTAATATTTTGAGTCGTGGTGAAATTGTAGCAACAGGATCATGAGAGAATGGATTATATATCATGCATATTCGAGTTATTGTTCCTCATGTTACCAATGAAGTCCAAATAGCAGCCAATGATTCATTACAAGTTTGGCATGAGCGTCTCTGTCATCAAAACAAATCTCACGTGTAGAAATTTCTACAGAAAACTGGAATTGAAGTGAAAGTCGATAAAGACTTTTGTGATGCTTGTATGTTCGGCAAGCAACATCGTTTGAGTTTTGGCCAAAGGGTAAATAGAGCTCAAAAGCCCAGACAGCTCATCCACGCAGATGTTTGCGGTCCTATGCCGACGAAATCTATTGGCGGTTCACGTTATTTTGTAGTGTTCAAGGACGATTTCAGTAAGTTTCGCTGGGTTTACTTCATCAAAGAAAAATCCGAAGTGAAAGAAAAACTAGAAGCTCTTCTGTGCAAAGCTAAGGTGGCAAGTCATACAGTGAAAGAGTTATTGACGGATGGTGGCAGGGAATTTGATAATAAGGATGTCAAGAAAATAGTCACCACATTTGGTATTTACCATAGAATAACGATGCCTTACACTCCTCAACAGAACGGTGCTGCTGAAAGGGAAAATCGAACACTCGTAGAACTTGCACGAACACTATTGCACGCAAAGAATCTTCCTGAAAATCTATGGGCAGAAGCAGTTAATACCGTTGCGTATGTATTGAATAGAACCGGTCCCACGCCAATAGAAGGTACAACTCCTGTCATGCTTTGGTCTAGTGAGCAGGTTCCAGTAAACCATTTGAAAATTTTTGGGACAGAATGTTTTGTCCACGTTCAAAATGGGAGAAAAAGAGTGAGAAAGGATATGTAGTAGGCTACTGTGGAAACAAGGATGGATACAGAGTATGGATACCTCATAAAAATGATGTTGTTTTGAGTCGGGACGTCGCGTCGTTTTCAAAAATTGAGTAACTGTCAAGGAAAATATTGTCATTTTTGATACAACTGTCACCGATGTTCCAGTTCCACAAAACAGTACTTCAGATATGGTGGAAGATCCCAGACCAAGAATCAGTTACGAATCAGATGAAGATTCCCAGTCTGATTCACTCAAAATAAAACTTCGAGATCGAACAAAACTTCAAAAATCCGAGCGGTACGATGCATTTGCTATGCTCATTGTAAATGAACCAAATACTGTGGAAGAAGCTCTTTCATCCTCCCAGGCCGAAATATGGAAACAAGCAATAGACGAAGAAATGCAGTCACTAGCTGACAATGATACCTGGGAGCATGTCGATCTGCCTCCTCAGAGAAAATTCATCAAAAATCGCTGGGTTTTCACAATCAAAGAAAATCAGCTAGGAGAAATTCGATACAAGGCACGGTTGGTAGCCAAAGGTTTTTCACAGGAAGCTGGGATAGATTTTGACGAAACTTTTGCGCCAGTTGCAAGGTTTGATACAATACGAACAATTTTGTCAATTTCTGCATCTGAAAATTTGCATCTGTCACAATTTGACGAGAAGACAGCCTTTTTGTATGGTTTGCTGGAAGAGGAAATTTTCATGGAGCAACCAAAGAGCTACCAAGATGGCACAAAGAGAGTATGTAAATTACGGCGTAGTTTATATGGCCTGAAACAAGCCCCGCGCTGTTGGAATCGACGGTTTACTGAATTTCTCAAGAAGTGTGGATTACAGCAGACCTCATCAGATGCATGTTTGTTCATTAGAAATCATCCCAATAAACTTTTGGTTGTGCTGTATGTAGACGATGGATTAGTCGTAGGAGCTGATGTCAATATCAATCAAGAATTTCATGAGAAATTGAAAGAAGAATTCCAAGTCACGATATGTTCTGTGAGAAGATATCTTGGAATTGAAATTAGAAAGTCACCGAACGGTAAAATTTTCATAGGTCAGGAGACTTATGCAAAGAAACTTTTACAAAAATTCAACATGTATGATTCCAATCTTGTTGGAACTCCAATCGACAAATGTCAAGTGAATGAAAGTTTCGAAGATGATGAAGAACTCTCACCAAATATCCCTTTTCGGTCGGCTGTTGAGAGCTTAATGTATTTATCGGTTGCTACACGACCTGGTATCAGTTTTGCAGTTCATTTTGTATCACAAGCCGTTTCAAAACCGAGAAATCATCACTGGGAAATTGTTAAGAGAATACTTAAGTATCTTCGAGGAACCTTAGACTATGGCATTGTTTATGAGCATGGTGGATGTTCCCTCCAAGCTTACAGTGATTCGAATTATGCAGGGGATTTATCTACACGTAGATCAACTTCTGGATTCATCTGCAAAATGAATGAAGGAGCAATAACATGGTTCAGTCAGAAGCAACGATCTGTGTCATTATCAACGATGGAAGCAGAGTATATAGCTGGGAGTGAAGCTGCAAAAGAGATATCTCGGTTATGTCGTCTCATCAAAGAAATTTATATTTGTGAAATTTCTACACCAACTTTATGGATTCATAATGCTAGTGCTGTGAAATTAGTGCACAATCCAGAGTTTCACAAGCGCTCTAAGCACATAGACGTGCGTTACTATTTCATCAGGGAAAAGGTGGAAGAGGGCATTTTTCGAGTACTGCATATTGCAGGAGAGAACCAGATAGCAGATATACTCAAACCATTGTGCAGACCACGTTTTGGGAAGCTAAGAAATCTACTGGGCGTTTTGAAATACTGATCACATTTTAGTTCAAGGAGGAGTGTTGAATTTTGAATAAAATGATCATGTGTTTGATACTCAGTATGAATGTTTTTAGAATCTGTTACCATATTTACATGTTGTGTATTATATGTAGTTGTCTGATGTTATATTTTACTGTCATCATTGTATCCCAAAGTTTATTAAAGTTATTGTTTTTGGTTAGTTATTTTCTCGATATTGGTTCTGATATAATCTACAACAAGAAGAATTGGGAAAAACAAAGGAAAGCAATAGAAGAAGTACCAAAAGAAACATTCTGAAGATAGTTATGTCAAAATTTGACCCACTTGGATTTTTAAGTAACTTTACTATTAAAGCAAAAATACTACTTCAGGATATTTGGAGGCAAGGAATTGGATGGGATGATGAATTGGATGAGAAAACAAACAATATTTGGAAAAAATTGTTAGGGGAAATGTCTTTCATCACAAACTTGAAAATTTCAAGATGTTTTCATGGAAATTCTCCACTTTCAAAAGATATTCAACCCTATATATTTTTTGCGATTCCAGTGCAAAAGCCTTTTCTTCTGTCGCTTATTTTTGTTTCAATAGTCTTTCTGAAATTCATATCAGTTTCATCATGGCTAGGTCCAGAGTATCACCTCTGAAAGCAGTTTCTATTTCACGACTTGAACTGCAGGTAGCAGTTATGGGTAGTAGATGGTCTAAATGTATCATAGAAAATACTTCAATCCCTATTTCCAAAATCTGTTTTTGGTCAGATTCTCGTACAGTTCTGAGCTGGCTCAAAACTGATACGAGAAAATTCAAACCATTTGTGGCACATCGGGTGAGTGAGATATTAGATCTAACCGAACTCTCAAGTTGGCATTGGGTTCCCACTGCCCACAATATTGCAGATGAAGGAACTAGGGAAAATATGAAAATTGATTGGAGCGAATCGAGCAGATGGATAAATGGGACGAAATTTCTTAAAACTTGCGAAAACGATTGGAATTTTGAAAACACAGTTGGGATACCCGAAGAAGGAAAGCTTCATCAAACAGAAATTAAAAAGGAATTTGTCGAAGAAGATAATGCAAATGTAGTACTTGTGGAAACGAAAAATCTATCAGAGTCGCTCCCGAAAATAGACAGATTTTCATCGTGGATGAAATTGATAAGATGCACCGCATGGATTTATTGAGTACTGGAAAAAAAGAAAAAACTGAAACTTCCTTCTGAATTAACCATTCAAGAAATTCAGAGAGCTGAAAAAGCTTGGATACGATTAGTTCAATACCAGGATTTTCAACAGGAAATTATTTGCTTCAAGATAAAGGAGCCTATTTTACAGTCAAGCAGGCTTTTTTAGTTATCTCCAATGTTGGATGATGACGATATTTTGAGAGTTCGAGGTAGGCTGGTTCAAGCAGAAATCGAAGAAAAGAAAAGTATCCAATCATTTTGGACCCAAAAAATACATTTTCACGCTTACTTATTCAGCACTATCATGTTAAAGCAGGACATATTGGTCAAGAGTATGTGTTGAATGAAATTCTTCAAAAGTATTGGATACTTCGAGCTCGAGCTGCAGTGAGAAGTTGCTGAAGTGCATGCCAGAAATGCAAAATCTCAAGAACGAAGCCAATTATGCCTGAAATGTATCCGTTGCCCAAATGCAGATTGAGTAGATCTGTCAGACCTTTTACGTACACTGGGATGGACTATTTTGGTCCAATGAATGTTACTGTTGGTAGAAGACGAGAAAAGCGATATGGAGTCTTATTCCTGTTTATCCACCAGAGCAATCCATTTGGAAATAGCTCATTCATTGAGTACAGACTCAGCAATAATGGCGATAAGGCGCATGACTGGAAGAAGAGGAAAACCACAAAAAATGTTTTCTGACAATGGCACCAATTCGAAAAGCGCTGACACCGAATTGAAAAAATGTCTGGAAGAGATAAATAAAGATGTCATTGTCAAAAAATTAGCCATTGAAAGTATATCATGGTCTTTTCTTCCCCCAGCAAGTCCACACATGGGTGGAAGTTGGGAAAGACTGGTAAAGAGTGTGAAATTAGCCCTGAAATCGACTCTGAATGAACAAGCTCTGAAAGATGAAGTACTGTCTACTTTGATAGCGGAGGCAGAAGCTATGATCAACTGCAGACCCTTAACTAATGTATCTTTAGATGCCCAAGATGAAGAAACAATCACACCCAACCATTTTCTGTTGGGAACTTCCAGTACAGTATCATTTGTTTTGGAAGACGTTTTTCTAATGGATACAAAAATACACAGAAACATTAACCATATAAATCAATCAATATACTTCCATCATTAATGCTATTATGTCTGCAGTTCGCCTACGATCTTTGATATCGTAACTTCAGGTACCTCGGTCATGATAACTCCCTGCTAGCCACAATCCAATAATTCCACCACGGTGACACGTAGAGCATGACTGATCATTTTTCCCTCTTTCTGTTTTCTAGCTTGTTAATATAAAAATGACTTCTTGGCGTTGCAATAATGCAAAATCTCGGTAGAAATTTCTCGAATTTTGACATGCACTGCTACTTTATATTCTTGGAGTTGGCACTATTTCTTTGATAAAGTTTGGGTGTAAGATTCATATACACATATCAGTGTATAACATGGGCTCACAAAAACCGAGATGAATTAACTATTCCAGATCCCACATCTACTAGAAGTACAACAGAACAGCAATTCCAAATGCCTTTGTTACACAAAACACTAACACAAACATCCGCTATCTATTATGGGCCAAAACTATACAATCTAGTACCAAACGAAATGAAACAAATACGTAATATCAAGAAATTTCAAGCAGAGGTGAAAACGTATCTCAAAAACAACTCCAAAATTTTTGATATATTTCGAATAAAAGAAAATTACAGCTAATCCTATATTATTGTTCCTACTCAAACTCTCTACCTACTTGCTTCAAACAAAACTCCCCACTTTTGTGATCATTCAACCATTCAATTGCTTATATTATAACAAGTATTTGTATAAACTCGATCTTCATGTACTTGTGAACCTCTTCAAAAGAAAGGGCTTGAAAAAGAAGCATTTGGTTGCTTAGCTGACCCGATTTGCGAAGAGGTTTGCAAAAAAAAAAATTATATGTGAAATGTATGTACCGAAAAATTATGATGTATAAGAAATTGAATTGAATTGAAACTGCATGAAACTGATTTTTTCATCAGTTTATACCTTTCCGGATATGTCTCTTTCCAGGTATGAATGTTAACAGCTGAAACTTTGTGGATCCATTTTTGCGAAGAATTTAAAAACTTTAAATAAAAATCAATTTCGTAAAAACAATGTTCATTCGTTCACTACCGAACGAACACAATCAACATTGGGTAGAAAATGAAAAGAGAAAACTAATTTAGAACGGCTTGTTTAGCGTGTGACCGTGCTGGAATTAATCGAATGTGGCGGCTTGGAGATGGCCGGTCGGGAGATAACATGACCGAGGTGCTTATACAAAAGTTATTAGATATATGAAATAGTTTAGTATTCTGTGCTTCTCATAAAGAGGCAAATCTTATGAAGCATCGGCTCTCCAAAGACCAAATATATTTTCTGCCAAATATATTTGTTCTGTTCGAGTATGACAATGCGGATTTGAATATCAACCAAGTTATATTCTATAACATAGATTCCATTGGGAAATAAACTCCATTATACAATTTCAACAACCTTCAAAATGTTTTCAAAAAAACTCAAAGTGCAGCTGTGCTGAAATTTTATTTACAAGTTCAACAGTGAGTGCCACCTGCTCTTGATCAGATATCAAAAATGATATTCTGCAGATTTGAATCTAGCTGATCCTGGAATTGAGAGAGCATAAAAACCAGAATATTCTGCACGCAAGGTTGTTTAGATTGCAATGCATGCAATAATTACCCAATACCAATGATCACGGATGACAATGATAGAGTAGAAGAGAAAAAAATTCAGAAATTTAGGTTCCTTAACTTTTTTTGGCATTAAACTTATTATCTTGATTTTGGAAAACTCTTTGTGAAACAGATACATTTCTCAAATACGTTTTTAATTCAGTTTGATTTTTTTTCTACAGAAATATTAAGGAAAGCATTTTCTTTCTAGAATTTTTTTTTTGTTATTTCGACAAATTGCTTGACCAGACCCATCCAGTACTTCTCTGAAAGAAGAACTTTCAATTACAGACAAAAACATAAAAATCGGAGTATTTGTGACAAGTTCCGAGATAAGACTCCTCTACTAAAACGTAACCCCCAACTTTGTATAACAATTCTAATATTCAATTGTAAAAATGTAAAAAGAGTCAAAAGTGAAAAAAAAAATATCTCACTTCTCAAAATGAAAATGAACTCTTCCATTGATGTTCTTAATTTTCAGTTGAGCAATACGTTGCTGAATTATCTGAAATAACTGAATATTATTAATTATAAGCATTATAGACTCATTTGAAAAACTTTTTTGAGATTTGTGCAAAAAAAAAGTTCTCTGTTCTTGAACTGTTCCCATATTCTTTATCATTCTTCGTACATAGCCTGCTTGAATGGGTATATACATTTATGTAAAAGAATTGATTATGCCACAGATGTGTGATACTGTTGAATATTTTTAGGGATTGATATCGATAACTCTTATCGTATTTCATATTATTGGGGGATCATATCAACAACTCTTATCCAGTTTTATTTTTACGTTCCCAAGATTATACTCGTCCCCATTCTTTAAACTACTAGAATATAACATGGTCAATTTTTTTGTTTTTATATGTGTGGATAGTTGAACACCCATAAAAGATGGTAAACATTTCTGCACAAAAACTGATTTGCAAGCAATATCACATACATTTGCATCTATATTTTTCTGACCTTCGGATAAGTGAACAGACCTTTACGGAACTATTTTTAGTATGTAAGTAGTTCTTATCAATAGTGGTATGTTCGGGTTCGAATTCTATCAAATAGTCGCGAATTGTTATAGACAAATCTTGTTTACATTATTACTAAGTTGTATCACAAGGTCTCTGAAAAATATGCATGAATATTTTTTACAGACATGACGATAGCAGCAGAATTTCAAATTCGAATCAAATATAATTAGAAGTTAAACGACTTACCTTATCGAAGTTCAATCCTAAAATATACGAGATGGTCATGTCCGAGACTAACACTTCGTATTCACGTTCCTCTACCAAATTGTGAGGCTATGTTCACCAAATTTTCCTACTTTTGCTTTCACCGCCGCGCCAGTTTCCGATACTGCTATATTAATTTCCGTTCGAGTGAAGTTAGACATTTTTGTGGTAAGTACACGACCCTGGGTGAGAAAGTTCGGCTACTAGGTACCTTGAGTCGCAGTAGCTTCTAGTAAAGATGCAAAAAATTGCTACACAGAAACATCATAGTATAAATAGTTTTTTTGGTATATTCTGCTGGATGCTATTAGAAATCAAGTCATCCATTGCCATCCACTTTGTTTGGTAGAAACCTCACCAGATATTTTGGAAGTTTGATGATTCATAATTGTACTTACTTTATAGTATAAAATCTAAATTTTACATATTATGCTATTTCGGCAACTATTTGAAGATATTTCCCAGGCAGTCAGACACTTGCGATGGTTCAAACACCTTGACAGGCATGATTGAAGGTAAACTGAATTAGTAGTGATGGTAATATTGAATATATTAATACAATGATGATAATTAAATATTTTTATGTTATAAGATTATTTAATTTTCAAAAGGCATTCAATTGTTACCTCAAATTATCAAGCATACTCTCTTTGCCACTTTTAAACTTTTACGGAAACTGAAAAAGACGATATCCAAAATGATGAATTCCTACAGCTGACTGTCAACTATTTCTGGCAGGTTTTTGGCACTCATTGATTAATCATAGAAAAGCGAAAATCATTCCGTGCACCTCCAACAATATACACTTGTCTGTAAACAAAAATAATAATACTAAAAATATTTCTATACCACTTACACAGACGTTTGAATATACTGGCATTATAATCCATTCTTGAAGTGGAATATTCACAGTAATGTTCACTGTTCGCTATGCCTTGGTAGAGACGGTCACACAAATTTGATACCTTTGGAAGTTATCAAAAAACGTACCTTGAAGATTATATGTGATGAACATTGTAGATTTTTTGCGATCACTTCTTCAAAAAACTCAAATAATAAACCAACCATAGCTCATATGTACATGAAGAAGTTTGACACCGCGTACTCCACCCGCACCTGGTACCTGAATTAGTTCAACCCTTTCTGCAATCTCATTTGTACAGTCAAATTCAACATTCACGTACATGAACCTGTACCTTCTCTGAGTACTACTTGAATACCCAAACCGTACAAGGAGAAAAATTGCCGCAAAATGAGTTATCACTAGGTTGTCCGAAATTATTATATGATTTTCAGTCATCCGAGATTGAGGATTAAGTTATCAGGTTTGATATAACCAATAGAGGACTAAGGATAAAGGTTCAGTCATGCCACCACACAACTTTTGGCTTTAAAAATATTGACACGTTTTTCGGCAATTTTTCTTCATGTCAGGGTTCCTGGCAGCCTCAGGAACCCCGTAATAGGATTGAAATTGTGCAGAACGACGGAAATATTAAGATTTTCCGTAAAATACAAAACACCAGGGACTGTAATTTTGTATTGTTAGTTATTGAAAGAGGTATTGTGTAGTGTAGGGTTGTTTCTTTGTTAGTGAACATTTGTTTCAGAAAAAAATCAAATATAGAAATGATATCCAACCATTATAACCCACTGTAATGATTAAAATGTAACGTGTACCCACAAAACTGATTAAGTCTTGTGATGAAACCTTAAAGGTAAATTACGTTATTGAATGAAAGGCCGAGAGCATTTTAATCAAAAAGTTATTTAGGTTTGTTTATCAGTGAAATTTACAAAGCTCAGAATATTTTCCAGATATATTAATTATTTTGCAAGTAGGAAAAGCGAAATAGGCAATTTTCTTCAAATTCAGGAAAATTATAAATTTTGGAATTAGCACAATTTTTTAAGAAAAGTCCCTGAACAAAATTAAAGTCCCTAGTGTTTTGTATTTTATGGATAATCTTAATTTTTCCACCGTTATGGACAATTTCAATACTAGTAGGGGGTTCCTGAGGCTGCCAGAAACCCTCACATGACGAAAAGTTGCCGAAAAATGTGTAGTTTTAAAGCCAAAAGTTGTCAAAATCTTATCCTCCAAACAAGTTTCTACTTTTGGATCAAACACATGTTTATGGAAAATTAATTGTTTATCTTTACCACTTAATTGAATAAATATCATCATTATATTCATGATGAATCTTTATAACATACTGTAGTTCCCGTAATGACCACTTTGTTCTTCCTTATGAACCTTAAGTTTGAGTGATTAGCGTGAAACTCACTTCTATTAGTTTTGAAAAGTACCTCGTTCACGGTTTTGTTGATCAGTCTCCTGGACAAACTAACCGCGAGACAAAATAGGAATTTCTACAAAACACGAATTGGCGTTCGAGAGGACTCGGATAGATATAAGGATAATTTTTCTTATCGGTCATGTTGCTATTGATAACTCAAGACTGCCAGGTATTGATTACCGAAATATTAGGAAGTTGGTGAGTCCGTTTCAATATTATCTCTTGTTTCTCTTCTTCAAGTAATGGTTATCTATCAATTTGGTTTTTTAATAAAATTTAGTATTGGTTATGTCGTTTTCTCGATAGTAGTAGTAGTAGTTCTTTGGGGAGGCCGCAACCGCAGCTAGGCAAGTAGGCCCTCATGTGCCTTTTTTGCCATCCCCTGATCTCCACTTATCTACATTCATCCTCTTAGTTTTCCTTTTCAAACCTTTGTGACCTTCTAATGAAGGTCAGTATGACCGGCCACTACAATAGTTTCTCTTGTTGGAGTTTCTCAACTCAGAAGGTTCCTAATCTAAGCCTCCCGTATGCCTCACAGTCGCTAAGGCAGTGAGATGAAGTTTTTTCGTCTTCATCGCATTTGTGGCAAGTGGGACTGTCTTCTATGCCTATAAGTGATAGGACTTGTTATGTCCTGTTATTATTCTTATAAGAAGGCGTAGTGCTTGGCGGTTTCTGCCTACGAGCCATGTCATCCTTGACTTATTGGAGCCCGCCACGAAGTTTTTCGACTGCCTGCAGCCGGTGTTATTCCTCCAAAGTTTATTCATCTCTTCTTCTGCCCACACGTCGAGGGCTGAAGAGGTTTGATTTCTTGTGATGCCTAGTACAGACTCCAGCCCGCAAAACGGCGTTGCGGATCTGGCAAGTTCGTCTGCCACCTCGTTTCCGAGCACCACTCTGTTCTAGGTTTAGGATGACAGATGGCCCTGAGCGCTGCCTGACTATCCGAACAGATTTAAATTCTCTGTTCGGTTCCTTCTTCCACCTCTTGCCTCGTAGCTACGGATAAGATGGCGAACACATCAACTTGAGAAACTGTTGTGTATCTGCCCAAAGCGTAGCTCTCTCGTACTTCTCTTTCCTCCAGGTAGATTCCGGCATCCGAAGCCTGTTTGTCAGTCAGCCGCAAACAGTCCGAAAAACATATCAGGCTTCCTGTGCTAAACTCCACCGTGTTTCCTTGCCATTGTTCTCTGCTCGGAATAGTAAGAGTAAACTCTCTGTTCCATCGCAGTCTGTCTTGTGCACTTTACACTCTGAGGGCAGAGATCGGGGTCTCCTGCTCTGCCCATTTCGCGATTTTCTCATGACCTATAATCGCTCCTTCGTTTGCCCAGACTCCCGAGTCCCGCATCCTCAAATGGGATGCCATTTCCTCCTTCTTGATCCAGACTGGAAGCAATGGCAGCCTCAGCAGTACCTTCAATACTGCGGTTGTAGTCGTTCACATTGCTCCCGTTATTACCAAACATGCCAACCTCTGAACCTTGCTGAGTTTTCAGCCTATTGTGCTGCCCTGTGCGCCTTGCCACCACACGGCTGACCAATGCGCATGATCTCTGGATTGGTGTCTCAATTGCTTCCTACAATTCTCCGCAGTTGCCATAGGATTGCTTTCGATTTTTGAATAACCCTATCTAAGTGCGGCCTCCATGAAAGTTTGGAGTCCACGACCATCCCCAGATATTTGACCTGCTGGACTAGCTCCTGCTCTTTCTCTGGTGAACAGGATCATCTTTGTTTTTGTCAGATTCACTGAGAGCCCTGTCCGATGAATCGTCTGTTTTCTCGATAATGTCTCTTTTCAAGGAAACAGTGCCTTTTCTGGATTTGAGCATTTCATTGTTTACAATAAAATCCACATTCTGTCATCGTTGCCCGAGGTAATTTACTTCCTATCAGAAAAGTAGTTTGACGTTGAGGATCTTCCCAAATCAAAACATAATTCTGCTGGTTGGTCATAGAGGGCACTTGCAATTGCGTCCTCTGATGTTTTGAGGAACGTTGCACAAGTAGCTGTTAGATTTAATTCAATACCCGTCGTGGTCTTAGCCAGGGGAGTAGTTGTTTTCTGACAGGTTCTTGCCATAATAAGCCTACATAGTTAGGTGTTTATGGGAGTAAAGGGTTCATCATCGGTCGGTAACGACTGTTCGTTAGCAAACGATCTCCCAAAGATTTCTGTCTTCTAGGATCATCTTTGTTTTTGTCGGATTCACTGAGAGCCCTGTCCGATGAATCATCTGTTTTCTCGATAATGTCTCTTTTCAAGGAAACAGTGCCTTTTCTGGATTTGAGCATTTCATTGTTTACAATAAAATCCACATTCTGTCATCGTTGCCCGAGGTAATTTACTCCCTATCAGAAAAGTAGTTTGACGTTGAGTATCTTCCCAGGAATGTTGGATTTCGAACAGTCATCAGATATTTTTATTTGCTTGTGACCAGTGATTTTCGGATCTTTTCTCCCAATTTGATTCACTAGTTATGGTGATAAGAGTTCACACACCTGTCTGATTTCGAAACAAAAGGTTATATAGGATTTCTCAGCTAATCATTTGAATATTGGTGTTTTCGAGGCAGCTGAAGATCAGGTTTTTCTCATATCTACCACTTATAAATTTTTTTATTTATCTTTTATTTTTACATTTTTCTAACACTAATTCGCACCTGCCTCAATAGTTTGTAGAGGGTTTATTTTACGCTACGTTTCAAAATGATATTTTGGTTATTGTCATGTACAGCTCTTTTCGAGTACTTGACCCTTACTTTGATTCGAATAATAAACAAAGATGAACTGCTTTCGCAGATTGTCGTCTTGTTTCAGTGAATCTCCTGATATCCCAATGACATCTGCATTCATAAAGTCATGATATGACATAGATATTCCAAGACATTGGCTGTGTCTATGAGAGAAAAGCGGAGGGCGCTTTGCTGGATGAAGCATAAAAACGCTTCACAAGTCAACTAGACGGTCCATAAAATGTCAAATTGAAGGCCGCTGAACCGCTTGAAATAAATCTAGCGGAAAATAAAGCGCTTTATTTATCTACAGCGGCTGCAAGAGCTGTCAGCCGTCTATCACGTGAAGCGTAAAAGCGGCTGCAACCGCTGCACGCACCCATTACTTATCGAGTCGGAGGTTCTGTCACCTGGGCGACTTTGACGGATGTCTGAGTGACAGTTTCCGCTCCTCTCTGGTTGAATAGACATTTCGCACCTGGCCTTTTGATTTCACCCCGTCTAATTTATTTCGTTCATGATCGATGATTCTTGAGAAAATTCGTATCTAGAAATTTCCTCAATTGCTAGTATTGACGTTGGATGTTTCGGAGAAAACTTTCTTCTGCTGTCGCATGATTTTTTTGAGGTTCAGGTTAGCACATCTGTGAGATAATTTTTTCATGGTGCTCAGCCTTTTTCGTTATGTATTTGAGGACTTGTAGTGCCATTCTTGACCAGTAAAACCACTGGGACAAGGAACTGGCAATCAGACTAATGGCCCCATATAAGAGAAGTCAGACTGGTATTGTTTATTCAAGGGTGTTCCTCCTCCCTTTTCCTTCCTTTCTTCTGTTTGCCTCTTTGAGCTTCCACTTTATGTCCTTCGTGACTAACTTCGTTTCATTGTGTCGTGCCCACTGCCCACCTGTTCTTACCAAGGCATTGGATTGATGCCTACGAACTGAGAGACTAGAACTGGCATTATTTGTGAAGATCTACTTACTATGACTATCAGATAGGTCTAGCTTGAGTTTGAGACTGCACCCAAGGCAAATTTACACATATAAGGTGAATTTAGTCAACGTGATCTTAAAATTGTGCCTAAATATATGTTAAAATCGAAAGTTGAATCTGTTATATCAAATTGCGCCATTTATACAAAAATGTTAAGTTTATTCTTAAAACCTTTGATGTTACCGTTATGTTTATGATAATGCTTGTACTGAAGTTATGACTAAATTCACCCATAGATAACCCAGTGTATGATTGTTAGCTCGTTAGCTGTCACCGTGACGTCACAAGCATATCCCCACTGAATGTGTAATATTCATGTCACAAAACGATTTACCACTCTCAGTCATACACACAATACAACTGAATTTGTCTTAGTGTTGCCATATATTCAAATTCTTTGGGAACATTGACTATTGTGTACTCGAACTGTGTACATACATTGCGTAACATAATTCAATATATTTTATTAGTAAGGGACATGACTATTTCTTCATTGTGCTCCAAGTAATACATGTACATAATTGAAAACATAACCTCTACATATTTATATATATATATATATATATATATATATATATATATATATATATATATTTATACCAATAAATCTATAGTTCATTATTTCCGTAATATTAGTGCAGTGAGTTTTCCGATTCCATCAGGTCGGTTTATGATTTTTTTACAGGTGATAAATCCGTGGCGCCCCGAAAAATTGAACCACCCCATTTCAATAATACCAAAATCGAGTATCACAAAAGTTTGTGAAGAATAGAAATTATATTTCTTTTGTTATATTTCTCCATATTTGTATTACCAAGGTTTCTTATAAAGTAGCAAGTTGTAACGACATATTGAAATAATTTATTTTACATGATATTTCATATGCTTTGAATCAATTTTATCATATCACAAGGGATTTTCAGTTAGTAATGATTTGCTATTACAGAAGATGCCAATTTATTCTGTTTTCTCTCGAAGTACGATGTAAACAGTAGCGTTTGAATGTACTTGACACAAGTTTGCTTTGTCAGTTACTAATTCTATCAATTTGGACTATTGAGCCATTTCTATTCCTTTAAAACAGATGGCTACCAACTTTTCTATCTAAACGGGTAAGTTCTTGGCTTAACTAACACTACCGCGTATACTCCTAATCACATTCCTAAAATTGTCACTGAGTAGTTATTGACATTCATGAACCTCACCGGCATAAATTCATCAACACGCAACACGGTCTTCCCTAGTGCAATTCCCTGTCCAATTTCTCATCGTGAAAGTTGGGTACAAATATCACCGAAGGGGTTTCAGCCCGCTCAGGTACACTCATATCTCCAGCCAACAGGACACAGATCATTTCTTCACTTCTTTCATGACACTTCTTCTCCGTTGACAAGTAGGACGACGCATGATATCTGTATTTTCTCCCGCCCTTCTTCAATCTTCTTTTGTCAGCTTCAATAGTGGATCTTCTTCAACCACTCGGACTCTAGCCTGGCTTTTGCAGGATCGTTATGAGTCCTCAAACGAAGGTCGTGCCACTCGTGCCAGTGCATCTACAAAATGTATTGAACTAGCTCTGGAAACTTAAAACACAGCTAGCACCGAACTACCACAAAGATTTTCTTTGAGCTAGATGAGGCGATTGAAAACTCTCCTTGTGTAATAATTTTAGAATCGAGATTGGAAACTGATCTTTCAAGAAAAAAACTGTTACACCTTCGAAGAATTGTGGGTTTAAATCGTACACGAGTTTTTAGCTCTATTTCAGTAGTAGCTTTTAGTGCTTGGGTGAGATACTCCGTTTTATAGTGAAGCCGTTTTAGTTATTCTCATAAATCTTTCCCATTGCTACCATATCTCCGTTTTAGATATATAAGTATCCAGCTCCTCCAAGAAACAAGATGGAGACCTTCTTCAAAGCCCTGCCGAGGGAAAACAACCCCAGTGCTCATTGACACTTCTCCCATGTGATAGGACACAACCACCTCGTGATACCCCAACTAAAAACACTATTGTGCGTCCCAAATCCAAAGCCATCACCGAGAAGGCAGATATGTCCTCGACGAACACATTATCGTCGGGAGGATCACCCCCTGTTTAAAAGCTGAAACTGAAGGAGGAACTCGACAGCAAGAAGTTCACTCAGCCCACCCTCGAAATAACACCATCATCCGATAATGAAAAGGGTGAGTCAAACAACAGTGAAGGAGGGGGTATCCACTGAGTTTGAACAGCTTAAAAAAATGGAAAGTGTGGTGAAGAACTCACCAGCACGAGACGAAGCAGCCGTATAGCAGCCGCCTCAACTACTGCACCGATTGAGCCAGCAGACATCCCCCTGGTATAAACGTTTAAAATCTGGGACATATCATCCGATACCACGAGCGATCTGGACAAAAATTACAGAACCACAAGAAGCAGCACCCACGGAGAGGAAGCTGTCGAACAAATGTGAACAGGGCCCCCGTTCACCACACTTCCCTATCGAAAGCGCCATGGAACACAGAACAAGAAAAAATTCGCCACACTTCCCAATCCCACTTAGTAAAGGAAACTACAAGTCCTGAGCAGATTCACAACACTTTCCATACGCGAGAGTCGGTTCTGCAGTATCGCACCATGTTGCCCACAGAAAATATAATTGTAACACCGATCATCCATGCCGATGCAGAACGGCCAGTTCCATGCCTGAGTGCAAGAGGCGCCGAAACACTCAATACAGATGGAAACGCTCGCACCTGGGACATGTGGCATACATGAAACGAACCCGCTTCAGAACGCAAGCTGGGTAGACCTGATGAATGCAGAAATGGAAAGTGTGAAGAAACTACCGAAAGTTAAGAAACTAGTTACTATTGACTTTGACAAAATAGAAACATTTTCACTAGAAGCATTTCGGAAAGTGTAGGGAAAAATTAGGAAAGAGCAGACAACGACAAAATGGAAACTGTCGAGTACCAAAACGAAAGTCTGGTGAATAATCTGGGATGTGTGGTGAAGACTTCTGAAAGTGTGATGAACACCAAATAGACGGAAAGTGTGGCGAACTCTGCACTTTGCCTGAATCGTCGAAAAGCCAACAAGAGTTTTAAATTGGAAAGTGTGGTGAACACTGTAGAAAGTGTGGCGAATGTCAAAAAATACGGAAAGTGTGGCGAATGCTCCACTTGGCCCAAATCGTCGAGAAATCATCAAAAATCCGAAATCGGAAAGTGTGGTGAAATCGTCACTTAATGATGCAAATCCGAATAACTCGGAAAATACAATAAAAACATCTCCTGGTATGGAAGGGTTCCAGGAAGCCTTGAAAAGGACGAATACGAGGCGAAAAGCAATCGAGGACAAACTGGTTCTTCAGAAGCAGGAAATCCAAAGGAAGGAAGAACAGGAGAGTAAAATATTGCTGTCCAGGAGCAAAGCTCCAGAATACAGAAAACACCCTTCAGCAAGCTCAGAGGCCCAAAACATCAGAGAAGGAAGTCTAGAGACGAGTACACACAAAACTCTCTTGAAACTCTCCAGTACCGCATAAACGAGATAAACGTAATGGTGAACAGCAAAGTTAGGAACAACTGACTGAAATCCAGCATCATCTGAGGAAATACCCAATCCAGCTCCTCAACCTCCCCGGAAGCCTGATAGACAACTCAAAAATTCAGGATTCAATGAAACAGACATTGAATGAAGACTGTCGTAGGCCATTCGGCACTGAGATGGACAAACTAGTGAAAGCTCAGAGCCAACTGAAATCGCCAAAGAAGGTAGAAGAATTCCCGAAGCTGCCACCACCAAAGAAGAGTTCAAGGTCCCCAATAAGACCTCCAAACCCAAGAAAACACCTGAAATTGATACGCCTACAACACACAACAAATATAGCGCGCTGAGTGACGAAGAGACGAATTCAGAAGCAACATAAACTACAGGGCCGAATCCGAAATCAAAAGGAGCGGTCCCGAAACAATCCTAGACGAAGGCTCCATCAAAGCCAGCCAAGAAGTTCCCTCCAATCATAATGCAAGGGTTGTTACCTATGAACAAAGAGACAAGAGAAATGACCAGGAGAGGGTTCGAGGCAGAGTTAGAGGTCCGACTCACTGGAAAACAAACTCAAATATTCGCTGGAACACAGGGTGACCACGCAAAGATGAAATTAATGCTAGACAAAGAAGGTACAGAATACCACACTTGCACTTTGTCGGGAGAGCGGAAACATGCGATCATCATAAGGGGCTTCGATAGTGGAGTAGACAGAGAGGAAACAATAAAGGAAGCCATGGATACCTATGGGGTAGAGATCCTAGATTTCCGAAGGATAAGATCAAGGGGAAGGCCGCTGTATTTGGTAACGACACACAAAAGTGTCCTTCTCAGCTTCCTTCAAAAGAATATCCGGGTACCGCAATCTGTCCGGATTTTTTGGGAGTTGAAGAGAAATGACAAGGAGATTTTTCAATGCCATAAATGCCAGAGGTGGGGGCATGCAGCCTCTAATTGCGCAAGGACAGTTAGATGTCTAAAATGTGCAGAGGCACACCTAGCCTACATCTGTAAAAAGCCGCAAAACCCTGCCAACAGTGTGGAATGTCCTGTGTATAAACACAGAATTGACTTCATTGAATCGAAAAAGAAGAAGCCTGAGCCCAAACGGTACCCCAAAAGAAAATGCCTGGACCAAAAGGCAGCAAACAGGAAGGCCGAACAGGATAGAAGCAAGCCCTGGTTCCCCTCCTATCCCTTATTTTCCGCCCCCAACACAGTCAGCTCAAGAAAGAATGCCTGGCCCCCTTTGCCAGAACTCTGGACTCTCGATAATGGGCAGTATTCATGAAGTCAGTGGACTTATTAACATCAGTGGACTTAGCAGAGTGTTGGATGACTTCATCGTAGCACTGAGGAAGGCTAGAACCCCCATGGAGAAGCTCAAGGCTGCCGTGACGGTCCTGGGAAATGCAGAGCACTACAACCTGTAAATACCAGTAAAGACATGCATGCTCAATATCAATGGGGTTCATAACAAGCTCTCACTTCTTATTGACTCCATTGATAGGCATAAGGTTGACCTCATGTTCCTCTCGGAAACCAGACTCCAGCAGGCTCATCGACTGAACCTGAGGGGATTTACTACCATTAGGGCAGATTGCCCCAACGCAGTGAGAGGAGGAGGAGTTGCTATCCTTGTCAGGATGGGGATTCCAGCCCGCCAGAGTGGCATCGAGCATGTCGGTGTCGAGCTGGAGGATGGAACCTGTGTGTTTGCTGATTTAGAGAATTTGTTTAATACAGCGCAAACGGTACTGCTGGTCGGGGACCTGAATGCGAATAGGCCTGAGTGGAATTGCCACACTCACTCTAATGCCAGTGGGACAGTGTTACTGGATCACCAAAATAAATGACACTACAGATTCAATTCAAAAGAGAATTAAAAAAATATATAAAAAACACCCCAAGAATTAACATCCACAGACTTTTGGAAAATATTTCATAGAGACTCCACTCACCAGTTCCATTCATTCATATACCTATATATCAGTCGATGTTTAACCTATTTGAAATTTGAATATGCTCATTTGATTATATACAATTTTATATTATTCATAATCGTTATATAACCCGTTATTAAACAAAGAAAAAAATGTTTAGACCACTGTCAATTTTTGACCATTTTTATATTTTTATGTTATTATACATGTTTCTAGTTTTATGTTCCCAGTAGAATGATTAATTTACATGTTACGTTATATGTATAGCCGGTCCCAAGCCCGATTGAGAAAGGAGGAGGGTACATCACAACACAATACACCCACACTGACACATGGGGAGGAAGGAAGAAATCTCTGTAATTCCCTAAGGACGTCGGGATAGGACCCTGGAGAGCACAAGCGGAATGGTAGCGGGAATAAAACTAGGTTAGGCACACCTAGGCCGCCGAACAGTACAGGGGCCCACCCTTGTCTAGCCCACGTAGGGGGCTGCCCCATCATTCGGTGAATAATCCCGATTCCTACAGCAGTGCCAGGCGGCGCCTGGGGATAGGCCCTGCTGCTGGAACCGAGAGGCTTCTACCGCGGCCGCCGCTCTGCCTGAAGGGAACAAGTCTTGTCTCGAGGAACTGGGGGGAGGCAGGAGATAGTCACCTGGACCCGCATACAATAAGCACACATCAATCTTCAAAAAAACCATGGACGACGAAAAAAAGGATGGAACCGTAAACGTGTCCAGTCGTCACGGGGAACGCCCTAGTTCCCCACCAACTGAAGGGAGGGACACCAGCTCCCACCCTTCCAACGCCTCAGGGTCAGAGAGGGAGTCTAGACACTCTACAGGTGACTCTGAGAGAAGGAGAAACAAAAAAAGGGAGAAGAAGAGGAATGCTTGGAGGAGACTCAGACAACAGGGGTCTGCTGCGCGTCTGAGAGGTGAGGAGCAGGAGAGGGATTCGGCAACGGATCTAACGACTGCAACCGAAGCCGACCAAGGCACAGGGTCTAGTGCTCCCCCTAGGGGGGGTCTTGCCCAGGGCCAAGGACGGTCCTCCCAGGAGCAGGCAGACCTCAGTAAGAGAGGACCAGGTGCGAGGAAGGCGAGGAGGCTTGCGAAGCAAAGCCAGCCCCTTCGGCTCCCGTCTGCGCCAGCCTCCCAGGAAGAGGCAGGGGGGTTCGTACGCCCTGGAAAGCGAACGACCCCTAAGCCGTCCAAGAAGAGGTTCAGGACGGGCAGCAAGACTCCGCCGGAGAGAGGGGCCAAAAGGAGTAAGGGAGAACCACCCGCGAGAACCGAAGAGGGTAGGCAACACGTCTCTCCTCTTTTGAGGGGTGACAAAGGCCGGCCTCCGAGGCCTCAGGGTGGGAAACCCAAGCGCCTGCAGGCCCC
Organism: Chrysolina oricalcia; assembly: GCA_944452925.2. NCBI lineage: Eukaryota > Metazoa > Arthropoda > Insecta > Coleoptera > Chrysomelidae > Chrysolina > Chrysolina oricalcia. The sequence continues at coordinate 39,804,928 of OX101819.2, forward strand.
GACCTCCTACAGCGGAGTTATGAAGCCCGAAAAGAGGGAGAAGCAGGTGGTCGTCCTGACGAACAGGGTCGACACGAAGATCACCCAGGAGGAGGCTGGGAGTCTTTGGCAGGATCTGGTGCGGGAGATGCTTCGTGCCATGGAAAGTTCCGAGGGAACGGACCAGGCACTGCAGCTCCGGTACCGGAACTCAGGATTGGTCGAACCAGGATGGTTCCTAATCTCTGCCCAAGTCGGCGGAATGGCTGCTCAGAAGCTGGTCACCGCCGGCGCGGGGAGAGGTCTCCTTCACGGTGGTGAGGGGAACCGAGGCCCCATGGCCGGAGGTGATAGGCTTCTGGATAAGGAGCCAGGAGCTGAACCTGGAAGAGGTTCGTCGAATGGTGACTCTCCAGAACCGCGCATTGCGCATAGGTACCTGGGAGCACCTGGAGACGAGAGGCGGACCTGGAGGATGGCACCTCATCTTCAGGGTAAGCCGGGAGATAGCCAGGCTATTGGAGGAATCAGGCTGGGAGCTGTACTTCGAGCTGATCACCGTGACAGTGCGTCGGGTGACGGTTTGGGGTGCGGCTGCTGCCTCCTCTAGGCCAGGCACCTCCGGGCGGGCCGAGGAGAAGTAGGTTGCCTCCCTTGATCTTCGAAGTCCTCGATAGATCAAATCAGGGTAAGTCAAGTCAATCTGCAGCACAGCCGGGATGCGTCAGCAGAACTGCTGCAAATCCTGACGAAACGCCTTGCAGATTTGATACTAATACAGGAACCATATTTATACAGGTCAGAAATAAGAGGACTGTAGGAGGCCAGTTTCGAGACGTTTCACGGAGCTGGAGAGGATGAAAACCCGAGGAGCTGCATCGTGGTGTCAAAAGCCCTCAACGGGTCGCCAATGCCGCACCTGGGGACCTGAGACGTCACCGTGAATTAAAATTATTGTAGGTAGCGTGTATCTTCCTTATGATGCCGAAGTCCCAACCCAAGGGTTTGAGCGCTTGGTCTCATACGCGGAGGAAAACAGATTACCACTAGTAATAGGCTGCGACGCTAATGCACACCACATAATGTGGGGAAGCACCAGATTTATACCAGGGGTGAAGCTCTTCTGGAGTGCTTGGCATCGACAGACCTAGAGATATTAAACAGAGGAACAGAGCCCACTTTCATCAATAGGATTCGAAAGGAGGTTATTGATATAACGGTGGTCTCGAGGGAAATGGAGGACCATATAAGGAACTGGAGCGTGACTCAGGACATAGCAATGTCCGACCACCGCATGATACGTTTTAATATCAAAGCGGAACGGGAAGAAGTCGCTCTTAGGCGGAACCCAAGGGCCACAAGATGGGACACCTATACAGAGTGTCTTTCAGACCTCACAGGTGTCTCACAGGACCTAACGTCCCCCGAGCTATTGGACGAGGAAGTCGAAAGAGGAACAAAGGAAGTAATAGAAGCCTTCGAGAAAGCGTGTCCCTTGAGAGCGCAACCGCCACGAAAAGTAAAGTGGTGGAGCACAAAGCTCCACCATCTGAAGACAGCTGCTAAGCGAGAACATCGTAAGGCGGTCGGGTCGGGGCGGGATGACGATTGGGATGGCTTTCGGGAAGCGAGAAGGAACAGTCATTGTTAATTTCTAAAATATCTCTGCATTCTTGTATGTGTTCCAAAGAGTAAGTTTCTATTATATCAATGTCAAAGTCTCTGATATATTGATCCATTTGTTATTGTTTTACTCCTAATATATTTTTTTTGTTTTATTGATTCATAGAAGTAAGTAAATCGCTTTATAGTTTGTTATGAATTTAATGATAAATAGAGAGATTATAAATAAGTTAAAACGTACATGAATATGAACATATCTCAATCTCGATATACTTGACTTTATCCGAAATGAAGTACCATTAAGTTTCTATTCCTAGTGATATTAAGTTCGAACTAATGATATGGGATGTTACATGTGTGGATGTCTTTGCAAATTCGAATGTCCGAACCGCCATAATAATAATAATAATAATGTTTTTATTTCTTTGGTTGAAAAGTACAATTGAAAAATCAATGTCCAATAAACAAAGAAAATGTCAAAAGAAAAGACAGAAAACAACACACAATTTCTCATTACAAGACAGTAAAAAAATATATGAAAACATACAAAAAAAATGTAACACCAGAGGATTCGGTGATTCAGAACACAACACTTAGGAGTAAACAGTACAATCAAATCTGCTAAAGCTGAAGATCTCATGTTAGTCGATTAGTGAATTCTTCAATGGTGTAACAAGTCTTTTGGAGTAACATTTTTTTCAGCTGACTTTTGAATACATGAATATTTGGAGAATTCTTAAGAGTTATTGGAAGCATATTGTATAATTTACACCCACTGTACTCTACGCTTTTTTCATACAAGGAAGTTCTATGAGCGTTTGTTAGGATTAGATTTCTAGAACCAGTATTGTGGTTATGTGATGGACGATGGGAATGAAAAATGGATTTATTTTTGTAAACGTATGCACTAGCCTCTAATATATAAGTGTTGGCAACTGTAAGAATTTTCATCTGTTTGAAAGCATCTCTACATGAGTCTCGATACCCTAGCTTGGCAATTATTCTAACAGCGTTTTTCTGGAGGAGAAATATCCTTTGGATAGAAGCACTCATACCCCAGTCCCAGTTGAGTATACCATATCGGAGGTGTGAATGTAAATTAGCATGGTACAATGTTAAGAGTATATTAGGGCTGCAGTGATTTGAGATGAACCTAATAGAATAGCAGCTTCTCTTCAGTTTAGTACACAATGCATAAATATGATGATTCCATATTAATTTTTTGTCTAAAACAATTCCTATTATATTTACAGTTTCTACTGGACTAATTGATTTTTCACTGTTTTCATAGAGTATCACATTCGATTCCCTTTGACCGCGTCTGCTAAACAATATGGTGTTAGTTTTAGATTTGTTGAGTTTCAAATTGTTTTTTTCAGCCCACAATATGATTTTATCATATATATCCTCAGCTGTTGTTTGGAGTGCATCCATGTTTTCTTCAATAATCAAAATATTTGTGTCGTCAGCATAACTTGTGTCGAATGCTGAGTTTGTCTTGCTTATGAATGAAATCAGCTCATTGGCAAATAACAAGAAAAAGAAGGGGCCTAAATTCGAACCCTGGGGAACTCCCTGCATAATATCACGGTCATCGCCCATGCATTGACCAATCCTCACTTTTTGCCTCGTACCTATACGATAAGATCTTACCAAGTCATGTGGTATCCCTCTTATACCTAATCTAAAGAGGTTATATAGTAATAGTTCATGGTCCACACAATCAAATGCACGTGAGAAATCTATAAAAATGCCCATAACACACTTTTTTTGTCGAGAGCATTAACAATTCTTGACTGGAATTCACATAGGGCTGACTCTGTACTCTTGGATTTAGTGAAACCGTGCTGTGAGGTTGACAATAATTTGTTTCGCTCATAAAACATAGTCAACTGTTTTTTTTAAATTCAACTCAAATATCTTGGAGAGACTTGACAGTAGGCTTATTGCTCTATAATTTCAACAGATCATCAAAATTCAAAGGCAACTGAATTTCTAGGGCTCTACCTAGACCAAAACATAACGTGGGAAAATCAACTACATCACACTTTGAAGAAACTGAATTCTGGATTTTTTGCAATCCTGAATTTGAAAAAAACTTTGGATAGGAAAATTTTGATTGATTTGTATTATTCTTTGGCATATTGTCACATTTCCTACAATGTCACTCTATGGGGAGATTGCGTTAATTCTGAAAGAATTTTTGTTGGACAGAAGCGTATTCTGAGGCTCATATTCGACGTCAAGTTCGGAAATAGTTGTAAACCCATATTTCTGCAACACAAAATATTAACTTTTCCCTGCATATACATTTACAAAGTACTTATCTTCATGAAAGAAAATTTGCACACATTAAAAAAAAATCATATTTTCACCAATATCCGACAAGAAATGCTGGAGCACTTAGTATAACCCACCACAGATTGGCAAAGTTTGAGAAAAGCCCTAGATATGCGGGAATAAAATTTTTCAACAAACTTCCCGAAGGCATACAAAACATGATCCTCAAAAAGCATAAAAACGAAATAAAAAAAATGTTAGTAGGAAAGGCATATTATTCTGTGAAAGAGTACCTCAATGATTCATCAGATTGATATTTTTAGGTTTGATTTTTTTATTTATACTTGTGTGTATATTGTTGTTAATGTATTGTTTATATATTGTATCTTATGTACTGTTTGTATATTGTATTTTATGTATTGTTTATATATTGTATTTTATGTTTTGTTTATATATTATATTTCTGTATTGTATTGACGATTATGGTAGACATTAATTAACAAATGTAACTGACGTGTACATCCATCCTCTAGGTGGTTGCTGTTGCAAGTATAAATAAATTTACTTTATTTGTTTTATTTCATTTATTATCTAGGTCATTCACATCACCTTTTTTAAATAATGGGCATACTGTTGCAAGCTTCAATTTTGCTAGAAAAATTCCATTTACAGAGGACATATTTATCAGCAGTTTTTCAGCAGGTTATTAGAGATAAAATCATGACCAGAAGCATTTGAGTTTTTCAGTTGAGAAATGAGCTCTAAGACGTCACTCTCACATACTGAAGATAGGAAAAAACTATTTGAATTTATTGTTATATTTTGTACAAGGAAATTTAAATCGCAGCACCTGTTTTCAATCAATGGCTTAGTGAAATTCTCATTAAACTTATTAGCTAGTTCTTTTTCTCCAATATCACATCATTATGTTTAACAGTTATTTCACTATTCCGTTTAGGTTTTTTTTAATATGGTTAATGATCTGTCAAGTAGTTTTTGCTTTGTTATCAGATTTCAAAATTTGATAGTTATGATACTCTGATACTGATAATGGCTCCTAAAAAATTAGAAGAATGTGCAGAAGAGCGCAAAAAAACAAATACTAGTCATTTGATAACGAGAATTACGGCGGAGTAAACGGGACAGTTGGCGAACATACTGTGGGGAAATTGACTTCCTCCCAGAGTTTGCCAGACTGGCCAAGATACTGAGCAGTGAGACGAAGGGCACAATTGGATCGCTCGAAAGGCAAGACGGAACTTGGACGATATCCAAACAGGAAGCTCTTGAGCACCTACTGGAGGTCCACTTTCCTGGACAGGCGGGTGACAACCGGGATCGAAGAGAAACGTTCATCCACAGGGTGGACAGACCTCTCGCTGAGGAGATAGTCACAGATGAGGCAATTCGGTGAGCTGTGAACGAGTTCAAACCATTCAAGGTGGCAGGCCTGGACGGCATATTTCCAGCATTGCTACAGAAAGCGGTGAAAGACATATTTCCCTGGATAAGGGACGTCTTCAGGGCCAGCTTGGCATTGGGATATGTACCAAGGACCTGGAGGACAGCTAGAGTAGTTTTTATCCCAAAATCAGGGAGAAGGGACTACACTCAAGCAAAGGCCTTCAGACCCATTAGCCTCACATCTTTTCTACTGAAGGCTCTGGAAAAGATTGTGGATAGGTATCTGGTGGAGGTAGTACTGAGTAGGCACCCCTTCGAGGATAATCAACATGCATACCGCAGTGGACGGTCCACAGAAACTGCCCTTCATGCGGTAGTGCACAGGATAGAAAAGGCACTCCATTTCAAGGAGTGGGCTCTCGGAGTCTTCTTCGACGTGGAGGGTGCCTTCGATGAGGCAAGAACAGATGTTATCTGCAACGCACTGCAGATTAGGGGAACCCCTCCTACGCTGATTAGCTGGGTAGCTACGGCCATCGAGCGGAGGAAGGTGACGGTGTCTCTAGGAGAGAGACATGCCGACATCGAGGTGAGAGGCGGCTGCCCGCAAGGTAGCTGTCTCTCCCCTCACCTTTGGTGTCTAGTCATGGACGAACTTCTCAAGAGACTAGCCGCCAACGGTTTCTACGCCCAGGCATACGCCGACGACGGGTTCGTCCTGGTGACGGGCCCTTTCCTAGATGTGGTCTGTGGCCGGATGCAGTTGGCGTGCAGGAAAATAGAAAGGTGGTGTGAGGAAGTCAGCCTCGCAGTTAATCCGACTAAAACGGAGATGATTCTCTTCACCAAGAGAAGGAAGGTAGATGGGTTCAGATCACCAGTAATGGGTGGAAAACCCCTAGAGCTGGCTAGACAGGTAAAATATCTTGGGGTGATTCTGGACTCGAAGCTAACTTGGGAGCCACATGTCGATCGAGTAGTCAAGAAGGCGGTGGTCGCTATATGGAGTCTGCGCCGGGCAGTGGGAGGGAGGTGGGGACTCAAACCTCACATCTTTCACTGGATCTACACGGCGGTAATCAGACCCAGAATCCTATATGGAGCAGTGGTCTGGTGGCCGAGAGTGGACCAGATAACCACAACCAACAAGCTGGGAAAAATTCAAAGACTAGCTTGTAGGGGAATAACCGGCGCGATGAGGACGACCCCCTCGGCAGCCCTAGACGCCCTGATGGGTCTGCCGTCGCTTCCAACTTGCATAAAGAAGGAAGCGATGGCGTCCTATCTGAGAATGCGTGACTCAGGGAGCTGGAGAGGAGAGGGGTACACAGGGCATACCGAAATCGCTATGGTAGCGGAGAAAGAAGACCCTAGCCGCTATCAAAGTGATACAGACAGAGAATAAAATAAGGTGGAAAAGGATGATCTCGCTAGAGATCCCAGACAGGAGAGAGTGGGAAGAGGAAAGGGTGATATTTCCCCCAGAAAGCCTGGTCTGTTTTACAGACGGGTCAAAACTGGAGGAAGGACAAGCCGGAGCAGGAGTTTACCTGGAAAACGGAGAGAAAAGAGCATATGCGCTAGGTTCTCTGACAACAGTCTTCCAAGCAGAGGTGTATGCCATCCTGGAGGCAACCAGAATGGAAGAGGTGAGGTCCGGCCCAGAGAGACATGTATATGTCTGCTCGGATAGCCAGGCCGCCATCAGATTTCTGAATGCAACCAGAACCAGATCAGTACTGGTTCAGGAGTGCAGAGATGCCCTGGAGAGTCTTGCGACTGAAAAGGAAATAACGCTGATGTGGGTCCCGGGCCATGCAGGGATTGAAGGCAACGAGCAGGCGGACCAGCTAGCCAAGCAAGGAGCCGGACAACCCTACTACGGGCCCGAACCCGCACTCGGCATAACAAGGAGACAAGTAACAACGGCACTGAATGAGTGGGCCGTTGATACATTAGGAAAAGAGTGGAGAAGGATAGACGGATGCAGGCAGTCAAAGCAGATGATATCGGGGCCCGACATGGCAAGGACGGCCAAGATACTGAAGCTAAGCCGCAAAGAACTCCGACTATGGGTGGGAGTTCTTACCGGCCACTGCGGCCTCAGGAGGCACCTGGCTCTCATCAGAGTTGAGGCAGACCCACTATGCACGGAATATGGGGAAGAGGAGGACTCCTTCCACTTCCTGTGCGAATGTGGTATTTATGGCAGGCTCAGACAAAACGTCTTCGGAGCTGCCTCTATTAAGGAGGAAGAATTGCACTCGTTGCAATGGAAGGATATTTCGACTTTCATAAGAAGGTCGAAGCGGTTCGAGCAGGTATCCGACATGGGATGAGTGAAGATGCCGGGGATTGCAAAAAGGGCCCACTGGGACCTAGTCGCTGACGCTTGCGTCCCCCACCCATTACCATTACCATTAGATGTTAACTTTAGATTTACTAAACGAGCTCCCCCAACTCATTCCCTACGCAGACTTGATCTTCTGTAGGGTTACCCATTTATTCCCCTTCCACCCTCTTTATATTGTATCATGTTTATAGTCGATGATGTAAACCAAGAGGAGAATACATTTATTATTATTATTATTCCTTAGACAGCGATGTGATAGTGAAGTACTCAGAAGAGCCAACCCCTGGAATGGTAACACCCCCTCCACAATCGACTTGGTGATTAACAAAAATGTTGGAGATCTGGGAGAACTCAAAGTCATACACGAACTAACCTCGGATCACGATGTTTAAGTTGAAGGACAGGGGCAGAGCCAGAACGGCAAAGTTCCTGTTCGATTACAGAAACACTGACTGGGCCGAGTTCCGAAGGCGCTTGAATATACTGACGAAGATATAATGTCAACTTAGTCGTGAAGACATTGAGATCGAAACCCAGGCTCTAATATCAAACATTCAGGATGCAAGAGATGCAACCATCAAGAAGATTGAAGGAACGGAGGACCGGAATAACCTGCCACCCCTTATTAAGGGGTTGATTGGGCTGGAGAATGCCACCCGTAAAAGGTGGCAAAGAACGGGGAATTGGCCAGGCAGCACTTTAATAAGGTATGGCAGGATAAACTGGAAAAACTGGACGTACGGGATCAGTCTCTGTGACGCATGGCGAAGCGTTTGGGAAGGCGCGTTGTACCCGTGCCAGCCGTGGAGAGAGGTAACGAACGTGCAAAGACGGACCCCCAGAAGGCAAAACTGTTTGGTGAATACTTCAGTAGCGTGCACCAAAAAGCGCCGGACGTCAGCGAGGAGCAGGTGTAGTGCTCAGGACGAGTAGAACGCCTACGAGAGACACCTGCTCTTCCGTTGGGCCCAAATCTGCTTGCCAAAGTAACGGTAAGCAGTGAGGAGCTGTTGGAGGTCATGAAAAGACTCCCAAATCGAAAGGCGTCTGGGCAGGATGAAATTGACGCAATTCTGCTCAAAAACCTTCTGCGTAGGTCCCTGGTCCAGCTGTTACACATCATCAACGCTATCCTGAAGTGGCAGTATTATCCAGATTGTCTAAAGCAAGCTGTGATAATCCCAATATTAAAACCCTGCACAGTTCGGATTCCGCAGAGGTCATAACACGACCTCATAGGTAGTCCGGATTGTGCACGGGTTGAAGGAGGCCTTCAACCAAGGTCTCAACACAGTCATGACTCTGTTGGATATGGAAAAGGCCTTCGATACCGTGTGGATCGAAGGTCTGGTCAGCAAGATGCTACGGGCAAGCATGCCTTCGAATTCAGTGAGATTGATCGACTCGTATCCCACGGGTCGGTCGTTTACGGTTAGGGTAAATAGCAATCTTTCTGGAGGATACCAGGTCGAAGCAAGTGTTCCGCAGGGATCGAGCATCTCTCTCCACTTATACTCACTAGATACTCACGATTTACCACGATCCGAGAGGGTGAATGCGGCGATATACGCATTCATTCTCCAGCGTGGTCGCTGCTCAAAAGATCCAGATCTCTCTGGAATAGGACAGCGTGCCGTATATGGAGAGGACCAAGATCAAGGTCAATGTAGGGAAAACTGAGGTCGTCAACTTCACGAAGAGGCGATGCTTTTCGAGGCTCCCTTCTCATGGGATGAGGGTCCGGAATACCTACGTTAGAGAGTTGAGATCGGCGAAATACCTGGGAGTACAATTGGACAAGGGTATGACATTCGGAGAACACATAACTCTGGCTATAGAGAGGGCGGGAGGTGCCGTTGGGCGTACCTACCCACTGATAGCAAGAAATTCCAAGCTTGCTATAGAAAATAAAATACTTATGTACAAGCAAGCGATTAGACCCGCAATGTTATACGCTTGTCTGGTGTTCTGCAGCCTGAAACCATCGCCTCTCGCGAGATTGGACAGGACGCAGAATAAAGTACTTCGTTTAGTTACAAACAGTAACAGATAAACTCGCCTGGATACCCTCCGGGATATGTGCGGCGTCGACTCTGTTCCGACATATATAAGAAAGTTGTCGTTCAACTTCTATAAATATTTCCTACCCAAAAGCCCTTTGACGAGAAATCTCACTCGCATTAGGGAGTATGACAACGCCCCCCGCAAACACAGAGGCCTTATGTATCAAGTTCTTGACATTTTCCAGGAGGATCTAACCTCTGCAACGATCGAGGACATCCATTCTCTGTTTTGTATACACTCAAAAGTCATGCATAAGCTCTGAGTAGTCACGGACCTGCACACTAAAACCGTGGGGGGTCGTTTCAAGAGTCTCCTGCAAGGGGGGGCAGGAAACGACTTGGCGTAGAAACCGAGAGATGATTGGCAACAACCATTGCTCGGTATATAATTGGCTGTCCTTATTCCTTCCTTTTCCTAGAAGAAGAAAGAAGAAAATTTTTCAAGTGACTAGGCAGAAATGGACAAATGTATTTATATTCAGAGAAACAAACAGCTTTGTATCTTAAAATGTTGAATCTTATATATACATGTACCTCGGCTACCTTTACGTAGAATTTCTACATTATACTTTTCCATTCCACTAACGAGTATACTTCTTTTCTTGCATCTGTTTACTATATGTCGTGATCACTTGTCAATTCAGAGTAATGTGGACATTTTTTCATTGTTAGCCAACCGTCATCAGCCAGGCTCTTCTAACATGTTTTTTTTTCTCCATATTAAGTACTTTCAATCACTGCTGTAGTGCCGTCTGTGAGTTTTTTCAGTTCATACACGGAATTTCTGCATTTGTTTGCCTCATTTTGTAAAAAGCCATGGCTGTAGAATGATGTACTCAGTAAATAAATTAATGAACTTGTATATACCATCTTCTGACGTTTTCCTTGTTATTGTACGGAACCATCCTCCATTTTGTTCTTTTAACAAGAGAAATAAACCAACTATTTTTGTTATTGTTATAGTGTCAACGGTTTCTTCTTTCCTTGGTAGCGAAGTTCGTCTAAGATTGCCTGAACAGCTTATCTTTCCATTACATTTTCTGTCGGGGCTGGATGTGCCAGACGAACTAGGTGTGCAATGTCAGCATCAAACTCCTGTAAGGTGTCGCCAGATTTCTAGAAGCGGTTTTTCCCCTATTAATTATATACGAGTTCTAGGTGGGTCTGGCCATACCGTAGTTCTATGTTTTATCAGATTCATAGTACTCCTGTTCTTGGGTAAAGAGGGCTTGTGAAATACATATTGTTTCTCCGTGCAATGCCAGTATTAATGATACAGCTTTTTCAGTTGCATTCCAACTATTAGCTTCAGCTGCAGCTTCAAATTGCCGGACATAATTCACCCAAGAAATTTTTTAATTGAATTGGGGATGTTTCAATGGAAGTTTTTCTCATTCAGGACTTCATCCAACTTCAAACTCATGTACAGCATTGGATTTTTATTCCGGTGCTGTTCGCAGTATCAACTCGTATTTTCATCTCAATGTTTGTTTTCTTCATGTTGTCCATTCCTCCTCGACTTCATATTCGATTTTATGACTGATTGTTCCCGTTATTGTGCCCATTTCTGCCTCGATTTCATCTTTGATATTATAACTGATTGTTTCTTTCATTTTGTCCAACTCAGCCTCGACAATTCCTATTCTTTCTTTTGATAGGTTTGCTACACCACAAAGTTCTTTCATCAGGCATTTTGTTTTTTAAAGGATTTCTTCTTTAAAACTTCTTGTTGTGTTGTGTCTAGTTACATCTTAAAATCTCTACGAATCTTCTATAAGCTCATCTTCCAGGTTATTACATTTTCTTCGAATTCTTTTTTCAGAAGTTTTGAATTTTCTTGAAGATTTTCCATCAAATTTCTCGAATTTTCTCAAGTTTTCTTTCATATTTTTCGACCTTCCTCGAAGTTCTTCCTTCTAACTCTTCGGTTTTGGCTTCTGATAGTCCAGTTGTTTTAAGTTCCCTTTCTCAACTCTTGCTTCAAATTGGTTCTTTTGAAGTCCACAAGACGCGCACTCACTTCGAGAACACTTTGTCTCCTAATGTTTTTGATTACTCAACAATTGATTGTTCACCGAAATAGTCAAATCCACAAAAAAGTGAACCTATGTCATTAGAGTTTATTTTTCCACAATATGGAGACTGTTCACTTCGCGAAATGATTTATTTAAAAAAATCTTACTTCCCTCACCAGTTGTAACAAAAATGCTCTGGAATCTTCCACTGATTTATTCTGTTCACATCTAAGTTAACGGTAAATTGTCTACTGTTAGTCTGCATTAAACTATACCAATCAGGATGGATTTATCGAGGGGCAATATATAGAAATATAAATAGAAAAGTTATTGGGTATAGCCCTCAAATTGTTGTGTAACCGTAGACACGTGTTTCGAGCTTAAGCTATACCTGTAACTCTATGGGCTCGCTGTTAATTTTTGAAAAGAGAATCAAATTTTCTTTTCAACAATGTGTCACTTGAAAAGGTTTTTACAATTTTTAAATTGATGTGCCCTCCGCCCCCTCTAACAAAAAATCACAATGATCAAAATTATCAAATGTTGAGATCCCGACATTAAAGTCTGGATTATAAAAAAGAAAAACATTGGCCTTCACCGCCTTCGTATTACACTACTCCACATCATAAAAATTTAACTTCCCTGGATATGATCACTGTAAACTACAGATACATCACCACTTAGTTCCGAAAATGTTTATTGCTATAAGTCAGTGATTATATATTTTCACTTACGTCAAAGTCAAATTCTATATTATTGTATTATTTTCACTGAAAACTCAAACGTAAATAGGCCTGGCCTGTACGCTCATGTGTCGAGAACTACCTTAATCTTTCCTTGTTTTATAACTCAGGTACCTCTCTTAACTAAGCCAAACCTTCCGTTTCTCATCCCCAAGGTCACTTTTATTAAAGTAGGCAAGGCGCCTATCTGACTGCCAGAAAGTATTATGAAAATCTGTTGTTCTAAAGGAAGAGGGTGGAACATTAGCGTTAGAGAGCAACATAATTCCAAGAATGATTTTTAGGATGGTCCATTCTTGTTATGTCAAGAATATATACATATGATAGAAATGCAAAGATGTGTAATTCGAATTTACATTATTATTATTATAGAGATGTATCTAATGCCTTAATTGTGTCAAAAGGTGTAACACAAAGATCCATTCTTGGACCACTACTTTTCAGTATATATATATACTTCTGACTTTCATAAATCAATAAATAAAAGTACGATTCATCACTATGCATATGACACTTAAATATATTTTTCTTTTCATAGTAACAGTTCCCAATAAGCCCAATTTAATATTACCAGAGATCTACAATCTGTATCTGACATCTCTTCTGCCCATATGCTAAAACTTAATGCAAGTAAGTGTGTAGCCATGCTTTTCGGACCCAAAAAAGTGAGAAGAGTATCACTTGGAACATTTGAAATATGCATCGATAATAATAAACTGCCAAAACTAAGAATCTAGGACTATACTTCGATTCCGATCTAAGATTTACGAGACTCTACCTGTGCCAAACCACGTATAACACCCTAAGGCAGTTATATCCGAATCATGACATACTCTCCGCAAAACTGAAAATGAAACTTTGTGAATCTCTGATTTTTTATAAAATTTCATATTGTGATATTACTTACGGACCTGCATTATTACAATATGTGAAATTTGTCCAGCTGTGTGCACGTTCCAATGTAATTGAATGAAGAAAAGTTGTTTTTCGTGCAGAAATTTATTTATAAAATCATAGCAGAGCGCTTTCGACTATAAAGTCATCATCAGTGACATCGAATTGAATTTAAGAAATTTTGATAAAAAGAATTTTGAAAATTGAAAAGTTACTTACTCGTCAGGTGTACAAGAGCCATACCATAAAAATATCATGTGTCCAGAGGACCATGTAAAATTTAAAAACGGGACATCATATTAATAACATTTTAAAAAAGTCCTTATTCCAGGATTCACCTGGATAAAAGTTTCAACAGGCAGAGTAACACATGTCTGTTGGAGCTTAGTCTACTGTTAAACTGAATGAATGAAATTTACATTGTGTCAAAAGTTGACAATGACAATGACGTTTGGCTTAGAACATTAACTTCTAGAAATCCTGATCTGTGTTTTGAAAATTGAATAATGACCAAATTGATCTGTAAATCTGTATATAGTTATGTTAATCTAAACCTAAGGAATTGTGACAAACCGGAAGAAAAGTCTAATGAGAACCTCAACCCGATGTGCACAGAACCAGATTCAAGAAACAGTCCCTCGGGAATTTGTGAAACCAATTCTTAGCTCAGGATCATGGGACAGGTCTAATGAGAACCTTCACACTTCCCAAAGCGTCAAAAAGGTAGCCCCAAAAACAAGAGGCACCATTAACATAATCATAAAAGATTTAAGAAAGTTTCAACAGGCAGAGTAACACATGTCTGCTGAAGCTTAGTCTACTGTCTAACTAAATGAAAAATGACATTGTCTCGAAAGTTGACAATGACAATGAAGTTATGGTATAAAAAATGTGTAAAAAATGAACTATAATAAAAACATTGATTTGTGTTTTGAAATTGATAAATTATTATTATTAGTTCAACATCCTGGGCAACCAGATTGGAACATAAGATCATGAGATAAGTCTAATGAGAACTTTCCCAATCTCAATAGTAACAAAGAGGATGACCAAAATGATGAGCCCATACCAGAAAATTTTTAAGAAATTTTCCAAAAATTGATCTGTGAATCTATTTATAGTTTCTGTTGATCCAAACCAAGGAAATATGACAAACCGGGAGAAAAGTCTAATGAGAACTACGACCCGATGTGCACAAAACCAGGCTTAAGACACAGTCTCTTGGGAATTTGGTAAACCAAATTCTATGCTTAAGATCATGATATTACAATATGACGCCCATCGCCTACAACGTATTCAAAATTCATGTCTGAGACTATATCATGGAATTCGTAAATATGACCATCTTCCGTCGACAATGGAATACTCTGGTTGGTCGAGATTAGAGACTCTCAGAACATTACATCTATTAACGAATACACATAAGATCCTACATACGTAAAAACCGGAATACCTCATCTGTTAACTTTCCAGTGTAAATAGATCTAACACTTGCAAAAGTAATTCTTTGGTCATACCTAGACATCGCACTGCCATTTTTACCCGCAGCTTTTCATACAATGCTCCAAAATTGTGTAATCAATTACCCAGTGAATTCAGATCGTACAGTCTTTCGAATTTCAAAAAAAAGGTTAAAGATTCATCATAATAGTGTAGTCAACAACTGAATTCAAATATGATATTGCATGGCATTGTACTTCTAGGATACACGAATTTCAAATGAGTGAAATAATATTATCTGTTCATTGTATATTTAATTTTCTTGGATTTCACCTCATTTTCATTTTTTATTATTTCTAATGTGGTATTTTTACTGCCTTGTAAATGAATTTATTTGTGGTTGAGTTGATGAACAGCTCTTGCTGATACTCCGCCAATTCATCATTCATGATTCTTTTACCTAGTTTGTAAGTTTGTTGTTTTGTTAATGGTGATGATGAATAAAGCCGATTTATTATTATTATTATTACTTGTATTTCCAATGGGCGCGCTGCTCCCACACGCATGGTGCAATTGCGAGTCTATGCAAGTATATTTTTAATTTGTCCTTGTCCTCAGTTGGCTTCCAGAAGCGAATAAGTGATTATGGAAGTTTATTATTTATTAAAAATGGAGTAGCCGTCAATCATCCAACCAAATGTTTGAATTTATAGTCTTATTTAGTGATAACATCCACCATCTTCTCTTGTGTCTTTTAGCTTTTCGAAGTAGTAGATATCCAGCACATGGCACAACTTACGCAGCACAGTTTGCCATAAGAGAAATTTTGTTCATGATTTTGATATTGTATCACCGTTCAAGTCTCGTAGATAGTAAACAACTGACCAACCTAGTCGGAAAGGGTCGTGTGCGTGCAACTCACGATTATTTGTAAATGAAAAGTCGTATGGGAGCTCCGATGGCATGTTGCTCGTACTTGAACATACTGGGAAATGTTTGTGCTCCTTAGTACTCGCGATGTGTCTGGGACCGGCTTTAGGGCCGGTTGTTCAGTCGGAGATAATCCAGCAATATCGATTGAACTAGAGGTTTAACAATTCTGTTTCTCAATAAAGGTTCATGCGATAAACCTGTTGTAACAGTGGTTTGCACTTTGCACTTTGCCACTAAGTTGAGATAACGTCTGACCGCTAAATATAACGGAAGTGACACAGCATAGGGCTGAATGTAGATGTTTTTGATGTCGACAACCCAAAGAGTTCATTACATTTTACATTACAAAAAAAATTAAATATAGTTCTTTCTGATTGATTCGACCGTTACTTGGTGAAGATCCATAGTAATTGTATAAACTAAAGACGATTTGATCTTCACACACTTTTATTTCACCACGACATGTTTCGCTATCACAGTAGCTTCTTCAAGTGATGATAATCACTTGAAGAAATAAAAGTGTGTGAAGAT
Organism: Chrysolina oricalcia; assembly: GCA_944452925.2. NCBI lineage: Eukaryota > Metazoa > Arthropoda > Insecta > Coleoptera > Chrysomelidae > Chrysolina > Chrysolina oricalcia. The sequence goes on from OX101819.2 coordinate 39,821,186, forward strand.
CAAATCGTCTTTAGTTTATACAAATATAGTTCTGTCAACAATACTTTGTTAACTAATCTGTGTTGAGGTAGTAGTTGTATGCATAACGACTATAATTATTCTGAGGGACAGCAACAGAATAAAAAATACTGTTTTTTCTCGAATACCAATGATAGAATTTCTCGAGAATTTCAAAAAAGAATTTCCAGTATAACCGATTGAAACATCTCATATGAATTCAGATCATCACCAAAAGTCATGGTCACTGACAGATTCAAGGGGTGGGGGCATTTGACCCCATTCCTAGAGAGCAACATTGACAAATCCGACTATTCCTATTCCAGCGAACACAGTTACATCACAGAGATATCGCGACGATGTAACAATGTGACCTGCATTCTATGTCGCAAAATTTTTATTTTGTCCCACTCAAGTTTCATCTATGTGACGTCGGCGTCGCTTTGATGAGTTATGTGATGTAACAACTATATATTTTTCTAGATGTTTCTGCGGTGTGATTTTGCAATGTATACGAGATGATTTCATTTTAACATATCAGGTATGTGAACAAGTGATATTACAGTCATGTAATTTTATAATTCAGAGGGAGCTATATCAATGAAGATAAGCCTACTTATAGATAAAAACAAACTTTGAACAATACAACAGACGTTTCAGCAAGTACTTTTCAAAAAACTGAGCACATCAATTTAAACAGCTGTTTTATTTTTGTATGAAACTAATATTCAAATCAAGCTTCTTTGACACCAATTTATCCATTGTTATAGCCGATAAAGGAACCCTCAAGTCCCTTCATAAATGAACAGCTCATATTTCTTCATAAAGATTCTTCTGAATCATGAACAGGTACATTTTCATGAAGGTTAGATTTACTATAGCAAGTGATTACAAAAAGAAAATAGAGAACATACATGTTTTGTTCTTATTTAATGGACCAAAAGGAATATAAATGAAAGAATATCCGATTACTACGATTTGATTGATTGACAGATGGACTGAAGACCATATGGGTTTATTTTTTAGTTTAGCATAAACATAAAATAAAAGAAATCATCATGATTATAATTATATACCTGCAGGTCAAAATGAATTTTCTCGACTTATTTTTATCGGAATGAAAAGTAAAGTGCAATTAGTTTGTTGAGAGACTAACAAAAAAGAGCGAATAATGTTCACAACACTGAAATACAATCCTCTCCAACTGTTTCACAAGGTAAGATATGAGGATTATGTTTGACAGAAAGGACCCCGCAAACGCTTTATGGAATTTGGGTCCAGGTGGATTTTTTTGAATTTTTGGTATGATGTAGTCCATGTAATTCTCAACCAATGATACCATTGCGCCAACCCAAAAAAATTAACAGTTTTGCTGCTAGGGGGCGTTGAAATCACCCCTTGCGCAGATGAGACTATTTAATTTTTAATCCGGTAACAATATTTTCACTTGTTTCATTGTTGCTAATGTTGCACAGTACTGTGCTGTTTTATAAAAAAAATCCTTACCCCCTTCTTTCCCCAACTCCTATTACAAAACGCAAAAAAAAATTCTCGAGTGGCTTAAAATGTATCGTCGAATGTTGAAATATGCCTAAAGAAGGGAAATAGCAGCTTTATTTGATTATACCCCCTCCCCCCAAATGACACAAAACGAAAAAAAAATCAGTGGATTTTTCTGAATTTTTAATATGATGCAGCTCAAGTTATTTTAATATTTTAAATAGAAACTAATTGGGTGATAATCCCCAAAAATGAATAGTTTTAATGCTAGGGGGCGTTGAAATCATACCTTGCTCAGAAAAGACTATTCATTATTATAGGCGGAAACAATATCTCTATGTATTTTAGTTCAGATTATGCTGAACAGTTGTGTAATTTTTTATAAATTGAAAATCTAAAACCTACCCCTTACCCCCAACCTATTTAAGGACACGAAAAAAATCAATTCTCGACTACTTGTAAATGCTTTTTCAAAATAAATGTTTTAATCAGCTCAAATTAAGGAAATCGTACAGTTGTTTAATTTCACCTTTCCTTCCCTTCAAAAAAAATATTGGTGGATTTCGCAGACTTCTTAGTAGGGCGTAGTTCATGTTTTTTGAAAACCAATTAATTGGGCGAATATCTTGAAAATTAATAAAAATAAGACATCCACAATTTGAATTTGAGTTGGTGCCTGAATTAATTTCGTTCGTGTTCTGAAATAGTGGTTGGCGGTAAGGGGGAGGTTATAGATTTTCAATTTATAAAAAATTACACAATTGTTCAGCATAATCAGAATTAAAATACTTAGAGATATTGTTTTCGCCTATAACAATGAATAGTCTATTCTGAACAAGGTGTAATTTCAACGCTCCCTAGCATCAAAACTATTAATTTTCGGGGTTTGTCACCCAATTAATTTCTATCCAAAATAACTTGAGCTGCATCATGTTAAAAATTCAGAAAAATCCACTGACTTTTTTTCGTTTTGTACTATTTGGAGGGAGGGGGGATAATCATAAAAACTGCTTTTTTCCTTATTCAGGCATATTTAAACATTCGACGATACATTTGTAGGCACCCGAGAATTTTTTTTGCCTTTCGCAATAGGAGTTGAGGGAAGAAGGGGGAGTAAGATTTTTTTTTTATAAAACAGCACAATATTGTGCAACATTAGCAACAATGAAACAAGTTAAAATATTATTAGCGGATTCAAAAATAAATAGTCCAATCTGTGCAAGGGGTGATTTCAACGCCCCCTAGCAGCAAAACTGTTAATTTTTTTGGGTTGGCGCAATGGTAACATTGGTTGAGAATTACATGGACTACATCATACCAAAAATTCAAAAAAATCCACAGTGACCCAAATTCAATAAGGAGTTTGCGGAGTCCATTTCAATTTTGCTTAATTTTACCGCAATGAACATTGAATTACATCTGACAGATATCTGTGAAATATATCTCAATGACGATACTATTGCATGAGCACCATAAAGTCAAATAATAGAACATAAAAGATTTACCTCTATCCTACAGTAGAATTTTGTGAAACAACGTATATACTGTTGTACAGTAGGGAAAACCTTCCAGACAATTCTTTCCCAAAGGTTGCAGATACTTTTGAGTAAAGGCAATTTACAAGATGTCGAACCCCTGTCAACCGGCTGTGGAGGAGGCGGGTTTTCATTTTCATAAATAATGTAAATGTAAACTTATAATGTTTAATCCTATAATAACTTAATTGAAGCAACACAGTTTTCTAAGAAAAAACCATTTATATACTACTTTAAATGACACTTTATACAGGAGTATTTCAGTATGTAGACATGTACAATAAATGAATAAATAAATAAATAAACAATACAATATAAAAACAATAAAAATACAAATGAAACATTAAATAAAACTAAGTATGATATGATAGCAGCGATTTAGTGCTTTCCTGCTCATAGAAGAGAACATAGGCATCTCCGCTCACCAGGGATCTAGATGAAACTGGGGTCACATGTGAATCATTGTATTCATGCCACGTGCTCGCATACGGATGTCTACAGTAGGCTGTGTAGTGTCCGCTATGGGTAGTCCCACTATGGTTAGTTAATGCATATAGACTATATCGACAAGGGGTTACGTTTTCTGTTGTATAATTACTCAAATCTAATCCCTCTAACGGAAAATCTATGGTAACATTCAATTTTCCTCTTTCTGTTGAAGGAAACCTTTTCAAATGAATAACTAGAATTTTCGGGAATCTATGAATCGATAGGGATTTCGTGCACTTCCTTCTCTCTTTGCACTTCGCACATGTCGGCTTCTCGTCACCATCCAAAGTTTCTTCCCTTCTGAATGAATCCAAACATTGTGATAGTGTTAGCTGGCCTGCTCTTCGTGGTATTGAGAGGGATAGATCCCAAAACGGATCGAAAGAGACTGAACAGTAACCACAATGAGTACATTTCAATGTAGATTTTAACTGGCCAACGAAGTTGTCTACAATTTTGGAATTGTCAGTCCTTAACACATTCATTGCTCATGACGCACCAGTGCGTCAAACCGTTTTTACAGAAATACGCATGACACACGGGTGCGTCGGTTACCTTCTTGAATATAACAGGCAGTTAGTTGTATTTTCAATGTTGGAATATTTTCATATATGCGCACACCAAAAGTTACTTCTTCAGTGCTCATGACGCACCGGTGCGTTATACAAAAATTACCTCGAATGGTTGGTTTATTTTCACATTTTACACTTATATAAGACACATCAAGAACGTGGCATAGCCATTGCCCAAAAAGTCATATCAGGCCATACGTATGTCTATAATAAAACTGAGCACTGAACGTGTTAAGTATCTTGACCATGACTCTTGAGCCTTCTCACTGTCACTCAATTCCTCATATGTCTCTTTCATCAAGGGTATGGGCTTTTCCGTTACTCTATTGACGTCTTCATGTAGACCCTCCAACAGGAATCGTAAGAACTCTTGAGCATCTTCCTGGGCAAAACCGATGAAACGAGGAGCGATTCTTTCGATTTGACTTTTCAAGGAGACTGTATTAACCAGTCTACCAGACGAATCATCTGACCAAAGTTCCTTGATCACCTGGGCAAATACTTTGATTAAAGCTCCCTCCCTAGATGAGTTAGTGTTTATATCCTTTATGTGGGCGTCTCTTCTCAAATACTCCAACAACCATCTTGTGTTCGATAAACACTGGATAATACTGTTCATGAAGCATGTGTTACCGATGTTTTTCAACCCATTAAGACCTAGAATTTCTAGACAGACATCCTTAAAGAAGAACAATTATTTTACCACTCATTGAGAAAAATTAGGTCTTGGTACGATTTAGGATAACGAGGAGAGTTTAGTCGATATCAATTTGAGTGTGTATAGTAAACGAAATGCGGTATTGCACGTATTGCAATCCGATGCAGGAGTCGAGAGCTACCGCCCTATCTCACTGCTTAGTGCGGCGGCCAAGGTGGTGGACCAAATCCTTCTCAAAAGATTCAGATATGTTGAAGAAGAGCTCGAACTCATCCCGGAGGAGCAATTCGGCTTCCGAAGGGGGTACTCAACGGTCTCCCAGGTGGCAAGGATTGTCCTCGAGGTGAGGGAGGGCTTCTTTCAGGATCTCAGCACAGTCATGATCCTGCTAGATATCCAGAAAGCTTTCGACACAGTCTGCATAGAAGGTCTCGTCATGAAAATGTTACGAGCAGGCATGCCTGATCACTAGGTGAAGATAATGGACTCGTACCTAGTCGGCAGGACCTTCAAGGTTAGAGTGACGAAACAAGCTCCGAAATGAAGAAGGCCGAAGTGGGAGTACTGCAGGGTTCCAGCTTGTCGCCACTTTTATACTCGCTGTATACGCACGACTTTCCGATGTTCAGTTATACGAGCACGGCTGTATATGCAGATGACACTGCAATATATGCTCATGTACATTCCTGCACTGCAGCCGCGGCTAGGTTGAAAGTGCATCTGCAAAGAAAGGTAGTGCCGTACTTGGCGAGTAATAAAATAGTTGTAAATCTGGCCAAGACAGAGCTCATGATATTCACCAAGAGAAGAAAGCACGTATGCGCCGAACTCTCTGGAGGATTCATGGCTCTGGGTAACCGGATTGACAGGTCAGAATCTGTGCGGTATCTGGGGGTGCAGCTGAACAAAGAATTAACACTTGGGAAACATGTCAAATTGGCAATCCAGTGAGCTACGGGAACATTAAGAAGGACATATCCGTTGATAGCCAGTGGTTCCAAGCTGTATTTGGAAAACAAGTTGATAATCTACAAGCAGGTCATCAGTCCAACGATGACATGTGATTGTCCAGTATTCTGCAGCATCGCCAAGACTCACTTGCTGAGATTGGAGAGAATGCAGAGTAATGTGCTCCGTATCGTATCGCTCTAGAGTGGATGTGTGCTGGTTTTGCCCGCCCTCTGGCTTTCCAGAAGGGCAGGACGAAAAACTTATCACCGCATGAAATGCGTTATCGAGGGGTACATCGTTTGCGATGCAACTCACCCGAATTACATTTCACCCTCGGTGCTGTGACAACCACCACTGATTTTTTGATAGTATCATACGGCAAGTGATTCATCATTTGGAAGGTATTTTTTATCGGAATATCAAGCATAAAATTGAATTCTGTAGAGTCGTTTTCGAGATATTCAATGTTGAAGTTGTAAAATCACTCTTTGTTTTCAATTAAAAAAAATTCACTCTAATGTCGTTCAACCGGAGACAAATTTGACACAAATGGAGATCAACATTTGCGTTATGAGCGGAAAAAATCTTTCATGAATGTTTTTGTTTTATTTGGCTTCAATTGGACAAAAAGACATCGTTTCTTAAGAACCCAATATTTTTCTGAAGTGATTGACAATAGAATAAAAAGGTGAGGTGAAATTAGATGTTATTTGGTGGTGGACTGTTAGAATATTACATTTCTTGTCAAATATAATCATTGCGATCTTATTCTTATTGATTGAACAGAGTCAACTCGTACATTAAATATTTCGAAAATGAATCGACAGAATACAATTTCCTCTCTTTTATTATTATTAGATGGCGGGGCGGGGCTAGCCAGTAACTGAAATGCAGGTAGTTCTGTATAGAACCTTTCTGCACCCCGCTATCACGTCTATTTCGTGAGTACTCCGGATCTTTTAATGAAGTCCTGGAGATTTCTCACAAAGTTTTCCTGCGGGATGATATCTTCTGCACCGCAGTGTCCGAAGATACCCATCCTCATGCGAGCCAGAGCATAGCATTCAAATATTATGTGATTTTTTTTTTTTCTCACAAGGTGGTTGAAACCCTTTATGGGCACCTTATCCGGCCTGACACGCACATCCCATAAGGTAGTGTGGGAGTCCCCTGAGTCCGAATTGAATCCCCCACAGGTATACCCACTAAACACTCCACCTCGTGCGTGGTAGGCTCGTGCAGCCACCCAAGGCTGACCCGATGACACGTAGGCAGATGCCCATTGTATCGTACCGTACGACTTTCTCGGGCCATCAGAAAAATTCTGCAGTCACTGTGGTTTGAACCAGCGACCGGCAGCGTGAGTGATTTAAACATTGACGCTTTAACTACTCGGCTACCTGGCCCTTAATATTATGTGGTACACAGAGAGAAAGGACTGCAGCAGGTTCATGCAAAATGTTGTGTAAGACACAGTTGTGTAGATATTTTACACAATTGTCAATGCTTTCATCATACGCGTTTTGTGAAATTCAATAAATATTTGTGCAAGTCAATTTGTTTAGTATTCATGCACTTGCACATTGCATAAAAAGACACAAAAATATGCACATCTACCATAACACAATTGTATACTATTTCAACACAATTGTGTAATTTGCCACAACTTGACCAGGGCGTCGTCTCACCCAACTAAATACGCATGCGCGGCACTCCAAATGTCCAGCCCATCATTGTTTGATTGTTTTATGCTGATCGACGGGCGAAGCTGGTTAAGTGTACTTACCTATTATTTATTATTTGCTCATATGTATGTGGTTTTGTGTCAACTTCCATTTGTTAGAATATTTGTAAATTAATACAAATATTTGAAGGTTAGTATTGCTATTATTTTTTGTTATAACATGAAACCTACAAACTGACTCATTTTCATCATTTTTAACGGTTTGAAAGGTGCATCCTCGTACCTACTTCCTACTTGAATAAACATAGTTTGACAAGAAAATTACTTTAAACTTTATTATTATTCAACGTATTCCAAAATAACAAAATGTATGGTTCATTTATGTTCTGTTTGGTATTTTGTGTTTCTGTTATTTTATTTGTAATTGGAGTTTATAGTTCAGTTTTTTTGTTATTAGTTCTTTGTGATGAAATAAACATTATTTGAATGACATTTAATTTTATTTCAACCTTCTGGAAAATGAAGCTTGTAATTTCTGAACAGAATAAGATATGAAGAAGCGAGCAGGTTGAAACTGATGCTTATTCTTATATCATTCCGTTTGTATGTTATGTGCCTCAAGTGTATCCTTCTTTAAAATTATAAATGATACCTATAAAAATTGGCTTTGCTTTGTACACAAATATGTACAATATACCTACACAATTCATGTATGCGGAGTACACACATTTGTTACATTTTTTGCATACTATATTGAAAATACCTACACAATTTGTACAAACTGGGTACACAAATTGTTGCCATTCATTAGAATTTATGCATAAACAGTACACAAGTTGTTGATATTCGTCGCACAACATACCGATTAATTTTGTATATTTTGTGTATAAAATTAAAACAAAACTATTCAGAAAGAAACAACACTGAAGTGTATCGTTTATACACAATATCTCTAATAAAATATTATAGAAGAAAAATGAAAAAATTGGTGCTGTCAACTTTTTAGAAACAAATTGTGCTGAAAATATTCACAATTGTGTAAAACATTTACATTTATTTCCCTCTGTGTAGGCTGTTTCGTCCTCCTCATCACAACATCTGCATAGTGTGGACCTTGATGAATCCCCAACAGTTGCAGGTGTTTTCTCAGGTGGCAGTGGCCTGTCATCAGTCCTACCACCTTCCTGAGAGAGTCTCGGCTTAGTTCAAGAGGGTGTCTTAATAGCTGGTCGGTTGGCCCTATCATCATCATTTTTCCGTGAGTATTGCCTAAGGCACTCTCCCAGAGAGATTAATGATGGTTTCCAACCCATTTCTTTGTGTCCTGCTCAATATCCCCAAACAGGATTCTGCATGCTGGTTCTGGTCCAACGAGAGTTGTTGCTGCTTCCGCTTTTGCTTTTGCTGGATGCCCTTTTGACCTGGTACCCAAACAAGTTTCACCCTGTTCTGTGCATCCAGGTAGTCAAGGTTTTGGTGTGCCTCCCAAACCAGTTTGGAAGTGAATCTGCATGAACGCAGGGCTTTGATCGCCGCCTGACTGTCGGAGAGAATCGCTGTGGGTTGGTTTCTAGAACCCCTTCTTAGAATCTCTCTCGTGCAGACGGAGTTTGCCGTTACCTCGGGTTGGAATATAAAGGCTTGAGTACCGAGGCTTAGACTAATATCTTGCCTTGGTCTCTCCCCGTATACTCCAGCCCCTACTCTTTTGCTAGTCTTTGAGCCACCCGTGTACCAGATTTGCCATCCTAACAGCATTGGAATGGCCCTTCATGTAACTTACTTCCCTATCTTCTATTATGGTGGTGTATGTTCTATCAAAAGAGTATGTTGGAGTCATTTTGTCCGACGGCATCTCAGATGTGTCGATATTTATGACCTTCAGTATGCTGGAGTGGCGTTGGTCATTGCCCCTCCATTGGCCCTGACATTTTAGCCTGGATGCTTCTATCCTCGACTCTGCTGCAATATGCAAATGCTGGAAAGGGAGGTTAAGGATTATATTCAAGCTAGTTGTCGATGTACTGGACATATCACCAGTGACTCCGAGCATGGCCAGTCTTTGTAAACTAGCCAGCTTTCCCCTGGTTGTCACTTGTTCTATGTATGGCCACCACAGCAGAGCTCCGTACGATGTCGAGGGCCTAACAATTAATAGCTGAGTATAGCCAGAGAGACTGTTTGAGTCCAAGTCCCCATGTTTTGCCAAAGGAGCGTCTGGCCATCATTGAAGATGTCCTTGCTCATATCAGCACTTTTTCCAGATGTTTGTTCCAGGTGAGCTTTGAGTGCAGGTTTCGTATTTCGTCTCTCCTGACATCTGTAAACTTTCACCAAAGATTCTAAGAGCTCTGTTGGTCTCCAGGTTTCTTTTTCTGGTGAAAGGAACTATTGTGGTTTTTTGAGGGTTGTCTCTGAGGTTCTCCCTCGTGCACCACGTCTGTTCGTCTGTAAGGGCTGATTGCATCAGCTCCACACAGACCCCCATAAACTACCCGTTGACCATTATGACGATATCGTCCGCATAGCCCTAGGCAAATACTCTCCGATTCAAATCTACAAGAAGGCCGTCCATTGTGTCCCCGAATAGGAAGGCTTGTACTACCCTAGAGCCAAGCATGGCAGATATCCACTGGTTCAGGGCTGGATCAACGATTCTTTCCGTGAGGGCTAATGTGATGTACGCATATGATGTGTTATCAAACTCCCCTTCTACGTCAAGAAACGCTGTGAGTGCAATTTCTTTATTCAAAAGAGATTTGTTTCCTCTGTTAGTTTGATATTCTGGAGACAAATATTCAAATATCAATTATTAATTAAATTAAAGCTAAGAAAGGTTATGTTTAAATGTAAGTATCAGGCCCTCCACCGCGGCTAGTGTATCTGACTATGTTCCTATTTCTTCTAGTATATCCAATCTCCTGGAATTACTATGTACTTGTTGGAGCAATGCTCAATTTTAAATATCAAATATTTTAGTTTTTGTGTTTGACAACGCTGCTTATTCTACAAGGATCAAAGTTCGTATTTTGGAATATCGAAAAAGGCCAGTGGAACCTTTTTACCTTCAATTCTGAAAAGGTGACAGTGCCTTGTTATGTATTTAGACAGTCGTATTGAGCTGAGATTGTTCGTAAAACTATAAAAAATTACGTTTTGGTAAACCAGCTTCGCTGAGAAGTGATACAACAAACTGGTGACTGCTATGTATTCTATCTTTCCGTTTACCTATATAAGTATTTTTCTTTTTATAATAGTAATAGTACAAAAACTTCAACTCCATGAGGCGTTAGATAGAAGCAGTAAGTCATCTGATTTCTTACAGCAACTTTATATAAAATAAAGTCGAATTGCTAGATATTGAACATAATTTACATTACTGTAGTGTCAAATCTGCAGAAAAACGAAACTTCGAACTAAAGTAGGAACTGATTTTCATTAAAAGATAATTTTTGCTACCATAAGAAAATAAGAAAACTCATTTCTCACTTATTAGCTACAATAATAATTACTCCAAATCACTGTTACAGGTTTTTAATTTTGTATTACGGTTCTACCGACTATAATAGACCGTCAGATAACGACAGATTTTGCTGACTCATTTTCTCTCTTCTGGGATTTCAACCACTGGGAATTATGTCAGTGTTGAGCCCAAAAATAAAAAATATAGTGATCGAACGTGTGCTAGGCATATAGAAAATTCATTTTCCTTTTGCAGAAAAAAATTGTTTTTTTTTTAATTTTCTCGCTTATGGCATTTTGACACATGAATAGATATAACAATTTAATAATGAAGAACCAAATTCATAAGATTTGCACGTGCTTAAAGGGTTCACATAGGGGCGCGATCTTGTAAAAAAATAGTTGGTTGCTGATGCATTTTCTCGCTTATGGCAATCAACATAATGAAATTTATTATCGTTAGGAACCCGAAAAAAATTTCCCATAAACCGGTCAGCTGTTGAAGTATATTTTCCGGACGGAAAATTTTGTGAAATTTTTTTTTCGTTTTCCGGCAAACTTTCTCGTCAACGAAATAATGTGCAATAGAAATTTATTAATGTAAAAGTCTGTCATAAAAAAAGCCATAAGTCTAGTTCGTGCTTATCATACTATATGAAACTGGAAAACTTGCAGAAAAACACAGGAAATTTTGTTCATTTTGTCGTTTATGGGAATTAGCATGTAGGAAGAAAAACTAATTTCAAGACCAGAAAAAAAAAGCTATAGGTCGGAAACATGATAACGATGTTTTATACAGTGAGGTCCTGAAGTAACGGATAAATTAATTTTCTACGTTACTATTTTTTATGAAAAACGTTGAGTTATGTTTTCGAAAAGACACTCTGTTATATAAAAAAGCACCCCTCCTGCACCCCCCTCAAAGTGACAGTCATTCACCAAATTTTTTAAAGGAGCAGGGGGTCAGTTGAAAACCCTTGAGATTCACCAACCCATTGAAGAACAGAAATTTCTGAGATTTCAAATATTTTCAGAAATTCCAAGGAACCTGATGATCTAGATCTGCCCATCTTAAGTCACAACGGTACTTGTAAGTCCAGTGCTAGGACATGAGAGACTTGTGCACACATATCCAGACTGATATGGTTCCTAGGATACGCAGGAACCAACAGAATATTACATTTCTGTTCACCATTTCAATTGTACCGAAGACACTGCAAATCGATTTCAACCTATGGTCCAGATCTGCTATTAATCTGAAAATGATTTCTATTTTTCATTTAGACATAGAAGCAATTTATTATTCTGGAACTTTCACTTCTTAAGAATGAACTAGGCCTGAAGGGCAGGCCACTATGAAAAAAACGATTCGGCAGATCTGCCTCTAAGGTAGTGGTGAAACAAACTAGTGTTTATTATATTCTCCAATATGGTTATTTTTTTACTAGAATCCGACATCAAAGTTTAACTTTTGAGCCCTAGAAACAGAGAATACCTCGCATTGTAGAAAGTTAAAGTGTACCTAGATATTGCTTGGTGCTGGACAATGTTAAACCTCATAAATAATATAATATATTTGATACTAAATGCCATGACTTCAAAATTATGTATTCGGACACAAAATTTCTGGATTTGATTCTTAAATATTTTTTTTATTGCAGGAAATGTTTCTCTTTCTCTTCGGTAAATAATTACTTCATCTGAAATGCGAATTTTTGTTTTCTATATATATGAATGAAAGATGTTTTTACGACATTCACTTTCATTCATTTCTGACGTTATTCCGAAGATTCCAAGAAATGATCTCCGAAATGCCATTTCAAAATACTTACCTACACTGCTGGTCAATCTTATCTTGGCCACAGTGTTCATTAAACAAGTAAACAGTTTCCATTGGCAACTCTGAACCACAAGTAAGGATTCTTGTTGTGTTTTTTACGTGTGTTTTCACTTGATTTCAGTCAGAATAAAAAAAAAATTCATATTGGCAGCTACATGAAGAAAAATATCTGGTCATAGAAAGTGGATAAAAACTCTCAGCCGTATTGGTGTTTGCATATCAAGTACAGTGGTGAAAGAAAACTCCTACCTCAACGGAGTTGAAGTCCAAAAAATATTTAAAAAAAGGTGGTTTTCGTGAATTTTTATGAGGTTGGCAGTTTTTTTATGACTGAATCACCCTGTATTCTTTAGAGTATATGATTATATATTCTGGAAAAATGAAACAAACATCTTAACCCAACCCAATAATACTAGGTGTCCACTTAAACTCCATTGTGAATAGTTTCTATAATTATGGATCATCCAGTATAAATTATAGGCATTTCAGTTTTTTTGGGCATAATCACATTATTTAAAAAATCTGATGTTCCGTATTCAAATTCGAATGATCGTCCGATTAGGACACAGCATGCCGGTAGGCGTGGGGAATTACGTAATAAAGATTTTTAACTTATAGGGGTTGAGGCAAAATTGCTTGAATTATCTTTACAACCCCTATCAGTTTGTCACAATAATGCATATAACTATATTTTTTCACTCTATAAAAAATTATTTAAAAAAATAAATTATGTAGTTCCAATATTACTATCATACTTCCGACTTTTTTTTATGGCCTAAGACTGAAATTTGCAATGCACATGCCAAATCCCATGGAAGAAGAAATGAGCAATTTTATCTTATTAATTTCTCGCAGCAGCATTTTCAAATAATTGTATTTATTTATGCAGTGAGACCTATTTGAAATGTAAGCACTCATATCAAACTTTGATTTTTCAACTGATTGAAATGATTTTTTTTCAATAGGTAGACATTCAAAAAGTCGATCAGGACACCAAATTTAATGAGTTATTCTTCATTTTCAGGGCCAACTATTCTCATTTTTCAAGGTAAAAAATCTAAAATAATTTTTTTAGAAAAAATCTGACCAATCCACTGGATTCGCGACATTTTTAAATAGTTCTTGTTGAAAGTTTGTTGAAACTCGTCCATCAATAAGAAAGTTATTAAAATAAAAAAATAAAATTATAAAAGTATGTCGTTTAATAAACCCACCAATTCAATTTCATAACTCTTATCAAAATTTGGAATACACCATAGGAAGTCTCGTAATATCACTGGTCAGAATTTCATCAGCATCTATTCATAAATAAGAAAATTACAGGATAACAAAATTTGAAAAATATGTTGATGCAATTTCATGAAAATATCATTTTATTTAATGATTTTTCATTATTATTTATCAATAGATTTTGATGAAATTCTGATCAGTGGTGTATTCTGAATTTTGGATAAGAGTAGAAATTGAAATGGTGGGTTGATTAAACGGCAAATTATTTAAATTTAATTCTCCCATAACTTTTTTATTGATGGACGAATTGCAACAAAATTCCAAAATAAACCAACTGAAAATGTCACAATTCGAGTGGTGTAGTCAGATTTCTTCTCAAAAAATTGCTAATACATTTTTCAGTTTTTTACCTCGAAAAAAAAAAAAGAATAGTTGGCCCTGAAAATGAAGATTTATTCATGAAATTTTGTGTCCTAGTGGACTTTTCGATTATCTACCTAATGAAAACAAAGCATTCCAATCGGTTGAAAAAAGTATGATTTATAAGGGTGCTTCCATTTTAAATGGGCCACACTGTATAAAACATCGATATCATGTTTCCGACTGTCACTTTGAGGGGGGTGCAGGTGGGGTAATTTTTTATGTCACAGAGTGTCTTTTCGAAAACATTACTCAACATTTTTCTTATAAAATAGTAACGTAGAAAATTAATTTATCCGTTACTTCAGGACCTCACTGTATAAAACATCGTAATCATGTTTCCGACTCATGGCTTCTTTTTCTGGTCTTGAAATACTATTTTCTTCTCACATGCCTATTCCCATCAACGAGAAAATGAAAAAAAATTCCACAAACTTTCCTACAACTTTACGCAACTAAGGGCTTTTCTTGAGGTACATGCAAAGCTTATGGGAATTCTATTATGATGTTTATCCATCAACAGAATCATATGGTTCAAATGCCATAAACGAGAAAGTTTGCCGGAAAAAATTTCACAAAATTTTCCGTATACTTCAACAGCTGACCGGCTTATGGGAAATTTTTTTCGGGTTCCTAACGATATTATATTTCATTCTGTTGATTGCCATAAGCGAGAAAATGCATGAGCAAACAACATTTTTTTTACAAGATCGCGCCCCTATTTCAACCCTTTAAGCACCTGCAAACCTTATGGCTTTGGTTTTTCACTATTAGATTGTCATACCTATTCATGTGTTAAAATGCCATAAACGAGAAAATTAAAAAAAAAAAAACAAATTTTTTCTGCAAAAGGAAAATGAATTTTCTATATGCCTAGCACACGTCCGATCGATAAATTTTCATTTTTTGGGCTCAACACTGACACAATTTCCAGTGGTTAAAATCCCAGAAAAGAGAAAATGAGTCAGCAAAATCTGTCGTTATCTGACGGTCTATAAGAATAGGTACTTTACCAGTTAGTGATCTCAATGACAATAGACTATATTTAGCATAACTTGCTGTGTTGAGTATGTAATTCATCAATTATAATTTCTATTCTACGAAACATGTGAAATACTTCATCTTTTCCAATCTGTTCGTGATGTGAACTGAACCCTTGAAAATTATTTCGTGGTACGCCAATAGCCTGGACCTTGAAACTGCTTTTAAACTTGGTAGGTATTTTTTCTACCCATCTACGCGGATACATTTTAAAATTCATGGTCAAATAAAGGATGGAAAAACATGAGTCCCCAGCTGAATCAAAGCGCTTCGTTGTTAGTATATAAAAACAAAAAATATGACAGAGTTGTGTTGATTTGTTTTGTTGACATAAACAAAAACGTTTTTGGCGATACACTAAATTTGTTTCGAACATAATCATAATTAATGAAATTTTAACTGGAATTAATTCAAATGAGTATTTGATAAGTTTCCTGAAGCGGAGAGTCAGTTCTAATATAATAATGAATAATGATCTGGTATTCCCTCCTCGAACCACTTGACGCAGAGTTGGCATGAATTTCTATATTATAATGTGCATAGGCGACAGAATGAGAGGTGTTTTTTTTGGCAAATGGCATTCAATTTTGGAGGTGGAAAGTTTATTGACCATCATATATTTATGAAACAAAATTAAATACAAACCAGAAATATATAAAAAAACAGTAATATTTAAGCATAAATTGTTTGTGTATACCAGGTGACGACGAAATCATTGGCCAGAGCGTCATTCAGTTGTATTTCAAGTTAGAATTTTGACATTTGGATCTAAGATACAGTTCCTCGAAACCGATATTTTCTTCTAAAAAGCAATTCAATAACACTTCCGGTTTTACGAGAAACAGACCTGGGTTGAAAATTTTAAATAGAACCCTATAGATATTTTTACGCCATTCGATAGTACAAAAAGTTTCCTTCTCAACGACATATTACAAGTGGACATTTGTTTTCTAAATGGCGGCGCAGGAGACATTTTTTCTAAAATAAATATAGCGAAATTGTTAAGTCATCGATCGAATTTTCGTCAATCAACCTGATAAAATAGCAGATAAACGGAGCACTTTGATTAGTTTCGATGAAACATACGAAAATTTGTATTCATCGCTAGTCAGTATTCCTTTCAAATGACATTCTTTCTCTTGAATTGACTCGAAATTTTTAAATAGAGAATTGTACTTTTTTTTAAATCAATTTCAAAGTATAAGTAAGTCACTATCTACATATAAATGATTGACGCACTACGCCTCTTGTTTTTATTTTCAATTTAAACGTTATTGAAGGTTGTCTATATATTTACACCTAAATAAATAAATACATCTGCATAACTTGAGGTTTGATGATTTAATTTTGAGTAATTTTCCTATTTTGAACAATTACATACAATTGATGTGGGAAGCTGAATACGCTTGCGTAGAATAAATGAAGAGGGAATTTTTGTATAAAGTGAATAATCTCTTAAATATGCAAAGCGCTTTCGACTTTCGTCTTCTTCAGTGCTTACTGATAGTAAATACCTACTCTGATTGTGAGAGATTCTTGAGTTTGAATTTGATAAATTTGTAGGATCTGAAATTTGGAAAACGATTTTAAAGTTTGATGAGTACTCACAAGTCAGGTAGCAGGAAGAATTACAATTTTTTAAGACATCTCAAATGTAATATATAAAATTTTTGGCTTTAATTATTCACACCAAATTAATAATAAGAATTATTTGAGACTCAATTTGTTCGAAGAACTGAAAATTTCAAAAGAAATTTCCAATAATGAGTGCTGCTTGAACACTCAAGTGAACTTGTACAGAGATTTTCTTCCACTTCATCAAAGAATTATTCATCAAAATTAAATCAATATGTCCTTTCAGATCAACTGTTTTCAAAATTAAACCGTCAATTTAATTATGTTGTCTACCCATTTAGCACACATTTCAATTCACAATTAACACAAGTTGGTATTACATTTTATTCTTCGACTTTGACATATGAAGTAATTTTGTCTTTCAAAATACCTGACCACATGGCCTTTCATTTTCCAACATGATATTCGTTGGAATGAATGCCATAATTTTTATAAAATACATTTAAGGTTACTTAAAAAATTGTAATTCTTCCTGTTACCTGACTTATAAGTACTCATCAAACTTTAAAACCTTTTTCCAAATTTCATAACCTACAAATTCATTAAATTCAAACTCAAGAATCTCTCACAATCAGAGTATTTACTTTCAGGAAGCACTGAAGATGACGAAAGTCTAAAGAGCTTTGCATATTTAAGAAATTATACACTTTATACAAAAATTTCCTCTTCCTTCAGTTACATAGAAGAAAATGGGTGAAAAAAAACTCATTTGATCAAATGTTCTATCCGCTGATCGCCGTCTTGCTGACACAATTGAATTCTTGTGATAATTTCAGTAAGTTTCTCAAATATTGTACCGATATCATGTCAATAGCTTGTCTTATTCGATTTTATAGGATCTTTAAAGTTGGTGAAGGAATTGTATAGACTTTTTTTTGAAAAAATCCCATATGGAAAAGTCCATTGGAGTCAAGTCAGGCGATCTGGCATGCCACCGGATTGGACCACTAGTACCCAAACAATTCTCCCCTAATCGTTCAGTAAGGTAGTTCGTTACAGCTATTATGGGCGAGAGCGCCATCTTGTTGAGAGATGATTCCATTATTTACATCAAAATGCAAGTTTCCCAAAAAGTGTTCAATTTGGTTTTGGAGAAATTCCAAATACATTTCACCATTTAATGGCCTGTACAAAAAATGGACCGATGACGTGACGGCCTAGTACACCTAACCAAACACTCACTTCAAAACGCCCTTGAACATTCAAGAGAAAGAATGTCATTCGTAAGAATCACTGAAAGAAATCCTGATTGGCGATTAATCAAAATTTGTTCATCAAAAAATAATCAAAGTGCTTCATTTAGTTTCTATTTTATTAGGTTGCTGGACAAAAATTCGATCTATGACGTCACAATGTAGCGACACTGTGACGTCACATTATTGATTTTAGATCAAAAATATCCTGCGCTGCCATTTAAAAACAAATGTCAATTTGAGATACATCACTGAAAATGAAATTTTTCGCTTTATCGAATAGCGCGAAAATATCTACAGGGTTCTAGTCAAAATTTCCAGCATAGGTCTATTCCCGGTAAAACCGGAAATGATATTCAATTGTTTTTCCATGGAAAATATGGGTTTTAAGGAACTATATCTCATGTTCCAATGTCAAATGTCTAACTTGTAAAGCAACTGAATGACGCTTTGGCCAATGATTTCGTTGTCACCCGGTATACTACAGAAATCTTGTATATTCGCAGACCAATTTTACCAAAAATTGTTAGTTGAGATACAACAAAGTTGTATAATTATGGAACCAATCATACTCAACAAAAATTAACTGCGATGTTCGTCAATGATAATTAATGAACAAATTAATTTGATATCCAATTTTCCGCAATTATCAAGCAGAAAATAACTCCTTTCCCTACGAACAATGAATTACATCTGTCATCCACTCAGTCGAAGGTTATGAACAAATTTTGCTTTTGGCTATTAATAGTAACAAATCAGTTCCATTTCAAAGGGATGCTCGTCTGAATACCGTAATCAGTACATATTAGGTCACGTGCAAGAAACCACTTGCTTATACATAGATAAATATATATTTTTGATGATCTCTCCACAACATGCAACATGACATGTGACGGGTCAAGTTTGATTGCATTAAGGGTCGGTTTGACTTGAATATCAATTCACAAGGTGAGTGCATTTACTGTTGGGATATTCAATTCATATTTAATTATTTCTTGCATTACTTCAATTAGGTACTTAGATTATTTGGAGTATTGGACATTGTTTTTTTTTTTTTGTTGAAAGGATGTTTTTATTTGTTTCAGCTCAACTGGTAATTTTTTGTACAGGGTGGGGCACCAAAAACGAAACAGATCGAATATCTTCAAAACGCATGTGTTTTGAATAACATGCAAAAACACGTCGATTTTTAATACAAGGGGGACATCTTTATATCATAACCTCAACTGTCCTACCTCTCCCCCCACCCCTTGGGCACTATCACCAAAACAATTTGAATAGGGAAAGTAGTAAGTGTGACACATCATTAACAAGGTAATTTCATAAGGAATTCAGCCATGTCAATTTTCGCCACCTAACTTTTTATTTCGGCGCCCTCTTGCGGGAAAAACAAATGTTCCGAATTCCAAATTATGACTGTATTTGCAAGCTATTTTGATATAAATTCGATGACAATGCATTATTGAATTTTTCTAACAGAAAAAACAAAATGGCGGATCCAAAATGGCGGACATGATTTGCAATTATAGTCCGATTCAATTCAAAATTGATATGTGGTGGTTTTCATGGTCGGAAATTATGATTTGTTTGTCAATGCAAAAAGCAAGATGGTGGCTCCAAGATGGCGGACGAAATTTGTAATTCTGGTCCGATTCGAATTAAAATCAGTATGTGTGGACTTTTAGGGTAAAAAATTATGATGTTTTTGTCAATGCAAAAAACCAAGATAGTGGAAGAAATTTGTAATTGTGGTTCGATTCGATTTAAAATTGGCATATGTGGGTTTTACAAGTTTTCAGTATTACTAAACTGAATTAATTAAATTGATAAAAAAAGTTATACAAATGCGCTAAAATGGAAATTAAATTTTTTTAGATGTGTGACGTAGGTTATTCTATGCGTAACAGAATCAAAATTTTACCTCACAAAAATATCTATTTTGTACTCGCGGCAAGCTTTCGAATCTGTTCGAATAATCTGAAAAAAAAATCTCTTTTAGCGCATTTGTTTAAAAGCTTTTTTTATCAATTTTGAATCAAATCGAACCACAATTACAAATTTCGTCTACTATCTTGTTTTTTTTGCATTGACAAAAATATCATAATTTTTTACCCTGAAAATCCCCACACTAATTTTGATTCGAATCGGACCAGAATTACAAACTTCGTCCGCCATCTTGGAGACACCATCTTGTTTTTTTGCGTTGACAAACAAATCATAATATCCAAACTTGAAAACCACCACATATCAATTCTGAATCAAATCTAACCATAATTATTGCAAATCATGTCCGCAATGTTGCAGCCGCCATTTTGTATTTTCTCTTAGAAAAATTCCATAATGCATCATCATCGAATTTATGTCAAAACAGCTTGCAAATGCAGTATCATAATTTGGAATTCGGAACAGTGGTTTTTCCAGCAAGAGGGCACCAAAATGAGTTAGACATGAGTTGACATGGAATTACCTTTTTAATGATGTGTCACACTTTCTACTTTCCCTATTCAAATTATTTGGGTGATAGTGCCCAAGGGGTGGGGGAAGAGGTATGACAGTTGAGGTTATGATAGAAAGATGTCCCCCTTGTATTGATAATCGACGTGTTTTTGCATTTTACTCACAACACATGCGATTTGAAGATATTCGATCTGTTTCGTTTACGGTGCCCCACCCTGTATATTCTTGAGGCCAAATATTTTTTCATCCTAGAAGGTTTTATTTTGTTTTTGTCTCGTATTATAGATAGGTACGATGTCGATGAGTTCGGACTGAAGATTATATTGCAAAATAGTAATAGTATTGCAATACACTTTTATCATGTCTAGTACCTATATGAGCACCGTAGAAGACCTGTTCTGAAAGGATATTATACGTTTTTTTATACTTCATTTTGAGAGCATATTTTTGTAAAATCTCAACTTTTTTTCAGGTGTATTGCAGAAGCTGCTCCCCAGGTCATGTTTCCCTAAAATAGGTGACTCTACAACAATGCAACGTAACTGATTCGTAGCTGACGTATACCAAGAAAATTTTTGACATCTTGTTGGACAAGATACCTACATCTAATTTTTTTTGTAACATATTCTGTTTGTCCCACTGCGAATGATTACCAATGTGAATTTTTGAATATTTCATGCCACGAACTGATTCAGCCTCGATACTCTGATGATCACTTTTATTATCATTACAGAGTTGTTTATAGAATAGAATAGAATATTTTTATTTGACTATGTTATACACAGTTGCATATTAATAGCATGTCACAAAAAAATTGTATATAGTTCGAAATTTAGGATACAAATAACATTGAACACAGTAATTATAATAAAATGGTTGCATATTAATAGCACGTCACAAAAAAATTGTATATAGCTAAAAATTTAGGATACAAATCACATTGCACATAGTTATTATAATAAAAAGTCAGTATGAATAAAAACAATTAAAATAGTCAACACATTAAAAAATTTTGAGTTTGGTGAGAATGAGAAGTCAAACCACCTTGTTCAACACATTTCTGATATTCCTCTATGGAGTAGAAAGAGTTGTTCAACAAAAATGATTTCATAGCTTTCTTGAAGCAGTATATGGTTAACGTATTCAATGATTCAGGTAGAATATTGTAGAGAGGGTAATTCAAAGAGTTATTCATGGACTTTGTGAGTCTATATCTAGGTACTCTGATTTTATGTTATCATCTTGTATCATGCTCATGAATATCAGATTGAATAATTATGTTTGGTAAATTCTTATGGATCTCAAGTAATGTACTCAAAATAAACAAAGATGGGAGGGTCATAATTTTCAGCGTTTTAAACAATGGTCTGCAAGTATCACGATATTTGGCATTTGCCAGGATTCTAATAGCCTTCTTTTGTTGCCTGAAAACAGTTGGAGCTTCCGAGGAGTTACCCCAGAGCAGTATACCGTAATCAAGATGGGACTGGAATAGAGAGAAGTAAACAGTTCTCAGGGTACTTGTATTAGTAATATGCCTCAACTGGCGAATACCGAATAGAGAGCTAGACAATTTGTGATTCAAGTTTTTAATATGACTTGACCAGTTGAGTTTATGATCAATAGTTAGACCCAGTAGTTTTACGTTGAGATTTTCTTGGGTAGATGTATTGGTGGTAAATATCAATTTTTGTGTTTTATCATTATTTAATTTAAGTCGATTGGCAATAAACCAGTTCTCAGCTTTATCCTCTGCATCTGCAGCCATCAAGATTAGGGAATTATAGTCCTTATGAGAATATATGAGGGTGGTGTCATCAGCGAACAGAACACTATCATGAGGTGTTAAAATTGGGGTCAAGTCATCAATATAGATAATGAAGAGTAGTGGCCCCAAAACAGAACCTTCTGGGACTCCGAACTCTACTTCTCTGAAGTTGGACAAACCATTGTTATAAAATACTGTTTGGAATCGATTTGTTAGGTAGGATTTAATGAGGTTTAGAGTAACCCCCCTGATTCCATAGAAATTCAGTTTTTCGAGGAGGATATTAAGAGAAACACAATCAAAAGCTTTGGACAGGTCACTTAGAGTTATACCCATATGGTATCCCTGTTCAAGTCCTTGGATCAGTCTTTCCACAACGTATGATACTGCACCAATGGTGGAACGATTTGACCTAAAGCCAAATTGTGAATTATTGAAAAAGAATTTGTCTTCAAAGTACCTTGTTAGTCTCTGTTTTACTATTATTTCAATTATCTTGGAAAAAATGCATATGATTGATATTGGTCTGTAATTTCCAGTATCATTCATTTTTTAAATATGGGAATTATTTTAGAAAATTTATAGCTATCTGGGAATATTCCTGTCAAGAAGATTAGGTTAATCAGGTCGGTTAAAGGTTCAGTGATGATGTCACTTACTGCTTTTATTATTTTACTGTTGCAGTCATATATATCTGGACAAGAGGAGTTTTTCAGAGAAGCAATTGCGTCTGCGACTTCACTTGGCTCAACGGGTTTCATAAAAAAAGAGGTAGATGGTACAGGAAAGTAATTAAAGCTCAATAATTGTGTGTTCGTTGCTGACGGTAGCGATTTGATGATATTTTCCGCCACATTGCTAAAATATTCAATGAACTGATCAGAAGATGAGTCATCAGAAGGGTTTACACATCTAGTATTGAGATGATTCCGTTCATGGTTGACTAATTGCCAAACTGCTTTCGATTTATTTTCAGAAGCAAGAAGATAATTATCATAAGCAATTTTTTTAGTAGATACTAGTTGTTTTTCATAATATTTTTGAAGTCTTTATATGCTTTCATATCCACTGGATCTTTGGTTGAGTCACAGATAGTTTTAATACACATTAGTTTGTATCTCTTTGATCTGAGTTCATCGTTGAACCAAACTACAGGTTGATTTTTCTTTGATGTATTGTCTGTTGATTTCAATGAAAATGTATTTTCTATCAGATCAAAGAAAGAAATTATCATGAAGGAAGCTAGAAAGTTGACATCTATGTTAGATTTGAATACTTCCCAGTCTAATTGAGATAGCTTTTCCTTGAAAATATTCAGTTTGTGATTTGTAATTCTTCTGTAAGTCTTTTTAACTACTTCTGTTTGTTTAGTATCAATTACTATATACTGGCCTCTATGATCCGAGAGACAAGGATCCAGTACACCTGATTTGCAAGTAGTTGGATTCAAATTTGTGATGATATTATCTAGACAACTGGATTTCTCCAAAGATATTCTAGTAAAATCGTCTATTGTTACAGAGAGACCATAAGAACTCACCAAACCCAAAAAATCGCAAAGTAACAAAGAGTTTTCTTTAAAATCAATAATAAAATCACTCAATAATATGAGCTTCTTATCACAGTTCAGGTATTTTTCAAGGATAGCTTCTAAATTCATGAAGAAAATATTGAAATTACCATTACTACTAGATTTATGAACAGTTATTAAAAGTGTTCTTAAGTCAATAAGTTCAATGCCACAAAATTCAGCATCAATTTCTTCACAGTAGATGTTCAATGTTATAGGTTTGAAGCGGATTCTATCATTCAAAAAAATCTAGTCTTTGACTTCTACAAAAGTAATTAGCCAATTTGTAGCCAGGGATATTAATGAGTTTTAGTTCTTCCTTTTACCAGTGTTCGGAGAGACATAAGATATTGAACTGGTAGTCATTTAAAAATGATTCAAATCTTTCCAGCTTGTTGGATAAACATTGGGTGTTGATGTGGAATATACTCACTGACTTATCGTAACTGATGAGTTTTAGCAAACTATCTTCGGTCAACTTTCTTACGTCACTGTTTCCTTGGGATTTGTCAACCCTAAAAAAGAGTTAGGTTGACGACTGCTTTCGGAAACGTTACAATCTTTTTTGAAGTCATATCTTCTGTAGCCGACTCCTCTTGGCCAGAACAAAGACTTGTAGAAATCTTCTTTGAATTTAAAATCAGCAGCTACCATAAATAATTTCAAGTTGTTATCTGTTTTTATATGTTTAACAATGAAGTTTTCCTTGGGTTGTCCTGTTTCTCCATTTAAAAATGTTTTGATATCTTCTTCCTCAACTTCTTCTTCGACGCGATAAATGTACATCCATACTTTAGGCTTGGCTCCTTTGAATTCACCTCCGTCATCATCCGATTGTCCGATACGACGCGTGTAAGTTTTTTTCCTTTGGACAGTTTGCCCGTCAGAATTGTTAGTGTGGTATTGGTGTTTGGTGTAGGGAACCTCATCAAAAGATGAAGTAGCTCCTGCTTCATTAATATTATTGGTCTCTAAATTTACTATTTCATGGAGTTTTTGTTGAGTTTGTACTCTCATAATTTCGTTTGCCACCAACTTTGAATTGAATGGTGACCCACCATGTGTTTTTGAGATGTTTGTTACGGTTGTGCCACCTTGTAGAATGGAGTTCCCTATGTTTGTTTTCCTTGTACTTGATTCTGATAAGACATTCATTGTTTGTTGTGGTTTTTTGGTGGTTTAATTTTCATTAGAGGTCAAACTTTTTATTTGTTTATCTGAAGGTGTTTTACACTCTATGGATTGTAGGTTACTTTTAGATGATGTTTTTGTTTCTATGTATGCAATTTTCTCGTGCAATAATTTGATCAACTCCTCTTTGTCAGAAATAATTTTGTTTTTATCAGCCAGCATTTGTTGGAGAAGTTTGATTCCTTCTTTGAGGTAGGTTTTTTCGACGATGTTTATGTCACACATACCTTGATCAGTTTCGTGCTTACATCCTGCGTTTTTTTGTTCACTGGATTGTTTTAAACATGCTGGGTGGAATCCATCTTCACATTTATTACACTTCACTTTTGTCACAACTTTTTTTTGACAATGTTTACACGTGTAATTTTCAATTTCTTTAAGAGCGACTGAAAGCGAACCTGCAGCGGCCGCCATAACGAATAGGTTGGTAGACCATATTTTTATGGACCGAAAGGTATGTGAATTGTTTTTTTCGAATTGATAGTATAATGAAAATAATAGTGTTAACTTTGTTTCACTAATATATTTAAACTTGTAAAATATAACTTGTATCTTAGTCTATTTGAAACTCATACTGAAACTATCCATAACTGCCCTCTTCGGTTGCGGCGCTATTTATATGTGTACAGAGTCCTCTTCAGAATCCTCGGGTAATTCTGGAACTTCTAGATTGTTCGGTCGCTGTTCTACCAGATGGCTCTGGGCTGTTATGACAGTACGGAATTCGTGAGTGGTGACATCATCGTTGATTTCTAGTGAATGCCGGTGATGTGTACTGTGGAAATGAGGAGACAGGTCTAGCCTCAGTTCGTTATATTGCCTCCTTCTCAAAGACTTTTCTTCCCGAAATATCATCCTTGGAGTGTGACGATACCTGCATGACTTTCCACATCTGCACAGTGAAGTTTGATGGTAATAAAACTCCACAGTCTTAATGTTTGGTATTGGAAGATGGTTACAGCACACCAAATTCTCAATGCCGCTGTATCTGAATATCGTCTTCAACATACTTCTTATAACTCTCCAATCCAACCAGTCAATAACACAGAAAAATGTTGGGATTGCCTGGTATACCAGATTCTTGCCACCATCGTATCTCTTAGTTATACGAGACTCTTCCAGACTTCTTCATACAACGGGTAATCCCGGGAATGCTTCTTGGTAACCAGGTAGTAGATGTTTCTCTGGCACTTCTTCAACTGTAGCTCTCCTCCAACTCATGGGTTCTGCTCCCGTAGTTCCTGAAGACCACCAAATTTCTCATTAAACACTACAGCGATACCTCTGGACATTCGAAGATACTCCGCCATTCAGTGAGCTAGTGCGAAACCATCCTGCACCTTGAAAAGGTCTCGTGGCACTTCTCGATTTACTACGTGTGGCACCTTCTGTCTTTTCGAGCACAAGGATATGAACTTCTGGAATGTCATCTCATTCTCCGATGGCCTGAGCTTGCCAACTTGGTCGTGATTTCTAGCGTAAGGAGCCAACCTATCGAAATGAATGACCCTTCGTTTCCCCCGAAGTGGCTCATGGGATCGGTAGACAAGATCGTTTATCCTTTTCATGATTTTATATGAACCTTCCTACGAGTTCCGCAACATTGGTGACAGTCCATGTTGACGTTTGAAGTTGTACAGCCAAACTAGGTCACCAACCAGATTTCCTTCAGCATTGGCCTTGATGTCGTAGGTCTTTTTCATCCTGTTGCTACCCTGAATGTTCGAATGGATTCGTTCCTGGATATCATCCATTCTCTGCCGGTTTTTGCTGACTGCTCTCTCGCGTTATCCTGTCCTGGTGGAGTCCCAAACTTCAGGTCAAATGGAAGTAGCAGTTCTTGGCCTATCAGGTAGCAAGTGTTTGACAGATTGAATTGTGTACTGTGGAACGATAGACCATCAGGAACAAATAGAACTACTTGTCCCAGTCTCTTTTATGGTCAGAGACTACTACTGAAGTGGTGGTTGATAGTCATGTTCATCCTCACTACCATTTCATCAGACTGTGGATGTACAGCCGTGGTTGTTGTTTGGCGGATGTTCAGTATTCGACATATTTCTTGGACCAGGTTGGATTTTACATTTATGCCTTGGTCCGAGTGCAGCTCCAATGGAACACCTAATCGATATATCCACTCTTTCACCAAGACGGCAGCGAAGGTAATGGATTTCGGGTTGGGCAGCGCATAGGCTTCGGCCCACTTGCTACAGTAGCCCATTGCCTGAAGAATATATTTATTTCCGTGGTCAGATTTGGAAAAAGGGCCTGTGATGTAAATGGCGATTATCTTGAATAGGCTGCCTACGTTCCACTGACGCACCGGGGCTTTGGATTTTATTCGAAGTCTACTGATGGCAGTAAATACAGCATACTTTCTGCAACAGTCCTGGACGTGAGCTTGTCAATTGGCTCAGTAAAACCATTGCCTCACTTTCTACAAGGTCTTCGTCACTCCCAGATGTCCTCTAGCGACCTCATCATGGATTTCTTAAAACCATCCCCGTCATCTGTTGCTGGGTAGAACTCTCTACCGTCTGTCTTCCTCGCCATCTTCGTATTCCAACACACGTTTCAGGACCCCATTTTCGAGGGTGAGGACATTCCATCGGGCGCAGTAAGATCTAACGGCGAGTAAATGGAGATTTACTGCGATTTCCTGCGACGACGATCTTCAATTATTCTTGTTCCAGCCGATGACTCTTGGTCTTTCTGGATTTTGTCATTATTCCGGTCATCATCTACTGCAGGAGTTCTACAAATTGTCACTTCCTGTTCTTCTGCTCGTCGGCAATGAGAGCAGTCATCTGGGCATCTCCGCGACAGGGTATATGCATTCTTATGACTAGTCCCCGCTCGATGTTCAATTTCTAAGTAAAATTCTTCGAGCCTCTCGATCCAACGTGCTACTTGACCCACTGGATTTTTTAACTGTAACAGCCATTCGAGAGCTGCATGGTCAGTTCTCAACAGGAATCTTGTCCCATACACGTACTGGTAGAAGTGCTCCACTCATTTGACAACAGCCACCAGCTCTCGCCTGGTGATACAATAATTGTGCTCTGGTATACTTAAGGTCTCATTGAAGTAACCAATGACTTTCTCTTGTCCCTCTTGTCCCACGTTGCTGGAGTCCGTGTCCAGAATATTTCCCGTTTGGCAGAGGATATCTCAGAATAGGTGCGTTGATCAAAGCTCCTTTTAGCATCCTAAATGAGCGTTGGCACTCCTTGGACCACTGTTTAACCTTCTGCGTGAGCCTGGTCAGTGGTTTAGCGATGTTGGCGTACCGCAGCACATTTCAGCGATAGTATATGCAGACCCCTCCTTCATTGCCATGAGTTTCTGGTTGTCAACTACAACTCCTTTCCCAGAGGCAATGTGTGCAAAGTAGCGTACTTCTTTTTGAAACAGATGTCATTTCTTGGGGCACAGTTTCAATGTGTAAGTTTTCAGTCGCAGAAATTCATTCACTAGATTATTTTACATAGTCCTCGATGATCCATGATCTGCTGACCACAATTATGTCATCGAGATATACTAGACACGTCTCCTATAAGAGTTCCTTCAGAACCGTCTACATCAATCTTTCGAATGTGGACGAAGCATTACAAAGCCTGAGTGGCATAACGGTGAACTGCCACAATCCTGAGCCGATGGTGAAGGCTGACGTTTCTTGATCTTTTTGAGCCAGTTCTACATACTCTTCAGATCAAGGTTTGCTTCCTAAAACCAGTTCAATTGGTCACCATAAACTCACCATAAACAGTTGCTGGCTTCCCTGTTGCTGTACGTAGCTTCTAAGTTGATGGTTCGATTCTTGCCAGTGTTGTGGAAAGATTAGTACCAAAATTTGATCTAGTTACACCTGTGTCTAGCAGCATGGTGTTAGGCTCGTTGTTGATGAGTCCGTTTATCCGTTTCATCTTTGATTTCCTTCATTTTTGTCTCGACGGTTCCCATCCCATCTTCTAAAACAGCGTACAGATCGACGCCCCAACGCATACCAAGGCACATGTGGACAGATATTTCGATGCGTTGGAATCGGTGTGTATGGCGGCTGCGAATGCACTCCAATGCATTCCAAGGCAACCGTTGGCGTTGGCCTGCGTTCGGTCGCCTAGCGGTAAATCGAAGAGACGTTCGATTTGATCTGGACGAGAATTTCTAACTTTTTCACTTTCAGTCGTTGGCAAGTATTCGCTGGAGTCAGACGTTCATTATTGTTGTATTCTACTTTTCAGTTTTTGGCTTCACTAGAAAAAGTTATTCATTAAAAATATCTGGAGTCATTCTGCATACATTTCTGAAATGTCCACCATCTTCACCTTGGAGGTCCTCTAATAAGTGACTTCCGTTATACAAATGTCTGTTTTAAAAGGCGTTGTCACCCACCAACGCCTGTGCTGATGTTTTCTCTTCTTTTTTGTGGCTAAATAATGTGATATTGAAAAACCCACATTTGTTAATATATCTTCCTCATCGCTTGACATTTTATTTCTAGCTCTTCATGCATCGAACTGAATTCAAAAACATTCTTGCGCAAAATGACCGAACCACAACCAACGGTGTCCAGTTCTAAATAAAAAATCTGCCAATGATCAAATTCGATCGAGTTGGCATTGATTTGCATTTGAACTTGGTCTGTATTCGAATTTCCTAGAAGTTTTTCCTGAAATGTTTCTTCCACATTCTTTGATTTTTGTCGCAGTTCTTCTTTCAAGGTTTTAGTAGAGTTTATTCATTATCGAACTCATATCATCTCCGAGAACTTCTAATGAAAATGTTTCGATTCCTTACCTTTTTGTATTGGTCCTTCTGCAAGTCTAACGACCTTTTTTACCAGTTGTTTTCAGTCATCACAAATTTGTATTTTAGTCTCTGTGCACGAAATATCCGTGTTACACAAAAAGTTTATCTGTTCATTGTTTTGAAATCAGAAAACTGTTCACCACGCAAACACTTGCTTCACTGACTAACAGTCTATTTTACTGGAAAAAGGTCTATTAGTTTTTTTTGCTACAGGGAGAGTGTTCGCTACACTTACTTTTTATTTATTTTCTAAAACCCACTTCTGATACCACCGTGATGAAAATAATAATCTCAACTTCGTTTCACTAATTTATTCAAACTTGTAAAATATAATGGTAATGATTAGATCTATTTTGCCCGAACTTCTTCTGGTTTCTCAAGGTGTTCTCGTTCACAGCAGCCCCTCAAGCCTCAATTCCTTGAGGAATTTGAGAATTTTGAGGGGGTCTATTCGTGATATCTCTCCCACCGTCAGCTGGTGTGATTCTAGTATATTCGATCTCTTGTATTGTACAGCATAACACTCCATCAATACATGGTAGGGTGTTTCTGGATGTTTCCCACATAATCTGCAGGTGCTGTCCTCCTCTAAGCCCAGCTTCCTTAGTTATTCTTTGAGTCTGCAATGCCCCGTCAGAAATCCCATGATTGTCTTAGGACTAGTTTTGCTGCGGTTAATCAGTGTCTTCGATCTTGCTCCGTTGGAATTGCCGAGGAGATCTTTGACCTGTCTTAGCCCAGGAAGTCTCTGCCAGGATGTTGCTCTCATTGCTTCTTCAGTTTTATTGAGTTCATCTTGGAAGTAAGATTTTCCAATTCCGCAGAATGGTTCTGAACCGATCAGTGGCGTTGATGCCCCTTTTCGTGCCAGGGTGTCTGCTTGTTCATTGCCCTCTACTCCAACGTGCCCCGGCACCCAGAGGAGGATCACCTTGTTGTTCCTGCCTAGACCATTGAGTTTGTCTAGGCATTCCCAGACCATCTTCGAGTTGATGTTATATGAGCTCAATGCTTTGATGGCTGCTTGACTATCGGAGAGGATTGCGATTTCCTTGTTCCGATATTTCCTGTTTCCTGAATACACCTTTCTATGGAGTGAATTTCCGCTTGAAAAATGCTAGGAAACTGGCCCATGGGTTCGGAGTATATGGTGCGAGGCCCAAAGACTCCTTTTCCAGTTCCGTCGGGAGTTTTTTTGGACTCGTCCGTGTACCATGTTATGGTGTTCCTTTCCAGTGCTCGAATGAATTCTCTGCTCCATTCTTTCTTGGTAATCAATTCCGTTCGATAAAATTTCTCGAAACTAAATTTCCTGAAAATTTCGTTGGGAGATCGGTAAGGTGTGCACTTTCTTTTGGGGGTTGAGCCCCTCAAACTGTATGCTGTCTCTTTGAGTCCGACTTTAGCCAACCTGAGGTTTGCTCTCCAAGCAGTTCTTCTCACCATGATATGGAGAGGATTGAGGTCCAGAATGACCTATATAGCTGCTGTTGAAGTTGAAATCATTGCTCCTGTTATGTTGTGGCGAGTTTGGTTCTGCCGTGCCACACCACTGCTCCGTTGGTGATCATAGGTCTCACTATCATGGTGTACATCCATCGCAGTATTGATGGGTTACAGCCCCACGTTTTTCCTGCAAAGTTCCTGCACACCATCAGTAATACTTTTGCATTATAAGTGATCTTTTCTACGTGTCTGTTCCAGAGTAGTTTTGAGTAAGCCATACATACTCCACCTCTTGCTGTCAAGACGAACAGTCCTTAGGTGCTGAAACTAGTGAATGGTACCACTGTGGTATTTAATAAGTTGATTTTCAACCCCATAGAGAGGCACCTCCTTCTGGTAGTCTCTAGCTCCCTGTCTATGAGATCGCAAAGGGTTTCTTCGAATTTGCTCTTGGTAATAATGACTTTGTCGTCAGCATATCCAAGGCAAGTGACTTCGTTCCCGGTAAGTGTTCCGAGTAGTTCGTATACTACGAGACTCCACATCATAGGTAATAGCAAATATAACTTGTGATGTATTTTATGTACAGGTCGACAAGCATAAGGATGCCTCTGAGATGCGCAAACGATAGAAAGCGTGAGTAGATGTGCGACAAAGATCGACTACTGTTTACGGCTGGTTATCATCGGATTGTACAATCGGGAGAGAAATTTTTCTGCAACACGTAGGAACGTAGGTTCTTATCTGAATTTTCATTAATTCCTAATGAACTGTTCGAATAATATAATTGTCTGTGATCACTGGACCGTTTATGAAAATTGCATAATTTTCCCGAAACCATAAGTGCAAATAAAGTATGACTAGAAAAAGAATGCATCGCCACACAATATCAGAAATAGGTAAATAAATATAATAAAGAACACGAGGAACATACTTACAGAAGTTGACTAACAATATCACATGACCTCTGACCACTGCCAAATCAGCATTGTCCATGGTAACTTTTGATTTTTTGTTTCTCTTTTTATTTGGAGTTGAGAATTGTTCCATTTCACCTTTTTCAAATTTATTCATTTCTGAATTAATTTTCCTAATGCTTCTAACGCAAACTCCCGTTGCTGCAGCAACTCGTTCTTGAACCTTCACAAGAGGAATACTGGTTTCACCTATCATTGCTTCTGCCTGCATAAATTTGATGACATTACTGACAATTTCCCTACTTTGTCCACTCAGAATCTTATTTCTCACTTTACTGTTTGAGGGCATTTTCAAACACAACAAACTACACTATAACCTATCTAATAATATTTCAAAACTATACACAACACAAGGATTTCAAATTCAACACACAATCAGAATAACGCCACAATAATTTTATTCCACTGACTGTACACTCACTCCTTGGCCCCACTCCAGGGTTGTGTCTACTGCGCAACCAATTCTCGGAGGCATCCTTAGGCTTGTCGACCAGTACATTATCTGCTAACTCAAACTTTAACTATCTCTATCTGTCCTCTACGGTTGCTGCGCTTTATATGAGTACAGATCTTTTCAGAATCCTCTGGAACTTCTAGGTTGGTCGCTCACTGATCGACTAGATGACTTTGGGTATTCCGACATACGTGAGTGGTGACATCATAGTCGTTTATATGTAAACGCCGCGCCGCGGTGAGATGAACTATGCAAATAAGTCGACAGCTCCGGTCTCCATTCGTTACAATATTTAGGAACTTACTGCTGAGGGCAGATACCTTGGTTTGCCCCCCGTCCTAGATCCGGGGATGATCATGAGACGTCTTGCTGCCCTAAAGACTCATTGTTTTTTGTCTAGATTTCGAAAGCTTTGGAAATTGTTGATATCAAGAAAATTGGTCTGTATTTAGTCATGTCTGCCTTTTTCTTATAGACTGGTTTAACAGCAATTTTCAAAGAAATTGGAAATGCCCATTTCTCAAAAGATTCGTTGATTGTTCATATAATTTACAATATTTTTCATTCTTTCACATGTGATTTTATCCTAGGGGCTTTTCGATTTTTCAAACTTTCAATGATTTTAAACACTTCTGATAAGAACGATGAATTTGGAGGAATGTTTTTATTTCTATTTGGTACTTGTTATTGTTCTATTTTGTCGGCTAGTTTTTCCCATTACTGGTGAAATGTTCAATGAATTTGTTTGTAATATCTTTTCTATTTTTTGAATATTGTTTTTCATGTCTTCCATTTCTTTTAAAATATTTTTGGTTTGTTTTCGATTAGTATTTTCCATCATTCAATTCCAGAGAAGTTTTCAATCATATTTATTTATGTTTATATGGTGTTTATAGTACTAGTTGGTAGCCGAGTGGTTAAAGTGACATCGTTTCAATCACTTTGGCTGCAAGTCGGCGATGGTTCAAAGCATGGCGAATGCAGAAATTTTTCTGCAAAAAAGTGCTAGGAATCGCACGTATAAAGGTAAGACCTTGTTAATCCTTGGCTCGCACAAATTTCGACTTGTGAGGGATGCCGTTCGTAAGGGGACGACAGCTGGTTAACGGAAAAAACAATTTCAGCGGTGGGTCAATCATATTTCTGTGAGCTTTGAAATTATTTATACTATCAACTATTGGGTTTTTCTCATTATCTGATATAATCCATCTGTTCAGAATCTTCTGGAAGTTCTGGAACTGTGATGGTCGGCTCGTAAAACGTTCGTCTCTCAAGTATATGTTCGTGGGTTGAATTCCTAGCATGATCATTGGTCTCGTGAATTGCAACACACGTTGAAAGGCAAGGGCTACGTCATCCGTAGATGGCACAAGTCTCTCGAAGACTCCTGAGTGTTGTGCGTAGTGACGCAACAGGTTGACGGAAATAACCATTTTGACAACTTTAATAATACAACGAATTCTTGTGGAACACAACTATCACTACCGCAAATTCAAGTGGTTGACGAATACCGTCCAAAATGGTTATGATTGTCAAATAGATTCCTAAGAAGATTTCGAATTTTTCAGATTAACTCGACTTTTGTTCAATAATTATCTGACTAGAGTTATAGTTTAGTCAGGAGTTATGATAAGAAATATATTCTGAATATCGAAAGATTTCAATTTTGCATTATCTGGAAGTGACACTTTATTTTATCGATTAAACGTTGGGATGGTAAATCAAAAACAAAAAAGACAGAACTTTCAAATTCGAGAAATCAGGAGTACTTATATAAGTTACATTGTGAAAGTTGCCCTCTGATGGAGTATCAAGCAATGGATTTGCAAAATAACTTTTCAACTCAGGAGAGAAAAATATACGTCAGATTGACCATTATTAACAACTACAACATTTTGTTTTGTTTCTCAAGCATTGCTGATAGAAAATATTATAAACAACAAAGGACAATAAGGACTATTGCATTATAAATTTCAACACTCCCCTTTAATGCAATAATTAACTTATTTTAACTAAACCTAAACCCTTGGCACAAAATTCATGTTTCGGTTTTGGTAGAGCTCTAGTACAAATATCTGCTAACATCTCAGATGTATGAAGATAAGTCAGCACGATTTCACCTCGATCAATCTTCTCCCTGATGAAATGAAAACGAACGTCGATGTGTTTCGTTCTTCGATGCATAACAGGAATCGTCGCAATTTTCTGGGCACTCTGATTGTCGTTGAACAAAGTGACAGGTTTGGAAACGCCTAATATCTCCGACAATATATTTTTCAAATGAATTGCCTCCTTTGTGGAATCACTCAAAGCCATATATTCGGCTTCACAGGTAGACATTGCAACTGTACACTGTTTTTTGTACTCCCAGGAAGTAGCAGCATTTGCAAATTTGTACACAAAACCAGTGAAAGATTTTCTGTCAGAGACGTCATTGGCCCAATCTGCGTCTGCAAATCCTTCCAAGATACTTTCTTTGTTTCTACTGTATACCAGACCAATATTACTGCTTTCTTTTAGGTAACGGAGCACACGTTTGACAGCTTGCCAGTGTTCTATCGAATGATTCGTATTGAACTGGCTCAAATACGAACAAGCGAATGAAATATCAGGACGGGTCATAACACTCAAATACATCAGACGTCCAATTACTTGCTGATATGGAACATCTTCTGTACAGTTTTCAAAATCATGTTTGAACTTCACATTGACATCCATTGGGGTACTCACTGGATTGCTGTCCTGCATTCCGAATTCTTTCAGCAAATCAAGTACATATTGCTTTTGAATGAGAGTAATTTGCTCATTTCTTTTGTCATAGTCAACATTCATTCCAAGACGGTGGCTAGTCACACCCAAGTCTTTGATTTGGAGATATGAAGCGACTTTTTTGATTAATATGTCAACTTTACGATAATCATTGTAAAACAGGAAAAAATCATCGACATACAAAGCTAATATGACGATTCGATTGGAATCAATTTTGAAATATAAGCATGTTTCGTGGCGTGATCTTTTGAATCCCAGAGAATTGAGGACCTCATCGATCTTCTTATTCCATGAACGAGCTGATTGTTTCAAACCATATATGGCTTTTCGAAGAAGACAAAACTTTTTCTCTTCTCCCGCAACGACGAAACCCTCTGGCTGAGACATGTAGATTTTTTCTTCTAAGTTGCCGTTGAGAGAAGCTGTTACAACGTCTAAATGCTTCATTTCAAATTTATACTGAACTGCTAGTGCGAACAGAAAACGCAATGAGAAATGTCGTATAACAGGAGAAAATGTTTCGAAAAAATCAATTCCATATTTCTGCGTAAATCCTTTTGCAACAAGCCTTGCTTTGAAACACACTATTTCTCCATTTGCATCCCGTTTGAGTTTGAACACCCATTTTGATTTCACGATATTTTCATTATCGGGTTTGCCAACCAACTCCCATGTATGATTTTTATTGAGAGAATCAATTTCACTTTCCATTGCAGCTTTCCACTCATTGCTATAATCACTAGAAATAGATTTGTTTCAGATTGTGTGGTAAAGCATAAAATCTGGATACTTCTTAGATGCACGTTGCCGCTGTGGATATCTGGTTCCTACATTCACGGCAGAACTTTCTCTTTCGTCGTTTTGTGGTAAATCACCAATTTCTTGAAAATTATCCTCGTTTTCAACACTTTCTTCGACAAATTCGTGATGACCATCATCTTCTGGAGTTGAATCTGCCGTAAATGGTAACATTTGATTCAGAGGAGTATTGGGATTCACTTCTGGAAAAGTTGAATAGGATTTTTCGTATTTGTCCTCCAAGAATATCACATCTTTAACCCTAGATACTTCATGGTTTAATAAATTGAAAAGTCTATAAGCCTTAGACTCTTCCGAATATCCAACAAACATCATTTTTTGGCTTTTTGGATCCAATTTCTTCCGCTTTTCTTCAGGAATATGAGCATACACCATACATCCAAAAATGCGTAGATGACTAATATCAATTTTATGACCTGTCCATTTCTCCTCTGGTGTTTTACCAGGTAAAACTTTGGTGGGGGATCTGTTGATGAGATATACAGATGTATTTACAGCTTCCGACCAAAAACGTTGATCACATGAACATTCATTCATCATTGATCTTGATTTATCCATGATTGTTCTGTTCATGCGCTCGGCCACTCCATTTTGCTGCGGAGTGTAGGGCACCGTGAGCTGATGTTGGATACCAGAATTCTTCAAAATACTTTCGAATGAACGGTTTGTGAACTCTGAACCATTATCAGTTCGTATTCGCTTTATTTTTCGTTCTGTTTCTGTCTCCACCTTCAATTCTTCAAAAACTGATTTCACGTCACTTTTATTTTTGAGGAAGTATACGAAAACTTTTCTGGAACTATAATCAATCAAAGTATAGAAATATTTACTGCCACCCCAAGATGAAACTGGCATTGGGCCACAAAGATCCATATGTACGAGATCCAATTTTTCACTTGATAATTTGTGCTTGTCATTTTTGAAAGCTTGACGATAATGTTTTCCTTGTATACATGGTTCACACTGAAGTCCATCGATATCATCTTTGAATGGAATTCCTGTAGCTAAGTTATCTCGTAGTAATTTCATGCTGATCCGATTGAGGTGTCCTAGTCTTTTGTGCCATAATATATTCAGTAGTATCAAGGCGATATATGACACCAATTTGACTAGCTGTGGCTTGTATTTCACCCTCTACTCTGCAATTTGTCGATTCTAGTATTCTGCAACCATTTTCGTCGAAAACTGCAACATATCCTTTTGAGACTAGCTGGCTTACGGATATCAAATTGGAAGCTAATTTGGGAACATATGTAACACTGGATATCATTTGAATGTCTGAGTCTGCTTTCAAATAAACAGGAACATCACCAATTCCTTCACTGTACAGAATTTGATTATTGGCCACTGACACTTCCAAACCATTATTTGTTTGATTTGTGAAATTGACGATCCAGTCCTTACGGTAAGTCATGTGCGTGGATGCACCAGAATCAATATACCAATTCTGTTGATTTGCTTGGCATCCTAAAGCAGTGAGCAAAACTTTATTTTTCGATTTTGCGCCTTGCTTCTTCTCGGATTTCTTGAATTGATTTATTGGAGATACCTCAGACAGTTCTTTTTTCGGACAGCTTTGTTTATAATGTCCAGAGGAACGGCAGTTCCAGCACCAAGGTTTCTTATTTTTGTTGAACTTCGTATACTTCTGGTTGGTGTACAGGGCTTGTTTTGAAGGGTATCGTTTACTATTCCATTTGGTATCTTGAAGTAATTTTGATTTGATGAAATCACTCGTGATGGAAACATCAGAATGTTCAATAGCCATAACCATTGGTTCATAACTCTCTGGAAGACCCTGCAGCATCATGTCACCAAGTAATTCATCATCAACTGGCTTACTGACTGAACTCAACTTTTGAGAGATGTTCATGAACTCATTGACATAATCCTCCATTTTATGAAAATTCTTCAGTTTGATGGAACACAGTGATCGAAGTAAAGTTATCCGCCTATTGAGACCCTTATCTTCGTAGGCTGATTGCAATTTCGTCCAAGCTTCACTAGCTGTAGCTGCTGTTCGTATATGGGAATAGCAATTGGGTTGGACCATTAGACATATTTTGGTTAAGGCTTATTGGTCTTTTCTTGCTTTTACTGGCCCTGCAGTTATGTCGGCTTCAGGATATCCCACAATACTGCACTACAAATCTTCATGTTTCAGAAACATACTCATGGCAAAATTCCAGTCATTATAATTATCACCACCTCGAAGATTCTCAAAATATGGTAGAGAGCTTGATGATCCTTCTGTTGAAGAAGTAGTGGACGGTGTAACTTCGTTCGGCATTTCAAACGATCCTTTCTTCTCTCCAATTGAAATAATTAGGAACTATTCAGTTATGCACGTATATCTGGGCCCATAACCTGATGGAATATCAAGCAATGGAATTGCAAAATAACTTTTCAACTCAGGAGAGAAAAATATACGTCAGATTGATATTTTTATTTATTAACAACTACAACATTTTGTTTTCATTTTTCAAGCATTGCTGATAGAAAATATTATAAACAACAAAGGACAATAAGGACTATTGTATTATAAATTTCAACACCCTCTAGGGTATATATTGGCTAAACTGGTAGAACATCTAAAAATCGCACTCATGAATATCATGTGAACAAGAAAACAGATAAACAGATTCATATCATCTTTCAGAAGGAAATCACACTTCTGAAGAAGAATTTAAAATTTCACATATAGAAAATGAAGGATTGAAGTTGAATCATTTAAAATCATTAGAAGTTTATTGGCTAAAAAATTCAAACATATTGCTTAAGGACCAACTTGATTTGAATAACACACCTTTGTTAAATTAATGTTTTTGGAAGTAGAAATTGTTAGAATCTCAATCTTTGAGGTCATTTCATTAATGAACATATGATAGAGGTTGTAATCTCTGTGACTTCAATTAGTATACTTACCTGGAAGAAGAAGTCCCTTTTGATGATTGCAATGGGGTATATTTATATATATATAAAGATAATTTCACTTGTACCTATATTTGTTTGAAGAAGCTACTGTGTTAGCGAAACATGTGATTGAATTGACTTTGTGAAAAGCAAATCGTTTTTGGTGTAGTTTGTACAATTTCAGCTAGTAAATGAATGTGTTACGAGTTTATTTTGCACTAGAAAACCATTTCTGTTTTAATACAATAACAACAGAAATTCCCTCTCATTGATACAAACTTTCGTCTCTGCACGCTACTGTTTCAAAATGATAACTTGATCGTTCTCGTGTACAGCTGTTTTCGAATCTTAGTAATTACTCTTGCCCTGCTTGTTCGAGCAGACATAAACTACCCTTAAGCTGATGACAGTTATCAGTTGTTCTATTTTGCGGTATGACAGCGTTATGTTGTAAACATACTTTTGGTTAGTCTATTGTTTTGTGGTTGGAAAACCGTAACATTCCTTCTCTGTCTCTATTCTGTGACATTGAGGTACTTCACTTTCGAATACTCGACCTTGTTTGTATTTGGTTCTGAGATTGAGCAAGGATGGCGTTCTCGTCTTGGTTCAGTTGGCAACACTGAATCTCCAGGTGTTCTGTTCACCTGAGTCGTTGTCCAATTGTTCGAAGGAGTAGCTCGAGGTAGTTCCCGGACTGATCTCACAGACCACGAACAAGCAAGGAAGCGCCTTGTCTGAGAGTGATAGTGATAGTTTTCAACTTTGACGTCTGAGTCATGACGTTTTCTGGTTTGATTCGGAATTAGACGTTGATGGCACTGGCCTGAGCTATTTTAATTTTCCTATCGGATTAAATTTTGATCATCGTAGTTTGATCTTGAGAAAATTCATATCTGGCGATTCCCTAATAATGTTTGCGATATTTGACGCTGTATATTTTCGAGGAAATCTTTCTGTTCGGTTTCCAGATTTGTGAGGTTGAGGGCCTGTAGTCATTTCTTCATCGGTAAAACCGCTGGAATGAGAAACAAGATATCAGACAGCAAACAGGACATCAAAGCTGTTACCAGAACACTCCCACTTAAAAGAGGGTGTCCCACCACTGTGATTGTTTCCAATACCGTTTATTGGTGCTCCACTGTTGTCTTTCTACTGTACTGCTGGAGTTCTACTGTTACACACAGTGTGTGTAATATCAATTAATATATTTTACTAGTAAGGGACACGACTATTTCTTTTATTCTGGTCCAG
Organism: Chrysolina oricalcia; assembly: GCA_944452925.2. Lineage (NCBI taxonomy): Eukaryota > Metazoa > Arthropoda > Insecta > Coleoptera > Chrysomelidae > Chrysolina > Chrysolina oricalcia. The sequence goes on from OX101819.2 coordinate 39,861,823, forward strand.
GCTATCCAAGCATAAGAGAAGACAAAACCTCTACATGTTTATTATATATTATTTTTATACCATTCGGGGTATTTATCGTTTGATATTTTAGTAATATTAGTGCAGTGGATTGTTCCATTCCATCAGGGTGGTTTCAGATTTTTCACTGGCCGTGGCGATCCGGAAAATTAAACCCCATATTTCAATCTTATCGAAATCTATATTTATTGTCGAACCCACAACAACTGAGCTCCTGGGTATGTTAGTGGCGTGAAACATCATTGCACATTCACTACTCTCCTTTCCTAAATTTCGATGTTTGAAATTTATCAGTGGAAAAATGTCGGCTAGTTATAATTATATATAATTATAATTGATTCCAATATAACGATTGAATAAATTTCGTTTTCTTCGCTGCATGCTGCATTGACTTTTCAAAACTTAACAATTATCTCTTCTCTTCTGCACCAGTAACGAAACGAATTCATTGAAAATAAAAATTGTTCAAAAATTGTTCTTCCTGTCAACTCACAGCACCCTTACAAGCGACCCTCAGAAGTCTTCAAGAGACTTGTGCGAGCTGGGGAAGAGCGAAGATGGCAGTATGAGGCAGTATGAGGCAGTAGGCTTACAAGCTATTCATAAATGACCAAAAATCAGATAGTGCAAATTGAAATAACTTAGGGATGTGTTCTAAGAGGTGTGTTGTTGGGTTGATTCAATGAATAACTGTTTTGCAACCCACTACCTATCCCACTCAGCCATGAATATTCATAAAGTTGATAATGTTACCTTTTTTCTAAAAAAGCCTTCAAAAATACAATTTTGAGACCCCGTATGAAAGGTGTTCCAAATAATTTCCAAATTACTCCACATCATATAATAAAACGGAAGTGTTTCTCAACTAATCGAATAAAGGCAAGAATGATAATTCACCCTGTTAGTAAGTACTCTTTTCTTTTTCTTTTCTTTTTTAGAAATTGTATTCTTAACGTTCCTTATAATTTCCACAAATAAGATACAAAGAACAAATTTTCAGATTTGATGCAATAACATATCATAAATAATATTTTTGGATTTGATCAGAGAACTCTTTTCAAATTTAAATACATGGCGTGGAAATATGTTTCACTATAATTATTTCGTTATGAAGGGATATATTATTTCACTCTCAGTTCCTTTTTTCTCTTGTAACGAAGTAGTTTTCTATTCAACATTTGATGAAAAAAAAAACATGGTCTTTGTTCATTTCATTTCCATCCGTTACTATTGTTGAAAACTGTTGCCATACTTAGGTAGGTAAATGAAAAATGGGTGGAATAGTTTTTGCTGCAATCGATTCATAGTTCCAATTTATTCATCATAATCTTGTTTAAATCAAGACTTGATGACGTGAAGCATTGAGGGGTATTCTTCAATAGTTATCTAAGAGCGGGTTTTGGTACACTGTTCATCTATGATAATACGGTTTTATTTTCAACTGCATGGATGACAGAGGCGCTTTAAAATAGCCAAAAAAAATTCAAAATGCCTTTGAATAAAAACGAATTCAAATTAAAATGTTGATAAAGAATCTGTCTATTTCTTTTCAGATACTCTTGTTGAAAGAATAGTTATTTATGCAACAAGTGCAAAAAGTGAATGTTTATAGCACTCGACGTGAAATTGTCCGACGAGGCCGTTAGGCCGAGTTGAACAACACGTCGAGTGCAATAAACAATTTTTGCACGAGTTGCATTCAACATTTTCTCTACGTTCATGCAAAAAGCAAAAAATGATTTATTGAGGTGCGGCACTAGGTGTAGGAAAATGAAAAGCGCAACTTGAATACTTTATTATTAATATCGATTTGCATTGAAACAGGAACTAATACGTTACGAACAACTTAACTCAAACTTCATTTTTACCCTCAATGTTGAAAGTGAATGAACAATTGGTGCAATTTTCAATATGAATATTTCGTAGTGAAGTACCTATTGACAATCTCACAGAATATCTGCTAAATATGTAGTAGGTTTAAACGTTTATGTTTGTCATGATGACAGCACGTTGAAGTAGAATGACAGATGAGTGCAATAAAAACTTTATTGCACTAGTGCAATAAAGAACTTCTTTTTCCACTGAATATAGTTCAATAAAGTTTTGCTATTTGCATGAATGTAGAAAAAGTAATTAAGTTCAAATAAGACACAATACAATCATTTTACTTATAGTATTCACGTCAAACACGTTCTTTTCCAATCCAATAAATGACTCTGGATCTGAGTTTATAACGTGGAGATAATAATGATAGTTTCACGGAATCCCAAAAAAAACTTTATCAAATTAATATTCCCTAACAAATTTGTACCTGAAACTACTGAAATCTAGAACTCACGATAAAATATTTTTGGGTTATATTATAATATACACACCATAAGCGTTTTTTTCGATTAATTTGATACAATCATATAAAATTACACTACTATTTTTCTCAGAACAAAGTGATAATGCGTATTATTCGATATATCAATAAAAAACATCCTTGGATGTATTTGAGTTGTTTACTCCGAAAAGAAAAACTCCCAAGCCTGCCTGCCTAATATCAATAAAATAAACAATTTGCAGCATTCACACATTTACAGGCTATAACTCAAGGATTTCCATTTATCTATCCACAGCACACTATTTCCTGAAACACGTTGAAAGTCTCATAAATAGAAAGTCGTTATCTGATGGGTCCCCTCAAGATTATCGTTGAACCCACATCAAATATTGTTCAAACGAGATAAAACTTCTAGAATATGAACGAAATATTTGTATGTTTCCAGAGGCAAATAAACCGTTTTTAATTTTTCTCTTATCTTTAAAAATAACGATAATATAAATGTGTGCACTGTAGGATGTGTTATCAGTTCAAGGGGAAAATGTGGTTGATAAATCATTCATTCTGACAATTTTGATTTATATGGAATGGAACGATTTTTCAAAACAACCACATGTCGATCTAATTTTGTTTTTCAAAAAAATTTAAAGTTCATTATAAATATAATTACTAAGAAAAGAACAAAACCTTGATTTAAAGAGTACAGACATTTTTCAACCAAATATTCTTTCAGTCGTTTTTTGAAGGTATTCTCATGTTTCAACATTTTAAATAGATATATAGATTATTGAAAATCTTTGGACGAATTCTGGATGGAGCTTCATAACAAACTTTGGTTTTGGATAATTGTAAACGTAAATCATCCTTACGACGGATGTTGTATACGTGGAAGTCGGTATACTTTTCACACCAATTTTTTTCTGATTTTTCACTTGATTTTAGGTATCGACAGTTCCAGACTCTTTTACTACGAAAGCCTTCTGATAACATGATTTAAAAATTAATTTTCTTTTCAGTTCTAGCTTATATTTCATTTCCACATAATCGTATTCCAGTATTTCCTTTACACCCTCACTTGCCCATGAACACATTACGACTGTGATAAATTCACTTTTCGAAAATTTTCAATAAATGTTTCGAAACAAAGTTTATCCACTTGTATCAAATAATTTGTAGGGCTACATTTCACTTACGAGTTTTGAAACATAATTTTTAATTATTATTGGTCGAATATGTGATCTATCTGGAAAAAATTCAGACATGCTATAGTCAATATTTCAAAGATTGCATGAAAGCATTTAATTTCTCATTACATCGTACGATTTCCTTCTGATTTAAAAATCGAAAGTAAAATGTGTCCGTTACTTCACTCCCAGTAAACTGGTATTAATGACTTTCTCTTTTATATTTCTCTCAATTTCAGTTATACCTATACGTGTGGGATTTTGACATAGCGGTAGTGAGCTCGTTTCCAAATAATTAACAGTTAGATCTGTAATCGGTTATGAAATATTACATAAAACATGGAATAGGGCTCATTCCACATAACGGATTTACTCTTCTGATAGGTGGGTAATGAAAGGAAGTTCCGTTTTACGTTATTTTATTTGTACAAACAATTGCACAAAAATTAAATGTAAAATAGTTATTCATGTACCAAGGGATATGAGTTCATTTTAATCTGCGATGATCTACACCCTTTCAAGTAGTGAATCAGAAACGGTAATGTTGATTTCGGAAAGTCTAAACTGTAATTCAGATTGGTGATTTGTATTTCAGAAAGTATTAATTGAAATTCAGAATAGTAAAGTAAATTTCAGATTGCGTGAATTGTAATTCAGAAAGGTAACTTTTATTTCAGAAAGTATAAATTGAAATCCAGAATGGTAAAGTGAATTTCAGAATGCGTGAATTGTAATTCAGAAAGGTAATTTGTATTCCAGAAAGTATAAATTGAAATTTATAATAGTGGAGTGAATTTCAGAATGCGTGAATTGTAATTCAGAAAGGTGAATCAATTTCAGAATGTATAAATTGAAATTTAGAATAGTGAATTGAATTTCAGAATGTTCAAATTCAAGTTCATAAAAGGTAATTTGTAATTCAGAAACAATAATTTGTACATCAGAAAATTTGGATTCCAAAAACATGTAATTTGCTTATCGTTTATATATACGAGGATGTATTGATATCTATAGTTAGCCAAGGCCAGTTCCCTGCATAAACAAAATATTGCGTTACCATAACAACGAACAATAACTTATTAGAAGTGTCAGTGTAAAGTTTCACGTAAAAAAAGTAAACCAGAGTTACGCAATAAATTAAAAGAAAACATATGTCCACCGAAATTGTGAAAATAGAAAAGTAGCTGTATTTAAAAGGGTTAAGAGGTAAGCAGATTTACGAAAATATGCTTAATAACCTTGGTGATCAATGTCCTTCGTATGCGACCGTGAAAAATTGGACTGCAAGCTTCAAAAGAGGTAAATTTTCCATTGAAGGTGATGACCGTTCGGGAAGGCCAGTTTCTGTGTCAGTGCCCGAAAATATCGATGCAGTTCATAACATGATTTTAACATACCGTCGAATTGGGCTAAAACGGATATCTGAAGCACTGAATATTTCAAACGAAAGCGTTCATCATATAATTCACGTCAATTTGGACATGAGAATAATTGCTGCAAAATGGATCCTCAAATGTTTGAATGTTGACCAAAAGCGTGTATGGCTAGTAGCATCGCGTTCGATCTGTGCTCGATTTGAAAACGATGTAGACTTCTTAAACCGAATTGTTATTATGGATGAGACTTGGGTACATTTCTACGATTCAGGAACAAAGCAACATTCGATGGAATGGTGACACTCCGGTTCTCCAAGACCTAAGAATTTTCGTGTCCAAAAATCTGCTGGAAAAGGTCTTGCTTCAGTTTTTTTGGGATTGCCATGTTTGATTTTTTGGATAAGGGTAGAACAATAACTGGAGATTACTATTCGACATTACTGACCACTCTACGGGAAAAAATTAAAGAGAAAAGACGCGGAAAGCTATCCAAAGGTGTTTTGTTTTTGCAGGACAACGCCCCTGCACACAAATCTCAAGTTGCCATGCAAAAAATTCGTGATTTAGGGTTTGAATTACTAGAACACCCTTATTCACCAGATTTGGCTCCGTCCGACTATCATCTCTTTCCTCAACTGAAAAAAAGTTTGAAAGGTCGTAAATTTTTTTCCAACGAGGAGGTAATAAAAGCTGTGGAGGTCTGGTTTGCAGAGCAAGAAGAAACATTTTTTTGAAAGGTCTAGAGACGTTGCAGGTTCGCTGTAATGAATGTATCCAATTAGGAGGAGAATATATTGAGTAATAAAATATTTTGACATTGAAATTTTGTTTGGTTCGGTTCTATAGTAGGCTGAGAATTTTTCAATATATCCTCGTATATATGTAGAGAAATAATTCATTTAGATATTCAAAGTTTAACACGACCATCCAATTGTATAACATACGACGAAGATATATTTCAGTAAAAAGTTTTTCTAAGCAGATTTTCCATCGGTTAAAAAAATGGATATTTCAATTCGTTCGTCCCTAAATTGTGAAAAATTTGCGTCCTATACTTCCATATCTAAACCTTTTCAAGATGTGAATCGGAAAGCGTAAACTGAAATTCAGAATGGTGAATTGAATTTCAGAATGTGTTCATTGTAATTCAGAAAGGTGAATTGAATTTCCGAATTTGTCAATTGAAATTCAGAATAGTGAATTAAATTTCAGAATTCGTAAATTGAAATTCAGAATAGTGAATTGAATTTCAGAATGTATTCATTGTAATTCAGAAAGGGTAATTGAATTTCAGAATGTGTGAATTGTAATTCAGAATAGTGGATTGTATTTCAGAATGCGTGAATTGTGATTGAGAAAGGTTGATTGAATTTCAGGAATGTGTAGATTGAAATTCAGAACTGTGAATTGAAATTTGGAATATGTGAATTGATTTTCAGAAAGCGTAACTTGTACATCAGAAGTAGCAATCTGTGAATTGTGTATACAAAAAACTTCATCAATATGATGAATATTGCCAATCCATGAGTTGAGATGAAAGTGGGTAATTATGTGCCCAAATATTTTCCATCGAACTATCAATCCAGGTATGCCTATCCGCACACTAAACTTCGTTACTGTCGATATGTATACATTTATTTACAAAGTTGATTTTTTTTTAATTGTGGTCAAATGTCACGTTGCTTCGTATGCTTAACTTTCATCTATTGGAGTTGGTTAACAGAGGCTTATATATCTATGTAGAAGAGATAAAGAATAAAATAGTTGAAGGAGATTGCGCAAGGGCTGCAAAGCATACGACATTTCATGCGTGTGCTATTGTAGCATTTTGATAAGGAAGTAAGAAGCAAATTTTTCAAAATTGTATTTTTGTAAGGACGAGCGTATTGAAATATCCATATAAATTAAGTAAAGTTCATTATTTTATGAAGGGTTCCATGTACTTTTGGAAAATCTGCTGAAAAAACTCTCTGCTGAAATAAAAATCTTCGTCATGTATTTTTACAAATGCATGGTCGTGTATTATAACTTTTCATATCTTAATGGAATATTTCTATACATACATATGAAAGATTAGCAAATTATATGTATTTTTAGAACACAAATGATATTTTCTGATTTACAAATTATTGTTTCTGAATTACGAATTACCTTTTCTGAATTTGAACATTCTGAAATTCAATTCACTAGTCTGAATTACAATTTATAAATCCTGAAATTCAATTAACCCTTCTGAATTACAATTCACGAATTCTGAAATTTGCTTTACTAATATGAATTTCAATTTATACTTTCTGAAATAAAAATTACCTTTCTGAATTAAAATTCACGCGTTCTGAAATTTATTTTACTATTCTGAATTTCAACTAATACTTTCTGAAAAACATATCACCAATCTGAATTTCAATTCACGGTTTCCGAAATTAACATTACCGTTTCTGATTTACTAATTGAAAAGGTGTAGTCTACACCTTTTCAAGATGTAAATCAGAATGTGTAAACTGAAATTCAGAAACGTGAATTGAATTTCAGAATGTGTTCATTGTAAATCAGAAAGGTAAAAATTTAATTTCAGAATATGTAAATTGAAATTCGGAATAGTGAATTGAATTTCAGAATGTGTTCATTGTATTTCAGAAAGGTGAATTGAATTTCGGAATGTGGTAATTGAAATTAAGAATAGTGAATTGAATTTCAGAATGCATGAATTGTAATTCAGAAAGGTAAATTGTGTTTCGGAATGTCTAGATTGAAATTCGGAAGTGTGAATTGAATTTCAGAATATGTGAATTGATTTTCAGAAAGCGTAACTAGTAAATCACAGCGGTTTCATTGATAATCCAAAATGTCGGGATAATAATAGGTATCGCACTTGCTTCCAAGTAACTTGGTTGAAGTGTGCCTATACGCACACCAAACTTCGTTACTATCGATAGGTATGTAGGTATATATTTATTTACAAAGTTGAATTTTTTTAAATGTTGTCAAATGTCACGTTGTTTCGTATGCCTAACTTTCATATATTGGAGTTGGTTAACAGAGGCTTGTATTTCTTGAAGATATAAAGAATAGAATACATGGAGGAGACTGCGTACATATAACATTGCACGATATGAAAGTAGGACGCTAATTTTTAACAATTACATTTTTGTAAGGACAAACGAATTGAGATATCCATATAAATTAAATAAAGTTTTTTACTTGACGGAGGGTTCTATGCACTTATGGAAAATCTTTTCCACTGAAATATTTCTTCGTCATGTGTTATAATTTCGTCGTGTATTACAACTTTTCATATCCTAATGGATTATTTCTCTACATACGTAAAAAGATTAGCAAATTATATATTTTTGAAATCCAAATGATGTTTTCTGATTTACAAATTATTGTTTCTGATTAACAAATAACCTTTTCTGAATTTAAATGTATACATTCTGAAATTCAATTCACTATTCTGAATTTCAATTCACACATTCTGAAATTCAATTCACCTTTCTGAATTACAATTCACACATTCTGAAATTTACTTTACTGTTATGAATTTCAATTTACGCTTTCTGATATACAAATTACCGTTCTGAATTACAATTCACGCATTCTGAAATTTACTTTACTAATCTGAATTTCAATTGATACTTTCTGAAATACAAATCACCAATCTGAATTACAATTTACGATTTCCGAAATTAACATTACCGTTTCTGATTTACTACTTGAAAAGGTGTAGATACAGGGCTCATTCGATTCGGAATGACCTCTAGAAACTTTTTGAAAAATTTATAGGTGTGCCGGCAAAAATTGCAAAAGTTATAAACAATTTAGTAAAAATAAAGGGGGGGGGGTTGGTTTTTCAAATATCTCGAAAACTATTAAAGATATTCAAAATCTGAAAAAAGATCTTGAAATAGGAGAAAATTTTCACTTGTAATCTCCCAAGTGCTTGAATTATTGCCGGAAATTTTTCGAGTACATGAATTTTTTGAAAATTTTCTTAAAAAATTCATGTACGAGATAAATTTCCTGCAATTAATTCGGTAAGAAAATTTTACACCAAAATATATCCAACAATTCATAAGAAATAACTAACTATGGTTCACCTGAACTATTTATATGCATAGTACAAAAAAGATGCATGAAAATATTGATTTGTAAAACACACTTAACAAAATTTCAATTTGATTTTTTTAAATTTAATAAAAAAAAAGTAAAAATTGCTCAACTGGGAATTAAACTAGTGACCACACGACCACGAGGCGGACACTTTACCGACTCGCCACGGGGCCTTTGATTTACATGTAGACAACTGATGTATTGAAGGGTTTCTGAAATTTGATTTCAGAATTTGCAAATTCTGCGATTATCGTGAAGAAAATATTCAGACACATTCGAAATATTTAATAAATACATAAATATGAAATATTATCTCATTTCAAATGAAAAATACAATTCCATTTGTACATCAAAGCAAAATATAAACTATCACCTGTCAAATATTTGACAGAAAAATTTCCACTTATTAATTTCGGCCAGGGTACCCAGGAGGATAAAAATTTCCGGAAATTTTTTGGGTTGCCATGGCATCTAAATAAGAACGAATGTTTTGGTTCTCTCTAAAAGTGAGGTGTGAAATTTTCTAAAAAAGTCTCACCTCCCAGAACTCTACCGCCAATATTTAGAATTTTAATTCAGAGGCGAAAATAGCGCTAAAAGCGGGTGCAGACTGATACGGCCTCATGATTGATAAAAATAATTTTAACACATTAAATATCAGTATTAAGAAATAAAAATATTACTTATCTTTTAGACACTTGAATGGACGAAAATTATTTTATTACATTATTGTTAATTAACTAGTTTTTATAAGTTTCAAACTTACGTACAAACCCTGATAATTGGTAAACTAAAAACCTAGAATATATCTTACTCCTTGGAGCTATTCTTGAAAGGCTTTAAGAAAAATCCCCATTGGAAAAATTGGAAAATGTTGATTTTCCACTTTGTTATTAACAATCTAAGAGACAAAAAAATAAAAATTGCGAACAAAGCTATGAATTTTTTTAAATATTGCAATATGTTCGTATTTTAATTATTTGAAGTCACATAAAAAAGACTTTTTTAAATTCCTTACTCCGATTGTTTAAATAATTGTTATAAACAAATGCATTGTTCATAGGATATTTGAATTTTTGTTTTTGGAATTTCAATCAGCAATGAATATTATGATCTTCAAGATCAAAATCATAAAAAAAAATTATTGCTTAAAAACGCACTTGTTGATTAACAATTTTTTTGCTACCAAATATTAATATTAAGGAACCAATTTTTCAAAATCATAATTTCCAATGCTCTTCGAAATTCTAAAGAAAAAATCATTTATATTTTCTTTGTTTATTTAAAAACAATTTGTTATGAACAAATGAATTTTCACCATACAATTTTTTTAAATACTTCGAAATATAACAAAAACGAGCATGTGTCATTTGTTGTGTAAAAAAATTATTATCAATATTTGGTAGCAACAAAAATTGTTAATGAACAAATGCATTTTAGCAATACATTTTTTTCAAAGATATGATTTTGTTCCTAACGATAATGATATTTATGGCTGATTAAAATTCCAAGAGCAAAAATTCTAGTATCTTGTAAACAATGCAATTTCTTGAGGCCTTTCAAGAATAGCTCCTAGAAGTGGAACAAATTAGAGGTTTTTAATTATCAGGGTTTGTATGTAAATTTGAAACTTGGAAAAACTACACCTTTTCAAGATGTAAATCAGAGTGTGTAAACTACAATTCAGAATAGTGAATTGAATTTCAGAATGTGTTCATTGTAATTCAGAAAGGTGAATTGAATTTCCGAATGTGTAAATTCAAATTCAGAATAGTGAATTGAATTTCTGAATGTATTCATTGTAATACAGAAAGGTAAATTGAATTTCAGAGTGTGTAAATTGAAATTCAGAATAGTGAATTGAATTTCAGAATACGTGAATTGTAATTCAGAAAGGTGAATCGTATTTCAGAATGTGTAGATTGAAATTCAGAACTGTGAATTAGAATTCAGAATATGTGAATTGATTTTCAGAAAGCGTAACATGTAAATCAGAGGTAGCAATCTGTGAATTGTGTATACAAAAAACTTTTATCTGTCGCAGTTGGTTAACAAATGATTGTATATTTTGAAGAGATAAAGAATAAAATAGTTGGAGGAGATTACGCAAGGGCTGCATAGCATACGACATTTCATGCGGCTGCTAATGTAGCATTTTGAAGTAGGACGCAAATTTTTCAAAATTATATTTTTGTAAGGACGAGCAAATTGAAATATCCATATAAATTAGGTAAAGTTCATTACTTTATGAAGGGTTCTATGGAAAATCTGCTGAAAAAACTTTCTGCTGAAATATATATCTTCGTCATATGTTATACAAATGCATGGTTGTGTATTATAATTTTTCATATCTCAATGGATTTTTTCTCTTCATACATATAAAAGATAAGCAAAGTATATATATTTTTAGAACCCAAATGATATTTTCGGATTTACAAATTATTGTTTCTGAATTACAAATTACCTACCATTTCTGAATTTGAATTTACACATTCTCAAATTCAATTCACTATTCTGAATTTCAATTTATACATTCTGAAATTCAATTCGACCGCTTTTTGCAGAAAGGCACAAAGCCACATATTCTGGCAATTGTGATTTTGATGAGGAAACCGTAGTACATGGTTAACTCTATCTGGCTGAAAAGCACCATCCCACAAAGTAAACATGCAATGCCATCTATGAAGTAAAGGACCAACCCACATTTGTTCAAAAGCAGATGTGCACTTTTACAGAATAGATCCAAGTGGCTTGGTTTCCTTCTGCATTTTCACTCAATACTCTTTGTGTAGATCGCAATTGATTGATCAATAACAGTCACACGCGGTTAGTGTGTTGTTGTTTTTGCAATTTAATAGTCATTCAGTGCAATACGTATATTCTGATAGGATTGTAAGAATGGAGAACAGTAGAACTGCCAGGATTCTTGCATTAGCTATGCAAGTAGCAGAAAGTAACACTAATGAGGTATTATACGTATATATGTAAAAATATAGGTTATGTTGAGTGATTTGTTTTAGGAAGTTGATACAGCCATAAACGAGGAATGGGAAGATGAGAAACTGCCCAACGACGACGCCGACGTCTTCTTTGATGGATATGATTCCGATAAAGATCCAGAATACGTGTGTGAATCGGAAGAGAGTACGGATAATCTATTAGAAAACGAAACCGAAAATTTAACTGAATTGCATGAAGACGAAAATCCTGAAGCAGAAACTAGCACATCAGAAGGAAGACCGCCAAAGGGTAGAAAAAGAAAATCGCTAAATATGTCAAGAATAGAAAACAAAAAAAACAGAAATAGCAATAAAATGCACTATAATCATAAACGTCAAATAATAGAAAGTAAAATGTTTGACGAACAGTTCCGTTGCAACTGTACCATGCAATGTGATTCAAAAGTTTCACTTGAGCAACGACGAACATTTTTTAACAAATATTGGGAACTAGGACATTATGATGCTCAAACTGCATTCATAGGTGCGTCCGTACACGAAGCAAAGAAAAAGAGAACATAATATGGGCAGGGGCAAAGGGTAAGAAATTACTCCCGGATATATCACATAGATAAGATTACTGTCTGTCGAGAAATGTTCATTAAGACATTGAACATTTCTACTAAAAGAATAAATACCTCGTTAAATAAACTAAGGTCTGAGAGTATACTTGACAGACGAGGTAAGCAGCAAGGAGGTAAAAATAAAATTGATGATGAGAAGGAACGAGAAGTAGTGAGTCACATAAATAAGATTCCTAGATATCAGAGTCACTACCGCCGACACCAATGTAATGGTGCCGAATTTTTACCTCCTGAAATGACACTTTCGTTAATGTATCGACAATACAGAGAAGAGGTCACACATCCAGTAGGCTTCCAGGCGTATAGAAGAATATTTCGTATAAAGTTTAATCTGAAATTCAAATCGTTAAAAAAGATACTTGTGTTACATGTGACAGGTATACCATTCAACATCAGGGTGCTCTAACAGATGAAGCTAAAGATATAATCAAAGGTGAACATGATGCACATATTACAAAATATGAGACGGCTAGAAAAAAAATGAAGGAAGATTTGAACATGGCAAAAGAAAATAAGCATGTGGAATGTCTCACGTTTGACCTAGAAAAAACTTTGCCATTGCCAAGGCTCCCAACAGGAATATTGTTTTACAAGCGGCAGCTCTGGCTATATAATTTTGGGATACATGCTGGATCCAACAATAAAGGTTATTTTTATGTTTGGTTAGAAAATGAGGCGGGACGTGGCGCTCAAGAAGTTGGATCTTGTCTGATCAAGCATTTAAACGAAAGGCTTTCTCCAAATACCACTGAGGTGATATTGTGGTCGGATTCTTGTGGGGGCCAGAACAGGAACATTAAATTAGTTCTTATGATGAAAACAGTGTTAGAGTCACATGCTTCTCTGAAAAAAATATTTATGCGATACCTCGTCCCCGGACATACATTTCTGCCGAACGATACTGATTTTTCAAACGTCGAATGTGCTCTAAAGCATCACCAAAGATTGTACATCCCGGAAGACTATGTAACAGTGATGCAACAGTGCCGCCAAAGAAATAAGTATGACGTTATTCGAATGTCTTCAGACCATTTCTATGGAACTACGAAACTGGAAAAGCAAATTGTTAATCGGAAAACGGACATAAATGATCCCACAAAAACAGTTAGTTGGTTAAAAACTCGGGAAATATACATTGACAAGGAGAAGCCATTTTCTATATTTTTCAAACAAAATTTTGAAGACGTTTCGTACTCTGAAGTTAATATCAAAAAGCAAAGAGATGGTCGCCCTGCATCTTTCACAAAGTCATTAGTACAACTTTGGCCAACTGGAAAAGCTGTTTCGGTACCAAAGTTAAAAGATCTGCAGTCAGTAATGCATTTGATTCCAGATGATTGCAAACCTTTCTACAACGCACTTCAGGGCAATAACTCTATAAATGATGATATAGATGGTTTTAGTGGAACACCTGATTTTGACATAGACGAGGATGAAGAGATCTAAGTAGCTTTTGTTTGTATGTGCGTTAATTTTTACAAGTTTATGTTTAATGTTGTAATATAGTTAACATATGCATTACTATTATTTTTATTATGTACCTTTAATGACACTTGCAGAATAGAACCAACACACAAAAACGTTATTTTTTTGCAACAAAATACAGCAAAATTTTAATAATTCTGCTTTTGTTTACTGCATAAGCATCGCCTATGAACCTATGTACAACACTGACTGATATCTGGGCAATTGCGAATTTTAGTTTTCAACTCGAACTTCAACGCCTGTTTTCTCAGTTATTACAATACTGGGCTTGGTGCCTTTCTGCAAAAAGCGGTCCAATTTAACTTCCTGAATTACAATTCACGCATTCTGAAATTTACTTTACTATTATGAATTTCAATTTATACTTTCTGAAATACACATTACCTTTCTGAATTACAATTCACGCATTCTGAAATTTATTTTACTATTCTGAATTTCAATTTATACTTTCTGAAATACAAATCACCAATCTGAATTTCAATTCACGCTTTCCGAAATTAACATTACCGTTTCTGATTTACTACTTGAAAAGGTGTTGTTAATTAACAAAAGCATATGTTATAAAAAAATTACGAGAAACATTTTTCCATGGATTTTCGTTTATTCAAATGTCTGAAAATTAAGTGAATTTTTTATTTCTCAATATCGATATTTAATGGGTTAAAATTTTTTTATTGTTCAAGGGTCCGTATCAGTCAGCGCAGGCAGGATTCTCATCACCCGCTATTAGGGCTATTATCGCCTCAAAATGAAAATTCTAAATATCAGTGGTAGAGTTCCAGGAGGTAGGACTTTTTAAAGTATATTTTCTCCTCTTTCAGGATCGTTTTTCAACTTTTGGATATATCTTCAATAGTTTCCGAGATATTTGCAAAAAACCAAACCTCCTCCTTTTTTTCACTAAATTGTTTATAACTTTTGCAATTTTTGTCGTCACACCTTCAAAATTTTTAAAAAGTTTCTACACTTTTTCAAGTAGTAAATTAGAAACGGTAATGTAAATTCAGATAGCGTAAATTGTAAATCAGATTGGTGATTTGTATTTCAGAAAGTATTAATTGAAATTCAGAATAGTAAAGTAAATTTCAGAATGCGTGAATTGTAATTCAAGACGGTAATTTGTAAATCAAAAAGGTAACTTTTATTTCAGAAAGTATAAATTGAAATCCAGAATGGTAAAGTGAATTTCAGAATGCGTGAATTGTAATTCAGAAAGTTGAATTGAATTTCAGAATGTGGTAATTGAAATTCAGATTAGTGAATTGAATTTCAGAATGTGTAAATTCAAATTCAGAACGGTAATATGTAATTTAGAAACAGTAATTTGTTAATCAGAAAACATCATTTAGATTCCAAAAATATATGCTTCGCTAATCTTTTATATGTATGTAGAGAATGAAAAATTTTAATCCACGACCATGTATAAAACATGACGAAGATATCTTAATATTCAATGATGAATGACGACGAATTAGTATTATATTATATTTGACCACAATTCAATAGAATTCAACTTCGTAAATAAATCCATACATAACGATAGTAACGAAGTTTGGTGTGCGGATAGGCATACTTCGATTAAAAATTCGTTGGAAAATTTTTGGTCTCATAATTACCCACTTTCATCTCAAGTCATGGATTGGCAAATATTCACCGTGTTGATAAAGTTTTTAAGTACATAATTCACAGATTGCCATCTCTGATTTACAAATTACGCTTTCTGAAAATCCATTCACATATTCTGAATTTCAATTCACAGTGCCGAATTTCAATTCACACAATCTGAAATTCAATTTACCTTTCTGAATTAAACTTCACGCATTCTTAAATTCGATTCACTATTCTGAAATTCAATTTACACATTCTGAAATTCAATTCACCTTTTTGAATTACTATAAACACATTCTGAGATTCAATTCACTATTCTGAATTTTAGTTCATACATTCTGATTTACATCTTGAAAAGGTGTATTCTTTTTCTCTTCAAGATATACAAGCTCTGTTTACTCCAATAGATGAAAGTTAGGCATACGAAACAACGTGATATTTAACCATAATTCAGAAGAATTCAACTTTGTACATAAATGAACACATATCGATAGTAACAAAAATTGGTATACTTCTATTAAAAATTCGATGAAAAATTTTTGGGCTCATAATTACCCACTTTCATCTCAACTCATGGATTGGCAGTATTCACCATGTTGATGACGTTTTTTGTGTACTTAATCAACCTCTGATTTACAAGTTACGCTTTCTGAAAATCAATTCACATATTCTGAATTTCAATTCACAGTTCTGAATTTCAATCTACACATTCTGAAATTCAATTTACCTTTCTGAAATACAATTCAAGCATTCTGAAATTCATTTCACTATTCTAAATTTCTATTTACACACTCTGATAGTCAATTCACCTTTCTGAATTACAATGAACACATCTGAAATTCAATTTACTAGTCTGAATTTAAATTTACACATTCTGAAATTCAATTCACTTTTCTGAATTACACTGAACACATTCTGAAATTAAATTCACGATTCTGAATTTTAGTTCACATTTTCTGATTTACATCTTGAAAAGGTGTAGAGGTCATTCCGAATCCAAAGAGCTCTACACCTTTTCAAGATGTAAATCAGAATGTGTAAACTGAAATTCAGAATAGTGAATTGAATTTCAGAATGTGTTCTTTGTAATTCAGAAAGGTGAATTGAATTTCAGAATGTGTAAATTAAAATTCAGAATAGCGAATTGAATTTCAGAATATGTTCATGATAATTCAGAAAGGTGAATTAAATTTTAGAATGTGTACATTGAAATTCAGAATAGTGAACTGAATTTCAGAATGCGTAAATTGTAATTCAGAAAGGTATATTGTGTTTCGGAATGTGTAGATTGAAATTCGGAAGCGTGAATTGAATTTCAGAATTTGTGAATTGATTTTCAGAAAGCGTAACTAGTAAATCAGAGGAGGCAATCTGTGAATTATGTATACATAATACTTCATCAACTTGGTGAATATTGCCAATCCATGAGTTGAGATCAAAGTGGGTAATTATTAGCCCAATTTTTTTCCTTTCTGCACACCAAACTTCGTTTCTATCAATATGTATGCATTTATTTACAAAGTTGAATTATTTTGAATTGTGGTCAAATGTTACGTTGTTTCGTGTGCCTAACTATATTTATTGGAGTTGGTTAACAGAGGCTTGTAAAAATTGAAGAGATAAAAAATAGAGCAGTTGGAGGAGATTGCGCAAGAGCTGCAAAGCATACGACATTTCATGCTCCTGCTATTATAGCATTGTTCGATATGGAAGAAAGACGCAAATTTTTCACAATCTTATTTTTGTAAGGACGAACGAATTGAAACATACACAAAAATTAAATAACCATGTGCCTATGAAAAATCTGCTTTGAAAAACTTTCTTCTGAAAGATATCTTCGTCATGTGATATACAAATGCATGGTGGTGTATTATAACTTTTCATATCTTAATGGATTATTTCTCTACATACAAATGAAAGATTAGCAAATTATATATTTTTGGAATCCAAATGATGTTTTCTAATTAACAAATTATTGTTTCTGAATTACAAATTACCTTTTCTTAATTTTAATTTTCACATTCTGAAATTCAATTCACTATTCTGAATTTCAATTTATACATTCAGATATTCATCTTACCTTTCTCAATTACAATTCACGCATTCTGAAATGCACATTAACTTTCTGAATTACAATTCCCGCATTCTGAAATTTACTTTACTATTCTGAATTTCAATTAATACTTTCTGAAATACAAATCACCAATCTGAATTACAATTTACGCTTTCCGAAATCAACATTACCGTTTCTGATTTACTACTTGAAAAGGTGTAGATCATAATTTTCGGTGCCATTGAAGAGAAATTCACCAAAGTAGTTCTTGTAGACTACACCTTATCAATATGTAAATCAGAATGTGTAAACTGAAATTCGGAATAGTGAATTGAATTTCAGAATGGGTTCGTTGTAATTCAGAAAGGTGAATTGAATTTCAGAATTTGTAAATTGAAATTCAGAATAGTGAATTTAATTTCAGAATGTGTTCATTGTGATTCAGAAAGGTGAATTGAATTTCAGAATGTGTAAATTGAAATTCAGAAAACTGAATTGAATTTCATAATGCGTGAATTATAACTCAGAAAATTAAAGGTAATTTCAAAATGTGTAGATTGAAATTCAGAAGTCTGTCTATACGCACTCCAAACTTTGTTACTATCGATATTTATGCATTTATTTACAAAGTTGAATTCTTTTGAATTGTGGTCATATGTCACGTTGTTTCGTATGCCTAACTTTTATCTATTGGATTTGGTTAACAGTGGCATGTGTATCTTGAAGAAATAAGGAACAGGATAGTTAAAGAAGATTGCGCTAGGGCTGCACAGCATCCGACATTTCATGCGACTGCTATTATAGCATTGTTCGATGTGGAAGTATAGGATTATAATAACATTTCACAATTATATTTTTGTAATGACGAACGAATTGAATATCCATATAAATTAAATATAGTTCATTACTTGATGGAGGGTTCTATGTACCTATGGATAATCTGCTGTGAAAAACTTTCTACTGAAAGATATCTTCGTCGTGTGTTATACAAATGCATGGTCGTGTATAAAACTTTGCATGTCTAAAATGGATTATTTCTCTACATAAAAATAAAAGATAAGCAAATTATATGTTTTTGGAATCCAAATGATGTTTTCTGATTTACAAATTATTGTTTCTGAATTACAAATTATCTTTTCTGAATTTGAATTTACTCATTCTGAAATTCAAATCACTATTCTGAATTTCAATTTATACCTTCTGAAATTCACTTCACTATTATAAATTTCAATTTATACTTTCTGAAATACTTTCTGAATTATAATTCACGCATTCTGAAATTTACTTTACTATTCTGATAATACTTTCTGAAATACAAATCACCAATCTGAATTACAATTTACGCTTTCGAAATTAACATAACCATTTCTGATTTAATACTTGAAAAGGTGTAGACTATGGTATAATAGCAGCCGCATGAAATGTTGTATGCTGTGCAACCCTTGCGCAATCTTCTTCAACTATTCTGTTCTTTATCTCTTCAAGATATACATGCCTCTGTTAACCAACTCTAAAATATAAAAGTCAGGCATACGAAACAACATGACGTGACATTTGACCACAGTTCGAAAAAATTCAGCTTTGTACATAAAAGCATACATATCGATAGTAACGAAGTTTGGTGTGCGGATAGGCATACTTCGATTGAAAATTTTTGGGCTCATAATTACCCACTTTCATCTCAACTTATGGATTGACAATAATCACCAAGTTGATGAAGTTTTTTGTGTACCTAATTCAGAGATTGCCACCTCTGATTACAAGTTACTCTTTCTGAAAATCGATGTACGTATTCTGAATTTCATTTCACAGTTCAATCTACACATTCTGAAATCAACTTAACTTTTCTGAATTACAATTCACGAGTTAAGAAATTCAATTTATTTTTCTGGATTTCAATTCACACATTCTGAAATTCAATTCACCTTTCTGAATTACAATGAACAAACACATTCTGAAATTCAATTCACCATTCTGAATTTCAATTTACAAATTCTGAAATTTAATTCACCTTTCTGAATTACAATAAACACATTCTGAAATTCAATTCACTATTTTAGTCCAAGAAACGAGGAAGCGGTCCAATGTTAAATGTGCAAAAATTAATATCTAAAAAATAAAAATATGAGCGTATAGAAAATTAAAATTCAGGATGAGTTTCTATTTCATGCGACTCGATCCTGATTACCGAACATAACCCAAAAAATTGTCAAAGTTGCGAATAGTGGTTTTTTGTTGATAATTAAAAAACTAAAGCTCCGATTAAAAAGATCTATCAATCAAATAACCCATAATTTTCTGATATCATTGATACTTATCAAGTTATATCGGAAAAACCGTAAAAAATCGGGTTTTCTTTAATTAGTTTTTGTAATGTATTGAAAATTGGTACTTACAGTTTTGTGTAGCCATAAAAGCTCTTTTCAAAAAAAATTGATTAATATTGATTATTTTTCAAAATATATGAAGTTCTCTAAAAAAAGATGGTCTCTCAATATGGCTACTCTTGTTCGGGGAATGATGCTACAGTAACGATTCAGGGATTATTTTTTCTGTATGAGTTGTACTTCCATATTATCTAACGAGTATATTGCTTTTATTTATATTAAGTGTCAAAAATTTACTTAAAAAAGTTGCACAATTTTCTACATGTTTTTTCTAAATATATTTCTCAATTTTATTTTTATAGAAATGACTTTTATGAAAATAGATTTCTAGCATGACTTCAAGCATTAAAAAAAATTGAATTCCTACGATCACTAGGAGCCGAGATAATTTTTTTATTTCAAAAAAACCTGGAAGGCGCCATAATCATCGTACAAAAGTCACCTTCATGGATATTGAGGTTGAATACCTATATCTTGAAAAAAAAAAATTATCTCGGCTCCTAGTGATCGTAGGAATTATTTTTTTTTATTCTTGAAATCATGCTGGTAATCCATTTTCATAAAAGTCATTCATATAGAAACAAAATTGAGCAATGTATTTAAAAAAATCATGAAAAAAAATTGTGCAATTTTTTTAAAGTCATTTTTTGACCCTCAAAATGAAAAAAATCAATATACTTATTCGATAATAGGTATGAAAGAACAACTCTTACAGAAAAAATAAGCCATGAATCGTTACTGTAGCATCATTCCCCGAGCAAGAGTAGCCATATTGAGAGAGCTTCTTTTTTTGAGAAAATTTCATATATTCAGAAAAATAATCAATGTTTATGAATTTTTCAGAGAAATGCTTTCTTGGCTTGTCATAGGCTACACATAACGGTAAGTAACAAGTTTAAATACCTTACAGTTAACGAGTTATAGAAAACCCGATTTTTTCAATATAGGTACCTAACTCGAAAAGTATCAATGATATAGGAATATGTAAGGTGATTCAGTTGATAGATGTTTTTGATACCTACAATTGCATAATTTGACTTTTTTCGATCGGAGCTGTAGTTTTTTAGTTATCAACAAAAAACCGCTTTTCGTAATCACGATCGAGTCGCATGAAATAGAAACTCATGCTGAATTTCAATTTTCTACAAGTTCGTATTTTTTGTTTTCGGATAATAATTTTTGCACGCACTTTTCCCTATTGCTTGGACTATTTTGAATTTCAGTTTACACATTCTGATTTACATCTTGAAAAGGTGTAGTTAGCAAATCCGATTCCGTACACATGAGAATACAGGCTATAAGACGAGGTATAGACAACGTTTTTCGTACTACTAGAAAATTCGAAAATTTTATAGAAAATAAATCTGAAATGGAATCAAAATTAGTTTGAATTATACAGTTTGAGTTGTTTTCGATCAATACCTTCGAGTTACTTTAGTTACTGTCAATAATTTGGTTGACGAATTCAGAAAGTTATAACATTATCTGAATATCTGACGTTTATGTTATTTTCGAGAGAAAATATGGAATGCGAGGACAACTTTAATATTAAGGAGATAGCCAGAAATGCGTGTTCCTGGTAATGCCACAGGAATCTAAAGAGATATTGTAGTGCGCTACCCCTTTTGTTTGAAATGTTTTGCGTTATCTATTTAGCGTTACGTTCTTCTCGATGCGTTGACTAATGTGAGTGCCATCTAAGATGAACTATTTCGTGAGTGCCTCAAGTGAGCCGGGCGCGACGAACGCGGGGACATAGACTATGCGGCGATTGGGAAGTGGACAGTTGAATAGGAGGGCAAGCGTCAGGGGACGTCAGAAAATGGTGCTCACACAGCTGTCACATAGATTTTGAAACCAAGAATTCTAGGGATTATTGTGCATAATCCCTGTTTAGGATATCAATATCAAATCTACACTGGATAATATTGATGGATGCATGTGTATTGGTATCAACTGAAAATCATTGCTTCGTTGTCGCTGGTTGCTGCTTGTAGCTACGATCATTCAGGTGGTTTCTTTCCTATTATTCCCCGATACATCTAAGTTTCGTTGCCCTGATAAGACTATGAACAGTTTCGTGCGTGCCAATACCCGAATTTGAACTTTAGGTAATAGTTTCGGCGCGTATTTAGATGATTTAGGTTATTTTAAGTTAGAACCTGTGTTATTTTCTAATAAATTATGTCTTTATTGAATAAAGAATTCTTCGGGATCTGCTTATTTCCGTTTGTCTGGTAACCTTTTAACCTGATTACTCGTATTTATTTCATTGGCTCAATACAAGATATAATTTGGTTTATTCAAGATTCAGACTGGTGCACATCAATTCTCTGTTTGGACCCTTTTTTCACCTCTTGCCTCGTAGCTACGGATAGGATGGCGAACCAGCTTGAAAAACTGTTGTATATCTGCCCAAAGCGTAGCTCTCCGTACTCCTCTTCCCTCCAGGTAGATCCCGGCACCCGATGCCTGTTTGTCAGTCAAACGCGAACCGTGCGTATAACATTCCTGTGCTTCCTGTGCTGAACTCCGCCGTGTTTCCTTCCCATTGTTCTCTGCTCGGAATATTAATAGTAAACTCTCTGTTCCATCGCAGTCTGTCTTGTAGCTTTTCACTCTGAGGGCAGAGATCGGGATCTCCTGTTCCGCCCACTTCGCGATTTCAGCATGACCTATCATCGCTCCTTCGTTCACCCAGACTCCCAAGTCCCGCATCCTCAAATGGTCTTCTTGATCCAGACTGGAAGCGGTGGCAGCCTCAGTAGTACCTCCAACACTGCGGTTGGAGTCGTTCTTATTGCGCCCGTTATTACCAAACAGGCCAGCCTCTGATCCTTGCTGAGTTTTCGGCCTATTGTGCTGCCCTGTGCGCCTGGCTACCACACGGCTGACCCATAATGGATCTTTGGTCTTACGACTGCCGTGTACAGTCAGCGCATGATCTCTGGATAGATAACCTAATTGCTTCCTACAATTTTCCGCAGTTGCCATAGGATTGCTACTGACTTTTGAATAACCCTATCTAAGTGTGGCTTTCATGAAAGTTTGGAGTCCAGGACCACCTTCAGGTATTTGACCTGCTAAACTAGCTCCAGCTCTAGCCCAAACATGATAGGTGGCCTGAATCCATCTTTTTTCCTCCGTTTGGTGAACAGGATCATCTCTGTTTTTGTCGGATTCACTGAGAGTCCTGCATCACCGCACCATCATGAATCGTCCGCTGATTAGGACAACTCCATCGACCGCGTATGCCTGCGCCTCGAAACCTTCATCTGTGAGTTTACCCAGGAGTTCATCCATTACTAGGCACCACAGATGGGGAGAGAGGCAGCTCCACTCAGCTCCCCTGTTTTTGCCTTGTCAAATGCGCCTTCCACATCGAAAAATACTCCTAATACTCCTTTGAACCTTAATGTCCTTTCGATCCTCCGGCCGATTCAGGGCCGATTCAGTCGACCTTCCCTTTCTGTATGCGTGCTGATTTCTGTGGAAAGGGCTCACCCTTAGGGGCCCCTCCATCAGGAATCTGTCCAACACCTTTTCCAGCGTTTTAAGCGGGAACGGTGTTAGGCTGATGGGTCTAAAGGACTTTGCTATTGTGTAGTCTCTTTTTCCCGCCTTGGGGATAAATACTACTCTTGCTGACTTCCAGACCTTTGGTACGTACCCTAGCGCTAAACTGGACCGGAATATCCTCCCCAAGATTGGGGTAAGAAGTTCCAGGCCCATCTGTAGCATTGCCGGGAAAATTTCGTCGGGTCCTGCTGCCTCATATGGGTTGAACTCGTTCACTGCCCAGGCTATGGCATCAGACGTAACGACCCTCTCTGCCAGTTGCCAGTCCCCACGGGAGACCTGCTGTGTTGAAAGAGCCCGTTGGTCATCCCCGACACCACCCGGGAAGTGTACTTCCAGCAGATATCTGAGCGAATCTACGGCGGAAGTTGTCCATGTCCCATCTGGTTTCTTCAAGGTTGTTATGCAACCTTCTGTCTCGTTGCTCAGGATTCTCATGAGCCTAGCTGATTCCGTTAGGGAATTGATTTCCACACAGTAAGACCTCCAGCTAGCCTTTTACTTTTTCTTAGCTCCTTCTTGAATTCCCTTCTCGCGGTTTTGTAGTTTTCTCACGCATTCTCGTTGCCCTCCTTGATGGCTTTGTTATGAGCCTTTCTGGTCTCTCTTCTCAGGCCCTTCAGCAACTGGTTCCACCAGCGAACCCGGCGCTTTGGGGCCATTCTCAAAGGACATGCCTCTTCAAATGCCTTGGTTTTTTCTAGTTCTTCTACTTGCTGATCTAGTTGTTTCTTCGAGAAAATCTCTGCCTGATCCCTTGACAGCACTGAGAGACCTTCTAGGAAGGTGTCCTAGTTGGTTGCTCTAGGGTTTCGGCGTTGAGGAAGAGCATCTGCTTCAGCGTAGACATCAAACCATATCATTCGGTGATCTGACATCGATATGTCTTCTGATACTCTCCAGTTTGTTATATCACCTAATATGTCTCTCGTTGCCAAAATAACGTCAATTACTTCCTGTCAGATGCGGTTGACAAACGTTGGTTCCGTCCTCCTATTCAGTATCTCCAAACTGGTCGTTGCTTCACCACGCGCATTGACATCTGTGCTGCCCCACATCGTGTTATGCGCATTGGCGTCGCACCCCAATATCATGCGTTAATCATTTTCCTTACTATACCTTACTATCTTCAATAATTCCTCAATATGAGGCAAGTGCGCATCATCATATGGTAGATACACGCTTTCCACTATTACCCTATGTTTGATTCCTCTTGCCTTGAGTTCTAAAACGGCAACTGTAGCGTCCCTGGTCCCCAGCTTCGGAACGTGGACCACCTCGAGGTCTCTGTACGCTAGGATCACCGTTCTTGGTGCTTCCTTTCCGTCTGCCTTTCCTACAAGTAGTTGGTAGCCGCTTTAAACCCCTCACTTCCTTCCTGTAAACGTATGGTTCCTGTATTGAAACTATCTCAGACTTACCAGTTAGGATGCTTTCCAGTTCCCCAGTTGCATCCATACTGTGCTGCAATTTGATTTGGCCTACCTTCAACTTCGCCATTGCGCATCTCATTTGGATTGGGGTGGTCCCTTTCCTGTCTTATCCGAGGGACCACTGCTCTGCCTGGAGAAGCCTGGCTGGTACCCTGGCGACACTCTGCGCACCGTCAGGGCAACTAGCTCGTAATAGAGCGCCATGCCCTACTCCTCCAAGGCCTGGGCGGTCTCTTGGCTAACCATAAAGGTTAGGAACCACCCTCCAGCCTCTCCAGCCGTTTTCAGGTACCTCCAGCTCTCCACGTTCAGAGAACGGTTCTGGAGGCTCAGCACCCGTATCAACCTTGGGAGGTCCACTTCTTGGCCCCTTAACCAAAAGCCGATCCTTACCGGCCACGGAGCGTCAGCTGAGGGTACCGCCCTGAATGTTACGCCCGATATGACCGGTGCAGTCCAGCCACTAAGGAGCCACTCCAGCGACGTTCGGTCCTGGCCGGAGTTCCTGAAGCGCAGTTCCGGGTCTCGGGGTCCCCCTTCAGGGCCCTCCATGGTCCGGAGCATCTGCTCTATCAGGTGGCTCCTGATGGCTTCGCTTTCTTCTGGGAGGACGGTGCCGTCCTCCCGATCTCTTCTGATCACGACCTGCATCTCCTTTTTTACGGCCGCGCTGTAAGAAGCTATTGGGGTGTTTTGGATCCCCGCCTTCTGCCCCGGAGCTGCTGCCTCTCCCCTTAGAAGGGGTGAAACGTTCGCTCTCTGGCCAGTGGGTCGAGATCTCCCACCCTCTTTGCCTCCCCTGGCGGGCCGATCTGGTGGAGTCTTTTTCGCCTGATGTCTCTTATTTACACCCCCGTGACCATGCCGGGGCGGACCGGAGCGTCCAGACCCTGAAGAACCCTCAAGGGGGTCCCCGTTAGGTCCGACGTCCCTCGCCGCCCTTGGCGCAGTCAGGAGTATAATTGGTGGCCTCGCAAGAGTATTCTCCTGCCTCATGGCTTTCCTCGCTTCAGGTCCCCTCCTCTGTCTCGACCAATTTTCCGGTCCGCGACGCCAGGCCTGGGAGTCCCTAGTGGGACTTCCTGATCCGGCTTGCGGTGCTTCGGCATTGGTCTGTGAGGTGGCCGCGGTTTCGGATAATCTGTTAAGACCTTCCGCTTCGCTCAACCTCCTCTTCTTGTCTTCCTGCTTTCGCCTTGCCCTCTGTCTTTTCTTCTGGGCCTTCTTTATCTCTTTCCGGCGAATCTCGACTGCAGAGCTATCCGTCGAGTGATTCCTTGAGGATTCATCGTCGGAAGCTCCGCTGTCGGGATCTGATGTCGACCGGAGGAGATCTTCCTCTTTACTCTCAGAGCAAGGGCGCTCTTCTACCAATTCCATCAGCACGTTTGCCAATTCATCTTCTTCCTTTTCTTCCGTAATAATTGTAGATAAGTGTGTGTAATGTAGAGGTGAGTCAAGAGATTAGCGAGTTCCTTCAATCCGTCCCCTTGCGAAAGGCCTGGTAGGGCTGGTTCTCGGCCGTGTGGTACGGCGGCCGCGGGGAAAGCCCCCCGAACAGTACATCAGGGCCACCTGGCAGTAATATACCATTCGAGATTTTTCGGTGAGTGATAAGGCAGCCCTCTACATTAGCTAGGCAAGAGTGGGCCTTTGTACCACTTACCGGCCTAGGTGTGCTAGTCCTAGTTTCTTTCGCCGGCTACCAGTCCACCTGATCCGAGGCCCCTCCTTGGCTTCCAGTGGAGACAGATTATCCAGTTCTCACATCCCTTTGTAGTGGACTCCAGGCACCTCCTTGAACCCCGATCGGATTGAACTATCAAAACGAAATAATTAGTGTCATTTGCCAATTTAGTACATTTTCCAGTGACATAACTTAACTTAAATCATAATGTAATATTACACATTTTTAGAATTAAAATAATATCCACTGTCGTACTGCATGTTTTCAACATGAACTGACATAAGAACGGTTGTTAAAAATAGTTAGCAATTATGATACCTACAATGTTTATTTTTTCAGTGTTCGTGAAACTATTTATAGAATAAATCGATTCCTCATTTATAAAATGTCAATAATTAAGATTTCCTTCACCTTTGGTCTGGTGCCAGTGAAGTGTGCATATTTGCATATTTAGAAAAATTTTGATTCTAACTTGAAGTCATAACAGGTCAATCTGTAGATGAAAACTGAGAAGCTCTTTTCACATAATATAAAAGACCCAAACGGCCTATACTACTTTTTATAAGAAAGTTCGTAAATGAAAACCCCGGTTTTCGCCCCTGCAAAATCGATTTGTGGAATTTTTTAAACATGAAATAGTGAAAAACACTTAAATTTTTTTGTTTTGCAGTCGATAGAACTTTTGTAGAGAATTATAAAACCTACAAAATAGTACTTTATACTACCAGATCGGTGCATTTTTCACTGAAAAACCTCGAAAAAGAGACCATTTTTCAAAAATTGATTATTTTTACAAATCTGAATCTGGACGAACAATATTGCGGAAACTCATAGATAATAACATGTGCTTCAACTGTGCGCAAGTTAGTTTCTGTCCGATGTATAGTTTTTGCACAATCGCGTTATAAACATTTTAAGGGCAAAGCTTTCTAAATGTGCCGGTTTAAGGGAAATCATCTTATTCAAATTCTGTAAAAAGCATTGGGAAGTAGAGATCAATATTCAGATTTATAAAAATTATAAATTTTTGAAAAATGGCCTCTTTTCCAATGTTTTCCCGGATTTTCTATGTGAAAAATGCACTGATACGGTAGTATGAAAATCCATTTTGTAGGTTTTATAAATCTCTACAAAAGTTCCATTGATTGTAAAACGATTCCTTGAATAATCTTTGAGATATTTCCAAAAAATCAAGAAAATTGTAATTTTTTTCACTTTTGCTTTTTTAAAAAATTCCACAAAGCGATTTGGCTGGTGCGAAAACTGGGGTTTTCATTAACGAACTATCTTATAAAAATCAGTAAAGGCTATTTGCAAGTCCAAGTCCAGTACTTCTCCAACAGACAGTCCTACTGCAGCAAACAGTACCAGTCCAAGTTCAACCCCAGGCTATCCCACAACAACAGAGTCAAGTGTTCATTGCATCACAGAACCTTACACCTGTGCATCAAGACCAAATTCCAGTTCCACAAAATCCAGCAAGTGTGGATACCGGAGCACCTTTTTCAGCTAATCAGCCTTAGACAACAGCTCAGCAACTTCCTGTAGTAGAAGTCCAACCTCAAGCTGCAATTCCAGAGTAACAATTTTAAGTACAGGCAAGTCAGCTTCTCAATTTACATCCAACCACTCCAACTCGATCACAAGCTCAGCCACGGCTGCAGAAATGATTTACGGTAAACCTTCCCGGTAAGTTCCTGATCTTTACGTCTACCAAAGAAATGGACAACTCCACTTGCTTCATCAGTGAGCTGCGCCAACACTTCCTGGCGCTCCAACCAGTCAACGGCTCCAGACACGGCGAGCGCAAAATCATAATTTTTAAGGATCTCGCTACCGCCTCACACGTTTTCGTCAGGCACGACGCATCACGGAGGCCTCTACAGCTCCCTTACGATGGCCCCTACGAGGTTATTTCTCGAGCCGAGAAACACTTCATGCTGGCCATGCTAGGCTGAAGCGTTCCCGTTTTGATCGACCTCCTCAAACCAGCATACATCCTGGCCGAAACCATCTCCCCAAAAGACGCACCCAACCCTGACGACGACGACGATGTCATTCTTATTGGTCCAGGAGGCAGTCCAGGTCATGCGAAACAGGATGCAGTTCCACCGCCAGCCCCACAGCTTGTAGCAACACCGCCACCAGCTCCACCAGTTCCAACAACACCACGTGCCGTCAGAACGCGCTCCGGTCGTCGTGTTCGATTCACTGAACCCTACCAGGCAGGCTTCAATTGAATCATTTTGCAGCTCCTAATTTTTTATTCTGTGCAAGATTCGCAGATTTAGTGAGTACGCTCAGTTAGTGATGATATTCTGAATTGTTCAAGTTTTTTAGTTCCATTTTTTTTGTATTTACTTTTAGTTTAATATCGTTCACCACTGACAAGGAGGTACTGTAGGGGTTTAACCAACAATAAAACTTACAATGATTTCTGGTAATCGGATTACCTACGATGTATCACTGCCAGCTAGCTATTAGTTTTATGACTACGCTTTCGTTAGCCGGGGAATTTGGAAAGTTGGACTGACGTAGTCTGGGTTATTCTTTATTTCTGACCTGAGATGAAATCAGGGAGTTTCAAAGATAAGAAAAAATAGGGAGTTTGGTTTCCGTTCTCAAGCCGGTATGTTCTGTTTTTCTAGCTCCTCGACCGGCTTTTACCCGATCGAGCTTGTTGAAAGTCATTCTTTAGCAACTGTATATACGTTATATTGTTGAGTGTTTTTAATATGTAAAATGTTTGAATATATCGTTATGGTTACTTATTAGCTGCTGTGTCCGTTATTTGATTACAACAACTTTCCCTTCACCCCTGTACTCGGAGATAGGAAACAAAAATCTTATTTTTGACTGAAAAACCGATACTAAATGTTTGGCGGTTCAACCCTAGGTCACCCTGTATATTCCTATAAAAAAACAATGATTTTCAGTTGTTTGGGTCCATAAAATTCGACACATGACTGACACTTGATGGATCATGTTACAACACTGTGACCATCAACAAAGGTCATTGAGTCTAACAACAATGTTCACATTATATTCACTTGAATTTTTTACATTACTAGAACAAACTGTAACGTTCTTCAGAAACTTCGAACTGATGTGACGTCACGTAAATGAATAACAAATACTTACAAGCGTTGTCATGGTGACGTAATTTATCTGACTTTGGTAAGAAACAAGAATGTAACTTTGTTTATTTCTCGATGGCAATTTTGCTTTTCAAATTTGTATTTATAAACATCAGGAATGGAATTTTTGATTAATATTTCAGAGACCTCGCTAGTTTTTGGTATAGATAGATATTCTATAGTTCAATTGATTCAAGCTGTATTTTCAGGATCTCAATGCATACCGTACTTGAAGGAAGTACAACTTGACTATTCCTATTGGTACATTGTAAAATGTCAAAATGGATAATAAAATGAATTGAATTGAATTGAAGATTTTCATTATTGACCTACTAATCCTATTTTTGGAACAAAACACTTTGTGCATTGACATTTCTACCTATAGCGAAATGTAATATAAATAATACAAAGTGAAGTTTTTCAAAAGAATAATATATGTGGGCCAGGTAGCCGAGTGGTTAAAGCGACATTGTTTCAATAACTAGGGCTGCCAGTCGGCGATGGTTCAAACCATGACTAAACTTATAAATTATATAATAATAAAGGTCTTTATTAATCCCAAATAAGAAATACATCTAGAAAATTATAATGATAGGGCGAGGTTCAATTCATTCTGGATTTCTGGTAAGAGTCCAGAATGTCTGTTGTTCCACCTAACCCAACAGATAGATAGACATCTATGAAAAATAAAAAAAAAAAAAATAAATTAACAAAACATGAGTAACTTAACGTTAAATAATTTTACCATTGTGTGTGTAATCATTGGTAAAATACTTCACATAATTAGGACTATAAACAAATATTATTGACAACTTAGTAACCATTCGAGTATTCTTGATCTAAATGCACTGGCACTTCAATGCTTAATTCTTGCTGTCAATTCATTATATATTTTACTAATACTGTAACTGTATGAACGTTGAAATTGGGGTACTGTTAAGGTTTCTTTGGACCTGATGTTGATATTTTGAACATCTGTACGAAATTTCAGCTTTTGATGAAGATATGGTGGAGTTTTATCGGCTATAATTTTTTGAATAAATATGCTTCTATGTTTCATTTTCAACCATTTGATGAGTCTGAATTGGTGGTTTATGTGACCATATTTCCGTATCCCGAAGATCATACTGATGCATGAATTCAGAAGTTTTTGAAACCGATTTTCGTCTTTTGTACTGAGACAGCGATCAGACAAAACTTCACAGTAATTTAGATGTGATAAAACTAAAGCCTAACTCAGAATTATTTTGACTGGCCCCGTTTATAGGTGTCGTCTCTGGTAAATTATTTTAAGTGATGCATAATCCTTTTGGAGACAATTCAATGTGATTATTATAAGTTAAGTCTTGATCAATGATACCACCAAAGTTTTTAACAGTTTTCTGTAGTTCGATAGTTTCATTGTTTATTATAATAGGATATTCATAAGTATTCAGATTATCAATTCGCAACCGATCATATTTTCTTCCAAATAGCATTGCAACCGATTTTTGTGGATTGAGTGGATAGCTCATGTAGATGGTGGAAATCAGAATTAAGTGCAGATATCGCTTGTTCAGTTTCGTCGGGATAGAAAGAAATATAGACTTGGGATATCATCTGCATAAAAATTATGAAAGGATGACAAAAATATTTTTTCAAAATTTTTTATGTATAGGGTGAAAAGTATTGGACCTAATATAGATCTCTGTGGCACTCCAGAAGATGTCATGAGATAGCTTGACGAATCATTATTATATTTCACCGCCTGTAACCTGTGCCTGAGGGAATCATTCATAAGCATCAATGCATCATGAGAAAGACCTACATATTTCAGTAATGACGAAATAAGCTGATGATTTATGGATGATTTAAATTTTTGAAGTACCTTGACATGACTAGTTTTGTATGTGTTTTTCGAACTAAAATATTCAATTTACCAAAAAATTGGTTCGTGATCACTGATATTATCATTGATTGAGATACCACATTCAGATACCACATCTGTATATGAGGTGAGTATAAGATCAATTAACGTGGCACTCTAATTGGCAATTCTTGTCGGCTGTTCAATCGAATGCATGAGACCTACGCCATCGAATGATGACAGTGCATCAATAGCTTCTTTGGATTCAAAATTCATCAAATCAATATTGAAATCTCCAAGGCAGAAAATATGATCAACATATGAAAAAATATCAATTACTGTGTTTTCAAACTCTTTCAAAAAGTTCAGATGATCTAAAATTGGTGATTTATAAATGGCTGACAATGAAAAGTGATGTTATTTATTCTAGATTTTATCCAAATCTGTAGTCAAGGTATAATTTATATGTGATTTTATGTAAATGCACACGCCACCACCTCGTGTTTAGCGATCCTTTCTTACCAAATTATATCCAAAGATTTCAACTTGCTCATTTGTTACAGCATCACTTAGCCAAGATTCACTTAATGCGAAAATGTCAAAGGAATATAATCAAATGTTTATAGAAAAAAATCATTTCAAAAGAATAACAGGATGGTAGTGATTTCGAATTATTACACATTAAACTCAGAGCTATTCCTTATTCTGGATTAATCAAACATTATGCAGGAGTTAAGAAGAAAACATTTGCAGAGAAAACAATTAAGTAAACGGCGTTGACATGCAAGTTAATGCAAGGAGAAAAATGGCATTGGTGTTTTTATAACAAATATTTTAGGAACTATACTTTCACTTATG
This sequence comes from Chrysolina oricalcia, assembly GCA_944452925.2. Taxonomy (NCBI): domain Eukaryota; kingdom Metazoa; phylum Arthropoda; class Insecta; order Coleoptera; family Chrysomelidae; genus Chrysolina; species Chrysolina oricalcia. Next base: position 39,894,493 of record OX101819.2, read on the forward strand.
AAATATAGTTTCCTGAACTAGGTGACTTTTGCGTTTGAATCACCTACCCGTTGGTTGAAAACGTTAAAAAAGGAATGGGGATTACTCGTAGAGAAAGAATAAGGTAAATAGTTCCAACATAAAATTTGTTTAACAGCAAAACGGTACAAAATATATTGTTATATCAAGATTATCACTTCGCCTCTGTCACGAAAAATTATCATCAAAAACAGTAACGATATCTCAAACCCGTACAGAATTAAACTGAAACAGCGAAAGGCTAAGAATAGATTCCTTATATAGGACGAATACAATGAAATCTAACAATGACCATGTTCTTGATAATAAAAATAATATTTTCTCATAAACGCTTTGCCTGTGCGGGAAGACGACAGCTATAATTATTATTTGCGGTGGCGCTGAGTATGTGATCAACCACAAAATGAAATTAATACAATTATTTTTGTACTCACATAACTAAACTGGCATTTATCTTATCAAAATGTTATTTTCATTGGCTTCTTTTCATGAGTTTGATTTCTCTGCCGGAGCTGTCATTGTTTCTTTCAAGTCCCCTAATTGCGCTGTAAACTTGAAAACCGATGCTTTATTCTGTTCAGTTATCAAAGATTTCAACTGTTCGATTTCGCTCATACGTGCTTATTACCATCCAGAATTTTGGTGCTTGCTCATACACTATACTCCGATGTTTCCGTTTTTATCGCTTATACCCAAGTAGCACACCTATATTGGTGAAATATTGGACAATATTGGCGAAATATTTGAAATGCAATATTGGCGAAAAAAAAAAATGTGAACATTCGGCGATATTGATCCAATATTACTTGATTAATATTGGCGAAATATTCTTGAACTAATATTGGCCTCAAAATGTTCGGCGATATTGGTACAATATCGCTGATACAATATTCTGACAATATTGGCACAATATTCTAAAGTTATATTGTCGAGAAATAAAATATGAACATTTTGCGATATTGGTCGTATATTGTTTGAATATTTTAGAAATAGTTTTGGTGAAATATTCTTGAAGCAATAATGGCCTCAAAATATTTATCGATATTGGTACAAAATCATTTGGATATATTGGTGGATGTCAATATACCTTGGTAAATTATTAAATTTCTTCTAGTTGATCAAGGTGACACCAGAGTCTGCCTTTTGATCGCCATAACCACTGAGTGAGCTGTCTTGAAAACAAGTAATGGGAAGTATTTAATATAATTTCATGGGTTCTAGAAGACGTTCTATATGTAGAGCCACCTAGCGGATTTTTATCCAGGTTTGATCATAATATAATTTCTATATGTTTCATTGAATATTCGTCCAATATTCAAATTTCATCTCAATCTAGATGTAGGAAACAATATGAAGACAATATTGTTTTAACGATATCGATAAATATTATTGAACCAATATTGACCCAATATTGATTAATAAGATTTGTTGAATAATGGCGAAATGATATTCAACCAATGTGTAATCACACTTGGAGATACAATATAGTTTTATTCCTAGAATCGATATTAGGGGAATATTGGGATTGCGATATTCATTCTAGATGTTAAAAACGATGTGAAGACAATATTGTTTTATCGATATTGGTAAATATCATTCAACCAATATTGACTCAATATGAGTTATTACGATTTGTCAAATAAAGTGGAAATGATATTCAACCAATATTCTAACAAACTTGGAAATACAATATAGTTTTTTCCCCTATATTCGATTTGACTGGAATATTTGGATTGCAATATTTATTCTAGATGTGGAAAACAATATATAACCAATATTGTATTATCGATTTCGGTAGAAATTATTCAACCAATATTGACCCAATATTTCGTGTGATAATCTACATTCAAAACTAGTTCAACCAATATTCCACCAATATTATTAATATAAAATTATTTTTTGAATATTCTCCCTTATTCGACCAATATTGATTTTTCATTTACAATATATCTATATTGGCCAAATATGGAACCAAGATTCATCCGATATGATGTGCTACCTGGGTAGAAGAGTTTTTGTTTCGCTTCTCAGAATATAGTATGTTCCTCATTAGTCTTCCTCTGATTGGATGTATAGATATTATCAAATTTGCTATCTAATCAAACTACTATCGATTTGATTTGGTGTGCGATGCCACTAGTGTTGTATCTATGCACTGTCAAAATTTTTGAAATTTTTACTTAGTTTTCACAATGTCTTCGTGTGATTTTGTACACAGCTGTTTTCAGCACTGCTCACTGCATGGACATTTATTTCGGAGCTTCGAAGACAGGGCCTTATGAGGAAAATATCCTAGTAATACTCCCTTACTCGTAGGGTGTACCCCAAGACAGCCTGTGCGGGTAGAGAGCGGTTATTATGAACATTTACCGTGGCACATTCGGGCGACTGATTTTTGGTGGAGTATTCACTTTTCAGGTGTTGGAAACCCCGGAAAACCCACAGTACCTCAACGGGTGGTCGGTGCACACTTACTAGCCTAAACGTCGGAATTGTCATCTAGAAAACTCACATCACACTTGCTTTACACAGGGCATGTGGTCGCCTATCAATACACTCGAGAAAAATCCACTTACAATCCGGGATCGAACCGGGTCCAATGCTTGCCGAAGTTTCAACTGCTGACACCTAGACCATTGATACACAGGCCAATTCTTCTCATACCTTTCTGTGGACTTCGTTGGCAATAAATAACTATTAGTTTGCACCATAGGCCGTTCGAACAATTCCTTGCGGACCTTCTTCATCCGACGATGAATAATTCACTTCAAGTAACGTGTCGTATGTAATTTCGAGTATAAGTCGCCGTTTGGTTGAAAACTGTTTTTGCAAATATTAAAATTTTGGCTTCCCGATATATTGACTTAATTACATATATATATATATATATATATATATATATTATGAAAACAAGTATTAAATAAATTGCTATTATTATTATTATCACATCCCAGAAAAAAAAACAGCTAAATGCTTTATTTTAACTTTATACTGAACCAAATTCTCAGCAACAATAAAATATTTCATTCAAAAGCAGCATAAAGGCAGGAAAATGGAGTTTCCGAATCAAGTTAGGTGCTTCCGATACATGAAACATGCAACTACCAGCCAAGTTTGTTAAAATTATTTTTTGATCAATATTACAATTTCAAAATTATAATGCAAAATACAATTTGAAACTATGATTTAGAATAAAATAACTTGAAAAGACAGCAAATAAAGTTTAGCAGAATTTTAAGTGAAAATGAATACAAAAGGTAAAAAAATATGTATAGAAATAAGTTATTTATAAGTGAGTATTGTTGATTAATCCCAGTGCATAGTAATAACAATTCGTTTAGTGAAATCGTGGGTGCCAGACAAAAAGTGAATTTTGAAGGGAGGAAGTAGTTTGCTGTTGCTAGGAAAAGGGAAATTTATTGATAAGGAGTGGATTTTTTGACATTAGCAGAAAACTTATAAAATTTTACTGGCTTTTGATTAAAATAAACGATATAGAATGATGAAACCAAATAAAACCAAAGAAAGGCGATAGCAGAACGAAAAGCAGCTGAAAAAAGCACAATTTACATACCACAGCAAGAACAAACAGGTCAAATCCAAGCTGATAAGTTGGTGGAAGCTTCAAAAGTTATGTTTCAAAGGTATTTATAGATATCCTTTCCAAACCATCACCCAAGGTGAAGAATATGAGCACTTACTTCAAAAGGTCACTGACACCATCATATTGAATATCCCCGATAGCAAACTCACAAACAATTTAACGTTCACAAACATTTTAACGTGCACAAAAACTCAGTGAATTTCAAAAATTCCCAGCTATAAACTGTTCCATTGTATATAATTCATAAACATTGCATCATTTTAGTTGTTTATTGCTTAATTTATTCCTGGTACGTTCGGATGTCATATTCTTTGTTTGGCAGTTGTTACACTTCCAGCATAGGCTCGATAAGTGATTTCTTTGGTCATTTTAAAGGGGGTCTTAGCAAATAAGTTTTTTTATCGCAGAACAGGAATATATAAGAGTTTATTTGAAATTTCATATTCAATTTGAGAGTTTTGCTAAATTGATAAAAATAAAACATATTTGAGTTTGAATTATTGAAATTTATTTACTTTGATATCATAATAAAATTTTCAACTTTTGATATTGATCGCAACCCTTCCGAAGAACCAAACTTGAGAAAGAGTCTGCATGATCTACGAGGAGTGAGTCGAGTTTCTGAAAAAGTAAGAAAAAGGTGTAAGTATTGAGCTGGGCAAAATTTGAAATCAAAGGAAAATTATTTGTGAAAAAAATTTGTACTTATTTCTTCATTAAAAACAAAATAAAAAAACAATGTAACAATGTATATATATATATATATATATATATATATATATATATATATATATATATATATATATAATATATGTTCCAGGGACTGTAAAACAGTCGAAAACAATCCTTTAGGAGCTCACTATGCCTTTGTATAGATTGTATGGCATATGTCCGACAGAAAACAACTACTTCTCTGGCTAATACCTCGACAGATATTGAATTATATCTGTCAGACATATGTGCAAAGATCCTAACTTTGAAGGAACAACTTTGCAAGAGATCTCAGAGACAGACAGCAGGACACCGCCTGATCCAAACAAGGAACCAACTGCAGACCGGTTTCGGGATGAAGTCCCTCATCAGTGCAGTCCTGGTTATCACGGTTGTATACACGCGGGGGCCCGGTGCCCGTCATCGTACGCCGGGATGAACACTGCAATCGCTTACAGGGTCCACCACGGCAACAGATTAGAGAGCGCTCCAGAAGGACATTTCGGATGCGAAATGGTATATGCTGAATAGTTGTTTCAAGGAGCAATAAATGTTCCAGTGACTGTAAAACAGTCGAAAACAATCCTTTAGGAACTCACTATACCTTTGTATAGATTGTATGGCATATGTCCGACAGAAAACAACTACTTCTCTGGCTAATACCTCGACAGATATTGAATTATATCTGTCAGACATATGTGCAAAGATCCTTGTTCCTTGTTTGGATCAGGCGGTGTCCTGCTGTCTGTCTCTGAGAGCTCTTGCAAAGTTGTTCCTTCAAAGTAAGGATCTTTGCACATATGTCTGACAGATATAATTCAATATCTGTCGAGGTATTAGCCAGAGAAGTAGTTGTTTTCTGTCGGACATATGCCATACAATCTATACAAAGGTATAGTGAGTTCCTAAAGGATTGTTTTCGACTGTTTTACAGTCACTGGAACATTTATTGCTCCTTGAAACAAGTATTCAGCATATATATATATATATATATATATATATATATATATATATATATATATATATATATATGTGTGAAAATAGAGTATTTTTCGTTTTAATTCCGAGAGTTCTAACCTTTGACAGCTGTTTCGTGCTAACGCACTCATCAGAAAGGATTTATGTTGGCTGCCTGTCAATGAGTAGATAAACATCTAACTTTGGATTCCATGGTTCGTGTCAAATTAAGTTTCAACTAGTGACTGTAGATGTCATAAGTAACTTTATATATATATATATATATATATATATATATAATAAGGATGGATTTAGCGAGGGGCAATATATGAAAATATAACTAGAAAAGTTATTGGGTATAACCCTCAAAATGTTCTGCAACCGTAGACACGTGTTTCGAGCTTAAGCTCTCATCAGTACGGTAAAATCAAGTGCGAAGATGTACAACACTTGAATGTAAAAATAGAAACAAAGGAAGACAACAACAGGAAGCCAACCACACATTTGTGGCTTCGGTTAGAAGACCTTGTGCTTACAAGGCAACAACTAACGTCGCCACGGAGGTAGCTATACCTACCAGCGTGACAATCCTAACCAGGAAAATACAAATAAGGATGGATTTAGCGAGGGGCAATATATGAAAATATAACTAAAAAAGTTGTTGGGTATAACCCTCAAAATGTTCTGCAACCGTAGACACGTGTTTCGAGCTTAAGCTCTCATCAGTACGGTAAAATCAAGTGCGAAGATGTACAACACTTGAATGTAAAAATAGAAACAAAGGAAGTCAACAACAGGAAGCCAACCACACATTTGTGGCTTCGGTTAGAAGACCTTGTGCTTACAAGGCAACAACTAACGTCGCCACGGAGGCAGCTATAGCTACCAGCGTGACAATCCTACCCAGGAAAATACAAATAAGGATGGATTTGGCTTCCTGTTGTTGACTTCCTTTGTTTCTATTTTTACATTCAAGTGTTGTACATCTTCGCACTTGATTTTACCGTACTGATGAGAGCTTAAGCTCGAAATACGTGTCTACGGTTGCAGAACATTTTGAGGGTTATACCCAATAACTTTTCTAGTTATATTTTCATATATTGCCCCTCGCTAAATCCATCCTTATTTGTATTTTCCTGGGTAGGATTGTCACGCTGGTAGCTATAGCTGCCTCCGTGGCGACGTTAGTTGTTGCCTTGTAAGCATAAGGTCTTCTAACCGAAGCCACAAATGTGTGGTTGGCTTCCTGTTGTTGACTTCCTTTGTTTCTATTTTTACATTCAAGTGTTGTACATCTTCGCACCTGATTTTACCGTACTGATGAGAGCTTAAGCTCGAAACACGTGTCTACAACCACAATTGGAAGCGTGACGTCCGGGCTGATACGGTCTATCCTTGCAACTTCTGTTCTTTTAGATTTACCCTAACAAGAAAACCGACTGAGGCGGCACACGCAATATTGTGGAATATTTAGGTAACCGATCACGATTTCATTTGTTTTCTCTCAATCAAGCTGGCGTATATGATGTCCCCCGTTTTATCCCACAGTTTTGCAGGTATGAATTGACACACCAGGGTTTTTAGATATCTTACGGCCGTTTGCACCATTCGGCATGCATTCGGCTTAACAAATCAAGGATTAACTATTAACTAATAATCGAATCAACATGATAACTATAGTTTAAACCATGTGGTGCAAAGATATTTTGATTTAATTGTGGATTCAATTTCAACCAGAATTTAACTGAAATTCGTGCAAACGGCCGTTAGTTGTTATACACATTTGATTAATCTAAGTCTACAAGGCGGTTGTTCAAGAACAGGCATTTCAATGTTTTATCATTTCATTACAATGGAGTGAAACTTTCCTTTTAATTATACTGTAATTTTTTCCACTAGGAGCGGAAAAATTTTCCACACTAAATTATGGTTCAATCATGCTAGTGGAAAAAGTATTCAGTCATTCGTATTACTAGTCATCATAAAAGGGCATTTATATTATTTATTTGTATGTTGTTTGTTTCTAATCGCTCGGTTATTCAATTTCTCTATATGTATACATAATATGGACAAGGCAAGTTTTCGGTACCACACCCGGTGGTTATTCACTTTAATGAGAACGGAATAAATCATTTACTTCTCCCAATTATCGTAGCACCAATATTTGCACGTGACACCAAATATAATGTTTTCTTGGAAACGATTCAACAATGTACACTGTACGAAGAAAATAATTCCAGAATAAGAAAATACCCCAGCAGCGAGTGCCAGAATAACTACACAAAGTGCGTTGTCTTTTCTAAATTTGAACGTTTTGTCCCGCAACCAATATTTTATTTTAGTCTACTTTCTTAAAATAGTTCAAGCGTAAACAGGTATATTTTGAAAAAATGTTATGATCTGTTTATGAATAGTCGGTGTCCCTGGAATTGATCAACAAACAGATGATTCCTTTGAAATAAAAAACAAAACTTGAATGATTTCAATATAAAAGTCAATGAATTATCGATTGTATCAAAATCGAAATTCGGATATTCATTGATAACGCAAAAAAATGTTTCGTTCTTATGAAATGTTGAATAGAATAGTATGAATTTTTATATCAGAAGTACCTGGTAATATCGGAAAAGTAGCAACTAATGAAAGTTCGGGTTATCGAAATCGGAAAGTTTTTCGAGTTTTTTGAGGAAATTTTGCTAGATAGTAGCGAAAAAGGACAAGGCAGAATATGAGGAAAATCTTTGACAGAAAACAACTATTCCCCTGGCTTATACTGATACGAATATTCCAATATAGGAATAATAATTAATGTCTTCATTACTCTCAAACTGAATAATAATGAATTTGGATTGAAAGGTGAATGAAGTTCAATTTGGGTAGTAATAGAAAATCACCAGTATTTTCATCTTCTACCTAACATTTATTGGCATCTCTTTGTCTTGTTGTAGCACTAGTGATACGATTGTACATGTCATGAATACACATAAATACATCCGTGCTACCTAGATTATTAGTAGGAGATTAAAGTTCTTTAGCCTCCTAAAAAAGAAACGTATATCGCCAGATGGCAGTGCGTGTTCACCCGATGGAATAAATACAAACTCCGCCTCACTTCTAACTTGGCGATTCTCGATAGATACAGGGCCAAATTAGATAATTCCGTGCTCGTTCTTCCAAATTACAAATCTAGATTAAAGCATATTTGTGTTCCTGGTAATCTGAAAATTTGCACGAAAATTTCAAATGTATAAATATAATGGAATCCAGTCACACAATAAATCAAGAATTAAAAAAATATTTTAGCAAAATCTGTATGAACTATCTCGGAAATGTATTGAATGTGAATTTCAAGAAGAAGTATACCGCAAAAAGAAATAGATAATGACGTCTGAAATATCTGATAAAACGTAATGTCAAATAAAACATGACATGCATGCAGCACAAAATAAATTTACAAGGCTGACTTAAACAGTATATTCTATTTTTTATTTAAATGTATTGGACCAGAATCACTTTAACGGGAAACTTTTTTTTCTTATTACACGTTTCATACTAATTTGACCTGTATGCTATATGTAGGTTGTAATATGGAATAGTTGATCAAAATTTACACTTGCAGACGTCCGAATCTTTTGATATTTGATAGGTGTTCACTGTTCATAATTCCAGTAGCAGGCATTATAAATGTTTCTAAAGCAAAAACAAAAGAGCGAGATTCGTGATTTGGTTTCTGATTCGATACAAAATGGGTATGTGCAGGTTTTCGTGGTCGTAAATTATGAATCTTCTGTCAAAATTGATAATTTCAAAATGTGGACGAGATTTGTGATTATGGTCCGATTCGATTCAAAATTTGTCTGTGGGTTTTTCTGGCTCAGAGATTATGAATCTTTTGTTAAAATTGATGAATTTAAGATGGCGGATCCAAGATGGCAGATCCAAGATGGCGGACGAGTTTTGTGATTATGTCCGATTCGATTAAAAATCGGTGTTTGGGTTGAGAGATCCGGACGATTTCTGTTAAAATTCGTGAATTTGAAATGAAAGTTTGGTAATTTCTGAGTGGGTTCTACCCTACCTATGTAGTGGTTTTTGGGTTCAAAGATAATAATTTTTCTGTCTAATTTCAGTAACTGAAAATGGCAGACGAGTTTCATGATTTATGGTCGAATTCTATACCGTGTGTACAGACGCATGGTCCACGCCCTTTTCTCCTTCGTTTCTGTAGCTATATTTCTGAAATTTGAAAATTTCAATATGCTTACTATAATTTCTGGTTATTCCGGAAATGACATCAACTTTCGATTTTCAAATAGGACACCCTATAAATTAGTACATTTTTGAAATCTGCATAATTTTCTGAATCCAATGATACCTCATAGTTGATATTTCATCTGTCAGAAATGTCGATGGTGTAGCATTATTTTGATTATTTGGAATAATTTTAGGGAGTTCACGGCTCTCTAGATCGAAAAATAAAATGGGTATTCTGACGAATGAAATATCAACTATGAGGTATCATTGGATTCAGAAAATTATGCAGATTTCAAAGATGTAATCATATACACGGTGTCCTATTTGATACTTTCTCTTTTCCTCACCAGTCGTGTGGGAGGAGCACCCTGAGGGGCGTATCATTAAAAAAAAAGTCAGTTACATTTCTGAATCCAGAATTGTAAGTAATAATTAAATTTCACTGGTCGACGGCTGGCCCGAACCTTTATTAGTTGACTTTGATAAAGATGGATATTTCTCATTTCAAATGGAATAAAGAAAGGACACCCATTTCGCGAAAACAACACATTTTTGTAAAATGATTCCCAAAAAAAATGAACATCTAGGAGAAAAATGAGAAAGTCGTTTAACTGGGCGAATGATAGATTTCGATACTGAAAAGAAACAAAACCAAAATATTCGTTCGTTTTGATTGCGGATCTGAACGTAAATGCCCAAAAATGGGGGAAAATATCCTTTTCATTCATTTAAAAGTCAAAAAATATTTTTTTCATTATCTTTATCTTTATACAATCAAACAACCCTTCTCTACTCAGAAAAAAATCGTTTCTGACTCCCCCTTTTTCAGGGATGAAGACCCTTAAGACGGGATGGAATACACCATTGGAATGTTGAATTTTCTTTCGTCTGTTATACACCGTAGCTAGAACAGACGTTTTTCGAAATTTTTTAAATTCAACACTACTAATTTTTATCAATTATGGGATGAAGTTATGGAGGAAGGAAAATGGAGTTTCCGAATCAAGTTAGGTGCTTCCGATACATGAAACATGCAACTACCAGCCAAGTTTGTTAAAATTATTTTTTGATCAATATTACAATTTCAAAATTATAATGCAAAATACAATTTGAAACTATGATTTAGAATAAAATAACTTGAAAAGACAGCAAATAAAGTTTAGCAGAATTTTAAGTGAAAATGAATACAAAAGGTAAAAAAATATGTATAGAAATAAGTTATTTATAAGTGAGTATTGTTGATTAATCCCAGTGCATAGTAATAACAATTCGTTTAGTGAAATCGTGGGTGCCAGACAAAAAGTGAATTTTGAAGGGAGGAAGTAGTTTGCTGTTGCTAGGAAAAGGGAAATTTATTGATAAGGAGTGGATTTTTTGACATTAGCAGAAAACTTATAAAATTTTACTGGCTTTTGATTAAAATAAACGATATAGAATGATGAAACCAAATAAAACCAAAGAAAGGCGATAGCAGAACGAAAAGCAGCTGAAAAAAGCACAATTTACATACCACAGCAAGAACAAACAGGTCAAATCCAAGCTGATAAGTTGGTGGAAGCTTCAAAAGTTATGTTTCAAAGGTATTTATAGATATCCTTTCCAAACCATCACCCAAGGTGAAGAATATGAGCACTTACTTCAAAAGGTCACTGACACCATCATATTGAATATCCCCGATAGCAAACTCACAAACAATTTAACGTTCACAAACATTTTAACGTGCACAAAAACTCAGTGAATTTCAAAAATTCCCAGCTATAAACTGTTCCATTGTATATAATTCATAAACATTGCATCATTTTAGTTGTTTATTGCTTAATTTATTCCTGGTACGTTCGGATGTCATATTCTTTGTTTGGCAGTTGTTACACTTCCAGCATAGGCTCGATAAGTGATTTCTTTGGTCATTTTAAAGGGGGTCTTAGCAAATAAGTTTTTTTATCGCAGAACAGGAATATATAAGAGTTTATTTGAAATTTCATATTCAATTTGAGAGTTTTGCTAAATTGATAAAAATAAAACATATTTGAGTTTGAATTATTGAAATTTATTTACTTTGATATCATAATAAAATTTTCAACTTTTGATATTGATCGCAACCCTTCCGAAGAACCAAACTTGAGAAAGAGTCTGCATGATCTACGAGGAGTGAGTCGAGTTTCTGAAAAAGTAAGAAAAAGGTGTAAGTATTGAGCTGGGCAAAATTTGAAATCAAAGGAAAATTATTTGTGAAAAAAATTTGTACTTATTTCTTCATTAAAAACAAAATAAAAAAACAATGTAACAATGTATATATATATATATATATATATATATATATATATATATATATATATATATATATATATAATATATGTTCCAGGGACTGTAAAACAGTCGAAAACAATCCTTTAGGAGCTCACTATGCCTTTGTATAGATTGTATGGCATATGTCCGACAGAAAACAACTACTTCTCTGGCTAATACCTCGACAGATATTGAATTATATCTGTCAGACATATGTGCAAAGATCCTAACTTTGAAGGAACAACTTTGCAAGAGATCTCAGAGACAGACAGCAGGACACCGCCTGATCCAAACAAGGAACCAACTGCAGACCGGTTTCGGGATGAAGTCCCTCATCAGTGCAGTCCTGGTTATCACGGTTGTATACACGCGGGGGCCCGGTGCCCGTCATCGTACGCCGGGATGAACACTGCAATCGCTTACAGGGTCCACCACGGCAACAGATTAGAGAGCGCTCCAGAAGGACATTTCGGATGCGAAATGGTATATGCTGAATAGTTGTTTCAAGGAGCAATAAATGTTCCAGTGACTGTAAAACAGTCGAAAACAATCCTTTAGGAACTCACTATACCTTTGTATAGATTGTATGGCATATGTCCGACAGAAAACAACTACTTCTCTGGCTAATACCTCGACAGATATTGAATTATATCTGTCAGACATATGTGCAAAGATCCTTGTTCCTTGTTTGGATCAGGCGGTGTCCTGCTGTCTGTCTCTGAGAGCTCTTGCAAAGTTGTTCCTTCAAAGTAAGGATCTTTGCACATATGTCTGACAGATATAATTCAATATCTGTCGAGGTATTAGCCAGAGAAGTAGTTGTTTTCTGTCGGACATATGCCATACAATCTATACAAAGGTATAGTGAGTTCCTAAAGGATTGTTTTCGACTGTTTTACAGTCACTGGAACATTTATTGCTCCTTGAAACAAGTATTCAGCATATATATATATATATATATATATATATATATATATATATATATATATATATATATATATATATATGTGTGAAAATAGAGTATTTTTCGTTTTAATTCCGAGAGTTCTAACCTTTGACAGCTGTTTCGTGCTAACGCACTCATCAGAAAGGATTTATGTTGGCTGCCTGTCAATGAGTAGATAAACATCTAACTTTGGATTCCATGGTTCGTGTCAAATTAAGTTTCAACTAGTGACTGTAGATGTCATAAGTAACTTTATATATATATATATATATATATATATATATAAATAAGGATGGATTTAGCGAGGGGCAATATATGAAAATATAACTAGAAAAGTTATTGGGTATAACCCTCAAAATGTTCTGCAACCGTAGACACGTGTTTCGAGCTTAAGCTCTCATCAGTACGGTAAAATCAAGTGCGAAGATGTACAACACTTGAATGTAAAAATAGAAACAAAGGAAGACAACAACAGGAAGCCAACCACACATTTGTGGCTTCGGTTAGAAGACCTTGTGCTTACAAGGCAACAACTAACGTCGCCACGGAGGTAGCTATACCTACCAGCGTGACAATCCTAACCAGGAAAATACAAATAAGGATGGATTTAGCGAGGGGCAATATATGAAAATATAACTAAAAAAGTTGTTGGGTATAACCCTCAAAATGTTCTGCAACCGTAGACACGTGTTTCGAGCTTAAGCTCTCATCAGTACGGTAAAATCAAGTGCGAAGATGTACAACACTTGAATGTAAAAATAGAAACAAAGGAAGTCAACAACAGGAAGCCAACCACACATTTGTGGCTTCGGTTAGAAGACCTTGTGCTTACAAGGCAACAACTAACGTCGCCACGGAGGCAGCTATAGCTACCAGCGTGACAATCCTACCCAGGAAAATACAAATAAGGATGGATTTGGCTTCCTGTTGTTGACTTCCTTTGTTTCTATTTTTACATTCAAGTGTTGTACATCTTCGCACTTGATTTTACCGTACTGATGAGAGCTTAAGCTCGAAATACGTGTCTACGGTTGCAGAACATTTTGAGGGTTATACCCAATAACTTTTCTAGTTATATTTTCATATATTGCCCCTCGCTAAATCCATCCTTATTTGTATTTTCCTGGGTAGGATTGTCACGCTGGTAGCTATAGCTGCCTCCGTGGCGACGTTAGTTGTTGCCTTGTAAGCATAAGGTCTTCTAACCGAAGCCACAAATGTGTGGTTGGCTTCCTGTTGTTGACTTCCTTTGTTTCTATTTTTACATTCAAGTGTTGTACATCTTCGCACCTGATTTTACCGTACTGATGAGAGCTTAAGCTCGAAACACGTGTCTACAACCACAATTGGAAGCGTGACGTCCGGGCTGATACGGTCTATCCTTGCAACTTCTGTTCTTTTAGATTTACCCTAACAAGAAAACCGACTGAGGCGGCACACGCAATATTGTGGAATATTTAGGTAACCGATCACGATTTCATTTGTTTTCTCTCAATCAAGCTGGCGTATATGATGTCCCCCGTTTTATCCCACAGTTTTGCAGGTATGAATTGACACACCAGGGTTTTTAGATATCTTACGGCCGTTTGCACCATTCGGCATGCATTCGGCTTAACAAATCAAGGATTAACTATTAACTAATAATCGAATCAACATGATAACTATAGTTTAAACCATGTGGTGCAAAGATATTTTGATTTAATTGTGGATTCAATTTCAACCAGAATTTAACTGAAATTCGTGCAAACGGCCGTTAGTTGTTATACACATTTGATTAATCTAAGTCTACAAGGCGGTTGTTCAAGAACAGGCATTTCAATGTTTTATCATTTCATTACAATGGAGTGAAACTTTCCTTTTAATTATACTGTAATTTTTTCCACTAGGAGCGGAAAAATTTTCCACACTAAATTATGGTTCAATCATGCTAGTGGAAAAAGTATTCAGTCATTCGTATTACTAGTCATCATAAAAGGGCATTTATATTATTTATTTGTATGTTGTTTGTTTCTAATCGCTCGGTTATTCAATTTCTCTATATGTATACATAATATGGACAAGGCAAGTTTTCGGTACCACACCCGGTGGTTATTCACTTTAATGAGAACGGAATAAATCATTTACTTCTCCCAATTATCGTAGCACCAATATTTGCACGTGACACCAAATATAATGTTTTCTTGGAAACGATTCAACAATGTACACTGTACGAAGAAAATAATTCCAGAATAAGAAAATACCCCAGCAGCGAGTGCCAGAATAACTACACAAAGTGCGTTGTCTTTTCTAAATTTGAACGTTTTGTCCCGCAACCAATATTTTATTTTAGTCTACTTTCTTAAAATAGTTCAAGCGTAAACAGGTATATTTTGAAAAAATGTTATGATCTGTTTATGAATAGTCGGTGTCCCTGGAATTGATCAACAAACAGATGATTCCTTTGAAATAAAAAACAAAACTTGAATGATTTCAATATAAAAGTCAATGAATTATCGATTGTATCAAAATCGAAATTCGGATATTCATTGATAACGCAAAAAAATGTTTCGTTCTTATGAAATGTTGAATAGAATAGTATGAATTTTTATATCAGAAGTACCTGGTAATATCGGAAAAGTAGCAACTAATGAAAGTTCGGGTTATCGAAATCGGAAAGTTTTTCGAGTTTTTTGAGGAAATTTTGCTAGATAGTAGCGAAAAAGGACAAGGCAGAATATGAGGAAAATCTTTGACAGAAAACAACTATTCCCCTGGCTTATACTGATACGAATATTCCAATATAGGAATAATAATTAATGTCTTCATTACTCTCAAACTGAATAATAATGAATTTGGATTGAAAGGTGAATGAAGTTCAATTTGGGTAGTAATAGAAAATCACCAGTATTTTCATCTTCTACCTAACATTTATTGGCATCTCTTTGTCTTGTTGTAGCACTAGTGATACGATTGTACATGTCATGAATACACATAAATACATCCGTGCTACCTAGATTATTAGTAGGAGATTAAAGTTCTTTAGCCTCCTAAAAAAGAAACGTATATCGCCAGATGGCAGTGCGTGTTCACCCGATGGAATAAATACAAACTCCGCCTCACTTCTAACTTGGCGATTCTCGATAGATACAGGGCCAAATTAGATAATTCCGTGCTCGTTCTTCCAAATTACAAATCTAGATTAAAGCATATTTGTGTTCCTGGTAATCTGAAAATTTGCACGAAAATTTCAAATGTATAAATATAATGGAATCCAGTCACACAATAAATCAAGAATTAAAAAAATATTTTAGCAAAATCTGTATGAACTATCTCGGAAATGTATTGAATGTGAATTTCAAGAAGAAGTATACCGCAAAAAGAAATAGATAATGACGTCTGAAATATCTGATAAAACGTAATGTCAAATAAAACATGACATGCATGCAGCACAAAATAAATTTACAAGGCTGACTTAAACAGTATATTCTATTTTTTATTTAAATGTATTGGACCAGAATCACTTTAACGGGAAACTTTTTTTTCTTATTACACGTTTCATACTAATTTGACCTGTATGCTATATGTAGGTTGTAATATGGAATAGTTGATCAAAATTTACACTTGCAGACGTCCGAATCTTTTGATATTTGATAGGTGTTCACTGTTCATAATTCCAGTAGCAGGCATTATAAATGTTTCTAAAGCAAAAACAAAAGAGCGAGATTCGTGATTTGGTTTCTGATTCGATACAAAATGGGTATGTGCAGGTTTTCGTGGTCGTAAATTATGAATCTTCTGTCAAAATTGATAATTTCAAAATGTGGACGAGATTTGTGATTATGGTCCGATTCGATTCAAAATTTGTCTGTGGGTTTTTCTGGCTCAGAGATTATGAATCTTTTGTTAAAATTGATGAATTTAAGATGGCGGATCCAAGATGGCAGATCCAAGATGGCGGACGAGTTTTGTGATTATGTCCGATTCGATTAAAAATCGGTGTTTGGGTTGAGAGATCCGGACGATTTCTGTTAAAATTCGTGAATTTGAAATGAAAGTTTGGTAATTTCTGAGTGGGTTCTACCCTACCTATGTAGTGGTTTTTGGGTTCAAAGATAATAATTTTTCTGTCTAATTTCAGTAACTGAAAATGGCAGACGAGTTTCATGATTTATGGTCGAATTCTATACCGTGTGTACAGACGCATGGTCCACGCCCTTTTCTCCTTCGTTTCTGTAGCTATATTTCTGAAATTTGAAAATTTCAATATGCTTACTATAATTTCTGGTTATTCCGGAAATGACATCAACTTTCGATTTTCAAATAGGACACCCTATAAATTAGTACATTTTTGAAATCTGCATAATTTTCTGAATCCAATGATACCTCATAGTTGATATTTCATCTGTCAGAAATGTCGATGGTGTAGCATTATTTTGATTATTTGGAATAATTTTAGGGAGTTCACGGCTCTCTAGATCGAAAAATAAAATGGGTATTCTGACGAATGAAATATCAACTATGAGGTATCATTGGATTCAGAAAATTATGCAGATTTCAAAGATGTAATCATATACACGGTGTCCTATTTGATACTTTCTCTTTTCCTCACCAGTCGTGTGGGAGGAGCACCCTGAGGGGCGTATCATTAAAAAAAAAGTCAGTTACATTTCTGAATCCAGAATTGTAAGTAATAATTAAATTTCACTGGTCGACGGCTGGCCCGAACCTTTATTAGTTGACTTTGATAAAGATGGATATTTCTCATTTCAAATGGAATAAAGAAAGGACACCCATTTCGCGAAAACAACACATTTTTGTAAAATGATTCCCAAAAAAAATGAACATCTAGGAGAAAAATGAGAAAGTCGTTTAACTGGGCGAATGATAGATTTCGATACTGAAAAGAAACAAAACCAAAATATTCGTTCGTTTTGATTGCGGATCTGAACGTAAATGCCCAAAAATGGGGGAAAATATCCTTTTCATTCATTTAAAAGTCAAAAAATATTTTTTTCATTATCTTTATCTTTATACAATCAAACAACCCTTCTCTACTCAGAAAAAAATCGTTTCTGACTCCCCCTTTTTCAGGGATGAAGACCCTTAAGACGGGATGGAATACACCATTGGAATGTTGAATTTTCTTTCGTCTGTTATACACCGTAGCTAGAACAGACGTTTTTCGAAATTTTTTAAATTCAACACTACTAATTTTTATCAATTATGGGATGAAGTTATGATACTTTGCATCTATAGGAAAATGATCGTATGAAAATTTCCAGCCTGAAAGAGAGCGCTCAAGCAGCACATATATGTTGGTACAATAACGGTAAAATATTACTAAAATAGCTGCACAATTCTTTACAAGCAATATTGTAGGAAAAACTGTGAATATTTGGCGATATTGGTGTAATATTACCAACGATATATTGGCGAAATATTGATTATCAATATAATATTGTATCAACAGTAATATTGGTCTTTTATTGGTTGAGAACTGTTGAACTATGATTTAAAAATCTGGACGATATTGAAAACTCAATATCTGTGAGATATGTTATGTCTTAAGCTGGATTTATAAACTTGCCGTTCGCCGTTGGAGTTGGCGTTAGCGTTGGCGTCCGACTCAAAATTCATTTAAATCAATCGTCAGCCCAACGGCGAACGGCAACGCCGACGGTAGATATGAAAGGTCTTACGGATTTCTGTACTTTTAATTGGGAACGCCAGCGCGAAATCCAACTCCAGCTTTACTGTTGAAACTTATTCCGGATACCCCTATTGCAATGCTACTTTATACAAAAAAATATAGTAACAATAATGACCAATAGAAAGCAACTGCTGTGGGTTCTATCAAAATTGTATACCATGGCAGTGATTTGAAAAGCCCACCGAAAACACAGACTGCTCCATATCTCGGAGGAGATTATAAATGGTTTTTAAAATGATGTTCAAATTAATATCCCTCTGGTAGGATGTAGGATTGAAATGAAATGCCAAACGCTAGGTTTACACACTTCTGATCATTCGCATAAGGATCGGAAAAATACCCAATAGTGAGTACCTTGTAAGGTGTTGCCCAGATGCCTTCCGAACTCCTGTTGTGATCACGAGGGACTGACAACTGGAAAGTACTAATTGATTGGGACTTAAAGTCTAGTAGAGAGAAAAACAATTATCTATGAATATGGATGATAAAAAATTTGCTAGGTGTACCAACAACAAATCTGATTACATAAATATTTGCCACACTGATGTTCACTTGCAGTGAAAATCATTCCGTCTATAATTTAATTATAGATATTAACATGGAGTTTCATCAAGTATCGGCTACATCAATTGAAAATTCATTTGATCTGTTCGGATCAAGGACTCTCCAATACTATGCAAGTTTTCCCATACCGAATGTCCTTGGTGAAACCTTGCGTAAGAGCAGGTAGTTCTTGCATTCTCCACTTGCAGTATGATATAACGTGATTTTTGATGTATTGCAGCAACTGCAAGCGAATTTCATCATTGGGTTCAACATGTTCCCTAATAGTGTATTCCTAAAATGTTCCAAAGATGGCCACGTGCGACAACAGTTATGTTCCGAGAATGTCGCAAAAAGTCGCGGAAGATCCCGGGGACATTCCCAGTAAAGTAGTGGTAGGCAAATTGTACATTCCAGGAATGGCTTATTGGGACATTGTCGGAACGCCCTTGAATATTCGTGGACTAGTCCAAGAGCATCCCCGTGGCAGTGCGTGGGACCATACCAAAGATGTCCAGGGGATAACTTGAGGGAACACTTTTTAGCCATCGATGAACATTCCTGGAAAATTTACAGAGGGTGGGGAACGTGGTGAGTACCCCTCAAATGTTAATATTTTTCTTACAGAATAAATGGGGTGGAAAATAATTGTGATAGTGACAACCAGAATGTTCAAAACAGTACACATTGTGTAATAAGTGCGTGAAGTCAAAGTTTATCACGAATGAGGAGTTTGCTTGCAAACCGAACGAGTGCATAAAGCTTGACTTCACACACTTGTAATGTTTTTAACAATTCGGTAGTCACTATCACAGTAGTTTTCAACCTCATATCTTTTGTAACAAAAAATATCCAACATTTGGGGGGTACTCACCCCGTTCCCTACCCCCTGTAAATTCGCCCTGCAGCATCGTTATCAACTATTTTCAGCTTCTACTAGTTAATTTAAGTATACGTACTAAAAATTGATGTAGACGTTAGACGAGCATCATTTTAAAAGAAAACAATGAATATTTCAAAACATATATTCTACATTAAAATATATTTAAATGGTAGGCACACACAGTTTAGTTAGAATGTTAGTTTCATTTGCATCCCTCTTGTTGGATCCTCCCGCTCTGTCTGGAGCATTGCACATCCTAACTTTGTTGACTTAACAGAAGCACTAACAGGGTCAGGTAGTCGAGTGGTTAAAGCGACATTGTTTCAATCGCTTTGGCTGCCAGTCGGCGATGGTTCAATCCATGGCAACTGCAGGCATCTTTCTGATGACCCAAGAAAGTGCCAGGAATCGCACGTAAAAAGGTAAGACCTCTTTAATCCTAACAAGTATCGACTTCTGAGGGCTGCCGTTCTTAAGGGTACGACAGCTGGTTAACGGAGAAAATAATTTTTACAATTTTTTTAACCTCCAACTGATTCTTTTGTTTGGAAACTGAAATGAAAATTCATTATAACTAGTTGAAATATTTTTTTAAAAGAGTTGACAAATGCAAGGAAGCTATTCGTGTAAAATTGAAAATTTCAGACCATAGAAAATAATATTAGTTTTTTAGTTGTAATGCACTCTTATTTTTGAAAATGAGGGTACAGCTTGGCAAACAGCTGAGATTGTGGAATTTCCATTTCTTGCGCGAACAATCACGTGAATATCACTGGATAGTCCGCTGTACGACCAATGCGCATCGTGGGCGTGCACATTTTCACAATTGAAGCTATGTTTGCCAAGCTGTACTGCATATGTTGAACCAAATCTCAAATTTTATTCAAATATATTCATACTTAGGACATTGTAATTTTAACCAATAGTTCATAGTTGGCTGAGAGACATGTACCAACTATAAATAACCATGCATGCTTTGCAGTTATGCTATCAATAGATCTATAGTATTGTAGGGGTTTTACCAATAATAAAACTCACAATAATTTTTGTTCTGGTAATCGGATTACCTACGATGAGAAATCTTGCCAGCAAGCTATTAGTTTTATGTGACCCTTCCGTAAGCCGGACGGACAATTTGGAAATTTGGAATGACGTAGGCTGGATTTTTCTTTATTTCTGACCTGTAATGAAAAGATGGAGTTCAAAAGATGAGAGAAGTTAATTGGTCAGTTTTTAGTTCTCAAGCCGCGATGTTCTCCGTTTTTCGATCCCATCGACAAGCATTTATCTGGTCGAGTTTCGGTCATTTATTAGCAAATTGTATATAGGTACTTTAATTTGTAAGTGTTGTTATTATGTAATAGGTGTAAATATATCCTTATGGTTACTTATTAGCTGCTGCGTCCATTATTTGATTACAACAACTAACCCGTCACCCCTATACTCCAACATTGGTGACCCCGACGTGATTTAGTGCTTTAGGAGGAAAGTGACGTAAGTAAGTTTTTTTCAATCTTTCACGGACATAACCACCGAAGTGACGCCTCAACAAGAACCATTGTCCGCGATGTCCAGTGCTTCTCCAACAGACAGTCCTACTCATGGACGTATAATATCATATAAATACAGATGGACATTGCCATACCTACGACACGAAGTGATTTGAAGTCGCTCTGTTTTTAGGCGCTTGGGTTGCGGGGAAGAGAGAAGGTAGCGATAGACTGTGACCTTCCCACAACACCATATTATTAATTTCTTTATTTAGTACATAAAGCTAATGTTTACAGTCATAGGTAAATATATACAATAGAATTTGTTCAACAAATATAACACAATATACAATTATGAAAAATAAAATATACAATAATGCAAGATATTAAAACATATTATTTATAACAGACAGGAGCGCACGCATTTGCTGAAAATAGGGTTTAATCACTCGAACAAAAATGCTGAATTTATAAAGTGTTAAAATACACATCCGATGGGACTTCGTGAGATAGAAAAACTCATTTGACATACCTGATGTCATAAAAAACTTCATTTTCATTTTCAAAAATAAAAAGACTTTTAAGACTTTCGTTTTCAATTAATGGAAAGCTGGAGACAGTCGACTGAAAAAAAAAGAATAAAAATGCATTTACTAAAAAAATGGTAATTTATATATTCAATGAATACATGTTCTTATACATATTAAAATAAATGAATATTGTGAAGAATAAATATTCTAAAGAAATTTTCAGCGCATATTATGGCAATTCAGGAATACGAAATTTCAATGTATTTACGACAATATGCAAACAAAATTCACAATACGGATAATCAAACTAACATTTTCTTTTAAGATATAAAAAATCAAGTACGTACAGAGTTTCACAAAAACAACAATGAAATTAAAATGAAGAATTTGTTTTCTATGCTGAAATGATTTGCTAATTTCTTGAGTTCCCTCCTCGAGCAATGATAACCGCCTGTTATACTCAATATCAGAGTCCTTTTTCAATTATTTCTCCCAAATTCACTAAATTGTCCTTCAGCTCATTCAAAGTAACTATGGGCTGCTGCAGGGCTCTAATTCATCTCCCACGAATATCATATATGTTCGATGGGGTTAGTATCAGGACTTCTCGCTGGCAAGATCGCCTGGAAATACTGGCGGGTAGAATCAAGCCGTGATCTGCAATGTTCTGCAGTCAATGAAGGCCTTGTTGCTGCCCTGCATGGCATCAAGTTGTGTTCCCTTTCAAACTCTGCTTGAAGATATCTTCACTAGATTAGATTAGATTCCGCGCTAAAAGCCTTTACACTGCGACCATTTCAGACATATTGTGTATGCCCTTCGAAATCGTTTAGAGCCCTTGCAGTGACAAAGAACGTGTACTGATGAAAAGCAGCATTTGAAAATTCTCATCATTATCATTATTATCATACATTGATATTATGGAATTCTTGTATTTTCGTCAGTTCTTGGTGTGTGTGCTAAATTTAAGATTATTCAGAGGATTGCAAGTGGGTGGAAATTGAGTTTAGAATTTCTCATTATTATTATTATCAATAAAACATTGATATAGTAAAATTCTTATATTATCGTCGGTCCTTGGTAAGTATGCCAAATTTTAAAATTATCGGATAATTAGAAGTGGGTGGATATTGAATAAAAAATTCACGTCATTATCATTATTATCATTATCATTAAACTTTTATAATTAAGTCCTTGTATTGCAATCGGTTTATGTGTGCCCAATTTCAGATCATACGGACGATTGAAATCAAATTCGAAAATTCTCATCATTATTATTATTATTACGTGCGTTATTATCATAAAATTCTTGTATTGTCGTTGGTTTTGGAAATTTTAGAAAAATTTTAGATAATTCGGAGGATTAATAAAGGGTGAAAGTTGAATTTGAAATTCCAATTATTATTATTATCATTATTTTCATTACATTAATAGTAGGAATTTCTTGTATTATCGTCGATCCTTGATATGTGGCCAAATATCAGATTATGATAATTGGAAGTGGGTGAAAATAGAATTTAAAAATTCACATTATTATTATTATTATCAGTTATTCAGGAAAATATCCTGTATGGAGGAACTTAAAAACTAAAACCTTATCTGGATGAAAATTTTGATCCGAATCTTTAAAGCTGTTTCCGAGATAGCCAAAATAAATATATACAAGAATTGCTTTCAAAGATATTATATAGATTTAATACTGCTACCAACTAATACTACTCACTTTTTCTTTCGAAAAATCTTGGCGTTCTGTCCTGTTTTTCATACCAGAAAATATGAAATTGACCTAAATAATGTTATCTGTCAGATCGTCAGTATTTCAAAGCCAAACAACCTGAAGTGGATGAAAACTGAGTTGCGAAATTTGAGTTAACAATTTTTACTATTCTCAATTTGTCCTCACCTCTTCAGTGGGGACTTGAGTTATCAACAATTTCTTCAGAATCTGTACCTGGGGCTGTTTCAGTGGAACCAGTTGACGATTTTTTCTTGCTGAAATCGTTCAATCTGAAAATATGTAATATATTGTTTTTTTTTATACAAATCTCTGTTATTACTTGAAATAACTTAGAAAATAACAATTTTGACGGCTGATAATAATTACCCTGAAGTTGAAGCAGCTGAATTTCTTGGGATATACCATTCATCATATAATAAAAGAAGAACCCTTTTCTTCAAAAATATTCTTCCACTTGGGTTAATCTCGAATGCTGCGTCTTTGAAATAAATGGGACAAATCCTAACAGATAAATCAAAATTTTAATAGACATTTCTTGGACTTTTTGGCAACCTTTTTGTTTTATTAAATCATCCAAAAAACTAATGAAGTTGATGTTTCGTGAGGTATCTATTTCATTATCTGCACATGTAGAGGTTGGAATTCACGTAATAATTTCATTTTATTCGGCGAAAACAGATTGATACCCACTGTAAAGCCCATGAATGGAATCTGATATTCGGGTTCGAACACATGGATTGTTTGCAAACCCAACAAGATTGCACCATTATGATTCTCTTACTATTGTACTGCCACTATATATCACGAATCAGTTCAAAAACCACTATTTCAGCAACAATCCCACCAAAAATCAATGACAGAACATAACAGAACTGTCAGAAGTTTACTTTGTTGAAAACATAAACATTGATATTCGACAGCGTTGACAAACGTCCAGATTCAATAATTTCTTCACAACCATTTGAAGACGCAAGTAATGATTTTTTTCAATAGTCTGGATTTTTAAACTTGTAAGTAATACAGGTTTGAGTTGCGTGATAATGTCACCATCATCATTCTTCATTCTTCGATTGTAATCGTATGGAAAACGTATAGTGACACAGTTTGGTCTATGATAAAGACTTATTACCTACGCGATGTGACAACGCCCAACTCAATATCACGACTACAGATTGTGGCCATACACAACTTCAAACCAGAATGTTAACAGCTTGGTCCAATACAATACTTTATAGGTCCATGGTCCTACTGCAGCAAACAGTACCAGTCCAAGTTCAACCCCAAGCTGCCCCACAACAACAGAGTCAAGTGTTCATTGCATCACAAAACCTTACACCTGTGTATCAAGACAGCTTCGTTTTTCGAGCTCATCGACTAGCATTTATCAAGTCAAGTTCCAGAATCATTTATTAGCAAATTGTATATACTTTAATTGTTAAGTGTTGTTATTATGTAACAAGTGTAAATAAAATTAGGTATAAGGCAAGCTTGGTAGCGAAGGGTTGTAGTCAACAATATGGATATGATTATTGTGAAACTTATGCCCGTGTAGCCAATAAAATAACCAATCGAATTCTATTGGTAATAGCCATTCATAGAAATCTTTTCCTCTGTCAGATGGACGTAAAAACAGCATTTCTTCATGGAAAATTAGAGGCAGAGATTTATATGTCTCAACCTTCTGGTTTTACGGATGATTCTGGCATGGTATGTAAACTAAATAAATCATTGTATGGATTGAAACAATCGCCATGTTGTTGGTTTAAGCGTTTTGACTGTGTAATGATGAGGGAAAGTTTTTATAGGAGTGAATCAGATAATTGTCTTTATATCAAGATTTTTGCTAACAACACTTTGTCTGAGAAAATGGATAAATTGAAAAATATTCTAAACAAGGAGTTTGAAATGAAAAATTTGGGAAATATTGATGTATTTCTGGGATTTAAAATTGTCAGCGATAAAGACAACCAATTAATTAAAATAAATCAGAGTCATTATCTAGGTGAATTTGGAGCTAGAGAAAGAAATGGGGCCATTAACAAAATATCCATATAAATAAGTAGTAGGGTGTTTAATGTATTTGATGGTGAATTCAAGACCTGATATTTGCTTCGCGATCAATTTTCTCAGTCGTTTTCAGTCAAATGTATCTGATCTACACTGGTCTCATTTGAAATTTTTTTTGAGACATCTGAAGTTTTCTAAAGATCTCAGCCTCACTTTCGTTGAAAAGGACTGCGATATTTTGGATCGCAAATCTACTTCCGGATATATCCTCAGATGTTTTGGATCAACCGTCTCATAGTCTACCAGAAGGCAATCAACCGTTGCCCGAGGCAGAATATAATGCTCTTGCAACAACAATTAGCGAGTGTCTTTGGTTGAGAAGATTGTTGAATGAAATGAATATTCAGATAACTAATGCAACAGTAATTCATAAAGATAACCAGTCATGTAATAGAATTGCTACCGAGCATAGAATGAACCAGAGATTAAAACAAATAGATGTAAAATATTAGTTCATACGAGAGACTCTAGATTCAGGCCAAATTACTTTGAAATATATTTCGTCTCAAAATCAACTTGCGGACATTTTCACTATGGGTCTCTCTTAACAATTATTCAATTTTCATTTGTGTCGACTAGGTTTGTCATGAACATAGATTAAGTGGGAGTGTTAATATATGCCCACTGACTTAGTAATCTATTTTCATGACATGATATTCTTTGATATTATTTAAATGTTTGTTTCTGTGTTAATGTTGTTGAGTATCATAGACTTCCAAAGTTATAAAATAAAAGAAGTACAAAGTACATATTTCTTATTTTACAATCTTTTCTGCTGATTTATTAATTATATTGTCGTAGTCCTTTGCAAATTAACATCCGTAACACATCGTACCGAGAATGCCGTTACCAAATTTCAGCTGGTCTAACCATAGAAATACAATAAACACTATTATATTTCCATGCATTGGTCCAACAAAGGCATGCTGTTGTCATCACTCTGCCATTTTTTTAATCTAAAGGCCGATCGTTTCCGGCAGTTAATGTTTGCTGGGATATATTGTATGATTTAGTTTTTCAAACGGGACCTTATCAAAATAACATTTTCTTGGAATAAGTTTGAGTGTGTGTTCCGGGAAGATTCTCAGTGGAACGTTCCGTGCATATACCATAGAAGGCCGGACCTTACGGCTTATCTGTAAAATAAATTTAACGTTCCGGGAACAATGTGTGCTATTAGGGTTCAACTATCAGCACGATGATATGCATCGTCAAAGTGGCTGTACTGGATTCTCAATGTCCATGCAGTCCTTGTCGTTTCTACTTTTATCACCAGATGAACGAACTTTCGTCCTATTGTAGGACATCTGGAGTCTTGAAATGTGGCAAACTAATGCTTAAGCGGAATCCACAAGGTAAACGAGCCCTCGTTAGTGTTGCGGGATACGTTCATCCAGCAGTACCCTTGTGTAGAGTATCGGAATCTGCCTAACAAGAGCAAACAGAGCCCACCTCTCTGCCGTTGATCTCATAGATTGATTTGTACACAAGAAGCGCCGGCATTAATGACAAATCTAAATTTGGAATCTCCTGCCCTCCATATAGATGACGAC
This sequence comes from Chrysolina oricalcia, assembly GCA_944452925.2. NCBI lineage: Eukaryota > Metazoa > Arthropoda > Insecta > Coleoptera > Chrysomelidae > Chrysolina > Chrysolina oricalcia. Next base: position 39,921,762 of record OX101819.2, read on the forward strand.
ATCGTTCATCAGTATCCATGTATTGCTCTGGTAAAAAATTGTAAAATTTCTTTTTACGAATCACCCAGGATTTCGGAAAAAACCACTCAAAAGCAGAGCTTGTGCGAGCAAGGGAGATCTGAGACCTACGGTTAAATAAAAGTGGAATCCGAACCACTTCAGCTCAGCGACCGGGGATCGAACCCGGACCGCCTGGGTGGAAGCCAAATGCTCAAATGCCACGACCACTTCGCTGGTGAATAACCATTTCAACAATGTAATTATTTTGAGAGAACGAACTGATTGTTTGCTCGAGTTTCCACTCTTTGGATGGATTTGGATCGAACTTTGGATGATTGTAATAATCGCCGAACACTTGTTTTGATGGCATGATGTCCTTTGAGACTCGAGAAATTGTACACTCACGACAAAGATTGTATTATATAATTATGATGACTGTATGCTCTCGCTGACTGCATCTGCGCGACTGAACTAACTATACTTTCATGCTCATCCTCCCTATGAAATACCGTCCTATTAATTAGATAGCTTAAGCAACACCAGTCTTTTAATGGCTGGTATGGTCACGTGAAATTGTATTTGAAAAGAGGAATTTTCCGTACATCCTAACGGTATGGCAATTGTTTTTCCAGTATTTTACTTCTATTATTTCATTACGTAACACATGGCAGCCTGATTGGAATCGTACCGAAACACATAATTTTTCGAGAATATTATTATTATTAAATATGAAGAACCTACGACGACTCTTTCATTCATGCATTATTATCATGAGGATATATGGACAATCCTATCCTCCAAAAGGTATACTGAGTACAATCGTGTCCCAAAATCTGTTACTATATCTTTTGGTCTATTTGGTTTGAGAGAGAACACTGTTACCTGTCTTCTTCAAATAATCTTGATTTTGATCAATATTCAACATATCAGTATTTACTCTCTGTTTACGATGTATTTGTCAAAATATAAGAATATCAATGTTTTTTAACATTTTGTACCATATATCTAAATACAAGACGGCTCAATTTATCTTGCAAAATCTAACTGACCATGCAAGAAGGAACACAGTAAGATATAGGTGACACCCATATTCAATCTAAAAATAGACGATTTCTTTCAGCGTTGAAAGTACATTCCCATATATTAAAATGTATGAATTATAATTCATCTGTGTTGCTTATAGCACTCGACAACCTTGGCCAACAATACTTGGTAAACAATACACAGAGTTTAATGTACCTGTTTACTTCGATTTTCTCGTAAAACAATAACATATAATTCACTGAGCTAAACTTTTTGTTGTTGGAGTAGATCTAACTCATTCTGTGATTTTTTTGGAACACATAACTAAACAAACTTTGTCAAATATTTTCAGTTGTCGTATTCAGAGCAATACACTAGGTGGTATGATTATTACCCATAATTCTTTGGAAAAACAATTAATTGATTTCCCAATCTGAAAACACAATCCAAAGTATTGCAAATGAATTACACTATGCCTTTTTACTTGTCCATGTTTGTGTCCATTTTCATGACTATTTGTTGGCCAAACAACTGGCACAGTTCACCATGCCTTTTTAATAATTGTTTCAGGCAGTAATTTCGGACCGTGTTTGTACTTTTTTCTCACTTAGTTTCATTCAGCTCACACACGAAATTTCTGCAAGTGTTATATTTCCTACTATATGATTTTCTACTTTTCTTTTATTGTGTAACTTGGCGAGAAGCCCTCAACATTTTTTGCCTCAGTCTGTAAAATGTCCTGTCTGTAGAATGATGTACTATTGAACAAATAAATGAATAAATAAGGAAAGTTCACATTGATTCCTGAGTTTAGATTGACTATACATGGTGGCCCATCGAAAACGTACCGTCAAGTTTGTTTTTCAAGGGCTCAACTTTTGATGCAAAAAGCATCGCAAAACCTTCACGCCCCTGAGTGAGCGTGTCATCCCACATCTTTTTTGAAATGGAAATGTGGGTAGAGTGATACCTCTTTAACCCATTTAGAACGGCAGGTGATAGGTGGTTTCGTGCCACACAGACTGCAGTTTTTACAGTGTCATACAGGCGGTTGACGAATATATTCGTCACTGCCACAAAATTGGTTTTTATTGTGAAAAAAAAAGAAAATAAATGTCACTTATGTTTTTATTCATCCAACACAAAAAAATATATAAACATTTATGAAAAAATATTCTAATAGTCGACTTGCTCGTGGTATATTTGGAAACAGTCAGACTCCGCAATCGTTGCAAATATATTTTGGAGACTTCCTTGTTTTAGGCCCCTTTGTTGTGTGAGAGCATACCCAACACGTTCTCAGTTGTAGTTTACTATTTTTGCGATGGAAAATATTTCTCTGATGGCCTTGGAAGTCCAGTAGAATGTGGAGCTAATAGGTTAGCATTACACCATAATGGATACCTAGACAATAACAAATATTAATGCTTATGAATATATATATATATATATATATATATATATATATATATATATAAAATATTTTTATCTTTGAAGTAGCTGTCAAATAACTTTTAGATGAAATGAAGGAAATAATAGGTGGTTGGGGTTTTGAGTCTTCCATAAAGCATGAGCATTCATCAAACAAATATCTGATAAGTGGAAAAACAATTTTTCACACAACCTTATGGTTTTTCTAGTACAATCCACACTGCTAAGCATCATGTGAGCCCTAACTATGGCTCACATATTTCCATTATACGCAAGTATACATCAGGGTTTCTTCTTATTTTTCGTGGTAATCCTGTCTGTTTTAAGGAGAATAATCAGTTTGTCACGTTGCCGGCTGCCGTCAATAATTGGCAGCACCGAAAATTTTCGGTAGCCGCCTAAGTGACCAACCAAAACAAACGAGATTGTTAGGCAGTCGCCTGTACACCAAGGCAAACTTTCAACAATGCCCTGACCGAGATGGCAGCTGTTCAGAAATTGATGTAACACCTGACGAATATATTCGGTACCCGCCTGTATGCCAAACAATCTAGTGACGAATATAACCGTCAACCGTACTGAAAAGGTTGAAAGGTGCTTTCGATTTCCTATACATTGCTGGTTTTTTAAAATGGATCGTTTCGTTTAGAAAATATATAGCTTTGTTCTACAGGTGAATAACAGGACTACATACCTGTTTTCTTAATTGGCCATACCTAAGCGTGGTATTATTTAATAAGAGGTCAATTCTAGAAGAATATGAATGCTTAGGTGTGTTTTTCCAATGAGAGTTTTTTCTCTTGTCGTTACTGGGCTGAAACTAATCCAAGGATTTCCAACGAATCACACATGCAACACCTGCAGAAGTTGAATATATGGGTATATCTATTACTTTTGGAAATCCCATTGAAGGTCCTTTTTTCCTTCATGTATATTTAACAGGAAATGTGTGCTAACCTGGATTCACTACAAAATGCCTACGAACCAGCTCTAACAACAAATATCATAGAGAGCAACTCTGCATATAATGCACAAGAACCGATTTTCCAACAAGACGGACGTCCTTCGTCTCAAAGCACTATGCTTTGTGCTCGTGAAAGTGCTTAAAGCATTTTAGTGCTCGTAAGCACTGTACTCCCGAGCACTTTTTGCATTCAGTGCTTAGTGATTAGTGCTTCGAACATTTTACGAAAAGGCTTAGTGCTTAGTAATCCAGAAAAGTGCTCCCGAGCACTGCAGTGCTTAGTAAGCACTAAGCCTTTTCTCAGCTATGGATCTACGAATGTTGTTGAAAATATAACACGCAGTCAGCGGCAACCCCACCCCCAAGAGCTACTGATTGTGGCCTTAAATTATGCACATTCTAGGTTCGAGGGCTCAGTCTTGACATAAATGTTTTTAAAAGTGTTTATAGCGTTCGGAGTGAATTTAGTGCTTCACCACACTAGATTATTTAGTGCCTGCCACACAATAAATAATAAATCAACCAAAAATATAACAACATTCTTTTTCGTTTATTATTTATTAGAGCTAATCAATTTAAAAAAAAATCATTGAAGAAACTAAAAAATCCGACTGCGGTTTGAACTAAATGGCAAAAATCAAGTAATATAATAATATTTTCATAAAGAAAAATTGAAAGTAGCCGAGACCCATTCTATTTCTATAGATTTTTTTAAGCAAATAGGTCCCGGCTGCTTCCAGTTTTTATTTGATTTGGAAAGATATTGGGTACTTCTTTTTTTATTTTTATTTTAAACCACAGTCGGTTTTTTAGTTTATTTATTTACTTTTTTTTATCTTCAGCTTTTCAGTACACAATTATTATATTGTATCAAGGCAGCCAATTTGGCGCAAAAAATCCACTATTTTGATTTTTCATAATTTTAAAATAATAAGTGCTACTTGCGGTATCAAGACGAATCTAAGGACCGAAAATTGATCAAAATCGGTTTAGCCGTTTAGTAGTTACAAGAAAAAAGCGTCTTTGTTTTACAATATTTTGAATTTATATTTGATTCGTTACCTTAAACAAAGTTTACCGAATAAATGTATAAGTTGCCCCATTCCGCTGATCGTGACGATCCGCCTATCCCCTGCCTCTCGACCCGATTGAGAAGCTTTTGGTCCACAAAAGACTCTCAATTTATAGACCGTCAGATAATGACAGATTTTGCTGACTCGTTTTCTTTTTTCTGGGATTTTAGCCACTGAAAATTATGTCAGTGTTGAGCAAAAAAAAATCAAATTTTAAAAATCTTACGCGTATGAATATGAACATTTCATTTTCTCGATGTGACTAGTTCTACCAGTCTATCGTCTACCGACGGTTATCAAGATCACATTACTATTTCATTCTTTCGGCAGCACACTCTGACATGAATGAAATATACTATACAATGGTGCTTTCTGTCCGAAAACTGCTGAAATAAGAAATCAGTAAGAATGTTGGTAAAGTAGGAACTATTTCGCGCCGCTCTATATTTCAAGTTGGCTATTCGCCGCCCATTTCGGAAATCAAATTAATCTCTCAAACGACATTGTCTGGATATTCCCTATCAGTTGGAAGTTGCACTGTTTTTACAGGTCTTTCTATTCAAATAAAACTAAAGCAAGTATTGATTTATTTTCTTCAATAGCCGAAAAAAAATCCCAATTACCGATATCAAATCGATGTCAACATATTCAATAAGTACACCTATCTTTTCTGAAATCACCTACTAAATTTGAGTTTTCCAAGTGAAACCGTTTCCAAATGCAATATGAACTTGGAATACACGAAATTGAACGCCCACCTTAACTGTTACGCCCTTTTGAGAAGTGCTTAGTGCTTAGTGCTCGCGAAATCGAATTACTTTTTTAAAGTGCTTAGTAATCGCGAGCACTTCATGAAAAATAGTGCTTGGTGTTCGAGACTCCCGAGCACTTTTCAAGAGTGTTTAGTGCTTAGTACTCGAAGCACTTTTTGTCAGTGCTCGGCACAGCTCTGTCCTTCGTATTACTCTCTAATCATGCGCAATTACTCAGGTGACACGTTACCAGGACGTTGTTGGAAAGGACGAAGGGGTGCAATTGAGTGGCCCCCTCGGTCACCCGACTTAAGTCCTTTAGAATTTTTTTCAGAGGCACTTCAAAGCAAGTTTACAGCACTGCACCTGAAACATTGGAAGATGTGCGAAGACGAATCGTTGACGTATACGTGCTCCAGAATATACGGCAACGGTATGAAGATAACCTGTATCACAGTTTGAGGAATAACTTGACTAAAATGGTAAGTTTTTAAGTGAAATTAAACTGATTTTTGATTTTTTCATCAAACGTATTGTTGGTATTTCAATACTATATATTTTCTAAACGACTCCATCGATTTTTGAAACCTGAGCAGCAATGTATACGGAATTGAAAGAGTTATTACTTGACCTCCATTTCCATTTGGAAAAAGTTAGGAAATGATACCCCACTTATGGGGATGCAGGTTTTGCTATGCTTTTTGCATTAAAAGTTGACCTCCTGAGAAACAAACTTGATGTGATTTTGGATTTTGTCGAATAGTTCTTTCCCAGCCTTTAATGCCTTGCGGTACGTTTCCGATGAGCCATCCTGTATGTAGATTATTGAGATATTGAAACAGTGTCGCGAACAACGAAATATAAAGAAAGTAGTACTAACTACCGTTATGGCCGCACTGTTTTACTTATTTTGGAACGGAAAGAAAAATAACTCTCAGGAGATGTAGGTGAAGTCTTGGATGAAGAAGAAGTGGCCTTTACTGCAGTAATATCAAATAAGTGTGTTGACAAACTTGACATTCATTTATTTATCCATTTATTTTTTTGCCTGAAAGAGCCAACAAAATGCTTGCGAAAATATTTGCAATAAATGTCAGCCACCGGCAGTCAGGCAGACAAATAGGCAGGAAAAAGATACAGTGTAATAAGGGTTTTAGTATTCATACCATGAATATTTTCATGATATAATCTATTTACTTGTTCAAGAACTAATCACTGGATATTCAAATTTCAAGATGATGAATCTCCTCAGTTTTCATTTTGATGCCTGTCAGGTGAAAATAATACTTAAAATAATGAACGTCAAATTTCTGATTTTTGATTAGTTTTCTTTGTTTCTCAACAAGAACCATCGTTGGGCACAAATGTCTCATCAATCAATCATCATCAATCAATAACGTAGAAACTGCACAGTATTTCGTCTAAGAAATCATGAGAAATTAAACATCAAATACTTATAATTGTGGCGTCTCAACCTGTATGAAGAAAACCTATTCTCTTTTTTAATGTTGATTTGAAAGATGTAATAATTGTTCGTCAACACATGTGGTTGTTGCTTGACGGTGCCCTCCTCATTTTCGAGTTACCGTCCGCGATTATTTAGATACAGTGTTTTCCAATCAGTGGATTGAAAGACCATGTGCAATTTTTTGGTCTCCACGGTCCCCAGATTACAACACACCGGACTTCTACTTATGGGGACTTGTAAAGCTGAGCCCTTTAAGGTGCAAAACCAGTGCCTTTCATCAAAGTTCCTACTGAACGGATCATGGATGCCTTGCAAACCGTTAAAAATACTCCCGGAATTTTAGAATGCGTATGGCAGCCTATGCGGAGACGAGTGGGGGGTTGTATCACAGAAGGAGGAGGGCATTTCTAGCACCTTTCATAAAATACTCACGGTTTTCTTGTTTTTGTCGTAACGTTTGAGAAAACTTGTGATTAAGATCAAAAACCAAATAAGTAGCATTTTTTTGTATCCATTGTGATAATAGGTTCCCCCTTCAGGTTAAACACTTCAATTAAATGTAGCGAATTACAAAAAATTATTTAAATTGTTTTCTAGAAAAAGGTCGAGGAATCATAAAATTTACAAAAAAGTTTATAAACAGAAAAAAAAATTATTTCGTTCTTCGGAATCCACCAGGGGCGCACCACAAAAATGTATGGGGTGAAAAATGGCTTGACCCCTGAAAAATATTTCCTTGTAGATTTTCACAATCACTCGGCATGCTGGATAATGTGATCTCTGAATCGTAACCTGCTTGTCGAATTTGATCTCTAAATCTCATAAACTGAAAGAAAAATAAGAAGAATAAGAAAAAAATAAAAAATGTCTTGAAACTTCAACGATATGTAGATCGGGAACGAAACATTTGCGGATACATACTTATAGAAAAAAAAAGTTTCATACTGATTCATAAAATGAGCTCTTGAATTCTTGATACTGAATTTTAAAACACTCCAATTGATTTGGAATATCAAGGTTCAGTGGAATAGAATACCTATTATTTGCCATCGGGCAATAACTAACTCTGCCTTTTGACAGTTGATCTTTCCCATACCCATAACCAGTGGTTTTTGGGGAAATCAATAATTTCCTTATTTTTTATGCGAAACATAGCTACAATTAAACGTTTATTACTGCAGTATTTGAAAACGTAGAAAGCTGAGATTTTTGATGTTGTTTGACAATGTCCTGTGTATTAGTTATAAATAGGGGAATTCGTTCTTCATTATACAGGGTCGTTGAAAATTTGTGACTTTACCGATAGATACAAAAGTGGCCAGAAATAATCCAGAACCTCAGTAAGGCTCAAAGCGGCAGCTGACTTGATGGGGCTCTTCTTCCAGCTTCATACGTTGAAATAGTTAATACATCTGTGAGATGCTGAGTCATAACTGAAGAGCATCAGATTTGGGATTAGATCTGTAGTTGCTTCAACAATACTCGTTATTTTATAGCTGTTGGTTCTTTTGGTGCAGATTCAGCAAGACAGTTGACTATCACCTGTTCGGTTCTCAGGTGATGAATAAGTAGATTCCGCATGGACTAGATTTCTGAAAGACTGCGAAATATGAGCTCTGAATGAAAAAAATTCATTGAATTTTCTGCTGTTTATTCTTCATTTGCTGCAACGTTCCCCTATAAGTATTTTCCTTTCAAAATATGTTTGTACTGAAGAAGAATCAAATTATTCTACGAAGTTTACTCTGGAGGTATACCAAAAGTTCAGAACTATCCTGTTGTCCTGACGAATGACTGGTTGGCCTCAAAGAAATTATTTGGAAAAAAAGAGAAGTGGTTGATTGGAACAGTTCTAAATAACACTTGTATTTGGATTTGACGATTGTTGATTCTTGACTTTTCTGAATCCGAAAGAGGTTTGAAAATTAGCGGATCAACATACACAGGAGATTTGAATTGTGAAAAGTGAATTCTGCTTCTCTCAAATAGAGATTTTGCTCTCTTATTGGAATAAGGGATACCTATACATTATTTCATCAGAACAGTGATGATGGGGAATAGTTCTCAAAACCGAAGCAGCATTACCACTTTGGATAGCAACATTTATTCTTCGTATCAATTCAATTCAATTCAATTCAATTCAAATTCATTCAGCAATATCATTCATACATAGTACAGATCTTCATATACATTTATAACTTTGAAGTTACAGTCAATTTGGCTGCGTTAGTTTAAAGTAGCTGCCTAAGCCTGAATGGCTCTTGATGCAGTTACACCTACTAGCCCAAGGATTAAGTCTATAAGTATCTAGAGATCACTAAGTATTCGCAAAAGTGGAGTAGCTCATAGAGAATATAAGTAAATTTTGATTTTGATGATGTGGATAAATGCTGAACGGAAAGGGGATATAAATATATAAATTTCAGTCATTTTCTACATTAATCCATATTATTTTTTAAAAAAATCTACTCTCCAGTAGATTTTGTCGAAAGTGTGTCTTCATAGGTTTCTTGAATAGTCTCAAATCATTGCACTATTTTAATTGCGCCAGTAAGCTATTGAATATTTTTTACCGAAATAAAATATGCTTCTTTAGTATATGAGTTTTACTAAATCTTGAAATGTACAAATTTTGATCGGTGGTATGTCTTGGACGTCTAAATTGACTGAAAATTTTGATTTTTTCATAGCACTGCAAAATGTAAATGTTCCTGATATTTAGTATATCTCATTCTTGATATAGCTGTTCAGTGGAGTACAATCTACATTTCTTTTATATAATTTTCAGAATTGCATTCTGTGAGATTTGCAGTGTGTGAATGACGTTGTTATACAGTATCTTAAAACGGACTCAATTCATGAGTTATACACTATCAGTATTACTTTTTTGCCTAAAATGCATAAAATTTATGAATGTGTTTTCTTATTCTTATTGATGACCTAGTTTATGTGCTCGTCTCACCTCATATGTTGATCTAACATTACTCCTAAATAGTTGATTGTGTTGGTTTTCTCTATTTTGGGACATGTGCAGTAACCATAACCTTAGCAATAATGTTTATGAATATTCAGTGATTTCCCTGACGGTTGATCTCTTTGGTAGAGTGAGAGGGTTGTAAATTTCGTTTTCGAGATATTTAAGTTTAGCAGGTTTCTATTTAGCCATCTGTGAAGCTTGGTAATATTATGTTCAGTGATTTGGTATAGTTCTGACCAACAGCTATGATAGGAAACAATTGCAGTATCATCTGCGTACGATATTATAATATGACCGTGGAAGTGTTTAATCTGACTCATGTCATTTATGTGAATTAGGAATAGCAATAGGCCAAGAATCTTACTTTACGGTACACCTACAATAACCACTGCTGAATCGCTTAGAGCATTCTGGATTTTGACTCTTTGTGTCTTATTTTCATTGTAATCACGGAGTACCTCCAGTGCTGGACCTCTTATACCATTGTCATATAATTTGTCTATTAGAATCATGTGGAACACTGTCAAATGCTTTAGCTAAGTCAAGAAAAACAGCCAGACACTTGTATGACTTATCTAAATTTTGTATAATCTGTTCCGACAGCATTAAGAATGGTTTCTCAGTCATCACATTGTTCATATTGAAACATTTAATTATTCTTTTTCTTAAACAGCATTCAAAAACTTTTGCGAAATTATTGATTATAGATATCGGTCGGTAGTTTGTAATTAAATTGTGTTTACACGATTTATAGATTGGGGTGATAACGGATTCCTTCCACTGTTCAGGGAGATTTCCTTTGAGAAAGACTAGATTTATGAGATGTAATAATGGGGATGAAAGTTCAGTATGTAACGTTTTTATCAATTTGGATGTGATACCATCCGGTCCTGAGGAACAATTGTTCTTTAATTGTGGAATAGCTGATGTGATGTAATTTTTAAATACAGCACTTAAGTAATAAAGTACATTTGGGTAGGTTGATTGATTTCATTGTCTTGTATTGTATTGTGTTCAATTTTTTAGGCCATTATTACTCCTATTTTCACAAAGTATTCGTTGAAGACATTTGCTTTATTTCCCATTTTCGTCAACCATATGAACATTACTGACATTTTTGTTTTTTTGAGATATATTTGTGGCCTGGTTTAAAATTTGCCATGTTTACCTATTTATAATAAGAATCATTTTCCACAAGTTCCTGTTGATAATATGCGTTTTTGTGTTTCTCAGTAATCTGATTAGACGCTTTCTATAGTTTTCATAATTTTCTTTCGTTTTATAATTTTCTTTCGGTTCTGAAGTATTTTGCCTTCTCATCATTTGTTTCAGTTTATCACTATGTTTAATAGAGGTTATAAGTCCATTTTTATTCCATGGTTTTGGTTTTCTATCTTTCACTTTATGATATTTTATTTTAGTATTATTGTCACTATGGTGTTTGAGTTTACTTATGAATGAATCATACGAGTGTTGGATATCAGTATATTGAAAAATATTTATCCAGTCTTCCCTCTCTAACACTTTTCTCAGTTTGGTGTAATCGATAATTTCATATTCATATTCATTGGTGGTTGTACTAACCTGTTGTTGCTTGAGAATTAATGCGGCAGCTATGGCATAATGATATGTTGAATTAGTAATAATTACCATCGGTTCAACTTCTATTTTAGTTTTTGCAGTATTATCGATTCTGGTGAAAATATGATCAATAATTGTTTCGGATATTTCAGTTTCACGGGTAAATGTGTTTATGTATGAAACGAAGCCATGTTCTGTGAGGAAGTTCTTATACTTGTTCACGCTATTAGAGTGAATATCCTCTAAATTTATATTTAAATCACTACTGAAAAACTCAACTATAAGTTTTTGGAATGTTACCAAAGTAGGTCTCTAAATCTTCAATATATAAATTCATGTTAGTTGAGGGGGTCTATAGGATGCTGTGATTCCTACGTTAACTGATTCCATCATTATATTAATCCATAATACGTTGCACTCACTAAACTTATGGAGATCAAAGGTTTTCACCTCTATTTTTTCATTAGTTTGTACTGAAAGTCCATCATTGTTATTAAATTTTGATTGATTGTATCAAGGAAGAACTTTCGTTACTTGGGTCAATCTCCTTCTTACTCTGAATTAATAACAGAGACTGAAAGTTTCAACTACTACCAGATATAACAAAAAAAAGTGAATACCAAGATTCTGCTTTCTGATTAGTGGGTAGCGGCTACAGTGTCAACACAAGTCCCAGACAATCGGTTAACCGAGTTGTCAAGGTATGAGTGACATACCATCTGGACGTTTGCGACTGTTTCCTGTAGATTCCAAAATTGCAGGGATGGCTTCTGGTACCATAGCCTGTTTCAGGATGTCATTTACCAGACAATCTCGAGATTAGCGACCCACCATTCCCATAAATATAACCCTACTTCTCCACGGTGCTCATGACTCTCACGTTTTTCTATACATTGATTCTAATGCGTTCTCTATTAGCAATATTGTGCAGACAACAAACCAAAGATCTTGAGGTTGAATTTGACCCCAAACTTAATTTCTCCAACCACAAACACAAAATATCTTCTGCCAAAAGAATGACAGGATTGATTCTCCGTACATGCACTTCCAGAACAAGGGCTGCTTCATTGCCTTATTTGATGCATTTGTCAAATCTAGGCTGCAATATTGCTCTCTGTATAAATGCCACATTGATCAAATGAAATCCCCATTAAGGTTATGACAACAACCTGCTGCCCGGCAGAAACTCATGTTTATCTCTGGAAAATCATAGATCATGTTGTGCTTGCCTTTTCTTCTTCAAACTTGCAAACAATTTAACCGACTGTCCTGAACTATTGGCACAAATTCTTACACAAGAATTATCCTCATACCCCATTTTTGTATCTGCACATAATTGTACTATTTGTATTACTCGTTTTATTTGGATTTATTGGTATTCGTATTTCTCAACTGAACTGTCTTGTAATTGGGATTTAGCCTGTTCAGTCAAGAAATGTATTTTACTTAATTTTTTATAATTATCATTTTGGTGGAAAACAGATGATAATAAAAGATAATTATTTCCTAAATATTTGTAATATATAGAACATCCTTCTTATTTCTAGGCGTTGGATCATCGTGAATCATTCTGCAACGTTATGAAAATTTGAACTCTGATCATCGCCGTGAATATAAGCTAGTACTGAAAACTTGACTGGAACCTCTATTTAGTAGAGCAAATCCTAGGGACAAGTTGTTATTCCCAGCAGATATCACGTTCTCGTTCTAATAATGATTACCAAATAAACCTATAAATATTCAAAATTAACGAAACTTTTCATAGGCACACCTCAATTAGTAATTACATAATGGTTTGAAGACATACTTGACAATTTCGTCACGTGAAATCTTTGCCCGTCGTCTAAATACGCGGATTACATAACGCGACAAGGCTACATTCGCTAAATATTGCAGTGCTAGGTAAACACCATCAAGAAAAACACAAGCGAAACTTTCGGTTTTATAATAGTCATGGTTCGTTCGAGTCGGTAGACAAGCATTCTTATGGTGAGTGGGCATTTCTCTTCATCGGAGAAAGTAATTGAAATTGTGAAAAAGAGTGAAACCATATTTATGACCGTGACCTAGTCCGTGGTGGCGAACTCTCTTCGTCAGTGGAGCTATGCTTCGCTGAGTGCAACTGTAAAGCTCAAATATCATTGTTATATGTTTTAAACTTTCAGTTTCGAGAAATATTCAGTGAGTCTCTATCTACTATGGGAAGAAAAAATGATACATGACTGAAAAATATCTCTCATGTATTCGGTGAGCTATTCAATTCAGAACGGAGAATTAAAAAAATTAACTGCAAGCAGGAGGTTCGTTTCATGACTTTTCACAAGTCTTTCCTCTGAAGGAATACCTGTACAATAAGGCACTGTTTGCAGTGTAATAGCAGTGAAGATTATGCGGAGAGTGCTATACAAATGTGTGAATCGTACCGTTGTAACTATTTTTTCAATATTCAGATTCACCCAAGAAGAAATATCTTGCTTTTTCAGATAACTTCGTAACTTCGTTCGGCTCAAGGAATAATTCAAGAGTTTGATTTTTTAGAAAATACTTGGAACCAGCAGATCTGACAGAGTATCGCCAATCGTTTCCAAAATATACGTGACCTTGAACTTTTCTCTCCTATTCAAGTTATGGAATACGTCAATAGATAGAGACGTTGCAACTACAGTCCAATCGCTCTACTACCTGTTATTTTGAAGAGAATAAAAAATTCCATTAGAAATCTCCAAAGCAGAGCTCGTCCATTTCTCTGTATAATATCAATCAGTGGTACTCATTTTTATGCTGTGACAAGGATTATGCCACGCTTCCGTATTTTCAGGTTTTATTCTCTTCACGTGTAAAATACTTCTGCAGAAAAATATCTCACCTTTCAGGGTTCGACACAATCTTGAAATTTCAAGATCTATTTCTGCAACAAATGCGGACTCTCAACAAAACCTTTAAACTCGTCTACCATTACCAAAATCTCCTCAATAGATACTCATTCGCCGGCAAAGTGCTTAAGCACTGATATAGTTACAACTCCATTTCTGAAATAGACTCTGCTAGAATATAAGGGGCTTGTAGAAGGATCACAATCCCAATTAGCCTAAGGCAGCATACATCGATACTTCAGGCAGAGGTAGCCGCCATAGAATATTGTGTCAGACGAAATCATTGCCGTTTACTTTGACAGCCAACCAGCTATAAATACTCTCAGCATATACCAGAGCTTGTGTCGGATTGCTTGTGTCGGATTGCTTGATGGTGAACAGCACGCCTTGATTCAATATTTGGTGATCTCGTCTTAATTTTGCGAGAATTCGCCATACTGCGGGCGTGAAAGGACTATCAGCCAATTCATAGTCCACCACACTGGATACAAGATGCGTGTTGTCTCGCCGACTTGATCTTAGCTTCCATCTTGTATTTGCGTTGGTCGTACCTCCCAACCAGAGTAGTGGTGTCTCTCCTCTCAGTTTGGGATAGAGTCTGTCGCACATGACAGAATTGATACGCCAGATGGCAGCCTCTTCTGAAAGAATATCGCCAATCTCTGCATCCACCCACGCAAGTTCTTGCAGCTCAGGGGCTTGATATTGTAAAGCGTTCTGCGGGTCCTGATGCCCTGCATTGGTGGTGTGATGGGAGCATTCTCTACATCCAGACCGACATGTGGCATAAATGCCTCTTCTGCCACTTCGCTAACCGGATGAGGATCTTTTACATATACTCGTCGACGAAGTTGAGATAAATAATTTAGCAGCAAAAGCGATATGCTCTGGGTGTCTCTCTCACTATAGAGCATGCATTTTCACTGTTTATACTCTCCGGACAGGCTCACTACTCTTGTGGCAATGCAGAAGATCGTCCCTTGATTCATCTGTCAACTGAAAGCGTCCGTGTTTGTTGCGTTCGTCGTCTGATGGCGGGCGAATCATCGTTGTTGACACCATCCCCTTGCCTTTGATTCCTAATCGTAGGGGTCCGTTGTGTGGGATTCTAACTTGTATGTTTGAAATCACGGTGTTGGGTTTACTGGGGAAGGGGGGTTTACCCCGAAAACACACTGCTGACATCAGAAGGATAGTTGCCTTTCCCCTCCCAGATGCGCATTAGGAAGTGTCACTAGAACCAGTATCTTTTCATTATTACTAGAAAAAGATTTAGATCAAGTGCTGCAGCTCTATTTTACACAGTTGCGTTCGATTTTATTCAACCCCTTCTTGGAGCTGTTCACCTCAGACGAACATTGAAGCCGTGTAACGATGTCCTGGAATTGAACTGTTTCAACACAAAACTCATAGAACGTTCTGTGCTGGCAACTATCAGATACACGTAATCAGATGTTAGGGTACACACACAAAGAAAGCAGGTTTACTGCTTACTCTCAGTCGGCTCCTATCATCGCCAAAAAAAAAACGAGTTCAACAAAACACGCAAATACAAAAAATCTCTTTAATGTTTCATCCAAAGTTTTTTCTACAACAGTTATTATATTGACAAATTGTAGCAATTGTTGAATGTTTTATATTATGAAGTTTTCAATTTTCATCGTATCATCAGATTATGACTACCGAGTAAAATCTGACGCATAATGCTCTTTTTAAAAATGCATGCAATTGTGCTGAAAAGTAAACAGTGCCTAAAACCTGAGTTTAAGCACAGTCGCAGAAAAATTTTTTTGGAACTAGTCATTTGAAAAGTCATTGTATCCCGGTAAACCAACTTTCTCTTGTTTGTTAAAATTGTTATATTTTTACAACTGCGTATATTGATATTATTTATAACTAAGTGATTTCATTTCAACAGAGGTGTTCCAGTTATAACATTCCCACTTTCATACATTTGAACTTAGTTTGGGTTCAACGAAACATTCTTCTTCGGCTCTCCGACAATTTTTTTATTCTTGTTTATTAAGATGTAGTACGAAACCAATTAATTTCAAAATAGTTTCAGATAGAAAATGTATCTCGAATCATGACATTTGGATTGAAATGAATACTGTACGATTAAATAAAAGCGGTATTAAAATTTTGCTGAATAAACGATTTTGTTACTCATTTCAATTTCCATATATTGCTAAAACACTGTCAATAAATTACTCCAATGTTTACTAATTGACATTCAAATATTTTTCAATATAAATCTTTCCCAATATTCTATTATCAATATTTACGAAAATCATTATTGAAATTTTAAGAAATACTGAAGAAGAGATGAGATGGGACCTTGGTGAATGTTTTATCTGAAAGGATTTTAGTGAATGCTAATGAGAAGCTGTAACCATTCGGTTTGAACTATTTCATAACAATCTTAGCTGGATTCACAACACAAGATGAGTGCCAAGGTTTCAGATTCAAATATCCTAATAATCTTCATTAGAAGGTCATGTTTAGTAGATTTGGGATTTACAGTGCCCACCATAAAGTATGTAACATATGAAAAAAAGTATAATTTTAGAGTATTGGGGAAGTATGCTTGGATGATTGATTGTGCATGCCCTACAACTCGAAAATCAATTCTGTTACCGGTTTTGCAGCAAATTGGAAAAAAGGTTATGCGTCTTTTTTTTTCAAAAGATGGCAATATATCGAAAATCGTAATACGAAAAAATGTATATAAATTTAATTTTATGATCTTGTAATGAGTTTTGAACAAAAACTCAAAAACTTTACAAATATGAAAGTTTTTTTTCTGAATAGCTTGACCTTACAGCAACATTTATATTTTGATAATAATGTCATGACTTTCTTATTTTCTTCATACCAGATGGCACCAAATTGAAAAAATTGTTTTTTTGCCAAGGCCCTTGCTCTTACAGCTTGGCAAATATAACTTTGAATCTGAGCATTGAATGCGCAGTCGAACAGCCAGTGTCCGTTCTTGTCGTTCCCGACTATAGTTCGTAATGGATATTTACTCTTTCTCTGTTTATCGCTATATTTGCCAAGTTGTACATTGGTTCGTATTTAACAGTTGAATGGTAATTTTATAAGTCTTGTGATTATAAGGCAATCTGAAACATCATGTTTTCCTGATTATATTCAAGTTTCGATGATAATCGTGCATGAGCGTTTCACTTCGCATGTAAACTTGGAAGCAGTGCTTCAAATTAAAGAGGCTTAATGTTTTCAAGTTGCTGTTCGAAGTGAAACAAGAGAAACATCAAAACTTGATTATAATCAGGAAAACACAATGTTTTCAGATAGGGACATCCGGAGCACCTTCCGCTTTGGTACTGCAAACGTCCTTTGGATGTCCGTGGGTGGTACGTATTTTCCAACCTCACACTGGAATAGATTATTCACAGGGACGTCCTCGAAGAATAACAATGGGAATGTCCCAAACGTGTATTGATTTGGTACCGCAGAAGTCTCTAGGACACAAACTTAAGAACTTACAATGGATGTCCAAAGCATGCCCACAATGGACATAACAAATATTCATTCATGTCCAGAAAATTGGACGTCCCAGAAAATTCCCAGAAAATTGGACGTCCAATAGAAGTGCAGTTTGTATCAAAAATAAAAACATTTACTGGACGTATACCATAGACCTCTGATGGACCTAAGTATATTGGACCCGTTATGGTATATACTATATTGTTATGAAATGAAATGTTGAAAAGAAATGACCACATAAAAAGTCACAAAATCAACAAAATTTCCATCAGAGAGCCCAAATAAACATTTAATTTTCATACAAAATAGCTCACATTCTTTAGAAAGACCATCTTCAAAACTGAAACCATGCACAATCATTTAAAAGTAAAATTCAACAAAGAAATCTCACTTTACGATTCCAACCTTCGGACAGCACGAAGCGCTTCCAAGAAACATACTAATTCACAATCAAATTTCAAAATATGACAACAAAACTTGGTCAGTTTGTTAATTAGCACATTACAGTCTCAAAATGACACATAAATTCATTTAAAAATATTTTTTTTAACTCAAGAGTAGAAATTTAAAGCTAACATAAAATCACCAAGTACATTAAATTCTAATGCCAGCCAATCACAGGCAGTTTTCAAGCAGAATGACGAGGTAGCAAAATACGTCAAAATGGTGTCAAAATACAAATGAGTAAAAAAATACTTCAAAACAAAAAAATGTGGAAATTTCATCATTATAAAATAGTTTAATTTTAAGTATGTTTCATAGAAACAGAATTGTTGATAGGTTAAGTAGTTTTAAGAAATTAATTATTAAAAGTGATACTAACATAAAAAGTGATACTAATGTGCCATGAATTTCGCGTGAAAACGTCGTACCTAGCAACAAT
Source organism: Chrysolina oricalcia (assembly GCA_944452925.2). Taxonomy (NCBI): domain Eukaryota; kingdom Metazoa; phylum Arthropoda; class Insecta; order Coleoptera; family Chrysomelidae; genus Chrysolina; species Chrysolina oricalcia. The sequence goes on from OX101819.2 coordinate 39,940,297, forward strand.
AAGAACTTGCACAATATTATTTCATATTTCACTACTAACTTCATGTCATAAGCAGTGATAAGATGCCTAAAAACCCTGGTGTGTCGAGTGATTCGATATTGTTTTGATTTTTCAGAAGACATAAACAAATGAAATAGTGGTCTGCTTCTTTAGTCGGTCCCAGAGATGGCGCTCTTATAGAATTTTAGTCCTGTCAATATTCCAGGGATATGGTGATTGATGACTGTTGTCAATTTTATGGAATTTCAACAAACTTCAAATACTATATTCAGAAATGAATAGTTGTGACGGAATCTAAATTTCATTGTGCAATTTCCTTGTGTTGATGACTATTATTAATGTGTTTCTCCATTTTGCTATATATTTTCTTAGAAATTCTTCATTCATTCAATAATATTTCTATTTGTCTGATTGACTCGGCCGTTACTTGATGAAGATCCATTCATAAAATACACAGAAAACGATTCGATCTCCACAGACGTTATTCAATCAGACAGAAAAGAAGCTACTGTGCTAGCGAAACATGTCTGATTGAATGAAATTTATGAATATCTTATCGTTTTCTGTGTAGTTTGTACAATAATAATTTGATCATGTTCCGTTTTTGTATCATTTGTGGGCAATCCAAAGAGACGAACAAAATAATTCATCTATATCCAGTACCGAAAGTGAGTACCACCATATCATGAAGATTATAACATAGTATCTTGTATTATTAGAAAACAGTTTAATGAAAATAATGGCACGAATATATCTCACGGAATCCCGCCTTTCTTGATTATATTAGCACAAGATCGACAGGTTCTAATGGTGAATTTTCATGAAGCTTAGTTTCAATACTTCCAAATGAAAATCGTGGTTATTATTGTAGTTAATTGCATTTCAGTTAAAGATTATTTAAATAAGTCGAAAGTGTAACAAATAAAACTGATTGGTGATAGTGATTCAGTAAATTCCAATAATTAGGTTTTTTTTATTCAGTTCATTCGTCGGCAATTCTTGAAAACTTCTGTGCTTGTAAATTTACCCTAACAGGGAAACTGACCGTGGCGATACACGCAAATGCGGAATATTTGGGAAGCAGGTCACGATTTCATTTGTTTTCTATTAATCAAGCGGGCGAATTGTCTCCCGAGGTTTTATCCCACAGTTTTGCAGGTATGAGTCGACACACCAGGGTTTTTAGACATCTTAGGCAGTGACTATTGATTGCTGGTCAGTTTGATATATGGTATCTTCGGTTTCTACATTTCATCAAGTATTTGCGTTAATATATTCCTTCACAGAATTAGTTGCATCGCCTGAAAAACAATCAATGATTGTTGGACAAATAAATACAAATTTAATCTTTTTAGCATTTTGTGAGTTGAACATCCATTTTTGTGCACCGGACAACATGGAATGATGCTGAACAAAATGAGAGTTTGACATCAAAGTTGAACCGATGAACAGTTTGTTTGGGAAAGTAAATTCAAGTGACCACTTTGAATAAAATTAAATTCCTTTTTTGCTCGTCTGTTACGTGTCTTAAACATTTTATTTCTCAGTTTTATACGCACCATATTTGAACATCTTAACTTGGCATGGATACAATCAACAATCAGTTTCAAAACTATAATCTTAAGAAATTTGCATGCAGTTGTTGATATTTTAGCGAGACTATACCTACCTTATAAAAGCTGTGAATCAAAATAAATGTTGAATGGTAAACCAACTGTACGCGAACACTGGAATCAATAACAACCATAGAAATATAATACTTAGAACGCCAATTAGTTCAGAATAACGTGGTCCCCCTACGGCAAGGAGACTAAAATTTAACAAGGAGGGTTTAATAAGCTCTATCCAATCAGAATCTTGCAGTATCAAAGCGTCATAGTGACGTACTTGGGTATGAGTACAGAGTCGAACTCGAACCAGGCAACAAAACTGTCAGCAGTAACTCTCATATACCAAGAGCTAGTACGTCACTGTCTATAGAAAACGGCGGCCATGACACGTCCTACTACTCACATTTCGTAACAAATGTAACAAATGTTCTTTCATCTCTTTCTACTAGTGTCCCCATCGTCTTATGGGAATCAAACACTCCTTGTTAAATTTTAGTCTCCTTGTCCCTACGGCAGATACACCAACCTATGAATATGCGCAATAGAGCGCAAGTGGCGCTAGGGACGGTCTTAGGATTTTTGACTTCCTGTTCCTGAATCTGGTATAATAGCATTTACAATATAACACAGACAGTTTTCCTTTAATGATATATACAGTAAATCAAGAATTGACTTCTTGAAAATAGAAATATTGAGAGTAGGTCTTCTATTTTGTGCTTTCTCGCGACCAAGTCGGGAGAAATTATTGTGATCGTCAAAAAGTTCAAATTTGATATTTTGATGGAAATTGATTCCACTCAGTCTGTGAATCAGAAAAATAACTAAATTTGTGTGACCATCGGCTTCACGCCTAAACCGTTGAGCCTATTATAGTCGAAATCCATATCAGATTGAGGAAACACTTTCTTTATGTAGTCGTATTTTTGATTTTCGAAATTCTGGATATTGAAGTTGGTTTCCTACTTCTACAAATCGATTGATTAATTATTTAGTTATTAATGCAATATGTAATAATAATAATAATTACAAAGGCTTTTATTAACAAGACATTACAAATTTTTTTACGGAAGTTGTTTGTTTACTCTTGTTATCACTTGTCCACCATTTTTGTTGGAAAATAAAAATGTCATTGATTGGAGATATAAAATTGGGATATAATCTGTTAAATATAGTTTCTCGGGTAAGAAACTACATTCTTGCATTTGGTGAGGTTCTCATTTATCATTGTAAATGTTGTTGAATCGTATTAAATTCAACTGTCATCTTTTGTAATAAGAAGTAGATTATCGAATGGTTAGAGAAATAAATATAAAAAAGCAAAAATTCAAATTGTTACAGGATATTTGTTTCTCCTTGTTTTAAATAAGGAGAAATGATGGGATTTTATTTTGTAATGTTACAAACTTATTTCTATCAAACGAAAATTTTGTTTCAAAATCTATTGATGGAAAAATATCATAAATCTTTTAAGTGTTCTTGACTTCAATTCAACTTTAATTTTCTCAGTTTGCGACATTGCAATATGGAAAAATCTAATTCTGGTGTAAATTCTTGTTATTGCTTTTATTATTTTCAATTTGTGAGTCACCTCATAGGGAGATATATCGAAAATGTGGTTTATTATGGAGCTGAATAATTTTTCACCCTGAAATAATATTGATGAAGTTTGGTGTATGAATGCAAGAACCTGCCGGATTTTTCTCTCAATAATACAAATATCTGTAACAGTTTGTGATGGCCTTATGAGACCACCTTTTTTTCTATTCAATTATTTAAAGTTTTCTGCATCTGCAGAAGATTCTGTAATGTCTTCAAAAGTAGACTAGCATACTCTACATTTGATGATTTTTTTTATAGATCCAACAACAAATCCTGATATATATGTATAACCACACATTTTCAGTCAGAGTACTCAAAGAGAAGGTAGAAATGAAATTAACTGATAAAATTCCTCATCTTCGATTAACATGTCGTTGACATCAATGTCATATTTTTTTATAATGGACATATCATTCAAATTCAATTCCGCATAATTTTTTTTTGCCTCTGTGTCGTTGCCAATATACTGGTGTTTCCAGATTCACGCAGTTTTCCTGAACATCTGCTAAAACCTAACAATGCCAAATCTCAGAAGCCGACACTGTTATCTTCCTTCGCTTGATACGCCACGATAGGATTTTAAGGCAGTGTTGCCAAGTTTAGTGGACTTCCCACAATTACCTTCCCTAACCACAGATGATGTTCCGAACCTCATTTGGAATACGAAATACGAATGCGCAAGTGCAGAGGTTTGTCATCATTCTCTGTGAGGGGTCATTTAACTGAATCGTGGACAGCGGGTTTGCCGTTCTAGTGTTTATTATAATATCTATGATAACAACGCACTTTCAAACACCAGACGACAAAAATTTAACCCCAAACAATAAAAAATTGCTGTATAGTGACTTGCAAGTTTTGATTGGAACTGATGTCATCCTTAATTATTTTCATTTCGCCATTTGTCATAGCCAGATCCAAGCCAAATCTGCCAATTACCGATGACCGAGGTTGTTCATTGCCAACTGAGTTCAGGGACATTGCTACCAACCAACATTTAAATAACATAAAAGACTCCATGTGTTTGGTCTGTACACTGTCAGGATGTAAAAACTCATTTTACCAGAAATTTTGCATGGTATTTTCTATTTCCCGTATTTTTCAATTATATTTTATATGTTGCAAGAAACCATTTTTTTATTAGGGTTCAGGATAGATTAAACTCAAAACATTGTTCTCGCACGGACATTTTCTAAGATTCACCGAAGATAAGGACGTCCTGAGTACATACATGAGGGAAGTTCAAGACTGTTCCGGTACCATGATAATCATGGGACGTCCTCTCAATGACATATCAGAACACATACCAGCCAGGACATCCGATGGATGTCCTGAGAAATATTACAGAATATGTCCTTCCCAGGGCATACCAAGGAAATCATCGCAGGGACATTTTTTAGGATTACCCGATTGGGACGTCCAATATTCATGCATGTGAGATGTTTCTGGATGTCCCGTATAAGGACAACCATAGGACGTCCTTTCGAATACATGCCTAAATACGTACTAGCCACGACATCCAAGCCAGGACATCAATTGGATATCCTGAGGAACATCACAGAAAATATCCGACCCAGGACATCCCAAAGACGTCCTCGCAAAGACATTTTAAATAATGTAGCGATTGGGACAGCCATAGGAATTCCTTCGAGGAAAATTATGGAAATGCACTGAACGGGACGTCCCAAGGGCAATGATTCCATGTCCTGGACTTTCGGACATGATTTGTTCCAAATGGGGACGTCCCTGGGACATGGTGTGCTAATAGGAGAGAAAGTTCTTATTACCAGTGGAATCCAAATATTGCACTACAGTCAAGCATTTATTAGGAAACACTTTTATATTTGTAAAGGGATTGTGAAATTACGTTTGTCCAAGAGGCAAAATACTTAAGAGTAATCTTCGACTATAAGTTAACATGGAATCATCACCTGCAAAGATATAGAAAAAAGTGAAGGAGAAAGTGAGAAAAAAATTGAGGGGTTACATCCAAAAATGACTACATGGCTCTATGCCAGAGTTGTCAGACCCATGCTAATGAACGGGTCGGTGAGATAGTAACCAAAGACCAAGCAGGTATGAGTAGTTCAACGGTTCGGAGGACTACAAAGACAATCATGCCTTAGTGCCACCGCGGCCGTGAATACCACACCAACAGCCGCACTAGAGGCAGCCAAGCTGCGATAAAAGCAGTCAACTAAATGCAAGTTTCCTCAAAACAAGTTTGGTACTGCATATTCATAAGCCCTAAAAGATCTGGGCATTTAGAACATACTGACACCAGCCTGGGTACCAACACTCACAGATCATAGAGGCAATGAAGAGGCCGATTCACTAGCCCGAAAAGGAGCAAATAAGGCCCTGAATGATACAGAACCGTTTTGCGGTATAGCAATAGCTACACTGAAACCAAACACCAAATCATGGATCCAACAGAGACCTCAAGAATTGTGGAACAATTCACTAAGAATGAGACGGTTCGGAGAGTTTTTCCGAAAACCGCAGCCAACATTCACAAAATATCTATACTAAGCCACTAATATAATATTAGTAGGACTTCACACAGGCAGTGCCAGGTTAAGGTAATTTGCCGCCTGCTGCTATGACTGAGGGATCGCCTTTCAAACTCAAAATTATTTGTAACTTTGAAGGTGTTTGGATTTATTTTTAACAAATCTTAATTGAACAAAATAATACAGAATAACATAGAAATACCTATGTGATGAAATACGGAATTTCGTCAAACAAAATAAAAAGCATAATTCTTTGGTTAAATAATATATATATCAAAAAGAAACGTAGAAAGAGAAAATAAATATAGAATATAGAATCAGAATATGAAAAAGGAACATTAAATCACATTCTGATAATAGGTACATAACTAGGAACAGAACTATTTGAAAACTTGTTTTCTTGCCTTTATACAAGCAAATTCATGTATAATACTCTTCACATCAATTTCATCGAGTTGGTCTTGATTGATAGATACAGAAGAGAAATTAAAAGTTTTTTTAGGTGAACACATTCGTCAGGAAAAACTTCGTCCAGATCTTCTACATACTTTTTTTGTGAATCAGTTGCCAATTTGATCAAATTGTTATCATCTTTTCATCTAATCTTAAACAGAAAGTCAAATGCTTCTGAACAAGATTTTTAGCTGGAATAACGACAAATAATTTCTTATTTCAGTTTGTCTACTATCAAAATGAAATATTGCGTTCGCAAATTTTCTGTTTTACTTAAACTAGTCTTAGAACTGTTTTCTAATTAATTGCAATATTCTTTTGATAATTTCACTCGCCGTATGAAACCCACCTTTCCTGCAATATTAGGACCAATAAGAGACGTAGGCCTCGATAATACGCAGTTCCTAGCTTTCGAGCCGGTAATACCACTTTGTCATGGCAACCACGTATCCAAGCAACAACGGAGAACTTAATATCATTTTGCTACTAATATGAATGTCAGTCTGACAGACTTTATGTCTATCAGGTATCTATAACTATTGAAGAATTCACGACAATGGAACATTTTTTACTTTGTTGGTTCGTGAGATTACCTCAATAAATACTTCTCGTGCTCACAATACTATCGATAATTCTGTCAGAAATCTTAAACTCGATCAAATTGCTTTGAGGTAACACCACTCGTCCTAAAGGACTCGTGGTGTTACCAAGCAATTTGATCTTGTTGATTTCTGACAGAATTACTATAGTATTTCGAATACTCGTGGTATTGCCCCCGATAATACGCTTCTCAACACAATTGTCATTCCCTGTCAATGACTTTCCTAATGCCTCGTAATGTTCAATTCGTTCGCAGGTAAAATCAAAATATTCAACTAATGATGTCAATATATGTGCTGTTGTACCTAATTCTATTTATTTTGTACAGCTTCATTGACTTCGTTAACTCTTTGTAAAATATCCGACTAAAATTCAAAAATTATGCCATTTTCCGGTAATTCAACTTTTCTTATAGAGATACTTCTTCAACTCTGATTATATTTTTTTCACTCATATCTGCTGCTATTTCAGCCAAACATATTTTTACCGAAATGTAACTACTTTTTAGCGTTTTTATTGCTTTTATGACCAACGTGTTGTGTTAACTCTGAAGATCATTTTATTGCTTCTGACAACATGTTCCACCTATGCATAGATGCAAAAAAAAATTGTGAAATGCTGGATCAAGCATAAACAATGAGGTTCCTTCCAAGCAACACTCCGCTGCATTTTGAAAAACTAAATTCAAAGAGTGAGCAGCACACGGTTTGTAGGGGATTATTGAGTTTCTATACGTAGGCTGATCGGAAAAGGTGTTTTGTTGGGATCATGAGTAACCCAAACTTCTGTGACATTCAACAATTGAATTTGAAGCACTCGCACAGTGCGAACAACAAGCACCGGAATAGATAGTAATTGAATATTTAATTGATAGCAAAAGATATTTTTCAATAAACTTTTTGGAAGAACAGTGTCAGCTGAAGTTTCTGATTATCATCAATTGATTCCATCACCAGGTGACCTCTGACAGCTTCACCCATATATAAAAAAGGTACAAGGTGACTTATTACAAGGTACAAATAAAGCTAAATCATTGTGAGATATATATGATACGTTCTTGCAATCCAGAATACTTGCCACATCTATTACTGGCATAGTCATAAGACTGGCATCTGCAGTTTTTGATGTCTGAATTGGACAATTTTAATATATTGAGAACAGTCTCGCCAAGTTTCTCAGCACCATGCCCAATACTTTCATGAAAGTCTTCAAACCTTTCCATAGGATATTCTTTATCATCACAGTTTCTCAAAATTATTGTGAGTTGATCTTGGTGTGTTATGTCAGGCGAGGAATCAACACTTACCGAATAGTACATATTCGCTTGTTAAATATTGTAACTCGAATGGATGTACTTCTGTAGAGCAACTTTGAAATAGACCTTATTATTATATATTGACATATATTAAAATATAATATCAGTAACTGAACTAACTTTTTTTTTCATTTGACATCAGTATTGTATATACCAAGTGTCCTCATTCAACCCCCTTCTCAATGCTGATAAAAAGAATAAGTTGTGGCGTTACCAAGATGGAAAAGTTCCACCAGCGCGACAGCCTAACAGTCGCAGAGATGGCGTGGGTTCGATGGAGATTTTATGAAATTTTATTTTACTAAGATGTCAATAAGAAGTAATATGAGTAGGCGGGGCGCCACCCAGTAACAAACTAGGAAGGATGAGAGTGGCAAAACAAAAAATATACATAGTTAAATTTTGCAACTATAATTCTATCCTGTTAGTTGAACATTGAAATTTTGTTTTTAATGATTTGAACAATTATTATCTCTTAGTAAGTTAGTTGCAATTCGAAGATTTATCTCTAATAAAGTTTGTTAGTTAAACAATAGAAAAATGTTATTATATAATGACTTGAACAAATAATTATCTCTAAGTTAGTTTATTAGTTGCATAGTAAAGTAGTTTGTAAATGAGCTAAAGGCTCTTAAAATTAAAGTTAAATTTATCTACTTGAAGTTACGAACTTCTTTGGGCTGAGAATGGGAAATTGTTATCAACAATAAAGTATCAAAAATTTGGCAACAAGGCAACTCTCCAAATACAATAGCAAAAATATGTATAACGCAAGGCTGGAATGTTTCAGGGAAGTCAACACCAATAATATTGCCTAAAAATGCGAGGGAAGTGGAATATCGGCCGATATTGCAGTTCTTACATAAAATGCATATACCTACGACCTGAACTATAAGTGAATAATAAACACTATAAAATAATACTGCGTGTCGCCGTGAAATAGGTATCTCTTATCTTCTTGGAAGGGAAATATCAGAATAACTTGTACTCACAGAAAATCATTCTAACTTTCAGCCGGTTCGACAAAATGGCCTCTTACGATATTCTTCCATATACCAAAATAAGAGTTGGATTAAATTTATGGGTTATCCATCCATATTAATCCAAAATTTAATTGGGGTTAATGCCCAGGGTAGTACGTCGTTCAGCAAGAATTCAGTTTATTTTCCACAGTCTGGCATAGTTTGGAAATTTCACATCAAATACATGGAAGCCATTATGTTATTCTAACAGGATAAAATCATCGTGTTCACAAGGCGAACAGTAAAAGGAAAAATAAGAAGGCCTGAAATAAAATTCAAGTTTATTTTCAGGAACGACAGAGGATGATATAGCCACAGGAATATTATAACATACCTTCAGTTCTTAAACGGCCTTAAATAAAAATATAAACATGGTCAACACCATTTTGACATCGCGTGAGTCTCAGATATCAACCTATCTTCACTGATCAAGGTGGCGACTGAACATGTTAAAATTGTCAAGCGCAGAAGCCTTCTTTGCTGGTAATTACTTATCGCTCATCGTGGCGTTGACTTTTAGGCAACCAACAATGTGGCGAAGTACGTCTCGTATAGGATATACAGGGTTGGTTGGGTAGGTGTTGTAGAATAATTGCTGAAGCATTTACTCGAAGATTGTTCGAGGAACAAACAAATAGGGAAGAAATGCAATGCTCTTAAACTGAACCGTTACACATCCCCTCTTCTCACAGAAAAATATTGAGCCTGCGCAAATATTTTTCTATCATCTGCCGTATAGTTGTTTGAGGTACCAAATTTTCAATAAATTATTCCCTCGGGTTTTAATGTAATTCAGTGTAAGGTTGATCAACATCTAACCTCACATGAAAAGGACCATAAAGGTGTAGTGATTTAGAAAAACTAAATAACCACAGACTGGAATGTATAAGCTATTTCAATCTTAGGGGTGAGTATCTTCTCTACTAGATCAGAAAACTCGAATCAGAAATGGGTTTTGACCATATTTAATACACAATCGGGTAATCATAATACATCATGTATTTTGATTCGACAAAATAGAGAGTAAATTTTCTCAGAGAACGTTCTCAATCCAAGTCCAGGAAAAACGACATACATCATCACCTTTCACACTTCGTTCGCTGCCACATTCATACAACTAACACACTTCCAGATCTAATCATGTTCACTTTCAGATTCGGACCCGTTGTAGGGTTTCAGATCTTTAACGTGGAATTTTCCTAGGTTTCTACCTTCTGAATCCACTAGTTCATACACTAATTTAGATATAACCTTATTAACGGTGCATAGGATAAATTTTGGTGCAAGTTTTGAAGCAAAACCTTCACCTTTGTTTGAAAGAACAAAGTTTCTTTTCCAAACGGAATCACCGACATGATACATTTCCGCAGGTCTTTTTCTCAAATTGTAAGTTTTAGTATTTTTTGCATAAGCTTCTGCAAGTTTGCGTCGAGCATCAATATATAGTTTTGGGAGCTCTTCTAGTTCTTCGCCGTATTTTGTTCGGTTTATATTGTTAAAGTCAACGTCTTTCAAAGAGTTAATTTTTCCATAATAATTACCACGGGATGGTACATATCTACCAAAATTCAAAGTAGTAGGACTGTATCCAGTTGCTTCGTCAACTGCCGTCCTCAACGCAAAAGCAATTTTATGAATCTCTTTATCCCAATTCTTATGATCATCATCCTTTAGATAAGACCGAATGGCTGTTTCAAGGACACGATTAACACGTTCAACGGCATTCACCTGTGCATGATACCGTGCATTGTAAAAATTTTTAATATTATATCTATCGGCTAGAGACTTAAATGAATTGCTGGTGAACTGTACACCATTGTCACACGCAAGAACTTGTGGTGCTCCATAGACCAAAATTACTTGTCCCTCAATGAATCTAACTATTCCAGGTGCAGTAGCCTGTCTTGAGCTGCTTGAGCATCATCATGACATTCTTTGAGAACCGCTAACCTCATTTTCTTAGGGACAACTAATTTCCATTCAGGAAAGTTTGAGGAAAAATCAAGATCTGAACGAATATGTTTATATATTAGTCCCCCACGTACATCAAAATCTGAATATTTTTCCGGTGCGCGCGTTATTTTTTTTTTAACTCGGAATACCAATGATCATCGTCAACATCTTGTTGTGAGACTGATATAATGTTTACTTCCAAGGGTGCACGAGAAAGTGCATCTGGGACTATATTTAGGGCTCCTTTCCTATGGATAATTTCCATATCAAACATACTTAGGCGCATTGCCCATCTAGCAAGACGACCGGTGGGATTTTTGAGATTGCTAAGCCATAGCAACGATCCATGATCAGTTATGATTTTGAAATGTACACCGTCGACGTAGCTGCGGAACTTGTCGACAGCAAATAAAATAGCTAATTATTCTTTCTCGGTGGTAGTAAACTTTTTCTCTGATTCCGAAAGTGACCTGGATGCAAAAGCTATAATGAATTCTGTATCGCCAATTTTCTGCGTGAGAACTGAGCCAACGCCTACGTTTGAAGCGTCACACTGGACTGTAAATTCTTTTGAAAAATCAGGAGAAGCTAAAATAGGAGCTGAAACTAGTGCTTCTTTCACTTTACGAAAAGCAATATCTGCTTCTTCCGTCCATTGAATTTTCTGCGATTTTCTGCGCCCCTTGAGTAAGGCTGTAATAGGCGCGGTCAATGAAGAATGATCTTTCACGAAACGTCGATAATAACTAATCAAACCAATAAATCTTTTCACTTCTGTAGCAGTTTTAGGTTCAGGATACTCAAGCATAGATTTTATTTTGTCGGGATCAGTCCGAAGTCCCTCTCGGTCTACAACGAAACCTAGATATTTGAGACACGGGCGACAAAATGAACATTTATCTATGTTAATAGTCAAGTTAGCTTCTTGAAGTCTCTCAAAAATGGAATTTAAAATTTCTAGGTGTTTATCAAAAGTGGGTGTAGCTATGATTACATCGTCTAAATAAACAAAGCAATAAGGCTCGAACTCTGGTCCCAATATGGTATCCATTAGTTTTTGTTAAGTTTGAGCCGCATTACATAAACCGAAAGGCATACAAATAAATTCGAAGAGGCCACGACATGGTACAACAAAAGCGGTTTTTTCGCACGAGTCAGGATCTAATGGAATTTGCCAAAAAGCGGATTTTAAATCAATACTAGTGAGATATTTTGCCCCCGTTAATTTCCGTAAGATGTGATCAACAATTGGTAGAGGATAAGCACATTTTTTTGTGACAGAATTCAGTTTTCTACCATCGAAGCAAAACCTAGGTTCACCATTGGATTTTTCAACAATTAGCACTGGACTTGACCAAAGACTTTTCGAAGGACGAACTACACTAAGTTCCAACATTTTGTCTAATTCCCTATTAATTTATAAGGACTCATCAAGTGATGTCTTTGTTTAATGGGTTCCACGTAACCCGTATCAATTTTGTGAACTAATTTGTTTGTTCTACCTAATTTTGATGTGGACAAATTGCGAAATTTGTTCATAATATTTGACAACTGCGAGAACTGCTCATTGTTCAGATCACATTGGGATTGAATACTATTTATTACATTAATTTCTTTGACAGAGGCAGCACTTGGATGATTATTACCAAGGAAGTAAGAATTAGTAGCGAAATCTACTCCAAAACTTTTGCAAAAATCTGAGCCTAAAATGATAGTATGTGAGAAAGAAGGTACTATTAAAACTCTGAGTAATTTGAAAACATTATCTAACTGTATAGGCAAGTTGACAAAACCTGAAATATTTTGGGCAGCACCATCTGCTGTATTTATTGTCAAATCTGAACAATTTAGAAATTGCAAGCCAAAAATATCTAAAAGATCCATTCCCAGTCCACCTATTACACTATGACTTGCTCCACTATCGACAAGGCAAACAATTTCCTTTCCGAAAATGTACACATTAACATATGGTCTATTATCATTTAATTTCTGAACAAGTACGGAATTAGTTTCCTTAAGTTCCCTTGGATCATTATTTTTATACATTAACTTGACTTTCTGTAACCATAAATTCCATTCATGAGACGAGGTACTCTTGGGTTGAAAGAATTTTTTATTAGCATTAAAAATGTTGACAGGTAATTTAAAATTCAAAGATTTAGATTTTGGAACCACCGAATGCAATTTTATGTTAAATTTGAATTTTGATCGACAAAATTTTCTTTTTGAAAATATATCCGTATGGAATTCTTCATGAGTTCTATTATTATAATCGGGTTGCGAGTAGGCATCTAAAAAATATTTGGGTTTGTACCAGCCTACCGTGTACTTCCCCTTGTCCCGTTTTTTGAACATACTGGACAGTTAGGACGAATAACGTCTGGTTTACCGCAACCAAAACAAACAAGCTTTTTTCTATGGCACTGATTTCCTTCATCATACCTATTAAAAGTTCTATCACCCTGTAGTTCCGAAACTTGTCTACTGGAAGAAAAATTATCAAAAGAGTTTGAGGTACGCCTACCATTGTATCGGTGATTGTAATCTCTAACACCTGAATTATTGTTAAAATTTTTATTGGCCCTTCTAAAATTTTGACCGCTTGTTGAAAAATTGTTAAAGTCATCACTAGGATATTGATTTGAATTATGAGAAAATGTTTCCGATGCTGGTGAATAAGCAAATTCGGGTTCAAGAGTAGATATATTTCTTCTTGGAGGCGGCTGGAATCTTGCCTGTACCAAACTAGCATTCTCTAAAGCTCTACAAATTTCTGAAAATTTCTTAATATCAGCTATAGGCTGTAATGCAAGGTGAGACTGATAACAAGGTAAAATATTTCTTTTAATTATTTTGAGTCTTTCTTGTTCAGAGAGTGGGTTTATCAGACAGTTAAATGAATTTTCCATTAGTGTTGTTGTAACACGTTCATTTTGACCTTGGGTACGCTGGCGGATCTCTTCCCTAAGTTGTTCATCATAATCGAATGGGAGAAAATCGTTTTTCAGAGAATCCACTAAAGTTTCCCACGAATTGAAACGATTTTGACGTGCTTGATATCTGTACCATTCCCTAGCCGTACCTACAAATAAGTCCGAAGCTGAACGAAAAACATCATCATTCGTACAATTCCTAGTTTTGTGGTACCATCAAATGTAATACCCCATTTATATACAGGAACTGCTTTTGATATTGGATTTGATTGAATTGAATTTACGTTGGAGGTTACTCCATTAACTGACAGTCCATTGACAAATCTTTCGCGTATTTCAACTAAATCTTCCTCCAAACTGCTTACTAAGATTAAGTTATCTCCCCTGTATATCTGAAATTCTTGTGATGTTTTTGGAATTCTAGTTAACCTACCTATAACATGATTTATGCGACTTTTAGACCGCTTAAGAACTTCTTCATTTAAACCGTCAAAATCATTTATTACTTCTCTGAGAGAAGTGATGGTATCATTGATTTCAGATTTTTCTGTATTGAAATTAAAATCTGGGGTTTCAAATTCAATATCAGGCCTAGCCAAATTTTGTCTAATTTCTCTACGCAAAAATTTTCGTTTTTGGTCAGTGTCAGCTCGTTCAACATCAACACCCCGTATACGCAATTCATAATTTAATTCTTTGGTTCTAAGATGGATAGGATCCATTTCATAACAAACTTTCATACTGATTATAATGTTGCTCTCCCGAAAAAAAAATGAGAACACCAAGAAAACAACTCACCAATTTCTGCCCAACAATAAAATTGTCAAGAGGGTACAGAATCTGTGCTAGACAAGTTTCAGCAAAAATATCAAATATATTTGACAGATGGTTCACTCCAACTTACCTCAAGCATCAACAAAAGCAACAATTCTTAAAACACCTCGTATAAATTTTTTATTTTTTTTTAAGTATCATTATATACTCTCACCACCCTGTATGTGAATACTGAAAATATCAACCAATGTAAATATTGTTGAAACACCTTGTATTAATTTGTTTAAAGGTATTGTTACATACTCTTTTCACCCTGTATATGAATAATGAAAATATCAACCAATCAAAATATTCCAAGAACACCTTTTATAGATTTTTGGAAAGTATTATCACCTAGTCTCTTCACCCTGTATAAGATATATAGATATTTACGTTTTGATACCTCTTGATTTTTCTGTCTGTGCAAAGAGGCGCGGGGCGGGACAAAGTTGACAAAACGTCGTTTATATGAGCACAGGCCTTAGGAAAATAATTACTACTCAGGGTTGTTGAGTATTTAAATGAACATATCTATAATACATGAAAAATTTGCAAAGATTTGCCAGCCCCTGAGGTTTACCGTAATAAGCGACTGCTCAACGCGCCTAGCCTAATATGTAACATCGGCATGCACATATCCGACCTGTCCTGGAAAACTGTCCCCATGTATGAAGTACAGCCGCTAAACACACACTGAAACTTTTATATTCTGTATAAAAAATAGCCATTCGTTTTGTCGGTGATGCTGTTCTTATAAGCTCACTCACTTCTCTGGAACACCGCCGAAAAGTTTTTTAGATACTTTCATATTCGATGCTCTTTTGAAATATCATCAATATATAATAATAATAATAATAATAATAATAATAATAATAATAATAATAATAATAATAATAATAATAATAATAATAATAATAATAATAATAATAATAATAATAATAATAATAATAATAATAATAATAATAATAATAATAATAATAATAATAATAATAATAATAATAATAATAATAATAATAATAATAATAATAATAATAATAATAATAATAATAATAATAATAATAATAATAATAATAATAATAATAATAATAATAATAATAATAATAATAATAATAATAATAATAATAATAATAATAATAATAATAATAATAATAATAATAATAATAATAATAATAATAATAATAATAATAATAATAATAATAATAATAATAATAATAATAATAATAATAATAATAATAATAATAGTAATAGTAATAATAATAATAATAATAAATCGGACCGGCAGCTCATGCGCATCCGGGAGGGAAAAAGCAACTTTCCCTCCGGTGTCGGCCGTGGGTTTACTGGGTTAACCCCCCAGTAAACTCTACTACTCGGTTCCCAACAATCGAGGAAGAGGCCCCCACAACCGACCCCCTCGGATTAGGGGTCAAAGGCAAGGTGGTGGGGCCAACGATGATTTGCCAAATGATGACGACCGCGATAACAACGGACGCTTTGAGTGGACGGACGAATTAAGAGACGGACTTCTGCATTGCTACGAGAGCAGTGAGCCCGCCTGGAGAGGATACATGGCAAGAATGCATGCTCTGTGGTGTGAGAGACACCCAGAGCATGCAGCGTTTTCCGCACAAAATCTCAGGGATTATGTATCCCATCTTCGGGCTCGAGGCTACGTTAGAGCTCCTCCTCAGCCGGTTATCGAAGTGGCAGATATGCCACTTGTCGGTTTGGCTGTGGAGGAGAATCGCATCATTCCACTGATGGAGGATATCAGAATCCGCAGGGCGCTTCACAATATGAAGCCCCTGAAGCCGCAAGAACTGGCACGGGTGGATGCGGAGATTGGCGATGTTCTTCCAGAAGAGGCTGACATCTGGCAGATCAATTCTGTCGTGTACGACGCCGCTCATGCTCTATCCCAAACAGAGAGGAGGGACACCACTGCTCTGGTAGGGAGGCATGAACGACGTGTACACAAGATGGAAGCCAAGATCAAGTCGGCGAGACAACACGCGTCTCGTATCCAGTGTGTGGTGGACTTCGTGGCGGCCAATAGGCCTTTCACGCCCGCAGTGCGGCGAATTGCCGCAAAATTGAGACGAGCTCACCACACATTAAATCAAGGTGTACTGTTCACCATCAAACAGCACTGCCTTGATAGGATACGAATGCTAGTGGCTGCAAAGAAGTCACTAGTGAGGCGGGCGAGAAGTATCGCGGAAAACATAAAGTTCCGCGATAAACCTTCTCGCTTATTCCAAGAGCCTCCACGTGTTGTCGATAACCCGCCGGCTGCAGATCGGGTGGAAACATTCTGGAAGAATATCTATGAGTATCCGCAACTACTCAACGTAGATACTCCAGCCCTAGCGCAGTTCGAAGCATTTTGCAGGGGGCTTCGGCAGCCTGAGCTCAATGATCTGCGCATTCCGATAACCACGGAAGAAGTACGAGGGGCCCTAGAAGGCTCTAAGAATTTCGCTGCTCCAGGCCCTGATGGGTTGAATAACTATTGGTGGAAAAAGTTTCCAACAACCCACCGCCATCTGGCCAGAGTTTTTAACTCATGGCTAGATGGTGAGCAGCAGATTCCAGAGTGGTTTGTCGAGGGGCGAACCGTGCTCATCCCCAAAAACGGAGATTTGTCTGATCCAAAGAATTACAGGCCGATAACATGCTTGAATGCGTGTTATAAGGTGTTTACGCGCATCTTATACACACGCATTCTCTCCGCAGTTGATCCGGTGTATGAACGGATAAATGAGAAAGGGGTCGCCGGGTGCAAGGAGAACCTGCTCATCGATAGATGTATCACGCAGGACTCCGTGCAGTATAGGCGTAACCTTTCGATGGCCTGGATCGATTACCGCAAGGCATTTGATACAACATCACATGAGTTAATCATGCATTTGCTCAGATGCCTTGAGGTACCCGGTCAAATAGTGGGATGCATTGGACAACTGATGCCGCTCTGGAGGACTCGCTTCACCATAAGATCTGGTAGAGACATAGTCCAAACAGAGCAGGTCATCATTAGAAGAGGTGTGTTTCAGGGAGACTCCCTTAGCCCTCTTCTCTTCTGCATCTCACTATTGCCATTGTCCGTTGCA
Source organism: Chrysolina oricalcia (assembly GCA_944452925.2). NCBI lineage: Eukaryota > Metazoa > Arthropoda > Insecta > Coleoptera > Chrysomelidae > Chrysolina > Chrysolina oricalcia. The sequence goes on from OX101819.2 coordinate 39,958,215, forward strand.
CTCAGGAATACCCGTGGGTACAACTGCGGCACCCCCAGCAACCGGAGGCATAATGTCACCCATCTATTTTACATGGATGACCTCAAATTGTATGCCCCTGGAGAAAGGGACCTACATCTGTCCCTTAGGGTGGTGGAAGAATATACGCATGCTATCGGTATGGAATTTGAGATCGACAAATGTGCTACGGTTCATCTCAAAAGAGGACGATGCGAGGAATACGGAGAGGATGTCCAGCTCGTAGACGGAAGCATCCTACATCATCTGGATGCCGGAGAGACTTATACCTACCTTGGGGTGGAACAACGCCGCTCCCAAGAGGTATTTGCAGTTAAAAACTCTCTCCGCGGCAAGTATCAGCATAAACTCCGACAGATCTGGTCATCAGAACTGTCGGGGAAGAACAAAGTTGCTGCAACTAATATGCTTGCCGTTCCGATCCTTCTTTACTCTTTCGGAGTGATGAAGTGGACTAAGGAAGAGCTGCGACAACTTGACGTTAAGACTCGCAAAAAGATGCATCTCAATAGGAGCTTGCATCCTAAATCGTCCGTTCCACGGTTATACTTTCCCAGACAGCGGGGAGGCCGTGGACTTTTGAGTTTGGAGTGTCTGCATAACAGAATGGTTCTGGATGGGGCCTGTAAAGTCATCAGGAGTTCAGATCCCCTTCTCTGCATGGTCCGCGACCATGAGAAAGCAGGGATTGGAGCATTCCTTTTTAAGGCAGCTACCCGTGCGGCAGATGAACTCGGTCTCGTTTTCGACACTGAACGGGCTAACCCAAACTCTGTCACCGAGTTGGGACCCGTTTAGCAAAAAGCTCACATAAAAGCTGCGGAGACAGAGGTCCTGCTACAGCTACATATGGATAAGCCAATGCATGGTGTCTTCTTTCATAACATCGAAGACCTTGGCTTATCCAAAAGCTTGACCTTTGCCTTCCTCAGGTCAAGTGAGCTAAAGTCGGAGACCGAGGGATTCATAATGGCCTGCCAGGATGGTGTTTTCAACACCCTTGTCTACCGTAGTCGCGTGATGGGTATAGACGTCCCTGACACCCGATGCAGGGCATGTCGTGGGGCACCTGAGACCGTAATGCAATTGCTATCAGCATGCCCATCTTATGCGGTCTCAGCCTATATCCACAGGCATAACGCGGCGCTACGAGTGTTGTACTACCACCTACGACACTCGTACGGTATAGACGAGACACCGGTGTTGCCTTATGCTCCGGGGGATATTGAGTCCGTGGTGGAGAATGAGAGATGCCGAATCTATTGGAACTACTCATTCCCCACCCCCAGGCAAATACAAGCCAATAAGCCTGATGTTGTCCTCCTCGACCACCAAAGTAGAACGATATTTGTCATGGAGTTTTCCGCTCCAGGCGAAATGAATATCGTTCGAAAAGAGGAGGAAAAACGGACTAAATATCGAGATCTTCTCTTTGAACTCCGCAGGTTATATCCGGACCATTCTGTCAAAATGGTGGTTCTGATTATAGGAGTCCTTGGTGGAATGATGGACACACTGCTCTCTAACTTGAAGATAATACCGGCTTGCCGTAATATGGCAGAAATCTTAGCAGCAAGAATGCAGAAGGCCGTTATACTTGGTTCGCTCCGTCTACTCAGGGCACACGATTCTCGGACCCAATAATCACTTACCCTACGGACGTAGGGAGTGGTTATTGGGGTTAACGACACCAGCGCGCCCTCCGGATGGGTCGGAGCACCGGAGACAGGGCCTGACTGGTACACTCCTAAGGAGAAAAAAAAAAATAATAATAATAATAATAATAATAATAATAATAATAATAATAATAATAATAATAATAATAATAATAATAATAATAATAATAATAATAATAATAATAATAATAATAATAATAATAATAATAATAATAATAATAATAATAATAATAATAATAATAATAATAATAATTATAATAATAATAATAATAATAATAATAATAATAATAATATTTATTCGCAGAATGAACAGAAGATAACATTGATTACATATAAAACATTTCAAATCATATAAATCATACTGCAAAACAGAAATGGCATGCAGCAAAACTGATACAAGTGCCATTCCTGGTGACTAGCTTACAAACAAAAAAATACATCAATGTCGGCATGTGAATAAACATAATGAAGATGGCGTAATTACTCATTTTTCAATTCAATCAATCAATCCAATCGTTCCACCGTTAGCGGCCCCGTCGAGACTAACCCGTTGAGCTCAGTCTTCTTATTCCTTTATCGTCACTTTGGAGTTAGGCCAAACATGCCAAACATTTCTTTCCCAGAGCTCGTTCTTTCATCCAACGGCAAAGCTTTGCAACTCACTGCCTCGGGAGGTCGGCATGAGGCATACAACCTGCAGAAATTCAAGAAAAACAACAATTCCTACCTACTTTCCCTCTGCTCTCACGATGTTACTTGAACATCACAAGATTTTCCTTTTCGTGAGAACCATAACATAAAAAACACCCAACTATTGTCAAAGTAGGGCTATTCAACTACCATACTTGTGATGTAACTTGGATAGATCCAATAATTGTATTTCTTAATGATGATTAGATGATGATAAAGAACGGATGTTGAGCGATAATTGCCTACTTGTTGAAATTAGTTATATATTTATAAATATTTCAATCAAAATATGTAATATGTACAAAAACACTTTCAAAACTTTCTGGCCTCGGCCCAAGCAAATAACTGTTTCGTATTATCAAAGTCCAAAGATCTAGTGGTAATATCACTTTCAATGTTCAGAAGAGCTAGAGCGTTGAATTTCGTCTGATGCATGTTTCATCTATGGTATAGTTTGATCCTTTTCAAATAGGAAAATGAAATAAACAATTATATATAAAGCAGACTTGGGAATGAAAAAAGTGTCAGATAAAAATAATGAAAAATAATGAAAAGTGGAAAATGAAAATAATAATAATGAAAAAGAATGATGAAAAATAGTGAAAAATAGTGTAAAATAGTAAAAAATGGTGAAAAATTAAAAATAAAGAATGAAAATAATAATAATGAAAAATAGTAAAATTTCTATTAATGTATATGAAAATGATAATTTTTCAACCGAATACCATACATGAAAGTGATAGTATTTCACTCTGGAGATGAAAATGAAACAAATGAATAATATCATGCAACCCGATAAGAATATACTAAAAACAAATTGATGGATTTTTGGCATTAATCAGTTAACCTCACTACTTGGCATTTCAATCAGCGAACGAACGTCACTTCGTTTGACAGTTTATAAACATGTTCTAAAAATTGTAATCCGGTTTTCTTTTTAAACAAAATCTATCGCAGAAAAAATTGCATTTCCTACTTGAAAGGAAAAACTTTTTTCTTTTCGTTCATGAGATTGCCACACTCGCTCCGCTCCGCTTCGCTCGTGGACAAACTCTCACCAGTCTCATCTCACGAAAAAAACAGTATTTTGATCTCTTCTTAAAACATATACTATCAAATGACTCGTGAGACTATAGAGAGAAATCGTAACAATATGAACGTCGGCGTCGGTAGAAGAGAGGGGACGCCGTGGACGTGGATGTTTCAGGTGAGTGATGTGAGTCATCGATCCGTCTGAAGCGCGTCGTGTTTTTATTGAAAAAAAAATTTCGATTTTACTTCGTTATCTGCGCCCTCTCTAGCCTGCGCCCTAGGCCATGGCCTAGGTTGGCCTTATGGGTGATCCGGGCCTGGGATCATCTCCGCCCAACACTCCCTGCCGCCCTACAAGTTCATTTTGGAGACTAAGATTTCTGTTGCGTCAGAACATTTTTTTAGAATTCATACATTCTAGGCTAAGACTCAAGATATTTTTTGTAGATTCTAGGTCAGAGACTCCTCTTCGAAAAGAAAACCCTGAAATTGATTTTGAAATGATACTTTCGTGAGGGGAACGAGGTATAATCATTACTTTGTGAAATATCTGTAGAAATCCGGTAGGTAACATCATTGAAAAGCGCACAATTCTGCAAGGTTTTCATAATTCAGCGGATCCAAAAATAAGACCACTTTCCGTTCGCTATAGCCTCTCAAATTACTTTTCTACTCGCAGATACACATTATATAGTGATACATATTCATATAAAATATAGGTACTATTGGAATGAGTAAGAACACCTGAGTTGTTCTTAAAATGTACTGGGTGTTCGTTGCAAATATTATTTTATGTATAGGGTAATTATATTAGGAATTGGCTTTTACTTTTTCTGATATCCTAGTTCTGCATTAAAAAGCTGGTATTGGACCTGCTGTGGAAGGAAACTAGGACTTGCTCATATGCTTCTGTAGAGGTTGGACCTGCTGTGGAAGGAAACTAGGACTTGCTCATATGCTTCTGTAGAGGTTGAGTGAAATGTAAGCTCAAATACTTATAAATAGTTATAGTTTTTATATAGAAACCTGCTTGTCATTCAGGGTGTGGTAAAGGACCCCGTAAACTCCTTATGGAATTTGGGTCCCGGTGGATTTCTTTTAATTTTTGGTATGATGTAGTCCATGTAATTCTCAACCAATATTACCATTACGCCAACCCAAAAATATGAACAGTTTTGCTGCTAGGGGCATTGAAATCACCCCTTGCGCAGATTAGACTATTTATTTTTGAACCCGGTAACAATAGTTTAAATTGTTTCATTGTTGCTAATGTTGCACAATATTATGCTGTTTTATAAAAAAATTCTCACCCCCTCGTTGCATTTTTCTGAATTTTTAATATGAGACAGTTCAAGTTATTTTGAATAGAAATAAATCGGGTGACAAACCCCAAAAATGAATAGTTTTGATGCTAGGGTGGCGTCGAAATCATACCTTGCTCAGAATAGACTGTTATTATTATAGGAGGAAACAATATCTCTTCGTATTTTTGTTTTATTTCCTGCCGAAAAATTGCGTAAATTTTTATAAATTGAAAATCTAAAACCTACCCCTTACCCCCAACCCCTATTTCAGAAAAAAAATAATTCTGGCACCACCTCAAATTCAAATTGTGGATCTCTAATTTTAATTTATTTTCAAGATATTCGCCCAATTAATTGATATTCAAAAAACAAGAACTACATGAACTCCACCAATCTTTTTCTGAAGGGAAGGAAAGGTGAAATTAAACAACTGTACGATTTCCTCAATTTGAGCTGATTAAAACTTTTATTTTGATAAACAAGTCGTAGGTAATTAATTTTTTTCTTGATTTAAAATATGGGTAGGGGGTTAGGGGTAGGTTTTAGATTTTCAATTTGTAAAAAATTGCGCAAATGATCAGCATAATCTGAACTAAAATACGTAGAGCTATTATTTCCGCCTATAATAATGAATAGTCTATTCTGAGCAAGGTATGATTTCAACGCCCCTAGCATCAAAACTATTCATTTTTGGGGTTTGTCACTCAATTTATTTCTACTCAGAAAAATCCACCAAATTATTTTCGTTTTGTTTCATTTGGGGGTGGGGGGATAATCATAAAAAATTGCTATTTCACTTATTTAGGCATATTTAAACATTCGAAGCTTCATTTAAAGGCACTCGAGAATTTTTTTTTTGCGTTTCGTAATAGGAGTTGGGGGGAAAAGGAGAAGGGGTAGAAACTTTTTTTTATAAAACAGCACATTATTGTGCAACATCAGCAACAATGGAACAAGTGAAAATATTGTTACCAGGTCTTATCTGCGCAAGCGGTAATTTCAACGCCCCCTAGCAGCAAAACTATTCATATTTTTGGGTTGGCGCAATGGTAACATTGGTTGAGAATTACATGGACTACATCATATCAAAAATTCAAAAAAATCCACTGGGTCCCAAATTCCATAAGGAGTTTGCGGGGTCCTTTACTTGTTAATACTATTCATGTTATATGGGAATCAGTATAAATGATCTGTATGGTGATTTTGCTTTCATATAGCTGGCACCCGCATTCTTACATCTCATCACAATTTTGTTATGATCTACTCCCGTCTCCACTTGAGTTAGTCACGAGACTACCTGTCACTTTGACAGCTTCATTGCCATCATAAAAGCATAATGCTAATTAAGAGTCGTGGCACCTCACATAACCCTTTTTCAAGTAATTACTGGGAAGATGGAAAATTTTCCATTTTCCTACTGAGAAATTTTTTTCTCTGTCCATTTTCTTCTTGACCTTGATTAATTTTCGAAATTTTATTCGCATTTTTTGCCCAATCCATTTTGACAACTGCGGATTATTCAAATATTGTTGACTTCTCGAACGATTCACTATGACCGCAAAATTTTGAACAGAGTTTGAAAAATCTATAATCGAGTATAATTTATCTTCCCTAACATTTGGAATTTTCTTGATAGTGTTGATGAAATTGTGTACAGTCAATTCCGGTATCCCAAAACGCTACTCCAATATTGATATTATTTTATCTATCTCTAACGTGAACGTGAGCAAAGCCTCAACACTCTCTCTAGCTTGTCAATGGAGATATTTTTGTAATCTCAATTTCTAGCTGAGGAAAAAACTATCGTATATGTATTTTCTAAGACTTACCTGCTTTCTATTTCCTCGGTTTCAGAATTTGAGCTGAATATTTCTACCTGTTTCAACTCTATTTCTAACCTTCTTACTTCTAGTTCTGCCCTTTTGAACTCCAACTTTGCCTTGAGTTCCTCAATTTTTTGCAAACTTCTTTTCGACTTTGAAGTGTATGTAGAATTGACTTTTTTCGATTCCTGACCCTCTTTCTGTTCCAAATTTATTGATTTGTATTAAAGGAACATCTTTTTCTCCAACTTTCTCCTTCAGTTGCTCGCTTCGTCTGGAAAGGAACATCTCTCCAAGAACTTTTCCGTTGTGTTCGAAGCACCAAATGTAAGACCAAATGCTCACTATATTTATGGTTTTGATATAGAAACCTGATTTTCTATCTAAATTACTTTTCAATTGAAAGTGACAACTTTACTTATTTGCTATTTTATTTCTTTGTCATTTATGTCAACTTTTATTTCTAATCTATATGGACAAATTCTCATACAAGAAGAGTGATAAAACAATATGAACAGTGTACTCATCCGCAACTCTAGTCTACAAGAACTATTTTGGTGAATTTCTCTTCAAGCTCACCGAAAATTATGATCCAGGGCTCATTCGATTCGGAATGACATCTACAAACTTTTTGAGAAGTTTAAAGGTGCGCCGGCAAAAATTGCAAAAGTTATAAACAATTTAGTGAAAAAGGGGAAGGGTTTGGTTTTTTGCAAATATCTCGGAAACTATTGAAGGTATCCAAAATTTGAAAAAAGATCCTGAAATAGGAGGAAATTTTCTAAAAAATTCTTACCTTCCAGAACTCTACCAAAATCCTGAAAGAAGAGGAAATTTCCTGAAAAAATTCTCACCTACCGGAACTCTTACCACCAATATTTACAATTTCAATTTAGAGGCGAAAATAGCGCTAAAAGCGGGTGATGCGAGTCCCGCGTACGCTGACTGATAGTTCTGATACGGACCCTTGAACAACAAAAATAATTTTAACCCATCAACTATCAATATTAAGAAAAAAAATTCACTCACCTTTTAGACACTTGAATTAACAAAAATCCATGGAAAAAAAAATTTCCAGTAATTAATTTGTATTTATGCTTTCGTTAATTAGATAATTTTTAATTTACATACAAACCCTGATAATTGTTATACTAAAAACCGCAAATTTTTTTCACTACTTGGAGCTATTCTTGAAAGTAATTAAAAAATATCCCTATTGGAAAAATTGAAAAATGTTGATATTCCACTTTGTTATTAAAAATCTAAGAGAATAAAATATTAAAAATGCAAATAAAGTAATGAATTTGTTCGTATTTTAATTATTTGAAGTTAGATATAACTGATTTTTTTCAATTTCTTACTCTAATTGTTTAAATAATTGTTATAAACAAATGCATTGTTTACAAGATTTTTGAATTTTAGTTTCTGGAATTTTATTCAGCTATAAATATTATCTTCAAGAAAAAAATCATTTCTTAAAAAAAGTTAATTGCTTATAAACGCATATGTTGATTAACAATTTTTTTTTGCCACCAAATAATAATAGTAAGCAACCCTTTTTTTTAAATCATGATTTTTATTGCTCTTCAATTTTCAAAAAAAAATACTCATTCATATTTTATTTGTTTATTTAATAAACAATTTGTTATAAACAAATGAATTTTCACGATAATTTTTTTTTAAATACTTCCAAAAAAACCAAAAACAACCATGTGTCATTTGTTGTGTGAAAATAGTGTATTCTATTTTCTACATAATTTTAAATATTTTTCTAGTTATACGTTTGGCGTTTCCTCGTAGCTCTCAATCATTGTTATCAAAATAACTCTTAAACAACTGGAGATAGGACAAAGACACTTCAGGTCTTTTTAGGATAGGAGTACAGCTTCCAACCAAAGCTGTACTCCTATCATTTATCAACTTTTTTAGCAATTGTTTATAAAAATATCCCCAAAATCCGATTTTTACGAATTTCATACTTGAAAAGCCCATTAACTATTCGGAATAGGACAATGACAATTCAGATCTTTTTTGTTCTCCTTTTAATAATAAACAAAGTAAATTTCAAACAAAAGCTCTAACCCTATTATTTATCAAATTTTAGCTGTTATTTATAAAAATACTTCTAAAATCTGTCTTTCACACTCGAAAATCTTTGTTGATCTCCTTTGAATAATAAACAAATTGAGCTCTCAACTGAAGCTCTTTACTCTCTATTATTTTTTAACTTGTTTGGAATAATTTATGTAAATTTTATAAAAAATTATTTTTTCAGCTTGAAATTTTCAATCACTTATTGAAGATTGGACAAAGTCATTTCAAGTGTTTTTTATCCTCCGTTCAACAATAGACGTATTGAAGTGTTACCGAAGCTCTATTGATTGAGTGCTACGAGGAAATGCCAAACGTAAAAATAGAAAAATATTCAAAATTATGTAGAAAATAGAACAAAATTTTTTAACACAACAAATGACACACGGTTATTTTTGTTATTTTTTGCAGTATTTAAAAAAATGTGTCGTGAAAATTTATTTCTTTATAACAAATTGTTTATTAAATAAATAAAGACAATATAAATAAATATTTTTTTAGAATATCAAAGAGCAATGGACATTATGAATGATAAAAAAATGGTTGCTCAGTATTAATAATTGTTATGAAAAAAAATAGTTAATCAACAAATGCGTTTTTAAGACATAATATTTTTTTAAGAAATAATTTTGTTCTTCAAGATCATAATATTTATTGTTGATTAGAATTACAAAAACAAAAAATTCAAATATCTTATAAACAATGCATTTATTTATAACAATTATTTAAACAATCAGAGTGAGAAATTAAAAAAAATCCCTTTTTTGTAACTTCAAATAATTAAAACACAAACAAATTGGAGTATTAAAAAAAAAATTTCATAGATTCATTTGCATTTTTCATTTTATTGGTAGTCTTCCACTTCCTTTGCCAATCGCAAATGGTTCTGAATTACATGGAAATTCTTTCTTGATTTCTAGCCACGATTGATTTCTATTCTGAAATGCCTGGTGGTTTCAAGTTGTCACATTCCATTTGCTTTTGTACAGCGAAGAAAAATTTGTCAATGTTTGCTATAATTCCGCTGATAATTCGGTATTTCCAGTATTTCTGACTTCTTCATGCGGGTCATTACATTTTTTTGCAGATGTCCTCGACGAACAATTTCAACTAGTTCCAATTCCGTGTATGAAATGTAACTATACTGTGAACCTGAAATAAAAACAGGTGAACTTACTTTAAATCAAAGTTTTCAGTTCAATAATGAAAATCTGGCAACATCGCAAATTATCGCACCCATTCTTTTCAGAACCTAATTCCAAAGACCGCAAAGTATTTGTTGAGCTATAATTCGTATTTTCATCTAACTTAATGTACAACTTTTTGCTTAGGGGACAAATGGAAAATTTCTTTGCTACGATTGAAAACGTACCTATTTGCAGCAGCTTTAACAGCTACTATGAATTGAACTAAATCTGTATATAGTTTACATGTCAATATTCTACGTACCTACAGCAACAGACTCCATATCAATTTATAGTTATATCCTTCACTACACAAGTTCAGAGTGAAAATTAATTACATACATCAATTATTGAGAAAGCTCACTACAATATCCACCTTCCACAAGCATCAAGTTTGAACTGTTGAAATATCATCTGGGATGCTAGCTGCTCTACGATACGGATGGGTCATTGTAACCTGGTATTAAATAAAGTAATTACACATAATAATTTCCAGAAATCCCGAACTTTATACTTTTTGATTCTGACCACAATTTCTTGGAAATTCGCCTGTGTGCGAGGCACGCGGGACTCGCATCACCTGCTTTTAGCGCTATTTTCGCCTCTAAATTAAAATTCTGAAAATTAGTGGTAGGGCTCCAGTAGGTATGATTTCAGGAAATTTTCTCTTCTTCCAGGAACTTTTGGATATCTTTAATAGTTTCCGAGATATTTGCAAAAAACCAAACCCCCGTCTATTTTTTTTAATTGTTTTTAACTTTAGCAATTTTTGCAGGCGCACCTTCAAATTTTTCAAAAAGTTTCTAGAGGTCATTCCGAATCGAATGAACCCATCATAATTTTCGGTGCCTTGAAGAGAAATTCACCAAAATAGTTCTTGTAGACTAGACTACATAGTAATTTTCATCATCAACATAAATCTTACCTCAATGCTCACCTGTACTCTACTAGGTCATTAGAGAAGAGGATTTTTTCGTAACAAAAACCAATATTGGAAAACCGACTGTGCCATTACATGAAAAACAGTCCGTAGTTATATTCTGTTATGTTTTCGACTCGCAACTGTCATTCATTAAGTTAATATAAACATTTAAATACAAAAAGCATATTTTTTATTGTTTTGCATATAAAATGGAAACTGATGTAGCAATGTGGTTACTTAAAAGAAAATCAACTATATACGAACTGAAATACAAACAAATAGAAATGTTTTATCACCCAATCGAATAATTATCAACGGAGAAAAACCGAAAAACTAGAAAATTGTGAGATTTTTTAAAAAATTCATAATTCCGCTATTTGTCAAGAAGTAGGGCCGTACCTTCTCATGAAAGTATTGAATTATATGTACTATATGTGTGCACTAAACAGGCACTGTCGGATCATTACTTATGGCGCAATTGCAATTTAATTTTTTGGCACTATCTTGCCTGGATGCTCTAGCTCAAGACGTACCAGAACAAACATTTGATCTCCTCATACTAAATACAGCATCTCAAAAGCGTGACTCTTTAGAAATCGCCACTCCGTATCCCGAATTAGCAGGAACCACAACAAAATCACCTTTCCTGAAACCAACTACAGTCCAGAGAAAAATGAAAATAAACCCCACACCTGACAGTTTCATTTCATGCGAAACATCAATCCTACCTGCAAAAAATATCATTGATGATGAAAACCACGCTTTTCCTCTAACTTTCGACCAACTCACCACCTATGGCTCAGCGGACTCCCTCAAAGTAGCAAAAGAGTACACAGAAGATATCCATCTTGACATGCTATCCGAAATATACCCATCCATAACAGAAAGAGGAATACAGTCAAGACAAGAATAAAAAAAAAATCTACTAACTTCAAGTAGAACTCGGAGCATTATCGAATACTTCCCTATTCGGAAATGAAAGCAACACCATGAGCCAATAAACTTATCGAATAAATTATTGAAAAAAAAAATCATTTAAGATTCATTCTACAATGGAATATAAATGGGTTTTACACCCATCTGGAGATATTCCAAAAACTGAACAACGAACTGAAGCCACTCGTTATCTGCCTCCAGGAAACACATTTTAAAAATAATAAAACCTACGACCATAAAAACTATCACCCTTTTCACAAAAACCGACAAGACCAGGGCAGAGCCAGCGGGGGAGTTTCTATTCACGTTGATCAATCAGTGCAAGTAGAGCAAATCCAGTTGAACACACACCTAGAAGCTGAAGCAGTTGCCATCAAGAGCACACTTAAAATCAACATTTGTAATATTTACATCGCTCCAAAATCAGAAATGGATGAACAAGATATTACCAACATTCTTAAACAAATTCCAAAACCTCTCATTATACTCGGAGACTTCAACTGCCATAATGAGGTATGGGGAAGCGATTACAGTAATAAAAAAGGAAGAATTTTAGAACATGCGTTCAACTCGGAAAATTTAACAATTCTAAATTCAGGAGCAAAAACCAGATTCAATTCCTTTTCTGGAATACACTCATTCCTTAATCTGACACTATGCGCATCTACTTTACTGCCAATACTCTCATGGGATATTATACCGGACCTTTATGATAGCGACCATTTCCCAATACACATTCATAATAATAAATATTCAGTCACCGAAAACCCTCCACAAAAGTGTAAAATTAACTCTTCTAATTGAACATCCTATGCCGAACTAATTGAGGAAAAAATAACACACCAGGATGAGAACGAAGGAGCAACAAATACTGCTGTTGACCTTTTCAGTCAGATAATGATTGATGCAGCCACAGAAGCTATTGGAAAAACAAACCAGTTGTTAGGCACCACCCAGTTCCGTGGTGGAACAGAGATTGTGAAGAAAGTATCAAACCACCAAACATGCCTTCAACAGGCTCAAAAAACACCACACTCAAGAAAATTTACTGGAATTTAAGAGGCTTAGAGCTCACTCCAGATTCATCTTGAAAAGAAGCAAAAAGGAATCTTAGAAAAATTATGTCTCCTCTATCAACAGTCCCACCAATTTGACTGAAGTTTGGAAAAAAATCCGAAAGATAAAGGGTACATCTCCAAATCTAAAAATAACCTCTTTGAACTTGGATAGAAAACAAGGTTGATATTTGAAACATTCTGGGTGATACTTTTCAAGACTTCTCTTGTATCAGAAATTATAAAGTCATTGAATTCATTGAACACAAATCAACGACAGAAAAAGAATCCATCAAAATATCAGACAACTGTAGCAATCCCCTGAACACCGCGATAACCGTAGCTGAACTGGAAGACGCACTGAACTCAGTCAAAGATTCTAGCCCAGGACCAGATGATATACCATATGTTTTTTTCGGAAATCTACCCGTAGTTGCCAAACTTCACATATTGAAAATTTTCAACCTGATATTTCTCAACCGAACTTTTCCCAAAAACTGGAAAGTGGCCACAGTCATTCCCATACTCAAACAGAAGAAACCCCGAACGGATCCAGAATCATATAGGCCCTTATCACTCACATGCACCATGTACAAACTACTTGAGAACATAATCAACCGAAGACTTAATTTTTTTCTGGAAATAAATAATTTGATAATACCACATCAAAGTGGCTACCGGAAACACCGATCAACAACAGATAACATAATAACTATTGAATCTACTATTCATGAAGCTTTCTCAAAGTAATCGCAGATTTTTACGATATTTGTACAGCATTCGACTCAGCTTGGAGATACAACATCCTAGAAAAACTCAGGTCATGGGGAATAGATGGAAATTTGTCAGCCTTCATAACAAATTTCCTAAATAACCGGTCCATCCGCCTACTGGTGAACAACACACTCTTCATAGAAAAATTCAAGAGAACGGCACTCCACAAGATTCAATCCTGAGTACCACATTATTCCTTGTTTCGATTATTGAAATTTCTAAAAGTATTGAAACACCAATCAAAACCGGACTTTACGCTGATGATCTTTTCTTTTTATCAGTAGTAACAATATCTCATCCGCAACCAAATTCTTACAGAAAACCATAACGAAGATAGAGAAATGGAGCTTGGAAACTGGTTTACAGTTCTCCAGTGAAAAAACAAAGTGCATGCTGTTTAGCAATCGATCCGTTTCAACATACCCAATTTTGAATTAGATGGTGTTCAAATGGATTTCGTTGAAGAGATCAAGTTTTTAGGAATGGTAGGTATTTGACGAAAAACTACAGTGGAGTGCTCATATTCGCCACCTCACAGTATTGCAGGAAAGGACTAAACCTTATGAAAACATTGTCTAGTAACGAATGGGGAGCGGACTGCATTACCCTTATGACAATTTATAGACATTTGATAAGAACAAAAATTGATTATGGTTCTATAGCATATACTGCTGTGAGGAAATCACTCCTGAAGCAATCGGACACTATACATAATGAAGCAATCAGATACGCGCTTGGTGCATTTCGAACAAGTCCTGTTAAGAGCCTATATGTAGAAGCTAATGAACCACCCCTTGAAATCAGAAGATAATCATTGAGCCTATCATACGCTGCAAGAATATCTGCCAACAAAAATAATTCACCCCATAATTACATCTTCCCAATCCACCATAATGCTCCACCGAAAGAAAATACCAACATCCCCCATCCATTTAGCACAAGAATAAATGAATTCGGACTCGATTTCAGCACCACTTTACCTTTCTTCAATATGACACAACTACCCTAGTTAACTGATATACCTTTCTGCAATACATCCCTCACTCATTTCCTAAAGTTCACAACCCCCAGCTTGAAAATCCTTGAAAAATTCCACGAAATAAAAACTGAGTCCCACGGACAAAACATAAATTATACAGACGCATCTAAGACATCTGGAGATCAATGCGTCGGAGCAGCCGTTATATCAAACAATGAAACATATTGTTACAGTTTACCACCGAACTAGTATTAATGAATGAACAAGCAGGCAAGCTAATGTCTTTTCTCATTATGATCATAACTGAAGAATTGAAAAAAAAGACAATGAAGAAAGGAAATGGAAATATGTGAATTTTTAATATTTTCATTGAAACAAAACTGTTGTTCAGTTTTTTGGAAAATTCTCCTGATTATATTATACATAAAATGTCAATACTCTAGAAATGTTAGGTCAAAATCCACATTCTACATACCAACAAGTGAAATACATAAATCAAACTGACAATATTCACACAACTCACAACAGTAATAACCGGATAATTCCGGCACACGATGTAACACGTCCACATACACTTACTAACTCACATTCTGGAATTGGAATGACGCCAGTTTTGCGAAAACGTTGTTGAACAGTTGCGGCGGTTCAATCAAATCAATCAATAAAAAATATGCTTTATTGTCCAAGAAAAGTACTTATTGACAAAGCGTTAAACTATACTAATACATATAAAAGAGTTACAAGATCAGTAATTAGAAGTTAAATAGTAGAAATATACATATTGGTTTGAATAGAAGGCAATAAATATAAAGGAATTTATAAAATCACGATACACACACATTAAAAAATAAAAACTTGGTTACAATATATATATATATATATATATATATCACCATTTGTCACCGTAATATTCTTGTAGGCAGTAGTAGGCTTTCGTACACAGTACGTCTTTAACTGCCTTCCGAAAATTAGAAAAGTCAGACATTTGCTTCAAATTAATTGGTAAATGATTGAACATTTTTTTACTTTCAAACATCAATGAATTTTTTGTTAAAGAAGATTTTGGAATTGGCAAGGGTATGTTATTGTTTTGTCGTGTCTCGTATGTTCTAAAACTTGTCATATTTAGATGTTTCTTTTTCATCAAACATACAGATTCAAGTATGAAGATGCTACATAAGGTTAATATTTTGTGAAGCTGAAATAGAGGTCTGGAGTGATCGAAGTTTTTAACTCCGCACAAATAGCGTATTGCTCTTTTTTGCATTACAAAAACAGAATTAAACAGTTGTTGGCTACAGAAGCCCCAGAAAGGAATGCCATATCGCAAATGAGATTCAATCAATGCAAAATAAGATGCTTTAGCAATCGAAAACCCAAGTTCCTTCCTAATTAATCGGACAGCGAAACAACCGCTAGCTAGTTTTTTGTTCAAGGACGTTATATGATTATTAAATTTCAATTTATCATCTAGAGTTATTCCCAAGAACTTAGTATTTGACTTATTAACAATTGTTCTGTTCTCTAAAGACAAACTATCATAGTTGGATTTCAAAGTCAGAATATTAGTTTTGTTTGCATTGAAACATAGAAAATTGGCATCACACCAATTTTTTACTTTTTCTAAATCAATCGATATTGTGTTTTTCAGTGCATCTGTGTCATGCCCGTGCTACATTATAGTTGTATCATCAGCAAACATTGTGAACTTCCCTGAGATTTCGATACTTGCTAAGTCATTCAAATACAATAGAAAGAGAACAGGGCCGAGTACAGATCCAATGAATCTTTGATTCCTCCGATTTTACATTTTGTATTCTGACCATTTGCATTCTATCAGTGAGATATGATTCTATCCAATTGTGGACAATACCTCTGATCCCATAACGGTGCAATTTTTGAAGCAGTATTTCGTGATTTACACAATCGAAGGCCTTTGAGAAATCACAAAATACTGCTCCAACAGCATCACCTTCATTCAGTTTCAGGTAGACAGAGTCCAGAAGATTGAAAACTGCATCGTTTGTGTTTTTTGATGACTGAAATCCAAATTGTATGTTAGATAGTACATTATTATTTTCTAGAAATTGTAATAGCCTTTTTTTGAATAGTTTTTCAATTATCTTTGATATGGTAGACAAAAGGGAAATCGGTCGATAACTTGAAGGATCATCCACATTACCAGTCTTAAATAAAGGTATTACAATTGCAGTCTTCAAACAGGAGGGAAATATGCCTGTCCTGAAAGAAATATTTATTAATTCCGCTAAGACACTGAGTGCAGGATATGGTAGATTTTCGAGTATATTAACAGATATTTCATCGACTCCCATAGATTTTTTGTTTTTGATTTCTTTAAATATCTGTCTCAGTTCTTGAACGTTTGTATCTTCTAAATGAAACTGTTCTGTAATGTTTATGTGTTCAAGGTAAGCTACTGGATTTGAGTGTGGAACTATGTGAGATGTTAATTTTCCAGCTATTGTACAGTCGAATTCATTGAGAATGCTTGGACTAATATTCGTTTGAACTGGGAGGGTGTTAGTTTTTCCTCGTAGGCTGTTTACTATTGACCAGTTTTCTTTCGATTTATTTTTGGCGTTGTTTATTCTATTTTTATAATATTTTTCCTTTGCACTTTTTATCACAAGATTATAAATGAATTTGTATTTGATGCAATATCCCAAAAAGAACTTGCTGTCTGTGTGCTTCCTAATTGAGTTCAATGACCTAAAATTGTTTGCTGAAATCTTTATTCCTTTGGTAATCCATGGTTTCTTATTCTTTTCTCTTATTTTCACTAATGGAAAGGCATGGCAATTTGCTTTGGTTAGAATATCATGGAAAGCATTCAAAGGTTTAGAATTGTTCAACGCACTAAGCCAGTCAATATTATCACAGAGTGTCTGGAAGTTGTAGAAATTTTGACCGCTATAAATTCTGCCATACCGTTGCCTCTTTGTTGTATATTTCCACTTTAATGGAATATACGACATAACTGCCTCATGGTCAGAAATACCTGCAGAAGTCACAAAAGATGTAACTTCTTCTTCGCTAAAGTTAGTACAGAAGTAGTCGATAATAGTTGCTGTATGTGAACAAACCCGGGTGAGTTATTTCACATACATTGTCAGATTCAAACTCAACAATAAATTTTTGAGTGTTTGAGTAACCATCGACTCGTCTTCGGCAAAATTAACATTAAAATCACCAGCTACTACAATATGAGATTTCACAGGTAGATGTGTGATAATATTCTCTAAGTTTTCTATAAATATATCAAAGTTTGAATCAGGAGTCCTATATATACACATACGAAAAGGTTGTTTTTATTATTATGGACTAATGAAAACTCGAAGTGGTGATCCACACGCAGGTTGTCAAATTTAGTAACATTTTCCAAGGGGAACTTGTCTGAGAACTTTTCGTTAATTATGATCTTGGTGCCTCCATGCCCTGTCTCTGTTCTACAATATTTAGAAGCTATAATATAATTAGGAATGTAACAAGGTTCATGTTCTTCAAGCCAGTGCTCAGTTAACAAAACGAAGTTTGGCAATTGCTGAAGTTCAATAAAAACTAGTAGTTTATCTACTTTGTTACGTATTGATTGAATGTTCAATGTTAAAAAGGATATAGTATGTGCATTTGATACAAACTTTTGTGTAGAGCTTTTCGTACTTACATTCATACTCAAATTTGGAATCGCATCTTGATTGGTTTTAGTTGAGATATTCACTGAGCGAGAATTCACCTCGAAAAAACTGCAGTGATTCGTTAAAGGGGATTTCAATTTTTGTTATAATTTTCATAGTAAAGTTATGTGCGCGATTTGAGATGAATGGAAGAGTTCTCTTTACTTTTTCAGTCATTTCGAATTTGCTACCTTTTTGTTCTTGGCCAGCTAAGAGTGTCACAGAGCAATTTTTGTTATTTTGTTTAAAGAGTTTGATTCTATTGTAAATAACCCTATTGATATTTTTGTCTGCCATAGAATGACACTCTGTCATTATTATAAGGTTCGTCAAATTGCTAAGTCCTAATGTATCGTTCAAAAGTTGGTATAGAGAGTGCCGGTTACTTACATTTTTAGTATTAAACATTATCACTATTAAATCATCCCTACCATAATCTATAGTTTCAGCAAATACATTTTTTGTGAGATCAGAGATCTCTGCATTGTGTACAATTTTTTCGTATACATAACATTTATGGTTGATATCAATTTTAGTTAGAACCTTAGAAAAGCCTCGGTTACTACCGGTTACTACCGATTGATCCCGAACTGGTAAAGTATCAACAAGTAAGTGAACAGATTATATTTTCGTAGGAATACCAAGCTTTACTACAAATAAACTGTTGTATTATGCCTGTTACACGAATATCTGTTGTTATGATATACATTTCAGAAACCCAAAGTTGATAAATATGAATATACACTTTTTCAGCGCTAGTAAAATGTTGACCTGACATTATACAAAGTGAATTATCTAATGTTCTAAGTACTTGCTGTATGTAAACAATATTATAGCTACAAGTTCATGCGTTCAGAGTACTCATATTTTTAGAATAAAAAACATTATTTTTTCAAATATAGGTATTAATTTTTTTACCACAATCCAAAATAAGTCAGGAAAACGTTCTACTTGGAACATTTTTTTTCCGTGTAGGTACTGTCTTTTATAGTTGGTTGATCTCGACATAGTTGGTTTACTACTAGTATTTTTGTTAAAAAATCACTCATTTTATGCTCTATTGATTGGTGTATTCCCACGACCATCTCCACTTCGAGCGTAGCCAAGGAAATGATGAGTGTCGGTCCCCAAGACAAACCCTTTTGCTAACCAGCGCATTACCTGTTGTAGTAATCACGCAGTCGCCAGCACTTTGTATATTCCAAGATATTGTTTATAATATCAACAGCTACGTCAATGTTCAGTTTTGTTGAAAAAAAAATCAATTAGGAGTAGTTTTCAAAAAATTAATATATCTTTTGTCATCTGAATTTGGCATGTCGTTTTAATTATTTCGAAATATAAATTGGTGGAAAACAAATACCTCCAAACCTGTAGTAACCTTCAACCCTGCAGGCGTAGGGGTTACGTTACAAAATGGCACGGTACAGATCTCTATATTGTGGTCGATGAAGTGGCATAAAAAAGTTTTCTCAGTGTCTTACTGAAGCTAGGTAGCTCAAAATGTAAATTGGATGGAATAAATGATGAGAAGAATGGTGACAGCGTATGCATAAGAGAGAGGATTGAAATTTCCACATGTTTTGTTACACACAAAAGGACTTACAATGATTTGTACTTGTCGGATTGATTTGTACTCATATAAATATAAGGCACTGGTCGCAGACAATTTGCAATTCCGATGGAGAGTTATGAAGTGTTAACTACTTCAAGTCGAGTTCTGATTTATCTTTTTAGTACAATAGTTGAATAATCCCTCACTGAAGGAGTCAAATGCAAAACGTACTACTTTCTAATCAACAGATTCATACAATGAAATGATATATGTTTTAATATCATCGTGAGAATCAAGGGTGGGGGATGAGAAGTATTGACTGGTACTTTCTCAATTTTTTTAAGCTTATGTTCTATGTGAATATTTTCTTCTGGAGATATTCAGATAATTTCCAGGCTAACCACAAACATTTTTAGGATAACTATGGACAATTTTCTAGGAGAGCATCAACTGTTAAATTTTTTATAGTTTCCGGTGGATTTTTCAAAACATTTTTTTTCACAAAATCAACGTCATGCAAGTACGTCCTAATCTATTTGGACCATATTGAAACTCTCTTGCCCCATAGAGATACAATTGGATAAGAAGGACCTAATATATTCTCACAAATCTATTCACGACTCATGGATTTGATTGGGATTTATGAAATTGATAGACTGACAAAACCAACGGAGCTTCAAGTAATTTTTAATTGCCTGAGCAGAAACATAAATATGCACTCCTGAATTATAATCTAGAACCTTAACCTTCCAGCTAAAATGTTATAGTTTTCATTATTGTTAAGAATCCCAGCTATTTCTGCATATACAATAATCTGTATAGTCTGACGTATCACCGACAGCTTGACATTTACTGCCACTCAAATGGTTTCAATACAGAGTGGGCCATTGAAAACGAAACAGTGGCTATGTAGGTCGGCAGAAACGAATTATATAAAAACGCTCTGATATATCAACTACATGTTCGAGGGGAACATCGTTCGCGATGGATTTCACCCGAAGTACATTCCATCCCTCGGAGCTGTGACCGCCATCCTTAAATTTTTAATCTGCAACATATATGGCAAGTGATACCTCAGTCGAAAGTTATTTTAATCCTTAATATCAAACTATAAAAATTAATTAATTCTGTCGATTTTTATTCACTCAATCGATGAAAATAAGATCTAACAATGCAACTGTTTAAAGATAATTATCCTTGTCAAGGAATTGGACGATGTAACTGTTCACCAACAAATAACATGCAAGTCCGTTTCAAATTTTTATTTCATCCTCATTTACTTGATAGACGTTCTTGAGAATCAATAAAAAGACGTTTTCTCGAATTCGACTCAGATGCGAGTACAACAAAAACATGAATTAGATAATTTTTTTCGCCAAATCGCAATTGTGGACGTCTATCAGTGTAAGAACTGAAAGATTGAACGATTGAAATAATAACAATTCTTTATAAAAATGAGTGCGGTAACCGCACAGCTAATTTTTTCAATCAAACGCATCCAGATAAACTTGTTACAAGAAAATACGTTCAAGAATTGGTGCAAAAATTTCGTCAAACTGGATCAGTAGCCAACAAGAAACGAGACCCGGAACGTGAATTTCCGTTGAGAAATTGCACTTTTAGTAAGTTCATGCAGACCCAACACTGAGCACAAGGAAATTGGCTAGTGTTACCAATATCAGTAGAACCAGAATCTGCCGAATCATGAAACATCATAAATTCCACTCTCACAAAATACATTTGGTACACCAATTGAATGAAGATGAATCTGATAGGCGACATGTATTTTGTGAAATTATAACATCTGCTTTTCTGATGAGTTTCTTCAACACATATGTCTCTTCGTACAATACTCGCATGCCAATTAGCAATATTGAACTCCCTATTCCAAGTAGTTCACTAGTCAAGGATTCGGTTATTTTTAATGGTATCAACGTCTATGATCACTTGCCAGTGCGTAACGTATTCTCCTCCCCTAATCAGACGTTACAATGACTTTTAAGGGTACTGGGTGTTTCAGATAACGGTACACTAAGTGTAACACCCAATACTACTCTCGAGCGCCAGTAAGATTATAGTGGTATAACCCACTTTATCCCAGATGAAACTAATCGGAGGCCCAGGACAGCTACAGAGAAGAAACGGTATTCCAGGAGTCAGTTTTTACGACGCAGGCTTCAATTGCCCTCACCACTGTCAGAATACCGGCTGTACCTTCTAACCCTTCTATGAAAGGTTTTAAGAATATTACCCTACTTTCTCCTATACCCGGAATGAAAATATAGTGATCAATGGTATAAAATAAATTTATTACCAAAATAATAAACACTCTGTGCACTAAAGAAAAGTAAACTTGACGGGCGTACGGGAAAGCGATCGTATCAGCACAGGTTAATGAATTGAATACAATATGTATACGGCACTGTCAACTGATTTTACGGAATCTTCTCACGAAGCGTTGGAGGTAAATTGGTCGCGATTTGAAACTTATGTACGAGGCAGGATATCAATCTTAACGAATAATCCCGAATCACTAAGTACAGCTTTCAGGGAACTAGGATTTCGCAATATTGATTTTATCCACTCCTGGCTCACCGACTATTATATATCGAATATAAAATTTCTAACAAATTCCGGAGAGATGTATCGGCCTGTTCCTTTGGAATGCGTGATTTAATTATCATGATCTACGTACTCATAAACTAAGTCTGTCCCTTCTGGTCGTAACTCCGTTCCTTTCGGGAAAGGTTTCGCAGTACGTCTTGGGTAGATATACAGGAGAGTGGATACGCGATTCCAGATGTCTGAAGGACAAAAACTTGAATACGCCTCCTCCAACAAATAGGCTCGTTGAGCTCAGCTACTTCCGATAAGCAGGAAGGCCGTACTTTTCGAATACGTAGGAACTTCAACAAACGGTTTCCATGTGCCAGATTCCAAACGAGACAATCTCCACTACTGTGAAAGCACATATGTGGATAACTGTATTACGTGGCACAAATTGAGGGTGTCCAAGGTGATCGAAACATGTACTGAACGGACTTTATTCGGTTGACTCGACTCGTAATTGAATTTTCCACCTGTCCGGTTGTAAGACCAAACCTTCTGTGATGAATAACGTGGTACTTTGATTATCACGTAGGTGGTTTTTGAATTGCGGTTCGGGAATTTCAAATCACCTAATCATGTACAGTATAACTTCAGCTTACCCTCGATACTTGAATATCCAAACTTTCAACTTGAAATTAACGTACTGTAATCTTCACTTTTCAGCAAGAGAGATTTTCATGTGCTTCCACTATTTATACCATCAGTTGGCCTTCGTGGTAAAACACATGAGAAACGGTGACCTTCGTAGGAGAAGGTACAAAAACCATTCAATTTCAGCAAAAACTTATTCCCTATCATAAAAAGTGAAATGAGACCAAAACTACATGTATAAGTAGATATTTCAGGCAAAAGGAGCCAAGACTAGCAAAAAGTGGTCGGTATCTAAAAGTAGGAAATATGGATGGAATCATCTAGGTACTATTTTCTGACTTGGAAGATTGATTTCCGTTTAGAATAAATTTTGAAATTACAGTAAAATTGTTTAGTAAGTCGTACGAAACATTTCTGTGATACTGTTCAGGACATGAAAAAAAACTCAGAAATGCTTCGTTACATCCCCCTCTTACTTTCGTAGAAAAAATGTACTAATCGTACATTTTTTTTCTTCAAGACTATAAATACCAAATTCAAAGTATCTGCTCCTGGCTCTGGTCTCCTGTTGCCTCGATCATAGGCCTCATTCCTTTGTAATACATTGACGCGTAATATATCTGATCCTGGTATCCGGTTTGGTATTGAGATGGCGTCCTGCGTCTTGGGCTGCAGAGCTTACCGCTTTGACTCTGGTTCTGCTTCGGACTTCTGCGTAGGAGTTCAAATTACTGATGCCCAATGGCTGGCGGCGGTCGGAATTCATAATCCGAGACATCCGTAGCGTTAGCACATTCTCTAACCCATAGTACAATGGTGGTTTCATTAATTCTAAGAAACAAAAATTAATACAGCTGTCGGCAGAACCGATTGTTTGATATATGACGTTGGCTGGGCGGTTTTGGTCGTATTAGTGAGTGGCTTGGATGAAACTCTTGGAGGGCGGCGGTGTTTCGACCTCGGTTATCGCAGCGGTATCTATCACCTTGGACGGCTCGGTCTAATACTGTCTTGGTGGCGGTTTAGGTGCTTTTGTATATCCCTGACGGCGGGTATGGCATACCATATCAACGGTCCAACGACGATGGTACCTGCCTCTGACATGTGCTGACGAAGGAACATGTGGGTTCCGAAACTACTTGGGTCCAACAAGGGCAGTCATATGAACGGCTACCACAGCGGCCACAGCGAGAGCAGAAAATCTTCCACGGCTCGCGACATTGACTGCGGTTATAGCCTGGCCTTCCACATCGCCAACAGAGTACTCGCTCAACAGGGAGGTATATCGGACAAGCGTCATCACCCAACCTCTCAGGACGGCTCTCAGTGAAGTGGAAGCTCCTCCTATGGACCATTAATTCAGGGACTGACGCGGACACCGAAGATATCGGGACGGCTAGTAGTCGGTTATGACCTTCCTCGAGCATCTCTTCGGACAAGTCATTCTTCTTCATTTCATAGAAAGCGTTCCCAGCAGATGGATCTTTGGACGTCTTACGACTGAGGCGGATAAATTCCTGTTTCTTCTACCTCCTGGCATCCTTGACCTTAGTCTGTCGTATACATTACGAGAAGTGCATAAGGCTCTAAATAGCAGCTTTTTGTCCTCTACTATGCACCATTCATCGGACATCCTGGAAGTTGAAAGTTGCGATGTCCGCTGAAGGCAAAGTGTGGTAGAACGGGGTGTACTGGTTAAGGGTCTAGTCATATTATTTTGGACTATGACCACTGGCGAACTCACTGGGCTGTAGGATGGCTCTGTTATCCCATTTGCTAACATTCGGTCAACTTTCAGCTGTTGTATGGGTTCTGGATCTGACACTATGATCTTCTCAGCTACCATCGGCTTGACTCCACGTCTGTCCTCATAAGAACGAAATTGTTCGTTCAGGAAAGCCTTCGAACGAGTCTCTTCGTCAGTTATGAGCTTGGAGTTTGGTTTAGGCGTCAGCATTCCGAGTTGTTCGCACCGAACGGTTCGTGCTTCGGACGGAAGCTGCTGCCCGCTGACAAATATATTGCCAGTTTTCAGTTCCAATGTAAATTTCCTTCTCTGAAAGATATCCATCCCTATCACCAAATCGCAAGAGAGTCCACACAGGTATCCAAATTCGTCGGTGAATTGGAATGTTCCTTTCGTGACTTCCTTTATGAACAGCTGGGTTACAGGTGCCCAACGTCCATCTGTCACTTGGACCAAGCTGGCTGGTTTCTCTACTAGGCGTAGCCCTAGTATTCTCCACAGTGCTATCACCTGGTCTCTTAGATATGAATTAGCAGCTCCGGAATCAATAAGGGCTCTGACGGTTCCTCCTGGTGGAGCATCGGTTACTTGTGGACGGTTTTGTGCATCATCGTACGGTACCAGAAAAGCTGAGGCTGGGTATTCGCAGTGTTGTGGTGTTCTCGGTGGCATATATATATATATATATATATGTATATATATATATATATATATATATATATATATATATATATATATATATATATAACATCTGTCTAATTTTCCCACACTAGGTCCTTGCTGCTGGCATGGGCAATATCTGGACATTACACCTCCTCTTTCGCATCGGGAGCAAAATAGTTTCGGTAGAGCATGGCACTGGCTTCTATGATGTCCAGCCTGTCTACATCGCCAGCATTCTTCACTTGTATCCCAGTTCCGGCTGTGTTTTTTCGGATGTTGCTCCTCCTGCCGAGGGTACAGATTGTGTTACCGTAACCGTCGGAAGGACTGGTACTAGGCTGTATATACGGTAATGTTCGTCCTTCATGTATGAACGTTATCAAACATTTCCTCTTATCGCCCATGATTCCGGTTACATCAAGGAGAAATTTCCTCAATTCTTCATCGAGTTCGTTTTTTCGGAGGAAGTAGACCCATCCTACCCTTGTGTCGTTCGGAAAAGTTGCGCCAGATGGAAGTTGCGGGGGAACTGGTGGTACTGACGGATTTGTGGAAGCTTCAAGTGATGTCTGCATGTCTGCAAGATACCCGTTATGTCGGTTTTTCTTGTTTCCTAACAATTTTCCCGTTTATTCGACTTTGAGATCCCTATCTCCAAAACGGTAAGGGAGAGCGTCTCGCGAGTAGCGAGTAAAACCTTTTAAACGATATTTCACTTGGGTTTTTGGGACAGTTGGTAAAATGACAGGTTTCTGTTTCTTATTTTTTTCGGTAGAAAAACGGTCGGAAAGCAGGTAAAACGATGATTTCGGTAATTTTAAGTGCTCGTTGAACTGATTTCAACGGTATACACTTTCAAACGGTAACGTCCTTATCAACGGTACTTGTATGCTTCAGAAACAACAATACCATGCTCGGGCGCCAAATTCAATGACGATTACAAGTACTGGGTGTTTCAAACAACGATACACTCAGTGTAACACCCAACACTACACTCGGGCGCCAGTAAGATTATAGCGGTATGACACTAATTGGAGGCCCAGGACAGCAACTGTGAAGAAACGGGATTCCAGGGATCAGTTTTTACGACCGCGTTTCGGATTATGATAGGCTTAAGGCTTTAATTGCCCACACCACTGTCAGAATACCGGCTGTACTTTCTCACCCTTATATGAAAGGTTTTCAGAATATAACCCTACTTTCCCCTATACCAGGAATGAAAGTATAAGGATTAATAGTGTAACAAATTTATTCACCAAATAATGAGCCGAGTGGTACACTAAAGGAAGTTAACCTTGACAGGCGTACGGAAAAGCAATCGTATCAGCAGAGGTTATTGAATTGAATACAACATGTATACGGCCACTGACAACTTGCGTTGGATGTAGATTGGTTTCCCTGTATAACGGTCGCGCTCTGAAACTTATTTACGACGCAGTATATCAATCTTAACGGTTAGTCCCTAATCACTGAGAACAGCTTTCAGGGAACTAGGTTTTCGCGATATTAATTTTATCCACTACTGGCTCACCGACTACTAAATATCGAATATAAAATGCCAAACAAATTCCGGAGAGACGTATCGGCAAGTGCCTTCGGAATGCGTAATTTAATTATCGCGATCTATGTACTCGTTCTAAACGAAATATGTCCCTTCTGGTCGTAACTCTGTTCCTTTAAGGAGAGGTTTCGCAGTACGTCTTGGGTAGAGGTACAAGAGATTGGATACGCGATACCGGATGTCTGAACGACAAAAACTTGAATACGCCTCTCCAACAAATAGGCTCGTTGAGTTCAGCTAGTTTTGATAAGCAGGAAGTCCGTACTTTTCGGATATGTAGGAACTTCAACAAATGGTTTCCAGTGCCTGATTTCAGACGAGACAATCTCCACTCCTGTGAAAGAACATTTG
Organism: Chrysolina oricalcia; assembly: GCA_944452925.2. Lineage (NCBI taxonomy): Eukaryota > Metazoa > Arthropoda > Insecta > Coleoptera > Chrysomelidae > Chrysolina > Chrysolina oricalcia. The sequence goes on from OX101819.2 coordinate 39,985,472, forward strand.
TGGAGAACTGTATGACGTGGCTCCATATTGACTGGGATGGAGGGTGTCCAAGGTGCTCGAAACTTTTACTGAACGGAGTTTATTCAGTTGACTCGACTCGTAATTCAATTTTTCACCTGAGCAACTTGTTCGATTCTAGTACACATACTAAATTCCGAAAGGTCGTATCGGCCAGACCCTTTTCGAACCAGTAATTTAACTGCAAGGTTCTGGTACCTGAATTAAAACGCAATTACCCCTTCCGACTATAAGACCTAACCTTCTGGGATGAATTACGTGGTACTTTGATTATCACGTAGGTGGTTGTTGAATTGCGGTCTCTAAATAAATAAAATAATCGCGGTTCGGGAACTTCAAATTACCTAATAATGTACAGTACAGCTTCAGCTCACCCTCGGCACTTGATTATCTAAGATTTTAACTTCAAATCAACGTACTGTATTCTTTACTTGTCGGCAAGAGAGATTTTCATGTGCTTCCTTTATTTATACCATCGGTATAGCGAGAGAGGGAGCGAGGGAATGTATGGACATTCTCGATTATGGAATCAGACGGTAAGGGATTGTCCCCTTGAAATGCCGGGTGACAGTTCGTTACCTGCCATACGATTCAGTAAAAGGCCGCTGACAGTAATATCCAAAAGGGAAGACTGGGAGCGGATCGGGCACCGCCTGCTTCCCACCAAGGGGATCATTTGGTACACATATGGCTCCAGAATGCCGGCGCCGGAGTATACGGGCAGTCTCCGAAAGCGGAACTTTGTTACGCTCTAGGAACTTTTGCTACTGTATTTCAGGCAGAAATGTTTGCCATACTCGCCTGTGTAAGAGAAAATCTCAACAGAGGCTACCGCTGCCAGCAAATCACGATATGCACCGACAGCCAAGCAGCGATCAAGGCTCTCACATCATATAGTGTCACTTCGTTGCTGGTGTCTGAAAGCATCGATGATCTGCAAAGGCTAACTTCCGCCAATAAAGTAAAGCTACTTTGGGTCCCTGGTCATACCGGAGTACCTGGAAACGAACGGGCTGATTATTTGACCAGACAAGGTGCGACAAGCCCAGCGATGGGACCAGAACCTATCATAGGAGTTTCAAGATCATGGTGCGTCTCAACCATGAAGGAAATTCTGGAAGTAAAATTCCGGGATACATGGAAAGATACACCAGGCATGAGGCAATCGAAACTCCACATCGGAGGCCGTTCTACCAGGAGGACCATGACTGCTCACACTGAGCAGAAAGGAAATCAGATTAGTGACAGGGCTCCTGACGGGTCACTGCCACCTCAACAGGCACCTCAACATTTTAGGTTTCACGGATGATACCGAATGCAGGTGGTGCTTGGAGGATGAGGAGTCAGCCACTCACATCCTCACGGAATGCCCGGCAGTGGCAGCAATACGGGAAGCACACCTCGGGAGCATCGTACTGAACCCGGAGAGTGTGAGGGTAGTATCGGTCAGAAGGCTGGCCTCTTTCGCTCGCGAGATAGGCTACCTTCAAAACTGAACCATCTCCCAGCAGTAGTGGGTGCATAACGGGCCCGATTGAGAGGCCTACATGCTTATGGCTTCGTCCGCCCACATACCTTGTTCTATCTATCTATCATCACCATCGGTTGGCCTTCGTAGTAAAACACCTGAAGAACGGTGGCCGTCGAAGCAGAAGGCACAAAAACTATTCAATTTCAGCAAAAACTTATTCCCTATCATAAAAAGTGAAATGAGACCAAAACTACATGTTTAAGTAGGTGTTTTAGGCACAAGAAGCTAAGACTAGCAGAAAGTGGTAGGTATCAAAAATTAGGAAATATGGATGGTATCATCTACTATTTTCTGACTTGAAAGATTGCTTTCCGTTTACAATGAATTTTGAAATTACAGTAAAATGGTTTAGAAAGGCGTACGGAACATTTTGGTGATACTATTCAGGACATAAAAATAAGCCTCAGAAATGCTTCGTTACAAGTGTACATCAAGGAAATATTCAGGAAGACTGTGAATAAACTCATTGTCGAGAAGGCCTATTATACCCTCCAAGAATATTTCAACGACCGCTTTATTGTTTTCGCGAATGTATAAGTTTCGTTAGTTTTTATCTGAAAGTCACATTTTTTATATCATTTTTTTTTCAACTTTTTGCTCGTTCATTTGAGTTCTGTATTTCATAAATACGTTTAAACATAACGATTATATTCTTATTTACTTATGCTTCAAGGTGTTTGTGAATGTTCATAATATAGTCAGTTATTTTTAGGAAAACTTCTTCATACTATACCTAAGTTTCCTGAGTATGTTCACAATTATGTTTATATGACAAGGCAGGTATGTACATACTTGACCAAACTACCTTTAGTGTAGATGAACTATTTTATTCACTTGTTTGTTTGTTTATTAATCTAATATTTTTCACACTTTGTCAACAATAATTTTGATTCTTTGTAAAATCAAGTATATTTTATTTGATTGGTTTGATTTGTTTGATTGAATAAAAAGTGATTTCCCAACTTTCCAAAGTTGCTGTATCTCGGAAACGAATGAATAGAATTAATTTAGTTTTGTTGCTCGAATTCGAGAAGGAAAATACCTTTCAAATGAGGTATCACTTGCTATGTGTTGCGATTTAGAAATTCAGGGGTGGCGGTTATAGCTCCGACGGATGCAATGTATTTCGGGTGAATTTCATCGCGAACGATGTGGTTGGCGTGTGAGAGCGTTTTTCAGTTCTGCAGACCTACAGAGCCGCTCTTTCGTTTTCAATGGCCCGCTCTGTATAAATTTATATGGGGAATGTTTCAATCAATACGGTTTTCACTTGCTCCTTATTCTCAGTTACTTTATCTGACCTTACGTTGTTCTCGTTGATATTTGGAAATAACTCAAATTTGTTCACTCCTTAGTCGATGACAGATGTGACAAAAGAATAACGTGTCTTGCCTTTGGAGGTTGTGAAACAAGTACTCGGGTCGGGGGCACAATTAGATAGCGTTTAACTAAAAGGTAACAACCGCCAAATTATGATAATGAGTAATCACTCGATGAAGTCAAATAATTTTTAAAAATTTACAGTTATTATTAAAATGGCGCTTTGTACTTTTATCGATAGATGGTACCACGTTCAATAAATCACTTGGATCTTTTTACCAGGAGCAGATCAGCTTTTGGAGTCGTATAGTAACCATCATCTCAAAAACGAATTTGCGCTTCATGGTACCTTTCAGTCAAACGGTAGGTATCCACTTTCAGTCCATCTGGACTAGTGCTTATAATTTTTGTGGAAAAAACTAACAGGCAAGGACCAGGTGGGTAATGTTGATGAGGTACTAACTTAGAGGAAAAAAATAATTAATCACGACACCACACAAAATGGTGAAATGGGGATGCAGTTTAGGAGTTGAAAACGGCATTTTGCGATTTGCAGCGAAACGTTGCCACTAAGCGTGAAATGTTTAATAGAAAAGTTGTAGATAATAAAAAAATGGAAATCTTTTGCATTGGACATCTTCAACATAACCTCAAATTAACCGTCAAATTGGGGAAAACCGATTGTTTTGGTATTTAATTTTTTTCTCGCGTTTGAATGACTTAATTCACATGAAAACCTGGAAGCATTTATCTTTCCTGGTGCCAAATGAGCACGATTTTTTCAGAAGACTACAAGTTTTTGAGTTATGTACATTTTTAGAAAAAAATACCCTAACCTTTCACAAACAATTGTTCTGGTGTTTTTTTTGTATTTTGAAGGTCTGTAATTTCAATTGTTGTAATGTCTACTTCCAAATGGTCTGACTTGGTTGTTTATTAAAATTGAAAAAAAAAAACAAGAAGTCTCTCTGAATCATGATTTTTTCTATATTTTCAATGAGTTTCGATAGTTTTAAAAGAAAAGTAACAGGCAGGACCAGGTGGAGAATGTTGTTGAATGAGATTCCAACTTTTAGGAAAAAAATATTCAAACATGAAAACTCTCAAAATGGTGAAATGGGGATGCAGTTTAGGGTTGAAAATGTTTTTTGCGATTTGCAGCGAAACCTGAACTAGCGAAATTTGTTCAATAGAAAAGTTGTAAATATTAAAAAAATCTAGAACTTTTTCATCAAACCCATTTTGACATAACCTCAAATTAACCGTCAAAATGGCAAAAAACCCATTTTTCAGTATTTTTTTCTTGGGTATAAATGACTTAGTTCAGATGAAAATGTGTAGATAAATGTCTTTTTTGTGTCGAATGAGCATGAGTTTTCGCTAATCAGAAGAATACGAGTTTTCGAGTTATTCACATTATTTTTTCGAAAATAATACCCTTATCTTCCACGAACAATTGTCTTGATATTTTTTGGTACTTCGAAGGTCTATAAGTGAACATTTCAATTGTTGAAATATCTATTTTCAAATGGTCTATGTGACTTGGGGGTTTATTGGTCGTTAAACCGCTTAAAATTTAGAAAAATTTTTCTCTGAAATTTTCAATAATTTTCCACTTTCTTCATTATTTTTGTAATAAAAAGTAGTTTATATTAAATTGATTTCATTAAAATATTTGAATACATAATTACACTACAAAATTAATTTATTATTATGATTTTCATTTTTTTACACCTATTGAAAATCATTGATAATATTGAGAAAATTATGATTCAGAAAGACTTGTCGGTTTTTCTCAATTTTAAGCGGTTAAACGATCAATAAACCACCAAGTTAGATAGGCCCCAAATTGATATGATCACTTATAGACCTTCGAAATAAAAAAAAAACACCAGAACAATTGTTCGTGGAAGATAAGGGTATTTTATTCGAAAAATGTATATAACTCAAAAACTAGTTGTGCTCTGAATTGCGAAAAAATGGTTATCATTTGAAACTAAAAGAAACATGAGTTTACAAATTTTCATGTGAATTAAATCATTTATGCGCGAGACAAAAAATTATGTACTGAAAAATCGGTTTTTCCCATTTTGACGGTTAATTTGGGATTATGTCGAATAGTGTTGGGAACAGAAGTTTTTAATTTTTTATCATCTACAATTTTGCCATCGATTATTTCCGCTAAGAGGCCTCGTTTCGCCGCAAATCGCAAAAAACCGTTTTCAACCCCAAATCTGCATCCCCATTTAATTTTGTTTTTTCCAACCTCAACCAAATTTTTCACCTGGCCCTTGCCAGATCCCTAATTGCCGGTTGGCGATGAGCGCAATTTATTGCATCTGTTTTTTTATACCAGTTTGGTTCACCATACTTCCCGTTATACTCAGCAATAATTGGTAATGGAAATTCAAATAATATGTGATACAAGTGGGATGATTCCCCCAAAAAAACCCTTGTCAGTGACGAAAATTCAATAGATACCGTTGTGGAACTGGCTAGGGAACCTAACCCTTCTTTCTGATTGGGTGGTTCGGGGACTGTGGTTGGGTTCAGAGCACACCGTGGCGGAGCCTGACGCATAATGATATTATCCAATAGTACTAGAACATAATATGGGGAAAAAAGCCGAAGATCAGCTGGTTCTGTCTTGAAACACAACCTCTGTTTTTCATCTTGAGCTCTGACAAAAAAAGAAATAATTGTGTAATTAAGCTCAAGAGTAATAATTATAAATAACTGATTATTGAAAAAGTTTACCGTTAATATTGTTATTTCTGTTAGGTAATGAACATAAGGAACCAATAATGAAAACTAATAACTGGTTAATAATAAATAATAATGAATAATTGTCATATCCATAGGCTTTTGCAAAGGAAAGTATCCAAATATTGTTCCTCAGGGATTTTTTGAATTGCACAGCAGACATAGATTTCAGCTCCTCAATGAATGAGTTATAAACTTGCGTTATTTGATGTGAGAAGGGCCGTTTGAACTGTTCAGTTCGGTGAGCAGGTGGTGTGAGTCTTCCTCTATACCGAATATCGCTAGTTTGTATACATCTGACAGATGGGATATTTTTTTTTATTTAGATATCGAGGAAATTTCTCAACAACAATCCCGCGATAGAGACACGCGGCATTTAATAGTTGCCGTTTTGACATATTCAACCAGCCAGTCTCCCGCAATTTGTGGGAAATACTCATACTTCTGATACCGTGAAACAAGCGAAGGCAGTTATTTTGTACTACTTGTATTCACCTTTTATCATCCGAGTCAATGCATGGACCATAAACTGCACTGCCAAAATTGTATCTGGATAGGACCAGCGACTTGCTCAAAATAGTTTTCACATTATTTAGATATGTCTATTTCCGTATAATATTTTCATATTCATATAGGCAATGCCGATGCTTTTGTTCACATGTCGTTTGAATTTAAAATGTGAATCCATAATTAGACCTAATTTTTCTGTGTATTCAACTGTAGCAATTTGACATCCATCCACATTAATTCTCTCATCATCACGATGACTTCTGGCGGTAAAAATTGAGACGAAGTTTTACTCGCATTTATGTGGAGTGAGTGATGTTAAGAAGATTCAATAAGTGATGATATGTCGTCATTTGGCGATTGAATTGCCGTGTTCATTTCGGAGGGATGAAAAGAAATATTTAACCGTGTATCATCAGCATAAAAAATCACCTTACAATGGGATACTGCATTCTTGAAATTTGCAGTGTATAAAACGAACAGAAGTGCTTCGAAGATAGAGCCCTGTGGAACTCCCCTTGAAATTTTCATAGGATCAGAGACCGTATCGCCTATTTTTGTTCTTCGTATTCTGCTACACACAAAAACATTTTCTTCATGGGAGATGATACATTTGTTCAATTCTGAATTCTTGAACTGATAAAACGCTTTCTTCTTGTAAAATAATATATTTGATACAAAATTATTGCATATCTCTAATGTAGAAAATCATATGTTTGAAATATTTATTTGGTGTTACCAAATATTCGTTATTCAAGTAATTAAGAGTATTCAGGAAAGAAAACTGCAAGTCTTGAAAAATATAACACAATATTTCTTGTTCCAAGAAAATATATCAAGTATTTCTTCATTAAAGAAATCTTCCTCATTGGATATAGGTAATACATTTTCAATTCTAAATTCTCAAATTGAGAAAACGCGCACCTACTTCATCTTCTAAAGTAAAGTATTCCATAGTGTTATTCAAAATCTCTAATGTAAAAAATTATCTAATTGAAATATTTATTCACTTTTACTAAATATTTTTCAATCAAGTAAGTTATTATAACAGAATTCAGGAAACAAAATTACAATTATTGACAGATATTGGTAACTCAATATCTCTTGTTTCAAGACACCATATAAAGTATTTCTTCATTGAAGAAATGTGCCAAAAATTTGTACCATGAGAAGTAAATTTCGAATGCAATTTTCTTGAATTAACAATTATGCATTCTTGAATATCATTTCTTTCTCCTCTCAAAGGTATTGTTGCCAAAAGTATGATTACGTACCTATTCATGATTATTTAGCATAGGTAAGGTAACTAACGCTTCAACCAAATTTGTTGTTCTCATTCCTTTCTATAGTTACCTAGGAAGCTATCACACAAACACCAGCTGTAGCAACATTCATTAGTTGTAGGTAGGTTTATCTACCTGTTTCCAAAGAACTAAAGTGCCTACATATGAGTAGCAACCAACATCAATACCACTAGGTGTAAGTTTGGTCCGGAAAAAAAGTGCAAAAGAGACACTTTATTTAATAGCTCAAAGCATCAATACATAATTATTATACTAATATTGAAGTCCGTGAGGACGTGAGATCACGACCTGCAATCTGCAATTTCAACTACGAAAATTGGCAACAGTGTTTCCCAAGTCGTCCAAGTTGCACCTGTTGATTGTTGATCGCACTTCTGAGTTTCACACCGACCACTACGCACTATTCGCAGTCGCACCCCAGTTTGCCGGCTGTTTTCTGTTTATAGTCGAAGCTATTATTAATCGAAAATGACATACAGGCACATGGTTCAAATTCAAAGTGGTATTTAGACATCTCAAAGTATTTTAGTATTTGGAATTGGATATGGAAGATTGGGGAAGATTGGGGAATCTCTGAAGAGATTATTGATAATTTTAAAAGTAAGTGTAGGACATAATATCAAGATAAGCATAGGTCAGGTTTCTATATAATATATTGTACAATGAGCATGAAATGACATACATTTCCCACGAGTAGGTATATGAAATTTTGTAGTACGAGCGTACAATATACTACATAGCAACCTGACCTAACCTCATCTTGTTATTATGCCCTACATTACCTTTGAAATTATAAATAATCTCTTCAGAGATTCACCAACCCCTCAGTTTTTCTTCCATATCCAAATCCAAATACTAAAATACTTTGAGATGTCTCAATACCACTTTGAATTTGAACCATGTGCCTGTATTTCATTTTCGATTAAATTTTTTTGAATCCAAGTAATTCTGATATCTCAAATCAAGCAACTGATAGTCTTCTTAGTCAGCAATATGGTAGTTTCAATTGAAGCAGATATTTCAGCACCCCAACACAGTGAAGTTCTCAAATGAAGAGCTGTATGTTAATTCAATAATATGGTTCCATTCATCCAAACATAGCAGTCTTTTGGTATGAAATGAGCATAGCTAATGTTAAGAATTTGTGCAATTTGATTCAAGAGAAGTAATTTCTCAATGAATATTATGATTGTCTTGACCTATGTAACATGAGTTTCTTATTTGGAGTAAAGTTGGTTTACTCACACAAAGAATATATATTTTTTATCATCTGAGCAATCTATACGCTTGATCAGACAGTACTGAATTGGAAATTTAAAATGCTCAGATCGAGAAATCGTTTATTCCAGTATATATATATATATATATATATATATATATATATATATATATATATATATATATATAAACAAGCCATACTCTTGAAGCAAAGCTTATTGCATTAGAGGAAGAAATTCTTTTTATGTGTGTATTCAAGTAACTCCTGAAAAGCTGTACAGCATCATGATCAATGGTATCGAAGGCTTTTGAAAAGTCTAACAATACAAGAGCTGTAGTCCTCTTGATATTTACTTCCCTGAAAATATCATCAGTGATATTTAAAATGGTCGTTTCACAACTGTGGAGAGGCCGAAAACCAGAGTGGGTTTCCGACAGGAGTTCTTTTTCTGATACATGCATGAAGAGTTGAATATGAATGCATTTTTCTAATATTTTTTTCATGGCAGGGAGAATACTAATAGGTCGCAGATCTTTGAAAGTGTCAGGGCTATTTTTTTAGGAATTGGTATGACTAGAGCCTCTTTCCACCAGCAGATAAATTAATTTTTCAGTAGACAGAGATTCACTATATGTGTAATGTATGGTATGATGGAAGGGCAGCACATAATCAATAACTTGATATTTATACCTTCAGAGCTCTATGCATTTGTTTTTATATCATTGATTATTTTTTGTAGATCTGTATCGTTGATTTTTTTGAACGACGTCTAATTATCAAATTTTCTGTAATTTTTATAAAAGGTAATAATATCTACGTTCTTTAGTTCATCTGGAATGTCTATTAACTTTTTTTGCTATAGCCTATAGTTAACTATGTCCCTCCATACTTTGCTGGTTCCGTTCATAGGCAGAGTATGTTGAAAATATGCTTTTTTCTCGTTTTTACAAGCTAGTGTAGTATAATTCCTGACCGCTTCATAGTATTCATAGTGGGCGATACTTTTCGAGTTACGCCATCTGCTTCGTGCCTTACCGTCATTTCAGTGATTCACGGAGAATAGGTTTTTGTCATTCGGACAGTTCTGAATGGTGCATGGTCAATAAAGGTTGTCTTAGTTAGATCCTTGAATAGTTGAAGTTTTTCATTTTTGTCAGGTTAGTTATATTATATCAGATGAAAAGGAGCATTCTCAAGATCTAAGTAAAACCTGTCTACAGAGAAATTTCTGAAGTCCCTAATGGTTTTGTTAATTTCAGACTTTGTTTGTGTGACAACAGCCAATTCAGCATAAGTGAGATCGTGATCGGTCATTTCATCTACTGGTTCAACTACAACATTATTTACATCCTCTTTATTATTTGTAATGATCAAATCGATGAGAGTTGCTGTTGTTAGTGTAGTACGGGTGGGAGACTCAACAATTTGATTTTATTACATGAAGAATTGTTTATTGCCAGCATACTTATATTATAGTCCTCTGAACATATTATATCATCATATTTTGGGAGTGATAAGGATGGATTTCTTTCTACATCACCAATAAATTCGTTGACAGAAGAGCTTGGTGGTCTATAAACAAATTCTATTGCATAATAGTTATTTATTGTACAAGTATTTTAGATATCATTTCATTTGCGCAAGAATGTTTAAACGCGAGAGCGAAGCTCGAGCGTTTAAATTTCTTAAGCAAATAAAATATATCTAAAACACGCATGCAATACAATGTTTTATCCACAATCACATTCATTTAGAATCAGAATCGCGGAAAATTTTCATCACAAAATGATTTGACGTTTTGCTCTGACAGCGGCTGTCACCTCCTCAAAAATAATTGGAAATTATCGGGAGGTGTTGAATGGTTGCTATGTATTTTCGATTGTTTATCGACTCCATCTGTAAAAATTTGTGAAGTTGGTGAAATTAAGTAAAATGTGATTGATATTCAAGATCGTAATTTTCATTATTCCTCTAGTGGAATAAAGAAAATAATTTCATTATTCCACTAGTGGATAAAGTGGTACTTTATACGGTTCATAAGTGTGGATAAAACTTCAATTATAAGGTGATTGTGGATATAAAGTTTATTATGAATGTGTAACTCAATCCATAGTTGCTCAACTATTGAGAGTGCTGTATGGATGGTACGACATATCAAAGATTTTTTTATATAAAGACAATGACCACCTTCCCTTCCCAAGCCTCTATCTTTCCTCATCAGATTATATCCATCAATCTTTATAATTGCGTCAGTTACTGTAGGAGTTAGCAAAGTTTCTGAGAGCCCAATCACGGAGTAACGGCATGATATTAAATGTTCCTTGAAGTAATCTAATTTCGGAATCAAAGACCGAATGTTCAGACGAGCAACAATTAAATTTTCTGGCATTTCAATGAATCAATTTAATTTATACCTAGTAGAGAGTTGAGAGACAAAATTGAAATATAATAAAATATGATAAAATATAATAAATAGTATATGAACTCTGTTGGTATCTACTAGATCTATCGCTCTTGTCACTTGATGTTGAATCTTTTCTTGATTTGTTTCTGTTGATGACGTAATACTGGTTCAGTTGACTTCTTTTTCCCTTCAGTATACCTACTCGATGAATTCAAAGCTGGGTCTCGTCCTGTAAAGAGATTTTTCAATTCGAGGAATTGAAAATTGACATTTGATGATTCAGCCTCGTGATGTTCTGCCTAGCTGTCTTCCCTAGCTCACACAAGTCTCTCGAAGACTTCCGAGGGTTGCGCGTAGAGGTGCAATCGGTTGACGGAAATAACAACAATTTTAACAACAATCTGTTCTTGCAACGAACGGCAAAGCTTTGGAACTCACTGCATCGGAAGGTGTTCCCTGAGTCATACAGCCCGCAGAAATTCACACCACACCAATTCCTACCTACTTCATCATCATTATGGAAATTTTTATTAACTTTATTCACAACGTAGAAGCAAATTTTTGTATTACATGTCCCTTTTTGAAAATAGAAATCCCACAAAAGGCAAGCCTTGTTTGTGGATGGGTATATACTTTTCAAGCAAAACTCTGAATATATCGGTGTATTTGAAACATGGTGATATTGGCACAGAAACTACAATAATTTTGAGCAATTTTTTTCTATAATAAAAGAGCAAACAGATATTTGTTCTCATTGTGTGACTACATGCACCAATCATATAATTATTTCACCGTTATTTTTCATTGTGTTGGCAATATTGACAAAACAATAAATGGACAAATCCAAGTATTTCAAATACTTTTGATTAGTATTCAAATTCTAACTGAAAAGTAAATCTGATTCTGTGACCAGCTGCATTACGTGCACTGAACTATACTGAAATCGATCTTTCCTTCCACGAAATTGCATTTATTCATAGTACGTCAGTGAAAATGTATTCTTTATATTAGCAACTGGGATACCCAGCATTGCGTGTATGTGACTTCTTTCATGTTTTATCTCGATAACGAATTCAACCTGATTCCTTAAAGTATGTATCATTACCCAAAACAGAAACTGGGAGGAATAAAATAATATTCTCGTAAATTTATCATTTCCAACAATATTTTCAAAATGTTAATGATGGATGTGGTTTAGTGGCAGGCGCGTAACTACGTGTATATAGGGGCACGCAGTGCGTTAGAGCCTGAGACTTTAGGGGGCACATTTTTTTCAGTTTGCTGTTCATCAAGTTCACACAACACTGCGTTAATTAATGAATGAACTATACAAAAAATTAAAAAACTTATCCCCAAGGGGGTGCCTGGAGTCCTGGCACCCCAACGCTACTCTCACCTCCACGTGGTGAATCCTGGGCAATGGCCATGACTTGTCATGACGGCTAACGAGAGAGCGGACTCCAGGGGTGGCTGAGGCGCCGCAGCCAAAGGTAGCAGCGGCCCGTGGGCCCCTAGCTCACCATACACCGACGCCAAAAACACACACTTTCCTCTACACTTGATACACACACTTACACACTACAAAGGGATGTGAGAATTGGAAAATCTGTCTCCAGCGGAATCCAAGGAGGGGCCTCGGATCGGGTGCTTCGGGACTGGTAGCCGGCGAAAGAAACTAGGACTAGCACACCTAGGCCAGTGAGTAGTACAGAGGCCCATTCTTGCCTAGATAGTGTAGAGGGCTGCCTCATCACTCATCGAAAAATCTCGAATGGTATATTAGTGCCAGGTGGCGCCTGGAAAAGGTCCCTGATGTACTGCTCGAGGGGCTTCACTCGCGGCCGCCGTACTACACGGCCGAGAACCAGCCCTACCAGGCCTTCCGCAAGGGGACAGATTGAAGGAACTCGCTAATCTCTTGACATCACCTACACATTACACACATTTATCTACAATAAAACATGGGAGAAAAGAAACAAGAAGAATCAGTAAACGTGCTGATGAAAGTGGCAGAAGAGCGCCCTTGCTCTGAAAGTGAAGAAGAAGATCTCCTCCGGTCTACATCGGATCACGACAGCGGAGCTTCCGACGATGAATCCTCAAGGAATCATTCGACGGATAGCTCTGCAGTTGAGATTCGCCGGAAAGAGAGAAAGAAGGCCCAGAAGAAAAGACAGAGGGCAAGGAGAAGGCAGGAAGAGAAGAAGAGGAGGTTGAGCGTAGCGGAAGGTCTTAACAGACCATCCGAAACCGCGACCACCTCACAGACCAATGCCGAAGCACCGCAAGCCAGACCAGGAAGTCCCACTAGGATAGCTCTGCAGTTGAGATTCGCCGGAAAGAGAGAAAGAAGGCCCAGAAGAAAAGACAGAGGGCAAGGAGAAGGCAGGAAGAGAAGAAGAGGAGGTTGAGCGTAGCGGAAGGTCTTAACAGACCATCCGAAACCGCGACCACCTCACAGACCAATGCCGAAGCACCGCAAGCCAGACCAGGAAGTCCCACTAGGGACTCCCAGGCCTGGCGCCGCGGACCGGAAAATTGGTCGAGACAGAGGAGGGGACCTGAAGCTAGGGAAGCTAAGAGGCAGGAGAATATTCTTGCGAGGCCTCCAATTACACTCCCGACTGCGCCAAGGGCGGCGAGGGACGTCGGACCTAATGGGGACTCCCTTGAGGGGACTTCAGGGTCTGGACGCACCGGGCCGCCCCGGCATGGTCACGGGGGTGTGGAAAAGAGGCATCGGAAAAAGGAGACTCCACCAGTTCGGCCCGACAAGAGAGGCAAAGAGGGTGGGTGGTCTCGGCCCACTGGCCAGAGAGCGAACGTTTCACTCCTTCTAAGGGGAGAGAACGCAGCTCCGGGCCAGAAGGCGGGGATCCAAAACACCCTTATAGCTTCTTACAGCGCGGCCGTAAAAAGGCAGATGCAGGTCGTGATCAGAAGCGATCGTGAGGACGGCACCGTCCTCCCAGAAGAGAGCGAAGCCATCAGGAGCAACCTTATAGAGCAGATGCTCCGGACCATTGAGGGCCCTGAAGGGGGACCCCGAGGCCCGGAACTGCGCTTCAGGAACTCCGGCGTCGTTGAACCAGGGTGGTTTTTAATAAAAGTCCAAAACCCAACGTCGCTGGAGTGGCTCCTTAGTGGCTGGACTGCACCGGTCATAGCGGGCGTCACATTCAGGGCGGTGCCCTCAGCGGACGCTCCGTGGCCGGTAAGGATCGGCTTCTGGTTGAGGGGCCAAGAAGTGGACCTCCCGAAGTTAACGCGGGAGCCTCCAAAACCGTTCTCTGAACGTGGAGAGGTGGAGGCACCTGGAAACGGCAGGAGAGGCAGGAGGGTGGTTCTTAACCTTCATGGTTAGCCAAGAGACCGCCCAGGCCTTGGAGGAGCAAGGCATGACGCTCTACTACGAGCTAATTACCCTGACGGTATGCAGAGTGTCACCAGGGTACAAGCCAGGCTTCTCCAGGCAGAGCGGCGGTCCCTTGGATGAGACAGTGCAGGGACCACCCCAATCCAAATGAGAGGACGCAATGGCGAAGTTGAAGGCCAAATCAACCTGCAGCACAGTATGGATGCAACTGGGGAACTGGAAAGCATCCTAACTGGTGGGTCTGAGATAGTTTTAATACAGGAACCATACGTTCACAGGAAGAAGGTGAGGGGTTTGAGAGGCAGCGGCTACCAGCTAATCGTAGGCAAAGCAGATGGAGAGGAAGCACCAAGAACGGCAATCCTGGCGTCCAGAGACCTCGAAGTGGTCCATGTACTGCAGCTGGAGACTAGGGACGCTAAAGTTGCCGTCTTAGAAATCAAGGTAAGAGGAATCAAACATAGGGTAATTGTAGGAAGCGTGTATCTACCATACGATGATGCGCACTTGCCTCCTACTGAGGAATTATTGAAGATATTAAGGTATAGTAAGAAAAATGGTTTACGCAAGATATTGGGGTGCGACGCCAACTCGCATAACACGATGTGGGACAGCACGGATGTCAATGCGCGTGGTGAATCACTACTTGAATATCTAGCAACGACCAGTTTGGAGATACTGAACAGGGGGACGGAACCAACGTTCGTCAACTGCATCCGACAGGAAGTGATTGACGTTACGTTGGCAACGAGAGATATATTAGGTGATATAACAAATTGGAGAGTATCGGCAGACATATCGATGTCAGATCACCGAATGATAAGGTTTGATGTCTACGCTGAAGCAGAGGCTGTTCCTCAACGCCGAAACCCTAGAGCAACCAACTGGGACACCTTCCTAGAAGGTCTCTCAGGGCTGTCAAGGGATCAGGCAGATATTTTCTCGGAGGAACAACTAGATCCGGAAGTAGAAGAACTAGGAAAAATAATGACCAAGGTATTCGAAGAGGCATGTCCTTTGAGAATGGCCCCAAAGTGCCGGGTTCGCTGGTGGAACCAGTCGCTGAAGGGCCTGAGAAAAGTAACAAAGCCAATAAGGAAGGCAACGAGAATGCGTGGAAAAACTACAAAACCGCAAGAAGGGAATTTAAAAAGGAGCTTAAGAATAGCAAAAAAGCTAGCTGGAGGTTTTACTGTGAAGAAATCAATTCCCTAACGGAATCCGCCAGGCTCATGAGAATCCTGAGCAACGAGACAGAAGGTTCCATAACAACCTTGAAAATACCAGATGGAACATGGACAACTTCCGCCGAAGATTCGCTCAGATATCTGCTGGAAGTACACTTCCCGGGTGGTGTCGGGGACGACCAACGGGCTCTGCCAACACAGCAGGTCCCCCATGGGGACTGGCAGAGAGGGTCGTTACGTCTGATGCCATAGCCTGGGCAGTGAACGAGTTTAACCCATATAAGGCAGCAGGACCTGACGGAATTATCCTGGCAATGCTACAGAAGGGCCTGGAACTTCTTCTCCCAATCTTGGGAAGGATATTCCGATCCAGTATAACACTAGGGTACGTACCAGAGGTCTGGAAGTCAGCAAGAGTAGTCTTTATCCGCAAGGCAGGAAAAAGAGACTATACAACAGTCAAAGTCCTTTAGACCCATCAGCCTAACACCGTTCCCACTTAAAACACTGGAGAAGGTGGTTGACAGATTTCTGGTGGAGGGGCTCCTGAGGGTGAGCCCTTTCCACAGAAATAAGCACGCATACAGAATGAGAAGGTCGACTGAATCGGCCCTCCACGCTGTAGTGCGAAGGAATGAAAGGACAATAAGGTTCAAAGAGGTAACATTAGGAGTATTTTTCGATGTGGAAGGCGCATTTGACAAGGCAAAAACAGCGACAATAGAGGCAGCACTGAGGGCCAGAGGAACGCCTCACTCAATGGTCAGCTGGGTTGTATCGTCCCTTACGAGAAGAAAGGTCGAGGTATCCCGAGGAGACATCAGACTGGAATCCGAGGTGGGGGCTGCCCTCAGGGGAGCTGCCTCTCTCCCCATCTGTGGTGCCTAGTAATGGATGAACTCCTGGGTAAACTCACAGATGAAGGTTTCGAGGTGCAGGCATACGCGGACGATGGAGTTGTCCTACTCAGCGGACGATTCATCGGAGTCGTCTGCGACCGTATGCAGGCTGCCTGCAGAATAATTGAGAAATGGTGCGGTGATGCAGGACTCTCAGTGAACCCGACAAAAACAGAGATGATCTTGTTCACTAAACTGAAAAGGAAAGATGGATTCAGGCCACCTATCATGTTTGGGCAAGAGCTGGAGCTAGTTCAGCAGGTCAAAAACCTGGGGGTGGTCCTGGACTCCAAACTTTCATGAAGGCCGCACGTAGATAGGGTTATTCAAAAGTCGGTAGCAATCCTATGGCAACTGCGGAGAATTGTAGGAAGTAATTGGGGCACCAATCCAGAGATCAAGCGCTGGCAGTACACGGCAGTCGTAAGACCAAAGATCCATTATGAGTCAGCCGTGTGGTGGCCAGGCGCACAGGGTAGCACAATAGGCCGAAAACTCACCAAGGTTCAGAGGTAATAACGGGCGCAATGAGAACGACTCCAACCGCAGTGTTGGAGGTACTGCTGAGGCTGCCACTGCTTTCAGTCTGGATCAAGGAGGAGGCAATGGCAGCCCATTTGAGGATGCGGGACTCGGGAGTCTGGGTGAACGAAGGAGCGATGATAGGTCATGCGGAAATCGCGAAGTGGGCGGAACAGGAGATCCCTATCTCTGCCCTCAGAGTGAAAAGCGCACAAGACAGACTGCGACGGAATAAAGAGTTTACTCTAACTATTCCGAGCAGAGAACAATGGGAAGGAAACACGGTGGAGTTTAGTACAGGAAGTCTAATATGTTATACGGACGGTTCGCGTCTAACTGACAAATAGGCTTCGGGTGCCGGAATTTACCTGGAGGGAAGAGAAGTACGAGAGAGCTACGCTCTGGGTAGATATATAACAGTTTTTCAAGCTGAAGTGTTCGCCATCCTATCCGTAGCTACAAGAGAAGATGTGAAAGATGGATCCGAACAGAGAATTTATATCTGTTCGGAGAGTCAGGCAGCGCTCAGAGCCGTCTGCCATCCTAAACCAAGCTCAGCGCTTGTACAGGAATGTAGAGATGCGCTCGAGAAGATAGCTGAAACGAAGGAAGTTCAGCTGGTATTGGTCCCGGGACACAGAGGGGTGCGCGGAAACGAGGTGGCAGACGGACTTGCCAGATCCGGATCCGCAACGCCATTCTGTGGACTGGAGCCTGTACTAGGCATCGCAAGAAGCAAAACTTCTTCAGCCCTCGACGAGTGGGCAGAAGAAGAGCTGAATAAACTTTGGAGGGATAACACCAGCTGCAGGCAGTCGAAAGACTTCGTGGCCGGCTCCAATGAGTCTTAGGCAGAAATCGCCAAGCACTACGCCTCCTTATAGGAATACTAACAGGACATAACAAGTTAGACGAAAATGCGAAGAAGACGAAGAAACTTCATCTCACTTCCTCGGCGAGTGTGAGGCATACGGGAGGCTAAGATTTGGAACCTTCGGAGTTGACAAACTCCAACAAGAGGAAATAATCAACCCGGAGTGGTCAGACATACTGACCTTCATTAGGAGGTCACAAAGGTTTGAAAAGGAAAACTAGGAGAATGTATGTAGATGAGTGGAGAACAGGGGATGTCAAAAAGGGTCCATGAGGGCCTACTTGCCTGGCTGCTGTCACGGCCTCCCCAAAGAACTACTACTACTACTATCCCAAAGAATCATACATTTTAGAGACTCCCGAGAAAAATGGAATAAACCCAACTTTTCATCAAAAACGTCAGTCGATAAAGAAGCGTCAATTTGAAAAAACTGGCTACGGATTATAGATTTTCAGATCGAGAGCAATTGTTTAAGGTTGATATTTTTTATTATGTACTCGACAAAATACATGTAAAAATTGAAATGTGTTTTCCCGGAATGGAGAATGTTGAAGAAAACTTTCAGATGTTAGAGCCAAAAAAATATAATTAATATGGAAGAGAATAAAATTTGTAAAATGTTCGACAATTTTTGTAGAAAATATTCTAAAATTGTAACATCTGAGTTCACAAATCAATGTGCCTAAGTTATTTCTCTGTTAAAAAAAGATTCAAATCCAAACATGTCAGTACGCCAGTTTTCTGACTTACTCCTCTCGAAATATAGTGTTCTAGAAAGTGAATATTCCGAGGTGTATACTGTTATCATGTTATTTTTAACGTTTGCGGTGACAGTTGCTAGTGTAGAAAGATCATTTAACAAATTAAAAATAATAAAGAATTATAAAAGATATTCTATAGGACAATCAAGACAACATAATCATTCTATATTAGCAATTGAACATCAAGGAGCAGCGAAATTTAACTTAAGAGACATGATTGATTCCTTCGCAAACATGAAAGCCAGAAAAAAAGAATTTTAAATACGGGTATTTTAGGTTAAGCTAATTTTTGTAATTATTCCTTGTATTATTTTGTGTTTCATGCTTTTCCTGTTTATTAAAATACAAAATTTCAATAACTTTCCCATTATTAATCTGTATTATTAAAGTCCTAGTAACTAGTCAAGCATGCATTCTATTGTGGTGAATGTGTTCTGTACGGGGGGGAGGAGCCTAACGAAAAGTTTTGCGTAAGGGCCCCAAATTTCTAGTTTCGCCACTGTTTAGTGGAACGATTTGTGATAACCCTGAGTAGTTCAATATATTTCAATGAAATTTTCCTAAAAATGAAGAAGGAAAATGAAGGAGGAATGGAAACTATTTCATAAACTGTAATATATCTAGAATAATTTGAAGGAAAACATTGAAAATTCATATGCGGTAAAAAACTTGCTGGTTAATCATAAGAGCATTCTGAAAACACGACTTGAAGCTTATTAGACATAGTAGACATTTCCATAAAATGGAGTTTAACCCAATTCTAGCAGTGCGCCACTGCTAGTAACCGAAGAACTATCTCATACGATCAACTCAGTTTTGAACGGAATAGGCCAGATTCATGTAATTGTTTCGTAATTGTTTAATACAATTCAAATTTTATAAGTTAACGAATTGTTTATTGCGAGTCGAAACCCGTCACAATAGAAAATATTGGTAGCACCGATACTTTCGGGTTTATGCAGACATAAACTCATTATTTCTTTGAAGAGAAATTCCTACTTTTTATGATCCGTTTAAAATCGTGGACAAAGGAGTAAAAATAGCAGAGATTGATACATTTTCTCCGAACTTGAAATGCGGGAAATCGTAATCGATCAAACAACAGAATCGAATCCATAAGTCATATGTAAATATATATTGCTACTAGGGGAAGTTTGTTGGGCATTTTTCTTCCAAGCTAAATATTCAGGAATGATATAACATGTTAATGAGTATGTACGGGATGTCCACTCAAGCTATCATTTGGGAAAGTCAAGTTATAAATTTGTCACACAAAACGATTCATGCCTACCAAAAATCCTTCACGACGACTATGTCGAACGGCGTGGATAAAAACTAAGTAACCATTAAAGGGAAGAAAGTAAGTCAAGCTTATTCTGAGAATCCAGAAAAAGTCAGTTGAAATGTAGTTTCTGAACCAGTAAGTTGAATTTCAATCATTTCTCGAGTAAGTTTCCTATCATTGTTCATGTGAATTGCTGTTGTCATATAGTGCTTTTTGGTTCTCGGATCCTGAACCAAGCAAGTTAGTGATTATTCATTAGTCAATTCACCAGGTCGCCGCCGTGAAGAAACGTGTTTTGATATCCATGTGTGTTTTGGAAGGGTATTTGGTACAGACGAATTTCATCCTTTTGGTAATTTGATTTCAGGAAGCCTATAGTAAATGTTAATATATAAATTTCAAATCTTAGTTTTATACATACTTATTGTATTTTCACAAATGACTTTTTCTAGCCAATAAATCCAAAAACATCCAAAGTCAATTGAGTTTCCTTTTAACTTAGTACAATTTGAATCAAGTCGAAGCAACCAATATTATCATAGTCATTGAGAATATTAGTGAACCAGCACACATGCTTTTCTTTGCGAATGTGTAAACATCGAACCAATTCTAGTATCCACCAATGAGACGACAACAGGATAGAGTATTTAGGTAAGTAAAATCATTAGATAGATAGATAGAGTTTTAATAATCATTCACCAAATTACATTGGATTGGCAAGTCACAAAACAACACATTGCATCATTTCAACATTGAGACATGTTGAGGTTGAGGAATGAATGAACAAATAAATATGTAAGTATACAAAACTGTCACAGTATTATGATGATTGTGATCACATATGAGGGTTTTATAACTGGATAATATCCACCAAAGTGTTATTCTGTGAAGGTGTTTGTTAAATGAGAGTATTTTGGACAGGATAGAGAAAAACTTATCATTCCACACGCTAACGGCCAACCAGCGCCAGCGCTCTGAATCATAAATGTATATAAATATGAGGAGTGGACACTAGGAGTCATTCTTATTTGACATTCCATTACTGAAATGTTCAATCCACCTGATTGAGACTTGCTAAAAGAAAATCTAGTACAAAAAATCAGGTATATGACAACATGCTTATCGATGGTTTTAAGAGTTCAGTATATGTTTGATATAGTTATATATATTAGACGAGAAAATTGGGTTTTCTGATGGCTACTTGCCATACCAGCCTACATTGTAGGCGGATGTGATAAAAATTGTGAGAATACTAAAAGTTCTTAATTTTTCTTGATGACATCTATAAACATGTGTTGAATTTGTCGAAAATGCCTAATTGACAATTTTTCACAGGCTATCGGTGTTCGTTTTTTCGCTGTCAGGTTGGTAATATATATTGTTTTTAAATGTTGGAAACAGTGATTCAAGTTAATAATAATTATGTTATTTTTCAATTTCAACAGATTGTTTATTAATATAATTAAATGCTTTATACTTTACAAATCATAAATCTTAATACGAATCAGTAGTTGCTCTTTCAATAGGCTTTTCACGAAAACTGGTGAACACATTTGAGACATCGAATATTGACGATTAGAATCTTTATTAAAATATTGAATAAAGCAGAAACAAAGAAATAATGAAAAAAAATGTATCGGAGCTCCGGTGGCTTACATTGATACAGTGGCGCATTTGCTTTTATAGCTCCAGAATACCCGGAAAAACCTGCAACACAACAGCATTTGGAGAGTTGGAATTATTTGAATGAGAACTCCTAACGAGGTCGGTCGAATTATGAATAGCTTCTTTTCGGTAAAATAGGATGTAACGTATCTCCATGGGCTCGAAATGGTCAAATTCGAATAAAAACATTCTATTTTAGCAAATGTCGTAAAATTTCCATCAGTCTGTTCTGTCCTTGACCAAAGTACGTAGTAGTGGCCAAAATCAACTCCAAAACCACTGTGAATGATGACTATAATGCTCAAAATTGGATTTGAAATATTAAAAATTGAATTTTGTTAATACTGGTACAGGATCCAAAACCCAATCCACAACAATATAGTCCTGTAAGTGATAATTGCCCTATCATTTAACAACGATTGTTTTTTTAGGCAAATACTCCCTTACTGTTGTCAATAAATAGCCCTATTTTGCACATTGTTTTTTTTTTCACTCTTGATTTAACGTTTTTCATTTCCAACAAATTGTACATTTATCAAAAACAACTCTGTCAGGAGACGTTGCAAAGAAAGGAATTCCTGGCTTAAAAACAAGTCCACATGACAAACATCTGCAACCTGGATTTTCTGTTTCCTATTCAGCTGCAGCAGCATCCTCATCATCCAACCCAGCTTTCATGGCTGCTGTTATTTCTCATTAAGGTCAAATTTGGAAGAGAAAAATTCCGTCGACTGATGCCTTAAGTATAATTATTTATTTATTGAAAGAAATTCAAACAGGTTCCTAAGAACCTAGTGACATGAATTCTTTCAATTTGTAACATAAGTAACTATAACAAAAAAAAATTAAATGTAATGCAATTTTGTACCTAATTCTATTTACACATAGAACTAAATTGTCGAACTTCACCTGATTAAATCGATGAAACCCAATGGGAGAGCAAGATGAGACTGAAGGCACACTAAAAGTGAAATCAAGATTCAAAGAAAATCTATACTTTTTATGTGCGATTCAAATTCAATATAAGTAGTATTAAATACATCTTCTGAGATAATACCAACATGTTTATTTACCGTCGCACACATACTATCAAGTTTATTTGGCGACCTGGGAATGTGGGAAAAGGTATTTCTGGGGCGCAACATATGTGATGGTGAATATATTTTTAATTCAGAAAGTAAATATGAATCAGATATATTCTCACTCAACAACATGAAAATGGACATGATTTTTTGCATGACCCTTCTATTTTCCAACTTCACTACTGAAAATCCTTTCCTGTGTGGTTCATATGATGAGTGATCTGGACCAATATGGTATTTTTTTAAATGAAGGTACGCAATGTATTTATTTTGAATGGTTTCTAATGATTTTCTGTAGTTCAAAGTAGACGGATCCCAAACTATGGATGCGTATTCCAGATGAGAGCGCACCATAGAATTATATAACAATTGCTTGGTTTTTAAAATCCTGAATTCTTGTGTACGTTTAAGGTTTAAGTAACTTCCGAGTATTGCAAATTATTGCTGAAATTACTCCAAGGTCCCTAATCTCTGATAATCTGGTTATTTTCTCATTAACTATGAGATAACCGTAACTCTGCATATTTCTAGATTCACTAAATTTCATCACAGATGATTTGCTCATATTCAGAGGTAATTTATTCTCAACGGTTCAATTTTGAAGAACTTTTAAATCTAATTGCAGCTGGTTATACTCATTTGTATCATTTACCCTATTAAAAATTTTTGCAATCATCAGCATACATTAGATAACTTGAAACTAGTGCGTCAGGAAGGACATTTATAAATAATATAAACAGGATAGGGCCAAGATTTGAACCCTGTGGAATTTCAAATTTGGCCAGAAACCAGTCAGATTTGTCATCACGGAATTTTACGATCTGATTTCTACCCTTGAGGTAGCTGGTCATTAATTCGAACTAATTGGAAATAATCGGCGAAGGCATTCGAAATTGTAAACGGGTTATTTTTATTTTCTCCTGCAATAATGAAGTTATCATCCGATTCATTCCTCTATCTTGAAGAATTAACATAATTCCAAACCGTATTCGGTGACTGTATGATAGAGTCCTCAATATCTCGAATATATTGAGAATGTGCTTTCTTAATATCTCTTTTTTAATTTTTAATTACTCCTTCTGTCTGAGTTTGTTTTTAATTTTTTTCGTAATCCAAGCGGGCTATGACTTTCTATTATTATTTTTCTTCTTGAATTTTGGCACACAAATGTTGAGGATATCGTATATATGATTATAAAAATACTGAACTTGCTCATTCACATCCTCAAAACAGCCCAAATTTGACCAGTCTGTATACTCAAGAATTTCAGCAAACTGAGAAAAATTTGCTGCCTTGAAGTTGTGAGTATTTTCCATTTGAATAGGAACATTTCTATGATTATTTATTTTATTTACTTTAAGTTCAACGACTATTTCAGGATGTTTCTTATCAATCGAGACCAAGGTGACCATTTCATTGGAAATAGTTAGTTCAGTGCTACTCAAGATCAAATCAAGAGTTATATTGTCTATATTTGCCACACTGTTGAAAGACTTCAGACCATATATTTCTAGTAAAGAGTTCATCATGCTAATTATTTGATTATTGTTACCCTTTTGGACAAAGTCAAAATCTGTACCAGTTATGCTAGGAATATCATAATCACCCATGATTATGAGGTTCGTGTCATCCGTTAAGTTGTTATTCAATTCACCAAATTTATCTAAATAATTTCTGAATTTCTGTTAATTAGAGTTTGTAACCATATAGGTGCAATTGAAGATACATTTATTACTCATTACACTGGTCTTAACAAAGATGGTCTCTAAATACGTATTGAATCTGTATAAACTTAATATATTTTTTGAGGATGGCAATCAGGACTCCTCTTCCTCTTTTCTTTCCTGAAGTGATGCTATATCTGTCTTTTCTGAAAATGTTATATCTATCGTCAAAAAGCTCGCTATTACTAATTTCATCGTTTAACAAGGTCTCAGTTGATACAATAACATAATAACATTCTTGCAAAGTATTTCTATAAAATTGAAGTGTTTTGGTTCTTAATCCTCTATACAGTTTTGATAGTAGATTTTCATAGTTTTCAGCAAAGGTTCATATATGAAAATATGAAAATTGCAGAAAATATTGAAGAAAATCTGTAATAATTAATTAATAGTTATTGAGCCTTGTTCTCGCTTCCTTTTCTCTTCCTTATTTCTTTACTCAGCCGACTGCTCCTGGGACGATGCTAGATTTTCTTCTGCTTGTTCGGTGCTGTATGGGACCCCGCTATCATGGCTGCTGTTATTTCTCATTAAGGCCAAATTTGGAAGAGAAAAATTCCGTCGACTGATGCCTTAAGTTTAATCATGGCTCAGCTCATTAACAGTGTCTTCCGCTGTTTCAAACTTTCACTCTCTTTGAAATGATCTCCAAAAACTCAATTCAAAAGAATTCTAGTTTATCGAGAGGAAGATTCGAATGAAACAACCGTTTTTGTCAAAGTTCTTCAGTTTTCGAGAATCTGTGGAATATTTTTTTGTAGAATCGCACGTAGATGGAACACAACATTTGCAACAGGCTCGAATGTTGCAAATATTCTTTCATTATATGTAAAAAAAAAGTATTTGACACTTGACAGTGTTGACACATGTGTGTATCAATTGTGTTTCGACCATTCAAAAACAAAATTTGTTACCAACCTGTCAACAAAAGGAACGATCACTGATAGTCTATGGAATATTGTCAATTGAAAACTAGAACTGAAACTAAGAATTTAGAAACAAAATTTTGGCACGTGACCAGTTCAACATAGTGTTCAAATGTTATTTCGAAACTCTTCTAGAAAGTAAAATTGACCTTTTAGTTGGTATTTCCTGAGACATTGTTTGAATGTTTTTAATGCTACAGATGATTTAATGTTGGCGGGAAGTTTATTGTTCAATTTATTTGCACACGCACACTGTCGTAGGTGACCTATACTAGAAGATAATCCTTGAAATAGCACATCCAAGTCGTATTGCTGCCTTGTGTTGATATACTGAATTTGTTCATCGTCCTTGAATGATTTCAAGTTATCAAAAATAAAACAACTAGTTCAATAATATACGAACAAGCTGAAGTTGAAATTTCGTATGTTTAAAAAAAAAATCTCGACACCCAGTGGTACGAGAGACGCCAGCGATGCGACGAATGAATTTTTTTGTGAGTCAGACATATCATTAAAACAAGTGGATGAACCCCAAAAACATAATTCGTATTTTATTCCGGAATTTGCCTAAGCAAAATTTTTGATGATTGATTGTTGCTCCCTCAAAACCGATTCCATGTTTCT
Source organism: Chrysolina oricalcia (assembly GCA_944452925.2). NCBI lineage: Eukaryota > Metazoa > Arthropoda > Insecta > Coleoptera > Chrysomelidae > Chrysolina > Chrysolina oricalcia. Next base: position 40,011,463 of record OX101819.2, read on the forward strand.
GAGTAGGTAGCTGTAAGAGTTAAGTTTTGCTCTTCTTGTCTCACATTGTCTCGTCCAGTCTGGACTCTTATCAATGTATTATAGACCTTGGAACCTCACCAATATTACATTTTATAAAATTTTATCATCACAATTTACATGAATGGAATGCACTTGTTTTTGTCTCTTACGAAAATGCATTACTTAGTATTTTCTCCATTTAGATGAAGCGGGTTCAAACAAAATAGAAAAATCATCATTTTATCTTCTTTCAGGGGAATACTTGAGTTTTACTGAAATAAGTATAGACGTATCATACGCATACAACGTGAAATATGTGGGTGGGTTCGCTATAACGAATCATTTACATAAACAGCAATAATATTGGGATAACCACTAAACCTTGAGGAACACCTACACTTATGTCATGATAATTCGAATTACAGGAAGACTCACGTACTGGCGACGTACATGCAGATCAGATTTTATCCATTCCGGGGCAAGCCTCTTAATTGCTATGTTAATTCGATTTTTTCACTGTGGTGTTAAATTTTAATCAATCAAGTGCCTTACTGAGATTACAAAATGAGTTATTTAGTAACAGGGCACTGAACTAAATTGGTCAGATTTCCGTAAACGGTTGAATATTATAAAATGATTGTGCTCAGTAAGGTCTATTCAAGTATTCTTGAAAATATGGAGGAAATAGTTGTGGATCACCGCTTCTCAGAATTAAAACAATCCCTCCAGTCTTCAGGCAATCCGGAAAATTACCATTTGAAAACCAAACGTCGACAAGGTAGGTCAAAGGAGATAATAAGAAACGAATCCTTTTTTACCAAAAAAGCAGGCTTCTCTTCAGAGCCATATACATTTTTATGCTCTAGCGGGCGGTAAAGTACACTTTACCGCCCGGTTTGCCGGGCGTAAAGTGGCACTTTACCGCCCGTGGGCGCATTATGGCCCGGCGGGCCGTAAAGTAGACAAAATTCTCAAATTGTCTATACTCACACATCATTTCATGCAATTCCTAACACGAATTAGAATCATTTCAATTCAATAGAGCAATACTCTAACATTTGTTCATAATCGTTGGCAATTTTCTCGGTGATGATCAATTTATTTGAAATAGATTCTCCAATAGCACTCAGCTATTATAGTTTCACATTCCTCATATTATGTTACCCTTAATTATTGTATGCATAACGTATGAAACGTGTCGACCATTGCAATTCAAGTCAGTATTTGTGATTCGCGCTATAAAACCGGTAGTGCATAAAATTTTGTATGTATCACGTGCGGAAAATGCGTTTAAGGCCTTCGGCGTGTGATGGCCCGATAGCGTTAGCCGCAGGCCATAAACGCCTACTTTACGCCCTTGATACATAAATAACTATTATTTTCAATTTTTTTATCATCAGTTCGTAAAATTCCAATTGCGTTTGAGGATACAATAACAATTCAAGAAAAGAAACTATCAAACTAAACCAAAAGCTTTCTGCTCCTGAAGATGCTTACCATAATACAATAACAACAAACAACAACAATATTGGTGAAACGCGCGTGCAGTGTGATTTTGACGTAGTTTTGGAGATTGGTGTTTCTTTTTCTTGAAATGCATTCACACCAAATATTCCATCAAATTTTCATGTATACAATAACAATGTTATATGCGAAGCAGATATGGGTTCATTTACAGAATCCGTAGCAGAAACACAAGGTATGTTCATAATTATATCAAGTGTAGCAATTCTAACAAAAAATAATAATTAACATCTACGGGATTCTCTTTTGGGTCATTAGAGCATGCTTTTTGGTTTCGATTATTATCGTAAACTGTCTTTCGAGACCGACCGGAGTCCGTTGATATCCAGCCAGGTTGTTGAACGTGTGGATAACAATTTTTCCCATGCTGTGATGTGTTACCTTATAGGTACGCAAAATTTTTTTAATATTGAAACAAAACTGCACAAAAAGACAAACGGACACACATTTTTATTCTTATGCCACATATTGTAGCCCGTATGATGCGCCTATGAAATGGCAATAGGGAAAATATGTTTATGCACTACTAACCAAAATCATTTGGTTGTAGGAGGGCGCGATTACGATAAATACCCTTTCCGGTCAGCGTTTAAGCGTATCGTATGCTTCCTGTTTAGTTTCCTGAACATGAAATGTTCTTTGAAACCTCAGTCAAATACATCAATTGTCTATTAAAAAGTTTACGCTAGGAATATTTCCACAGTCTGCAGTGTAGGACTATTGAAATATAGCAGTGTCTCGGTATAATGAAGTCTAACGTTACCTCAATGTCATTTTAAAATATTGATGATGGTTAAAATGACTGACTCAATAAACTCGATTCAAGTAAGACATTCGAATGATTGAATCCATCACAAGAATGTTGCAGTAGTGTTATTTTTCCTTGAGGGAAAACTCGACAAAAATATTCCATAAATGATGTAATGTTAATCAAGGTATATAGAAGCTGGGCGAGTAGTTTCCTGTGTGATATTTGATCCAAATTCCACCTTCTCAAATATGATCCTGTTTTTCCCTTCCCGAAGAGGGATGTCGTTTGACAGAAATGCCAATGGTTTTTGTTTCTCATAGTGTGAATGTGGGAAGCTGAATACACTTGATAGTAAATGTGAATAGGTTTTTGTATAAAGTATAAATACATATATTTTCATCGATAATGGAAAAGGATTTCGACTTTCGTCATCTTAAGTGCTTCCTGAAGTAATTATTCTAAGTGATGAAGGATGAATAACTTCGAAGGTTGTGATATTTAGAAGTTGTAAAATTTTTTGGATGGGTACTTACGTCAGGTAACAGGAAGTATTACAATTGGTGGAGAAATTTTTGAGTTTTAATGTAAAATTTTTTATTGAAATCTAACGAAAAACATATTAGGAATCAGAGGCGATGTGAATATGCCTGGCGTTCTCAAATGACAATTTGTTCACTTCAAACATCATGAGGGAGATTTTATGTTCTCAACTTGAGAAGTAAAAGATTGAAATTTGATTTTATAAGGGAATTGAGAACGGTGACAACATGAATTTGATTGATTACTTATGATCCTCGGATGAAGGGAAACAAAATCTCTGTACAAGTAAGTTTACTTAAGTGTTCAAGCACTGATGATTGTTGGAAAGTTGTTTACTGAAATTACCAGTAATTCGAACTAATCCAGTCTCAAGTATTTCTTAGTGTCTATTTTGTGTAATATTTTTTAAATGAAGAAACTACACGATGTTTTATAGGTCTGCCGGAATGGCGTAAATACGTTGTGATTACGCGCGGTCTTGTGGCGCGCGTGTTTTTCCGCTTGTTCGCCCTCCAAAACAGTCCATTAGCGTTCTCCGTACGTTTCTAATTTACACGCTCGGTTGACTGAAGGCACCATTTTCTTCGATACAGGCAGTTTCAATGAATTTGCTTTTGAACCAATGTTCCTCTCTATGAAGAACACTAGCCTCGTCCCAAAGAATTCGGTGGTGCTCTGTCCATGCGTGATCGGCAATTCCCGATTTAGATGTTTCCCCCCGTTGAGTCCACTTTTTGTGTTCAGCTATTCCTAAAGATTATGGCTATACATGAATCTCCACATTCACATGGGACGTCGTAAATATAATTTTTGCTGGATTCTGTTTTGTTCTCTGGTTTCGTCTTGGTGAGCAACACTTGATGTTGTTATTGTTTCCGATCTTTCTGATCTTCTCGGAGATACCCCTGATGTAGGAAAGGACAAGCACGGGGTTTTGTGGTCGTTCTTCGATCGTCTTAATACAACATCAAGTGTTGCTTTCAATCCAGCAGTACCTTACGAAGCTTCCTCGCCAAGACGAAACCAGAGAACAAATCATAATCCAGCAAAATTTGTATTTACGAGGTCCCATGTGAATGTGGAGATTCATATATCGGGGAGAACAAGCGGCCATTATCTGTAAGAATAGCTGTACACAAAAAGTGAACTGAATAGGGAAAAACATCTAAATCGGGAATTGCCGACCACGCATGGACAGAGCACCACCGAATTCTTTGGGAATGGGCTAGTGTTCTTCATAGAGAGGAACATTGGTTCAAGAGCAAATTCATTGAAACCGCCTGTATCGAAGCAAATGGTGCCTTTAGTTAACCGAGCTTGAAAATTAAAAACGTATGGAGGCCGCTAATGGACCGTTTTGAAGGGAGAGAAAGCGCGAAAAACATGCGTGCCTCAAGACCACGCGTAATTACAACGTAATTACACCATAGCGGCAGACCTATGAAACGTCGTGTATAGATAGGCGACTATTTAACAAAACAAAAAGATAATGATGGTATATCCTAACAGAGATATCTGATATATGCATATTTCACAACGTAAAATACCTAATATATTTTTTGACAAAATGACATCGGATTGGTGGCAAATCTGCAACGCACCCCAATAATGACGCGAAATTTACAAAATGACCGAAATACTAATTAAAATAATCATATTCTCCCCGAAATGATTTGTACTATTTCGAAATACAAATATAAACCCAAAATTGTGTATTTTCTTTCCGTACTACACACCAAATTGCGAGAAACATCAGTTGAAATTGGACTCTTTATTTATTTCCTCCGGTTGAAATAGAATATGGCTACTCTACCTTTATTATAAATAGCTACATACGTACCCATAATTTTTTTCAACAATTTAATTTCATCTTGAATATGACGTAATTCATTCCTATCATGAGGTTACAATTTAAAAAAATTCAAATCTGATGTAGATCAAGAACGCCAGATTAAACAGTGGTAGAATTGATAGGACAATTCCACTCATGGAAAATTAGCTGTACAGAACTATCATTCATTTGTTGTCCAAAAGCAGATGAAAGTTTACATGATTTAGTCAGAAGTTACATGACAATGGGAAATTTTTGAGTAGCAATAATTTAGCATAATAAACAAAAACAGTTGATGAAGATAGAGCTTTATCCATTGCGAAAAAATCTATCAAACGCAAAAATGAACAGTACCAAGTGAGTTTGCCATGGAAAACTGACACTTTTAAATTACCTGTTTAAAAAAATATGGCCATGCAACAGAATTTTTCGGTCAGTGTTGAGGAGAGAATGATGAATATTTCAAATAATGATAAAGGAATTTCACCGAGTTAATCGTGAATTACAGGTTGATTTCTGAAACGTTGATATTTTGTAATCTTTATCTTCGAAAATTTTCATGATCACCCTATATATCTTAACGAAATCATATTTATACAGTATCAGCTATCTTCGGAAGATGATAATTCACTTGAGTATACAGGATATGTTCGAAAGAACCGGCCATATATTTCACCAATTTTTCAAATTACCCTGTACGAAATGTATGAATTGTGATTAATTGTGGAATAAGAATAGTATATGGCATGCCAGGATAATTTTATCAATATTTCATTATCACATCGAATTTTTAGACATTACTTAAATGTTTTTATTTGTCACTCTGTACATAATGATATAATCTACACCATCTGAATGATATTTAGTAATATGAAGGTACGTTGATGAGCGAAAAAAAAAAGAACTTGGCACTTTTAAATCCCGAGAAAATAATTGAATGAAAATTACTGATTTTTATCTTGAAAATCTATTCATCAACTAACTTTGCGATTCTGCACGTTCAATCAATACATCGAATACTACAATATACTGGAAATTCAGACAATTTCACCAAGAATCATTTTACCTTTAAAAAGTGCGGGGTCCCTTACTCATTCTTATAAATCTGAAATTTTCAAATTGTTAGACAAAAATTGTGCTGTCCCGGTTACTCAGTTAGAACTTGAAACTGCTAAGAGAGTTTGGTTTTTACCGCACTTCCCCGTTCATGTTCCGAACAAACCCAGTAAGGTAAGAGTGATATTTGATGCTGATGAAGATACGTACATGCAATGTTTCCTTTGGCGCGATTTGAATAAACAGTTAGAACCAAAAATATATAGGATGATCGCATAGATTTTGGGATAACTTCATCTCACTATTTGACTCAATTCGTAAAAAATTACAGTGTCAAAAATTATTCCATTTCTCATCCTCGAGCAGTGAAAGCCATCATCCGTAATCATTATGTTGATGACTACCTAGACGATACTGAAATCGTAGAGGATGCTGTCAAGTTATTAAGCGAGGTAATTCATATTCATATGCAAGGAGGTTTTGAAATTCGAAATTTCATTTCAAATTCTCCAAAAGTTATTAACAAAATACCTAAACATCTCCTAGCCAAGCATGGAAGACGATAAACAAACAAAAGATGTAAAAATTCTGAGTATGATCTGGAATTCATCAAAATATTGTTTTTATTTCAAAATTAAATTTTACAAAGTATCTGACGGCATTCTGAAGGGTTTGAAAATTCCAACGAAACGACAAGTTCTCAAAATGGCCATGTTTATTTACAATCCTATTGGTCTGTTGTCTCCGATAAGTATCAAGGTGAGAATACTTCTTCAAAATATTTGGCGAGCAGGTATAGGGTGGAATGATTCCATTAGCGAAAATATCTTCAGAAATTGGCAACTTTGGTTGAAAGAACTGAATGAAGCTATGAAAACAGAAATTCCCCGATGTTACTCCCGTAATATGAAGAATGCCTTCCACTCAGTTTCACATTTTCTCGGATGCGAGCGAAGATGCATATGCTACAGCAATATTTCTTCGTTTGCACTTTGAGAACTCTGTAGAAGTTATGTTAGTAGCTTCAAGAGCAAGAATGGTTCCCATCAAAAATTCAACCTCAGTTATAAATATCTGACAATACCCAAACTTGAGTTTCTTGCCGCGGTGATGGGGGTTAGACTTTGTACTGAGGTCATGAAATATTTACATTTTAGCATTGAGCTGAAATATGTTTGGTCTGATTCTCGAACAGTTCTGAGTTGGCTTGGAAGTGTTAAGAAACTACCTAACATACGTGGCAACACGAGTGGGTGAAATTCTGGAACATAGCGACATCAGCCAGTGGAAATGGGTTCCAATAGCTCAAAGTGTTGTTGATATATGTACTAGAGATTCTGCTAGAAATATATCAAGCTTTTAAAATGGTTGGTTCAAAGGCATCAATTTCCTTTATGAACCAGAAAACAAAGGGCCTAAAATACCCAGTGTCCTCACACATCCTGAATCTGAAGTAGTTATGACCATAGCAGAAGAAGCTATAGAATCGATTCCCATCAAGTCATTTTATACATGGTTGAAGCTCATTAGGATAACTGCAAGGGTAAAACGGTTCAATTTGAGAATTCAGAGTGATAATAGACAACTATCAAAATGTCTAACTGAAGACGAAATAAGATTAAGTGAATATTATTGGTGAGAGATCGTACAGATATCTTGTTTTCTGACGGACAGATATAATCTGGAAAATGATCTACGAAATGCCAATGGAAGACTTCATAATTTGTCAATTATTTTAGACAATGATTGCCTTATCAAAATTTCCACCAGAATAACAAGTATTGACAATGTTTCTGTAATTCATAAAGAACTGGTTATCCTAGGTGGTGAACATTCTTATACACAAAAGATGATTGAACACTACCATATAAAAAATGCTCATAAGGGAGTAGAAACTCTTATAAATGATCTCAGAAGAAGATTTTGGATTCCCCATATTCGTTCTACTGTAAAAAAGGCCATATCACAATGCATGTACTGTTGTTGCCGATCCGCGGTTCAACTTCAACCTAAAATGGGACTTTTGCCTAGAAAACGATTACTCAATTGTCAGAAACCATTCTCAGCTACTGGAATCGACTATTTTGGCCAATTCCAGGTGAAAATTGGAAGAAAACTGGAGGAACGGTATGGTGTCTTATTCACGTGTTCAACAATAAGAGCGGTACATGTTGAAATTGCCCATTCGTTAGATACAGACTCGTGCATAATGGCAATTAGACGATTTCTTGCAAGGCGTGGAGCAGTCGAAGTGTTTTGGTCCGATAATGGGACGAATTTCCATGGAGCAAATCGTGAATTGTTAGAAGCTTTGGAAGACTTAGAAATTGAATCGGTGGTGAACGATATGGCGAGTAGGGGTATAAAATGGATATTCAATCCGCCTTCAGCACCTCATATGGGGGGCAGCTGGGAGCGGTTGATATGATGTTTCAACAGGGCTCTGATGGCGATTTTGAATGAGATACATCCCAAAGAAGAGGTTCTTCAAATTATGTTTGCTGGAGTAGAGCATATTATGAACAGCCATCCACTGACACATGTTTTGACAGATGCACAAAATCTGGTGAGCATTTCTTCCAATGACAATTTGATAGGAGAATCTTCGCAAGTGATCGCAACAGAGGTTTTTACCGAACATGATTCAGTACAAAAGAAGCAGTGGAGAGTGTCACAGTATCTTGCAGATATATTCTGGAAACGCTGGCTTCGTGAATATGTTCCAACACTGATCAGTCAGTTAAAATGGAATAAGGACGAACCAAATTTAACAGTCGGTGAAATGGTTGTCAGTATGCCACAGGGGGTTTGGCCTCTGGGAATAGTCGAAAAGGTATAAGAAGGTTGAGATGGCGTTGTGAGGACAGCAGAGATTCGAACATCAAAGGAATTACAAATGTCCTGTCAAAAAGCTGCATCGAGTAAAAATCCGTGCTAACAAAAATTAAGTTAGCACCACGAGGCAGAATGTCGCAGAAGCAGATTTTATTCGAAAATGATTCTAACTAAGCAGTAGATGTTTTTCGTTTATGATATTTTGTAATGTCATATCAATGAATAGTTTTTGACTTGCTGTAAGATTTATTCTTCTAAAAAGTTCTAAATGATCACTGAATAAATAGTAATTTCCACGACAGTCTTGTCTTGTTACCTGTAAGACTACAGGAAGCTGTCTGAACTGTTGTTGTGTATTTACGGTCGTCAGGAGTTCCTTGTTTCATGCATTACGCTCCTGACTAATGTAGGGGGCGAAAATGCTGCTATTCAAAATTATTCGCAAATGCGAAATAATGATATTCACCTTCAAACAGTGAATTTACCGTCAGACCATCACGTTACAGCAAAAGTTGCAAAATTAATGCAGTAGGTAGACCAACATTCGATTACTAATAGCGATACCATAGCGATACCATCGAGACTGACCCATCGAGGACAGGCTTCACATCCTTTTGTCGTCATACTGGAGACATGCTGAACATCTGTTTTCCAGGGCTCTTTCTCCTAACGAGCGGCAAAGCATTGGAATGAATTTCCTGAAGCATACTTTCAGCCTGCAGAAATTCAAGAAGAAAACCAATTTCTACCTAATTTCCATCGGCTCTCACGATGTTCTTCAAACGCTACAGGATTTTCATTTTCGTGAGAATCGAAATATAAAAAAGGTGGAAATTTAGTACCAACTCCTAAAAAATTGATTGTATTGAGTTCGAATAAAATAAGTAGGTTTAGCACTACAACAACTTTTAGATCCAGTTTCACGGATTCCAGTTAAACTCCAAATAATTAACTAACAGTTTCGACAGTGAATGGCATTTTTTAAATGGTGTTGAAAGGTTCACACTCTCATAGTTCAAGTAAATGATATAGGGCAACCTAATCTCAAACAGTGCCAGTTCAAAGAAGTAGTACTAATGAAATTGTTGGAAACAAAAATGAACAAATAATACCTTCTTAAACGCATAAAACAACTATAATAGTATATTGTACAATGAGCATGAAATGACGTACATTTCCCACGAGTAGGTATATGAAATTTTGTAGTTATATGAAATTTTGTAGCGTAGCGAGCACTACAAAATTTCATATACCTACGAGTGGGAAATGGGTCATTTTATGCTCATTGTACACTATACTTTTTCTACGGCCATCTGAATCATTAACAAATCTGTAATATTTTTAATAATCCTTTTTATCATAAACTCCCCTGCCGTCATTTTTACATGGTTTAGATAATTTTTTCTTTCTTCACCCGTTGAATGAAACATCTAGTTTTTCTTTTTGTACACGTACCTACTTACGTCGTGAAACAAATAACATTCAAATTTTGACAACTTGGAAATAAAAAACCTTTATGCAGAAAAAAATCAAACACTAATCGGTTTCATAAAATGAAAAAAAAATGTGGCTGTGTGGATTTGAACCCTCGCTCCCACCATCCAAAGTCCATGTGTCATCTGAATCAACACTTGTCGTTACTAGAGCACATAATAATTTGTTCAAATCAACTGCTATATAGAAAGAATCTGTCAACTATTCAAAAATATAAAATCCGATTTTAATCAATCTTTTTATTGAAATTATTCTGGTTTTATGAAAAGAAAATCATACCTTTGTCAGAAGATAGGCATTATCAGGAGCTTCTGATATAAATTTATTAATTTGATTGTTAAATCATCCTCGCTATCGCTAATCATTTTTAATAACTTAATTTTTTCAATCGAATTTTGTAATTATCTACTGATGTGAAATGTCAAATTATTATAAAGACGTAAACAAACTTGATTCAATATTATTTATGTTCATAAAATTCGTTAATACCTACCTATAATGACAGTCTAGTAGTTCATGAAAGTCGTAGGAAATGAAATATTTCGATACACCTAGCCCGTGGGAAATGAAAATCGGTGATACAACGTGGTAGGTTTCTTAATCGAAGACGCAATTGATATGTTAATTTTTCTTAATGGTCGTAGAAAAATACTTTTAACTCACATATTATGAAATGGCCACATTTTTTTCATCAGAAAACTGAAATATCAACAAAATCGAATCAAAATTGTACCTCTGATCAAAATGTTTCTTTTCAAATACTGTTACTCTTCAAATATTGTTTCTTTTCAGATATTGATCATTCTCAAATATTCTTCAACTGACTTTTTTTTGATTATAGTTAGTTTGTTCTATATTAAAAAAAAACACGTAAATGATTTGTCATTATTATAATTTGTCAAGGAACTGTGAAAATAAAGAGAACTTCAATATCTTCTGTATATTATCAGAAGTATCAGAGGAAGTTTCAGTTTGATTTTGAGCAGCATTTCTTTCCAGCAAGAGTTTACTTTCATAAATAGATTGGAATATAGACTTTCTTATTTATTCTTATTTAGAAGCCTAATAGACCGGGATCCCAAGCATATTTTAAAAAATGGTTAATAACAGGCCGAATCTTCCTGAGAAGCATAATTTAGCCGAGACGCCCAACTTTTTCTTCTACAAAAATTCACGATGGTGGTAACTAATAAAATGCGCAGGAGTCAAACATGTCGATTGGGTGAGTGCAAAAAATTCATTAATAACAGTTAGTTTTTCAGTTTCAGTTTTCAGTTTCAGTTTTTCGTGATAATTCAATGAAGTACTCGAAATAACTTCTGTCCTACAAAATGGATGGTAGGACTGAAGAGGCCCCCACTCCCAACATGTACCAATGACGTGGTCATACAAATTCATTAATAACCAGCGGTTTTCTTTAACGTTGCTTGGTTAATATTTGTACAATTGAATGGTCATATTGTCCTACAAATTGAATGGTAGGTGTTCTCAGTCCTACGCTCCGAAATTGTCAATTTCATGGTAAACAATTTTTTTATTAATAACTTTACGACAATGATATCACATGAAAGATTAGTGTATTCTTCACCTAATACAGTGTCCTACAAAAAAAAACGAGTATGTATCGCTAGTCCTACAAAAATTATCCAAAATAAGGAATTATTTTGAAATTGTAGTTTAGCTTATTTTATACTTTTATTCGTGAACTAATGTTACTTTCAATGTATGTATGTTTGTTCGATTCAAAAATATCATAATTTAAGTGAAAAGTTTATGAAATAAGTGGGAAATTTTGTTTAGCTTTCATAATTTTTATAAACATATTGAATGAAAACAACAATAACAAAGTTAAAACATTGAAATAATCAATCTGCCCTCCGGGGTGGCTCAAATGATGTCGCATGCGCTTCAACAGATGCGGGGAAACCCGGAAAAACCTGCAACACCACATCGTCGTCTGAAGAGCTGAAATTTAAAATTGAAAACTTTCAAAGAGGTCAGACGAATTGTGAAATTCTGCTCTACGGTAAAACAGGATGTATGATATCTCCAGAGGCCTCAAAAAGTCCAGTTCGAAAGAGATATTATATTTTACGGGGGTCAAGTGGCCAAGTAGCTAAAATACCGATCTTATCCACTGTGGTCGCCGGTCGTGGGTTCGAAGCCTAGCGACTGCTTATATTTCTCTGATGACCCGAGAAAGTGGAATAGCACGTAAAAAATAAGAATTCGTTAATCCTTGGCTCTCACAAGTTTCGTCTTTTGAGGGCTGTCGTTCGTAAGGGAACGACATCTGGTTAACGGAAAAATTGATTTTAAACAACAATGTAATGCAACTATCATCAAAGGACTCCGCACAGATTTAATGAAAAAAAGTCTTACTGTGAAAATGGCTGAATTTTTGGTATTTTGTAGCTGAAGCTATTCTGAGTAAAAGTCTCCATTGGCCCTACTCGATCGTATGACCATAGAATCGGCGCTAGAGGGCGACATCATAAATTTTGAAATTTTTGGAAAAATTTTAATATATAAAAAAATATCAACATGCCATTCATATCCAATATTGAACTAGTGAGCGACTGGTCATTACTGACATTCGTGAGAAATATGTTTCATAATACAGAAAAAACGAAACTGTTTTTATACAAGGTAGTCAATAATATAATCAATTCTCCTGTGTATGAATACGCATACGAGTGTATAAGTTGATTGAGTTTATCATTGACAATCAATCAGAATGGAAGCTGATCGATCAAAATATAATACAGCTGAGCAGATGTGGTGTTTGAGGTACTTGTGGTGTGCTTAAGACAAATACACTTGTGGTAAATTGCTCCGTACAAATTATAAAGTTCTGGTATGTAACAGATATTATTAATATGTTAAATTCGATAAATTTGAACGATAACATTTGTGTCATCATATCCTGAAAAAAAAACCGAAGAAAACACTATCCAAATCAAGAAAAACCGAACAATAACATTCAGTACACAATACACATTCAAACTGAAGGTCGAAATCGTCTCTTATCTACATCAATATATTTCGAATATAAAGGAAACCACACACTGAAATACACGACCAGAGTTAGAATGACTGAAACAATTGGAATGGTAATAGAGGAAATCAGACGATCAAAACAAGAATTAAAGTCAGTTATCGAAGCGGTGGAAGTTAGAATTACCCTAAAAGTGGAAGAAATAAATAGAAGACTTAACAAAATAGAGGCAGAAAACAGGAAAACTCAAGAAAACATTGAAAAACTTGAAAGAAAATCGAAGGAAAATAGTATAGTTATTTTTGGTCTCAAACATTTGGCACAAAATTCAACAGCTGATTTCATGAATAGAGAACTCAAAAGACTCGTTGGAATAGATGTACATGAGACTGAATTGAATAATTTCTACACACTAGGGAAAACTGAATCTTGTCCAATAAAAATAGAATTCATTTGCAAATGATTTGACTCCTAAACAACGAGAAGATAGCAGAATACTGAGAAAACATCTAAACCTTGCAAAACAAGACAGCAACAGTAATTGTTTCATAAGAGGGAACAAACTACACGTCAACAATCACATATATAGTGCAGACGACCTACGTGAAACTGAGGAAGTGGTGGAAACAGAGGAAAAATCATAGTGCACCAGGAACTCCAACCCCTTCCCTACAATACAGAATAGATGATAGACCAAAGCTAGCACAGAAACTATCAATCGTAGAAACAAAATATAATAGAACTATATCAACTTCTTCGCCTATCACCACAGCAACTGGTGCCATAACAAAAGATCAGAAGGAAACGGCTGTATACCAGAAGCAGAAAAAAGAGAAAGAAGACAAATCGAGGATTGAAACCTGACAACAAAGCAGGCAGTGATTCAAATTCACCCGTTGGCAAAAAGTAAACCCTTGTTTTTCTTTGGAAACCTAGGCGGAAAAATCGAATTATCCTTCTCGCATTTTTTTTTCTTCTTTTCTTCATAATTGTAATTACTCAGTACTTAGTCTGATTATGGATCAGTATATTAGAGATTTTCGAGTAGATACGGTAGAGACATACTACTTAAACAACTACATTGAAGCAAGAACTGTACTGGAAGTAAATGATAAAACGCGAAGTGAATATGATATGATTTACAATCATGGCGAGTAAAAGTCTCCATTGGCCCTACTCGATCGTATGACCATAGAATCGGCGCTAGAGGGCGACATCATAAATTTTGAAATTTTTGGAAAAATTTTAATATATAAAAAAATATCAACATGCCATTCATATCCAATATTGAACTAGTGAGCGACTGGTCATTACTGACATTCGTGAGAAATATGTTTCATAATACAGAAAAAACGAAACTGTTTTTATACAAGGTAGTCAATAATATAATCAATTCTCCTGTGTATGAATACGCATACGAGTGTATAAGTTGATTGAGTTTATCATTGACAATCAATCAGAATGGAAGCTGATCGATCAAAATATAATACAGCTGAGCAGATGTGGTGTTTGAGGTACTTGTGGTGTGCTTAAGACAAATACACTTGTGGTAAATTGCTCCGTACAAATTATAAAGTTCTGGTATGTAACAGATATTATTAATATGTTAAATTCGATAAATTTGAACGATAACATTTGTGTCATCATATCCTGAAAAAAAAACCGAAGAAAACACTATCCAAATCAAGAAAAACCGAACAATAACATTCAGTACACAATACACATTCAAACTGAAGGTCGAAATCGTCTCTTATCTACATCAATATATTTCGAATATAAAGGAAACCACACACTGAAATACACGACCAGAGTTAGAATGACTGAAACAATTGGAATGGTAATAGAGGAAATCAGACGATCAAAACAAGAATTAAAGTCAGTTATCGAAGCGGTGGAAGTTAGAATTACCCTAAAAGTGGAAGAAATAAATAGAAGACTTAACAAAATAGAGGCAGAAAACAGGAAAACTCAAGAAAACATTGAAAAACTTGAAAGAAAATCGAAGGAAAATAGTATAGTTATTTTTGGTCTCAAACATTTGGCACAAAATTCAACAGCTGCTTTCATGAATAGAGAACTCAAAAGACTCGTTGGAATAGATGTACATGAGACTGAATTGAATAATTTCTACACACTAGGGAAAACTGAATCTTGTCCAATAAAAATAGAATTCATTTGCAAATGATTTGACTCCTAAACAACGAGAAGATAGCAGAATACTGAGAAAACATCTAAACCTTGCAAAACAAGACAGCAACAGTAATTGTTTCATAAGAGGGAACAAACTACACGTCAACAATCACATATATAGTGCAGACGACCTACGTGAAACTGAGGAAGTGGTGGAAACAGAGGAAAAATCATAGTGCACCAGGAACTCCAACCCCTTCCCTACAATACAGAATAGATGATAGACCAAAGCTAGCACAGAAACTATCAATCGTAGAAACAAAATATAATAGAACTATATCAACTTCTTCGCCTATCACCACAGCAACTGGTGCCATAACAAAAGATCAGAAGGAAACGGCTGTATACCAGAAGCAGAAAAAAGAGAAAGAAGACAAATCGAGGATTGAAACCTGACAACAAAGCAGGCAGTGATTCAAATTCACCCGTTGGCAAAAAGTAAACCCTTGTTTTTCTTTGGAAACCTAGGCGGAAAAATCGAATTATCCTTCTCGCATTTTTTTTTCTTCTTTTCTTCATAATTGTAATTACTCAGTACTTAGTCTGATTATGGATCAGTATATTAGAGATTTTCGAGTAGATACGGTAGAGACATACTACTTAAACAACTACATTGAAGCAAGAACTGTACTGGAAGTAAATGATAAAACGCGAAGTGAATATGATATGATTTACAATCATGGCGAGTAAAAGTCTCCATTGGCCCTACTCGATCGTATGACCATAGAATCGGCGCTAGAGGGCGACATCATAAATTTTGAAATTTTTGGAAAAATTTTAATATATAAAAAAATATCAACATGCCATTCATATCCAATATTGAACTAGTGAGCGACTGGTCATTACTGACATTCGTGAGAAATATGTTTCATAATACAGAAAAAACGAAACTGTTTTTATACAAGGTAGTCAATAATATAATCAATTCTCCTGTGTATGAATACGCATACGAGTGTATAAGTTGATTGAGTTTATCATTGACAATCAATCAGAATGGAAGCTGATCGATCAAAATATAATACAGCTGAGCAGATGTGGTGTTTGAGGTACTTGTGGTGTGCTTAAGACAAATACACTTGTGGTAAATTGCTCCGTACAAATTATAAAGTTCTGGTATGTAACAGATATTATTAATATGTTAAATTCGATAAATTTGAACGATAACATTTGTGTCATCATATCCTGAAAAAAAAACCGAAGAAAACACTATCCAAATCAAGAAAAACCGAACAATAACATTCAGTACACAATACACATTCAAACTGAAGGTCGAAATCGTCTCTTATCTACATCAATATATTTCGAATATAAAGGAAACCACACACTGAAATACACGACCAGAGTTAGAATGACTGAAACAATTGGAATGGTAATAGAGGAAATCAGACGATCAAAACAAGAATTAAAGTCAGTTATCGAAGCGGTGGAAGTTAGAATTACCCTAAAAGTGGAAGAAATAAATAGAAGACTTAACAAAATAGAGGCAGAAAACAGGAAAACTCAAGAAAACATTGAAAAACTTGAAAGAAAATCGAAGGAAAATAGTATAGTTATTTTTGGTCTCAAACATTTGGCACAAAATTCAACAGCTGCTTTCATGAATAGAGAACTCAAAAGACTCGTTGGAATAGATGTACATGAGACTGAATTGAATAATTTCTACACACTAGGGA
Organism: Chrysolina oricalcia; assembly: GCA_944452925.2. Lineage (NCBI taxonomy): Eukaryota > Metazoa > Arthropoda > Insecta > Coleoptera > Chrysomelidae > Chrysolina > Chrysolina oricalcia. Next base: position 40,028,355 of record OX101819.2, read on the forward strand.
AAACTGAATCTTGTCCAATAAAAATAGAATTCATTTGCAAATGATTTGACTCCTAAACAACGAGAAGATAGCAGAATACTGAGAAAACATCTAAACCTTGCAAAACAAGACAGCAACAGTAATTGTTTCATAAGAGGGAACAAACTACACGTCAACAATCACATATATAGTGCAGACGACCTACGTGAAACTGAGGAAGTGGTGGAAACAGAGGAAAAATCATAGTGCACCAGGAACTCCAACCCCTTCCCTACAATACAGAATAGATGATAGACCAAAGCTAGCACAGAAACTATCAATCGTAGAAACAAAATATAATAGAACTATATCAACTTCTTCGCCTATCACCACAGCAACTGGTGCCATAACAAAAGATCAGAAGGAAACGGCTGTATACCAGAAGCAGAAAAAAGAGAAAGAAGACAAATCGAGGATTGAAACCTGACAACAAAGCAGGCAGTGATTCAAATTCACCCGTTGGCAAAAAGTAAACCCTTGTTTTTCTTTGGAAACCTAGGCGGAAAAATCGAATTATCCTTCTCGCATTTTTTTTTCTTCTTTTCTTCATAATTGTAATTACTCAGTACTTAGTCTGATTATGGATCAGTATATTAGAGATTTTCGAGTAGATACGGTAGAGACATACTACTTAAACAACTACATTGAAGCAAGAACTGTACTGGAAGTAAATGATAAAACGCGAAGTGAATATGATATGATTTACAATCATGGCGAGTTGAACCAAAACGATGGGGTAGTGGTCTATATTAAATCAAACTTAAAGTACACTTATGAAATAAAAATGATGAACAAAATGAAATTTATAGAAATTGAAATAAACACTAATCAAACTGAAAATATTATAATAAGTGCTGTATATAGATCACCATCTACAGACGTAAATGAATTCAACCGCCACTTACAGATATATTTCGAGACACTTCGATTCAAAATAAATAATCACACAATATTTATAGGAGACCTAAATATTGATATACTGGATGTGGATGATTCAGCATATAATTACTTGAGTATATTGAGTGAATTTGGATATATTTCTATGATAAATGCCCCAACAAGAGTACAAGGAAATTGTAGCACATGTATTGATCATATATTTATAAAACCAAAACATAACGATATTGATAAATTGCTGCTATTGGTAATAAATACATGCATAACAGATCACTTCACTACAATTCTACATATAATCTCAGAGGATAAAAAATGTACTATCAGTAATGCCATGTACAAAACAAATACCAACTATGACAATTTGAAAAATAATATTCAAAACTTTTGTTGGGAACCCGTTTACTCCGATATAAATATTGAATCAGCAACAAAAAATTCGTCGATATTACTATGAATATTGTTGGCGAATGCACCGAAATTATTAAAATTAAAAGAAAATATCACAAAAAAGCACCTTGGATGACAAATACGCTCCTCAAATATGTCACTAAAAAAATGAACTGTTTATAAAACTTCAAAATCAACAAAATGATATTGAATTAAGAAATGAGTATAGTGGTTATAGGAATAAACTAACATCATTAATTAAGGAAGCAAAAAAAATCTATTACGGAAATATTATTGACAACAATCGGAATAATTCGAAAAAAATGTGGACCAGTCGTTCAAGAAATGACGAGTATCCAAAAAAATAAGAAGGAAATAACCAGTTTGATAAATGGAGCCGGTGAACACTCAACTAACACTAAGGACATTGCAAATGAGTTCAATGAAACTTTCACAAACATGGGAAAAAATCTAGCCAAAAACATAAAAATCAACAAAAGTATTGAATTTCAAAAACACCGAAACTTGAACTCATTCGTTATGCTCGACACAGACTATCATGAAATTAGAGAAATCATACATGAATTAAAAAACAACAAATCACCTGGATATGATGGGCTGAAGTCAGAAACCGTCAAGTCTGTTTCAGAATATCTTGTAGAACCACTAACATACATTATAAATTAATGTATGGCCTTAGGACACTGGCCTTCAGCTTTCAAGGATACAATTGTTATCCCAATATATTAAAAGGGTGAAAAAGGCTTGGCCATGAACTATAGACCAATATCACTAATAACAAATTTCACAAAAATATTTGAGAGGGTAATTAGGAATAGATTAGTGTCGTACCTGAGTAAATACAAAATATTATCTGAGAAGCAATTCGGGTTCAAGAAAAATGTTTCCACACAAGATGCGATAGTTTCCCTAACAACTACCGTGTTTTCTGCCCTAGATAAAAGTATGCCTTGTTTATGTATGTTTATAGATCTGGCAAAGGCATTTGACACCGTGAGTCATCCTCTACTTATGGAAGTTCTAGAGGATATTGGAATTAGAGGGAAACCCCTTAAGATTTTCGAAAGCTTTATTTCAAACAGAACACAATGTGTAAGAGTCCGAGACGAGTACAGTGATAAGCTACCTATTGAGTTTGGGGTACCACAGGGGACTGTTCTGGGACCTATCTTATTTTCAATATATATAAATAACCTATTCAATATCGAGAGCACTGGAGAAATCATAGGTTTTGCAGATAACACTGCCATCGTTTACAAAGCACCAAGCTGGCACGAATTAAAAATAACAGTTCAAACCGACATTTCTCGTATCAAACATTGATTCGATCAGAAACTACTAACGATAAATTTGGAAAAAACCCAGTACGTACCTTTTACATGCTACGAATCTAATACACCACATTTCAACTACATAGAAATATATGGAACTGAAACGAGTTGGCATATACCTACTACCGGCAAAAAGTGTTAAGTATTTGGGTGTTTTCATTGATGGTCATTTGAGGTGGGATGTCCATATTCAATATTTAATTAAAAAATTACAATTTACTTTATACAAATTTAGACATTTATGTCAGATATTACCACAGAAAGAACTAAAAATTGTGTATTTTGCGCTTATAGATAGTCATCTAAAATATGGCATTTTGGCTTGGGGTGCAGCACTCAGAAAACACATAACACCTTTAGAAATTCTCCAAAGAAGATTTTTGAAACTGATGTTGCACAAAAAATGGGACCACTCAACAGAGCTGACTTATATGGAGTCAGGAGTGTTCGATCTCAGGCAAGAATTTAGTTACAAATGTATGATTAATTATCACTCAAGTAAGAAATTCAATAAAAGCAATCATTACTATAATACACGTCAAAGAAATCTCCACTCAATTCCATTCATGACAAAATCTGTAGGTCAAAGATCAAATGAGTTCCTATCACCCAAACTCTATAATAGCTTGCCTGACGAACTTAAAAGCATGAGTAAAAAAAAATTCAAAAAATCTTTAAAACAATATTTGCTGGCCTGTCCTAGATTATACGTACATAGCTTAATAGAAATGAAAATATGAATAAAAAAATAGTTACATATCATCGATTACCCAGACAGTTTGTTTACATAACCATTAAATCCGTTGTTTGTTATTATTATTATCTTCTTTTTTTCAATACTTATATTATGTCCTCATAATTACGTTATATAGTATTCAATTATTATGTTTACTATTGTATATGTGAGAATTGTGTGTATGTATGTATATTGTGTGTATGTCTATATTATATTTTATATCTCAATTGAGATTTCTACATTTTCTCGGAACAAGTATATTACTTACCGAGTATATTTACTCATCGTACATACTATTCCCTATGTTTTTACTACTTGCTACTTATATTGTTGTATTGTAATTTATTGTATTAATATTATGCTTGTATTGTCATGTGAGTAAATAAATTTATTTATAAATTTATTATTAATAAGGGGTTCAACATTATACATACAGGCCGTCTTTTTAGCTGATGACATACTATTGCTATCTCGGAAACAGAGAGACCTACAAGGTCGGTTGAAACAGAAAAAATTATTCTATTTTGGGAAGTAATAATAAGGTTTTTTCAGATCTTGAATATCAATGTTTGTTATTAAGATATTCGCCAAAAACTAAAATTGTCGAATTTCGTTTTATGTCTCTACCGCCTCCATTTCGAATGATATAAGAAAAAGTCAAGAGAGCTTTCCAAATAAGACCTCCAGTTTTTTTCATCGATCTTTGTAGCCACTTTCATAACAAATTCAAATGAAAATGTAATTGGATGCGGGTGGCTGTAAATCAGAGAGTGACAGGACTTGCTGGAAATAAGGGGAGTTGGTAGGAGGATTATTTCATGAGTATAATTTCACTTCAATTCTCATATCTTAGTTACAGATATGGACAACTCGTAATTATTATTTCATTATGTTCCTGAGATATAGCCTTTTTAAGCATTCTAATTGTCACTGTGTACAAGGAGAACTGTTGAACTAGCAATCATAATATGAATCCTCATGTAATTGATAAAGACCCATTCTTTTTCAAAGAATTTGTAAAATATAAATGATAATGGTATTAATATTCATCTATTTCTTTGAACTGTATCTTGTCATGCTATGTAATGCAACACCATTTGTGAAATATAATTTCTTATTCGAATGGAGGGATTTACGAGCTATCAATTAGATTTAATGTGTTTATTTCTAAAAAATATCGATTTAGAATTGAAGCAAAAAAATCAAATCGATTTGTAATTCGCAAAACAGCAGTAATGGAATTTTTGACACCTTGTAGCTCGAAAACTGGCCATTGGATCGATGTGTGAACTGAACAACGTAATAAGGATGGCAGAATTATTATTTCAAAAATGAGGATAAATATGCCTACTTACAAAATATTTTGATCATTTTTTATTTCAGAAAGTATGATCGAAATATCTGTAGGCTAGTTAAGCCCGTGGCTTACGGTCAAATAGATTAATTTTACTGCCTTGAAATGAAGTTAATTCAATTGGTTTGTTTCACCCTGAGCCAAGAGCTTCGGATTTGAGTAAAACTCTCAGTTAGCCAACAAATTTTTGCGCTCACCAAATCAACATGACTTTCGCCTACGCAGTTCATTAGCTACTGATATCAAGAATTTTCGTGGAATTGACCTACCATTCAATTTGTAGGACAATATGACCATTCAATTATACAAATATTAACCAAGCAACGGTAAAAAAATCCGCTGGTTATTAATGAATTTTTATGACCACGTCATTGTTACATGTTGGGAGTGGAGGACTCTTCAGTCCTACCATCCATTTTGTAGGACAAAAGTTTTTTCGAGAACTTCATCGAATTATCTCGAGGTTCAACTGGAATACTAACTGTTATTAATGAATTTTTTGCACTCACCAAATCGACATGTTTGACGCCTGCGCATTTTATTAGCTACCACTAACGAGAATTTTCGTAGAGGAAAAAGTTGGGCATCTCGGCAAAATGAAGCTACTCAGGAAGATTCAGCCTGTTATTAATGATTTTTTTTTACCATTGAATTGACAATTTTGGAGCGTAGGACTGGGAACACCTACCATTCAATTTGTAGGACAATATGACCATTCAATTATACACATAATAACCAAGCAACGGTAAAAAATCCGCTGGTAATTAATGACTTTTTATGACCACGTCATTGCTACATGTTGGGAGTGGGGGACTCTTCAGTCCTACCATCCATTTTGTAGGACAAAAGTTATTTCGAGTACTTCATCGAATTATCTCGAGGTTCAACTGAAAAACTAACTGTTATTAATGAATTTTTTGTACTCACCAAATCGACATGTTTGACGCCTGCGCATTTTATTAGCTACCAATATCGAGAATTTTTTAAGAGGAAAAAGTTTGGCGTCTCGGCAAAATGAAGCTACTCAGGAAGATTCAGCCTGTTTTTAATCATTTTTGAAAATAGGCGAGGGATCCCGGTCTATAAATTGTTTTTTTGAATACCCGTTTTTCATTTCTGGAATTTATCTGAATATTTATCAGATTTCTTTGTACATATTGATAGTGATGGATATTTTAACGTTTGCACACATCAACGCCAGATCACTGACAGCACATTACCTTGAAATAAATAAAAATAAAGGCTTAATCGTATGAACTGTTGGGAATAAGTGAAAGTTGGCTAAATGACACCATAAGTAATGAACGAGTGGCTATTCAGGGATACAACATCATCAGGAATGATAGAAAAAGTAGGGGTGGTGGTGTTTGTTTATATGTTAAATCGAATTATAAATAATCAATATGACAAACCTCGCAAAATATTGAACAACTTTGGATACGACTGATTTTAGGTAATAAAAGTTGCAGACGGAGTTATATATAATCTACCTAATTTAGATCAAGCTCTCTTCTTAGATTACTTTGAAAATACCATTTCACATATTTCACCACTAAATGATACTCTCATATGTTTAGGAGATTTCAACACTGACTTGATGAAGTATGATACAAGGGCGGCTATTGATATTTCACATGTTTTTGAGGGCCTTGGTTTGTCTCAGCTTATTGAAAATTCAACAGCGATCATGAGCTGATTTACTGTAAATTGAAAATTAAATGTAACGGTAATGAAGTAAAATTCGTCACTTCAAGGAATTTTAAAGGTTTTAATTATAATAGGTTCAATTCGGATCTACAGTCAATCCCGTGGCGTAATATATACGACGTGAATGATGTAAATAGTAAAATCGAGTTCATTAACGAAAATATCACAACATTACTTGACATACACGCTCCATACAGAACTATTAGAGTCACAAAAAAATATGCGCCTTGGCTTACATATGCAGTGCGAAACATGATCAAAGTTCAAAGAAACAAAACTAATGTCTGATTGGTCAACGTATAAAGAACTCCGGAATATTGTCAATGTAGCGGTCGAACGTAAAAAGAAAGCGTAGTAGCAAAATAAATTAGTCAACACAGAATATTAAAAAATGTGGACTACGATCAAGAGCCTGAATATAAAGTCAAATAGTAAAAGTGATAATAGTTTTTCTGATAATCTGGCAGATGTAGACGAGCTCAATAATAATTTCGTCAATTGTATACCAAAACTGACACCTAGTCAAGATGTTACCTATATCATATTATCGAAATAACATTCATGAAAATTTCATCTCACAACTATCATTCAAACCAGTAGAGGAACTCAATATATTGAACATTATCAAAAATTTAAAGAGTAAAGCTACAGGATTGGATGATTTGAATATATCAAGTATACAACAATGTATGCCTTTCGCTTTGCCTTATTTATGTTATTAACTTTTGCATGCAACATTCTGTCTTCCCAGCGATTTAGAAGAAAGCCAAAGTGATTCCTCTTCCTAAGATACCCAATCCAACTGAGACCAATAAACATTTTACCAACAATGTCAAAAATCCTTGAAAAAACAATAGAAATTGAACTTTGCAAACACTTGTTCGAAAATAAAATAATCCCCTCAAACCAATCAGGATTTAAAAAAAAATCATAGTTGTTGTATTGCACTGATGAAAATTACCGATGATATATTCAGGGAGAATGGGAAAACTAACGCTATTGGTTTTGCTAGATTACTCGAAAGCGTTCGGTACTCTAAATCATCAAATAATTGAGGTTACAATGAAATTTTGTGGATTATTAGGTACTACTAACCTTATAATGGATTATTTGAGTCACAGAATACAAGCAGTGAGTTATAACAACAAACTGTCCCAGTCTCGCGACTGCATGAATTGAACCTCGCCCTACAATCCGATTATTTGTTACAAAAATGTTTAAACTAATGAATAAAGACCTTCATTATTATTATTATTATATTTACAAATTACTCGCTTCAAAAACACTTAACCAATATTCTTCGAAAGGTTCTAATACTCCTTCTTCCATATTCTCGGCTTCAATATCACTGTCGTCATTTGAATCAGTAATAAATATATTTCCTTCATCAATATGAAGGTGTCCAATAGTCATGTGGCCCTTTTCAACTTTAATCGCTTCTTTACTATTTTTCTGACAGTCTTCTTTGGTAATATTAGATACTTCTTCTGTAATTAGTCCAATTACCTTCTTACCAAATTTTGTAAAAATGTTTTGACTCCTTTTGCTTTCTTTTAATTTTCCCCAAACCAACTCTAAGAGATTCAAAACACAAAAATAAGGGAGAAGTCTCAATATAGTGTGTCTATGCATTTCAGCAATACTCTCATGGGCTTATACTATTTCAAATCTATTTGTCTTTAAAACTTCAATTAATTGTTTCTTTGGTTAGCAGTGTTCAAAATACAAATTATTATCATAAAAACCCAAACAGAAAAATTACGCCGTTCCAACGTTCTCGTGCGCAACTCGACGCGACGTCTTTATATGACGTCAGTCCTACATAATCACAACAGCATTTACTAATATTTGGTCAATAAAATCAGGGTTTATTTATCACTTTCGAAAAGGAGGAAGTTGACAGCCTATATCATCCTATATGTACACATAAAAAACCTTTAATAAAATTCTTGAAAACATGCTGAATTGATGATAAATGTAAACGCACGTTGTTTTATCGATAATATGAAAATAACACGAGGGCCTCAAGAATAATGAATTTTTAACAAATTTTTGGATCATTCATGAATTTGGTATTAACCATTCAGGGTGTATCGACGGTACGGTACGGAATTTTGTGTAGACGTCCCCAATCCGTATTTTTATAATACTACCAGGTATATCCGTTCTACATTTGCGTCATCATGTTTTGGTAACGTCATATTTCAAGTTATCCCAAGGTTATTAATTGCTATTCGGGATTTATGTGTGTAATTTTGGAACTCTGTTAACACTTTTCATTCCACGTCTTGGGTGTACGCACTAAGCGGAGTAGGCCATAGACTTGTGGTTGTTGTGACTTCTGCATTCAGCTGGAGTAGCACGGAGTAACTTTTGTTGGTTTAATAACTGAAGAGTCGAAATGGATTATGCCATGCAGTATTACTCAGGCGTGTTTCATTTGAGGATAGGGTTTCCCAATATCTTTCTAGGTTGTGGAAAAAGATTAATAAGTTGAGAATGTAATACTCATCGAGAAGTATACTTGGCAACAATGCACACGGATTCGACATTTTGACTTGAAGTTTGAAGAAGAAGAAGATCAATTAGCTAGAGAGGAAGCTGACAACTAATCTGGGCAAATGAGCTGTAAATTTTCTGATTCCATTTGAATCGTCCGTAAAGGGATTATATTTTGCAACCGCCAAAAGGTTCCAGTTTCCGTTTTCGTCGTTTGAATTGCTTTGTATGCATATTTCTGAACCTTACCCTTATGGGTATCATATACTCAGATCAGACTTCAGTCAGGTTAGCTCCTCATACATGGTATTCTTCAATCATTTGGCAGTTTTTCATGTATTTTAGGATCTGATTAGTTAGGCCTTTTGGGTACTTGACCCTATGTGCCTTTGACCAAGATATTTTGACATCTGGAAGAGCCTACCGAAAGCATCTTCCACTGTGGGAGTACGTACCCGTAACAGTTATTTCACTAATACTTTGATTTTAATAATTAAACTTCTTCAAACAGTAAGCTGTTTATCATTTAGAGTGAGGTAACTTTAATTTTCAATACTATTCGTGTTATATGGGAATCAGAATAAATAATCTGTAGGGTGAGCTTGCATTCATATAGCTGGCGCCAGATTTTTACATCTCATCATAATTTATTCTCTTATGATTCACTCCCGTCTCCACTTGAGTTAGTCGCGAGCCACCCTGTCACTCTGACAGCTTTGTTGCCATCATAAAAGCCTGAAGCTTATTTAAACTCGTGGCACTTTCATAAAACTGGTTCCTTGTGATCATTTTTTCTCCAAATACTTTATTATGTGTCAAAATAATTGAATTCGTAGAATCTGTTCCGAATAATCTGAATGGGAACTGAAGAGTCTGAAGATCAATTTTAAAAATTCTCAGACACCATTACCTCTATATCTCTGAGTATACCCAAAGAAATTAATTATACACAATATTGTTTCATTTCATTGATGTGCACATACATTTCAACCATGGACGGCGTAACTGCTTTCTGCATATGTTGAAAAATTAAAAGAAAAAATAACCCATAACCACAAAATTTTTCAAAAAAATATTTAAGAAAAACAAGTAAGATATTTGAAAATCAATTGATTTTACTTCTGATGTATGAAGGACTGATATTTGAACCATATCTGTCGTCAGATTTGGTACAAATTTAGTCGGTAGTCCGAGAAATGCTGCTTGGTAACTTTGTATTTCATTTTTCCACGAGTTTTTATTAGGAACTTTATAATAATAATATATTTATTGTCATAAAATCATCAAGGACATGGACAACGTCAAAAATGAGTAAAATACACTGATTTGATGGGCCGTCGCGAATGATAGGAATCGTTGTTATGAGCTATTATACAATTTGTATCCAAGTTTGATATCAATATTTGCCCAAACCAATCCTCGAAAATATTAGCTTCTGTTGTGATGACGACTGAAACATGGTTTCCAGCAACAATTTTAATTACAGTGAATGAATTATTCACAAAAGGAAATGGTAGAGAAAATATGCGTCATAAATAATTGACACACTAATAAAAATTCAATAAGTAACATTAGAATACATGGAAACATCGAATATATATGTGCAGAGTATCAATGCTGAACCAAAACATTCAGAATAATTTCAACACTCCCACTCTCTGTTGTAGAAACATATTCTGGTAAAATACTTCTTCCTTCATATTTCTCTCAGATGGAATGTAGACGAACATCAGCATGCTTCGTTCGACTATGGAATTTGGGGTTCTTGACAGGCCTAATCGCACTCTGGTTGTCGATGTATAATGTCGTAGGTTTCTTTTCATGCTAATCTCCAATAGTTGTTGAAACCAGATAGCTTTTCTTGCATCATTCGAGGCAGCCACATATTCAGAGGCAGTTGTTGATAGTGTAACACTACTCTGGAGTCTGCTTGTCCAAGTAACAGGACCAGAGCTGAGTTTGAAGACCTAACCAGTATTAGAATGTATTGTTTCTGAATCACCAGCATAATTTGCGCCTGAATATCCATTTAATAGTGGTGAGATTGATATTTTCTGATATCTGATCTATTGTTCCTTCCAAATACCTCATTATTCTTTCTTGTTCCATTCCAGTCAGTATTGGTATGCTTGATGAGGTAACGGCTCACAACTCCCAATGCATGTATTTAGGTAGCTTTACATTCACGCGCAATCACGCGTGATTGGAGTACCACGTTCCAATCGCTTAGTTCCAATCGCTTCCAAATGATAATAATCACTCGGTTTTTAGCATTAACACTGACGATCTTTCGTGCGCGATTGGAACGTGGCGCTCCAATCGCGCATTATTGCGCGTGAACGTTAAGCTACCTATTGTGTCCGGTATGTTTACGATAGCGACGAACATAAGAGACCCAACTTCCTGTCAATAGGGAACTTCATTCTCTTCTAGGTGTGGCTTAGTTTCAGCAGATAAGTTGTTTGTGGGACCATGGGGGTACTGATATGTTCAGCTCCACTGGTGAAAAATACAGGAAAAAATCAGTATTACAAATTGAATTATAACATTTTACATAACAGATTTATTTTGACAGAGAACAGGAAAGTAATTTTTTTCACATTATTTCAGATTTGAAATTAGCGATTCCAACGTATCCATAGCCCTCTAAATTGGAGAATAAATTTCAGATAATTTTTCTCCACAAAAAGTAACAAGTGACTGTATTGAGAAAGTAGTTGTATTCAAAATATCATATGGAAACAAAACAAGAAAGTTTGAATCACTTTCGGTGAAACCGGAAGTTGCATGAAGCTGAGTTACTGTCAAAAGTGCAGTTTTATGTCGTATACAGATCCTTCAGATGTCATTTCATCATATTTGAACGCAATAGAGTTATAAGGTTGAGCCAACTTTCGCTGACACTCGGTATATACGGAGTGACCCATTTGAATGCGGGTCACCTTTCTGAAACTACTATTCATTACACGATTCAGAAGTTTTTTTCTTTCGATAGATAGAGCAACAATAGTTCTAGTTCAGTACCATAAATTCAAAATTAAAATTCCAAGGCCTACTTCTAATTTCTTTCAAGGTCAAATATCCAAAAGACATACAAGCGATTTAAAAAAAAAAATTGATGACGCCACTGGAGTTTTGTAATCGTTTCACATTCTTCAACACTGTATTAGTTTTGATTCCTGCTAATATTTTACCTATCTCAGTGAAGTGTTTAACGAATATGTTTGAAATTTCCCCAGCTTTTTTCGTTTCTTATTTGGGTAATTTCACATTTATCGTTTTTGTTTGAGCATGCCTCTTTTACCATTTCCCACATTTGTTTATTGTTATTCTCGTTTCCATTGATCTTTTTTTTTATAAATAATTTTTTGTCTGTTTCATTATGCCGTTTAGTGTTTTTAAATTGTTGTACCTTTTCTATGTTACCCTTTTCATTTTGCCATTCTTTGTACATTTCATTTCTCGTGTTTATAGAAGTGATTATTGCGTTCGTGATCCATTTATTTTTATTGGTGGATGACTTGATTTTTATTACTTCTGTATTTTTTTTGTGTTACTCTTTCTATTTTGTCTATTATTAACTCAGATTTTCTTTCGATATCATCTGTATTATGAAAGTCTTGCCATGTTTCTGAGTTCCTATCGTCTGCCAATTGACCATAGTTGATAATGTGTTTAATTTCTAGGACATTTTTCTCACATTTTCTTCGATTTCGAATTGTAAAATAATTGGGTAGTGGTCCGTAAAATGTATTTTTAGTACGACAGGAATAACATCTTTTCGAATATTGTTGAAAAATATTTGATCAATGCAGGACTCGGTATTTTCCGTTATCCTTGTATTTTCGGTCATTGCGGATAAGAATCCGGCTCCGCACAGAATATTTTGGTATTCTTACGAAATTTCAGTTTACCCAGTATGTTCATATCAATATCCCCTATGAAAATATTTATATGTCGTTCATTTGTATTTTATTTGAGAAATTATTCCAGATGCAAGTTAAAGTTTCCCGAGCTTGAGGATGGCGATCTGTAAAGGCAAATAGTATCCTCGTTCTCATAGTCAAACTGGGTATAATGGACCTTTACATTTACGGAAAATAAATTACAAAACTCGTTTAAATCGATAGTTGTTAGTCTGAAAAGTCCATTTAACAAAAAGTTCCATTATTTTTCTTTCATTTTAAAAAAATATCACATTTGAAAGTGTGCCGCTGACGTCACGTTCATCGGAAATATCTCCCACCATAATCCACGTTCCGAAACAGGCAACACCGTTCTCCTTAAAAGTATAACTTCTAGCATGATATAAGCCGTTGAGAAATAATAAATACATTGTCACTTGATCAACTCATAGATAAAAATCCACATATTAGCTATTTTTTATTGTATTTATAACATTCAAATTTTCTGAACAGACCATCTTTTTGATGAAGAACGAGCATTGACAACACAGCAAATCGTAATGACAGTTCTCAACTGTCGAAAGTTATATGGAGATGTGAGGTTAATGTTTATTTTATTTACATTCAACAATCAACATTCAACTGATAAATTCGATAGTAGTGTAGTGACGTGTTATCATAAACGATTTGGTGTGAATTTATTTGTGTAATTGTGTATTAAAAATATGGCACAAGGCTTCGTGAAGGGAAGTTCGGATAATTTACCGAGGTACAAAGCACCTTTTCGACATGTTCAGTTATTGCAGGGATACAGGTACTGGAGATACAGGAATTATTAACAAATTTTAGAACACAACAAAAGCTCTCAAAACTAGAAAACCGCATTAACCTCAAAAATAAACAAGGTAGTGTTCGATGAAGTTTAGATCTGATAGAACTGCTTCACTTGTATCAAATGGGTAGGCAAATGAGTTAGACAGAGACAAACTATTCTTATTGATCGCACCGTGAAACAGACGAAAGAACCCATCTGGTATCAAATGACAACTGTCATAGGACACATTATATTTGAATGAGAATTTGGTGCACAACTTTAACAACGTTGCCAAGTTTAATTTTGATGAACGTGACGTCACGAAACCACTTTTCTTCTGATTATAGATAAACTAGCGGTCAGAAAAAAAATATAAAAAATCCTGAGTGATATTAGCATATTTACTTTCTAATTTCAGTGTTACCTCATATCTCTTGGAAAGGTCCATTGTATTTGTTATTAAAATAAATCATACACCACCCATCGTTCTGACTGAGTAAAACTTCCAGTTCTTCAACATTCTTTTTGATACTTTTAATATTGCAGTGATAAATTTAAAAAATGGATGCAATTCCGTTATTGAGCTTATTCTCACAATCAGCTACGCTTTCGATAATGTGAGTATTGGGCAATAAACTATCGAATTCGTTAATAAAATTGTCCATTTATCAAATCACAATCTCTAACAATTTTATATTTATAATTTGTTCAATTGGAATAAAAGAATAGCTGTTTCTTTGGAATATACAAGGAAAAAAGTAAAAGTAAGAGGAGGGGTAAGATTATTTAGAATATAAGCAAAAAATATATTTATAAGCAGAGATAATCCAGTTCATTCATGAATGCTATTTTTGATGGCGACGAACTTTCATTGATTTTCACTGGAACCAGAATTGGATATCTGATTAGTTTTTCTTTTTTCTATCACCAGTTCCGTCAAAGAAGTATATGTTTTTTTTTCGGTTTTCTCAATATTTTTCTCTTCTCTTGGTAGGTTATTCGTGAAGCTCTCCAAATTTCTTAATTTCTTCCTCTCTTTTTGAGTAAGGACTTCTTGACGGCGTACCTGGTGCACTATTTGAGTGTATTATCGGTAATTTTGTTGGAATAAAGAAGGAATCGGTGCCGTTATTTTCTTTGAGTCTATCCAATCCATAAGTTTCCCCATTCACCACCAATGTTTTTTCTTTAATCACAGCAGTCAGCTTCTTAGCTTTGGCTAATTTCAGATGTGTCACTATTACTTTCTTGTATTTCTGACCCCATTGAAAGATCTTGAGACACATATATTATCTGACCGCAATACTTGTTGTTTTTTCAGGTAGGAGATAAATTCTATTTTAATGGTCGGGGTATTTTCGTTCCGAAATGGACGAAAATCGTTGATATCTCGCTCGTTGAGTTCAATGCCTAGTAAATCAGATAGGGTTTCGACAACATATGTAATGGGGTGGTAGTTGACAGTAAATCATTTTTCCTGACTATTCTCTCTAGATTGTTGAATTTCTCCTCAAGCAGCTCTACTTTTTCCTCTAGTTTTTGTAATTGTATCTTGTTCTGACTCAGAATCTGAACTATTTTATTATTCTCAGTTTTTATTTCAAGTTTTATTTATTATTTGTTTTTATTCCTCTCTTCTCTAATCCTTTCCAAAAGATTATCTAACAGCTCCTTGTTTGATAGGTCAGTTGAAATATCTATGTTGCAGAGTTTTCAGGTTTTTAGACAATTAACTGGACTAATAATTTTTCCTTCTCCACGGTTTCAATACGATGAATCACGATTTTATTTTAATTCAATTCATTCTAGGTGTTACTTAACGTAAGCTGTTTTTTCTGGTGAAAGTAGAATGTCTCTTCATCCACACATGTACGAAATTTTGTTAACATATTTACACCTTCTACGATAAGAATCAATAGAGCAGTGTTATGTGTTATGTGTTATTTTGTTTCATCGGTACTCTACATTGTCATGGCACTCAACTATAATTAGGTTTTGATGCTCTATCAATGCAAAAAAAAACTTCTAAATCGGATAATCAATAACACTTCAAGAGAGGTGGCATGCTTATTTCAAATGAGTCACTGTAGAAATCTAAACGAGCATAATATGTTTGAATAATCGTTGATGAGCGATAAATTTGGGTACGTAACCATGGCTATTTCGGAATTTTTATTCGATTGTGATAAAAAGTAGCATAAGTAGCACACAAGAAGAAAAAGATAGCTGAACATCGATTGGTCTACATTCTATGATGGTTACATTTCCAACATATTTATCATTATGAAGTGGATACAAGCAATTAATATTATCAAGATTTTCATTATGGTTCAACAGCCAGACCAAATTTGGAAAATGTTAGACGGGTTTATTCCACAAGCCATTAATTATTGAACAGAGAAATAGTGTTTGTTTTCGAACAAATTACGTCCATAAATGAATGTTCATTTGATTATCTTGATTTCGAAGGTGAACCACTTGCTTTTTCCACGTAGAATATGAAAAGAATGAAACAAACAATGCACCTACGGAATTGATTTCAAACACACCTTGCGTGAAATATTTCTACACGAAAGTCATAAAAGACAATTGATATGCAACGGCTAACAACCTTTTCTATATGGACTGTAGAAAAGTATATATTCATGTTCATACTTTTATTAGTATTGGTATTATACCTCAACCACATGTCATTTCGAATTTTAATATCTATTTTCATTCATTCGAAGTATGTTCTTGAATGATAATGAACTTCTTGGGAATAATGCATAAAACCTTCAGATTGGTGGCGGAATCTTCAATCTTCAATGAAGTGAATATTTCCATAATTTAATAATTGAAATACTTTACAATGAACAAATTTTCTGTTGGGATGATTATCTGCTTTCGCTTTGAATTGTTTTTAGGAAAAACCCAATGCTTTTACTTGACAAATTGTAATTTTATATATCAAAATCTGATAGACAGTAGTTAACAACAAATTCAAATACATCAGTTGTGAATATATATATATATATATATATATATATATATATATATATATATATATATATAGTTTGTAGTATTTGTGGGGTTGCAGTCAGGGTTGCGGGCTATTTCAAAGAAAACTCTTTGATACTGTCAAGCTTTCGGTATAATTCGATACCTTCCTCAGGACAACTGAAAATACGCTTTGTACAATAAATGTAGGAAATAATAAATGGAGTACTTACTAACGTGAGAATGAATAATAAAATTGGCAAAAAACGAAAATGAAATATACATGAAGTGAAATGAAATGACTGATGTAAGAATGACAGTGACTTAATTTATTTCAGTAATCAAGTTGGAAGATTCTGATTAGAGGGTGATTTTATCCTATGTTTCTCAAAATTAAGAAGATACGTATAAATTTTGCTGAGATTACTCAGGTCAGTTCTTTTGATGAACAAAAGAACTGACCTGAGTAACCTCAGCAAAATTTATACGTATCTTCTTAATTTTGAGAAACATAGGATAAAATCACCCTCTAATCAGAATCTTCCAACTTGATTACTGAAATAAATTAAGTCACTGTCATTCTTACATCAGTCATTTCATTTCACTTCATGTATATTTCATTTTCGTTTTTTGCCAATTTTATTATTCATTCTCACGTTAGTAAGTACTCCATTTATTATTTCCTACATTTATTGTACAAAGCGTATTTTCAGTTGTCCTGAGGAAGGTATCGAATTATACCGAAAGCTTGACAGTATCAAAGAGTTTTCTTTGAAATAGCCCGCAACCCTGACTGCAACCCCACAAATACTACAAACTAATATACAGCCAGTCACGAATTTTCACCTCTATATATATATATATATATATATATATATATTGTAAAAGTATTGTGGTATAATATATATTTTTTTTTTATAGAAAAATTATAGTATTGAAAAAATATTCCCTGGCTATTTATACCTTCCTTTGTTACCTTTGATTTCTTTTCAGCTCAATCGGTCTATTGTTCCTGGAGCAGAAACATTCTCTTTCTCATAAGCGGTTTCCAATGGGCAATGAAATTACCGATTTGTAAAATTGGGCAATGAAATTACCAATTTGTAAAATTGGGCAATGAA
Source organism: Chrysolina oricalcia (assembly GCA_944452925.2). Lineage (NCBI taxonomy): Eukaryota > Metazoa > Arthropoda > Insecta > Coleoptera > Chrysomelidae > Chrysolina > Chrysolina oricalcia. The sequence continues at coordinate 40,046,124 of OX101819.2, forward strand.
ATTACCAATTTATGAAATTGAACAATAAAAATATTTTTTTTTATAGAATAACTTTAATGTGAAGTTAAAACCAATAAATCATAACTGATTTTTCAAAACATGAAAATATTTCAAAACTTCCTATTATTATCCTAACCTGGGAGATAACTACCTTAAAATATAAATTTGTTATCACAATATAACAGTTCTTCAAAATTTCAAATGATAATATTCCCACAATTCTAAATTAACAAGTCTACTGCATTGCGCAAATAAACGCTCCTGTGTAATAACGAATCGAACCAAAGAAACGCACTCAGTTCTATGGTTACAGGTCACAGAACGTAAACACGGATGACAGGGGATAATGTTCTGACGTAAATAATTGTCTATGGCGATAGAATGTAAAAACTAACCACAATGAAGGGATTATGCAGCAAAATAAAGTTCTGGAGGGTATTTGGTATTTGCGATCAGTGCTTGCCTGCTTGGAAAATATTGTTTGTGCACAACACATACAGTGAAAGTTAATAAAAAACAGGTACTACCTTATGTGGTGGGTAGACGGAACTCAGCTCCCTTTGCTTCTCAAATCGGCTACCTTATTTACCTTGATGTAAGTGTATTGTTAAGAACTCATCTGGTTTGGCTTCTCAAATCAGCTACCGAATCTATTTTCATGTAGGTGAATGGCAATCTATCAATCTTGAAAATATTTTCTTGTACAATATTTACTCTGCAACCTTTGTTTTTAACTCAGTATTTGCTTATTCCATTTTAATATGTTTAAAAAAAAAACTGATTTTCTTTCATCAAAATTTAAAAAAAAAACATTTTCCTCTTCAAATCAAAAAAATCTCCCTCCTTTATTCATCACCTGGGAAACTCTCCTCATTTTATTATTTCTGTTTTTCGCCAATCCCTTTCTTGATTTCATACAAATATAACTGTCCACACAAATTACTTCTATTTTACTATAAAATAGCCTATTATCTATCATTTTCTTATTTAAATATTACATATTTTCTTCTTTTCATGTTTCAAAATGTCTCTAAAAAATTATCCCCTTTTGTCATCGCATAAATTGATATTTCATGTATCCAAAGTACAACATGTTTCATAAACAATTCTGTAAATTTTTTAGATGAATGAAGTTTAATATCACTTATGATTTTTGACTTCCAACTTCTGAAAGTAATACAGCATTGGACGAAACTAACCGAAACCCATCAAAGAGTTATCAAACCACATATGAGACACTTCCGATCATCTGAGCTGAGTTGAAATAGTAAAAGTTGTAAAAATGAAAATATTTAAAAAATAAATACTTTATAGCAGTTTTTCTTTTAAGTATCAAGTTTCCAAAGTTTCACCAATTTACTACTGTAAAATTCAATATCATAACATATATATATATATATATATATATATATATATATATATATATATATATATATATATATATATATATATATATATATATATATATATATATATATATATATATATATATATATATATATATATATATATATATATATATATATATATATATATATATATATATATATATGTTCGGAAAGGTTTCCGCGGTCAGAAATATGTACATTACTAAGTTTATGGGTTGAACCGCGTTGAGAGTTTATAACTCGACGTTTCGGCTCCTGCTTTGGAGCCATTTTCAAGAGTGTGACTGCGAGGCCTCTATCTGCCTACTCCTCGAGTCGTGGTCTTGAGAGATATCAAGGTCTCAACCTGCCTACTCCTTGATCTCAAAAGACGATCCGATGTTGGTTGCACTGTAGTATTTATAGGTGGTTGGCTACCTGGAGGTGGGCGGGCAACTTGTGGTTCGTTTTTGGTTACTAATGGTTGAAGACCGTCCATCCAAAGTCTTCTTCCCTTACATCAAAGGGGTGACGGACAAAATCAGTCGACTTTTCAGAAAAGCAAATATCAAAACCATCTTTACCACAGAACAAAAACTATCACACCTCATCAGACCAACAAAAGACAAAATTCCCAACGAAGACCATGGTATTTACGAAATTCCCTGTTCTATCTGCCCCCACTCTTATATAGGAGAAACTTCGAAACAGATCCATTTTCGATCCTATCAACACTCCCTTTCAGTTAGAAATCGAGACACCAGCTCCGCATTAGCTCTTCATTTCATCCAAACGGGTCACCCCATAGATTTCGAGAAAACGAAAACCATCGCCCCAGTACGTTCAAGAACTTCTCGTTTTATCAGAGAAGCCATCGAAATCGAAAAACGGCCTGATTGCCTGAACATTAAAGATGATAGCCGTAAATTGAACCCCATTTGGAAGCCCCTTCTTCCAACCGTAATTACCAGGCCACGTGAAACTTATCCGCAATCAATTATTATCCCATTAACTCCAACTACACAGCAGGCACCAGCAGACAAGACAAACGAGAAAACCCGTAAGACCCGCCCACCTCCAGGTAGCCAACCACCTATAAATACTACAGTGCAACCAACATCGGATCGTCTTTTGAGATCAAGGAGTAGGCAGGTTGAGACCTTGATATCTCTCAAGACCACGACTCGAGGAGTAGGCAGATAGAGGCCTCGCAGTCACACTCTTGAAAAATGGCTCCAAAGCAGGAGCCGAAACGTCGAGTTATAAACTCTCAACGCGGTTCAACCCATGAACTTAGTAATGTATATATATATATATATATATATATATATATATATATATATATATATATATATATATATATATATATATATATATATATATATATATATATCTGTTCCAGTGACTGTAAAACAGTCGAAAACAATCCTTTAGGAACTCACTATACCTTTGTATAGATTGTATAGACTGTTAGAAATGGAGCTGACCGCGTGTTATAAGTCACTGTGTTTAAAGTATATTCCCGAAGTTTGTCACATGGATTCGATATCCAAATTATCTTCTGTAGAGACCTATGTTTTGGATCGACCCAAATCATACATTTTAGCAACGTCTGACAAACAACCACTGCATGTTTTCTGAATCGTAACAAAATGATAAATAAATCATCCTGTAACTTAGGTCCTGTAAATTGAATATCATTTAGAGATAATCCAGAATTCGTTTTGGATGAACCATTGAAAACCACTCTTAATTTTGTGGTTACAAGTACTACATGGTGTGGTAAGAAATATGATAATTTATCTAATGAAATTTCATTTTCTGACATATGTCCCATCCTTTGATATTCCTCCATGAAATCAATGTACATTTCTTTTAGTTTGATATTTTTCTCCAATCTTTTTTCCAATGCTAAAAACCGATCGATAGCATATTGTTTTGATTCTCCCAACTCGAGTAGAGACTTTTCAAATGGTATCTGAACGATGAATTTTCCATCATCAGCTCTTCGAGTTGTTTCTGAAAAGATTTTTTCGCATTCTTGATCCTCTTTTGAAATGATTGATGTCAACACAGTAGGTTTATCTATTTCCCAAAATTTCTCCAATTGGGAATGTTTATCAACCAATCCTAAATTACACCTCACCAATGAGTGTTGATTATGAAAACCAATAGTACCTGACACTACCCAACCAAGGCGTGTTTTTGCAGTGTAGGTTGACCTTTTCCAAGAACGACTTGACCTACTGACAACAAACTATAGAAAACTTCAGCACCAATGAGAAGGTCAATTTTTGCTGGTTGAGCGAAACCTGTGAAATATGAAGTGGTTGACTTGGAATAGATTCACTTTTGGTACAATTGAACAAGAGACTTGCCTCTTGAAATGATTACAATGAGCTTTGAACATAATATTGCATCTATAACGAATATTTTTAACCGCTTGAGTAATTCTAATTTTTGTAACACCCACTTCTTGTTTTGGTAATTTCAATATTTCAAAGAAATCTGTGGTTATTCAATTAGACTGAGATCCATTATCCAATAATGCCCTACAGATATGTGGAAAACTATTGGAATCCATAATCTGCACAACTGCAGTTGACAACAATACTTCATTTCCAGCAAAATCACCAGTGAAAAATCACATCACCTGAGTTGACAATACAGTTGTTCCATCATTTGTTGAAGTTTGATTGTCTTGACTTACCTGAGGAAGAGTACTACCGGATGCACTCAGCTCCTCTCTTGAGTGGACTTCACGAGAATGCTTTTCAAAATGTACAAGTGTGTTGTGTTTTGCCCCACACTTCCTACAACCACCAATTAATATGATTAACTTTTTTTAAACAATTGGGGCAAAGACCCAAACGTTTTACCTGTTCAACTCGAGAATGAACTGTCAACTTAAGAAAATCAGTACAATTATTGATGTAATGTTTTTTTCTTGCACTAGCCACAATCTGGAAATGATGAAGTAGCCAAAACTGTTTTATTGAATCTACTCTTGCTTTTAAATTTGATCTCTACTTTGTTTTCATCTTTATTTTTGTTTCTTTCAATATTTTTCAACATATCTACCATTTCCTTCAAAAATCCTTTGAATTGTTCTAATTCCTTTCGGTCTACGTTCTTCCCATACACGAAATGTAGTTTGATCCAATTTATCAGTCATCAAATAAATAAATATCGGATCCCAAGAAACAGTTATGATTCCCAATTTTTTCAAAGCAAAAACCGTTTACGTAACACTTTACGTAAATCTGTTGCCGATTCTTTATTTATTGAAGGAAATTTCATCAACGAATTCAAATGATAATTAACTATCATTGGTTTATCATCATATCTCTCACAGAGTAGTTTCCAAACAACCTCATAATTTCCGGCAGAAACTTTCACCACTTCAACAACCTTTTGGGGTTCTCCCTGTAAAGCACCTTTCAAAAAATAAAATTTTTCAATATCAGTTAGATTGATTATTATGCACGAGTGACTCGAAAGTATCCATAAATTCCAACCAACATTCGAAATCACCACTAAAAGAGGGTATCGGAATTGACGGCAAACGTGCTGAAGGAGCCATAATACAGGGTGTTTCTTAAGTACGTGTAAACAATTCAGGAGCGTGTTGCTGACATCAAAATAAGGAGGAAAGTTCCCATGAATGTATGTCCGCAAGTTATTCGTTTCTGAGATACAGAGTGTCAAAGTTGAATTCTGATTTTTATTTTTTGTGAATAATTTCAAAATAAATTTGAAATTTTGGTAAAGTTTGGTATCTGGGAATATTTATCATTTAGTTTGTTTAAAAAATATATTTTTGGTAGAGGTCACTGAGAGCAACTGTTTTCCAGTTATTGAGATTTGAAATTATCGATGCAAGTGATTTTAAATGACAATATTTTTTAATTAAAAATAAATTCAATTATAAATTAGTTTTTTCACAATTGACATAAAATTTGATTTTGTCATTGAAAAATCATCCCAGATACCAAACTTTACTCGAATATCACAAACATTTTGGAATGTATTCACAAAAAACAAATATAAGTATTTGAACACTCTGCATCATAGAAACGAATAACTTGAGGACATGTGTTTAAAGGAACTTTTTTTTTCTTATTTTGACGTCAGCAACATGCTCCTGGAGTTTCTACACGTACTTAAGAAACACCCTGTATATTCAGGTGTTCCTGCACTATTACCACCACTATGAACACTCACATTGTCAACATTACTGGTAAGTTTCCTAATACCAGTAAGAATCATTTTTGCTTTAGCTGTACCTTTTTAAAATAGATCTTCAAAATTAAATCTATTGCGTTTCGAAATTCTCCTCACTAACTATCAATTCTATTTCCTTTTGAATCTTATCAAATTCCCCAAACAAATCATGTCTAGTTTCTAATTCCATAATTGAATCATCGTCAATCAATGTATCTTTCTGTTTTTGAGTTAAATTTGTAAGTTTTGAAAGTTACTCTTTTTCGCTTCAAACTTTTCAATTCTGATTTACTCATGACTGAATTCGTAACGTGTGGTACACAAATCAGAACTGACCAAGGGATAGTAGGAAAAAAGGATAGATTGAACGCCTCACCACCTTTATATGCTACCTCCGCCTCTAATCCACAAAACTTCTTCGTACAATGCTTCGACTAACTGCTTTCTTTCTGCGATTATCCAGATCGAATGGACCACTTTGTTGGGATGATTATCCGCTTTCGCTCTCCAATTTTATATGAATTGTTTTCAAGAAAAACCAAATGCTTTTACTTTGACCAATTGTAATTTTATATCCCAAAATCTGGTAGACAGTAGTTTATATATAAGGAGTAATTAATATTACAGGATGAACCAGATTATAAGTCCAAATAATGAATAATAATATATAACTGTTCAGTTCAAACATTTTCTTCGTAAAGCGATTTTAGAGTTACCGGATTGCCGAGCGTTCTAGCTGTTGGCCGCTGAGGGCCACTGCTGCGGTGAAGAGTACATACATATCCTTTGATTGTCAGAAATTGAAGTTTACGCTTGTTCAACAAAATGCTTATCTACAAGCAGACGGTGCTCCCAGCAATGTTAGGCGCATGCTAGGTGTTCTGCAGCCTGAAAAAGACTCAGTTTCTGAGACTTAACGAGATACAGTACGAAGTACTCCGTATCTTCATCAAGACTGATCGACGCATTGGGTACGTTTTTATATTCACCAAATTGGTGTGGTGGATTCCATTTGACCAATCACAGCATACTTACTTTTGAATGGACAAATCAAAGGACGAGTTTACAATCCACCACACGAATGTGGTGTATATACGAGGATATATTGAAAAATTCTTAGCCTACTATAGAACCAAACAAAATTTCAATTTCAAAATATTTTATTACTCAACATATTCTCCTCTTAATTGGATACATTCATTACAGCGAACCTGCAACGACTCTAGACCTCCACAGCTTTTATTACCTCCTCGTTGGAAAAAATTTACGACCTTTTAAACTTTTTTCAGTTGAGGAAAAAGATGATAGTCGGTCGGAGCCTAATCTGGTGAATAAGAGGGGTGTTCTAGAAATTCAAACCCTAAATCACGAATTTTTTGCATGGCAATATGAGATTTGTGTGCAGGGGCGTTGTCCTGCAAAAACAAAACACCTTTGGATAGCTTTCCGCGTTTTTTCTCTTTAAGTGGTCAGTAATGTCGAATAGTAATATCCAGTTATTGTTCTACCCTTATCAAAAAAATCATTATTGATTACTCCATGGCAATCCCAAAAAACTGAAGCAAGAACTTTTCCAGCAGATTTTTGGACACGAAACTTCTTAGGACTTGGAGAACCGGAGTGTCACCATTCCATCGATTGTTGCTTTGTTTCTGGATCGTAAAAATGTACCCAAGTCTCATCCATAGTAACAATTCGGTTTAGAAGTCTACATCGTTTTCAAATCGAGCAGAGATCGAACGCGATGCTACTACCCTTGCAAGCTTTTGATCAAATTGACGTGAACTATATGATGAACGCGTTCGTATGAAATATTCAGTGCTTCAGATATCCGTTTTAGCCCAATTTGACGGTCTGTTAAAATCATGTCATGAACTGATCGATATTTTTGGGTACTGACACAGAAACTGGCCTTCCCGATCGGTCAATGGAAAATTGACCTCTTTTGAAGCTTGCAGTCCAATTTTTCATAGTCGCATACGAAGGACATTGATCACCAGGGTATTGAGCACATGTTCGTAAATCTGCTTACCTCTTAACCCTTTTAAATACAGGTACTTGATGATGGCTCGATACTCCAATTTTTTGATTTTCACAATTTCGGTGGACATATTTTATCTTTTAATTTATTGCGTAACTCAGGTTTACTTTTTTGACGACAAACTTCACACTGACACTTCTAATAAGTTATTGTTTGTTGCTATGGTAACGCAATATATTGTTTATGCGGGGAACTGGTCTAGGCTAACTAGATATCAGTACATCCTCGTAAAAACATGCCCATTCATTTGGATGCAAGAGCTTGTGGGCGTCGACAACATCCCGACATATACGAAACAACTTGCGTATAAGTTTTACAAGCTTTTTCTCTACAAGAGTCACTCGAACAGATACTCAGGATGTACCACTACGAGCCCCACAAGCAAGGGCTCATTTAGCAAGTGATGGATATCTTCCAGAAGCGCCAGAAAAACCTATTTCTTCAATGAAATAAAAACGCACAATACCTCAACGCGTTTGTTTGCTTCAGCCTTTTCTGGGACATTATCGGAACAAACACCCACATAATACATGGTAGGGTGATTCCCGACGAATTATACGTAGTCCAACCATAAGTATACTATGGTCCAAGGCCATTTCATATCTGGTATTGAAAAATGTTTTTTGCGTTTTTGACGGATACACAGGGAGATATTTGAAAATTTGTGAATCATTCTATATTAAATATCTCTAAAAGTAAAAAAACTCGGACATATGAAATTTGTCACACTGAGAATGCACCCTAAGCTCAATAAAGAGGTTTTATTGGTTTTCTAGAAACAACACCCTGTATGCCAAATCAGACAATTTTTATTTTTCTCAGTTTTAGGCTTAAGGACAATACTAAGCATCAGTTGAAAAAAAAATTAACGCGGAAGTTTCTGTTTTTTGCAGAAAAAAATTTTACTTTCAAAACTAGTATAATTTTGATGAATTCACATTCTGCTTCTGACTGATGCGGCACTACATCGATAGTACATCATCATTTCTCAACAAAACTCATGAGGAAAGTTCATATTAAGTATTATTCAATCAGCCGTTGAAATTCCAGGGCCATCTTAATTTTTTCCATGATTATATTGACCATGTAAAAACAACACCCTGGAAAGCGTGTTGAACAAATTTTCTTTCTGTCATGTCAAAACGGATGGTACTACAGAAATAAAATAAAACCTATTTAGCATAGAAAAAAATTCTAATTTTGAAAATACTGTAAAAATTTATGTTTTTCTACTAATACAGTTAATACAGCACTACATTGAAAAAAACATTCATTCAAAATAAAATCGTAAGGAAAGTATTCCTTACTCGATTGAAAGAATGATATAACAGGTCATGACTTGTTTTTTTTTAACAGTTAAGTACTTGAGTCAGTGGCGGATTTACCAGCAGGCTGAGTAGGCTGGAGCCTAGGGCGGCAAATTTTAAGGGGCGGCAAATTTAGTTCATAAATTTATTATTTCGGTTTACAAATTTAAAAAAAAAAAAATTATTATACACACACATAATACGAATTTCGAAAATTGGAGAGAAATTGAAATATTTAACAAAAATCGAAATATTCTCATATACAGTGCTAATTAATAAATATTTCAACATCTCTGCATGAACAATTCCTAAACGCTTTACTAATTATACATTAATGATTATGAACTTTTAGAATATCGCGATTCGATATTATAATCGAAATTTAGTAATTTTTACATATATTCTTCACTGATAACTGCTATAATTTTTTCTCCTTGTACCTAATAATTATGAAATCTGCTTACCCAATTCAATCGATATAATATCGATGGTCTAATAAAAATACTGACTAAAATTGACTAATTTTTATTAAATAAAAAACTAGTTCAATATCTTATAGAGATCATATTAATCAAATAACTGATAGTTAAACGACTGTGACTTGACAATAAAAAAATTCCCTCCACAAAATATGAAGTGAGACAATTTGCTCATTAGAAAATTGATACATTTTATCAGTTAATTATTTTATTTGCAGTAAGAAAAAGTTTGGAAAATCCAAATAAGCAGGCCTTAAGCGCTCATGTCGTACACGAATTATTTAAATTAAATGTTTACATCAGTATATTTGATAACTTTTTCGCAAAGCCAACTTTTTCAGAAAATGCCAATCGGAATGAATTAATTATAATAAGATAAAACAATACTCAGCTGCAATTTTTTATTCAACGGCTTCTTTCCAGTTAAACAAGTATATTAAAAAAAATTGAAGTGTCAGAGCAGAGAAGAGCAGAGAAGAGTCAGAGCTAATGAACAAGATTTCGTACGACGATATAATAAATGATTTTGCGAATTCAAAGTCTCGCAAAAAAGTATTGTAATGCTTTTATAATTTAACTTGAATCATAATGCTAACAAATAATAAAGAAAAGATATATTTATTGTATTGTTTTTAAACTGTGAGTGTAATAATAAATGTTAATCAACGTTCGCCAAATGTATGTTTTTTACGTAAGCTTAATTCATATTTTGTAAGTATTGTATAGTTTTAAGACATACCTTACCTTACTTTAAAAGTGGTATACGATTGAGATATTTTTTCCTTAAAATAATGTTTTTTGATCATTCTTTGCTGTAAAAATAATCAAGGATCTAACACGGTACCATAGTTCTCAATAATAATAACTATATGGGAAAAGTTGATGTAACGAGGATGATGGAGCACAAATTATAAAGTTGGAATTTTATTGATAGAAAATTGATATGATTGTGGACTAAGATATCAAAATTTAGAGGCGGCAAAAATTGAATAGCCTACGGGCGGCAAATCTATAAATCCGCCACTGACTTGAGTACTGGAGCAAAATTAATTACAGAAGATCAACGCGAAAGATTTTGAAATTAATTGATTGCTATCCTGCAAGTAAAACGAAACCTTGGATGTCGTATACAATAAAGATGGCAGCCGACCAAATGTAAAAGATGGTGCTAAACTCCGTTTTACTTTTCTACGGGACAAATTTTGAAGTTTGCTGCTACCGTCACCATAAAAATACATGAACTTGTTTAACAGTCAAATTCCACAACTGTTATTATAAAAAATGAAACGGAGAGTAAGTGCAATTACAGCATACAAATACTAAATTCAGTTATCAAGAAAATTCAATTCAGTTGACTCAACGCTCCAAGGTAACATGTATCGTTTTTACAAAACCAATTAAAACGTTGAAAAAAACTAAGTTATGACCTGTAATTTCATTCTTTCAATCGAGTAAGTAAGCAGATAGGACCGCTCGAGAAGCAATAGATACACTGTCAGATATCAGTGAACAAAGAGTATGGTATATGGATATTAAAAGTCAATTGAAATGCTTCATCCAAGAATACTGGCAAATGCAGTGGCAGTAAAACCGCTCCAAATTGATCGAAGTGAAACATTTGGTAAAATCTTGGAACATCTACCCCCCGAATAGACGGCACCAGGTGATTCTATCCAGACTACGGTTAGGCCATACACGCTACACCCATGAACATATTCTCAAAAGAGAACCAGAGAAAATATGTGAATTGTGCACGGTGCCTGTGAGTGTAAAACATTTATTAATTGAGTGCCCCAAATATGAAAATCTCAGACACAAACATAATTTGGACCCGGATCTTAAATCCATTTTGAGAGAGAGTTAATAATAATAATAATATTTATTTCGCTTGTTAAAAAGTATAAAATTATCACAATTAATATTTCTGTAAAAACAAATAATATATAGATAAAAACAATAAATTGACATGAAAAAATTGACTAAAACAAATGAAGATAAGATAAAATTGTTATTAAAGCTCCTCAACGGTGTAGCAATTTTTTTCTATAAGATATGCTTTTAGTTTCCTCTTGAATATGGAAATATTCACTGAATCCTTGATAGACGTATCTAACTTGTTATATAGTTTCGGTCCGAGGTAGAGATAACTCTTTTGATAAAGAGAGGTTCGGTGGGGATTCAGTATTAGTAAACTTCTAGCTCTAGTTGGATATGGATGGTCTTGTTGATTTGCCATAAATTTTTGTTTATTTTTATGAACGTATATGCACATCTCATATATATATATAGACCGGCAACTGTGAGTATTTTTAGTTCTCTAAAAGAATTTCTGCATGTCTGCCGCCATCCTAATTTGGCAATTATTCTTACAGCATATTTTTGCAGAATGAATACTCTTTCAGCAGAAGAGCTCATACCCCAGTTCAAGATTGCATAGCGTAAGTGACAGCCAATAGTGGCATGATACAGATTCAATAGAACTTTCTTTCCACAATGATTTGACATAAATCTCAATGCGTAACAGTTCTTTCTCAGTTTATCACATAGTGAATCAATATGAGGACTCCAAGTGAGTTTATAATCTAGAGTAAGACCCAGCATTCTCGTTACTGAGTTGGATGTCATCTCTAGTTGGCTGTCTTCATAGATTTTGAAAGTTTCGGTGGTGTTGTGAATTGTAAATTTTGCCAATGCTGTTTTGCTGATATTGAGTGCTAAATGGTTTTTATCGGCCCATGTCCTTACTCTCTCATAAATGGTTTCTGTTGTTTTTGCAAGTGTTACTGCATTGTGGTCAATGACAAGAAAGTTGGTATCATCATCATATGCCACAATATGTACCTCCGAAAGACTATGAAGATAGCTTATCAAGTCATTTGCATATATAAGAAAAAGCAGTGGCCCGAGTATGGATCCCTGTGGTACTCCTTGTTTACAAGGCAAGGATCTGAGTATCTTGAACTATTACACATTGTGACCTATCCTGTAGGTATGACTTCATCAAGTCTTGAGCTACACCACGGACTCCATATCGATGCATTTTTTGGATCAGTAAGTAGTGATCGACACAATCAAACGCCCTAGAGAAGTCAATAAACAAACCACAAATCTGTAACTTGCCATCTAAGGCTGTTACAACATGCTCAATGAAATCGTATAAGGCTGTTTCGGTACTTCTATCTTGCATGAAACCATGTTGGTTTGACGAAAGGAGTTCATTTCTAAGGAAGAATGCTAGTAACTGATTTTTAATATTCATTTCGAACAACTTGGATACACTAGAAAGAAGACTTATTCCTCTATAGTTCTCATATTTAGTAGAGTCGCCCTTTTTGAAGATTGGAGTGATGAGTGCAGATTTTAATTTTCCAGGGAATACTCCTTGTTCCATAGATAGATTTATCAGATGGATCAACGGATAACCTAATTCCTCTACGCATTTTTTCAAGAGTTTGTTTGAGATATGATCATGTCCGTGTGCATTGGAATTTTTCAATTTTCTGACTAGTTCAAAAAGGTCGTATTCAGTGATTGGATAGAAAAAAATTGAGTTCGGGCAAAGTGCCACTATATCTTCCATAAAACTGAGATCAATGTCCTTTTGTTTTCCAGTTTGAGTAAAGTGGGCATTGAAATTATTGGCCATATCAAAACATGACACCTTATGTTCTCCCTCAAATATGGTAATATCTTTCGGTTTGTTATTTTTTTTCTGAATGGTGTTTATAGTTTGCCACATAGTCTTTGGTTTGTTATGTGAACTGCTAATCTTATGTTCAATGTGTCTTTGGTTATTTTGCTTTAGTTTCTCCCTGTATGTTTTAGTAACTTGGCTACAGATGCCCTTAAAATTTTCGTTTTCTCTTGCACATTCCGAGTAAAGAGAGACCATATTCTTGAGGTTAAGGAGTTCAGGGGTAAGCGGGTTAGAGTTGAATTTTTTTCTTTGTTTTGACCGTTTCAGTGGAAAAGATAATTCAATATAATATTGAAGGATTTGGTGAAAAATATTGTATGCTTCATTTGGACATGTTTCATTGTATATATTGTGCCAGTTCTCATCTCTTAATAATATTTTGAAGTCTGATATATTTTCCTCTGAGAAACTTCTATAGTGAGAAGTTGGTGCAGGGGTGTTTTTTCTGGTATTTTTTATGGAAAATTCAATGATTTGGGCGTAGTGATCAGATAAGTGGAAATCCTTGATCTTCACCTTGAAATCTGCCAATTCGGCAATAAGAATATTATCAATTCAAGTACTTGAGGAGGCTGTCACTCGGGTTGGCTCGGATACTGTACACGTAATGCTATGCGAGGATAATAAATCCTCTAGAAGGTTCACATTTGTGCCTCCCATCAGAAAATTAATATTGAAATCACCTCCTATAATTACCTTATCATTGCCCTTGCATACTATTGTTAATAAGCCTTCAAGTAGGTCTAAAAACAGTTTAAAATCTCCGGATGGTGGTCTATATATACAAACAAAGGTAGTTTTGATCTGTTGTGATCTGATGCCACAGCATTCAAACACACCCTCAATACATACGTTTTTTAAGTTGAGAACAGCAAACTACAAGTTAGTTACATCATTTTTAAAAATTGCTACACCGCCGTTTTTGTTGTTGTGATATATCAAATTTGATATCATTCTTAAACGAACTTAATCTGACCGACAAAATATAGACACTATTTGAAAACTTGTTAACTTAATAAATATTGGTGCCTTATATAATTGTAAATGTTAACTGTATTGCTGTTGCTAATAACCCTTTGCGGTTGATGCAACTTTATTTCTAAAATAAAAAAATAAATATCTTTCCGAAGTAGTGATGTATTAGCCATAGTAGTAAAACATTTTGCACTGTTTTTGAAAGTAAAAGTTTTTTCAATGCTAAACAGGTTTTTTATTATTTCGGTTAGTACCATCCGCTTTGACGCGCGTGACAGAAAGAAATTTGTTCAACCTGCTTTTCAGGGTGTTGATTTTACAGGATCAATGAAAAGGTGAAAAAAAAAATACGGCTAAGAAATTTCAACGGTTGATTGAATAATACTTTACCTCGTGGAATATGAACTATCCTTATGAGTTTTGTTGAAAAATGATGATGTGCTATCGATGTAGTGCCGCATTAGTCATAAGCAGAATGTGAATCCATTAAAATTACACTATTTTTGAAAGTTTAATTTTTTTCTGCAGAAAACAAAAACTTCCGCTTTCAATTTTTTTCAACTGTTGCTTAGTATTGTCCTTAAGCTTTAAGGTGAGAAAAATAAAAATTGTCTGATCTGACTTACAGAGTATCGTTTTTAAAAAACCAATAAAAATCTAAAAAAAATTAGTCCGGACCTGAAATTAAATTATTTCAGAAAAATGTTTTATTGAGCTCAGGAAGCATTCTCAGTGTACCAAATTTCATATGTCAGAGTTTTTTACTTTTATAAATATTAAACGTAGAAATTATCTCCTTGTATATCCGTCAAAATTGCAACAAGGCATTTTTCACTAACAGATATGGACTGGCCATGGTCCATAGTAGTTATGGTTGAACTATGTACAATTCGTCGTGAATCACCCTGTATAATAGACCAAGCTATAGAGTTTTTTTTTCCCACAAAATAAAAGACGCAAATGGCCTATACTAATTTTTATAAGAGAGTTCGTTAATGATAACCCCAGTTTTCGCCCCAGCAAAATCGCTTTGTGCAATTTTTTAAACAACAAATAGTGAAAATAACTACAACTTATTTGTTTTTTTAGAAATATCTCAAAGATTATTCAAGGAATCGTTTTACAAAATGGATTTTCATGCTACCGGATCGGTGCATTTTCACTGAGAAAATCCGGTAAAACCTCGAAAAAGAGATCATTTTTATTTATTTTTTTATTTTCTTCAATCTGAAGCTGGACAAACAACATTGCGGAAACTGTAATAGGTAATAATATGTGGTTCAACTGTACGCAAGATGTTTTCTGTCCGATGTGTAGTTTTTGCACAATAGCATTATGAACAATTTAAGGGCACATATTGCAAGATGCGCCGATTTAAGGAAAATAGTCGTATTCAAATTCCGTAAATGGCATCTGGACGTAGAGATATTTTGTATTTTCACCAGAGAGGTGGGAAATGTGTTGAAAAGGTCACTGAAAGTTGATTAAAACGCTTCAATGTGCCAAAGTCATCCGAAGCCACCCGAAGTCGAACTAAAGTTAAATAACTATTATTGAGTTTATATTATGCTACTATTCGCTGTCATCTGAGGTATGGAATTCTGACGTGGGGTATTAGAACCTCGGCAGGAAGGATCTTCATTTTACAAAAATATGCAATCAGAATTGTTAACAATAGTGGCTGGAGACAGTCATGCAGAAACTTATTCAAAGAAATGAGGATACCTACTGTCACTGGTAAATTTTTTTATAAGGCTGAAAAGTGCCCTAATCGAGAAAAATGGCTACACCCTCTATTAATTTCATTATTATATCGCTAGGACTAAATGTTTCGAGAGGACTTGTCAAGGTAGATATACTAATCCTGAGTTATGAAGGCTCTATTTACTAATTACTCTTCGATATCATTAAATCCTCAGGGAATTTTATTATTTTATTGCTAGAACGATATATTTTGATTTAACTTGCCCTATACACACGTTTTGAGTAATCCTAAATTTTATATGTTGATAAATTTTTGATATATACCTTACTGACCTTATTGTGTATTTCATACTATGTATCTCACCATCAGAGGTTAGATATTTACAATGACTCACTCCATGTTATTGTACTGACAGATATTTTCTCTTTGTTCTTGAGAACACGTGAAATAAACATATTTTTATCATTATTAATTATAATAATTTGGACAAATTGGTTTTGGTTGAGTTGACGATCGTTTATTGAATCGAATAAATTCTTTATTTTCACACATTCACAAATTTCAGCTCTTCAAATTTTCATATAATACAGTTTTTATGGAAATCGAAAGAAGTATTCGCTCATAAACATGATCGTTTTATATTACACCTGAATGAACTTTTGCTTTTTCGCATGGAAGAGCGGTGGCAAGTCCTAATGTAAAGAAATTTTTTCTTCTATTTCAAGAAGCATCATTTGCAGTAGCGTCCACCTTGAGAAACATTCCAGAAGCACCTATCAATTCAATGTATGTCATGCTAAGAAAGTAGTTGATTTCTGTCAGATATTTGCATCACATCCTGAGATTGTTGGAAAAAATGTTGTATCCACGTCGTCGAAATTATTTTTGTACTATTTTGTCACTCTGCGTAGTCTCTCATGCTTT
Organism: Chrysolina oricalcia; assembly: GCA_944452925.2. Classification (NCBI taxonomy): domain Eukaryota; kingdom Metazoa; phylum Arthropoda; class Insecta; order Coleoptera; family Chrysomelidae; genus Chrysolina; species Chrysolina oricalcia. The sequence goes on from OX101819.2 coordinate 40,062,843, forward strand.
GTGTTCTATGTTATCTGATAGTTCTGTTGTTTCATATAATGTGGTGACGAACTATAATAGACCATATGCACTTCAACTGACTCTTCCATGGTTTTGAGAATGTTTCAAATGAAACTTAATGGAGCTTGTTTTATATTGAAAACTCATTAATCTTTCAAATTCGGAAAATTTTTCATAGATTCACTTGATTTTTAATTTTTATTCAAGAGTACTATTTTCTGAGTTGACACTCGATGCATTTTATTACTCTAATGAAAAATCATCAATCATCCGAATCAAAAAGTCGTTTTCACAAATTTCAGAAATGTCTACATACTATTATTTATCTTATTATACTGTACATCGAATATGAGACAATTTTTCATTTATACACAAAAGAGTTCGTACTGTTCGTTACAATCAGTAATTCCTCTATTGACAAAACGTAAACATTTTAAGTTCTCGTTCACAATGTCTCAGTTTTAAAGTTTAACGAGCTCAGCTAATTGACAGAAATGAAAGCTAACTTGACCCCTCAATGGTCAAATGTAATATAAAACAATTGCTAACAGCTGTACTTTCGTCAATCTAGTCAAATTAACAGGGATCAGTAGCGTTACGAAAATATAGTTCAAATTAATGTACACAAGGAGAGCAATTACTACATCGGTCCCACTTCGAAAAATGAAAGAATTATTATTGTCATATCACGCAGTTGAGATTTTTTTTTAAGCAAATCTGAATTCAGCGTCTTCACCATCTGCAATTGGAACCCAAGCAAAACGTTTTAATCGTCCCCAAAATGCATTTCGAGTATGTGGTTAGTTAAAGGCTGACGAGCGAGATACCGGGTTTACCTTGAGGTTTCCCTTAACACTGAGACCAGCTGGAGTCTATTGTATTGTTCTGTCGTCAGTGGTTCCTAGTTAAATAGGCCTGTGTTCTTCACCAGGTTCAGTAGTCTATTTACTAGGTGTTTCGGATTCATACCTGTTTCTAGGTTGATGTGTCCGAATATTCTGTTGCGCTTGTTGAGCAGCGCGTCGCATTCGAAGATGATGTGAGAGGCTGTTTCCTCCTCGTCACCACAGAGTCTACAGTCCGCGGTTTCTCTATTTATTCCCATGGTGTGTAGGTATTTCCTTAGGCCGCGTATCTTAAATCTGTTAAGGTTGAGTGTGTCAGCCGTCAGTGTTTGGCTCAGGAACCTCACCATTGCTGTGCTGTGTCGATGCCCTTCGATTTGGTCCCAATACGTTTGGTGTTTTGATTTCTTCCACTCATTGAATAGGTTTCCGCATCGGGTTTTGCTAATTCGAAACGATGGTTCTGGACCTGTGAATGGTGATTCAGATGCTTTCTTCGCAAGTTGGTCTACTTTTTCATTGCCTTCAATTCCCCTATGTCCGGGCACCCACACAAGTGTAACCTTGTTGCGCTTCGACTGTTCATTGAGGCTCTGAAGACATTCTCATACTTGCTTAGACTTTATCTGTATTGAGTTCAGAGCTTTTATAGCGCTCTGGCTGTCAGATAATAATAATAATAATAATATTTATTCACACACCGGTATGGTACAATACAATTAATGATTAGCTGTGAATGAATGTATACTCGATAAGTGTGAAAGTATGTATACTCGATAAGTGTGAAACACCTGTTTCGAGAATAAAACATGATAAACAATTAGAAAACAAAATGTGTAAATATAAACATTTCTAAATTTAATCGAAATATAAAATGTAAAATTATTGTCACCATATTGACGCATAAAAATAAACACATATATAGACATACAGACACTTTCACGCATACATACATACATACACATTAACACACATGAACTATATAAAAAGTACAAACATATGTTATAAAGAAATTTTAAAGTAAATAAAGTTTGATATGAGGAATAAAATTTGTGAAAATAAGATGATTTCAAAATACCAAGTAGACAATACAGCAAAGGTACACAACCTTTTCATTTTTTTGTATAATGTTGAGTTCCTATATATCAACTCGAATATTCTATGTAGTTCAATTCTCTTACTTCGAAGTATATGTTTTTTTAGTTCTTTTTTGAAGTGATTGATATTTTTTATTGATTTTATTATTTGGGGTATACTATTATAAAGTTTGAGAGCAAAGTAAGAGTTGTGATCTTTGGGCAGCGACACTAACCATCAGGGGTGTTACATAATGATCTTTTTGGCGAGTGTTATATTGATGAAGGAGAAGCAATGCTGTGTGCTTATTTGCGTGATATTTAATACTAGAACATAGAAAATACAATTGTCTTGTGTTCAGAATTTGAGTTTCAGTGTACAGAGCATCAGAAGAATATCTACTCTTTTTAGAAAATATCAATTTTAGAAAACGACTTTGCATTACTTCGATAGGGTGGATGTGAGTATTCAAAGTTCCCCCCCACACTGCTATTCCATAACGAATGTGACTTTCAACTAGAGAGTAATACAATGTTTTAAGGTGCTCCAGTGGTAGTATTTCTTTGAGTTTCCTGAATTTGTATAATATGGTTCTTAATTTGTTTACAGTATATTTAATATGCAAATCCCATTTCATATGTATAACAATTATTATTCCAAGATATTTCATTTTGTTTTCGGGCAGAATGTGGAAGGGGTTTTCTGTCCTGATGACTAATTGATCGAATGGAGGTGTTCCAGCTGAATTACAACAAAATGGTAAGTAATGTGGTTTATCTATGTTAACTGGTAATAACTTCTTATCCAACCAACATTTTATCACAGAAAACTCGGTTTCAACCATAGCTTTCAATGAAATCCAGTCATCTGCTTTATAGAAGATGGCTGTATCATCTGCAAATCCAATAATGTCTCCGTTGTTACTCAATGAGAAAATTCTGTTAATGTATATATTAAATAGTGTTGGTCCAAGTACGGAACCTTGAGGTACTCCACAATCAATCACCTTTTCACTGCTCAGTACATCATCTATTTTTACCGCCTGACATCTTCCTGTTAAATAACTTTCGAATAATTTCAAAGTGTTACCTCGCATTCCAATATCTTCCAGCGACTGAAGAAGAAGGTGATGACTGACAGTGTCGAAGGCCTTGGACAGGTCTATGAACACGCACAAGGACGGTTTCTTTTCATTTAAAGCTTGAGTAATTTTTTAATTCAGTGACAGAACTGCATCCTGTTTCGAAATATTTTCTCTGAATCCGAATTCACCATCTGAAATTATTTTATATTTATTGAGGAAGGTGACGACCCTTTTTTCAATGATTTTTTCGAATATTTTCGATAGATGTGTAACAAGTGAGATCGGACGATAATTTGTTATGACGGATGTATCCCCTTTTTTCAACAGTGGTGAAACAATCAACTTTTTGAACATAGCAGGGTAAAGACCCTTTTCCACACATCTATTGAGTATAAACGTCAAGGGTTCTAGGATATAGACTGTTATAAGTTTAATAGTTTCCGCTTGCAAGTCATCATAGCCTACTGCCTTGTTATTTTTCAATTCAAAAATTTTGTTTCTTATTTCTATTGAGTTAATTGGTTCGAACACAAAAGAATTCAAAATAGGTGATCTTTTTATCTTGTAATTTTTGTTGTTTTGTATTTGGCCAGCGAGAGTTTTACCTGTTTCAACAAAGGTTGCATTGAATGTATTCGCAATTTCCATTTTGTCAGTCAAGATTTTGTTTTCAGTAGGATGTTTAATTTTGTCTATGATGTGTTTTCGTTTTTTTGTTCTTGATATTTGTTGAATAACATCCTACAGAATTTTTGAATTGTTCTGATTTTTTTCAAATTATTGGTTATAAAACGTGGATTTAGTTTTGTTAATTAATAAACTTAGCTTATTCCGATAGCTTTTGTATTCTTTCTTCAGATTATCATTGTGTGGCTATTTCTGCATAAGACGAACATCCTGTTTTTTTTTATTCATAGAATTCAGTAGTCCGTTCGTTACCCATGGAGCTATTTTGTTGTTTTTTCTGTGCATGCTTCTATTGTTTTTGTAGTTATATTAATGAATTTTTCTGTTGCAGAGTCTGGAGATGATGCAGTGTAAACGTCGATCCAGTAAATATTACCGAACATGTTGTGCATTCTATTGATATTTAAACATTTCATTGATTCGTTTTTGTTTTCTTTTGCCCTAGTGTTTTCTGGAAGTATAATCTGAAGTAGAGTAGTGTAGTGATCTGTTATTGTAGTTTTGATAGGTAAAATATCTTAATTCAAATTAGGATCTTTGGCTTTGATGAAAATATAATGTAGACAGGTTTTACTACTACCATGCACTCTGGTAGGTGCATTTATTGTTGAGATGTACCCAAATTCATTCAAAGTGTTTAAGTATTCAGTTGTATCCCTGTCATCTGGTTAACACAAATCGATATTAATATCTCCCAAAAACAGAGACACATCTGTGTTTTCGTGATGGTTCTCAAAAAATTTCTAAAAATTGGTATTGGACTCCTGAGGGCTGGAGTTTGGTGATCTACATACCTATATAAAGTTGTAATGACGAATGTATTTTCCATGCCTAGATCAAGTTTGATTTGAAGCGCCTTCAGCTCATTGAAATTCTCAATTGTTTCGTAACTGAAGTTGAAACACCATTTGATATATGCAACTACCCCATCAATCTGGTTATAACGGCTTTCATATCAATTTATGTGAAAAAGGCTTTGATCGATCACATCTCTAGTTGCGCTTAAAATTATGCAGTCAAAATCGGTATTAAAATTTTGTAACATTAATAAAAATTCATCTAAGTTTTTATAAATGCTACGGATATTCATTTACAAGATCTAAAATTTTTTGAGTTTTTATTGATATCAAGGATTTGACTGCATTCTTCAGTGGTATCTATGCTATAAGTGTCAACATGATCAATTTTGAAGTCCCTTATATACTGATCCATTATTAAAAAAGATGATAAAAAGGTTTAAAAAATTGTTCGATACATTCACGTTAATTAATGAAAATTTTGCAAAAAAGTCTATGATCTTGTACTGTTCTTTGGACGTTTTGTCTTTGTTGGCAAGTAATTGGCTAATTGATCTTAATATTGCCTTCTGTTAATATGTTATTCGGTATAATTTTGTCTTGTTTTACCTTGGTTGATTCCTGAATTACTGAATTATCTGGTATTGTACCCGGGCCTTTTGCAGTTTTTGGAGTCGCAGGGCAACTGTTTGGATTTGTTGTTGCCTTTATTTCCAGTTCTTCATCTTTCCTTATGGCATGTATCTCTGCTTGGAATACTGTGGTGTTGTTACCAAGTGGGACTATTACGATCCTTTTTGGCCTCACCCCGTATATTCCTGCTCCTGTTCCTTCATCTGTTTTTGAACCATCTGTGTACCAGATAATGTTTCCAGATGATAGAGATTCTACTCCCGAGTCCCATTCGTTCCACTTGAGCGGCGTTTTGAATGTTTTTTAGTACGAGTATTATGGTGGTATGTAGTCTGATATCATTTCCAGTTCGGTAATGTTGACTTCATGGATGATTTTGGTGTGCCCAGTTTGTGGTTGGGTTATCCAATTACCTGTTTGTTTAAGTATGCTTGCACTCTTCCTCGCCTCTCCCAGGAATGTGATGTCTAAAAGTGGGAGGTTTAGGATATCATACCACTCGTGATACACAGACAGGCGAGCCTCTATATTTCACCAAGGATGATTTTCGACTGTCTCTGTTTCATCTTGGGCCACCACAAAAGTGAATCATATTGATATATATTGATATGCATTTTCTGTAATACCCAGTATAAGGGATATAAGTTAGTGTTAAATAGAAATACAACACTTCAAATCCCGCATCAAACCTATTACAATTTATCGATAAATACACAATACATACAGGGTGTTCATTTCAGGACTTCCCACCCCAATTATTTCGAAATGTGTGTATTTTTTTTAAAAATCCTGAGACACATCAACAAATGTATCGAAGGGGACAAGTTTTCATCAGAAAATGGACCCCTTTCATCACCTGCAAGGGGGAGCTACCAACGTTAAAATCTTAAATGCGAAGGGGCATCGAATAATACCTCATTTTAAAGGTATTTTTAATCTCTACACGTCGGTGTTTCTTTTTTTCAAATTGACCGATTCATTGTCGAGATATTTAGGAAAATCTGTTTGCTCCTCCGTACAATTGAAATAAAAACTGTAACTGTTTATTCTCATTCCTCTTACTTCAAACCTAAATCACATTATTTTATACTACTGTCACTTTAATAATTGCTTAAAATGTTGTCCACTATTGCCCAAACAATGGTATAACCGCTGTTCAAATGCGTTGCGCACATTTTCAAACACTTCTGTTCGAAGTGCTCGACATTCTGCAGAAATCCTTTGTTGAAGCTCTTGTAAATTTTGCGACAGGGGGGTGTAAACAACTGATTTTGGATGTCCCCATAAATATAATCACATGGTGCTAGATCCGGGGACCTGGGTGGCCACTCTATAGGTCCTCTTCGCACTATCCATTTACCGGGAAATACGTTGTCTAACCATTGTCGGACCGGAAGCACATAATGGGGGGGGGGGGTGCTCCATCTTGTTGTAAATGTTACTCATTTTCGTTAAGAAAGGTGTTTCCATCTCTATCCAGTTGATTTTCAAGAGATTCAGTGATTAGCGAATTGATCGTATTTTCTAACATATTCAAGAACACCTCACCATTTAGATTCCCATTGATGAACAATGGACCAATAACTTGATTTCCTAGTATACCGGCCCATACATTTAGTTTTTGGAGATACTGGGTATGACCTTCGACAAACACATGGTCATTTTCATTGTTCCAATATCTGCAATTATGTTTATTTACAAATCCATTCAAATAAAAAGAACACTCATCAGAGAAGCAGATACTTTTTTAAAATTCCATATTGTTATTGATAATTGTTGTCATTTGTTCACAAAACTCAATTCGTCTGTCAAAGTCATCTTCACTCAACTCTTGACAAATTGTGAAGTTGATATGAATTAATAGTGAGTGCTTATTTAGTTTTGGTCAAAGTTTGGTGTTGTGTCATTATAGCAGCTTGCTAGTGGTGAGTTTTTGTTTTGATAATAACCAATCAGGAATCGAACTACAAAATCGAAAACACATCATATACATATCCAGTAGCCAATCAAGAGCCGAACTACAAAATCGAAAACATGATGTTTTCATTTATCAACACAAAAATTTCAACCAATCATAACACGCTATTGTAGCATAAGTGAAATAATCCGGGAAATGCCGTTTTGTGACAGCATTTTCGCTCTATAGCGAAATTATTGAAAAAAACGGTTGCTCTCCACTGCTTTTGTTTGCAAACAAACCTATTCTAGCATGATGGAAAGTATAGACAATACAGCCAGCCATAGCCACCTGAGAATCTGCGATGGAGCAATGGTTAGAGTTTGTCGATTTTAGTCATTGTAATCCGAAGGTCCCGGGTTCAGATCCTGGCATGTGCAATTTTTTTTTCAAGAACCTCATTTTACTTTTTTCTTGTTAGAGATTTGAATTATTGGATATAAGGATAGCTAATACATTTCGGATTGCTATTGAATGATTTTCTTATAATGTCATGTGCTTTGAATAAAGTGTCAATCATTTTTATTTAAGAGCTGCGCTTGTAGAAAAAGTAATGTGTGTTTTCCGAGCACAAAGTGTCATTGTCGCTCTCCAAAGATTACCACTCTCTTTGTCGAGCGACAATCAATCACTTTGCGCTATTAATACACAAATAGCTAATCTTATCAATCAAGATAAGGGACTACCTATCATACAATTTATAAAATTGACAATAACAATATACCTACCTGGAAATACCAAAACATAGCTACTACTTATTTGAATTAAATTTAACAAAGGGGAACTGTTCAGGTTTGAAAGTTGAATTTTTCGATTCAATAATTTCCAAGAATTCTAAATAATTAAGCCCTTATTTTCCAAATGACGAATTTCGAAGTTTTCATCGAAGTCATGGCCTTCTTCCAAAATATAATTGGCATTAATGAGTGTGTTTTATTTATTAGTGTCATAATTATTGATTTTCATCAAGTAACGGCCACGTCAGTCCAAACATTTTTAATACATTGCTTCATCACACAACTGGTAACTATGGTAAACAATTCAATATGTTTTTTATTTTCTTCAACCAGTACACTTTTAGAGTGCACATTTTAAGGAATTCTTAAAGTGACAGTAGTGTAAAATATTGTAATTTAGGTTTGAAGTAAAAGGAATGAGAATAAACAGTTACAGTTTTTATTGCAATGGTACGGAGGAGCAAACAGATTTTCCTAAATATCTCGACTCCGGATCGATCAATTTAAAAAAAAAGGAACACCGACGTGTAGAGATTAAAAAGACCTTTAAAATGAGGTATCACTCGATACCCCTTCGCATTTTAGATTTTGAAGTTCCCCTTGAAGGGGATGAAAGGGGGCGCGTTCATTTTCTGATGAAAACTTGTCCCCTTCGATATATTTGTTGATGTGTCTCAGGATTTTTTTAGAAAATACACACATTTCGAGAAAATTAAGGTGGGAAGTCCAGAAATGAACACCCTGTATGTAATTCTGGGTCTTATGACCGCGGTGTGAAGCCAGTGCACGACTTTCGGTTTCAGTCCCCATGTTTTTCCAAAAGCTCTTCTGCACATCATGAACGATGCTTTGCTTTTGTTGACTACATGTTGTAGATGCATGTTCCAGGTTAGTTTCTTGTCCAAGAACAGCCCTAAATATTTGACATGATTAGCAACTTGTAGTGTTGCGCCAAAGAATTTGGGTGACTTTAAGTCCGCCTGAATCCTTTTGCGTGTAAAGGAAATGAGTGTGTTTTTGCTGGGGTCTGCCCTCAGTCCTTCTCCTTTGCACCATTCCTCTACGGTCCTCAGTGCATTTTGCATTAGCTCAGAGGTAATTTGGGCATTTTTTTCCTGTACGAGGACTACTATATCGTCCGCATAACCTTGGGAGTAGAACACTGATTGTTTGAAGATTCCAGAAGTTCGTCTACTACCATGTCCCACAGTAGGGGGGATAGTATCCCTCCCTGTGGGGTTCCTCTGGCAATTTCAAGCTTCGCGGAGTCTTCAAACATGTTGGTATGGGCCTGTTGATTTTGGAGCATTGACTTTATCCACCTGCAGGTGGTTTCATCAACGCTTCTCCTCCTGGCCGCTGATACCACACTTTCGAAGGAAGTATTGTCAAAGGCTCCTTCGATGTCTAGAAAAGTGCATGGTGCTATTTCTTTTTTCGCCAGAGTGTCTTCCAGCCTTGACACCAATTGGTTCAAGGCCGTCTCGCACGATTTCCTCGTTAGAAAGGTATGCTGGTTTATATGTAATGGGCGGTCCATGAGAGCTGCCTCCCAAATGTCCCTGTCTATCAGTTTTTTTAGTACTTTCATGAGAAAGAATGATAGGCTCATTGGTCTGTAATCCCTGGCCTGGTCGTATGAGTTTTGGCCAGGTTTCGGAATGAAGACCACGTTCACAGATTTCCAGGTTTGTGGTATCCAGCCAAGTGCTAGACTCATCCTGTACAGTCTGCATAGTTCTGGTGCTAGATCTTCAATTCCCTGCTGTAGTAGGACAGGAAATATTCCATCTAGTCCAGGCGATTTATATGGGCTGGTTTAATAAAAAATCCTGTCACTAAAGATGTATCCATCCCATTAGAAGAATTATACAACTTCTCATATTTTTGTATTCCAGAATTCCAATTCGAGGACCACCATCAGGATAGCGGAAACTGTAAAAAAATATCAACTGAACTTTATATTAAATTGCCGTTGTTCACGATATGAGATATCATTGTTCAAGTGGATTATCTGACGTTTCGGCTCTTGGTCTCCATCGGCAAATTGATTTTTCGTATAGGCGCAATATTGGATTGGCACAATTGCAACATATTTTTGATATAAAGCCATAGTTCCATATTATTATCCACAAGATGTCACTCAAATCGTTTAGCATTCAAGGCTTCAATTTCAATTATTAATTTTTTTATTAAACTCCAATTTAAATATCATCGACAATAGCACCAAATGAAGCAAAACAGTCCGACAGGTGATATGTGTTATTTGATAGAGTTCACGCGCAACTAGAAATGTTATTTTCCCGAAATAATTGAAATTCTGAGATAGCAAAGTATTACATTTCAAACATCGTTTGATTCAGAATTAGAAACTATTTCAATTTGTTGAAATCCGATATTTATTTATTTATCGAAGTCATATAGGATGCTCATTTAGCATACTGAAAAAAGGGTTTTTTTCCTTGCGCTGATGTCATTATAGCTGCCTATTCACATTTCAAAATTAAATAATATGTTGTTGACATTTCTCTAGAAATCTCAAATTGTTTGAATATTTCCTTACCAACTACGCTTGTTTTGTGGCAATTTCTGAGTATATTTGTACCATAAATATTCCAATTAATAATACATATTTTTGTTTCTTCATCATTAAAAATAAATGTTTCTCAACAATCTGTGGCTTTCAGGCATTGAAAAATATCGTTCATTGCTCGTCCATAAATGCTTTTTCCGTGCTTGCACGACTCCAACGTCTCCAACGGGAACAAGTCGCGCACGCACGGAAAAGGCCTATTTTCTGAACTCGTAATGAAATATAATATACAGGGTGGGGCACCGAAAACGAAACAGATTGAATATCTTCAAAACGCATGTGTTTTGGAAAAAATGCAAACACACGTCGATTTTTCATTCAAGGGAGACATCTTCCTATCATAACCTCAACTGTCATACCTGTCCCCCCACCCCTTGGTCATCATCACCCAAACAAGTTGAATAGGGAAAGTAGTAAGTGAGACACATCATTACAAAGGTAATTTCATAAGAAATTCAGCAATATCAATTTATACTACATAACTTCTTATTTTGGCGACCTCTTGCTGGAAAAAAACTGTTCCGGATTCCAAATTATGATAGTTCATTTGCAAGCTAATTTGATATAAATTCGGTGACAATGCATTATAGAATTTTTCTAAAGGAAAAAACAAAATGGCGGCTCCAATATGATGGACAAGATTAGCAATTATGGTCCGATTCGATTCAAAATTGATATGTGGTGGTTTTCAGGGTCGGAAATTATGATTTGTTTATCGATGCAGAAAACAAGATGATGGCTCCAAGATGGCGGATGAAATTTATAATTATGGTCCGATTCGAATCAAAATTAGTATGTGGGGATTTTCAGGGTCAGAAATTATGATTATTTTGTTAATGCAAAAAACCAAGATGGCGGGCGAAATTTGTAATTGTGTTTCGAATCGATTCAAAATTGGCCTATGGGGATTTCAAAAGTTTCGAGTATGACTAAAATGAATGAATTGAATTGATAAGAAGAAGCTTTCATACAGATGCGCTAAAAAGTAGGTAGTATTTTTTTTGGATGTGTGACCTAGGTTATTCTGTGCGTAACAGAATCAGAATTTTACCTCGCACATATACCTATTTTGCACTATCGGCAAGCTTTTACTTCTGTTACGCACAGAATAACCTACGTCCCACATCTAAAAACATATTCTTTTCTTTTCATTGCATTTGTATAAAAGCTTTTTTATCAATTTTACTCATTTATTTTTCATTTTGAAAATCTGTACCTAAAACCCCCACAATCCAATTTTGAACAAATCGGACCATTACTACAAATATCATCTGCCATACTGGAGTTGCCATTTTGTTGTTTTTTTCTTTCAACAAAAATTCCATAATACATTTTCATCGCAATTAAATAACCTACCAAAATTCAAGGTGATCGGACAACTAGAAGTGGGTCAAAATTCAGCTGAAAGATTTTTCCCACACATATATACATACTTATTAACAGTGTATCGAAATGTAAAACATTGCGTTCCTTTTATAATTTCCATCTGAAATTATATCATAATTAAATAGATTTGACATCTGATTGAGATAGTTCATTCCGAACATCTCATTTAGATAGTTTGTTCCGATGTACCTTATTGTTCTGTGATGTGAAATGCAACATTACTACATTGGTAACACTGCAAATAGAAAGAGCGAGAGGGAAGGGATATCCTTCTTGGAGGCCCTTCATCGACCCTTTCTGAAGCGAGCATTGAAGGCGTTTGGGTGTTTTCAGTTTTCCTTCGGGAAATGTACTGATTTTCAACAACGAAGAAATGAAAGGTCGTATATTTTATAACGATTAATTTGGATTCGATTATTTGATCGAATCGATCTACCTACATATCGACTTTCTCTTTGGCAGATTTTTCTTTAAATGTATTAAATTCATTTTGGCGACTTGGTTCACGTCTCTGGTGAAACAAAGATGGCCACATGAGCGTCACTCATAAATATTTTCGAAATTTTCAATCTTAAATAATTTAATATAATCCTGATACCTTATTAACATTTGAATAACGTTTCGTATCGTCTTTTGACTAGTCGGTCCGAGAATGTCAAAATTTAACCAGTCCATAACATAACCTCTAAAAGTGATGATTCATATGTTTTGATGATTTCGATTAAATTTATTATATCTCGACTTTAAATATCAATTAGACCTGTTTCTGTTCCTGCTTTATGATTTTCAGTTATACAAGTTATTCCACAAGTTTTCCTGTAACGCTCAGAGAATACTAACCTGCTAGAAGTGTGAACAGTGAATAGGAGCTAAAGGCACTCCTCCTGAACCTGGTTGGTGATCTGTACAAGGACTGGTCTGGTAGCTAGGAGCACGGAATTCGTGGGTGAGTCATTGCTTTCACTTAATTTAAATTACAATTTGTAGAAGCTAGACTCACTCATGATTCTCCGAACACTAGGTTCGATCTATTCTGGATCACTCACTAGCCACGTTAAGATGGAAAGGCCTAACCAAAGAGAAAATCTATTGTCTTAACAACCTTTCATTTGCTTTGTGAAATTTGATGTCGAAGTACTCTTTCAGTACTCTCTCTCTTTCTCCTCAGTCAGAAAAAAACTCAAACCAACCATCTGCTTGCGTTGCAAATTTGTTAACGAGGAACTTTCTCAGTACACTATCTTTCTCCTCAGTCTGGAGACATATCTTTGATTTATACTTGTCGAGGAAATTTCTCGTTACAATTTATCTGTACTCTTTATCATTACGCTTTATCGTTACACTTTCTCTTTCTCCTCAGTCTCAGAAATTCCATAATTATTTATCTTTATCGATAAGAAATATCAATAATTTGATATTCTTTTGCTAGTCTGAATGACTGTTCAAATTTGAATATTTTATTCTTTAGTTTATGAAAACAATATTTCATGATAATTATTTTTCTCATGCTCGCTTGAGATTGGCCTTCTCTAATTTTGTATGAGAAGATTCTAAATTTAATCTTCATCGTAAATTCTTGTGCTTCACACAATTTTAATCTTTAACACATTGTTTAACTCAGCAAATCTTTAACATGTTATTTTTTTAGACAAATGTAATTTTTGTAAAATTATAATATTTCATCATTTCTGTAAAAACCTTTAGTATTTAATCTGTAAGTTGATTTTTCCCTGATTATTCTTATCGCATTTGTCAATTTGAGACAAGGTACTGGTTTGTTTTTATTTTCTTCACAGTGTAACCTCAGCATTCAAACATCTGAGCTTTAGGAAAGACTTCAATATACCAGATAAGCTACTACAAACTGTATCCAGCTAGTAGAGCAGCCACTGTCTCGAGACACCCTACAAGGCTCCTACATCCAACGTTGAAGTAGAGCTCTGGAGTAAGTCTTCCTACACCATCGCAAACACTGATCATAAAAGTAAACAAAACAGATATTTGTAAGCGATTATTTGCCAAATTTGTAAACTCAAATCTTTTCAATCATACTTTTGTAGAAATTCAAACCTCAATTGTTTAAATAATTTTCTTTATTGTATCCAAATTTAGAAACAAATTGTAAATATAGTGTTTTCAGAATTTTTTTGTTTTACTGTTGAGAAGCATAAAGTACATCCTTTGACAAAATCCGTGTTTTTGGTATTTTCATAAAAAAGAACCATATAGTTACCTTGTATCTTTACTTTCTTTAATTTCGAGTATCTAATTTTTGTCAAAGGATCTATCTATTAAACTGGCAGATAACGAAACCCACGACCTCCCGTACCAATCTGAGCAGCTCACAGGCACTGCTGTATACAATGAGCAAGTAGCTATCTAAAAAGCAATTTATAGTGTTACAACAGGGCAAGTTGAATGAAAGCTTTTGAACAAAAAAAATTGAATATTGCATAAACTAAAAAAATTGGAAAACCTTGCATAAATTCAAATCCAATTATTCCAAACTACAATAATCCACAGTGGATGCTCAAAGTATTCGCCATGAACTGCCATACATGAGTATAAGTTAGTCTCGAAACGCTGTCCGACGTTTTTTGAGCAATTTATACAAAATTTTACAATTTGTATTTCGTACAATGTTAGTTTTTCAATTTTTGTTATGTTTTCGTGAATTGCTCACATTAGCTTTCAAATCAAATTTCATAAGTTGGTGTATAAAACAGTTGTTTCTCCCGCAATTGAGCGCCAAAATAAATAGCTAGGTAGCGAACACTCACATGTCTGAATTCCTTATGGAAAAACCTTTTCAATGCTGTGTCACACTTAGTATTTTCCCCATTCAAATTGTATGAGTGAATAAGGGGTGGGGAGAGTGGTATGATACGAAGATGTCTCCTTGGATTTAACATCAACGTGTTTTTGTATGTTTTCCACAACACATGTATTTTGAAGAATTCGTTTCCGGTGCCGGGTTGAATCAAACCATAACTACAAATTTCGCCCGCCATCTTGTTTTTTGGATCGACATAAAAATCATAAATTCCGAACCTGAAAATCCCCACATACAAATTTTGATTCAAATCGGGCCATAATTACAAATTTCATCCGCCTTCTTGGAGCCACCATATTGTTTTTTTGCATTGACAAACAAATCATAATTTTCGCCTGAAAACCACCACATTTCAATTTTGAATCGAATCAGACGATAATTGCAAATCTTTTCGTCCATTTTGGAGCCGCCATTTTGTTTTTTCCCTCAGAAAAATTCCATAATGCATTGTCACCGAATTAATGTCAAATTAGCTTGCAAATGAAGTATCATAATTTGGAATACGGAACAGTTGTTTTTCGAAAGTTGACATGGCTGAATTCCTTATGAAATTGTCTTCTAAATGATGTGTCACACTCACTACTTTCCCTATTCAAATTGTTTGGGTGATAGTGATGATGGGGTGGGAGGAGGAGTATGACAGTTGAGGTTATGATAGGAAGATGTCCCCCTTTGATTAAAAATCGATATGTTTTTTCATTTATCTCACAACACATGTGTTTTGAATATATTTGATCTGTTTCGTTTTTGGTGCCCCACCCTGTATATTACAGTTTGTTGTTCAACCTAGTTATATTCTAAGAAATTTTTTATGTCATGTCAGTTATGAATGATATTTTCGGGGGTAATACCACGAGTGCTCGCAATACTACCGATAGTAATTCTGTCAGAAATCAGCGAGATCAAATTGCTTGGTAACACCACTAGTCCTTTAGGACGAGTGGTGTTACCTCAAAGCAATTTGATCGAGTTTAAGTATTCTGACAGAATTATAGATAGTATTGTCAGCACGAGTAGTATTTATTGAGATAATTTCACGAACCAACAAAGTAAAAATAGTTTCATTGTCGTGAATTCATCAATAATTAGATATTGCCTGATTGACATGAAGTCTGTCAGACTGACATTCATATCAGCAGCAAGATGATATTCTATTCTCCGTTGTTGTTTGGATACGTGGTTGCCATGACAAAGTGGTATTATCGGCTCTAAAGTAAGGAACTGCGTATTATCGAGGCATACGTCCCTTACTAATATTGCAGTAAAGGAGGGTTTCATACGGCGAGTGAAATTATCGATAACATTTTAGGGGAGTCGATCAAGTCATTCAGAATTTTGAATAAAAACATGTCGTATTGCTCTCGACGAGCCTCTGGTGTGATCATTTGAAATTTGTTTTTCAGGAAGGTTGTACTGATTGTGATGTTGTATTCCCCATTATTCCTATATTCCAGATATCTAAAAAACTTATTTTGTGCGATTTCTAATCTATACTCTATTCCAAATAAGAATACAGTGCTGGAAGCTCGAGCTTCACGCTAATTGGATGAAATTCAAGCCAGTATCACATAGAGCAATAACATATGTAATCCAGTTATATTTGTTTTGGTACATTTACACTTCTGACTTCTGCCAATATCACGGACCTCAAAAAAGTAATGTCAAAGCAAACCGTCAGCCCGTCAGGGCGAAATAGAAACCAAATTGACGTAGGTAATTTATCGATTTGTAAATCAACGAGTAAATGTGGTGGAACAGATTTTTCCATAGTTCGAGGTGTTGGCGAGTTTGGTGGATAATTTTTGGTGAGGTTATGTTTAGGTATGACCGTACAAATCTATTTCCTTTCTGGGGTTTCTAAAAGAGATTGTTAGTAGATCTGTACAATTACATCCCACAGAAGAAATGAAAGAGATATAATCGTAGGTCCCAATTCGTATTACTCAGCTCTTCTAATGAATTAGGACATTGGTGGACTGACGGAGGAGAGTTGACGGATGAAAAATAAATAGGAAACTGAGATATTTATTTTGTAACCGTAAAAAAAATATTTTCGTCAAATCATTAATAAGACGTACCTACCTGTTATTATTCGAGAAAGCTGCAGTCCGAAAGTATAGTAACTTTTTCAAATTTAGCGCTTTCCTTGGCCGCAACAAAAATCTAGCTGTGTGAGTTTTCCTCACTGATCATGGCGCCACCTACTGTATTCTTAGTTAGAATGGAGTATAGTTTTGTATATAGTGTATTGTGGACGCCAGATGACATTTGCAAAATTCAGTTTGCTGTATACAAAGTGTAGAATTAGATTTTCATAGCAATAATGGAAGTAAAGTTTCTGCATTGTTTGAGAATGAATCCTAATGTTCTATCGCATTTTGATACTTCCGAGAACTAGAGTTTTTGTCCAATACCACACCTAGGTATTTTAATTCGTTAACTTCTTTTAGGATAATATTATCAAAATGGTAATCGAATGAGTAGCTGTTAGATTCAATTCAATACCCGTCGTGGTCTTAGCCAGGGGAGTAGTTGTTTTCTGACAGGTTCTTGCCATAATAAGCCTACATAGTTAGGTGTTTATGGGAGTAAAGGGTTCATCATCGGTCGGTAACGACTGTTCGTTAGCGAATGAGAAAGTGTTGTGGTTTCGAATGAAATAAATGAAAACATATTTATCTGAATTCAAATGAAGTTTGTTGATTTGACAGAAGTTAAAAAATCTGTTCAAATCATTTTGGATAAGAAAACAGTCAGTTACACTATTTACTTGAGAGAATATTTTGAGATCGTCTGCGTATATAATTTGAAAGCAAGATTTTATGTTGTTATATATATGATAAAAAGAACGGGTCCCAAATATGATCCCTGGGGTACACCAGAGGTTACAACATATGGGGTCGATTGATGTTCATCGATTGTTATAATTTGTGTTCTATTATAGATATATGAGGCGAACCAGCGGTGCAGGTCTCCATGCACACGGACCTCAGCTAACTTAGATAACAATATGTTGTGAATTATTTCGTCGAATGCTTTACTGAAATCGGTGTACACGGAATCTACTTGGATCTGGCAGTCCATCGCATTCATTACCTATTCGGTATACAAAACTAAATTTGTCTCTAAGGATCTCTTGAAAAAAACATGCTGTTACTGTATAATGTATTTTTTACGAAAATTATGAGTATATCGTGAAGTATGAGCTTATGGACTTTACTTAGAATATTCAGTTTGCAGATGGGACGGTAGTTGGCAAGGTCATTTATATTACCATTTTTGTAAATTGGTACTACATTTTCCATTTTTCTGGAAAAGTGCGTTCTTCGAATGATTGATTCATTGGTGATCATAGCTAACGGCACACATATACTTGCTGAACATTTTTTTATGAAAAATGATGATGATCTGTCTGGGCCATTACCTTTGTTTTCATCTGAAGATGAAAGAATGTTTTCAATTTGTTTATCAGACACGGTTATTTTACTTATTGAGCATGTATTATTTTCTGTCTGTATGTGTGTGTTTGTTCATATGACTGAAAAACACTTTCGAAAAATTTTGAGAAGAAAGGTCACTCAGCTTATGTTTGGAATATCATCTGCCCCAGGAATTTTTCAAAAGAGTTTGGAAAAAATGTTGCTACCTTATCAAGGTACAGTTAATTTCATTGATGAAATCCTAATTTGTGGAACAAGTGAAGAAGAACATGATCTCAGGGTTAGAAACACATTGAATATTTTGCGTGCGAATCATATGTACTTCTCAATACGAGTAAATGCATTTTCAAAATAACCAAAGTTCGATTCCTTGGACACAGATTGTCCCCAGAGGAAGTCAGACCGTTGGAAAGTTACTTAAGCGTAATACAATCTTTTCGAGCAACAAAAACAATAGAAGAAGTTCATAGTTTTTTGGGTTTGGTCAATTTAGTCGGTAAATGGATTCCAAACCTCGCGACTCTAACAGACCCATTGAGAAAATTATTGCGGATGAAATTAGGTAAGCACGCAAACATTATAAAATACTAGGACCCTAGCGATATAACCCAATTAGTTGCAGACGCAAGTCCGGAGGGTCTTGGAGCAGTACTCATACAGTTTGATAACGAAGGACCCAGAATCATCGAGTACGGAAACAAAAGTCTCACAGATTGTGAAAGAAGGTATTGCCACACAGAAAACAAACTCTCGCTTTGGTATGGGAAGTAGAACATTTTAGTATCTATTTATATGGTGAAGATGAATCTGAACTGGATACAGAACACAAACCGCTTGAAGTTATTTTCGCACCCAGATCTCGCCCGTGTACAAGAATCGAAAGATGGGTTTTACGATTACAATCCTTCAAGTTCAAAATCATCTACAAGCCGGGTAAAACAAACATTGCCCACCCTTTATCCCGATTGTTCTAACCTAATTCTAGCACATCTTTCGAGGAATACGATCAGGTTAACCAAATTGTTGAACTGACTCGCCCCGTAGCAGTAACGATGCAGGAAATACAAGAATCATCACAAACTGATGAAGAGGTATTGGAACTCAAAGAGGGCATCCAAAAAAACAACTGATCTGATTCCGTCAAGCGGTGCCAAATTTTCCAGGAGGAATTTTGTCTATGTGGAGATATTCTCCTAGGGGTACAAGAATAGTGATACCAAAGAACTTGCGACAGGGTGTACTAGATGCAGCACATGAAGGTTATCCAGGAATAGTGGCTATGAAGGGTAGACTCAGAACGAAAGTATGATGGCCAAAGATAAATGAATATGCTGAAAAGATCGTGAAAACATGCAAAGGGTGCCTCTTAGTTTCAACACCAACTATCCCTCACCCAATGAAAAGAAGGCAACTGCCAACAGGACTTTGGATGGACGTAGCCATGGACTTCATGGGTCATTTGCCTACAGGAGAACATTTGTTCGTTATAGTCGACTATTTTAGTCGATACAAAGAAATAAAGATAATGAGAAGCATCACTTCCACGAGCACAATTAATATCTTGCAATATATATTTTCAAGATTGGGATTTCCCATGACTATCATGTTATGTTATATTATGTTATGTCAGGTTGTGGAACAAATGTATCAATTTTCTTGTTATTTTCACATATAATTTATACTAGAAACAGGAAGAGATGTACTGTATGACTCCATATACTTGATTAGTAATGAAGATTTGGTAGTCCATTACATAAACGACAGGTATCATCGATGACTGGGAAGTCAGTAGATGTGAGACGCTAGTGGAGTCGAGATCGAAATGTTTTATTTCTATTTCTCAACCAACAAACAGTGAACGTTACAGTCACCTAACCAAGTGGTTATTTGAGTAAATAATACCAGAGCGCCCTCTGGAAAATCAGAGAATTTTCAAGTCATCTCTGAATGGGCAGCAGCAGAGTCCCTATTGGTCTGTCGAGGAGCAAAACGTGCGGATCCCAAAAATCGGAGATTTGTCAGAAAAACGTATAGATACAACTGCAACAACCCCATCAACCGGAGCCATAAGGTAACCCTTCTATTCTAAACTCCATACTTCAGATGAAAAGGGCCTACTCAATCTTTGAGTGCTGTGAAAGAGTGCATCCAGGTTAATGGCTTAGTGTTTGGGATCTACAAATGTGCAACCCTTTATCTCAAAAGAAAACGATGCGGGGATTACCGAGAAGACATCCAGCTGGTAAATGGAAGCGTCCTACTTCATCCAGATGTCAGAGAGACGTATACTCCCTTGGGAGTGGAACACCACTCTCGAGAAGTTATAACTTTCAGAAACTTACTCCGTGGCAAGTATTACCACAAACTCCTACAGATCTGGTCGGGGAAGAACAGAGTTAAGGTCACAAATGAGCTTGCGCAATATATTTTCTAGTTTGCAGTGTCTTTTAAACAGAATGGGATTGAATGGAGCCTGCAAAGTCATCAAACCCTCCTCTGCATGGTCCATGACCAAGAAAAGACAGGGATAAGAGCGTTTCTTTTCAAAGCATCAGCTTGTGCAGCTGATGAACTTAGTCTCATTTTTGACACCAAACGACGTGACCTGAACTCTGTTGTCACCAAGTTGGAACCCATTTGGAAATATCCCATACATAGGCCACGGAAAATGCAGTTCTGCTCAAGAACGTCGAAAACCTACGCCTTTCTGAGCTGAAGTCGGACACCGAGTGATTTATAATGGCATATCAGGATGGTGTCTTCAACACCTTGGTCTACCGTAGCCGCGTGATGGGAATAGTGGTACCTGATGGCGTCTGATCTATGTATTTGCGGTCAGAATGTCAGAAAGATGCGGTCACCCGTACGGTATGGACGAGATATTGGTGTTGCCTTACGCTCCATGGGATATTTTAAGTTCGTTATGGAGAATGAGAAGTGCCTGATCTATTAGAAATACTCCTGTTAAAACTCATAACGTAAGAAAAGACGAGAAGAAATAGAGGATGTATCGAGATTTCCTCTTCGAACTCCGCAGGCTCTACCCAGACCATTCTGAGGGAAGTTTTAATAATAGGGTATCTTACCAGTATAATGCATTCGCTACTATCTAATCTGCAAATCATACCGGCATGTCGCAAGATGACAGAAATCATAGCGGACGTCTATCATCCTTGATAAATTGGTTATGGTTGTCGCGGCCAAAATTTTAATAATAAATATTCTTTTTCTGGTTTAAATGCCGTCCTTCTATGGAATTGCTTCCCAACGTTTTGTGCGATCGCTCGCTTTTTCAGAAGTTCGTCTACCTCAGAGGTTGGTCAAGAACTGAGTTCATTAACAGGATACAATTTTACACAATTGCCTGCTAAACACATAACTGAAGCTATTGACAAATATTTGTTCAGTCTATTGATGTAGGTATCACCCTCTTACTCAGTTAACCAAAAAGATTAATTCAATTACATGATGATTGATTTTTTAAATTTCTGTCGTTCACTTGTAGTAATGCGTAAATGCACAGGTGAATACTTTCCAGTTGTCATGACATATCTGAGATAAAGAAGACATTTATATAGGTCTATATTGTCTGGTAACTTTTAATCCAAAACAGTCATGAATTAGGGGTTATATAATCGCTCACATACCCACATCCGTAATACGACCCCTATATTTGGAGTTTTCCAAAAAGAAGTCAATATTACAACAAATATGCTACAAAAGAAACTTAAAACTGAGTCAACTGACTTTCATGAAACAAGAATGAGTCGCTCTTATTAATATTTCTGAAAGGAAAAGTAGGATATACCTGATGGTTCAAACCGATAAAAAGAAAAAAATTTAATTGTTGTGCTACCTATCTATGATAACCTCTATAGTGAAGATATTGAGCTTGAACATATTTTTTCAATGAGCAGAATTTTTCAAAGGTTGATTATTTTGTTACAAAGGGACATATTATGAATAGAATAGTTGAAAATTGTTGTTTGTTAATATCCGGCAAATAGCAAATATTCATGTCAACACGAAAAATGCATGATACGCCTATGACAAAGACACACATCAAACACAACTCAGTCTGCGCTTTATCAGTTACTGTTAATAGCTTGGTGAAGAATACCAATATGCACTTCAATAGACAGACAACGAAGAAATCAACACTGCCGTATGTAGGTAATCTTTTTCTCGAAATCAATTCATGAGTATGATTTTGCTGTGAGTCACATGGTACTGTCTTTCGAGTACTTGATACATAGTTTAATGATATTTTCTTAGTTTGAATTTGTTGGTCATGGAATTAACTTCACTGTTCTGCAACTATAACAATAAAATAACTTGGCAGTTATGTATGTGTGTGTGTTTGGAATGTACGCCTTTTTAGAGGAATTCGTGATTGTCGAACCGATGATATGGACACAGATGATACCAGAAGAAAGTGTTTTGGAAGACAAGTCGCAACGAGAATACTGTAATCCATCTGATACAAAAAATCAGACTACTTCAGCAAAGGAATAGTTTCAAGCTGAACGGACGATTCACAATAAGCAAGTCACCGCTCCACACTGTGAGCAAATCAAGACTACATCAAAATACTCAACTCATAAACTATAATGACTCTTACTTCGATATTTATACTAGAGACTGTTCGATGTTTAAGAAATAAAAGTAAAATAATAACTACATGTGAAATTCTCTTTTACCTACCAGACACACTTTGTAATATCGGTCGTTCCCTGATTAACTCTACACACTTTTTGACAACTCTAAAAAACTTTTCAATTATCTACTTCAGGATACCAATAATTTAAATAAAAAAAAAACATATTGAAAAGAGTTAAAGAGCTACTAAGGCATTCACTACACTTTGGATGAGTATTTTACTAAATGTAACCTCTTACGTGTATTCATTGTAGTATTCATTTTAGTTTATCTGTGAATTTTCATGTGTATTATAATGCATTTATAGCTTATTTAAAGTGAATAGTATAGTTTACCGATGTGATTCAACAATTGGAATATTTTGACTTTTTTACTTCAGCAATTTAATTTATTTTTTCATTATTTACCTATATTCTTGCTATGTCAACAAGAATCTAATTCTTCGCGCAATAAAGTATTTTTGATTGACATCTTGACAACACACGTGCTTTTCAACCAGGTATGTGGTCGTCTATAGATGGAAATATAACATGGAAACACTGTATCAGAACGCCGCCACTCCGAAATAATAACAATAACGAATCTCCCCCTTAGAACTCGGAGGCTACCCCTCACCAACAAACTACCGCAAAGGATAATGATATGCAGCTTCCATAACAACGTGTGTTGTACATATAGAAATGGCACCTCTATATCTTTTATTGCTCGGAGCTAACATGCGCCCGTGATAGAAGCGATTTTCGATTCGATATAACACCGTCCAGCTCTCGTCTCAATAGTGCCATCTACCAGTGTGAAATGATAGATACGACATGACAGTAAACAATCAAACTTGTTAAGGTGCGTTTCAATATTACGTCCGACGTGCGTCCGACGTCTAACTTTTCTTACGAAGCGTTCCGATATTAGAACGTCCTGTCCGAAAACTTCATTCCATCGTTTCAAAATTCTTGAGTAGAACGTCCGACCGTCAACTATTTACACCACGATTTAGGAGAGCGTTTCAAAATTCAATCCGAAAGATATCGCCCTACGAAACAACTATGACGTCATACATCGTCCGTTACCGGACGTCAGACGTTAAATTGAAACGCACCTTTACAATTAAAATGTCAACATTCGATAAATAGAGGACTTCGGATAATGATTCAGTGATGCCACCACACAACTTTTGACTTTAAAACTACTGGCACATTTTTCGGCACTTGTTCTCCATGTCAGGGTTCCTGGCACCCTCAGGAACCCCGTAATATGATTGAAATTGTTCATAACGACGGAAATATTGAGATTTTCCATAAAATACAAAACACTAGGGACTTTTATTTTGTTTAGGGATTTTTCCTTCAAAATGGCGCTAAATTCAAAACTAGAGCTAGAGTTTTGTTATTGAAAGAGGTATTTTGTAGTCTAGTGCCGGATAAAGCCACCGTGGGGTCTGTAGCACATGTGAACAAGAGGCCCTTGATTTGCATTAAGTATTAAAGTATAGAATATAAAATAAAACAGCACATTTACAAAAAGACTCCGTGATTTAATCCGAGCAAATTTGGAGATAACACTCGTCAAATCAATATTTCTAAGTTTATCACTTTCTATGTTCATTATATTGAGGTCATTCGAAGTTCTTGTCCCATTGTGCTCCTTAACACCTTTTTAAAACGCTTTAACGTTGAAAAAGAACATTCTGAGCTGTAGTTGGTGATTATCAAAATTAAGTGAATGTGAAACACTATTCCAACATTTGGGAAACACGATTCCAATGAATTTTATGTCAACTGTTTATAGACTTGAAGTTAGGCCACGTGCTTTTTCTTTCTGCTGTCAATATCAGCAGCCACATCTGTTTTCAGCAGCTTCACAAACTGCACCAGTTCATTGCCCAGACTGTCTTCCACATAGTCTAGGACATAATTGATGATAGTTCTTTTTAAAATCTTTTCTGCCAAAGTATTCCACTAGTCACTTGATGGTAAGCTTCCATGCATTTAGCTAATGCAGACAATTACAACAATAAAAACGTTGTCTGGGTGTTTGATGTTCTACAACTTCTTCGAGTGTAGTTGAGCCTTCTTTTATGAGGTCTGTGAGTAGAGCTGCTGCTGAAATGGCCGTACTTTGTATTTCGCTTGGGTTTTCTTGAAGTTGATTGCTGATATTCTTCACAGCCAATTAGGGCTTTGGCTTTTGCCTCTATATCTGAAAATTTGGATCGTATTGCTTGGAAGTAGCCTTGTAATGATTCCAGATTCTCAGACCCATTGGATCAGATATGGTGTATAAATAAATGATCGAAATGAACTAGCCATCAACCCCAGATGGATCTTGAAAGCACACTGCACATGAAAAATAAATTCAGCAACAATAATTATGTTTTTTCCTCTGCACTGAAGAACAACAAATCGTTATCACGAAGAATTATTCACTTGTTCGATTTATCCAAACAGACAATTCTCCAGTGCTACAGTGAAGTGGTTCAATTGTGATGGTTTGAACTGAGTTCGCAGGGTGTTGAAAGCGGTTTTAAGTAGACGAAGATGATAAGGAAAAGTAAAATGTTAGGTATTACTTTAGTTAGGTAACAATGACAGTGGTGTACATGAACTGAAAAATAAAGTAGGTATATTTCTGAGCGCATCCTACTTCATTCATTACAGGTGAGTTCTTAATGACAATTTGACCCGTTACAATTCTGCTGAAAGAATGTGGAAAACACCAGAGAAAAAACTCATGCTTCAACTAGAGGATGGAGAAAGTATGAAGAGCCATTAACATTTGATAAAATAGTGAAACAGCTGAAGTGTGCAGATGAAAGACTGGAGGAAGTACAGATTGTTAGGCATTTGTCGAATATGTAGCCATTATCATATGACAATAGTTTGACTACTAGAATTTAGAACGTTGTCTGAAGATCAACTAGTACTAGATTCAATTTGAAGTAGAATTTTTGATGAAGAAACTGAAATAAACAACAGACCAACAAGCACTGAAGTTTCTCGTAGTGCTGCTTTCTTTAATAAAAAAGAAGCTTTCTTTAATAAAAAAGAAATGTTTACTGAAACTAGAAAATTGAAATTCAACTTACAGATGTGAAGAAGCTAGAGGCCACACAATGGCTGAAGGCAAATACACAATTTCATTCAAGAACCAATACAGGAATCTCAAATGTAAAAATGTAATTCAGCCAGAACCAATGAGTATGTCACCCTCGTTGATGAGAGAAAAATTTGGAAAGTTTGTTTATTCTCTAAACAAAGGTAACCTGAATAATGAATTTTTTAACTAGCTTTTAAACAGCGGAGATGGGAGCGGGTCTTTAATTCTGGGTGAAGGTGGTTTCAAGGCTATAATTAATTTTCACAAGTTTAGCAAATATAATCTATAATGTGAATTCGTTGTTATATAAATCCGCAAGGGTTGAAAATCTGGTGAAATGACCTAACCACACATGCCCAAAAGAAGAAGAATATATTAAAAATATTTGTTTATGCCTGTGGCTGAAATTCCATTTGTTATAAAACTTAAGTGAATGGTGAATATGAAAAAGGTTATATTTATCGCAAATTGTACCTTAAGAATGATTTCAAAAGGCATTTCGAAACAATACTCCTTACACCCCGATATACACCTATGCAGATAACCTTATAAATGCTTTAAATACCTGATATGCATACCAAAGGTTCACAGATTACGGTAATTCAACATGTTGGGTGATTTCTCAGCAAGCAGATGAGCAATAAATCTTATATTACTAGCTAGCATAGGTTGAAACAATGATTTATACTCGATTATGTTTCTTTGTAGGTTGTAGACAGGCCCTCTGATGAGACTGACTTCCAGCTACCCCTAAGCGTACTTGGAAACTAGGAGCGGTCATAAAGAGCGCATGCAGGAATGGCACAAATGTTACCTTGTCACTAGGTTTGGTTACCCATCTAGTGTCTTCAACTTCCAGGTTATGAGTGGCTATGTCCTAACGTAGGATCTATCTTAAGGAACCTTCTCTATCTACTGGATGAATACTCTCTAACCGGACTACAAATGATCATGCAAAAGCGTAGGGTGTTCTTCATATAATCAAACCAATAGCTACTACGTTACTGACTACTACGTACACTGTTCGTTCAGGTGGTTCAGCGGAATGGGTTTTTTACGTGGTGAACCAACAAAAAGGCCTAAAATAATAGCATGATTACCTATGGAACTCTGTGCATGGTTCTACTGGGAGTTTAAATAATGACCTATCTCAGTTGGCATGTGGCCTTGTGAGATTTCTGGGGCAGTCTTGAAATCGAGTGGAGAATTTGATCAAAATAGAAATTTCTGATCCAACTATTGTTGCTGCTAGTTCATTCCCTCGAATAAAACCATTTCAAATTATCTCAAATCTAGAATTCTCCAGTTAAATTTGCCTAAAGCAGGAGCTACCTCTACATGTGCCCACTGATCAGGAAAGAATCCCAGTACTGCCTCCTATGAAATCAGTTACCTACATGCAGGGCTGCCACTAGACCCAGAGCTAACCACCCTATAATCGGCTAATTAGCCTAGAGGTGGTAGCACTGGTTACATGTCACATATCGCTTGTCCAGTCAGACAGCCGTCACGAATGACATTCGATAGAATGACATGTGATAGATGGAAATTAAATGAAAACATTCTCAAAAATGTCCGACAATCATTTTATTTATTTCTCCAGTGCATCCAGGTACTTGCCACACTATTCATATAGAATTTTGATAATTGTAAATCCTAATATTTTCAATATACACTTTTAGATTATGTTTTGTTTGTTTATATTTTGTTCATATTTTTCAGCGATATTTCTGGATTTGAACTGAGGGTCAAACGACGCGAAAAATCCGACATTGGATCATTTTGCACCAAAAGTATCACCATTGATAACTGAGAGTATTTTACTTGTAACAAGGTAGTGGAAATGATGAGTTCGTACCAAAAGCTATTCAGCTAGGAAATACCACCCTATAGAGCTCGACTAAGAACGAACTTCCTACTGCTTTATCAAAAGGTAAAGACAACCAGCATTACAAGTTATTTCCAAACATTTCAACGAAGTTTTGTTTCAGATTCCAACCTACTCGCTAGAAGATTTGATTATGATACTTCAAGTGGAATATGTTAAGTATTGTGAATAATTCTGAGTGGAATTCATTAAAGATTACTTCCTTGGCCTCATTGTGTTGCATACCATGGATCAAATGAAGTGGGTGAAAATCAATCCGTAACAAGTAATGAAGAAGAGGAAGAGAAGTTTCAAAAAGAAAGCAAAGTTACCAGAGCTCAATCATCTCAGCAAAATTATATCCCTGGAAGGAGTTCGACGGGCCTCAAAGGCTCGAAAAACTTCGCTGCTCCAGATCCCAATGGGGTGAATAACCATTGGTGAAAAAAGTTTCCAATCGCTCATCGCCATCTGGCAAGAGTTTTCAACTCATTATAGATGGGGAGCAATATATTTTGGAATTGTTCATGCTCATTCCTAAAAACGGAGATTTGTCATACCCAATGAATTACAGGCCGAAGACGCATGCTTGAATGCCTGTTAAAAGGTGTTTTCGCGCATCTTATAAACACACATATACTTTCTACAATTATCCGGTTTGTGAATGGTTAGATGAGAAAAGATTGTAAAGGAACGGGTCACCGGCTGCAAGATCAAATTTTTGAATGAGTCAAAGTCTCCTATGTTCTTGAAGAAAACGAGTATTACCTCATTCTCATGTAGCTGTAGGAGGTCTTCAGTCTCCGTAGCTTAATGTGAGCTCTTTGCTGGATGGACTTCAACTCAGTGACAGAGTGTGGGTTAGCCCGTACAGTGTTGAATACAAGACCAAGTTCATCAGTGGCACGAATTGCTGCATGATCCAATCCCTGCTTTTTCATGGTGTCAGAATATGGAGAGGAGAGAGTCTGGATTCCTGATAAATTCACAGGCTCCATCCAAAATCACACTGTTATGAGGACACTCCAAACTCAAAAGTCCACGTACCCTCTTGCGTGGAATGGAAGATTTAGAATGCAAGCTGCTATGGCGATGCATCATTTTAAGAGTTTTAACGTCGAGTTGTCTTAGCTCTTCTTGGGTCCATTTTATCAATCCAAAGGAGTAGAGAAGGGACGTAACGGCAAGCATATTAATTGCAGCAACTTTGTTCGTCCTCGACAGTTCCATGAACAGATCTGCAGGAGTTTATGTTGATACTTGCCGCGGAAAGAGTTTTTAACTGTGGTTACCCCATGGGAGAGGCGTTGCTCTTTCCGTCAGTAAGATGATGTAGGATGCTTTCGTCAACGAGATGAACATCCTCTCTGTATCCTTCGCAAGTCCTCTTTTGAAATGAACCACGGAGCATTTGTATGTCTCGTATTTGTGGCGTCATGCTGGATGTTCCGCAGTTGTATCCACGAGTTTTCCTCAGTGCAACGGATAATGGCAATAGTGAAATGCAGAAGAGATGTAGGCTGAGCAAATTCAAGGTTAGCTTATGTGATGTTTTATCAAATGCCATGCGGTAATCGATCCAGGCACGTCCAGTGTGATACATCTATCGATGAACAGTTTCTTCATGCATCCGGCGATACCTTGCTTTGACTATCTATGCCCATAAATCCGTTCATAAACCGTTCCAACTGCGCCTAAACACCGTATAACACGCATTGAAGCTTTTTATTGGCCTGTAATTCCTTGGGTTTGACAAGTGTCCGTTTTTGGTGATGAGCACTGTTCACCCCTCGACAATCAATTCCGAAATCTGTTGTTCCCTATCTTGCTAAGAGTTGAAAACTCTTGCCAGTAGTTTGTGGGTGGTTGGACACTTCTTTCACTACTAGTTATTCAATCCATCAGAGCCTGGAGCAGTAAAGTTCTTTGAGCCTTTGAGGGCCCCTCGAACTTCTACCGGGGTTATCGGATTGAGCAGATCAGTGAGATCAGGCTGCCGAAACCTCCTGCAGAAAGCTCCCAACTGCGATAGTGTTGGACTGTCTACCTCGAGTAGTTGCAGATACTCATAGATGTTTTTTCAGAAGGTTTCCACCCGATCATCGGCCGGCGGGTGATCGACGTTACGTGGAGCCTCTTGGTATCAGACGAGAAGGTTAATTGCGAAACTTACTATTATTTTTATCATTATAATTATTATCATCACTTCGTTATTCAAAAATAAATGTCCAAATCTGTTAGTTAATGATAGTTGTTGATAATAGGAATTATGAAAAATTCAGACAAAATGATGTTTCTGCGCTTTATTATACGGACTTCGAAAAACTATAAAGTTAATAGCGTTTCCAATCAAACCGGATGCGATTTAAAGGTTGGAATTGATGTATTTAGTAACTTTTATATACTATATGAAAAAATATATCAAGTTCGATTATCATATTACCATAAATAGAAAGTTTCTATTACATTATATTCATCAACTAATGCAATTTCTCTCGTGATCATACTAAAATTTCAGCAAACTATCCATGCAATACTTAGACACTCTCTTATCTCTACATTCAGTCCTTGGATTATACAATGACCATTTATGTAACCAGTTATGAAAATCTTCTGGTTGCCAGATGCCAGTTGCCGGCTATCTGTATGTAATTGACCAGACCTGAATTTTTGCATAGTGAGTCATATATACCTACCATACCTGAGGTGGGGGCCTCACTAAGCCTAGCTCGACTGGCTCAGCTGGTGCTCAGGTGCGACAGGTATCAAAATTTGACTAATCATAAAAGTATCTGAATACGTCTGGCATTTGAAAATTTAAAAATAATTTATTATCATTTTTGAAAAATAACAATAGCATGCCATCAACGCGCGTCAAACATTGTGTTTGAATGTGATAAAAATATGAAAAATTGAAAGCAATTCACCAGGTATGCCATTAATATATTTTGTTCATTATGGCCTTAGAAGCTTATATTTATCAAAAGCCAGACATTAAACTGTGTACACAAATCAGCAGACAACAAAACCCCAGCTACTGTCCGAGCAGTTGTATATACATTACGCATTATTTCAAAATCATTTTATCTGATTGTAATTAAATTCATTGATGTTTTTATAATAATTGATATTTTTATAGAATTCACCATATTTACTCTTGTGACATGGAGATGGGAAATATATAGATCCATTACGTCTTCACAAGTCAGCGCAAGTTTCTCTAGGACTTCTGAGGGTTGCGGGTAGGGGTGCAGCCGGTTGACAGAAATCACAATCTCAACAATAACTTCACCAATTACGAAGTAATAATAAATATTAGGGTATAATAATGATATTAAATTGTATTTGAAATCGTTATTTTTTCATACTAAACAAAATTTATGAGTTTTACGTGGATATAAAACAATATATATATATATATATATATATATATATATATATATATATATATATATATATATATATATATAACAGGAAGTTATTCATGACATCTACAGTCACTAGTTGAAACTTAATTTGACACGAACCAAGGAATCCGAAAGTAGAGGTTTGTCCACAAATTGACAGGCAGCCAACAATTCGTTGTTCTGACCAACCCAAGGTTCAATCAAGTTTTTAATACGTTATGAGGAACGCAAGCAGAATCTATGTGAAAATAGAGTATATTTCGTTTTAATTCCGAGAGTTCTAACCTTTGACAGCTGTTTCGTGCTAACGCACTCATCAGAAAGGATTTATGGAGCTCTCGAAATCAAAACGAATCCACTCAAGAATTAATACCGTGAGGCAAGACAAAATATAACAGGAAGTTATTCATGACATCTACAGTCACTAGTTGAAACTTAATTTGACACGAACCAAGGAATCCAAAAGTAGAGGTTTGTCCACAAATTGACAGGCAGCCAACAATTCGTTGTTCTGACCAACCCAAGGTTCAATCAAGTTTCTAATACGTTATGAGGAACGCAAGCAGAATCTAAGTGAAAATAGAGTATATTTCGTTTTAATTCCGAGAGTTCTAACCTTTGACAGCTGTTTCGTGCTAACGCACTCATCAGAAAGGATTTATGGAGCTCTCGAAATCAAAACGAATCCACTCAAGAATTAATACCGTGAGGCAAGACAAAATATAACAGGAAGTTATTCATGACATCTACAGTCACTAGTTGAAACTTAATTTGACACGAACCAAGGAATCCAAAAGTAGAGGTTTGTCCACAAATTGACAGGCAGCCAACAATTCGTTGTTCTGACCAACCCAAGGTTCAATCAAGTTTCTAATACGTTATGAGGAACGCAAGCAGAATCTAAGTGAAAATAGAGTATATTTCGTTTTAATTCCGAGAGTTCTAACCTTTGACAGCTGTTTCGTGTCAAATTAAGTTTCAACTAGTGACTGTAGATGTCATGAATAACTTCCTGTTATATTTTGTCTTGCCTCACGGTATTAATTCTTGAGTGGATTCGTTTTGATTTCGAGAGCTCCATAAATCCTTTCTGATGAGTGCGTTAGCACGAAACAGCTGTCAAAGGTTAGAACTCTCGGAATTAAAACGAAATATACTCTATTTTCACTTATATTTATATATATATATATATATATATATATATATATATATATATATATATATATATATATATATATATATACAGGGTGATTCACGACGAATTGTACATAGTCCAACCATAAGTACTATGGACCAATGCCATTTCATATCTGGTATTGAAAAATGCCTTGTTTCGTTTTTGACGGATATACAGGGCGATATTTGAAAATATGTGAATTATTAAACGTTAAATATCTCTAAAAGTAAAAAACTCAGGCATATGAAATTTTCCACACTAAAAATGCTTCCTGAGCTCAATAAAATAGTTTTTGAAAAATGAATTATTTCAGGTCCGGACTTAGTTTTTTTTAGATTTTCATTGGTTTTTTAAAAACAACACCCTGTAAGCAACATCAGGCAAATTTTATTTTTCTCACTTTGAAGCTTAAGGACCATACTAAGCAACAGTTGAAAAAAATTGAACGCGGAAGTTTTTGTTTTCTGCAGAAAAAAATTGCACTTTCAAAAATACTATAATTTTAATGGATTCACATTCCGCTTATGACTGATGCGGCACTACATCGATAACACATCATAATTTTTCAACAGAAATTATGAGGAAAGTTCATAATACAAGAGATAAAGTATTATTCAACCAACCGTTAAAATTCCAGGGTCGTATTTTTTTTTTTTTTATGTTTTTATTGATCCAGTATAAACAACACCCTGAAAGGCGGGTTGAATAGATTTTCTTTCTGTCACGTCAATGCGGATGGTACGACAGAAAAAACTTTTTTTTTTAAACAGTGCAAATGTATTTTTTTCTACCATGGCTAATACAGCACTACATTGAAAAAAAAACATTTATTTAAAATAAAATCGTTCGGAAAGTATTACTTACTCGATTTAAAGATTGATATTACAGGTCCTAACTTATTTAACGTTCTAATTGGTTTTGTAAAACAATACCCTGTCACCTTGGAGGCTGGCTAATACTAAGTACTTGAGCAAAATTAATCAAAGAAGATCAACGTGAAATGTTTAAAAACTTATTGATTTCTATTTGGCAAGTAAACCAAAACCTTGGATGTTGTATCCAATAAAGATGGCAGCCGATCAAATGTAAAAGATGGAGCTAAACTCACTTTTATTTTTCTACGGGACAATTTTTAAAGTTTGCTGCTAACCGTCACTGTAAGAAATACATGAAAATGTTTTAGTCAACTTCAACAACCGTTATGTGAAAAATGGAACGGAGAGTAAGTGCAATTACAGACATACAAATAACAAATTTAGTTTTCTAGAAAATTTTATTTAGTTGACTCAACGATAACAATAACAAATAAACACTACTTAAAAGAGACCTAATCGGATTTAAGTTTATTTTCAAAATGCCATCCATTCGCCTCCCGGCACCTCCTTTCTCTTTTCAAGATATTCCTTACGGCTTTTCTTATCTGATCTGGATGCCTTCTTGTGAAGAGAAATGCTTCAATTATTCTCTCACGTAGCTGTTCTCTTGTTGTAATCTCTACCTCATATACTATGCTTTTCAAAACGCCCCACAAATAATAATCTAGTGGGGTAAGGTCAGGTGATCTCGCCGGCCAGGGAATCGGCCCACCACGTCCCATCCATCTA
Organism: Chrysolina oricalcia; assembly: GCA_944452925.2. NCBI lineage: Eukaryota > Metazoa > Arthropoda > Insecta > Coleoptera > Chrysomelidae > Chrysolina > Chrysolina oricalcia. Next base: position 40,096,719 of record OX101819.2, read on the forward strand.
TTGGGAAAATTTTGATTGAGAAACTGATTAACTGCCCTGGTTGAATGAGGTCCTGCTCCATCGTGTTGAAATCTCATATCTCTCACATTGACTTACTCATCTTCCAGAAGAACAGGGAGAATATTCTCCAGAAAATCAAGGTACTCCTGCCCACTCAATCTATCGTTAAAAAAATAAGGATCCACTAATTTATTACCGATGATACCTGCCCAAACGTTGACAGATAATCTAACTTGAGATCTAGTTTGCTTTATAACATGTGGATTTTCATGTCTCCAGTTGTGATTATTTCTGGAATTGTTTATGCCGTCTTTCGTGAACTGAGCTTCATCGCAAAACAATATCTGATAAATGTATCTTCTATTTGCAGAAATCCACCTGCATAATCGCAAACGTGGAAGATTATCTCCCGGATGCAGTCTCTGCACCAGTTGGGGGTGATAGGGATGGAGGAGATCTTTCTTCAACGTCCTGAAAACTGTGGACTGGGAAATGTGCAAAATGCTGGATATTCGCCGGGTACTTATCTTATCATTTTGATTAACCATTTCTAAAATATGCTCTTTTTGGTCTTCAGTCAGTCGCTCACCAGGTTCTGCAGTACCAGAAGGAGATTTTCCCGTTTCTCGCAGGTGCGTAAAAACGTTGTTAAACGTTTGGTGGTTCGGTACTCTTCTATGTGGGAATCTTCTCCGGTACTCCCTGACTGCTGCTCTGGCATTTCCATCACAACATCCGTATACAAAAATGATATCTGCGTATTCTGCGTAAGTAAACTGATGAGGCATCGTGCTGAATGACCAACTGAAACTGTCAAAAATGGATACCCGAGCTTCGTCACCCGTTGCTTTATTTGTTTTTCAAAGCGAATTAAAAGCCTACTTGCATTTGAACTGTTTTAAAAAGTAAAAGTTTCTTCTATGGCAAATGGTGTCTCTATTTATTTCAGTTAGTATCATCATCATATTTGACGTGACAGTAAAAAAATTTGTTCAACTCCATTTACTGGGTGTTATTTTTACAGGATCAATAAAAACTTGAAAAAAAATACGGCCTGGAATTTCAACGGTTGATTGAAAATACTTTATCTTGAGTAATATGAACTTTCGTTAAAGTTTTTGTTGAAACATGATAATGTGCTATCGATGTAGTGCCGCATCAGTTATAGGCAGAATGAGTATCCTTTAAGCTTATCCTTTTCAAAATATTCCATTTTTTTTGTAGAAAACAAAAACTTTCGTGTTCAATTAAAACTAAATCAGCAGAGGTCATTTTTAGGTAGTTTTATTTAATATGTTATTGTTATTGTTGAGTCAACTGAATTACATTTTCTAGAAAACTGATTTCAGTATTTGTATGTCTGTAATTGCACTCTACATTCCATTTTTCACAATAATAGTTGTTCATGTATTTCTTATGGTGACGGTCAGCAGCAAACTTTAAAAAGTGTCCCGTAGAAAAATAAAACGGAGTCGGCTGCCATCTTTATTGGATACGAAAGGTTTTGTTTTACTTGCCAAATAGAAATCAATAAGTTTTTAAACTTTTCACGTTGATCTTCTTTGATTAATTTTGCTCAAGTACTTAGTATTAGTCAGCCTCCAAGGTGACAGGGTATTGTTTTTACAAAACCAATTAGAACGTTAAATAAGTTAGGACCTGTAATATCAATCTTTAAATCGAGTAAGTAATACTTTCCGAACGATTTTATTTTAAATAAATGTTTTTTTCAATGTAGTGCTGTATTAGCCATGGTAGAAAAAAATACATTTGCACTGTTTAAAAAAAAAGTTTTTTCTATCGTACCATCCGCATTGACGTGACAGAAAGAAAATCTTCAACCCGCTTTTCAGGGTTTTCAGGATCAATAAAAACATAAAAAAAAATAAATATGACCCTGGAATTTTAACGGTTGGTTGAATAATACTTTATCTCTTGTATTATGAACTTTCCTCATAATTTCTGTTGAAAAATTATGATGTGTTATCGATGTAGTGCCGCATCAGTCATAAGCGGAATGTGAATCCATTAAAATTATAGTATTTTTGAAAGTGCAATTTTTTTCTGAAGAAAACAAAAACTTCCGCGTTCAATTTTTTTCAACTGTTGCTTGGTATGGTCCTTAAGCTTCAAAGTGAGAAAAATAAAATTTGCCTGATGTTGCTTACAGGGTGTTGTTTTTAAAAAACCAATGAAAATCTAAAAAAAACTAAGTCCGTACCTGAAATAATTTTTTTTTCAAAAACTATTTTATTGAGCTCAGGAACCATTTTCAGTGTGGAAAATTTCATATGCCTGAGTTTTTTACTTTTAGAGATATTTAACGTTTAATAATTCACATATTTTCAAATATCGCCCTGTATATCCGTCAAAAAGGAAACAAGGCATTTTTCAATACCAGATATGAAATGGCATTGGTCCATAGTACTTATGGTTGGACTATGTACAATTCGTCGTGAATCACCCTGTATATATATATATATATATATATATATATATATATATGTATATATATATATATATATATGTATATATATATATATATATATCTATATATATATATATATATATATATATATATATATATATATATGTTTGTTGTTCGACTAGTTTCGGGATATTTTTGAGGAAATAATGTATGGTTCCAAGACATCTGTATAGTTCCAGTACAGTTCCGGAAGTAATTTTCATCTTTAGCATACTTTCAGTACTGTAATTATATTTGCTGAGTTTAAGTTTTCTTGATTAAAGAATTGAAATGATAACTGAGTTTATTCTCCATACAATATTCTTTTGTGAAAATGAGATCTAAAAACAGCTTTGAAGTTGAATATACAGGGTGACCCATTTCAAATGGAAGCATCCTTGTAAAACCCACATTTTTCAACCGATTGGAATGATTTTTCTCAATTTGGTAAGAATTCAAAATGTCTACTAGGAATGAGTCTAATTTTTATAGCCAACTATTATTTTTCAAAGTCAAAAATCAAAAAAAATCATAAGCGATTTTTTCCAAAAATCTGAGTTCACCAATGGATTTGCAATGTTTTCAATTGGATTATGTTAAAATTACTTTCTAATCAACATGTCGTTATCGACAAGCGCAATCACATCAGGAGTTATCACGTGTTGACAATTGCACTCTGGATTGGTTGTTTAAAAGTACGGAGTTTTACATTCAACACATAGATATTTTCACAGAGTTATGCATCTGACGTAAATATTTACTGACTTGTTGCATGTAAAATATGAAGTTGTGCATCTTACAAACTGTGCAGTGCTTTTGCCCATTGATGTATCTATCTAACCCACGATTAACCTCGTTTTTCACTTTTTTTGCAAATACAGAGTTTTGCATTTAGCGGGCTCATGTATTTACTGTTTTGGCCGAAAGAAAAATGTCTAGCACGGCTCTGGCTTCGATTGGAAGTAACATATCAAGAGTTGCGGAATTTGATGAATTGAGGATTTTTAAATAGGTATGCTGTGGGTGAAAATCAAAGACCCATTCGACAAACTTTTTGATTTATTACTGGGAAACAGGAAAGACAGTAAAATAAATAAAGAATCGCTTACTCCACATAGCCTGTCTGGTATTGGTCAATAGATATCACACAATAGCAGCAATAGCGCACTATAATTGCATATGATGCCATAAACTTGTCACTTCCCTTTATTTTTAATACTCAGTCGGCATTCCTTTGAAAAAACATCCGTAAACAGGGAAAGGGTCGGACTGCAAATTTTATAAATTATTCCAAGTCTGTATGTGCTAATTGAAAATATCAGCGGAACATCAGACATCCACTTGAACTATATATTTGTTTATTTGGTTTTAACTCGATACTGTGTTGATGTTAGCTCAAAATAAGTGAGTCGTATTATCAAAAAGTAAGTAGAATACATGAAGATATAATGAATCACAAGAACTGACATACTCAAATACGATAAAAACTGGTGGTTAAATACAGGATTCCATTAATAACATTCATAATACTAATAATAATACTCAGATCAAGTGAGCTAAAGTCGGAAACCGAGGGAGTCATAATGGCCTGCCAAGAGGTGTCTTAAACACCCTGGTCTACCGTAGCCGCGTGATGGGTATAGACACTAGATCAAAGCGTGTCGTGGGACGTCTGAGACCCTTATGCATTTGCTGTCAGCATGTCCAGCATAAGCGGTTTCAGCCTATATCCATAGACGTAACGCGGCTTGTCGTCGAGTGCTATATTATCACCTACGACACTATAGACGAGACACCGGTGTTGGCTTATGCTCAGGAGGACATTGAGTCAGTTGTGGAGAATGAGAAGTGCCGAATCTATTGGAACTACTTATTCCTCACCCTCAGACAAGCACAAGCCAATAAGCCTGGTGTAGTCCTCCTCGACTATCAGAGTAAGACGATTTTCTTCATGGAGTTTTCGGCTTCGGGCGAAACGAATATCGTTCAAAAAGAGAAGAAAAAACGGACTTAATGTCGAGATTTATTTTTTGAACTTCACAAGCTCTCCGCAACCATTCTGTCAAAATTGTGGTATTGATCATAGGGGTCCTTGGTGGAATGATGGACACACTGCTCTCGAAACTGCTTGCCGTAATATTGCAGAAATCCTAGCCGGACGAATGCAGAAGGTCGTCATTCTTGGTTCACTTCGGCTATTCAGGGCACCCAGTAATCACTCACCTCACAGACGTGGGGAGTGGTTATCTAGGTAAATGATCCAGCACGCCCTCCGGGAGTATCGGGGCTCCGGAGACAGGGCCTGACTGGAACATCCTTAGGAAAATAAAATAATAAAAATAATAAATAAAAATAATGCAGAAACAGTGTGTTCATCATCCCACAAAGCAACCCTTTGATGGACACACTGGCTCTCGAAACTGAAAATCATACCGGGGTATAGCAATATGGCAGAAATCTCAGTCGGGTTAATGCAGAAGGGGTTCTCCGCGGCTACTCAGAGCACATGTTTTTCGGGCCCAATAATCACTCACCCCATGGACGTAGGGAGTGGTTATGTATTGGGGCTCCAGAGACAGAGGTATACGTGGATGGAATAGAAATAAAGACGATACAGAATGAACAACCTATATATAATGTTAATCTCTGGTAGAAGTGCATTTCAGCTTAAAGTGGAGTGGTGTGAATAAATCTAAATTTTGTGATATTTCTTCCCGATTTCTTTCCGTTTCGTATATATAATAATGATTATAATAATACTCCCTCAGGCAAAACCTGTGCCGCTAGAACACGGCTATCATTATATTTTGCGACGGCAAATAATACTAATAAAGCTGAATTGTAACAACTTCGGCTGTTTTTAGGCTTCGTATAAAAAAAAAATTTAAATTTTGCTGAACTTAATTGCTAATAAAGTAGGTTGGATGTTTGGTGTTTTAAAAAATGTTATTCTAAAAAATTCTGTCAGTTTTCGCAGGACTTCTGAGGAATACATGGAATTTGCTCCTTGACCTGACAGAAGTAACTGACGTGACTGAAGTAACTTTTAGTGACAGTCAGTAGGTAATTCACTGACCATCAGCATTATGGGTGGAATCCAAGGCCGGATTTGAAAAAAAAGGCTACTGAAGGCATTTTCATGCTTATGTATCTCAATCTTTGAATGATTATGAGAAGGAATGCTCATATTACTTCAGGGGTGCAATCTCTTCATTACTGAGCTACAGGGTGTTCAAAATGAAGTGAACTGAAGAAATGAAACGGTTACTCTCACTTTTTTTGAGACCACTCTGGATATTCATGCAGATATTAGGATAAAAGCACATTTTTCTCAGCAAAACCATTCAGTGTATCTATTTTCATTAGTGCTATCCACAGTATCATTGAACAAAAGAGACAACAGCTCTCTTCCAAAATTAATATGATTGTCACAACTGCACTTTACCCCTAAGCAAAATTGATTTGTAAAATTTTAAAAAGGGTTCTCGATGAAAATAAACAAAACAGTCGCCTCAAGGCTGTCTGTATTAACCTGACCTCGCACTGATGAAATGCAAGAACAGCGAAACAGGTCTTTATCCGAATCGAAACAAAATTCTGCCATTTGTAAATAGGGGGCACTTACAATTTCGACCTCTGCAATGGGAAAAATTGCACAATTATCTATTTCATATAACCTAATTTGTTATATTAGCCACGGAAGTAGTTGTTTTATGATATGTATTTGCCTACACTGTAGGGGGATTGGACTAAAATAAAAACATCGGTAGGCACCGACTATCATTACTCAACTATGTCCTAAAAGAACTCTGAGCTTTGTGTTCACATATTATCTGAAAAGGCAAATAGTTGCATATTGTCACGACACTTACAAAAAACGAGGACACCACTAGTGGAAGAATGATAATGTAATTCAGGTGTTAAAATTCTCATTGGTCGAAATTGTTTCGTCAGTATGACAATTAAAAAAAAAACACTTTCAAATCGGCAAAATGTTATTTACCTTTGTTGGGCATAACATCAACTCGACATCATCATGGTATTTGCTGTGAAGTGTTGTTATGACCAAAAACAAGCTCATGCTTTTTTTTAAAATTGTGAATAAAGATTTGTAAATTGTGGACTTTTACTTATTCAGAACCCGTTACAGAAAAAATTGCTTAATTTTTGCATAAACTAAATTCAAGAGTAGCGTATAGAACAGATAACAAGGTGGGAAAGTTTATCAAAAATAATATAGATAAAACACAAAAATCTGAAAAATCAGGAGTTTATAAATTGAATTGTGGATCTTGCTCCAGAGTATATGTAGGCCAGACAGGTTGATCATTCAAAAACCTAATTTTACTTCTGTCTTTTCGGGCAGATATCTCTCAAAGGATTAGAATGATAATTTTTTTATAATAATTTACAACGAGAAATCTTCTCCTGCATTTTTCGGCATGAATTTAGTCCCTAACAGCCTACACGTATATACTTCATTTCTAAAATACTTCTAATGTGAGTGAGGGGGCGACATGGAAATCTCGCTTCGGGCGTCAGCTATCGAGACTCGTGAATTGAGTTGGGGGGTTTCCTAGCGTATTACTTCGCACCACCCTCTCAACTATTGTTTATCGATTCTATATGACGTAGTCTTCAAATTGTGACAATATCTTTTGATACAACGGCACTTCTGGGAAGTAATATAGTAGACCTAATTATATATATACGTATATGTTTAGATTAGTTCCAGGACATCCCTTCCTTCAGAAGTGAACATTTGAATCCGGAAACTTCTTCTCGCGTGTAGGAGGAGCAGTCTTGCAGGTCCGGCTCCAGGGACCTTTCATCATCTCTGTTTCATTTAATTTTTGATCCAATTTAATTTTTCACAATGGAATACTCCAAATTATTAAAATTGTGTGTTTTATGTCACAATTTGAAAGAAATGAAAATTTTGATTACTTATATTTCGGACGTCCACCGTCTTAAAATGTAGACTACAATTCTCAACTGTTCTATCAAATTTCACCCCTAGATTGATTTTCCGTTTTCAAAATACATGTACAACGCGTACTAACAGAGATAATGATTTATTCTCTATATCCTCCCCTTTTTCACCCCCCGGACGGCCTAATAAACAACAATTTCACAATGCCCCTATCAAATTGGTCCCCTAGATTGATTTCCCGTCTTCAAAATACGTGTACAACGCGTATTAATAGAGGTTATGGTTTATTTCGTTGGCGATATATTTTTCTCAGTGTATTTTGTGGATGTGGCTAGCTTCACTCCCGTGACATATGATATTGACCGCTAAAGTTGAAATGAATGCCGTATTATAAATGTTGAATATAAACAAAAATTAAGGGGTATATTGAGTCATTATAAACATATGGTTAGAATCATAGATTAATATCTAGGTGAGAGTCAACAACACGGAATCAGCAGGATATGAAGTCGAATCAGGTGTTCCGCAGGGGTCGAGTATCTCCACGTACTAGTACTCTCTGCATACGCATAATTTCCCCCAATTCAAAGGGTCGAATACATTCATATTTGTGAATGATACTGCAATAAATGCCACTTTGTTCTAGATCGCAACTGCTGCAGAGGTCATCAACCTCTGGAAGAAATTTCTCGTGATCGATTCGGACATTTCAAGAAAATTGATGGTCAAGGGACTGACCGTTGAGGAGTTGCCCTCTGTGATATATCTGCGGGTACGACTGAACTATAGGCTTTATATGTGAGCGTATATAAATTTTGCAATACAGAGAGGGCTCCTCGGCCATTGCAAGAGGCTCAAGCTTGAGCCTAAGCAAGAAATCGCTTAGATATAAGCAGATTGTGAGGCAGTAGAGGCAGTAGAGTCCAGTGTTCTGCAGCCTATATAAAACCTAACTAACAAGGTTGGATAGGTTGCAGAACAACGTACTCCGTATCATCACGAATATTGATCGATACATTCGACTGGATGACCTGCGAGAACTTGCTGGCGTCGAATCAATCCCATCATACCTGAGACAACTCTTTTCTACAAGTACTTTCTCCTCTTACGAAAAACATCACCAGCATTTGACTGCAAGTTCATTAGCCATGCAGACACAGCACGTCCTGGGTTCCTGATTTATTATGTACCGTCATTATATCTATTCCATTCCCAACAGCAAGATTAAGTTCAAGAGGAATTACCTTTCTCGTATATTATTCGTAGGACGCTCTAAATTGTTTTTTATTTGAGATACTGAAGAAATGTGAAAAAGACTCAACATTCATTTATTGGAAGATTATAAAAGCCTTGCATTTTAGGAAAAGAGTGATTTCTCATTATCCACAAAAATGCCATTAGTAATTTTTTGATGTGTCGTTATTTCACTTTATTTTAGTGATAACGGTGCGTCTGTCTACTTCAACAAAATGAAAAATAATGGAGACAGGGGTTGACCTATTTGGAACTATACAATCGTCTCGGATTCATACATTAAACCCCAACAAATGTCTCGGACTTATTCAATTCTCAAATATATAAGGGGTGGCCCTTTGGCTCAGCGATTTAGGATGCGACAGCTCAAATTTCAGCTATCATTTGACGGTGGTTCGAGACCAGTTACGGAGAGTCGATTTTCTCAAATGTATCGGTATTTATATACTTTTTGAGAAGCAAGTGTGATATGAGTTGCCTTAATGCCAATAGAATGCGCACCGAGCACCCGGGATGTTGCCTAGGTTTTGCTGTTTTTCCTACAGCTGAAAAAGAATAACATTACCAAATAGTCGGTATGTTATCATTTGTCACGGCAAATAACAATGATTGCTGTGTTTGAGTAGCACACGTTATGCCTTTGAGTTCAATCTGCGAGTGCTACTAAGGGAGTATTATCGTCATTAATACATTTAGGTTTTTAATTACGTACCGTCCATAATTTCAATCCATTCCCAAAAGTGAGACTATAAAAATCTTGCTTTTTAGGAAAAGATTCAGTAATTTCATATTTTCCACAAAATATGTCGTTAGTAATTTTTTCTTGCGCAGTTCATTCTTAGGCTATTATTTCACTTTGTTTCAGTGATAACGGCGCGTCTGTCTAATAACATGAATGAACTAAATGAAATATACTGGTGACAGGGGTTGACCGATTTGGAACTATACAATTGTCCCGGATTCATACATCAAACCCCAACAAATGTCTCGGAATTATTCAATTCTCAAATATATAAGGGGTGGCCTTTTGGCTCTGCGATTTAGGATGCGACAGCTCAAATTTCAGCTAGCATTCTACGGTGGTTCGAGACCAGTTACGGAAAGTAAATTTTTTCAAATATATCGGTATTTATAGATGGCCACATGCCTTTTTGAGAAGCAAGTGAGATGTGAGTTGCCTATATGCCAATTCTGACCTCTAATACTTGCTTGGAATGCGCACCGAGTACCCGGGGTGGTGCCTAGGTTTTGCTGTTTCTCCCTCAGTTGAAAAAAACATCACCGAAAAATGAGTTATTCATTATTCGCCACAGAAAATATTAGGATTTTTCACATTTGCAACTTTTCGCTCTTTTTTTGATATCTACGAAATTTCTGATAGATTAATAAAATAAAATATAAGTTTTATTAATGAAAACACATTTTTCTTGCACCAAGCATCAAGGTTCTCATAAAATCATCGTATTACTTTACGTTACTAACTAAATCTCTGTATCAAACACAACAGACATTTGCTCGATTTTCTAAATAAAAAAATTCTCATCAATATTCAGTATGAAAACCTAAATGGTATGATAAAGCTGGTGGTATACAGTCTGTCCATAAAGTAACCCCATCACCCTGCCAACTTTTGAACGGGTTGGAATTTTATTTTGATTTTTTTTGTTAAAGGTACTTTTTGACAATAAAAAAAATTGTCTATCCTTCGAAATGGCGGCCCGACCTCATTTTGAAAGACTTTTTAAATGGTATGAGGGGTCGATTGATACCTCATTCGAAACGTCTTACAATTTTCTATAAGTACGCCCACAAAATTAAAAAAAAAAAATTTACTCCAAAACAAAATGGCGGAACATATTGTAAGAACTTTTGAATCAATTGGAATTCTGTTTTAAATTTTTTTTTGGTTGAATTGTAGTTCAGAATCTACTCATTGACAATAAAAAAATTGTCCATTCTGATTTTTCTCTGAAATGGAAATGGCTGGGGGTCGAGTAATACATCATTTGAATTGTAAAAAATAATTCTTTATGAGTAAGAAAACAAAATTTCAAAAAAAAATATTCATCCACAACAAGATGGCGGTACATAATGTTAGAGCTCTGCAATATGAGGATCTTTTCGATGGCTCTATATAGTAAAATCATCAAATCTTTTATGGTTTTGTGAAAGGGTACCTTGAAAGATTTGATGATTTTTCTAAAACGAAAGTATCTAAAGGATCCTCATAGCAGAGCTCTAACATTATGTACCGTCAATTCGTTTCGGATGAATATTTTTGTTTTATATTCTGTTGTCGTGTAGAGAATTGAAATATAATTCAAACGATGTATCACTCGAACCCCGTAGCCATTTTAAAAAAATCAAAATGGCAGATCGACGTCATTTTGAAAAAAAAATACTTTTTTTCGATGACAAAAAGAAGCTTATGAACTCCCATCAGTTTACAAAAAAAAAATATGAAACAAAAAAATCCATTCCGTTGAAAAGTTAACATGCAGGGGTGGGATTCCTTAACGATTGTTCTAACATTATGTACCGCCATTTTGTGTTGGATTATTTTTTTTGTATAAAATTTTGTTGTCGTATGGAGAATTGAAGGACGTTTCGAATGAAGTATCACTCGACCCCCATGCCATTTAAAAAATTCTTCGACGCCATTTTGAAAGGTAGAAATTTTTTGTTGTCAAAAAGCTTGTGGCTTCGTTTTACATTCTGTTATGTCTCGGACTCGCAACTGTCATTTATTAATTTGTTATAAACATTTAAAGATAAAAAACGTGTTTTTTAGTGTTTTGCTTATAAAATGAAAACTAATACAGCAATCTGGTTTCTTCAATGGAAAGAATTGTAGAGAATTAAAATACGAACAAAATTCGATTTTGTGCGACCCGATCTGATAATTAGTAACGAAGAAAAACTGGAAACAAAGGAAAATTCAGCAATTTTTTTAAAAACTCATCACTCCTCCATTTTTCAAGTTGTAGCGATGGCCCTTTCCACGAGAGTAGTGTGTAATGTGTACTTTATTTGCTCACACAACAGGCACCGCCGGACCATTAGTTTTGGCACAATTGCAATTTGAATTTCTTTTTGTACTATCTTGCAGCATGCCTGGATGCTCTAGTGACAGTCCGATATCAATTTCTCAATCAGATTATGAAAGTAGAAGTATAGTACTACAAAATGTATATTCTCATTTCCCGCTACAATGCCGCGAAATGGGTGAAAAATGCTTGCAAACATGACTGAAAACGACTGAGGCCGCCTAAGCAGTCGAGCAGAAGGAGATACTAGGAGATAAGGGGAAGCGTAATATGACGTAACCCCGTTATTAGAAAATTTCCCCTCACCCCTACTACTCGACCGCTTACAGGGGCTCAGTCGTTTTCAGCCATGTTTGCTAGCAATTTTCACCCACTTCGCAGCATTGTGGCGCAAAATGAGAATATACATTTTGAAATTGAAACGGACAATTCTTCGTTACTAATGATTTGATCGGGTCATACAAAATATCGTTTTGTTCGTATTTTAATTCTCTATAACCCTTCTCACTGGACCAACCAGATTACTGTATCAGTTTTAATTTATAAGCAAAATACTTAAAAAAAACACGTTTTATTTTTTTATTTAAATGTTTATAACAAATTAATAAATGACAGTTGCAAGTCCAAAACATAACAGAATATAACTTTGGACTGTCTTCCATGTTTTCTAATAGTATTTTTGTTGAAAAATCACTTATTTCATGCTCTATTGATTGGTGTAACTCGAGTGTAATGATGTTTCATGCATTTAAGAAAATATTTAAATTTAGAAAGGTTCCTTGTTTTTGTTTTCAATTTTTAGTTAAATGCTTGATAAATGAAATTTTTAGAATTTCTACTCGTTTTCTATCTAGCCTTCAGCTAAGCAAAGGCGTTAAATATTTTGAAATTGATATTTTCCACAGGTCGATACTTTTTATCATATTTACGAATTTTTCTGATTCTATTTTCACGAGTTTTTATACATTTTTCGAGAAGGACGGAGAGCCGAGCCCTGCGACCTATATTTTTTGGAGTAATTTTTCACGTTTTTTTCAGATTTTTCTCTGAATTCCCACGTATTCTCTATCTAACCTTCAGGGAGGCAGGGGGTGAACTTTTCTGCTATTGAATTACTCGATGGTCCGATGTTTTTCACTGTTTCTACGAATTTTTTCCGATTTTCGTTTTGTTATAAACAACTATTCTAACAAATAGGCCCATTTTAGGCGATTATTTTGAAAAAAAAATATTTCGTAGTGAAAGTCACATGTCACCGTCTAATGCCATTTTTTATTTTTTTAAAGAAAAACTCAACGCCCAAGTCAAATTTCAAAATATATCACTTTTAAAGTTTTTTCCATATCATGCCATCTTTGAAGTATGTGCTAAATAATTCGAAAAACTGATGTGTAAACCGGATATATCTTGGAAATTTGCAATTCGTACCAGAACAGCTTTATTTTTTCAACTATTTCAAATGCCAGTGAAAACCTTTTTCAATATATAACATTGAGAAGAAACATTTGCAAAACTTTCCAAATGGTGAAAACATGTTCCGGAAGTATGCCATTCATTGAAATGTTTTCATTTCAGTCGAAATGTATTGAGTTTTCCAATTTTTCCAATATCTTGAGAAAATGAGGCTGATATATGAGACAAATGACATTAACAAAAAATATTTTTGTGAAAACTAAATACTCTATACGTAAATGTTCCGGAACTAAACAACACCTCTCAAACCATTCATAAACTGTGAATGACACAATATTTTTCAAAGTTTCAAATACCTACAGAACCCACAGATCATATATGATAGAAGGAACATATATATGGGGATATACAAAACTGTCCTGGAACTAGTCGTATTACAAACATATATATATATATATATATATTTATATATATATATATATATATATATATATATGTCCGACAGAAAACAACTACTTCTCTGGCTAATACCTCGACAGATATTGAGTTATATCAGTCAGACATATGTGCAAAGATCCTTACTTTGAAGGAACAACTTTGCAAGAGCTCTCAGAGACAGACAGCAGGACACCGCCTGATCCAAACAAGGAACCAACTGCAAACCGGTTTCGGGATGAAGTCCCTCATCAGTGCAGTCCTGGTTATCACGATTGTATACACGCGGGGGCCCGGTGCCCGTCATCGTTCGCCGGGATGAACACTGCAATCGCTTACAGGATCCACCACGGCAACAGATTAGAGAGCGCTCCAGAAGGACATTTCGTATGCGAAATGGTATATGCTGAATACTTGTTTCAAAGAGCAACAAATGTTCCAGTGACTGTAAAACAGTCGAAAACAATCCTTTAGGAACTCACTATACCTTTGTATAGATTGTATGGCATATGTCCGACAGAAAACAACTACTTCTCTGGCTAATACCTCGACAGATATTGAATTATATCAGTCAGACATATGTGCAAAGATCCTTACTTTGAAAGAACAACTTTGCAAGAGCTCTCAGAGACAGACAGCAGGACACCGCCTGATCCAAACAAGGAACCAACTGCAGACCGGTTTCGGGATGAAGTCCATCATCAGTGCAGTCCTGTATACACGCGGGGGCCCGGTGCCCGTCATCGTTCGCCGGGATGAACACTGCAATCGCTTACAGGATCCACCACGGCAACAGATTAGAGAGCGCTCCAGAAGGACATTTCGGATGCGAAATGGTATATGCTGAATACTTGTTTCAAGGAGCAATAAATGTTCCAGTGACTGTAAAACAGTCGAAAACAATCCTTTAGGAACTCACTATACCTTTGTATAGATTGTATGGCATATGTCCGACAGAAAACGACTACTTATCTGGCTTATACTTCGACAGATATTGAATTATATCAGTCAGACATATGTGCAAAGATCCTTACTTTGAAGGAACAACTTTGCAAGAGCTCTCAGAGACAGACAGCAGGACACCGCCTGATCCAAACAAGGAACCAACTGCAGACCGGTTTCGGGATGAATTCCCTCATCAGTGCAGTCCTGGTTATCACGGTTGTATACACGCGGGGGCCCGGTGCCCGTCATCGTTCACCGGGATGAACACTGCAATCGCTTACAGGATCCACCACGGCAACAGATTAGAGAGCGCTCCAGAAGGACATTTCGGATGCGAAATGGTATATGCTGAATACTTGTTTCAAGGAGCAATAAATGTTCCAGTGACTGTAAAACAGTCGAAAACAATCCTTTAGGAACTCACTACACCTTTGTATAGATTGTATGGCATATGTCCGACAGAAAACGACTACTTATCTGGCTAATACCTCGAAAGATATTGAATTATAACAGTCAGACATATGTGCAAAGATCCTTACTTTGAAGGAACAACTTTGCAAGAGCTCTCAGAGACAGACAGCAGGACACCGCCTGATCCAAACAAGGAACCAACTGCAGACCGGTTTCGGGATGAAGTCCCTCATCAGTGCAGTCCTGGTTACCACGGTTGTATACACGCGGGGGCCCGGTGCCCGTCATCGTTCGCCGGGATGAATACTGATGAGGGACTTCATCCCGAAACCGGTCTGCAGTTGGTTCCTTGTTTGGATCAGGCGGTGTCCTGCTGTCTGTCTCTGAGTGCTCTTGCAAAGTTGTTCCTTCAAAGTAAGGATCTTTGCACATATGTCTGACTGATATAATTCAATATCTGTCGAGGTATTAGCAAGAGAAGTAGTTGTTTTCTGTCGGACATATGCCATACAATCTATACAAAGCTATAGTGAGTTCCTAAAGGATTGTTTTCGACTGTTTTACAGTCACTGGAACATTTATTGCTCCTTGAAACAAGTATTCAGCATATACCATTTCGCATCTGAAATGTCCTTCTGGAGCGCTCTCTAATCTGTTGCCGTGGTGGATCCTGTAAGCGATTGCAGTGTTCATCCCGGCGAACGATGACGGGCACCGGGCCCCCGCGTGTATACAACCGTGATAACCAGGACTGCACTGATGAGGGACTTCATCTCGAAACCGGTATGCAGTTGGTTCCTTGTTTGGATCAGGCGGTGTCCTGCTGTCTGTCTCTGAGAGCTCTTGCAAAGTTGTTCCTTCAAAGTAAGGATCTGTGCACATATGTCTGACTGATATAA
The DNA here is from genome assembly GCA_944452925.2 of Chrysolina oricalcia. Lineage (NCBI taxonomy): Eukaryota > Metazoa > Arthropoda > Insecta > Coleoptera > Chrysomelidae > Chrysolina > Chrysolina oricalcia. The sequence continues at coordinate 40,112,523 of OX101819.2, forward strand.
TTCAATATCTGTCGAGGTATTAGCCAGAGAAGTAGTTGTTTTCTGTCGGACATATGCCATACAATCTATACAAAGGTATAGTGAGTTCCTAAAGGATTGTTTTCGACTGTTTTACAGTCACTGGAACATTTATTGCTCCTTGAAACAATTATTCAGCATATACCATTTCGCATCCGAAATGTCCTTCTGGAGCGCTCTCTAATCTGTTGCCGTGGTGGATCCTGTAAGCGATTGCAGTGTTCATCCCGGCGAACGATGACGGGCACCGGGCCCCCGCGTGTTTACAACCGTGATAACCAGGACTGCACTGTTGAGGGACTTCATCCCGAAACCAGTCTGCAGTTGGTTCCTTGTTTGGATCAGGCGGTGTCCTGCTGTCTGTCTCTGAGAGCTCTTGCAAAGTTGTTCCTTCAAAGTAAGGATCTTTGCACATATGTCTGACTGATATAATTCAATATCTGTCGAGGTATTAGCCAGAGAAGTAGTTGTTTTCTGTCGGACATATGCCATACAATCTATACAAAGGTATAGTGAGTTCCTAAAGGATTGTTTTCGACTGTTTAACAGTCACTGGAACATATATATATATATATATATATATATATATATCTATAGTCATATCGGTGAAAACAAAATATAAGTATGTTAATTGATTCTAAAATGTTCAATACAGAACTTACCATAATCAGTTCACCTGGAATATTGTTGATCGAGTCGCTAACAGAACATGAAAGTTGATCTCCCTCGAACGATTTTGAGACAAATGAGTTGCCTTGTTCAATCTATCCATAACATATCTCTCCAAAGTTGTTGGTAGAGCTTGTGGATTTTCTTATGGGCTATGACCTTGAACAAATCTGCGCGTCGCTTTCAGGCAACAATTCACAAAATTATTGAAGTGGAAACCGAAAACATTGACTCAACTACTTCACTATAATAGCCTAGTCAAAGTTCACACTGGTCGGGTTGAAGATTGGTTTGGTGGAAATTATTATTTAATATATAGATTTATTTTTAGTAGGTAAATAAGAAAACTTACAAGTAGGTACACAAAAAGTTAAAATGAAATATTTTTTTTTAATACGTCATTTAAAATATTATGGTAATAGTTGGCAACCTGAATTATCGTTATCGGTTTCACTGTCAGACAGTTCTGATTCAGTCCCACTAGTATCTTCTCCAAGATGTATTACTATTTCTTGCAGCTCATCCATAATGTGCTCTCTTGCCATATATGCTTCTTCAACCTTCTCTACATGGGCGCAAATGTTTTGCCAGTTTTGAATTGTCACTTGCTGAAATTTTTCTTCTGTGAGCTGTCGCACATCACCTAGTTTAATTGAGACATTACAGGCTGCTACTTCATTCTTTATCAGTGCCCAAGTTTTTTCAATAGGGTTTAGCTCCGGATGGCATGGTGGTAAACGTAGTGTTAACATGTCATGTTCCGCTAGAAGTGTATTAACAATATACTTAGTATAAGTTGGTTTGTGCGTTTTAATTAATGCAAATAATTCAGCTTTAAAGGAATTGGCATCATATGTAATACCTCGTTCCGTTAGCCATTGCTGCATCGCTGCTTTTTTTCACGAAAAATTTGGAATAGGATCCACCTGTACATTGTGGTAGGACGCATTATCTATCACTGAAACGCATTTTCATGGAGCATTAGTGATAAATTTATCTTTCAACCATTTCGTGAAATTTGTAGAATTCATTTCGTCATGGTAGTCGCCTGTTTTACTTCCCGATGTGAATATGAGTAAAGCATTAGGTACGAATCCCACATCTTTGGTACCATATGGGAACTGTGGATGTAAGTTTCATCGCAATATATTATCGTTCGACCTTCCTGCTTATATTTTTTTAATTTTCTTAAATATTCAATCCGTTTAGATTGAATGTCAAATTTCTCAATCAACACTTTTCTATTGTCTTGTGCTTTTCTCCACCTGAATCCTATTTTTTTAACTAATTTTCTAAACGAATCAATCTTGCCTGTAAAATTGATACCCTCTTCATTTTTAACAGCTTCAAATTAGTAATAAGCCTACATAGTTAGGTGTTTATGGGAGTAAGGGGTTCATCATCGGTCGGTAACGACTGTTCGTTAGCTTCAAAAATCATTTTCATAGTAGGCCTCCTTTTCTGAATAGCTGTATAGTTGTAAAGAATTTTCCTAATTATTTCTTCCTCAAATTCATCAACTGATCCCTTGGAAGTTGAGGGTTTGTTTATGGTCTTCCTTGGTGATTTAAAGGGAGTAGCTGGTGATTTTTTCTTACCTTCATCAATTATTCTTTTGACAGTGTCGATGCCAACTCCACAAGCTTCAGCTACTCTCTCTTGTAGATTGCTCAGAGGAATTGTTAGAGCTTGTTGTTCTTTCTCGCTTTGCATAAACTTATAAACATTATAGATAATTTCTCGACCTTGACTGTGAATTATTTTCTTGGAACTGCTCATGCTTGCAGAATGGTATCTGCAACAAAGGGGCTAACAAATTATTGTCAAACATGCTGTGAGTTTTTTAACATTTATTTAAATTTAATTTGGATATTATGTTAACGAAAGAGGATGCATTTGAAACGCATTCTTTAAAGTATACAGGACAGGTATTTCTACTATACAGTAAACAGCTGCTTGAATTCAAAATATAACAATAACTAAATTACAAATTGGTTGCAAAAAACCAAAGTGTGTCTTGAAAGTAAGGAAGTTCTCAACAGAAAAAAACGTATTCCTCCCAGTTACGGTCGCTACCCGTAATGCGTTTTTGTTTAAATAATTTTGTTTAAAATGTTCTTTTTCACACAATCAATTTTAAAGTTGATAAGAAAACGCATTTAGCACTTTTTTGTAACTGCTAAAAATAATTATTATTCAACTTACTTACCTTGTGGATAAAAAACTTCACTTCACAATAAAATAAACTTAGTGACTTAATGAAAATGAGAAATAAAAATTCCTATGTTTTTATACCACTTCATATTTGTAACACTTTCGTTACTGCAGTTTCGTCCTATATGGACATTATAAAACTATATTAAATAGGTATATTTCAAAATAATACTTGAATATACCAATACACTTGCCTTTTATACCAGGTCTTTCTCATTCATTAATACTGAAAATTAAACCCCTAATAAAAATAACAATATCTACATCTACGTAAATTACCTGTATCATTTTTAACTGAAAGTGTGTTCATGGTCAACAATGTGGACGGGCTACATTGAAAACAGGTGAATATACTAAGTAAGTAACTTACATTTTCAAAAACTAAAACGCAATTTGTCTGTACTATATCTTTAATTGGTATGAACACGTGCATCGTCGATCTTTACCAAACGCTCGTAGGACTCGAATGCGGATGTTTTTAAAACTTTTAGTAGACGACAGCCAAAATATAAATGTGTACTCTGCGACGGTATGAGTCATAGCCCTTAAGAAAATCCACAAGCTCTACAGCTCACTCTTGCACGGTGGTATTGAACTTGCGTCAAAAGTATGCACTTTTTTTCAAAAGTTTTCAGTGACATCTGAAGCTTTTTGGATGCTGACACACTTTTGAAATCTTCCATCATTCTCGTCATTAGCTTTTTTGGCAAGTGAACTGTTGAATAATGTTAAGGTTCATATAAACCCATGAAAAAATTAACGGCAAGGTTAAAAATTCTGAAAAATAATCGAGTTATTCGGTTATTCAAATTGAATAATTAGAGAGATGAAGAAGAAAATCTGATGAATAGTTTTCGAGAAAACAAAAATAAAAAACTAAAATTTCTAGAGGTTTTTTAAGTTTTCCCAAACACCATTCATCAGATTCCATTTCAAATATCATGTCATATCAATGTCAAAGTGAAAGATAATCACGATGTTTTCAGAATTTGTAACTTCAATGTTCGCTCGCAATTTTTAAAAAATCTGAAAATATTGTTATAAAATCAAAGACAGTTGAGAAGAATCACTTTTTGCAAGTGATATTAATATAAAATTCATAAGACTGAACATTGATGAACTATTCATATTATTTTTCAGATATAAAATCAAACGATTTATATTTTCAATAATGATTTTCAAAACCTCGGACAAAAAACGGTAAATCGCTCCAGTGATCCTCTGTTAGTACATGAACGAAAAGACAAAAATAGTTCTGCTACTGTCCACAAGGTATTGCACAGAATTATTGTCACTGTCATATTTACTGTACAGCGTTGCCAATAGTTCTAGACAGCGGTAAAACCGATGTAATTTGTTTAATTTTTCGAAAATAAAAGTTACGTTGATAGGGATTTGTAAGTTTATCAGTTGTTGGATGTGGGATTGGTCCGCCTAAAGTCTTGGAGTCCTTGAACACAATTGAAGAAGTATGTAAGTAATGAGTTTTATGTTTTGCGATTTAGAATATCAGTTTTGGAAATGAAACAGGACGCAAAACCGAAATTAATAATAATAATAATAATCATAATAGAGTCTTTATTGTCCATTCCAGTTGTTTTTAAATGACATTATATTATATACATAAAAAAACGACAGAATAGGCTGAGTTCAGCTTGCAAAGTTGAAAAATACTGATAAAAATAAATTATAGTGAGTTGTTCATATTAGCTGCTATTTTTGAATTTTACCAACAATATTGCTGTTTGTGCTAAAAGCAAATCTAATCTAAGCAAGATCAAGGACAAACTGACTATATTTACAAACCCATGACCACTGCAACCCCGAATATCAGAAAAACAAACGAAATGAATACAATAAATAATATAGGTATAGGTGAACCGCAAAAAAGGGCAATACCAAAGATTCCCAAGATCTCCTCCCACAGGAAAACTGACGGCACAAGCGTCATCAATAAACCAAAATCTAAGAAGAAGAATGATCCAGCTTTAAAGAAAATGGTCCCCACCTTTGGAAACACTAAAAACTATTGAAAAGATAACCCCTTTCAGAGCAAAAGGAGGTCTCTATCCATGATAGGCCTGGATGTTCTGCAAATCAACCGAAATTTGCAGACAAGGAGAATATATCACTGTTTCTGAAAAATGTGGTGTACACACATTACAAAACTGTAGACTCAGCAAATTTTCCGAAACTTGCAGATATGATACAATACAAATATGAGGGAGCTGCAAATTTCCTGAAATTATCAGACAGGACACAGCAAGGAACACTGAATTCGAATAACGAGGTCACCGATGTCTCCACCCAACAAAATTATGGAGGCACTGTGAATTCCACCAAATTCATAGACAGGACTCAACTGATCTCGAAAAATTATTTTCCCGAGGTCTCCACGCAACAAAAAGCTAGAGGCCCTGTTAGTTTCACTAAATTCACTGATAAGGCTCTGTAAAGTTCGCTTATCAAAAGTAATGAGGCCCGCGAAGTCTACATTCACAAAAAAAAATACCGGAGAAACTTCAAAACTGAAATGTTTTGTAGACCACTGAACAATAAGCCTATGCGAAGAGCTGGAAAAGAGAAGAAGAGAAAAGAAAAACCTTGAAAACGTAGCCCAAAAACATAACAATAAACTCCTAACTCCGAAAAACAATGAAATAAACCACCAAATTACAAACGGTAGAGAGGGTATGGATACAATCGTTACCAGTCCCCTTCGAAATGGAAGGAATGAGAGAAGAGAGAAGATGGTGCCTCACCTTTTCTCTCACAACCCCCTTGACAATATATTAATTAATACCAAATATTAATTAATAATCCTGTGAGCTATTTCGCAGTACTCTGAATAATGTTGAGATTTGGCAAAAATGCATTAGCAGTAGAGTTGACCGTTGAATATTCGGTAGTTATTCCATCAAAGAACTGTAATTTATTTGAAAATATTATAAGAGATCGCTGTCACTATGGTAAGAAAAATTAATCTTATCAGTGCCATCTTACAGTTCAGAAACGCGAAATATTTGACTTTATACTCCGACAAATCTGGTCATCAGAACTGTCAGGGAAGAATAAAGTTGCTGCAACTAATATGCTTGCCGTTCCGATCCTTCTTTACTCTTTTGGAGTGATGAAGTGGACTGAGGAAGAGCTGCGACAACTTGACGTTAAGACTTGCAAAATGATGCATCTCAATAGGAGCTTGCATCCTAAATCGTCCGTTCCACGGTTATACTTTCCCAGACAACGAGGAGGCAGTGGACTTTTGAGTTTGGAGTGTCTGCATAACAAAATGGTTCTGGATGGGGCCTTTAAAGTCATCAGGAGTTCAGATCCCCTTCTCTGCATGGTCCGCGACCATGAGAAAGCAGGGATTGGAGCATTTCTTTTTAAGGCAGCAACCCGTGCGGCCGATGAACTCGGTCTCGTATTCGACACTGAACGGGCTAACCCAAACTCTGTCACCGAGTTGGGACCCGTTCAGCAAAAAGCTCACATAAAAGCTGCGGAGACAGAAGTCCTGCTACAGCTACATATGGATAAGCCAATGCATGGTGTCTTCTTTCACAACATCGAAGACCTTGGCTTATCCAAAAGCATGACCTTTGCCTTCCTCAGGTCGAGTGAGCTAAAGTCGGAGACCGAGGGATTCATGATGGCCTGCCAGGATGGTGTCTTCAACACCCCTGTCCACCGTAGTTGCGTGATGGGTATAGACGTCCCTGACACCCGATGTAGGGCATGTCATGGGGCACCTGAGACCGTAATGCATTTGCTATCAGCATGCCCATCTTATGCGGTCTCAGCCTATATCCACAGGCATAACGCGGCGCTACGGGTGTTGTACTGCCATGGTGGAGAATGAGAGATGCCGAATCTATTGGAACTACTCATTCTCCACCCTCAGGCAAATACAAGCCAATAAGCCTGATGTTGTCCTCCTCAACCACCATAGTAGAACGATATTCGTCATGGAGTTTTCCGCTCCAGGCGAAATGAATATCGTTAGAAAACAGGAGGAAAAACGGACCAAATATCGATATCTTGTCTTTGAACTCCGCAGGTTATATCCGGACCATTCTGTCAAAATGGTGGTTTTGATTATAGGAGTCCTTGGTGGAATGATGGACACACTGCTCTCTAACTTGAAGATAATACTGGCTTGCCGTAATATGGCAGAAATCTTAGCAGCAAGAATGCAGAAGGCCGTTATCCTTGGTTCGCTCCGTCTACTCAGGGCACACGATTCTCGGACCCAATAGTTACTCACCCTACGAACGTAGGGAGTGGTTGTTGGGGTTAACGACACCAGCGCGCCCTCCGGATGGGTCGGAGCACCGGAGACAGGGCCTGACTGGTACACTCCCAAGGGAAAATAATAATAATAATAATAATAATAATAATAATAATAATAATAATAATAATAATAATAATAATAATAATAATAATAATAATAATAATAATAATAATAATAATAATAATAATAATAATAATAATAATAATAATAATAATAATAATAATAATAATAATAATAATAATAATAATAATAATAATAATAATAATAATAATAATAATAATAATAATAATAATAATAATAATAATAATAATAATAATAATAATAATAATAATAATAATAATAATAATAATAATAATAATAATAATAATAATAATAATAATAATAATAATAATAATAATAATAATGATCTGCGCAATCCGATAACCACGGAAGAAGTTCGAAGGGCCCTAAAAGGTTCTAAGAATTTCGCTGCTCCAGGCCCTGATGGGTTGAATAACTATTGGTGGAAAAAGTTTCCAACAACCCACCGCCATCTGGCTAGAGTTTTTAACTCATGGCTAGATGGGGAGCAGCAGATTCCGGAGTGGTTTGTCGAGGGGCGAACCGTGCTCATCCCCAAAAACGGAGATTTGTCTGATCCAAAGAATTACAGGCCTATAACATGCTTGAATGCGTGTTATAAGTTGTTTACACGCATCTTATACACGCGCATTCTCTCCGCAGTTGATCCGGTGTACGAACGGATATATGAGCAAAGAGGGTCAAAGAAAGGGGTCGCCGGCTGCAAGGAGAACCTGCTCATCGATAGATGTATCACGCAGGACTCCGTGCAGTATAAGCGTAACCTTTCGATGTCCTGGATCGATTACCGCAAGGCATTTGATACAACATCGCATGAGTTAATAATGCATTTGCTCAGATGTCTTGAGGTACCCGATCAAATAGTGGGATGTATTGGACAACTGATGCCACTCTGGAGGACTCGCTTCACCATAAGATCTGGTAGAGACACAGTCCAAACAGAGCAGGTCATCATTAGAAGAGGCGTGTTTCAGGGAGACTCCCTCAGCCCTCTTCTCTTCTGCATCTCACTATTGCCATTGTCCGTTGTACTTAGGAATACCCGTGGGTACAACTGCGGCACCCTCAGCAACCGGAGGCATAAAGTCACCCATTTGTTCTACATGGATGACCTAAAATTATATGCCTCTGGAGAAAGGGACCTACATCAGTCCCTTAGGGTGGTGGAAGAGTACACGCATGCTATCGGAATGGAATTTGGGATCGACAAATGTGCCACGGTTCATCTTAAAAGAGGACGATGCGAGGAATACGGAGAGGATGTCCAGCTCGTAGACGGAAGCATCCTACATCATCTGGATGCCGGAGAGACGTATACTTACCTAGGGGTGGAGCAACGCCACTCCCAAGAGGTATTCACAGTTAAGAACTCTCTCCGCGGCAAGTATCAGCACAAACTCCGACAGATCTGGTCATCAGAACTGTCGGGGAAGAACAAAGTTGCTGCAACCAATATGCTTGCCGTTCCGATCCTTCTCTACTCTTTCGGAGTAATGAAGTGGACTAAGGAAGAGCTGCGACAACTCGACGTTAAAACTCGCAAAGTGATGCATCTCAATAGGTGCTTGCATCCTAATTCGTCCGTTCCACGGTTATACTTTCCCAGACAACGGGGAGGCCGTGGACTTTTGAGTTTGGAGTGTATGCATAACAGAATGGTTCTGGATGGGGCCTGTAAAGTCATCAGGAGTTCAGATCCCCTTCTCTGCATGGTCCGCGACCATGAAAAAGCAGGGATTGGAGCATTTCTTTTTAAGGCAGCAACCCGTGCGGCCGATGAACTCGGTCTCGTATTCGACACTGAACGGGCTAACCCAAACTCTGTCACCGAGTTGGGACCCGTTCAGCAAAAAGCTCACATCAAAGCTGCGGAGACAGAGGACCTGCTACAGCTACATATGGATAAGCCAATGCATGGCGTCTTCTTTCACAACATCGAAGACCTTGGCTTATCCAAAAGCTTGACCTTTGCCTTCCTCAGGTCGAGTGAGCTAAAGTCGGAGACCGAGGGATTCATAATGGCCTGCCAGGATGGTGTCTTCAACACCCTCGTCTACCGTAGTCGCGTGATGGGTATAGACGTCCCTGACACCCGATGCAGGGCATGTCGTGGGGCACCTGAGACCGTAATGCATTTGCTATCAGCATGCCCATCTTATGCGGTCTCAGCCTATATCCACAGGCATAACGCGGCGCTACGAGTGTTATACTACCATCTACGACACTCGTACGGTATAGACGAGACACCGGTGTTGCCTTATGTTCCGGGGGATATTGAGTCCGTGGTGGAGAATGAGAGGTGCCGGATCTATTGGAACTACTCATTCCCCACCCTCAGGCAAATACAAGCCAATAAGCCTGATGTTGTCCTCCTCGACCACCAAAGTAGAACGATATTCGTCATGGAGTTTTCCGCTCCAGGCGAAATGAATATCGTTCGAAAAGAGGAGGAGAAACGGACTAAATATCGAGATCTTCTCTTTGAACTCCGCAGGTTATATCCGGACCATTCTGTCAAAATGGTGGTTCTGATCATAGGAGTCCTTGGTGGAATGATGGACACACTGCTCTCCAACTTGAGGATAATACCTGCTTGCCGTAATATGGCAGAAATCTTAGCAGCGCGAATGCAGAAGGCCGTTATCCTTGGTTCGCTCCGTCTACTCAGGGCACATGATTCTCGGACCCAATAGTCACTCACCCTACGGACGTAGGGAGTGGTTATTGGGGTTAACGACACCAGCGCGCCCTCCGGATGTATCGGAGCACCGGATACAGGGCCTGACTGGTACATTCCTAACGGAAAAAAAAAAAAATAATAATAATAATAATAATAATAATGATAATAATATTAATAATAATAATAATAATAATAATAATAATGGTGAGATCTGGTAGAGACACAGTCCAAACAGAGCAGGTCATCATTAGAAGGGGCGTGTTTCAGGGAGACTCCCTCAGCCCTCTTCTCTTCTGCATCTCGCCATTGTCCGTTGTACTCAGGAATACCCGTGGGTACAACTGCGGCACCCCCAGCAACCGGAGGCATAAAGTCACCCATTTGTTCTACATGGATGACCTAAAATTATATGCCTCTGGAGAAAGGGACCTACATCAGTCCCTTAGGGTGGTGGAAGAGTACACGCATGCTATCGGAATGGAATTTGGGATCGACAAATGTGCCAAAGTTCATCTTAAAAGAGGACGATGCGAGGAATACGGAGAGGATGTCCAGCTCGTAGACGGAAGCATCCTACATCATCTGGATGCCGGAGAGACGTATACTTACCTAGGGGTGGAGCAACGCCACTCCCAAGAGGTATTCACAGTTAAGAACTCTCTCCGCGGCAAGTATCAGCATAAACTCCGACAGATCTGGTCATCAGAACTGTCGGGGAAGAACAAAGTTGCTGCAACCAATATGCTTGCCGTTCCGATCCTTCTTTACTCATTCGGAGTAATGAAGTGGACTAAGGAAGAGCTGCGACAACTCGACGTTAAAACTCGCAAAATGATGCATCTCAATAGGAGATTGCATCCTAAATCGTCCGTTCCACGGTTATACTTTTCCAGACAACGGGGAGGCCGTGGACTTTTGAGTTTGGAGTGTCTGCATAACAGAATGGTTCTGGATGGGGCCTGTAAAGTCATCCGGAGTTCAGATCCCCTTCTCTGCATGGTCCGTGACCATGAAAAAGCAGGGATTGGAGCATTTCTTTTTAAGGCAGCAACCCGTGCGGCCGATGAACTCGGTCTCGTATTCGACACTGAACGGGCTAACCCAAACTCTGTCACCGAGTTGGGACCCGTTCAGCAAAAAGCTCACATCAAAGCTGCGGAGACAGAGGTCCTGCTACAGCTACATATGGATAAGCCAATGCATGGTGTCTTCTTTCACAACATCGAAGACATTGGCTTATCCAAAAGCTTGACGTTTGCCTTCCTCAGGTCGAGTGAGCTAAAGTCGGAGACCGAGGGATTCATAATGGCTTGCCAGGATGGTGTCTTCAACACCCTTGTCTACCGTAGTCGCGTGATGGGTATAGATGTCCCTGACACCCGATGCAGGGCATGTCGTGGGGCACCTGAGACCGTAATGCATCTGCTATCAGCATGCCCATGTTATGCGGTCTCAGCCTATATCCACAGGCATAACGCGGCTCTACGAGTGTTGTACTACCATCTACGACACTCTTACGGTATAGACGAGACACCGGTGTTGCCTTATGTTCCGGGGGATATTGAGTCCGTGTTGGAGAATGAGAGGTGCCGAATCTATTGGAACTACTCATTCCCCACCCTCAGGCAAATACAAGCCAATAAGCCTGATGTTGTCCTCCTCGACCACCAAAGTAAAACGATATTCGTCGTGGAGTTTTCCGCTCCAGGCGAAATGAATATCGTTCGAAAAGAGGAGGAAAAACGGACTAAATATCGAGATCTTCTCTTTGAACTCCGCAGGTTGTATCCGGACCATTCTGTCAAAATGGTGGTTCTGATCATAGGAGTCCTTGGTGGAATGATGGACACACTGCTCTCCAATTTGAAGATAATAGCTGCTTGCCGTAATATGGCAGAAATCTTAGCAGGACGAATGCAGAAGGCCGTTATTGTTGGTTCGCTCCGTCTGCTCAGGGCACATGATTCTCGGACCCAATAATCACTCACCCTACGGACGTAGGGAGTGGTTATTGGGGTTAACGACACCAGCGCGCCCTCCGGATGGGTCGGAGCACCGGAGACAGGGCCTGACTGGTACACTCCTAAGGAGAAAATAATAAAATAATAATAATAATAATAATAATAATAATAATAATAATAATAATAATAATAATAATAATAATAATAATAATAATAATAATAATAATAATAATAATAATAATAATAATAATAATAATAATAATAATAATAATAATAATAATAATAATAATAATAATAATAATAATAATAATAATAATAATAATTAATAGGCAGGGAGGTCAACCAACACCTGAGGCCCTGGTGAGTTGCGACACCACCTACCCGAGCAAAGGATGCAAAATCGGACCGGCAGCTCATGCGCATCCGGGAGGGAAAAGGCATCTTTCCCTCCGGTGTCTGCCGTGGGTTTGCTGGGTTAACCCCCCAGTAAACCCTTTTACTCGGTTCCAAATAATCGGGGAAGAGGCCCCCACAACCGACCCCCTCGGATTAGGGGTCAAAGGCAAGGTGGTGGGGCCAACAACGATGATTTGCCAAATGACGACAACCGCAATGACAACGGACGCTTTGAGTGGACGGATAGATTAAGGGATGGACTTCTGTATTGCTATGAGAGCAGTGAGCCCGCCCGGAGAGGATACATGGCAAGGATGCATGCTCTTTGGTGTGAGAGACACCCAGAGCATGCCGCCGTTTCCGCCCAAAAACTCAGGGATTATGTATCCTATCTCCGGGCTCGAGGCTATGTTAGAGCTCCTCCTCAGCCGGTTAACGAAGTGGCAGATATGCCACGTGTCGGTCTGGCTGCAGAGGAGGCTCGCATCATACCACCAATGGAGGACATCAGAACCCGCAGGGCGCTTCACAATATGAAGCCCTTGAAGAGGAGGGACACCACCGCTCTTGTTGGGAGGCATGAGCGACGCGTTCACAAGAAGGAAGCTAAGATCAAGTCGGCGAGACAACACGCGTCTCGTATCCAGTGTGTGGTGGACTACATGTCGGCCAATAGGCCTTTCACGCTGGTAGTGCGGCGAATTGCTGCAAGGCTAAGACGAGCTCACCACACATTGAATCAAGGCGTGCTGTTTACCATGAAACAGCACTGTCTTGATAGGATACGAATGCTAGTGGCTGCAAAGAAGTCACTAGTGAGGCGGGCGAGAAGTATCGGGGAAAACATAAAGTTCCGCGATAAACCTTCCCGCTTATTCCAAGAGCCTCCACGTGTTGTCGATAACCCGCCGGCTGCTGATCGGGTAGAAACCTTCTGGAAGAACATCTATGAGTTTCCGCAACCACTCAATGTAGACACTCCAGCCCTAGCGCAGTTCGAAGCTTACTGCAGGACGCTTCGGCAGCCTGAGCACAATGATCTGCGCAATCCGGTAACCACGGAAGAAGTTCGAGGGGCCCTCAAAGGCTCAAAGAACTTTGCTGCTCCAGGCCCTGATGGGTTGAATAACTATTGGTGGAGAAAGTTTCCAACAACCCACCGCCATCTGGCTAGAGTTTTTAACTCATGGCTAGATGGGGAGCAGCAGATTCCGGAGCGGTTTGTCGAGGGGCGAACCGTGCTCATCCCCAAGAACGGAGATTTGTCTGATCCAATGAATTACAGGCCGAAAACATGCTTGAAGGCGTGCTATAAGTTGTTTACGCGCATCTTATACACGCGCATTCTCTCCGCAGTTGATCCGGTGTATGAACGGATATTTGAGCAAAGAGAGTCAAAGAAAGGGGTCGCCGGCTGCAAGGAGAACCTGCTCATCGATAGATGTATCACACAGGACTCCGTGCAGTATAAGCGTAACCTTTCGATGGCCTGGATCGATTACCGCAAGGCATTTGATACAACATCGCATGAGTTAATCATGCATTTGCTCAGATGTCTTGAGGTACCCGATCAAATAGTGGGATGCATTGGACAACTGATGCCACTCTGGATGACTCGCTTCACCATAAGATCTGGTAGAGACACAGTCCACACAGAGCAGGTCATCATCTCACTATTGCCATTGTCCGTTGTACTCAGGAATACCCGTGGGTACAACTGCGGCACCCCCAGCAACCGGAGGCATAAAGTCACCCATCTGTTATACATGGATGACCTCAAATTATATGCCTCTGGAGAAAGGGACCTACATCAGTCCCTTAGGGTGGTGGAAGAGTACACGCATGCTATCGGAATGGAATTTGGGATCGACAAATGTGCCACGGTTCATCTCAAAAGGGGACGATGCGAGGAATACGGAGAGGATGTCCAGCTCGTAGATGGAAGCATCCTACATCATCTGGATGCCGGAGAGACGTATACTTACCTAGGGGTGGAACAACGCCACTCCCAAGAGGTATTCACAGTTAAGAACTCTCTCCGCGGCAAGTATCAGCATAAACTCCGACAGATCTGGTCATCAGAACTGTCGGGGAAGAACAAAGTTGCTGCAACCAATATGCTTGCCGTTCCGATCCTTCTCTACTCTTTCGGAGTAATGAAGTGGACTAAGGAAGAGCTGCGACAACTCGACGTTAAAACTCGCAAAGTGATGCATCTCAATAGGTGCTTGCATCCTAAATCGTCCGTTCCACGGTTATACTTTCCCAGACAACGGGGAGGCCGTGGAATTTTGAGTTTGGAGTGTATGCATAACAGAATGGTTCTGGATGGGGCCTGTAAAGTCATCAGGAGTTCAGATCCCCTTCTCTGCATGGTCCACGACCATGAAAAAGCAGGGATTGGAGCATTTCTTTTTAAGGCAGCAACCCGTGCGGCCGATGAACTCGGTCTCGTATTCGACACTGAACGGGCTAACCCAAACTCTGTCACCGAGTTGGGACCCGTTCAGCAAAGAGCTCACATCAAAGCTGCGGAGACAGAGGTCCTGCTACAGCTACATATGGATAAGCCAATGCATAGTGTCTTCTTTCACAACATCGAAGACCTTGGCATATCCAAAAGCTTGACCTTTGCCTTCCTCAGGTCGAGTGAGCTAAAGTCGGAGACCGAGGGATTCATAATGGCCTGCCAGGATGGTGTCTTCAACACCCTCGTCTACCGTAGTCGCGTGATTGGTATAGACGTCCCTGACACCCGAGCAGGGCATGTCGTGGGGCACCTGAGACCGTAATGCATTTGCTATCAGCATGCCCATCTTATGCGGTCTCAGCCTATATCCACAGGCATAACGCGGCGCTACGAGTGTTATACTACCATCTACGACACTCGTACGGTATAGACGAGACACCAATGTTGCCTTATGTTCCGGGGGATATTGAGTCCGTGGTGGAGAATGAGAGGTGCCGGATCTATTGGAACTACTCATTTCCCACCCTCAGGCAAATACAAGCCAATAAGCCTGATGTTGTCCTCCTAGACCACCAAAGTAGAACGATATTCGTCATGGAGTTTTCCGCTCCAGGCGAAATGAATATCGTTCGAAAAGAGGAGGAAAAACGGACTAAATATCGAGATCTTCTCTTTGAACTCCGCAGGTTATATCCGGACCATTCTGTCAAAATGGTGGTTCTGATCATAGGAGTCCTTGGTGGAATGATGGACACACTGCTCTCCAACTTGAAGATAATACCTGCTTGCCGTAATATGGCAGAAATCTTAGCAGTGCGAATGCAGAAGGCCGTCATCCTTGGTTCGCTCCGTCTACTCAGGGCACATGATTCTCGGACCCAATAGTCACTCACCCTACGGACGTAGGGAGTGGTTATTGGGGTTAACGACACCATCTTGCCCTCCAGATGAGTCGGAGTCCCGGAGACAGGGCCTGACTGGTACACTCCTAAGGGAAAAAAATAATAATAATAATCTTTATTAACGGAAATTACAAATAACTCAGCTTTAAAAAGTACAAACATAATTATTGAATTAAGTTGACAAACGATAAGTGCTATATTGCACTTGTTTCGCATAAAAAGTGGTGGTTTTTTAGATTTAAATCACTATATTATAGTTATACAATACTTATAAACATAAAAAATTACATCATATGTAAGGAAAAATGGATTATACAAACATATAGGGTTTGTCGATAGCATCTGAATCTACCTTCAGTAGGTAAGTATTGAATCTTTTTTTCAAGAGTGAAATGGAATTAATAGAGTGGATGTATGATTTGTAGATATCAGGTAAGAAGTTGAAGACCCTGCCAGCAAAATTGGTGAAACATCTTCGACCCACCCCCAGTTTTTTTTGCCTTGTTTATCTTGACATACTCATTACGTTTCAATATCGTTGGGTAATTATGTTCGATTTTTTGTATGATGTTTTTATTTTTATACAGGTGAATGATAATGCTATGTGTATATAAAAAGTGCGTTTCTAGGATAAGTAATCTCTTTGTGTAGCATAATTTTAAGAATTTTTTTGTGGAGTACCTTAAGTTTTTTCACATGGGAGCGTAGAGTACCTCCCCAACTGAGGATGGCATAATTAATGCGTGATTCAACAAGTGCATAGTAGACAGTTCTCAAGTGGGGCAGATCTAGGAAGGTTCTGATGTGTTTGAACTTAAACAGCATATACCTCAGAGTTTTCGTTATATTCGGTACATGTTTGTCTCATCGTAGGTGATTATCAATCGTTATGCCTAGGTATTTAATATGTTCTGCAGTTCCAACATCGATCATTACATCCTGATTGTCTACTGTCAATGTTTGGTAATAAGGTGAGGATAATGTATAACTTGCAAAAGGCATATAAAATGTTTTATCATAATTGATGGTAAGTTGCATATGATTAAACCAATTCACGATTGATGTCATGTCATTTTCGGTTTTTTCCTTGAGTTCTTCCCATGATTTAGCCGAATACATAATTGCGGTGTCATCTGCAAAACTATAAATTTTTCCTTTCGATTTGAGATTTAGTAAGCTGTTAATATAGAGAGAGAATAATATCGGTTCCATCACGGTTCCTTGCGGCACTCCATATGACACGTCCTGCTGCGCACTAATGTGGTCACCTATTTTAACTGACTGCACACGGTGAGAAATATAGCTTTCCATCAGGTCAAGACTCTTCCCGCGTATGCCTGTATCCGCCAATACCTCCAACAGCTGCGAGTGGCTCACAGTGTCGAAGGCCTTGGCAAGATCCAAAAACACACACAGACTGGGCCTACTGTCGTCTATATTCTCGTAAAGGGTTCTTGTAAGAGCGGCGATCGCATCATTTATAGACACTCCCTCTTTAAAGCCGAATTGGTGGTCCGATATAATGTTGTATTTTTCAATAAACTTTGTTAGTCGATTTTTGAGGGCTCTATCAAATATTTTAGCAAAGCTCGTGATTAAGGAAATGGGCCTATAGTTACAGATGTTTCTTCGGTCCCCTTTCTCATGTATTGGTATGACTACTGCTTTCTTGAAACCCTCAGGGCAAATTCCAGTGAGAAATGGTGTTAACTAAATGTGCCACTGGAAGGGCTATTACTTCAGTGATTTTTTTCAAAATATCAGCCGTGATTTCATCCCACCCGGGAGCTTTTGCGGATTTCATTTCTCTTATGAGAGTCCCTATTTCTTGTTCAGTGGTGTGTGATAAGTACAATGAGTTGCAACACCTCTTTCTCTCAGGTTTTGGCGAGTCTGTCGTTTTTATTTTTTTAGCAAGAGTTTCACCCACGCGTGCAAAGTATGCGTTGAATTCGTTGGCGATGTCAGATGGAGTCGAGAGAATTGTGTCCTCTGAGCTGATTATTTTGTCGATCTCATTTTTTGTCTTTTTTGCATTCGTTCCATTGATTATTTTCCACATTTTTCTTGGATCGTTTTCAGTTGATGTGATTTTCATACGAAAATATTCTGATTTGCGGTTTTTAATCAATTTATACACGTAATTTCTGTATCTATTCGTTTCGCATCTTAATATTTCCAGGATTTGCTCTACATTGATTGGAGAGATGGTTTTTACGATTTATGGAATTTACTAGTCCTTTAGTTATCCATTCTTTCCTTTTTTTGTACTTTCCGGAATATCTTATTATTCGTGTATTATTTTTTATAATTCTTGTGGTAATATCAGTGAGGTAATCAAGTAACCAAGTTGAAAGGAGATAGACTGTTGGCAAACACTGATTATCAAAGTGCGATCTTCATTTCCACGGTAATAATTTCCTAATCGAATAAACGAAATCACTATTTCTTTTTATGCAGTCTATTCCAGTTATAGCGGAAACGTCTAATAAACTTTCGAATAACATTTCCTATTGAAATGACATAACACTCAAAAACCAGTTATATTTACTTCAATTCCTTCCTGAAGCAAGTCTTGCCTTTTTATTATGAATTTTAATTACTTCGCTGGTACTAGAAATTCCATATAGCAAAAGCTAACTGTCACCACACAATTCAATACCAATGATGCAATGACGAAATAAAGGAGATAAAGTGAGGAATATTCTTCGGGATTTTAACGGGACTGAAACCCAGCTTTATTATGTAAAATCACATGCCATCTTTCACATTAATTAAAATAGATATGGTGTAAAATTAGAACAATAAAAATAATTGACTTTTCAGATTTTAATTTGTCATCCAATATGCTTCGTGTCTATTGAGTAACTAGAAGTAGTTTATTTTAACCGCATCTTGTATAGTACATGTAAACACTAAACCAAACTGAATTGGTGATGGAGATGTTCAAAACATCTCCACAAAAATCTGGGAGCAACAAAGTAAAAACAGAGAAAAAATCGCATTTGACCTTTTGATATCTTCAAGATACAGGTAGTTTCGAAACGTGGAGACAAAAATTAGGAATTTCGACTATTTCAAATCTTCTCATTTTGTTTCATTGCCTATCCAAATACACACCTTTGTTGGCGTTTAAGCGACCCCCACAATAGTTGAGAATATATATTTTTTTGAAAAGTCTTCAATTTTTATTATGATAACACTGAAGTAAAATAACTCATACTGATTGTGCATCCTATATCAGAAATCTGTTCCACAACAATAATGATGAGGTCTCTTCAAGTGAAATAAACCTTAAGCAAAATTCTTCTCCATTCTGATATTTAAGTGAGAGGCAATCAATTGTCCTCTATTGTACAAACCAGCTCTGCTATAAAATCCATTGTTACTTCAGATTCAAAGCTGGGATTTTTATGATGTGGTTGAAACCCATTATGGGCACCTTATCCGGCCTGTTTCACATATCCCATGTGTGGGAGTCCCCTGAGTCCGTATTGAAACCCCTCAGATATACCTACTGATCACTCCACCTCCTGTGTGGTACGATGGCGTAAGCCTAGAGGAACATTGTATCTTTTACTGTACCACTTTCTGGGGCAAACTGAAAAATGTCTGTAATTGATATGGTTTGAACCTACCAGAGTGATTTAAAATATCGGCGCTTTTACCACTCGGCCACCTTGCCCTCGAAGCTGGGACTCACCTCCACTCGAAGAATAACCTATCACGTCAATATGAGGAAAGTATGATCAAGCCAAATGAGGTCGATGAAATATAGCTAGCATGAACGGGTATACGTTACCCAAAAAAAGCAAAATATTTCCCAACAATCGAATATCTATTTGAAAAATTGGATCGAATAGTTTTGATGTTCTTACAGAAGATGACAAAAAATTACAAACAGAAAAATTGTCATTAAAAAAATCGCTAATATATCATTCTCTATTTGCGCATATTTCTGGTCACAAGGACACAAGCTCCTCGGAGCAAACACAATTAAATGGCCATTTCAAGCCATCTCTGGAAGCATCTGTCTCAATTTTGATAAGCTTGGTGAAATTGAAAAATAACAAGATCGTTGCATTGGTCAATTGGTCAACAAAAGCAAAGATTTATATTCAATTGATAATCTATGGTGGAAAAATTGTCGTGTCATAATCATTACGAACAGATATGCTCCAATTATAATATGAGAGCCATGTTGGCATCGAAAGATGTAAAAATTGTGCCAGACATTTTTTTTATTTGCCTGGCTTATCGGCAAACATTGAATCGTAAAAAAGAGTCCAACCTGTGGAAGTTTTGATACAAAACAACAAAACAACAACAACAAACAAAATATTTCTCCTTATGAATTACCAAAACGTCCGAGGGATAGATTAGGTTTAAATATTTTTTATTATGCTAACAAAATTTTTGTTACTGTTTTTGATTCTTATTCAAATTGGATGAAAGCGTCACAAATTAGTCAGAAAAGTCAGGCATTTTTGCATTGAAGTCTATATTTTCAGTACATAGAGCACCTGATGGAGTAACAGCTTATAATGTATTTTTTAACACCGTAGTTTTCAAGAAATTTGTGAAATATTGGAATTTTGAAATTATTTCACGTAGTCCATACTACCCCCGTCTGAGGGCTTAGCTGTAAAAGGAGTATATATAGGAAAAAAGATACTTTGAAGAGTTTCGAAAGGAAATGGTGATGTGCACACTACCTTGCTTCAATATTGAAACTCTCCACTCAAGTATATTGTTTATTCATCTGCTCAGTTACTTATGAGTCGAGTTTGCAAAACTATATTACCAATGAATTCCAATCTGTTGCAACCTAAACTTTGTGAATACGTATATGGCGAATTGTTAAATAGGAAAAACGTTTATGAGTATTACTACCACAAGAGCACTAAATATCTTTGAAAAACCGTTGGATCCTTACTGGAATGTGACAAGTTTAACCATCTTAGACTGAAATGGGAACCTGGACAGGCTATGAGTAAACATAAATCACCTAGATCTCATTTTTTCAAAGACTCTAATGGTAACTTTGTTAAGAATAATTACTAAATATCAATTGAACATCCTGTATGATGTAACATTTGAATATTAATATTGATGTTAGAATGTTATGACAACATTTGTTAAATAAAAAACTTTCTCTTGATCTTCATCATATTATTAAAGTTATTAAAACTTCAAGCAAAATCATTATATATCCGAACAGGTTATGGGCCCAGGCATCTGCCATTAAAAACGAAGCTCGGCGCTAAAGATTGAAAAATAGAAATCAAATACAAAGTTATACCAATATTGTGACAGTTGCATACTACATTCCAGAGGACAGATCATGGCATCTACACTAGATGATGTTAGTCAAGTAGAAAAGTTTAGAGACAGCGAAACATTTCAAGTCTGGGAGTTCCAAATCCGGATACTCTTTGAAGCATATGGATTGTACGAGTATAAAAGTGAACGGTGACAAAGTTCTATCAGCTCTAGGAAAAGGTGAAGAAAAACCAGATTGGGGTCGAAAGGACACAAAAGTCCAAAAAGCGATAACAACTACGATAGACAAGAAAATTCTGATGGATATTCTCACATGTGAAACCTCTAAAGACATGTGAAACATCTAAAGACATGTTTGACAAACTGTCGTCGATTTTTCAAAAAGATACTCAACAACAGAAGTGTACTTCACTCTAAGATTTCTTTAATTTCACCTATCATTACATATCAGTAAATTGGAAACCTTAACATACAGATTGAGATCAGACAATTGATAATGTCGAAAATTTTGTCAACTTTACCCCCCGAATATAAACATTTCTGTACTACTTGGGATTCCACACAAACAGATCAGGAAAATATCACACAGTTGACCGCCAGATTGATCGCCAAAGAATCAATATTGAAAAATCATGAAGTTGAAGGAGTAATAGCATTCAAATCCAGAGAAAGTAAATATGATAAAAACAGAAACAAAAAAAAACAGAATAAGAAAATTGAATATGAAAACAAATGTTTCCAATGTGGTATATTGGACCATTATGCTGAAAATTGTCCAAATAAGGGCCAGTTTTTCAAGTTCCACTTAACCTCCAGATTAATTAACTACTGGTTAGAATGTGTCCTTCCAACATAATTTAACGAATGTCATTCACCATCTAAACTATTAGTTAGTTATCTGGAGTTTAACTCGAACATGAAAAACTGGCCCTAAGAGAACTGGAATGCGTCATTACCCACCATGTGAAATATTCAAGAAAACAAATCATCTTGAGAGGAATTGTTTTTTGCGTAAATATGCAACACATGAGCAGAATTGCCTTTATGTCTAACGAGGAAGTTGAGGAAACTAATCAATTCATTGTAGATTCTGGGTGTTCATCTCGTATGTGCAATGATAAAACCCTTTTTGAACACTTCGAAGAGAATAAGAGTATGGTTGCTAAAAAAGATCATTCTATGGAGGAAATATTGAAACAAGGTCTTGTACATTGAGCAATGTTCTTTATGTTCCTGATTTAAGTAAAAATAAACTCTTGGTCAAATAACAGAAAACCATGGTAACTTTTCGAAATGATAAGGTATTCATAATGAAAGAAAATAAAATGATATTGGAAGGAGAAAAACAGAACGGACTTTATCATGCGAACCTCGATCGAAAATCAGAAGAAAACTTTTTGGTGGAAAAGGAGACATTCTAACTTGGCACAGAAAACTAGGACATTTGAGTGGATCAGAAATGACAAAATTGAATCAGATAGTGACTGGAATGGATTTAAAAGATAAAGACTATGTACAATTGGATGAAATTTGTGGAATTTGTTCACATGCAAATCAGAGTAGACAACCATTCACTAGTGAGAGATATCATGCAAAAATGCCTCTTGAAATTGTGCATACGGATTTATGTGGACCCATAGAACCAATCACATGGAATTAAAAAAGATACATACTTACTTTTTTGGATGATTTTACACATTTCTGCATGATATATCTACTAAAAGACATATACGAAGTACTGGAATACATGAAAAACGATGTTTGTTAGGCTGAAGCGTTCAAAAATACAAAATTCTCAAAATCTCAAAGACAATGAATGGAGGGGTATATCAATAATGAAGTTCAAAGTTGGTGCAGAAGAAAATAAATTATTTTGGATCATACCATACCATATAAACCCCAACTGAACGGAAAATCGGAATTGCCTAACTCTGATATACAAGGCTCGTGCCCTCGTTTTTGATTCTAACTTAGAAAAAGAATTTTGGGGAGAAGCTGTGCTAGTTTCCGCATACTTATCGAATAACACATGACATTCAAAACATTATCATGAATATGCCAAATGACAATTATTTTGAGATCCATGGTAATGACGAAACTTTGGAAAATGAAACACATGGTGATACAAATATGAGAGGAGAAATAATGACAAATGGAAAAGAGCCAAATACAAGATGATGTAGTCTTAGAAGAAGAAAATAGAAATGAACCAGAAATACTAAGAGATATAATCATAGGAGTCAGAAATGGATTTTCAAAATCAAAGATGATGGACGATATAGGGCAAGACTAGTAATAAGATGATGCGCACAGAAATATGGGATTGATTTTACTGAAACGTTCATTTCCGTAGTCAATAGCTGTTCAATAATAATTTTATTCTCTCTTGCCGCCAACAGAAACCTGATCATCAATAAATTTGTTGTGAAAACAGCATTTCTACATGGAGAACTGACTGAAAAGATTTGTATGCATATTCCAGAAGGTTTTGAAAATAATAATAATAATGTATGTTTATTGAATACATCTCTTTACGGACTAAAACAGGCTCCTCTAAAACGGAATAAAAAATTTACTGGTTTACTGAAGAAACGAGGACTTCTTTCTCTGAAGGCGGATCGATGCATATTCAAGAACGAAATTGAAACAATATACCTGTAGACGATGGATTGGTTTTAGCAGAAAATCAAAAAGATATGCATAATTTCCTGAAAGATTTGGGAAAAGAATTAGAAATTGTAAAAATAAAGATCCTAGTACATTTCTGGGAATTAAAATCATAAGAGAGTAAAATTATATTGGACTTAGGCAGAAAGATTTCGTTGAGTGAATTTTGAGAAATTTCAATATGTAAGAAGCCAAAATAGCATCCACACCTACGGTAGCGATAGATAAGAATGAAGAAATTGAAAAAAAATTGGACAGATTTCCCTTTCGAGAAGCAGTCGGAAGCTTATAGACCGTTTGCCCTTGACACTACAGGGGTGTCGATTATCTACGAAGGTATGCTCACTCAAGGGATATTAAGATTGAGTTGGATTATCGTGAAAAAAAGTTATTTGTTGGATCGGTACCTGATGGTAGCCCCCCTACCTTTTCAATCAATTTCCGGTTGAAAGCAATGTTGAAAATGTTATTATAGAAGCAGCTGTACAGATGTATTGGAATAGTCGGGTCCAGCTAAATTAACCGGGCTCTAGCCGATTTGCATACGTCTAGGTCGGTCCCCAAGGGTGGCATATACGGACCGGAAGTTACCCTTTACCGACAGTTCTCTCAGATTATTAACGATGGAATGCCCATTGGTAGAACACTTCTTTTTGACCCATCATATTTGAATACAATTTGGGTGGACAAATTTAGCCGTATTCGAAGGAAAGGTGACGTCAGGGAGGGGGCGAACAGGTACCGATCCAACAAACTACTTTTTTTCGATATTCCAGCCTAATCTTCATGTACCTTGAAGGGCATACCTTCGTAGATAATCGACACCCCTAGTGTCATGAGCCAACGGTCTATTACTGTATCTAATGAATGAAACTCGTCCGGATATAGCATTTTCAGTAAGCTTCTGTAGTCGAAACATGGAAAATCCCATAATTCAAGATATTTTGAATGTAAAAAAGGTGATAAGGTACTTGAAAGGTAAATACAATGTAGGAATAAGCTATACAAGGAATTAGTGATGCAGACTTTGCTGGAGACATTGAGGAGATAAAAAGTACATCTGGCTTTGCTTCCTTCTTCTGCGGTGAACCAATAGCATGGTGTTCAAGAAAACAGCCGATTGTGGCTTTGTCAACAACCGAAGCTGAATATATTGCCTCAGCAGATTGTACCAAAGAGTTAATTAACTTGAAATCACTAATTCAAGAGTTGACAAATCGGTATGTAAATCTCAAGTTGAAAGTAGACAATCGGAATGGACTAGTTCAGTGATGTAGAAAATACTATATTTGACGCGATGGAATTAAAATTTAGATCAGAACTAGTTAATCAGTGTTTTTTTTCAAATCCATCAATAAATGACAGATATAGATTATTTAAATTTACGTATTTTAGCGCGGAACGTCTTTGGTCTCCGACTCGTCTGTGACGTCACGCCAGATGTCTGAGATCGCTACACAACAAATTACAATCCAATTCAAACCATGGACCTATAACACCGTTTAAATACTGATTGACTCAGCATTGCCATACCTACAACACGGACTGTTTTGAAGTCACTCTTATTGCAGGCGCGCGGGTTGCGGGAAAGGAAGAAGGCAGTGATAGACTATGATCTTCCCACAACCGACAGGAGCGCACGCATTTGATAAAAATAGGGCTCAATCGCAAGAAAAAAATGCTGAATTTGAAATAATGATGAAAATATCAACGAAAGTGCTGGAATATATAATACGAAGGGGGATGTCATGCAATACTTCATCGACTAAGATAGTATCGATCCTTATAAAATTAGGTTCGCAAAATGAAAAAAAACATATACTTTAAAGACTTTCGTTTTCAATGAATGGAAAGCTGAAGACAGTTGATTGAAAAAAAAATTAAAGAGTATTGACTAAAAAATGGTAATTTATATATTCAATAAATACAAGGGCTGAACTAAGGTTTACTTGAAATCTGATATGAAAAAAATAATTCATCGTAACGATTGTAGACGATTTTTATTTTGCTGAAATGTCCCGTTGCCAAGTTGACATCTTCGGATTACTGGAAATCTGATATCAAAACATCATTTAAACGTCTCGATCATAGACCCTCAACCTATTTTAATGGTCCAATTTTTGTTTTGTGGAAATGCGCCGTTGCCAAGTTATGGTCACTTGGAATTACTGGAAATCTGATTTGGAAAAAAGAATTGAATTTCTCGATTATGGACCCTCAACCTATTCTAATGGTACAAAAAAAATGAATTGCGCTATGAAATTTGAACCTTGCAGAAATGAGCCAATGTTGCCAAGTTGTGGGCAATGGAAATCATTAAAAAAAGATTTAAGGAAATTTTGCTCAAAGAATATCATTATAAATTTTCATTTGGATATCTGGACGCATGTTCCAAAATATCATTTTTATTTCATTTAGGTTATCTCACTTCAAGTTCGAATGATATACGTTAGAAATTTTTTGAATAACCAAATGATGCGAAACAACGTTGAAATTATCTGCTCTGATTTCATACTAATCAGCGACCGAATTACCAGCAACTTTGATAGCTTGGTTAGTTCAGTTAGATTATGTTGTGTCCCTATTTTAGAAATTCGGTCCATGGCCGACAACGTGGGCAGTCAGGAAGGCATGTCTCTTTCTTTTGGTAAAGGCGTGTCTCTTTCTTCTGGTAATTTATAACAGCACATTTCATAAAAACAAAAATCATTCATCGGTTGAAATAACTTTTGAATCAGAAGGAGAAGGTGAGAACTGGGATGATCAGTCTTTAGATAGTGGGGATCACAATTATAGTGAAGACAACTTGAAAGAAGGAGATTTTGTTATTGTTATATACGATGGCAAATACTATCCAGGACAGATAAAACAAATCAATAATTTTGAAAATACATACTTGGTGAAAGCGATGGAGAACAGTGGATTGAATTATAAGTGGCCAGAAAAAGAGAATATTTTATGGTATGCAGTGGATGAAGTGGTAGACCAAATTGGGAGTCAAAAATTGATTGATACAAGAGGAAGTTATTTTTTTCGTGACATGGCATTGTATTCTCCATGAATTGACACTTATTCATCTCAAATAAAAGCCTTTGTTTATTTTACATCTATTTCTTTTGAATTCATTCGAATCAAATGAAAAATCAGGCACTGGTGCACATAAAGTCAGGCTTAGGGCTAAGCACAAAACTTGGGTGTCAGCTACTGGATGATAATAAAACAAAATTAAAAAACATCTTAAATTCCAAATTTCATCAATTTTAGAGTATTCTGTTCAACTATAAAATTAATTCATTATATTAACAAGTCATTCCTGAGAAAAGTTGCCTGAATGTATTATGTTTCATTTTTATATAGGGGAAACCAAATTTATCTGACCCATAGGGTGTCAGGTACTGGTACATTTACGTTAATATGAAGTGACCAACTTGGCAACAGAGCATTTCCGCAAAACAAAAATGGTACTATTAGAATCGTTTGATGGCACAAAATGGTGACTTTCAAATTTTTTTTTCCATATCAGATTTCTAGTAATCCCAATTGACCAAAACTTGGCAACGGCGCATTTCCGTATAACAAAAATAATGCCAATAGAATAGTGAGGGACTATAATCGAGACGTTCAACAGTTTTTTTTTCATCAGATTTCCAGTTCTCCGAAGAGGTCAACTTGGCAACAGAACATTTTCACAAAACAAAAAGGTTACCATTACAATTGGCTGAGGGCCCAAAATCGCGACGGTCAATTATTTTTTTTTCACAGCAGATTCCTAGTTAACCAAATTTTTACCGACTTTGGAACACATTTAGTGAAAAATTTCATCCCCAACTTTTTCAACAAAGCCACTTTTTCTGTGGAAATCTAAAAATAAATCCAAAAAAAACATGTCAGAACTGTCAGAAGTTTACTTTGTGGAAAACAAACTTTGATAGTTGACAAACGATCAGTCACAACATACTCTACAAAACCATTTGAAGACGCAAGTAATGATTTTTTTCGATAATTTGGATTCTAAAACTTGTAAATGTAATACAGGTTTAAGTTGTATGATAATGTCACCATCGCCCTCCTTCATGCTTCGATTGCTATCGAATTGAATACGTATAGTGATACAATTTTGACTATGATAAAGACTTATCACCTACGAGATGTGACAACGCCCAACTCAATATCACGACTACAGATTGTGACCAATCTCGATTTCAGACCAGGATGTAAACAGCTGGGTCCAGTACAATACTTATAGGTCCATGATTCAAACAATGATCAGCACAACAGTTTAGCGTTTTATGGTCGTTTGACCACTACCATTGCAGATTTCAGCAAGCCACGAAGCGATCACGTGCTGATTATTGTTTGCATACGCTGCATCTTGGATTGGAATAAGGTATAGATCCTTAGCCGCGCCAAGGCTCTCGCTCCGTTTGTAGTTGTAGTGTAGTTTTAACTCGAGTTTTTATGTCTTCATAATGAAAGAAGGCTACGTAAAAAAACAAAGTGATAATTTGCCTGAAATAGATATATTCACAGAGATGGAGTTTTTTCTTCAAATCCGTCTTATGTTAGTGCTGAAATAAAAGGAGTTAAAATTTTACAAATAGGCACAATACAATATTTCTAGGATATTTCATTAATTTCAGCCATCGTGTAATGAACAGTACACGACACGAAGGGCGCAAGTGATTATACACCAATAAATTTGTAAGCACTCTGCGAATACCAGTCTGCTCGTCGGCCTCGTTCATATGGCGTGACACACTAGAGCGCTGCGTACTATGAAATTATTCTTCGAAGCGCAAGTTCAAAGTCCCATAACTTTTTCAATTCTAGAGATATTTCAATGATTCTTTCACATTTTTGTTTCATTTCATTTACATTTGTAGAATTAATCCATAATAGAAAATGACAACTAGTACATTCAATCAAACTTGTGAAGAAATGACAGTTCAATCGCAGAAGCAAACACATCGACGTGAGATATCACTTTATTAACGAGAAAGTCAGCGAAGGTGATATCGACATCGAATATTGCTGTTCTGAAAATCTTAAAAATATTTTTACGAAATCTCTTGTGAACGTGAAATTCTCCAAGCACAAGAGGTCTCGAAGAGTTTTGAACTTGGTTTATTTGGGAAATGTAGTAATTAGAACTACGAAGAAGAAAACTGTAGTTCACAAACAATGAGCTTATGACTTGAGGCATAAGATGTCCGGAGGACTGCTCATTGCTAATATCCTATAGAATAGGAAAAGTTGGGTCGAAAATCCATCAGAAAACAACTACTTTCCTGGCTAATGCCACGATGAACATTGGATTACATCTGATGAAATTTCCGTGCAGAGTTCCTACAAGGTTATCTCTGCAATTGCTTGTTGCATGGAAATGTTCATCGAAACATTCGGACCACCTATACATCGATTTCGGGGTGTTGCCCCTCATCAGTATAGGGTAGGTCTAGCAGTCGATAACTAATGACTACAACGAATGAATCGATAACCAAATCCATTTCAATACCGAAACTGAGATCGCTCTCGCACAGTGGATAACTCCAAACTGCGAGCGCCATCCCAGCGCCGGAAACCCAACTAAGCAATACCCATGAACCACGATCGTCAAGACCGTATTAAACGAAAAAGAAAACTGTAGTTCACAAACAATGAGCTTATGACTTAAGGCATAAGATGTCCGGAGAACTGCTCGGAAATTTCAACAGATATAATTCAATGTTCGTCGTGGCATTAGCCAGGAAAGTAGTTGTTTCCTGATGGATTTTCGACCCAACTTTTCCTATTGTATAGGATATTAGCAATGAGCAGTCCTCAGGACATCTTATGCCTCAAGTCATAAGCTCATTGTTTGTGAACTACAGTTTTCTTCTTCGTTTTATACGGTCTTGACGACCGTGGTTCATAAGTATTGCTTAGTTGGGTTTCCGGCGATGGGATGGCGCTCGCAGTTTGGAGTTATCCACTGTGCGGGCGCGATCTCAGTTTCGGTCTTGAAATGGATTTGGTTATCGATTCATTCGTTGCAGTCATTAGTTATTGACTGGTAGACCTACCCTATACTGATGAGGGGCAACACCCCGAAATCGATATATAGGTGGTCCGAATGTTTCGATGAACATTTCCATGCAACAAGTAATTGCAGAGATAACCTTGTAGGAACTCTGCACGGAAATTTCATCAGATGTATTTCAATGTTCGTCGTGGCATTAGCCAGGAAAGTAGTTGTTTTCTGATGGATTTTCGACCCAACTTTTCCTATTGTATAGGATATTAGCAATGAGCAGTCCTCCGGACATCTTATGCCTCAAATTAGAACTACATTTTTATTATACATCATGTATGATGTAACATTTAACATATTAATATTGATGTCAGCTTGTTATGGCAAGATTTGTTGAATGAGAAACTTTCTGTTTCATCATATTATCAAAGATATTAAAACTCCAAGTTCAAACCATATATCCGAACAAACTTGACGAGAAGATATCGAGTCTATCTCAGAGAGTCTTCAAATTCTTATGATAAAAAAAAAATTTGATGTCAGTGAAGCCTTTATTGAACCGGTTACTGATCCTTCTGTTTCTTATCAAACTTTTACTTCATTGCCAGAAAATCCCAAGAATAAACAGAATGGCGCTAGTGAGTCTGAGTCAGTTTTAAATCAGCCAACCAAAACAAGATCTATGCGCTCTGTAAAAAAACCAGAGAGAATCAATTTGTGAGAGAGGATGTATTATAAAAGTTTGAATTCTAGTTTTGATACTTTCATTAAAACTTGGTGTCTTGTTCCATCATAGTGACATTGGGTCTTGAGTTGTCAGACGTAAAGGCATTGTTTTGTCAATGCAAACATGAAACGCTTCTTCTGAGATTTCCAGTTATTTTTTTAATAGATTTTCGAGAAACAACTGAACACTTACGGAAAGTGAGTTTTTCAACTTTTCTTTTCATCGTTTTCATGCTAGCGACTGTTTAGAACAGTTATTTACTAAAATAATCTAAAGGGTACCCGGAGGATTTTAACCCAGGAAATTGTCACGGTTCCTATTCTGGTGAGGTATCTCGCAAGCTTTGCTTAAGCCCCACGCCTTTCTGTCGGGGATATTTCTGGTATTATGGCTCCAGTATAGCTCATTTGTCCGAAGTGTAGACTACCTGTCATATATGGTGCATTCTTCATTGAAAGTATTTGTTTCCTTCCCTCATCACTCCAGTCCTGGTTGGCCTAGCATCGAGTCCAAAATCTTCACGTTTCTGTCACCAGAGGAATAGATGTCACTCACAATTTTTATATGGGATGAAAACCTACCATTTCAATTTTTAAGTTTTAATTATTATTCAATATTAATGATCTCAGGTTGTGGTTAATATCTTTCAACGACTATCTGTAAACCACCACATAGTACCATCCGCTGGGAAAATCGATTCTCTAATGTCTTAAATGTAATGAATTCAACCTCATATGCAACAGATATTCAGGGTGTCCCAGAATAAAGGGGACAAACACCGATGGTGGAATATTAACTTCATTTTAAAGCTATAAGTTCCAATAAACATATACCCTAAGATGAATAATAACCGAGTTACAGGGTATTGAAAATGACAAAAAAAAATGTTTTCCAGAATAACTCCATAACGGCTCATCTTTTCTTGATGAAATTTGGTATGTCACATGAAAGGAAAGCATTCAGTTCCAAATTTCAATGTGAATAATGAGTTTGTAACTTCGAACAGAGGCGTGCGGGAGGTTGGTGCCCCTAATCGCCCCTCCCCAATTTTCACGCCACTGGATTAATGTCGATTTTATCTTCGTTTTCTTAATCCCCAACATTTCCAATACAAAAAAGGGATAGGTTTCATTATTAAAAATATCAACGGTTTTCAAGATTTTTTGAGTTGCATAAGTGCGTGCGTATGTGATAAGGAAAGCACTGTTGATTATTTTGTTAAACGTTGCTATGTCTTTTGTATTGAAAATCATGGCATTATGGTGAAATTTCAAATATATTGTGCCACAGTGGTAATTCTCGATGAATTTCAGAAGAAGGCAGAAAAAATGTAAAGCATTATCTACTTACTAAAGATTAGCAACCCATAAAACTGTAGTACCGAAAAACATTTAAAATTTAACAAAAATCTCCTCATTTCTGAAAGGAATGTATAACTATTTATAACAATATAACCAACAAAGAGATTTCACACCATGCAATGAGTACAAATTCAAATGTTTCGAAAATTGTTGGCATTTTTGAGGAATCTTTTCACAAAAATTTCTTCTTCTTCAATCAACAATGAGTTTCCAAATCACATACGCACGCACTTATTCAACTTCGAATATCTTGAAACTTAATTCTTTTTTGTATAGAAAATATCGAGAATTAAGAAAGAGAAGACGAAATAGATAGGAAAAGTTGAGCTACTGTGGAGTTATTCTTGAAAGCATCTTTTGTTGTCACTTTCAACACCCTGTATCTATGTTAATATTCATTTTAGAGTATATGTTTATTACAACTTTTAGCCTTGAAATGAAGTGAGGATTTCACCGCCGGAATTTGTACCCTTTATTCTGGGACACCCTGTATATTGAATATTAATAGAATCACATTCTTATTTCGAAAAACTGTTACTCTGACCAGTGAAGATCCATTCATATCAAATGTTATTGTGTTAATTTATGTTTTATTTATTTATTGATTGACACTTATCAACTTGACAACATCGTATGGTAAAGTCTCTCATAGTTCTGAGTATAACATCTTAATTGTCATTATTCTGTTGCCCAACTTTCCAAGTGTAGACATATCAAATGTTGCTGTGGCGCCCCCTTTTATTTTTGTGACCAGTCTGTTACTGTTCAATGATATAATTCTGTTATAAAGTATGAACGAACCCATAGCGCCTACCGACGAAGAGCTGCCGTCTTCATTGCTCCTTTTTATAAAAAAAATATGGTTGCAAATGGCAGACGTTTTCATAATTTACCAGTATAAAATATTTATTAATAAAATTGCAGTACATTTTTAAGTAACAATAAACGATAGACATTTGTCTGCCAATCAAAAAACGCATCTTTTTTTAAATGGAGCACCCATTTGTTTCCCAGTCTCAAATAATGAACAGATTTGCACGTTAAGCTATAGCGTGTACTGGCCTAATATTCATAGACCAACTAACACTACTGATTTGACAATATGAATTGTTATTGCTACGAATGAATATTACGTTTTGACACTCCCAACAGCAGGATACGAATCAAGCAAGTCTACTATTGTTTAATAATTGTAGGTAGGTTCGAAGGTAATTGCAAAGTGTACAACGCTATACCCATTGGTATTAGTATGCCTTCACTGTCTCAGTGAGGCATTATTATGCCTGAAAGCATTTTAGTATTGTTCGTAGCAGTTGGTAAACGCGACACACATAATCCTCAAGTTCTTATACCATCAGTTTTCACTTTCTTAAACAGGATGAACAAGAGAGCGTAATCAAGTTGACGTAACTTCTTGAGTTACACCATTTTTATTGCAATGGTGGATATTTCTTATTGGTATCGATAACTTTTGCAATGAATACGTTCGAGATTGGCACATGTAGGAATCAGTATTTAATCTAATTTTTTGGGTGAATTCATAGAAGTTCCCTTTATTCGTGTTCTGCTCATACCAAACCTTGAATAACTAGCAATGTCTGTTGTGGATTGGTTGGACAAGACTAGGAGGTTCCTTAAAAAAATCTGAAAATTCTAGCTACAATAATAACTATTTGAAATGTTTTCAAAATAAACTGAAGCTGATATTACTTGAGATTAAATCTGTATCAGTGAATTCGGTTTCCGGATTACAATTTTTCAAATTTTATTGGTAGATTCCAATTGTGGAATTATAATAATATGTTGTTATTCTGTGTGAATTTGACAATTCGAGGAAGAATGTACAAAGGATGCTATATAAGGTGAATTCAAAATATTTCAGTTACCGTCCTTTTGGCCTATCTTCTTCAGTAGTAGAGCTGGGAGTAGATATCCGCATCACAAGATACAATAAATGTTCTTTGTTTTCTTCTCTTTCCATCAATACATGTTTTTATTTTGTCAAGTAATTTATTATCTGCTGAGGTTGTACAAAATTTTGGTTCATATATTGGTTTTTTTGTGCAAAGCGTTTGAGGGCACTACGCGAAGCAGAGTGCCTTTGGAGTTGCAAGCGTTGTTACAGTTGTAGCACAGTTTCAACTATTTCTCAAATACACAGGAAATTATAATGGTTTGTAATAAATAAATTATGGCTTTCATTTTGGCTTTTAATCGATAACTCAAAATATATTTATCTAACATATGTCATCAAGATACAAGGTCTTGACGGACATTAATGATTCAAACGATTTATAACAAGTGCTTCAAAGGCAACAATCAGTCTGCCAATACACTTGATCTTTTTGTGTGCTCCACTATGGAACTCCGACCACAACCTAATATCCACTCTTTGTTGTTTTTCTACACCATCGGGCAGTACAACGCTGCCCCATCTCATATGACACTACATTTCAGCCGACTGAGTATTCGCACGTTTTCCTCAGGAAATAGTGTGTTTCACTTCTGAAGATCCAACACATTGAGCTGAGATAATTTTTGAAATCATGATGCTTGTGATGCAAACATATATAGCAAACACGTCAAGACGAACATCATCTGACGAAACCTGATTCAGCAAGAACTGCTCTCGAGCTATCCTATTCATGCAGGCAGCATACCATTGATGGTACAAGAATTCGAGTCTTGAGATCAGATAGGAATATGTTGAAGCTAGAAACTTGTTTACGGAGACAATCAAATCTTCAAAAGATGCTCACAACGACAAGATACGATGAAAACTCGTCGAGTTTTCTAACTGGCCCTGCTCGTTTAGGTATTTTGTCTAAGCTGTTTGAAGCTCAATTCCTCTCCTAACCAAGGAAGATGGAACAGTAGCAACGAACGCCCATGACAAAGCCAATATTTTTGGCTACATGTTTGCTGCAAATCCTACTTTGGATTCACTGGGAAAATAACCCCAAAAAATCACTTTCATTGACAGTCATACGCCTGTCAATGGACCTTACACCAACAAACATTTTGAATAGACTTGACACCAACAGAGCTAGTGGATCTGATGAAATTTTTCCTATCTTTTTCAAAAAATGTGCCTCTGAACTAACAAATTATTTGCAAGTTATTCTACCTCTCTTATGATTTGAGGGTATTTCCTTACAACCGGAAAATTGCATGAGTACAGCCAGACCCCAAAAAAAGGAAAAAGAACCTACCCAGCAACTGAAGACATATCGCACTATTATCAGTCATCTTGAAGGTCATAAAAAAGCCATCAACATCGAGTAAATGAAATATCTAGAACGATCAGGAATTAGTAATAATCGACAATATGGTTTCCGTCATCAGAGATCAACTGGTGACCTGCTTGCTTATATCCCATATATATGGCAACTATCCTTCGGAAACTATGGTGACACTCTGGCCGTGGCATTTGATCGCGTTGGGCACCAGGGACTCCTCGCCAAAATTCGGTCTCTTGGCTTGCTCCCAGTTGTGTTCTTTGCTTTCAGGCCGATCTCTCCACGTGGTGGTTAATGGAGCTTCATCTGACATCATGGCACCAACGCTTTCTCTTCTACACATCAATGACTTTATGGGAGCTACCTCATGTACCATACATAGCTTTATGGATGAAAGAACCCTACATACTAGATTCTCTTCGAAAGTTCTGATATCAGACCGTGAAACTAGAAGAGAACGGAAAAGACACGTCAACACTTTAAATAAAGACCTAGCAAAAATTCCTGAATGGGGATCTAACAACTTGGTAGAATTCAATGCAGATGAAACCCAAACACGTCTTTTTGCTAGAAAAGCCGATCTCACAGTGGCCAACG
Source organism: Chrysolina oricalcia (assembly GCA_944452925.2). Classification (NCBI taxonomy): domain Eukaryota; kingdom Metazoa; phylum Arthropoda; class Insecta; order Coleoptera; family Chrysomelidae; genus Chrysolina; species Chrysolina oricalcia. The sequence continues at coordinate 40,148,095 of OX101819.2, forward strand.
AAATTATGTCAGAAGTGTCCACACCAATGAAATCCTCCTTTTCGATGCTCGCTATAACCAACAGCCAGTACCATGCCATTGGCCGAAGTACAGTGCCTGATACGGGCCCACTCACATTCAAACCTAACCCTGTCTCTAGAGAGCAATGTGAGGTACATTGCCAAAAGTGTCTCTCATAACTTGGTTTTCTGTTTCGTGCTATTTCACATTCACTTCCTGGAACTGTCCTGGAATACTGTTACCATATATGGAGTGTAGCCCCTGAACAGACACTGAAACATTCAGATTCTGTCCAAAAAAGAGCCATTTGTCTCGTCGGTAATGCTGAACTTACAGGTGTACTAACTTTCTACTACTAGCAAGTCTTAATCTGGTGGATTGAACACTTAATTAATTGAATATCAGATTAGAATTACTCTTTATGTCCCCTTCCTTTATTTATTTATACATATAATTCAAAGCGCTAGTTTAACGGTCAACCAGCGCTGAGTGAAATAATATGTTTGGTTCAATTCTGTCCAAAATACTCTCATTTAATCAACGACTTCACAGAATAACACTTTTGTGGAAATTAATTCAGCTATAAAACCCTCATACGTGATCTCAATTATAACAATGATTTTAGGTACTTACCTAAATACTTTGTCTCCTCGTCGTCTCATTGGTGGTTACCGGAATTGGCTCGATGTTTACACATTCGCGAAGAAAGCCATGATAGTTCTCTGATATTCTCAATGACTATGATAATATTAGTTGATTTGACTTGTTTCAAATTATACTAAATTATAAGGAAACTCGATTGGCTCTGGTTATTTTCAAATTCATTGGCTAGGAAAAGTCTTGTGTGAAAATAGAATAAATATTTGTGAAAATGACTAGACGATTAAAATATTTGAACAAAGAACTGGAATTAATACATTAACATTTACTATAGACTTTCTGAAATACTTCTAGTTACCAGAACAATGAAACTAAATCTGCAAATAGGTTATTCAAAATTCGAAAATGACAAAACTAACTCCTTTCCAGAACACACATGGATATCATAACACGTTTCTACACGGCGGCAAACTAGTGATTTGACTTTGATGAATAATTACGAAATTGCTTGGTTCGGGATCCGAGGCCCGAATAGCTAAATGAAAACTGAATTCTCAAAAATGAGCTCGACTTACGTTCTCCCCCTTAAGGGTTACTTAGTTTTTAGCCACGCCCTTCGACATAGTCGCAGTGAAGAAATTTTGGTAACTGATGAATCGTTTTGTGTGACAACTCTAATAACTGGACTTTCCCAAATGATAGCTTTGGTGGACAACCCCGTACATACTCATTAACTTATTATATCATTCTTGAATATTTAGCTTGGAAAAGATATGTCCAAAATACTTCCATATTTTTTCGAATTACTTGAATACTTACATATTTACATATGACATATCGATTCGATTCCGTTGTTTGATCGATTACATATTCCCGCATTTCAAATTCGGAGAAACTGTATCAATCTGTGCTATTTTTACTCCTTTGTCTGCGATTTTAAAAAGGATTATAAAAGTAGATAAATCTCTTCAGAGAAAGAATGAGTTTGTCTACAAAATAACCCGAAATATGGTTCCCCACACAATTACCTATAGTGACGGGCTTTGACTCGCAATAAACAATTCGTCACTCTTATAGACTTGAATTGTATATTTGGGTATGCGAAGCAATTATCTGAAGTTGGTTCTTTCGTTAAAAAAATGCGTTGGGCAGATGGGCGAATTATCCAATGTGAACTTATTGAACGACATCCACAAGCAGTGGCGTACTGAAAGAGTTCAACTGCCATACAGGCTTGTTTACTTTTCTGGAACACCGCAGAAAAGTTAGCGATCTGTCTATAATTTATAGATATTTTCATTGACTATGGTCTTCCGGAATATCACCCATCGTTCCACCGTTAGCAGTACCATCGAGACTGACACGTCAAGCTCAAACCTCACATCCATTTGTCATAATTTTGGAGATAAGCCAAATATTACTTTCCCAGTGCTCGGTCCTATAACAAATGGTAAGGCTCTGGAACTCTCTGCCTCGGAAGGTGTTACATTAGGCATACTTTCCCTAGACTCTAAGGATGTTCTTGAACATTACAGGATTTTCCTCTTTGTGAGAAACGTAACATAAAAAATAAGTTGTACACGAATACGCTATTTTTAATTTTGCCTGCAACGTGATTTAAAAAACAATGTCAGAAATTAATTTTAGATCAGGAGAACGACATTATATTTCATTACATCCAATGTAGTTTATCAACATCTATTATCACGTACTGATAACGTGCAGATCTGAGAACTGAGAACTTGGAGTTGTTAATTAGCAGGACCCTTTCTAGAACGGCATATATTTGACAAGGTTCATGATCAGGTATAATAAAAAATTATTCAAATTTATCAGTAACATTTTGTAATCTTACAGGTTGTCTATCTAAAATAGTACGTTTAAATTAACTATAAATCACTTCAGATCGCCAAATTTCAAAATACAATACGTAACTGACAAAATCAAATGATTTTGTTCAAGAAAACATTCTTCTAAACTCAGTAACTTATCGATGTTGATTGATTCGTTGGTTCATGGTTGAAATTCCCAAAAAGAAACGAATGTCCTCCACAAAACCAAGCTTGCAATCAATACTAACAAGGCTTCAATAATGTAACAAATAGAACAGGGCTACTATTGAGAAATGTGAAAATTGAATGTGGTGGATTTTCTGCAGGTCCCTCGAACTTCTTCAGCGTCCAGTAAAATATGTGAGGTGGCATTTCCCGAAAAAAATAGTCCAACAGCGTCGAAATTCCTACAGAACTTAATAATATTGCTTGAAATTCCCGAGTTCGAAGAAATTGATAAATTTTCAGGAGCTACAAATTTTTGAAATTGTTTAGTCTACCGAGACGGTATAGACCTGAAATTGTTGCAAATTTATTCTCCTTTGAAAACATATAACGTAGCTCAAAATCGAAAACTAGTCCTTCTTGGTCCAAATTGCCAAAAATTGAAGAAATGTAACTATTTTCGTGAATTATTGAATAATTTATTTTTTATTTTTGACAATGTTGCGTTCGGCACTAGAGGTCGAAAATTTGGATTACTCATTAGGCCAACATCATGAACACCTCAGCAAAAAGTCCAGAACTAACTAGTCCGATGCAAGGTCTGATTTAGATGGTTATTATACATAATACCTATTCTTTTGAAAAGAATGATAATTCTTCTTTGTTTACGTTTAGATCTGTTTCGGAAAATGTTTCCTTAAAAAAGGAAGTCCACACAACATAAACTGTTTCAAAAATAGGTTAACAAGTTTGGGTACTGATTCTACATGCAAAAATATGGAAAAAAATTCCTAACATAGGTCAGCAAATACTTCCTAAGGAGCTACGGCCCTTTGAAGGTGGCCTCCATAAACTGATTTTCATCCAATATCTCAGAAATCTGTTGAGATATACCTAAATGAAAGTTAGTATACGATTCAATATCAGTGACGGTTATCATTTCTTAATGAAATCATTCAAAAACAAGTCTAACCATTGTCGTGCAACCTGAAGTGGACGATATTTTTATCCCGTATTTTAAAGGTGCGTTTTTGAACACTTACTTCCAAAATGTCAATTTATTCGGTTTTCAGCCAATTTTTTATTGTTTCTGATATTCACCAGTAATTTTCTACCTAATCTGAGATTGTCAGCATACATTATTTTATTTGAAACGGAATATTTCGTTATGAGTCGATCCCAGAGCAATTTATAAAGAGAGCTATATTTATGTAGATTCGACTGATAATTAATAATTCGTTTACTCGAATTGTCTAATAACTCCGACATAAAAAAATAATCAGAAAGGAAATATTTCCTCCTTCAAGTTTAGCACGCCTATGGTTAGAATTGATTTTTGCCGATTTCAGGAAGAGACAACTTTCAATGATATTGAATCGTTTACCGACTTCCATTGGTTTCACTGTTTAAAGAAACTGTTTTTCATATTTTTGCATGTAAAATCAGTACCCAAAGTTCGGTACCTCATTTCGAAAACTCCCTGTATATTATGTACAAAGATTCCTGAAAATGTGGAAGTTTCGAGGCCAAAATTTTTCTAAGTTCGTACATAAACGGAAGATTAATCAATACTTTTTCACTACTTGTATTTTCCTTAGATCTTCACACGCTTGAAATTCAAATAAATTTCAGGGTCATCTTGCTGAGTTATCAGGTATTTGAATAAAGATGAATATTTACGAAACATATTCGTATAGGTATACACTTCGTACAAGATATGTGCAACGATGTCGATAGTATATCTGAAATGAATATCTAATGATATTGGTTTACGCTTCGGACCTGAGAATTTATAGGCGTTATTCGCTTATTTGTCAATTACTATGTTGTTTGGTTCATTTTGAAGCAGGATTATGTCGTAATCGTCTCATATTTTAATGTATTCCATTCAAGAATTATAACTCCTAGTAGGTATAATGTGTAAAACAAGACAAAATTTTGATGATAACGTTGCCCATTTTAAATCTTATTAACATATAATCCTAAAACTCAGTGATACTTGCAGAAAAAAAGTTAATTATATTTCAATAATCATTATACAGTGCGGCTTTTAATAGTCTCCCCCTGTTAACTTTTGAACGGTTCGACGCAGAAAGATGAAAAAAAAAGAGTTTCAATGGTTTCACCAATACTACTTTTTGAAATTAAAAAAATAGTGATTGCACAATAGGGGGCGCAGGGGGGCCCATCAACTCAAAATATTTAAATGGCATGTGGGGTCAAGTGTCACATCGTTGAAAAGAGAATTCAATTCTCTTTACAACCATCTAAATATTTTTGAATTTCGGTAATATTTTTTTGTTATTCAAAATCGAAATATCAAATATAAATGCGGATCTGAATACTACTCATGCCTCGATAAATTTGAACGGTTGGATGTGGAACAATGAAACCAAAAATTTTTTGAAGGGTTTTACCGATACTACTGTTTGAGAGAAGAAACATTGCAATTACTCGACAGATGGTGCTGGGGGCACATTAATTTAAAAATTTCAAAAGGTATAAAAATCGAAATTGGGAAAAAAATTATAAACAAAATTAAAAAATATTTAGATAGTTGTAAAGAGAATTGAATTCTAGTTTCAACGATGTGACACTTGACCCACCATGCCATTTAAAAATTTTTAGTTGTTGGGCTCCTCCGCTCCCCCTATCGAGCAATCACCATATTTTTCATTTCAAAAAGTAGTATTGGTGAAACCTTCGAAAAGGTTTTTTTGCATGTTTCTACGTCGAACCGTTCAAAAGTTAATATGGGGGGGACTATTAAAAGCCGCACTGTATAGGTGGTTCTATTAAAGTTTTCTATAATTTGTAATGAGCTAGCACCGATGATGACAAGATAATTATAAATAACTATCCATATAAAAACTCTTTACTGCCCTTGTACAAGGAAATTGCTTTTTGAAAATTTCTTTCAACTTCTCATTTCCATGCAAAGGAAAACCTCCAATGTTCAGAGGATATCCTTAGAACAGAAACGGAGGAAGGAATAGGTGTTTTTCTTAAATTTTTTAAAGCTGCATTCTTCTGGGATTATACCTCTGTTAAAAATAACGAGGCCTAGAAAAAAGATGTTAGCTAGCCTCCAAACTGACGACAAACGGGTATAAGACTAAAATCGATGGGTCAATCTCGGTGAAACTGCCAGTGATGGAATAACAGATGATATATCAGACGAGCATAGGCCGTGATCATATCTATGAGAAATCGCTAACTTTCATGAGGTATTCCAGAGAAATTCTTGTTTTTTGACCGAATATAAAATCTGTAGTGTGTATTTAGGATCATCCCAGTTAACACAAACATCTAGAAGATGTTGCTTTCTTGATTATTATGGTAACAAAATGAGTTGCATCTAGACATCAGTGCTACCACTTAGTGGTGCCAAATATTATTAATTGTTCACAATTTTTTTCTCGTTAGTGTCGCTTTGAGGAACAAAATGTGAAGAAAATTACAAAGCACATTAACATGAATTTTGGTTTCATTGCGATTTTGTCGGTAAAGAAGGAATTCGGTTGGTAACAAAATTGAGCATGACATCAGCATCACGACAAAAAGTAGCCAGAGTCGTTTATCGAGTTGAGAGTCGAGTAGAATTTTTATTTGGTTGACGCCATTCTTTAAATGTTCTATAGGTACTTCTGATAGTGCACTGTGTACTGTTCTGTTTGATTCATTTCATTTCAATAGTTAAATCAAATTGCCCAATTATTAGTTCTATCAAGAACTGTATCCCTTCAAGTACCGGAAAGGTAAGAAATTAGAAAGGTAAATTCAGTACAGAATTTGGCATTTTCAGGATAGGTACTGATTTCGCCGAGAAGAAAGTGCTGTCCAGAGGATTGGAGTTGAATTATTGATTTCTCTACATTCCTGTATATTGTTTTTTTTTATGATTTAGAAGAGTTTGATATTTTTTTTGTTTGTGAAATGTATATATTACGGAATCAACTCAAGCATTTGTTTTCTAGCATTCCGTTCCATATGAACAGTAATCCATTGGTAAGAATGATAATGTTGAAATATAATTTCTATTTATGTTGAAACATGACGAGCTGTATGTCAAGAATACGGGAGAATCAGAAAGTGAAGCGCATTTTCAAATAAGTACGAGTCCATTCAATTTCACATTGTTACATCGAAAGGGTCTCAATGTGTATTCGATTCCAAAGTATAAATGGAATGTCACATTGAGCTTATTTCGAGTCACATTTTGCATGACATTTTGATGTCTCGAACTGACCAACGGGGCACCGAATAGACGTCTATGCGATAATAATGGAAGTCACTTCGCGATTCACTGGTGTGATCTGAAACATGAATGTGAATCCTACCACCCACTCTGAGACCATTCTGTGATGACTGAAATCACTCTATCGTCACCTCAGTAGTATATCTAGTTAAATCGAAAATACAGGATTTCCAGAAAATGAGATTGAAAATTGACATAAAGATCAATGTTCAACAGTAACTGAACAATTTGAATGAGTTTTAGTGCATGATGCTCTCTTTATCAGAGATGACGTTAACTTTGAGAGTTGATTTTTTTTGTAAAATAACAATAATATCTTATTTAATTTAGATACCTAGTTGTTGCACCAACTTGAAAATTATTTCGAAATATGTTACCTACATCTGAATTCAGAAAGAAATAAAATCATAGGAAATTTGAAGCAAATTTATTCATGTTATAAATCAAATCTAGTACTTAAAAAATGAGCATTTTTATTCATCTGCAAGATTAGTATTGCTTCCTGAAGGTTCCTGTCGACTGACTCCACTTCTGCGTGTATCTCTTTGGTATGGCAAACTTTCCCAGAACGGACGGTATTCTAATCCTAGTGCTGGAGGGTTTAACGAGAATGGATAATTCAAATTGTCATATTTTTCTTCCATTATGAGGATATCGGAATTGTATACAGGTTGAACCGTGTATCATATCAAATCCAGTTTATTCTATTCCATAACAGTCAGTGTAGTAGATAACAAACAATTGGTGTGAAATAATACGTGTAAGTATAGTATATGAATATGTAAATTTTGATTTTAATTTGGGCTCCATAAGAAGAGGGGGGGGCATCTATCTCTGATAAAGCCAAAAAGAACTTATTGATAAAAATCGAAAATCAAATATTCCAAGCGATTACAGTAGTTATACTAAAAGTGGAGTGTCAAGATGAGGAAGAAATAAGTTTCGGGGTAAGAGACAAGATCAAATGATTATTTAGTGAGAGATCAAAAAAAAAATGTGATTGGGTAGATAACAAGATTTTGGTTAGTAAGAGGATTCTTGTATTATGAGTTAAAAATTTCAAATTTTGCGAAGTTTTCCAGAACCATTTTTTGATTTTCAGTTTTGAATCTATGGGTTGATTTATTTTGTTTGATATGTAATGGCAGTAGGTTATTAAGATTTGGTCCGTAGTAGAAAAATGATTTCTGTGTTAGGGATTTACCTAAGAAATCAATATTAACATTCCAATAGTAGCTGCCGTAGCGATCGATTTTTTTTTAAATGAATCTCTTTCAAGACATACTCGGAGGAGGCATTGGTAGTTGTAGATTTGTCTGACTGTAAATGATTCAGTTTCTTTATAAATAAATCGAGTTGAAAATCGTCTTTTTTTATGGAGTATGATTTTTAAAAGTGTGTTTTCGGTGATTTGTAAATTTTGTGAAATTGTTGTAAATGTGCCTCCCCAGATAGTTATACATTATCATCTGATTTTTCGAGATAAAATATCTCTGATGTTGTAAAATTTATTCATTAGTATTCTGGAACGTTTGACAAGATAGGTGATATGATCATTCCATCTAGTGTGTTGATCAATCAAAACACATAAATATTTCATTACTGCAGTTTTCTATAGTAAAGAGCAATTGCAATCGTTATCATACTGGGGAGTATGTAATTTAATATTCATATTGGGTTGGTCTGTAATAGTCGGGGAGAATGTGACGAATTTTGTTTTGTCAATATTTGAACTGATGATAATGGAAGATTAACCCTCGTTTTTTTCTTACAGTCAAGAATTCTGAAATGCTCATCAGAACGCTCCTTGAAGCGTATGGTTAGTGGTCTACTTCGCGTGAAATTCAACCAGCACATTTTCTGCCAGCTAAATGGGTCACGATTTTAGTCCTCTTTCCTCAACAATGTTTTTCATCAGGTGATATTTTCAATCCATTATTTTATCATGGGTAGCCTCGAGAACAATGTACGGCTGTCACCCTCTCTTCTTGCACTACGGGCAATGGGTTTCCAATCTTTAGGCCAATTAACTTTTCCCACTATTTTTTGTTCTGTTGCTATAGCGGAATGCATAGATTTACAATCTATTTCGCTTCAACCCACAACCAGAAAGTTCAGATCTATGGTTTCTATGTTATGCACAAGCACATTGCAGCAACAAACTTGCTGAGATTTCCTCGTCCATAATTTTTCGTTAAATTTGATTGAAATGTGAATATCTTGGCAACGTTAGATCTGATCCCTGAAAATAAAAATTATATGTGAAGCTCACATGAATCAGATTCTGGAAATGAAAGAATATACAGGGTGATCCATTTCAAAAAGAAACCAAATGTTGTGCCCCAGATTTATGGTGCAGCCTGTATACTCGAAAATAATTCCAAAGAGTAGCACTTCAGGTGTCCAATAACTTCGAACAAGATTTATTACTCAATTTTCACAAGCCCGGCAGGATTGGTCCGAATGAGGATACGTGGGTAACCCAGTATATGATGTACATTTTATAGGTATGGTGTTTGCAACATGAAGTCATTCTTCATTCTCGAGCGGGAATAATGATTTAATATATCATAATAATAATGGGGCGGAGTTGGGAATAATCATCCATGATTCACTGTTGCGTTAATAATCAACAGTGCTGCTAATGACCATAGCAGTCGATTCCAAAACACCAAAGGAAAGAAAAATAGGGCGGGGATTAGCGCAGTGGTTAAGCGCCCGCCTGGTGACCAAGACGTCCCAGGTTCGGTTCCCAGCCGGTGCGGGCTTTTTTCATTTTCAGATGTGAAAGTCTGAATGAATGAGAATTAACAGTGCTGCTCCTGAGGTGGCGTATGAGCAGTAGATGCCAAAACACCAAAGAAAAAAAATAATAATAATAATAGTAATAGCAAGCTAATGCTCGGAAGTTGAGGAGCTCGGAAGTTGAGGAGCTCGGAAGTTGAGGATCTCGGAAGTTGAGATGCTCGGAAGTTGAACTGATTAACTCTCGACTACGCGAACTCTCCGCGAAAAGGTCGAAAGTTGAATGGCCTAGAAATTGAATAGTACGACTTCAATGTGTTATTTACTATAATTGGACACCAATAATATGAATACAACGACTTTAATGCATTTAAAACTATAATTGGACACCAATTATATGAATACAACTATCCTAATGCCTTTTAAACTATAATTGGACACCAATAATATGAATACAACTACCCTAATGCATTTCAAACTATAATTGGACACCAATAATATGAATACAACGACTAATGTTTTTGAAATTATAATTGGACACAATAATATGAATACCAACGACTTTAATGCGTTCACAACTATAATTGGATACCAATAATATGACTAATGTAATTTAAAACTATAATTGGACACCAATAATTTGAAAACAACGACTAATGCGAGACTAGGAAAAAAATCCAAGTATATTTTTCATGACTATCTTGACTGATTTCCCACAAAAATACGCGTTTTCAATACTTGACTGTCTTGAATAATTTCCCACAAAAATACGTGTTTTCAATGCTTGACTCTGTGGACTAATTTCCTACAAAAATACGTGTTTCAATGCTTGACTCTGTGGACTAATTTCCTACAAAAATACGTGTTTTCAATGCTTGACTCTGTGGACTGATTGCCTACAAAATTACGAGATTTCAATGCTTGACTCAGTGGAATAATTTCCTACAAAAATACGAGTTTTCGATGCATAATTCTGTGGACTAATTTCTTACAAAAATACCTGTTTTCAATGCTTGACTCTGTGGACTAATTTCCTACATAAATATATGTTCTCAATGCTTGACTCTGTGGACTAATGTTCTACAAAAATACGTGTTTTAAATGCTTGACTCTGTGGACTAATTTCCTACAAAAATACGTGTTTTCAATGCTTGATTCTGTGGACTAATTTCCTACAAAAATGCATGTTTTCAATGCATGACTCTGTGGACTAATTTCCTACAAAAATACGTGTTTTCAATGCATGTCCCAAATTTTTCCAAATCACAATTTTTTTTTCAAGATATGGAAAATTTGGAGGATGGGGGTAACGGGGCGGTAGATACAAGAAAATCCGGCGCTTCGCGCATAGGAAAATTCGAAAGGCGGGGAAGTAAATATTCAAAAATCCGGTCGCTTCGTGCCCGAGAAAATTCAGAGGAGGGAGAGTGATAGTGGATTTTTAAAAATCCGGGCGCTTAGTGCCCGGGAAATTTCGATGGAGGGGATAAGTGGATATTTAAAAATCCTGGCGCTTCGCGCCCGGGAGTATTCTAAAGAGGGGGGAAGGAAATATCCAAAAATCCGGGCGCTTTGCGCCCGGAAAAATTCAAAGAAGATGGGAGGGAATGGATTTTTAAAAAGCCAGGCGCTTTGCACCGGGGAAAATTCAAAGGGGGGGGGGGGTAAGTGGATATTCAAAAATCTGGGCGTTTTGCTCCCGGGAAAATTCGAAGGGGGGGGAATAAATATTCAAAAATCCGAAAGTCCCAAATTTTTCGTTTTTGTGAGATATTTACGGAAAAAATGTTTTCACATTTCTTGTAGACCTTCATGAGATGATCCAAAAAGGTCACTTTTGAAACTTGAAAATCTGACGCCATCTTTGCGTTTTTGGTGTTTTAAAAAAAAAATTATTATTATTCTGTTCATTTCTCAAGATATGAAAAAATGCCATGAAAACTTTTGGTAGACATCTTTGAGTTAAATGAAACTGTTGATTTATATTTTCTCGATGTCTCGTTTATTTTCCGAGTTTTTGGTGTTTTTAGGAAAAAATGTGAAATTTTTTCAGTCCCAAATTTTCGTTTTTGTGAAATATTTCCCAGACTATTAATATAAGAGAAAAAATTATTTTACATTTTTTGTAGACTTTTATGAGATGATCAAAAAAGGTGATCCGTAAAATTGGAAAATCCGTTGCCATATTTGAGTTTTTGGTGTTTTTATAAAAAAAAATCGATATTCTTTTTATTTTTCAAGATATGGAAAAATCATTGGAATTTTCTCTTGACAATTCTGAGTACTATGAAACTGTTTATATAAATTTTCTCGATATCTCGTATAGTTTTCGAGTTTTTGGTCTTTTTCGAAAAAAATGTGAAATTTTTTTCCAAGTCCCTAATTTTTTGATTATGTAAAATATTTCCCAGACTATTGATATTATAGAATTTTTTTTTTTACATTTTTTGTAGACTTTTATGAGATGATCAAAAAAGGTGATTCGTAAAATTGGAAAATACGTCGCCATATTTGAGTTTTTATAAAAAAATTGTAATTTTTCAAAATTTAAAAAAACTTCCAAAACACTTCTTGTAGATCTGTTTTTTATATTCATTTTCTCGATATCTTGTTTCGTTTTCGAGTTTTTGAAGTTTCAAAATTAAAAAAAAAAAACACTTTCTAATAGAGTTGGAGAAAAACGGTTAAGAGTATAAGTGAATACGTTCCAGAAGAAATTTTAAGATTTCCATTTGTTTCATTGGTACAGATATCTCGATTATCCATTTTTTTGGAATATTTTCCGTACTATTGATTTTACGGAAAAAATGTGTAGACATTTTTTGTAGAGTTTCTGAAGGCGGTCAAAAAATATCTCCTGATAAATTGAGGAAATATCGACTGAAATTTAAATTTTTATTTTCAGTTTTCTCAAGTTTTCCCAGTTTTCCGATCGTTTTGGTGAAAAACGGTCCACATATATTTTATTCCCCTATTTGAGCTCTACCTATCGCAGTTTTGAAAATTCAGTTTCAGTCATCGGTTTGGCGTATTTTTGAAACTTTCACTTTTCGGAAAATCGCCCGTAAAAGCCGTTAGCATTTTCCTATCCTTTCCAAAAACTATACACTTCTGTAGGACAAATGAGCGTATGAGTTTAATGAATATGGAGCAAAAAAAATCAATTCCTGAACCGCTATCGAGGAAACTATGAAAAGCCGGAAAAACGCCGTAAAAAATTTCCTGATTTTCCTCTCGTAAAAAAAAATTCAGAAATATTGTCCTCGAGTTATTGATATGGTTCAAATTTCAAAGCGAAATCTTCAAAGGTATGGAAATGCGAGCGTTTTGAAATGCCACGACAGACAGACGGACAGACAGACAGACAGAATTTCTAAACAATTTTTTTTTCTACGGAGATCATTTTCCTAAAAGTAACTATGGGTCTAAAACGTCAAATAAAAAGTTGATGTCTGTCTAGGAAGACGGTAGGAAATACAACTTCCTAAGAGGTCGTTTTATAATGGATGACCTAGTGAAAAAATCGGTTCAATATGATATTTACTGTCAATGTAAATGAATAGTTGTCAAAAAAATGTTCATTTTGTGATTCAATGATGGAGAGAATGAAAATGTGGTGAAAAGTTATACGGAAGATGTACACCATCTCGTGTACACCATCAGACGTTATGTATTAAAATACATTATTCCTAGATAATGTAGGTGAAGTAGTTTCATGATCAAATTTCATCGTGCGTTCTATTTATTAGTTGAAGCAATATTAATTTTCACATAGAACAGTATGTAACTTTTTGGCTGAAAATATTATCAGCTTGAATTAAATATAAATCATCGGACATTGTTGTGACAGAGCTTACTTTTCATGTCTTTAAAGGACCAGGCAGCCGGCTTAAATGGATAAATGGATAAATGGGCTTCTGTGAAATTTCATGTATTGTTACACTTTCTGAACAATAGTGTCCATGGGCCCAACTCAATCCTATGAATAGTTTCAGAAGTTGGAAAATGGCCATTTTTTAAAAGCACGTAATTCTTATTTTCTTCTATGTATCAGGATTTTTTTCTGTGATAGTATTCTAATGCCACTAAATATCAGTCCCTCATGAGAAAGTTTCATTTGCTACAGGGGTACTCACAAATTTAAAAAACGGAACGTTGACTTGAAATATAATTAAACTTTCAGGAATTTCAATATCTTGCTGGATTTGCTTCTGGTTGGTTTATAATAATAAGATATGCAAACATTTTGTACAGGGCGAGTCAGAAAGGTGACTGCCCCTGTATCCTATATTTAATAAAATTTTATATACTTTTTACTGCATATTAGTAGGTGACATTAAGTCATTTTGGAAAAAATTTAATTTAAATATGATATACAGTGCTATTCAAAAGATGTGTATGAAAGAAAATCCGAATATCGATTTTTTTTGGAAATCTCCCTGTAATTAAATATTTCTTCGGTGAATTTCTGTGATACTTTCATATCACCTTTACTTTGAGTTTGTTGGAAGTAGAAGTTTTGTCAACTTGCTATGATTAGTTTTTTTATCCCGACAATATGATTCTATCATTATTTTCTTCATATATGTATATCGGTACTCTCGATGTTTTTCATGTGATACCCTAATCGACATATACATAAAAACAAATAAAATACATACAAGCTAATCTTGATATCAGAAAAACAATGTACATAAACATTTCGGTATGAACTGAAGTAACTGAAGGAATTCAAAGGTCTACAGTATCTGGAATATATCTGTTTTCTGGTATTATTCTTTCAGCTGCATCAGTTACTTCATTTAGGAGATGAGTAGATGGATATTTCACATTCTGTTCGTATCTGGCATAATCCAAAAACCATAAAACACTGGCCACATGAGTACATTTTGTTTTCAGTACGATGGGATAAACTTCTTGAAAAAAAAATCCACTCCCAAAACTTCTAATAAAAACATTTCTCAAATTTTTATTCCTAAACTTCTAATATAAACATTTCTCAAATTTTTATAAAAATCAAATGTCGCGAAAACGATTAGACTTTTATACAGGAAATTTTTTCATAGCAAGTAGAGCACCCTTTGATCTACATTCTCCTTCAGTTTGACGTGGTCCTTACGGGACACCCGTATCTGAAGGAAATAATGATAGGGATATTGTCGGGATAAAATAACTAATCATAGCAAGTTGACAAAACTTCTACATCCGACTAACAAACTCAAAGTAAAGGTAATATGAGAGTATCACAGAAATTCACTGGGGAAATATTTAATTACAGGGAGATTTCCAAAAAAACTCGATTCTCGGATTTTCTTTCATACATATCTTTTGAATAGCTCTGTATTTCATATGTAAATTTCATATATTTCAAATGAGTTAATGTCACCTACATACATGCAGTAAAAAGTATATAAAATTATATTAAATATGGGAAACAGGGGCGATCACCTTTCTGACTTGCCCTGTAAAAAATGTTCGAATACCTTATTATTATAAACCAAACAGAAGCGAATCTAGCCAAATATTTAAATTTCTGAAAGTTGAATTATATTTCAAGTCAACGCTCCGTTTTTTTAATTTTTGAGTACCCCTGTAGCAAATAAAGTTTTTTTTCATTAGGGACTGATATTTAGTGGCATTGGAACACTATCACATTAAAAAATTCTTGATACATTGAAGAAAATAAGAAATATATGCTTTCAAAAAATGGCAATTTTCCAACTTCAACACCCTGTATCTCTGAAACTAGTCATCGGATTGAGTTGGGCCCATGAACACCATTGTTCAGAATGTCGTCAACTTCAATATACTAACAATTCATGAAATTCCACCGAAGCCCATTTCCCCATAAGCCGGCTGCCTGGTCCTTTACCGAATTTCATTCAAATATAGCGTTCTCGGCTATAAATGCATGTGTACCTACATTCCTTCTGCATCTACATCTAACTTGTATTCGTGCTGTAAATTCACATCACTTGCCCAGCGAACTTTGAGGAGTCTTCAATTCTGCAATAACTGGGCTTCTCATTCTTACAGTCGTGATCTGCAGAAATTTCAAAGTCATTACGTATTCTAAGTATTTGTTACTCCTTGTTACTGAAAATAATTGGAACGCCTGTTTTGAATTAGACTGAGTTTATAAGTATATAGAATTTTTGCACGGGGGTCTAACTGAAAAAATTCAAAGGTCGAAAAAAACATTTCGCACATAAGAAAAGGACAGGGCACAAAACCCTACGAAAATGGGTGTCAGTTTTAGGAGGATCGTATGATTAGAAGAGCCGCTAGAGGGCAGCAATGTTGCATTGTTATAGCATTTTCCATAGAAAAACCATGATTTTTTATTGCGATGCATTTTTTTGCAAACATTTGATCAAAACAAGGATCAGTAATATTCTCGAGTGTACAGTAAATACCAAAACCCAGCAAATTGAGTAATTAATGGTAGGTGAAGGGGATGAAAACAAAAATTAGTTCAAATTCAAAATGATCATACCAATAACAATGAGTTATGCAGTGTAATAACATGAATGAAAATTGTTAATAAAATTATTCTGGACTTCCATTGTCTAGAAACAAAGAAAATTTATTCTTTGCATGTGTTTGAGTCATGAATGGAAATATAAGGACATGTATTTCGTTTTCAGAATTTTCGAAGCATATCGTTGAAAATTAGAGAATCGCAAAGTCAATCGTTGAAGAACGTTGGAAGTGATACTGCTCATTCTGGAAATACATGCATTTTTTCTCGAAATTGAGAAGTATCATTATACAGGGTGTCCAATATGAAAAAAATATTTTTTTTTGTTTGGGTATATGAGTAGCGCTTTGTTTCAAATGAATGACTCTTAGGCTACCTATGTCGTTTTCGGTTGATGTGAAATAATTCAGATATCCCCGAATATTATTAATTTCTTCCTCGTGTCTACCTAGAGAGCACCTACAAGTACGGTTATGATTTTCTTTATCTCTCTCTCTCTCTGTCTCTCTCTCTCTCTCTGACAAATCTTCTCAATATCACATACGTTACATATATAATCAATGAATGAAATAGTTACAACCATACACAGTCTTAAAAAAAACGGTAGATAAGTAGTCGTTATATTTCAAGTGAGAAGTGAGAAGTAGTAGTTGAAAACTCTTGAAGTACTTCCGAACTTAACTTTAATTTGAATGTGATTTACTCAGACTGTATTCCACAATGTGCTTTATAAATAAATACTATAGTTTGTCACGCGTCTTCTGTATAAAAATTGCAAAGCAAATAAACTATATTATGAAGATAATCAAACAGTCCAAACTTATAATTATATACCCAAATGAAATAATAGTTTTTCGGTATAAAAATCTTGTAGGCAGTTGAGCTATCCTTATGGAAAAAGGCATTATTAGATGCATTGCAAAAGTATCGCGTAGAGTGACTTGTAGATAATTTTTTATCAGATACAATATTTTGCCTTCAACATGCCTATTTGTATATGAGTTAAGTATTTATGTTTTTCAAACAGGAAAAAATGTTCACTGAATGAGCAATTTCATAATTATTGCACTCAACAAAAAGTAAATTTTCATATACCTTTTTTCAAATACAAAACATCTTACAGAGGTCACCTGATCATATGCATGGGTTTGAAAGTGTTCAATAAGCTGCCAAACTACGTAAAAACTAGTTAGTCATTGACTAATTTTTGAGCCACACTGAAAACACATCCAATTGATAAATGTTTAATACTTGGTTTAATAATATGAATGAAGATTTTATTGAAAATATGAACAGGATGTTCATTAAGTCAGTTGTGGAATCATCTGCGACTGAAAGTTGGAATTTAGTCGTTTTATTCACCACTCTAAATCCAATGACTCTCGCAGGAGTCTGTTTACGTTTCCTTTTAAAACCAATATGCTTTAATATGTTCAAACTCGTGACATTATTGATTTAAAGTGGTCTTGCGCTCGAATGGAATCCTAATTTTGCCAGTTTTGTGAGTGAAGCGTTCAGTGCAATAAATACTTGTCGCTAATACTTTCCATTTCACCTGTTGATTGAAAATGTTATTCCACATGTAAACATGCGGACTGCACTGGTTTACTAAAATAACTTCTTGACAAAATAGCGTTTAATCTGAATTTGGTGGGGATATAATTAGTTTCAATGAAGTCGTCCAAACACCAAAAGATATTTCTTTTAACTAAATTGGTTAAATTATAACCTTTACACTTTATAATACTCATAAAGTGCTTATTAAAAGGTAAAAATTATGTTTTTGGATTTGTTGTGATATTACATTGAATGTATAGTCTTAGGATAAACTAGTTTTCCCAATGGGTTTTAAAGAATACATCAAGGATACTCCATAAAACTGCATTAAAACTATTTTCCAGAACTTAATTATAAATAATAGCAAATTAGTTTTAAAATAGCCCATGTTAAGAGTAACATAAAACCAGTATAAGATCAATAGTGCATTAAATTCTTTGTTTGAGAATAAGTAGTCTTCAAGAACTTTTAGTTTATCTTAAGGTTACTTTGAATCCGATGTCGATTCATTGAACATATTGAAGCATTTTCAAAACCTAAATAAATAGAAACTGTCTTAAAATTGTTACTTGGGCGATGTTGTTTACCCTTAATAATAATGTAGGTATATTACTTTTTTCTATCACCTGTTTATGAATACAAGTGCATTCCAACACTTCTAATTACTTTCATATCTTGTCAATTTCGGAAAGAAATGTATATATTTTCAAAGTGAGTAGTTTCACTTCCTTGAAGAACTTGAAGATATTTTTTACAGTTATTAGAGATATGCTTTGGAAACTCTGCGAACGCGTTACCAGTCAATTATATTTTCATTCATGTTATTAACAGTACGTAACTCATTGTTATTGATTTAAGGGTTTTGATTATTCTAACTTTTACCATTTCATCCCCTTCATTACTTGTAATTACTCAAAACATTGAGTTTTGGGGTTCAATAATTTGAAAAAAATTTGTTACAAAATGCATGTAAATCAAATGAATGATGATTTTTTCATGTAAAATACCATAACAATGCAGTTTGGATTTTTAAACTTTGCTGCCCTCTAGCGGTTCTCCTAGTAATACGATCCTCTTATAACTTGTCGAAATTGTGAAGGGGGTTGTACCGAACAAAATATCAAAAAATTATCTAATTTTGCTGAAAGCCATTTTCATAAGGTTTTGTGCCCTGTCCTTTATAAAAACAAGCATCTGTCCAATAGACTTTTTTTCGTAGAGTCTGATGGTTGAAGGGTAATATTTAGTATTGCAGATTCCGTGAGATTTTTTATTGATTACCCTTATTCCTACCCAATCTATATGATTTATTCATACCAATATAGATGGAAAATCCAAAGATTCCCATATAAATTGATCCAATCAGGAAAACACATGCCTCAAAAAATCACACGATACGAACTCACTCATCTCGATAGATCCATGTGGCGTTATACGGGTAACGCGTCCTAACAACCCTTGATAGAAACGATTTGAACCCCAATGCGGGTATGACTGCCGGTAAAAAATAATGACCGACATAAAAAACTCAACACATAACGTTTGTCATAACGTTTTTATATGAATTCATCTGAAATCGATTGTAATAACGGAACATTTCTTCGTAGATTTTTCCATATCGTGACTAAATTTCTATTTTTATTTTTATTCAAAACCATCCACACCACTTATATACTGGGTGATTCAGCCAGGTATATTCGCACTCATGTAACTTTCTCATTTGAAGAAAAAATTAAAACATACCTCATTCAATTTATGAAATGTTTATTATTTATCACTATTGAATGATTCCAATTGTCCACATTCTGCCTCAAAGAGTTATATAATACATTATCACCTTTTTTTCCAAATGATTTTTCATACTTTTTATTGTACATTATGATTTCAACCATATAAAACATTATATTTCGTTCATACATACGCCGAGAAAAATTTGTAAATCTGAAATTGATCTGAATATTTTTCGTTCATAGTTAACAAGCAGATATTATAAACGGGTGTTAGGAAAATGTACCGTCATGAAAAAACGCTGTTTATCTTTCTTTACAAAAATGGAACACCAACATGGAAATACAAATTGATCAATAACAAAAACAATCGAAGAGAGGTATTACAGTGCGTATTCTCTTCAGAGACTATCTGTTCAACTTCTGACACTCAATGACTATTCTGTTATTTGTGTCTTCGATAATCAGAATGTCCTAATGTGAGCATATTATTTGAGATATGGCCTGTGAAGAAAGTCCAGTTGGGGTAAGATCTGGCGATTTAGCAGGCCATTTAACCCCCGTACTATTGACAAATTACGATGAAAATGTCGATTATTCCATATGGTTGAACTGGCTAAAAAACAGCATTTATCACAATTTACAATAAAAACATAATAGGTACCTATTAAATTGATAAAAAGTCGACATGTTGTTAGCCTTTCATTCCACATCATGTGGATAATAATGTGAAATAAATCATTAAATCGCTTTTTATAGACTATAGTGAAAAGGTACGAGATATGTTAAAGTGTTTTCTTCAAATAAAAAAAGTAACAGGACCGCGAATACTTGGCTAGATCACACGGTATGTTATTGAAATCCACAACGACAATTATAGGATAACAAACTGACTGGAGCCATGGGTTTGGCGGGTTGTAATTATCAGTGATATTCAAGTTAGTGTAGGTTTTAATAATTAACACATTAAAATCGCATAAAATTCGTAGAGCTTTAACACTTCTGGACAAGTTTAATGAAATAATGTAAATATTCATTATCAAATATTCAAGATCTGAATTAAATACATTTTTTACTGAATAGGGGAAGTAGGTATGATTTACCACTCCGAACATTGTTTTAATGTAGTAAATTGTTACTTTCCAGTAACATTATTTTTTGCTATAGACACATATTATTCATAGATATACAGGGTATATCTTGGCGAGTTAACGCGATCTATATACAGGGTGTCAACCATATCATTGACCAAAGCGTCTTGCAGTTGTTTTTTCAGTTATAGACTTTTGACATTTGGATCGAAAATATAGTTCACTAAAACCAATATTTTCCATGAAGAAAAACTTGAAGATCGTTTCCGGTTTTTCTAGAAATAAACCTAGGTCTACAATTTTAAATGGAATTCTGTTGATATTTTAACACCATTCGATAAAGCATAACATTTTCTTTTCAATGACATATCACAAGCGGACATTTGTTTTCAAAATGGCGGCGCAAGCGACAATTTTCCTAAAATCAATATGGCGACACTGTGACGTTATTAATCGAATTTTCGTCAAGCAACCTGATAAAATAGCGAATGAACGATGCACTATGATAAGTGATTTATCGCCAATCAGGGTTCCTTTTATTAATTCTTTCAAATGACATTAAACCTATCTCTTGAATTTTCTCAAAATTTTTAAATCGGAAATGGTACTTTTTTAAATCAGCATCAAAGTTTAAGTCAGTATCTACAGATGAATGCTTGACACACTACGCCTCTTGTTCTTATTTTCAATTTAAAATCATTTACCAATCAAAACGTGAATTCTCGCGTGACAAATACTTCTTTTGCGGAATATTTCCTCAATTATGAGTTTTGGGTATAGGAAAGTGTATCATAACTAGGTCATATTTTCAGTTGTAATACCACAAGAGAGTGAGAATAAAGTGAAAATAATTCGACAGATTTTTCGAAAACTTGTTGGCTATTGCCAAATGGCAACAAATTTGAGAAAAAATGTGTAGAATTATTTTCTACTTTATCGAACTCTCGTGTGGTATTTGATAGATTATTTTTTGATGCCCCAATCAAAGACACATTCTCTATATAACATTTTTATTCATTACGGTTATCTAAATTCATTTTTCAATTTGCATGCAAACTGATGACAGACGTCAAATCAAAAGTATCAGTTGTTGTCACACAATAAAAACAAATTACCACGAATATTCCCGAGGCAATAATCTAAGTAGAAAATTCCCACTATAATAATGTTGTGATTGGTTTGAAAGTACAAACAGATCGAATATCTTCAAAACGCATGTGTTGTGAATAAAATGCAAAAACACATCGATTTTCAATTCAAGGGGGACATCTTCCTATTATAACCTCAACTGTCATACATCTCCCCCCACCCCTTGGGCACTATCACCCAAACAATTTGAATAGGGAAAGTAGTAAGTGTGACACATCATTAAAAAGGTAATTTCATAAGGAATTCAGCCACGTCAATTTTTGCCATCTAACTTTTTATTTTGGCGCCCTCTTGCGGGAAAAATAACTGTTCCGTATTCCAAATTATTATACTGCATTTGCAAGCTATTTTGACATAAATTCGGTGACAATGCATCATGGAACTTTTCTAAGAGAAAAAACAAAATGGCGGCTCCAAAATGGTGGAAATGATTTGCAATTAGGGTCCGATTCGATTCAAATTTGATATGTGGTGGTAGGAAATTAAGATTTGTTCGTCAATGCCAAAAACAAGATGGTGGCTCCAAGATGGCGGACGAAATTTGTAATTCTGGTCCGATTCAAATCAAAATTAGTGTGTGGGGATTTTCAGGGTGCAAAATTATGATATTTTTGTCAATTACCTTTTCAATGATGTGTCACACTTACTACTTTCCCTATTCAAATTGTTTGGGTGATGTGTTTTTGTATTTCATTCACAACACGTGCGTTTGGAAGATATTCGATCTGTTTCGTTTTAGTTGCCCCACCCTGTATAAATGTCGATTGTACGTATGTATGTATATTTGTTGTCTGACGTATCCTATATCATTTTTTATGATCGTAAAATATTTGATAAATTTTATTATTATTTTAATTATTGTTGTTTTTTGTTGTTAAAATTTTTATTTCCGTCAACCGATTGCACCCCTACGCGCAACCCTCGAAAGTCTTCGAGAGACTTGTGTGAGCTAGGGAAGACGCAGCCCTTACCTTTTAACGTGTGATGCCATGCATGAGACCGATGACCATGCGAGGCTTTGAACTCTCGACCCTTCGTTCCAAAGGCGAACGTTCTACCAGCACGGCCACCAGGGCCCAATATTATTATTATAACATTGAACTAAAAAAGTAATCTCCTTTTTGAAAAACTTGAGAGATTTTTTGTTTTTTTCACTTATCGGACCACATTTTTGCGCACGCTGCAGATTTTGTAGAAACTGGTGCATGATTCGCTCAACATTCAATATTCATGATTCATTCATTGCCTAATTTTTGAAATATTCGAGGAGCTGTATCTGTCATTTTGTCTAAAAGAACTCGAATAACTCAAAAAACGGTTCATTTTGGGTATAGTGTATAAAACATGAGTTAGAATTGAAATCATGAATTTAAAAATGAGGTGAAATGTAGATAGTATTATCGAAAATAACAAAGATGGCGTCACTTCCGGTGAAATCAGAAATACTTTAGTTGAATTCTTCATTAGTTCTGCACCCATCCTAAAAATTTTCAGAATCGCTCTACTTTCAGTTTTCTATATATTGATCATCCAGATTTACCCTGTCTATTCCATAAATAAGATTTTCTAAGAAAAATTGTTAAGTAGTTATATGTTATTCGCATTGTTACTGTATTGAACGTTTGTTGAAAAAGATCCTCAAATATGTATTTATAGAATCAGTTACTTACCATAAGGTAATATATCACTATTCCTTAAAACGTTATTTCAATCTACTTCTCCCAAACCATGAAGAGTAGGGGAGATAGGGGCAAGATGGGGTAGTGAGGCATGATGGGGTACCCTTTCTACTGACCAAATCCCAAGCTGTTCAACAAAAGGAGGAAGCGCTATACTGAGCGTATCAGTCGCTTACAGTGTGCTGAACGAAAGCAATCGGTGCGTTTATATGGTTCTTTCGGTTTTGTTTATCTGTGCTATTTTATTAGGCGACTCTTCCAATAGAGCTGAGGTGAGTGGGGCATTTTTTTTTCCTGAAATCATAGTTACTAGTGTAAAGTACAAAATTACAAAATGGCGTTGATGGGGCAAGATGGGCCATTATTTGAGGTGCCCCATCTTGCCCCACGCTCATAAATGTCCTATAATTGGTGTTTTTTCTTTGTTTCAGATTGATCACGATGGTTAGGAGGTATATACGGAAAACTGAAAGAGGTAAATGGTCACCAGAGGCTATGAAATTTGCCATTGATGCTATTTTGCGAGGAGAAATGGGGTATAAAAAGGCAGCTAATTCATTCAATGTTCCCCAATCAACACTCGAACGAAGAATAAAAATGTGGAAGCAGCAAGCGAATAGCCCTGTTGAAATTCCTGCAATATCTGCCAGTGGAACTGTGTACCTACACCAACCAAGTCCAATTTTAGTTTAGAAGTTAGGACCTAAAAGTTAATGTTGGAAAGTTTTTTGATTTATTCGCTGGAGTAGTTGAGGAAAATAAGTTGACACTTGATTGAATCTACAACTCTGATGAGACAGGAATTACGATTGTACCCAAACATAGGTCGAAGATACTCTCTCTAAAAGGTAGGAAGCAAGTTGGAGTTTTGACATCTGCTGAGAGGAGAAACACAATAACTATTGAAGTTTGTTTCAACGCAGCATGATCATACATGCCTCTTACGTTTATATTTCCGCGGGTTCGAGCAAACGAACAATTGATGAATGATTGCTCTCCTGGAGCTACAGCTGAGTATCACCCTAGTGGATGGATGCAGTCTGCAATATTCTTTTCCTGGTTCAAAAGGTTCGTTTCATGGAGTCGTGCAACTAAAGAGTCGCCAGTTCTCCTCCTCTTGGATGGGCATTTCACACATACTAAGAACATAGAGGTGATTGACTACGCAAGAAATAACGGCGTTGTCTTGTTGCGTTTTCCACTACACTGCAATCATCGCCTACAACCGCTCGACGTAAGCTTCATGAGACCTTTGAGTGTATTTTATGACCAGGAATTTTCAATATGGCTCAGAACGAATCCGGGCCGTGTAGTGACACAATTTCAAGTTGCTAAACTGTACGGAAATGCTTTTCTTAGAGCTGCTACAATGCCAACTGCAATGAATGGTTTTCAAAAAACTGGTATCTGGCCAGTTAATCCAAATGTTTTCAACGATCACGACTACGTTCCATCGGAAACAACTGATAGGCCTTCTCTTATTCCACAAAACGAGGACGCCTACTCCTATTGATTCAAGTGAAAATGGAGTCATTTATGACATTTCTGTACCTGTAACAAAACAGGATCATCAGTATTCTACTGTCTCATCTGTAAATATATCTACTTAAACTGCCGATCAATCTGAAAATCAGATAACCGGCAATTTTGATGATGTTTCCGTCATGTTTACACCAAAAACCTTTAGTGCAAATTCGCAACCACAATGTAATCCTACTCCTGAAGATATCATGTCCATACCAGGATGAAGTGGCCTTCAATGAAAGCCAAAAAAACAACGTAAACATGGAAAAACAGCTATACTATCAGAATCGCCACATAAAAATGAGCTGGAGAAGGAAATAAATGATAAAAAAGAAAAAGAGCAGCTGAAAATAGAAAAAGCCAAGCTGAGGTTGGAAAAACGCCTTTCTGGAAAGCCTAGTCCTAAGTCTATGGTGACATCAAAACAGAAAATTATTCAAACGAAGCCAAAAGCTACACTGAAAGTTTGCCAAAAAAGGTTAATAAAATAGAACGGTCCAGGTCTTCTTCAGAGTCAGATGATTCAGATGCTGAATGTGTATACTCAGGACCGTTCCAACCATATGCGCAGGTCGTGCGGCGCACGACGGCACCGTCACGAAAAAGGTGCCAAAGGCGCCGAAGATATTTTTTTATTTCAACCAATGTCTGAAAAAACAGTTAGAATATGCTAGAATTAAGATTAAACACAAGAAGGAAAAAAGTAATAATATATGTAAATAAATAATTTATGAAATGTATTATTATTATTATCATCTATAGAGTCAAACATGACTTCTTTAAGTTGCTTAGTCCCGACCCATTGCATATTTTGTACTATTACTAAGCGCCGTGCGCCCGCACTATATTTCCTAGTTCCTGTTTCAGAAGTTCATTTTTGTCTGGCCAAGCAAGTATTGCAGTGAAATCATTTCCATTTGTGCATTGGCTTTTTTCTTTTTTGGAAGCTAAAACTTAAAAGGGTAAGTTATAAGTACAAAATAAAAGTTAAGGTAAGTAATGTAGATCCAGATCGTAATAATTCATAATTATAAATTAATTAGATTCAACAAACCCAGAACCCA
The DNA here is from genome assembly GCA_944452925.2 of Chrysolina oricalcia. NCBI lineage: Eukaryota > Metazoa > Arthropoda > Insecta > Coleoptera > Chrysomelidae > Chrysolina > Chrysolina oricalcia. Next base: position 40,173,967 of record OX101819.2, read on the forward strand.
AAATGTCATGTGGTATTATTTTTTCAGATGTCTGAAGGTAAAAAGGAACTTTCTGGTTACCAAAATCTAATTAACATACGTAAACGGGAGAAGGTGTTAGAAAATACCAATTAGAAAATAACTCAAACTTTTTAAAGCACCCATTGATTCTACTTCGGAGGCTTCCGTAAAATATGATGATGATAATATGAAGCCATCGACATCAAGTTTAGTTGAAATTGAAGAAACTGTAACTTTTATCGAACCTGGTGCTAATAAAGTTTTTGATAGTAAGACTGTACAGCTGTCTAAAGATCCAGGTTTGTGGTCGAAAATATTGTCTTCAATGTCTAACCTATTATAACAATTCAAATTGCGTTTTTCCGGAAGACAAGACTGGGCGACAATTTTCTGAATCATACTCGAATTTTGCCAAATAATGAAAAAATCAAGCGTGATTGGCCTGTGTATCGGTATCGGAAAATTCAGTGTATATTGTGTTTTTTTATAGAATATTCAACAAAGCCCGATTGGCTGATGAAAATGGCTATAATGATTGGCAACATTTGAATGAACATTTAAATATTCTCGAAAAAAGTAAAATACATTTCGAAAATCTTAAGACATGGTCTGCCTAGATTTAAAACAAACAATTCGATTGATCTAACTCATATATATTTGTTTAATGCTGAAATTAAATATTGGCATGCAGTTATTGAGCGAGTATTCTATGTTATTCAGTTTTTAGCTAAACAAAATCTGGCCTTTCGCACTCAAAATTTGAAATTGTTTCAAAATAATAATGGTAATATCTTAAAATGTGTGGAAATGATTGCCAAATTCGGTCGTATGATGGTCGAACATACTAAGAGGGTACAAATGTAAAGCAACAAAATGAATCATTATCTTGGCATCCACATTCAAAATGAAATAATAGGCAATCATTCAAGAGAAAAATATTTTAAATATGATTGAAAATTCAAAAAAAATTTCTAACTTTCTTGATTGCACTCCGAACATGAGCCATCAAGAACTTTCTGTCTGTATCAGGTTCGTAAATTTAGAATCAACATCAGGGGAAGTTGTTGTTGAGGAACGTTTCTTACATTTTGCCCCAATAGAAGAAATAATAGCTGAGGGCTTACAACAGCTTCTACTAAATGCTTTAGAAAAACGTAATTTAAATTTATATGATAAGAGAGGCCAGGGATATGACAATGGTCCCAACATGCGAGGCAATCATGCCGGTTTCCAAAAAATTATTTAAAATTTGAATCTAAGATCATTTTTCGTACCTTGTAACCACAGTTGGAACTTGGTTGTAGGAACTCTAGCTGGCAATTCTTTTCTACAGTTCAAGAACTTTACAATTTTTTTTTCGGCTTCAACTAATCGTTGGACCGTTTCAAAAGAACATATTTCCAATTTAACTCTAAAACCACTTTCGGAAACTAGATGGTCGAGCAGAATTGATGCCATTACTCCTTTCAGCTTGGGGAAGTCTATGATGCTTTGTATTGTATATTTAGTGGAGTTTCTTTCGATAACAATACAAAGCATATAGCTTTACATTAATATTGTGGTATGATGTTCTGTTCAGAGTCAATACTGTTAGCAAAATATTAAAAACCAAAGATTTTAATGTCTTGGAAGCATGTACCCAAATGAATAATTTGCTAAAGTTTTTCATTAGTTACCGCAGTGATAAAGAATTTGGAGATGTTTTAGTTGATGCTTCTGAACTTGCAAAATCTCTAGATGTAAAGCCAACCCTAAAAACTGAAAAATGTGATTAGACCAAGGCTTTTTAAAAAACAATTTAATTACGAGAATGACGATGAACCAATTACAGATCAACTGGTGAAAGGTTCGACTTATTGTCGTTCCATTCCGACCATTTTCAATTTTTATGCGATATTTGTAAATTTTCAGATTTACCTGAAAAAGAACAACTAAATTGTTGTTTACAGCTTGAAGAAGTTTTAACAGACTAAAATCGTAAAGAGCGTGACAATTCCAAATGCAAGCGCAGCTTTGCGAATATTGTTGGCAATGCCTGTATCGGTTGCTTTAGCGAAGAGAACTTTCTCAAAGATAAATTTAATCAAAAACGACTTAAGATCGTCAATGGGCCAACAGCGGCTCGATAATTTGGCAATCATATCGATTGAAAGTGATTTGTTGGACAATATAAATGTGACTGATCTAATTTCTGAATTTTCCAGAAAGAGAGCGCTTAAAGCTACTTGTATTTAGTGGTTATTTAGTTTTATTTGGGTTATTTAGATCAGGTAACTATTTCTTGTTGAAAAAATATTGTAGCGAAGCTGCGGGCGATGCCGGACCTGAACTCTCACGTATAGCTAGCGACCAACCGCGGGAGACTGGCGATGCGCTTGCACCGAGAAGAATCTGGGTGGTTCGGTGAGTCTGGGCGATTCGATGGAAAATTCTGGAGCATTCAGAGAAGTCAACGTCGGATATAAAAAGAACTACGCAGCGGACAGACGAACAGTCAGTGAAGTGAAAGTCGAATATAAATACCTAGTTCCGTAATTGTTATGTAAATTAGAGTATTGTGTTATTGTATCATTGTATTTCGTTAAATAAATTATTTTAGTCAGTTAACTAGAGTTTAAATCTATTACAGTGGTGATCAGAAGTGCGATTGTTAGAGATAAAATACGTAGTGTTCGTGTAAGTAGACAGCTTGTGTATTTCGGACAATTGTTTTCGCGAAAATAGACAGTGACTGATAAACATTTTTCGTGAAGTGACACTTCTCGCGTGTGAAATAGACAATAATAGACTGGTGTCCGGGAAATAGACTGTGTGAAATAGACAATAATAATAATAATAGACTGGTGACCCGTGAAATAGACATAGACTAAGACAAAATGTGTTCGAGGAAAGTTCGCCTGGTTGAATTGAAGGTTGCGGAATTGAAGCAAGAACTGGAGGAGAGGGAACTTGACACAAGTGGTAAAAAGGCCGTGCTTCAAACAAGACTTGCCGAGGGATTAGTTCAGGAGGGCGAGGACCCAGAAACATTTCTATTCGAAGTTTCTGGAATGGATATGAGTTCCATAATGAGTCAACTCGACGGAATGGAAGACAAAATGCAACAGAATTCGGTGAGTCTGGAAGAAAAACTTCAAGAAAAACTTTTGGAAAATTCGAATAATCTGGAAGAAAAACTGCGAGAAAATTCGAAAAATCTGGAAGAAAAGCTGCTAGAAAATTCGAATAATCTGGAAGAAAAACTTCAAGAAAAACTTCAAGAAAGTTCTAAAAATCTGGAAGAAAAGCTGCTAGAAAATTCGAATAGTCTGAAAGAAGAATTTCAAGAAAGTTCGAAGAATTTGGAAGCAAAGCTGCTAGAAAATTCGAATAGTTTGAAGGAAGAACTTCAAGAGAAACTTCTAGAAAATTCGAATACCATGAAAGAAGAACTTTGTGGCGTGGTGAATCGACTGGAAGGAAGAATAGGGACTGTCGAGACAGAGATGGAGAAAATCAAAGATGAAATTGAAGAAGAGATGGGAAAATTGAAGGAAACAATTAGTGACGAAATCAAAGGCGGACTCGAGGCGGAAATTAACAAAATAAAGGAGAAAATCAGCAAATTGGAAAACCAGATTGACACTACCCACACCACAGAATCTGTCAATGAAAATTCAATGCTGGAACTGAGTTTGAACTTGGATGATGTTCAGAAGGGTTTGAAAGATGTGAAGATCAGTTCCGAAACAGGAAAGCTCTCCATGAAACCACCTCAGTTCGATGGAAAAACACCATGGGCAAATTACCGCCGACAATTTGAAGCTGCAGCAAAAGCAAATGGATGGAATGCAGGAGAAAGAGCTGTGGCATTAACACTGGCGTTGCGTGGAGAAGCAACGAATATTCTACAAACCCTCACGGCACAAGAGCAAGAGGACTACGAGCAGCTGATCAAACATCTAGAATTACGGTATGGACAGACTCATCTAGAACATGTATACCACTCACAGCTCAAAAACCGCTGCCAGAAGTCAAGCGAATCCCTACAGGAATTTGAAGCCGACATTGCACGCTTGTTTCGCCTTGCATATCCAGCTACACCAGAAAAGGTAATGGAACGACTAGCAGTTCAGGAATTCTTAGATGGACTTCGTGACCAGGAAACGAGACAAGCATTAACACTAGCTCGTCCAACACATCTCGTGGATGCACTGGCACGCGCTTTGGAATTTGAGGCAGCGAAGCAATCCTGCAGAAGCCAAAGTAAAGTCCGAGTTATTGAAGGAGACCCACCGGAGCCTGCTAACCTGGAAGCTACCATAAGGAAGGTGGTGAAGGAATTGTTGCCTGAGAGAAGACTAGTGAGATGCCGGAACTGTAGGAAACTTGAACACGTGCGTAGTCAATGTCCAACCCTCAAGAGGTCGAAACCAACGAAGGTTGTTGAGAAGGGGCAATCGTCAGACATTACTCAGAGAGCCCCGGTGAACAACGCATATGGCGCTGTCCTCCAACGACAGAACAAAGGAGCCTTTGTAGACGGTTTCATCAACAACAAGCCTTGCGCAATGCTGCTGAATACAGGTGCGACTAGGACAATCCTTGGACCTGCTTTTATTAAAACACCAGAGAGAATGGAACCAACATCCTGGAAGCTACGCACAGCAACAGGAGAGCCGGCCACTGTACATGGTGAGCTACCGTTTGAACTGATTCTAGGCAACACATAAGTGAAACATCGGGCATTAGTAGCGGACATTGAGGACGACGCAATTATTGGAATGGACATCATGAATTCCAGAGGGTTTGAATTGAACTTCAAAGATGGCGTCCTACGTGTGAACGGAGAAGAGCTGGTGCTACATGGAAGAAGTGAAGAGATGATTCGTGTTCTGTTGGTTGAAGATGTAAGTGTACCCAAGAGGGCTGAGACCATACTGGAGGCTCGCTTGGACGGAGGTGCGAGCAATGGAAGCGTGGTGATGTTCGAGCCCAAGCTTCATGATGAGAAAATTGGACGAGGTATTGCACTAGGCAAGACTTTGTTGCGTGCTGATAAATTTGTGCCAGTAAGGGTAATGAATGTCAATTATTACCCAGTGACCTTGAAGAAAGGAACTGTTTTGGGGCACTGTTCGTCAATTTCCTCTGTGATCAGGAGTGTACACGGTACTGTTAGTCAAGACAACAACCTGACAGCGGAACTGGAAAAATTGGTTACCATCTCTTCCAAGGGCATTAAACCAGCCCAACAGCCCAGATTGAGAGAATTAGTCAAGAAGTACCAAGACATCTTCGATACCGGACAAGGAAAAGGGGGTCGAACGAATGTAGTCCAACATAAAATTGATACTGGGGATGCCCGACCAATCCGACAATCAGCTAGAAGACTTCCTCTTGCCAAGAAAGAAGAGGCTGACAAAAAAGTCAGTGATATGGGGAAAGATGGAGTTATTGAACCATCCGACAGTCCATGGTCCTCTCCAGTCGTGCTGGTGAAGAAGAAAGACGGATCAACACGCTTTTGCGTAGATTATCGTCAACTGAACAACGTGACGAAGAAAGACAGTTACCCTCTTCCGAGAATAGACGACACCCTAGACACGTTGGCCGGCTCCACGATTTTCTCTACCCTTGATCTGAAGAGTGAATACTGGCAGGTAGAACTGGCTCGAGAAGATAGAGAAAAGACAGCCTTCACCATCGGCTCGGGACTGTGGCATTTCACCGTTATGCCATTCGGACTTTGTAATGCTCCAGCAACATTCGAGAGATTGATGGAGACGGTTCTGAAAGGACTCTCATGGAGGACATGTCTGGTATATCTCGATGACATTATTGTAGTTGGCAAATCGTTCGAAGACCACCTTAAAAACCTGGAGGAGGTATTCCTGCGACTGAGAAACTCTGGATTGAAGCTGAGCCCCAAGAAATGCCACCTGTTCCAAAAAGAAGTACGTTACCTTGGCCATGTTGTCTCTGGGCGCGGAGTAGCAGTGGATGACGAGAAGATTAAAGCAGTGAAGGAGTGGCCTATCCCGAAAGACATACACCAACTACGTAGTTTCCTTGGTTTGTGCACATACTATCGCCGATATGTGCTGGGGTTTGCCAACATCGCTAAACTACTGACCAGGCTCACGGAAGGTCAAACAAAATTCCAATGGTCCGAAGAATGCCAAGACTCGTTCAGGACGCTGAAGGGGGCATTGATCAATGCACCGATTCTAAGTTATCCCCTTCCGAGTGGAAATTTCATTTTGGACACGGATGCCAGCAACGTGGGACTTGGAGCTGTCTTGTCCCAGATCCAGGATGGGCAAGAGAAGGTAAAACTCTCAGTAAACCGGAGCGTAACTACTGTGTCACCAGACGAGAACTGTTGGCTGTTGTCAAGGGAGTAGAACACTTTTACAAATACGTGTACGGAAGAAGATTCCTGTTAAGGACCGACCACGCTGCCATTAAATGGCTCCTACAGTTCAAAAACCCCGAGGGCCAAGTAGCACGTTGGATCGAAAGACTCCAAGAATTCGACTTCGAGATCGAACATCGAGCTGGGAGTGGCCACAAGAATGCAGATGCCCTGTAAAGGAGACCGTGCCCAGACGACTGCTCACACTGCCGACGAGCAGAAGAGAAGGAAGCAGCGGTTTGTAGAACCACCGCAGTTGACAACAACTGGAATGATAACGAGGTCCAGAAAGACCAAGAAAAGGATCCAGATCTTACGTGTATTGGAGTCCGAAGATGGTGGGGAAGACAGACTTCAGATAGTGGTGCCCAAGAACAAAAGACAGGAAGTACTCCGAGAGATCCATGATGGAGTTGCTGGAGGACATCTGGGTGTGACGAAGACCCTGCAGAAAGTAAGGCAACGGTTTTACTGGGTCAATTGTCAAGTTGATGTCAATGACTGGTGCAGAAAGTGTGCTGTTTGTGCTGCCAGCAATGGACCTCGGACACGACCCAAGGCCCCGATGCGTCAGTATAACGTAGGTAGTCCATTCGAGAGAATCGCCATTGACATCGCCGGCCCGTTCCCCGTATCAGATCACGGAAATAAATACATCCTTGTGGCAATGGACTATTTCAGCAAGTGGGCCGAAGCCTATGCCCTGCCCAACCAGGAAGCCATCACCGTCGCGGACGTCTTGGTGAAAGAGTGGATATGTTGATTCGGTGTCCCCTTGGAGCTGCACTCGGACCAAGGCAGAAATTTCGAATCCAACCTGTTCCAAGAAATCTGCCAACTGCTGAACATCCGCAAGACGAGAACCACAGCTCTACATCCACAGTCCGATGGAATGGTTGAGCGGATGAACAGGACTATCAATCGCCACTTGTCCAAGGTAGTCTCTGACCATCAAAGAGACTGGGACCAGTATCTTCATTTGTTCCTGATGGCCTACCGTTCCGCAGTACACGAGTCGACCGGCCAAACCCCTGCTAGTATCATAATGGGCCGAGAGCTGCGACTTCCCTGTGACCTAAAGTTTGGGACGCCACTAGGACAGGATACCGCGGGAGAGGACTACATCAGCAAACTCCGTCAGCGAATGGAAGACATCCACGAACGAGTCCGTTTGAACATCCAGAGTGCCAGCGACCGAATGAAAGCGACTTATGACATCAATGCCGATACTGGAGGATTTCAGGTTGGTGACCTAGTTTGGCTGTACAACCCGATGCGTCGCCGGGGCCTGTCACCGAAATTACGGAATTCATGGGAAGGTCCGTACAAGATCATCAAGAGGATAAACGACCTGCTTTACCGAATCCACAAGCCACCCAGAGGTAAACCCAGGGTCGTTCATTTCAATAGGTTGGCCCCTTATGCTGGAAATCATGACCAAGTCCGCACCCTCAGACCACCAGAGGATGCGATGACGTTCCAGAAATTCATGTCCTTATACTCAAATGGACAGAAAGTGTCACACGGGGTAACTCGAGAGGAGCCACGGGACCTTTTCAAAGTGCCAGTCGATTACGCCCTAGCACACTGCGTCGCAGAAGATCTTCGAATGTCCAGGGGCATCGCTGTAGTGTTCTCCAAGAAATTTGGCCAACTCCAAACACTACGGAAACAGAATCCAGAAATTGGAGGTGTGCTACAGCTGAAGAAGGACCAGAGGAACATCTACTACTTGGTGACCAAGAAGCATTCCCAAGACAAACCGTCCTATGAAGATGTCTGGAGGAGCCTCACCCAACTAAGAGATACGATGGTGGACCAGAATCTGGTCGACTTGGCAATCCCAAAATTATCCTGTGGTATTGATGGGCTGGATTGGAGAGTTATAAGAAGTATGTTAGAGACGATATTCCGATCCAGCGGCATCCAGATTTTGGTTTGTTGTAATCCTATTCCACGACCTAACATGAAGACTGTGGAGTGTTATTTTCATCGAACTTCACGATGCAGATATGGGGAATCCTGCAAATATCGACACACTCCAAGGATGACATTTCGGGACGAAATATCTCTAAGAAGGGGGCAATGTGGCGAAGCTGCGGGCGATGCCGGACCTGAACTCTCACGTATAGCTAGCGACCAACCGCGGGAGACTGGCGATGCGCTTGCACCGAGAAGAATCTGGGTGGTTCGGTGAGTCTGGGCGATTCGATGGAAAATTCTGGAGCATTCAGAGAAGTCAACGTCGGATATAAAAAGAACTACGCAGCGGACAGACGAACAGTCAGTGAAGTGAAAGTCGAATATAAATACCTAGTTCCGTAATTGTTATGTAAATTAGAGTATTGTGTTATTGTATCATTGTATTTCGTTAAATAAATTATTTTAGTCAGTTAACTAGAGTTTAAATCTACTACAATATTTATTTTTTGTTTGGTAATAAAATGTTTATTTTTGCTTCACAGTTGTATTATTTGATAAATTAGCGTCTAGCGATTATGTTGAATGTACATAATATAAAATCGTTTAAAATTTAAAAAATATATGCACTAAAATGAGGCGCTGTGATCACATTTGCACGACGGCGCTCGACCAGTTGGAACGGCCCTGTATGTACTGTGGGTATTTATACTCCCAATCATCTGAGGGATGGATTCGGTGCTGGAAGTGTCAACGATGGGCGCACTGCTCCTGTGTAGGAGAGGAGGACGAAGATGAAGAAGCTCTTCAATTACTAACCTTTCCCATCTTACCCCACATGTGATCCCATCTTACCCCATCAAGTGGGGCAAGATAAAGTGTTTGACACTGTTATAATAAATATTTTTTTATTTGTTGAATGAACAGATTATTTTATATTTTTCGACTCCAATTAGTTACCGACCACTATGTGAATGAATATTTTTTTTTTTTAATAATTCCAAATATTATTTTTTCATATATGAGCTCAGAAGTCCTTAAATACCCCGTCTTGCCCCTATCTCCACTAAGGAATTGTTATCACATTGTCGATAGGTAGAAGAAATATTCAGAAACAATTTTACTGCTATGTCACATTTGAAGATCAAATCGTTTCCATCGTTTTCAAACATATTTTCTTGTAGTTAAATTTCACATTAGAGAGGATGCTCATCAAATACTCATTAGGACAACGTATGATGACAATTCATATCAAATCTATTTTCATACAATTATCATAATCTAGACAATACTTTCTACCATGGCTTTAATATTCTTGCCACTTATCTTAATGGGGTGAATGCCTGATAGTATATTTGATCAAACAGTATATTTTATTCAGTCAATTGAAACTTCATCTTGAGCCTCATTTAATTTTATCGTTAGAATTATGATATTATTCTGAATGGTACTTTATCAACTATCTGAATACACCATTCATTATCACAGAGACCTGATAAAATGATATACCAGGCGGATTGGAAAATAGGTCTTGGAAGAGTTGAGAAAAAATTGTACAAATAACGCATACTCGACTGCTCATTGGATTAATTTTGAACGAATAAAGAAAATGTTGAAGGATCATGACATTTCTTGAATTGTTGAAAATAATGACAAATGAATTATGAACAATACGGATGTCTAATGAAGGCAACAGTTTTGCTTATTCTCATTTTCATATTTTCTTCTGTCGTTACTGTTTCGGAATGAAATATAGCTATGACATAAACCCATGAAAAAAAATTTCAAAGAGTCAAGTTTGGTGACCTCGCGGTCAAGGACCACCTCTATCTGTCTTGAAATTGCTCATCCATCCAGTGGCTAACAGATTCCACAAAATGTACTGGTGAACCGTTTATTTCGAATCACATGATAGATAGTACACGTTAAAGTAGCACGTCAACTTTGGGATGTCTTTTTTGCGGAAATCGTTGCCAAAAGATCGTTTTTTACACCCACCCAAAATGTACATCATTGAATCAGTTCCTCCTTTGCATAATTCATTATGAAACTATAATTCAGTATATACGAAAAATAATAACCGTTTGTGACTCATTGTTCGATGAATTTAGAAATAGTATTGGTGAAATACTCTTGAAGCATTATATTTCCTTAGGTTTTGGAATACGTTCTGTATGTATAGCCACCTAGAGGTATTTTACCAATGTTTGATCAAATATATTTTAATATGGTTTAGAATATTCGGCCAATATTCAAATTTCGATAATGGTGATAGGTTTTCTTTGTAATATTGTATCAATATTATCATTTCAATATCAGCGTAAGGTTGACGTAATATTTTCAATCTATTTGTTGAATATTCGTGGAATAATATTGAACCATTGTGCTATCAAACTTGGATATATAACATTACTTTTTATCCCTAGAAACGATATGTAATTGGTATTGCAATATTTATTCTAGATGTTGGAAGGAAAATGAAAACAATATTGTTTTATTGATATTGGTAAATATTATTGAACCAATATTGACCCATTATAATTAATATGCAACCAATGTGCTATCAAACTTGGATGTACAATATACTTCTTCATCCCTAGAATCGTTATAGCAGGAATATTGAGATTGCAATATTTATTCTAGATGTTGGAAACAATATGTAGACAGTATTGTTTTATCGATATTGGATAAAATTATTCATCTAATATTGACCCAACATTATGTGTAACAATCTAAATTCAGAATAGGATGAATCAATATTCCACCAATAGCATTAATCTTTTTGTTGTTAAAAAAAAAATTGTTAAAAATTGTTGTTAATTCCGTCAACCGATTGCACCCTACCCCTAATACAGTATTTTTAGTATTTACTCATATTTGATCAATATTATTCCTACGTTTACAAAATATTTATTTTGGTCCAATATGAAACTAAGGTTCATCCAATATGAGGTGCTCTGGGCTGATTCAATTTTATTTGTTTGTTGGTGCTTTTGAATACGAATGAAAATTATCAATTTTGTCGCTCTTTACCTGCCAAAGAGTATTTTTGAGGTATAGTCCGAATGGTCCAATTGAATAGCTCATTAGACGAGCACTTAGAATATGAGCTTATACAGTGTGTCCCACTTTGAGCAGCCACACCCTCATATTTCGTTGAGCATGAAATAATTCGAAATTTTCTTTGACTCAAGTTGTAGTACTCGGAAATACCTACCTTTATGTTTACGGAACCTTTGTATATCCATTTTCTACGGTTAACTACGACCAAATGAAAAGTGAAAAATTGGGAAAAACATACTAGGCATTTTTTTATCGCAAAAATAACACCAGATTCTGTTTCAGAACACCTTAAAACCCCCAAATCTCAATGCTTGAATCATTTGAATATACAGGGTATCATCTGTAGCTGGTAGCATTATCAACTCTAATCCATAAATAATGATTGGAAAATTTTCAAAATGTCTTCTCTTGTCACAGAATTCCCAAAAATATTCAATTAATACTTTGAAAAATAGCCAAATATCACTTTTCCAAGGCTAACTCTGATCAGAATGAATGATACCCTGTATATTCAAATGATTCAAGCATTGAGATTTGGGGGTTTTAAGATGTTCTGAAACAGAATCTGGTGTTATTTTTGCGATAAAAAATGCCTAGCATGTTTTTCCCAATTTCTCACTTTTCATTTGGTCGTAGTTAGCCGTGGAAAATGGATATACAAATGTTACGTAAACATAAAGGTAGGTATTTCCGAGTACTACAACTTGAGTTAAAGAAAATTTTGAATTATTTCATGCTCAACGAAATATGAGGGTGTGGCTGCTCAAAGTGGGACACACTTTATAAAGAGTAATTCCGTTTGAAGAGACGATTTGGCCATTTGAAAATAGTATAATTTTAGCGATGCTTCTGAACACCCTGTGTATTCTACGTTATTCCGAATATTGTGATTATCTTTGAAATAGCTTCGTTACTTGCATAGTAATATTCTTTCATTGATCTCTTGATTCTTTTGTCTGATGTCTTGTTGAAGTCGTTTTAAACCTCGTCCATGATTTTTAGTAACTATAGTTGAGATAATTTGACAACGTTGCATCTGATTCACGGAAATAACATTTATTTCTGAAGCCTAGCTTACGGAGAATCTGAAAACGAAAGAATATACAGAGTGATCCACTTAAAAAAAAGGTCAGAATATATAGTGCACCACATACACTAAAAAAATGAAAAAGTAGTACATCAAATCTCCAATAAATTTCAATACAATTTTTTCCTCAATTTTCATTGGCCCAGCAATGAGAAGGTTTCAACAATGATAGGTGGGCCACCTTGTTTGTTACGAAAGGTGTTGAACTACAAAGAAGTTACCTATTCTTTCCAGTGGTAGCTGTATCAAATATAGTATATCGTCAGTTTTTGCTTATACCTAGTACATGATTTTCACCTTTAGCAAGATAATATTCACAGAATTTTTTCCTATTTTGGAAATTAAGAAATTTCATATAATAATTATGTTTTATGGCAATGTTTAACATAAAACTAAAAAATGTTTATTTTATATTGTTATTGTTCCCAATCTTTTATTGTCGTTTTGAATCATATTTGTGTACGGTAACCGTAGTTCCTGGCTTCTAATGATTATTCAATGAACATAATTCCAAATTCTTGCTCTCTTCCACGTATGCAAATGCATGTCTTGCGCAATACCATCACCATACCTACTCAGATTTTGTAACGTATTCCCACACTAACTTCAAAAGTCGTTCTAATTGAAAACGTCGACACCACAGCTAGATATCTACCGGAATATACTATAATTATTTAAAAGAGCTTCATTATCGATATGGAGTGAAAAAATTCAAAACTTTCCCGCATGACCATGATTTTACCCAACGATTTCGGAGGTGGCTTTAGCCAGTGTAGTCGGCAGATAGTATTTAATAAAGGATATTATGAAATTTTATTTGAAATAGTTTTAAATCTCACAGGGTAGTATGAAATGTTGTGAACATTTTGATGATATTTAGCGCAAGCCTATACAGGGTGTCCGGTAAACCTTGTACAATATTGAAGCTGGTGATAGACCAGATCATGACTGTTCAGAATATTGGAATTTCACTTTAGTAAAAATCTCACTGTTTTCGAGATAATGAGCATTTTTTTAAGTAATGTAAAATCACTACCTCATCTTGGATTTTTGAGAGCCATGTCTACAAATTGGTACCAATTCAAATATCTTTGCTGCTGAAGATTACTGATGAGTGATGCTTTCAGATCTACAAAACAGTTTTTCAGAAAACGATATAATTTCTCAAGAAATCAGGGTAATATGCCAGATTTGAGTTTCACCAATTTTTTAACAACAGTTTGACATTATTGTTTGAAAAAAATCATAACCAAGTGGAAGTGGATATTCATTACAAAAGAATGCCCATTTTGTTCAGACTCTACCATGGTATACGACATACGATAATTATTCTTGGAAGGAGTAAAATTTCGATTATATTAGAGTGTGATGTTATTCTGAGCTAAAATCAACTCCATTAGACTTTGTCAGTAATGTCTTTTCTTTTTATCCTATCAAGATGAAATGATTAAATAATTATGAGTAATAACGAATCAACTGCTTAGAAGAAGTCAATGAGATGTAAAGGAGTAAATATTAATTCAACGTTTTTTTTTATCAACAAACCACCACAATAGCGATTATTCAAAATCGCACTGAATAATATTAGAAAAATGTTATTTTCCATCCACTCATACGCACAGACGACATCTTTTCAAGAAGTGCGTAACAGGTTATATGACCCAAATCAGCGATTCTCTAAGCGGCATTGTGCAATCGGATATCAATCTGCATAAAGCGCTGCTGCAGCTGTAGCACTACCTCCACATTCACCATAAATGAAGTGCATATGCGCATATTCTCGGGGAGTATAACGTGTGTACGGCATTAAAAATAATTAAATACCACTGAACGAAACAAGCGGAATAATATAAAAAAACTACGACAGAGGTCACAAGTTGTTCAAACAAAATGTGACAGCCACCTACTAGATTTTTTCAATTCTATATACAGAAGATCCGTTCATGCACAATGTTGTATTTTATTTTTTCAATAGGAAACTATTGCTTCTACGGACACAACACGGGAGTTAGAAAAGTTTTTAATTTTCGATAAGGGTTCACCCCCTAAAAAATTTTGCACTTATTTGGGTACACCCTGTATATCTGTCGGTCTCTGAAACTTCGTTGGAATCTGGATGATGGACAATTGCGACATTTATCACAAGAATTCGTATTAATAGGTGCCATGACGGATAATCCAAATTTCATTTCGATAATTTTATTAGGCTTAATTAAATGAAAAGTGAATTTTATTGACATACTATTTAATGCTTCCAAGCGTCTATTCTTTATTATTAATAATCATTTCCACATTTTATCTTGATAAAATCGAAATAAAATAATTTTTGGGAGTAAATATATAAGTTGATGGAAGCCTAGAATAAAACCACGCCTAATTCAATGTAACTCACTTCGTCCAAAAATAATTATAGTTTGTTTTCTACCATGGCAGAGTCTGGACAAAATGAGCATTCTTTTGAAATTAATGTCCACTTCCAATTAGTTATGTTTCTTTCAGACAATAATGTCAAACTTTTTTCAAAAAAAACTGATGAAACTCAAATCTGTCATTTTGCCATCATTTCTTGAAATTTTATTTCACTTTCTGAAAAACTGTACGTCTAAAAGCATCACTCATCAGTGATCTTCAGCAGTAAAGATATTTGAATTCGTCTCAATTTGTATACATGGCACTCAAAAATTCAAGGTTAAGTAGCGATTTTCCAGAAGTTCTTAAAATGCCCATTATCTCGAAATCGGTGATATTTTTACTGAGGTGAAATTTCGATATTCTGAACTGTTATGACCTGGTCTATCACCAGTTTCACTATTGTACAAGGTTTACCGAACACCCTGTATAGTACTGGGTACCATATTAACTGTATGTATTCACAAGTGTTAACAGTCAGTCATTGTGTCAGGTTTTAAAATAACTTACAATTAGGATTGAACACACCTATATTGTGAATACAATGCCATCTTCATAACATGATGCACTCTGACATTCGCCATCTTCTATTGTAAGTAATAATAATAATAATAATAATAATAATAATAATAATAATAATAATAATAATAATAATAATAATAATAACGTTTATTCATCATCAATCAATCAATCAATCAATCAATCAATCAATAAGACATACATAGTTATGAGAACAAACAACGAATCCACTAAGGCAAAGCCAGGGCGTGAATTGTAGACATGTAGGTTAACAAACTTGTACTGTTACATTATAGATAGGATAAATAGCTTATTATATTTATAAAAGTATAAATACAATATCTGCTATTAAGTACAATGTTCATAGTACGAAACATCAGTGTATTTCCATGAAAATTTCCTGATTCATTAAGAGGAATAGTGGTATTCGATACAATCGTTACACTAATGTTGTCTACACTTACTAATGACTCATAATATAACTACGAAACCGGTGGAGGGTTTACAGGTTTTACCCAGTTTTCAGTTAGAGTGAACTCATTCAATCTGTTATTAAAAACCACTTGCAAGGGAATTTTGTGGAATCTCTGTTAAGCGCTCTGGAAACTACAATTCAGTGGTTGCAAGGGCCTGTAGCTGTTTCCAGTTGGATGCTTTATAACAAATTCTATTGTATATGGTCCTGCAGAAGTTTTGGAATCCATTTTTTCATGATTCCCATTATTCATTAAAACCATGGATACTGAAGTTTCTTCTATATCTATAGGAGTTTTTCCTTTACTTACTCGAACCTACTCATCATTGTTATTGAGAGGCTGTGGATTTATTGGTGGAATATGCTTTGACTTCTTGAATCATGTTTTCGTCAAAAGATCACTTCTCCCACGATCAATTCAGGGAAAATGAAAGGAAGAAACACACCGTTCCAATTGAGAAATGGAAACGTCTTTCGATATAATTGCTTGGGTTCGCTCGTTGAAAGATAAGGCCCCCGTCATGCCTAACTCGCACAAGTCTCCTAAAGAGTTCTGAAGGTTGCTCGTAACAGCACAGATGTATGAGGAGAATAACACTAACACTAATTTTGAGAAAATAGCTATTTGATCTTTGGCCACATGAATTGATATATTTTGGAATTTTTTATACGAAAACAATACAGAGAATTCACAACTCCTGGTGTTGCTAACTCTGTTGACAAAACGCCCGTTGAATGAAAATGAAATGAATAACATCTGAAAGTAATAAAACATTAATTGAGTAACATTTGAGAGGCAACAAATGCATCTATTGTCAACTGTTGTGTTAGTTTTGAAGTTTAGGTTTGGTAAATTATCATACATACATGGAAAACTGATATTTTTTCTCAACCGAATGGTAAAACTTGATAACAAGAAATTTTTGTTATTTCTTCTGTATTTTATTAATTTTAGTTTATTTTTCACATTCAATAAATATATTTCCGACGTCTCAGAAAGTATTTTGTCATCAACTTATGTATTAAGAGGACCTATATGAAAAAGATTTCATATATGTAATAAAAAACTACTGCTTTGTTCAATGTTTCTTACACATTTTCTCGACAAGTCACTTCCATTGTTTCGTCTCATTAATTTTTCAATGGAGAATTCTGACGTATACTTTCACTCTGGACCATTGTTCGATTTTTTCCCACTTGTGTAATCAAATATACTGCCAAACAATTGCAGTATTATTAATTATTTCTGTAAAAATCTCAGCATTGAACTAGTGATTCCGTATCGTTATCATACAGAGTGGAATTTTGACAGATAATTGTTTTAACTTTAACAAACCAAATAAAAATGAAAAATAGAAATATGGATCCTAAAGGATATAGTTCTAATAAACAAGAAATATTGATCAATGAAGTGAAATTGTCTCGTCTGAAGTAAAACAGAGCTTGACATCTCGAATAAAAAGAAGTAACATATTATGGATGCGAAAAATTCAAAAGCTCCCAGTTACTTTGAAATCCACATTTCACATAAGAGTTATGGTTCAATTCATAAAAGATTTATTTTGTGAGACAAATAATTTTTTTTCAGTATTCAGATTATTTTATGTATACAGACAAATCGTATGATTACGCACAGTTCTCATAACCTATGTATTCCTATATCAACTTCATTGTTTCTGTACAATTCCTGTTATTTATCATACAATGCGATAAAATTTCTATAAAATAAAAATGAATAAAATAATCTTCATGAATGGATGCTATGAAGAGAAACGATGAAAATTATTGAAATTAGGTATAATGATTATTAGCTCAATTAATCAGAGTGGGAATAGATGTAGTATTATTCAAAATGCACACTCTCCAACTCAACACAAGCACACTTGCGAATACAATTTTTACTTGTGGTTAATAAAATATCCCTCAATTGCATCTAATTCCTATGAGGGAACATCAACTTCAAGTCTTTATTGAAAACTTTATAAATAAATAAAATTCCTGTCTGGGTCCTACCATTGGTTATATAGAAAATAGTTGGTCAACCTTATGGGATTATAATTGGATCAAAATGGATGCGACATGTAGATGGCGATAGTGAACTCGCATCCAAGTCATGTCGAAACTTCCGTGATCTGGCCTCCAAGTCATGTCGTAAATTGATTGAAACAATGGGACAGCATTAAAATCAGGGTTTTTTGAAGGAACCTGCATTAAAATGACTTTAAATATTCATGTTTGTAACTAATCACGCTAGATGACACTCGCGTTTGCGTCCAACACCAATTACACAGGCATTGACTAACTATCTTATTTCTATATAAACAATGGTCCAACCATTGTTTATATAGAAGATAATCAACCTTATGGGATTATAATTGGATCAAAATGGATGCGACATGTAGATGGCGATAGTGAGCTCGCATCCAAGTCATGTCGTAACTTCAGTGATCTGGCCTCCAAGTCATGTCGCAACTTGATTAAAACAATGGAAAAGCATTAAAATCAGGGTATTTTGAAGAAACCTGCATTAAAATGACGTGAAATATTCATGTTTGTAACTAATCACGGTAGATGACACTCGCGTTTGTGTCCAATACCTTTTCCACAGGCATTGACTAACTATGTTCTATTTAAACAATGGTCCAACTATCAAGTACCAAGTTGATCTACCCTCCACTAGAGGGCATCAACATCTCAACTAGAAATACATATTAGAAGTTTGAAGTGGCATTGTGTCCATCAGACTAGAAGAAGCATTTCTGCTGGAAACTCCACCATATAAAATAAGTTTTTTTTCATATGCATCATTTCTTATTTATTAAAAACGGTGAGTATCAGTTTATTGAAGAGTTTCGTTAAATCTTTGTGAGGCAAATTGTTTTTGGGACATGGTGAAACTAATACCACATCTAATTTTTCCATCTCCTAAGTGCAGTTTGTAATACATGATTACACAATAGAAGTCACTGGTCCTATCCTAGAAAGGTATAGTAAGAGGTGCAAAAATAATTGCAGAGGAAAAACCCGTTTCATATGTGAAGAAATCAGAATGCACTTATGTCGTTATGAAAAGTATGATTGTTATAGAAAGCTTCATCTACATAATCAATATCATTTGGTAATTTGAAAATAAATAATATTGTAATCAGTACGCGAATCATATTTTTTATGCATTTTAATTTATAATTGTCAAAAGTGTGCAAAGGTCCCACAAAGCAACAATTTTTTTCAGTACCTTGAGTCATTTGGCATTTGGCTCGTCTTCCATAGCGTACCACTCATCCCAATAAATATGCTAGTTTTGATGAATTGACTCCAGCAATACTGCTCGTAATGCGTCAGAAGGTTTCAGAGCTGATATAAAGTAATTTTTTGTCGTTATTTATGTGCATATGTCATTGGGTATAGCGATTTCCTGGGCGAGAAACAAATCTACCGCTATCCAGAATCACATAAAAAAATTCTTCAAATGTCTATTCAGTAACTTGTTACAAACATATGACTGTGTCTTGTGTGTGGTTGTCATAAGGCTTTCCGGTGGAAAAAGTAGCATTTTTTATCGATCTGAAACAACTTTTTCTCAAAATTAGATTGGCTCTTAAACCTATCAGCCGATATGGTGAAGTTGTTATCTATAACTGCCACGATAATCTATAACTTCATCATTACATCCCAAATTTTTGTGGAATTTTGAACTGCGTACAATGAGATTGAAAAATTTTGTTCTCAAAAGTGGCAGGGGTTTATGAATTATTTTTTGTTTGACTTATTTGTTTGTTTGAATTAAATTTTTTATCTGTTGAAATAACCATAATAATATCACTAACTCACTCCATTATGAATTTTCAATTTTTGCGTCTATTCGAATATTAATATGATCCACAATCTTTCAACGAATTCATCTTATCCCCTATCCCTATCGAACTTCTACGCCCTTGATTTCAAGCACCGTGACAACTGGCAGTTAATAGGCTTCTCGACATGACATATGCTTAGATGTGGTTAGTGATCCATGAGGGGTTATTCTAACTTATGAGTATCTCCCTCATGAACTAATATGCCGCTTATCACACCCTAGCCATAGTCAATTATACTCGACCATACGCAGAGATAGGGGTCCCTATGAAAATGCAGAGAATACTTAAATTTTAATCAATGAATTCAACGAGAAAACGTAGGAAATTAGTGATGAGGGATGGGGGTGTGTAAATATTCGTTATGTGTTTGTGTTTGAATGAAGGGGTTGAAATGAGTAATAAATAATATCGGCAGTTGAATTGGATGATTTGATTTTTTATTTATGGTTTAGGCGGCATGATATTTAATCTCTGTATGAGCTTAATAACTTGAATATGGAATATAATACGTTCCTGTAGAAAACAGATTTTAACACGCTCCATTAGGAAAGTCAATTAGGAGCGTACAAGAGTGTTTTTATTTATTTATTTAAGAACGCTATTTATTAACAGTTTCGTACAATGCCTAATTATATTATGTCCTATTCATTGTGTATCATTGATAGTTCTTACTGAGGTTAACAATAAATTGATATGTTTTTCCTGATATACTATACAGAGTGGTCCAACGAAAAGTATGCACCTAGCTTTTCTCCTCCTTTTGAAATTCATAGCAAAAATGCTTGGACACATGAAGTGTGCCTTTGAGGGGGACACATTTTAGATATATTTTGCAACTTGTGCCTTCAACCCCCTAGCGAGGGGGTGTCACAACCCTAAAAATTTTAATGGAACGTGGGGTCGAGTGATATAACATTATTTAGAACGGGCACAAAATTAAATCCAATTGTTAAAAAATTGTTAAAATTGTTATTTCCGTCAACCGAATGCACCCCTACGCGCAACCCTCAGAAGTCTTCGAGAGACTTGTGTGAGCTAGGGATGACAGCCCATATGTTGAAATTTACTGAAACAGTTAATGCGAAAACGGCTTCAAGAACATTAACCCGATAATTATGGTATTAATGAAAAATACAAATCAGGTTTGGTTACTAGGAATCAGGATAACGACAATCATTTCTAAATTACTTCATTTTACCGAAAGCAACATTTCAACGATAATTTTTTTTATCACAACTAAATCCCATTTATCGTTTGCTTGTTTATGTCGAAAACGACTGCAGATATGTGTAGAAAAATATTTTTTCTACATTCATGCAAAAAGCAAAACTTTATTGAACTATATTCAGTGGAAAAAGAAGTTCTTTATTGCACTAGTGCAATAAAGTTTTTATTGCACTCATCTGTCATTCTACTTCAACGTGCTGTCATCATAGAATAGAATACGTTTTTATTTCCTAAAGACAGTACATGCTGTATGGAAAAATTTAAATACAGATTTAAAAAAAAAACAGAGAATAAAATATGCTAGGTCAACTATGACAAACGAATATCAAAGACAAACATATAAATAACAGATAAATTGAAATATATAATGAATATATATATATATATAAAAGAAAAAAGAATAAAATATATATTCCCTCAGAAATTATGGTCATAAAACTCTTCCAAGGAATAAAAGCAATTTTGCACTAAAAACTCTTTCAGTTTTCGCTTGAAAACATACATCGAGCTACTATTTTTTATATATTCAGGAATTGAATTGAACATTTTTGGTGCCATAGAATTTGGGGCATTTTGAGTGATTCGAAGTTTTGTAAAAGGCACAATGAAATTATTCTTATTTCGAGTATTGTAATTGTGATTGGTATCATTCTGGGGGAATTTATCTTTTCTCTTGTACAGGTATATACATAATTCTAGAACATAGAGAGATGGTAAGGTTAATATTTTCAGGTCTTTGAATGATTTTCGACAGGAGGTTTGATAGCTCAGTCCCAACATTGAGCGGATAATACGCTTTTGCGCTATAAAAACACTAGACGATGAAGTTGATGTACCCCAAAAGGTTACACCATATCGTAGTCTACTATCGACTTGGGCGTAATAGAACTGCAACAACTGATCGAGATTCAATATTTCTTTTATATTTCTGAATTGATAAGCAACTGTGTGAAGTTTCGAAACAAGATTCTCACAGTGCGACTTCCAGTTAAGATGGGTATCCACATTCAATCCTAAGAACTTCGCACAGGCGAGCCAAAAGAAATATTTTTACAGATTTTCTGGGGGTTATGGAATCTGAGACATTGTGTTTTATCAATATTCAGAAATAGAAGGTTAGCCGAGAACCATTTATTTATTTCGGATAAAGTACTTTCACAGTTATCTCTTATGGAGCTTTCCTGAGGATTGGAAATAATAAGTGAGGTGTCGTCTGCGTACACTGTGAAAGATGCTGGCACATGGAGCCTGTCTATGTCGTTGATATATATTAAGAACAGCATAGGGCCGAGTACTGATCCTTGTGGAACACCCATGTCGTTTTTCAAGTACGTGGATGACTCGTTTTTTATTGAGACATATTGCCACCTATCACAAAGGTATGACTGTATCCATTCAAGAGGTGTACCCCTTACACCGTATCGGTAAAGTTTATCCACGAGAAACGTGTGGCTTACACAGTCGAATGCCCTGCTGAGATCACAAAAAATCCCAACAGGACATTCGCCAGCCTCAATGTAATCTACTATTTTGTGGTAATAGGAATAGAGTGCTGAGGTTGTTGATTTCTTTGATCATGACAAACATAAACGTTTAAACCTACTACATATTTAGCAGATATTCTGTGAGATTGGCAATAGGTACTTCACTACGAAATATTCATATTGAAAATTGCACCAATTGTTCATTCACTTTCAACATTGTGGGTAAAAATAAAGTTTGAGTTAAATTGTTCGTAACGTATTAGTTCCTGTTTCAATGCAAATCGATATTAATAATAAAGTATTCAAGTTGCGCTTTTCATTTTCCTACACCTAGTGCCGCACTTCAATAAATCATTTTTTGCTTTTTGCATGAACGTAGAAAAAATGTTGTATGCAACTCGTGCAAAAATTGTTTATTGCACTCGACGTGTTGTCCAACTCGGCCTAACGGCCTCGTCGGACAATTTCACGTCGAGTGCAATAAACATTCACTTTTTGCACTTGTTGCATCAATAACTATAAGGCAAATGTTTATTGTAGTACCTCCATTGATTCACTGTGGTTGCTATTGAAGTTATTTCAATTTCACTGTACGAAATGGTTTATTCCGTTCCAGAACGAGTTGAAATTGTGAAACTGTATTTTCAAAACAATAGTTGTGCTAGACGTACAGCTCGCTTGTTTAAGGACAGTCATCCCGATACAAATGTGAATGATTCGTATGTTACCAAGTTAGTTAGAAAGTTTATCGATACCGGGTCTGTTTGTAATGTGAAACACCAGCCGCAGAACCCCATCAGAAATGAAGCTGTGGAAGTCGCTGTTTTTGGCATGTTCAATTGGATCATACTCAAAGTACCCGTCAACTAGCTGAAGCCTCAGGGGTCTACCGTTCGTCCATAATACGGATTTTAAAAGCGTAAAAATTTCATTCGTACAAAATTAAATTAGTACACGAACTAAATGAGGATGATCCTGATCGAAGGCTGTGATTTTGTGAACAAATGAATCAGCGTTTAAGTGAAGGCCCCCACTCATCATTTAACATTTGTTTTACAGATGAGTGTACATTTTATTTGAATGGAGCTTTGAATAGGCTTAATTGCCGTTACTGGGATGACAGTAACCCACATTTATTCCGTGAGGTTCATACCCACTTTTCATTCCTGGAAATTTAAATGGTGAAATCTACCTAAACATGCTTGAATACGCAATTGATCCTTTCATCACACAAATAATAGAAGATGGCCCAAATCATGATGCTGATCGGCTTCATTTCCAGCAAGATGGAGCACCTCCGCACTATGTTGTTCCTGTACGAGAATTTTTAGATAACCGGTTCCCCGGACAGTGGAATGGCAGGAGAGGCCCAATGGAATGGCCTGCCAGGTCACCTGATTTATCGCCTTTGGACTTTTTTCTATAGAGACATAGGAAAAATAAATGTTTTGCTACGAAGCCCGAGTCCATAGAAGATCTTCGCCAACGGATTATAGCAGAGTGCAGAAGTATAACACCTGATATGCTACAAAATGTTAGACATAGATTTGAATACAATCTGTATTATTGTATGGAAGCAAATGGGTCACAATTCGAACACTTGTTGAAGTAACGTTTCAATAAATCAATTCAACAGCTTGTTTTTTTTTTCCAAAGCACTATTACAAGTAACAAATATTGAAACGTACTACTACTTGTAAATGTTTTAATTCCTAGTAACCAAAACTTATTTGTATTTTCCATTAATACCAAAATTATAGGGTTCATGTTCTTGAAGCCGTTTTCGCATTAACTGTTTCAGTAAATTTCAACACATAGGGTATCATTGGAAAGATAATTTTGTGCCCGTTCAAATGATATATCACTCTACCCCACGTTCTATTTAAAATTTTACGGTTGTGACACCCCCTCGCTAGGGGGTTGAAGGCAAAAGTTGCAAAATATATCTAAAATGTGTCCCCCTCAAAAGCTAACTCCACGTGTCCGAGCATTTATGCTTGCAATTCCACAAAAAGGATAAAAGCTCGGTGCATACTTTTTGTTGGACCACTCTGCCTAAGTAAGCTCAATGAAAATTACTACATACTATTTAGTAATCACTTCACTGGTGATACCTACGGCTATTTTGTTTTCCATATATATGCACCTAAGTATGAAGAAAAATTCGACTCTGCTTTCCACACCAAAAAAGTGAAGGTTCAACCGTTGTATCGACGTCATACTTCATTGATCATATTTTCATTATGAAAATGACGTATTATGCACAATATATCATGGTATATTATTGTAGGTACAAGCTAATCAGCCTATTAGGCCTTTTGTGCATGTATACGTGGTAGCCCACGGGGCTACCACAATTTACAAAAGATTTTGATAGTACTCATATACTGTTACTGAGTTTGAGATGATGCTCCGTAACTTCAATAGCAGCGACACCTATCGTTGGGTAGAATACTTCATATTGATTAAATTGATCAAAATCTGAACATATTTTTTGAGGTATTCAATTTAGGTCAGGCAAAGTATGCAAAAATACATAATTATTAGATCGTAAAATGTATCAATTTGAATAAATAATTTTCATAACTATATTATGAGGAATGAAAAATATGCATATTTCGTCTGATACCAGGAAAACTTTGAAGGGACTATTTTTGCAAACATATAGGTATAAATGATACGTTTACATTTGATTTTCGAAATGATCATCACCCAGGAGATGTATGAAGGATATAATACTTTATATTGATTATTTTGAACAATAAATGAACATATTTCTTTAGATATTCAACTCATGTCTGGCAAAGTAAGCAAAAAAGCACCCAAAGTTACATAGTTATTTGGTCATAAAATGGATCGATCCAAATATAATATTTTCATTACTATATTACGAAATCTGTAAAATATTCATATTTTGCCTGAGTCAGGAAAAATTTGGAGAGATAATGTTTGACAATGTTTGGAAACATATATTAATAATATATTTATATCCGATTTTCAAAATTATTATCACTCAAGAGATATATTTATGATATAATAATTTTTATTGCTTATTTACATCATTAAGTGAACATATTTTTTCAGGTTTTCATCTTACGTTGGAAAAAGTATGCAAAATTACATGGTTATATTTGGTAAGACAATTTATTGATCTGAATGAAACGTTTTCATTACTATAATGTGGAAAACGAAAAATACACATATTTTGTGTGATACCAGGGAAACTTT
Source organism: Chrysolina oricalcia (assembly GCA_944452925.2). NCBI lineage: Eukaryota > Metazoa > Arthropoda > Insecta > Coleoptera > Chrysomelidae > Chrysolina > Chrysolina oricalcia. The sequence continues at coordinate 40,199,633 of OX101819.2, forward strand.
GGAGATGCAAAGATTGGAAACATATGTAAATAATACATTCAATTTTCAAAATCATCATCACCCAGGAGATATATCCACGATGGAACAGTTTATTTTGATCAATAAATAAATGAATTTTTTTAGATATTCAACTTACGTCAGGCAACGTATGCAAAAATACATAGTTATTTGGTCGTTAAATGTATCTGATCAAATATAATATTTTCATTACTATATTAGGATATATGAAAAACTTTGGAGAGAAAATGTTTGGCAACATACATAAATAATATGTTTATATTCGATTTTCAAATTTACCATAGCTCAAGAGAAATATAAATGATATAATAATTTTTATTGATTATTTAAATCAATACGTGAACATATTTGTTCAGGTATTCAACTTACGTTAGAAAAAGTATGCAAAAATACATTGTTATTTGGTCAGAAAATATATTAATCTGAATGAAATATTTTTATTGTCATATCTTGGAAAACGAAAAGTACACATATTTTGTCTGACACCAGCATAACTTTGGAGAGACAAAGTTTGGTAACATATACAGATAATGTGTTTACATTAGATTTTAAAAATTATCATCACACAGGAGATATATCCACGATGGAATAGTTTATATCGATTATTTTAATCAATAAATTAATATAATTCTTCAGTCATTCAACTTACGTCAGGCGAAATATGCAAAAATACATAGTTATTAGATCGTTGAATGGATCGAATTCAATATAATATATTCATTACTAGGTATATTAGAAAATATGTAAAATATTCATATTTTGCCTGATTCCAGGAAAACTATGGAGAGAAGATTCTTGGAAACACATATAAATAATAAGTCTATTTTCGGGTTTCTAAATTATCATCACTCAAGATATGTATTCATGGAATAATAATTTTTATTGATTAGTGATGAATTATTGAAGAGACAATATTTGAAAAAGTACATAAAAAATATGTTTATATGCAATCTTCAAAGTTATCATCATTCAAATGATATATTCATGATTATGCAGTATTGATCGTTAAATTTGATCAAAAATGCAACATAATCGAAATGTGTTAAGGCGAACGTTTGACGTAAAATGATTTAATTTTGATATATCATATAGTCATGAGTATGACCGATTTTTCAATTACGTATCGATTAAGTTCATTCAACATAACGCATGAGACATCTGATGAAAACCATTATATGACTTATAAGTAATTGTAAAGTTGAATGTTCACCGGGTTACGTCAATCGACATGTGGATGAATAATTCTAGTGCTACATTATGTCTCTTGGAAATGTTGATTTTATTTTATTGTTATTCCGAACAACGGATTGAGAGTAGATAATCGGAAAATTATGAAAAAGATTATTTTTAAATAATCAACTTGTCATTGATTTACTTCCTATTCTCTGATATTATACATTTAGAGTTGTTATGGAATTTAAAAATGATGAAATATCAGTAGTAATACTTCAATATTTCCAAAACACAATGTTATTCAGATAAAGACTATGCCGATGTGAGACATGACTCTTGGCATTTAAAAAATCCAATAAAAATGCAGGTCCGTATTTGAAAATGAAAAGTTGGGGGTGGCCCAATTTGTCCGATACCCTGTATATAATTTTTATTCTGATATTTGGACAGTCTAAAAAATTTGATATTGCAAAATGACAATTTTTTTGAAAATGTTAAAAAAATGAAATGATATAGGCAAAATAAGAATTTTGAAATTTTCGATAATTTCTTCATAACTACAGAACTAAATAAGCTAGATCAGATTTTTTATTCATATAATTGTTCTCTAAAATACGCTACTTTGCCCCCATTCAATCACCATTCTATCTCTTCCCTTTGTCGAAATCCCCATGCATAGACTCGAATTTGAGTAGATTGTATTAATTTCACGAAGGAGTATGCGTGTCAAAGTGGAAGAGCGGCCGACTTCGATCCCCAGTCGGAGCAGATATTTTTTTAATTAAATTAAATACATTAAATTGTTAATCCAACACCGACTATTCATAGTGCAATTATTACAGTCGTTTGAGACAAGTGTAGTAGTATATATACACACAAGTGAACTATGATTTTCAACTCACAAAGCCACTGAACATTAGGTTGGTATACAAGTATAAAGATTTCTGTGTACCGATAATAAAGCCAATTTTTATCTGAAGATATATTGCAATAACGCCAGGCAGTATTTGAGGCAATTTTATTTTGATAGTGACTGGCACTATTTTGTTAATAAAATAAAGATATTGCAAGTTTTGTCTGTTTGTCTCTTACTTACCCGGTGATTGACAGATGCGTTCTCAACCTGAATAATAACTGTCTCTTGGATTTTTCTTTCTACATGATTATTATCAGAATTGGATAGAATTATTCTGATGAAGAATATTCCAAAGGAACTTCTACATAGTCTCCTGTTGAAAATCTCATTTATTTATCAGTAAGAGCCATCTCATATCTATTGATCATTTCACGATAATTCACGATCTCGCCCGAAGTAGAAGTAATGAGGAAAGGAGTATTAATCATCGCCTTGAAGGCACGTATTTTAATAAAGTTGTCCTTATCCCAGATATACACTGCGCGTGCGTTCATGTCAAAATTACGTCGACTTTATAATGCCGTACGTTATTTAGTACTGCAATATCTCTCTATTAACAGTAAATGAAATACAATTCTCAGTCATGTCCAATGTACTGTTAATCCTTTCCTGAAAAAAAAAACTACCACCGTTGCGAAATTTCACCCGCAGTGCGGTAATATTGGCGTCAGAAGTGTTGTTGAAGATCATCCTAGATAGCGAGTTGATTCCATAGAAGGGTCCTGTTTCTTTTCTTGTAAAACACCTCGCGATGCTTCCATACTACATTAGTCTGGTGCCGAAACGAATTTTAAACGCTAAAAATAAGAAAAACTAATGAGAGGCAAGGACCAGGTATAAAATGTTGTTGAGGTTCCAACTTTAAGAAAAAAAAATATTTAAACACGAAAACACTAAAATTATGAAATGGGGATGCAGTTTAGGGGTTGAAAAAGGTATTTGCGATTTGCGGCAAAACGTGACCTTCTAGCGAAAATTTTTCGAAAGAAAAGTAGATAATGAATGAATCAAAAACTTTTATTCAACACTTTTCGACATAACCTCAAATTAACAAAAAAAAACAGAATTTTTACATTTTATTTTCCGCATATAAATGATTTCATTCACATGAAAATATGTTTCTTTTGGCGTCGAATACGCATGATTTTTTCGCAATTCAGAAAACGACTAGTTTTGGAGTTAGGTACGTTTTTCGTAAAAACTTACCGTTATTTTCCACGAACAATGCGCCTTTCTCCTGAGAGGGCGATTTGTAATTTGATTAATAAACAGTAAAATAGATTTTTAAAGACTCCAAAAATGCTTTTGTTTTGAATTTTGGGACAGTAATTTAATCAAAAAATCACTTACAATTTTGAAATTTTAAACGAAAAGTACACATATTTTGTCTGACACCAGCATAACTTTGGAGAGACAAAGTTTGGTAACATATACAGATAATGTGTTTACATTAGATTTTAAAAATTATCATCACACAGGAGATATATCCACGATGGAATAGTTTATATCGATTATTTTAATCAATAAATTAATATAATTCTTCAGTCATTCAACTTACGTCAGGCGAAATATGCAAAAATACATAGTTATTAGATCGTTGAATGGATCGAATTCAATATAATATATTCATTACTAGGTATATTAGAAAATATGTAAAATATTCATATTTTGCCTGATTCCAGGAAAACTATGGAGAGAAGATTCTTGGAAACACATATAAATAATAAGTCAATTTTCGGGTTTCTAAATTATCATCACTCAAGATATGTATTCATGGAATAATAATTTTTATTGATTAGTGATGAATTATTGAAGAGACAATATTTGAAAAAGTACATAAAAAATATGTTTATATGCAATCCTCAAAGTTATCATCATTCAAATGATATATTCATGATTATGCAGTATTGATCGTTAAATTTGATCAAAAATGCAACATAATCGAAATGTGTTAAGGCGAACGTTTGACGTAAAATGATTTAATTTTGATATATCATATAGTCATGAGTATGACCGATTTTTCAATTACGTATCGATTAAGTTCATTCAACATAACGCATGAGACATCTGATGAAAACCATTATATGACTTATAAGTAATTGTAAAGTTGAATGTTCACCGGGTTACGTCAATCGACATGTGGATGAATAATTCTAGTGCTACATTATGTCTCTTGGAAATGTTGATTTTATTTTATTGTTATTCCGAACAACGGATTGAGAGTAGATAATCGGAAAATTATGAAAAAGATTATTTTTAAATAATCAACTTGTCATTGATTTACTTCCTATTCTCTGATATTATACATTTAGAGTTGTTATGGAATTTAAAAATGATGAAATATCAGTAGTAATACTTCAATATTTCCAAAACACAATGTTATTCAGATAAAGACTATGCCGATGTGAAACATGACTCTTGGCATTTAAAAAATCCAATAAAAATGCAGGTCCGTATTTGAAAATGAAAAGTTGGGGGTGGCCCAATTTGTCCGATACCCTGTATATAATTTTTATTCTGATATTTGGACAGTCTAAAAAATTTGATATTGCAAAATGACAATTTTTTTGAAAATGTTAAAAAAATGAAATGATATAGGCAAAATAAGAATTTTGAAATTTTCGATAATTTCTTCATAACTACAGAACTAAATAAGCTAGATCAGATTTTTTATTCATATAATTGTTCTCTAAAATACGCTACTTTGCCCCCATTCAATCACCATTCTATCTCTTCCCTTTGTCGAAATCCCCATGCATAGACTCGAATCTGAGTAGATTGTATTAATTTCACGAAGGAGTATGCGTGTCAAAGTGGAAGAGCGGCCGACTTCGATCCCCAGTCGGAGCAGATATTTTTTTAATTAAATTAAATACATTAAATTGTTAATCCAACACCGACTATTCATAGTGCAATTATTACAGTCGTTTGAGACAAGTGTAGTAGTATATATACACACAAGTGAACTATGATTTTCAACTCACAAAGCCACTGAACATTAGGTTGGTATACAAGTATAAAGATTTCTGTGTACCGATTATAAACCCAATTTTTATCTGAAGATATATTGCAATAACGCCAGGCAGTATTTGAGGCAATATTATTTTGATAGTGACTGGCACTATTTTGTTAATAAAATAAAGATATTGCAAGTTTTGTCTGTTTGTCTCTTACTTACCCGGTGATTGACAGATGCGTTCTCAACCTGAATAATAACTGTCTCTTGGATTTTTCTTTCTACATGATTATTATCAGAATTGGATAGAATTATTCTGATGAAGAATATTCCAAAGGAACTTCTACATAGTCTCCTGTTGAAAATCTCATTTATTTATCAGTAAGAGCCATCTCATATCTATTGATCATTTCACGATAATTCACGATCTCGCCCGAAGTAGAAGTAATGAGGAAAGGAGTATTAATCATCGCCTTGAAGGCACGTATTTTAATAAAGTTGTCCTTATCCCAGATATACACTGCGCGTGCGTTCATGTCAAAATTACGTCGACTTTATAATGCCGTACGTTATTTAGTACTGCAATATCTCTCTATTAACAGTAAATGAAATACAATTCTCAGTCATGTCCAATGTACTGTTAATCCTTTCCTGAAAAAAAAAACTACCACCGTTGCGAAATTTCACCCGCAGTGCGGTAATATTGGCGTCAGAAGTGTTGTTGAAGATCATCCTAGATAGTGAGTTGATTCCATAGAAGGGTCCTGTTTCTTTTCTTGTAAAACACCTCGCGATGCTTCCATACTACATTAGTCTGGTGCCGAAACGAATTTTAAACGCTAAAAATAAGAAAAACTAATGAGAGGCAAGGACCAGGTATAAAATGTTGTTGAGGTTCCAACTTTAAGAAAAAAAAATATTTAAACACGAAAACACTAAAATTATGAAATGGGGATGCAGTTTAGGGGTTGAAAAAGGTATTTGCGATTTGCGGCAAAACGTGACCTTCTAGCGAAAATTTTTCGAAAGAAAAGTAGATAATGAATGAATCAAAAATTTTTATTCAACACTTTTCGACATAACCTCAAATTAACAAAAAAAAAACAGAATTTTTACATTTTATTTTCCGCATATAAATGATTTCATTCACATGAAAATATGTTTCTTTTGGCGTCGAATACGCATGATTTTTTCGCAATTCAGAAAACGACTAGTTTTGGAGTTAGGTACGTTTTTCGTAAAAACTTACCGTTATTTTCCACGAACAATGCGCCTTTCTCCTGAGAGGGCGATTTGTAATTTGATTAATAAACAGTAAAATAGATTTTTAAAGACTCCAAAAATGCTTTTGTTTTGAATTTTGGGACAGTAATTTAATCAAAAAATCACTTACAATTTTGAAATTTTAATTTTTTTTATTGGTTAGTAGACTGACTCGTCGTCACTCGACTTGCCAATGAAAAAACTGTTAAACTGGCAACCTTGGTTGAAAACACATCAACATTTTGAACTACTCAGATGAACTACCGATCTAAACAGGTCTGTCCTTTCTTTTACACCGTTTCACTCTCTGATGCAACATGGAACAAACAGAGGACAAACAGAGAACGCATGAAAATATGGAGGTTGTTGGACTTGTTGGTGGATTGATAGAACGGACTGGTGAATGAGTCAGAGCCATTTTGGTATTCTAATAAACCAGTCTGGTCCAATTTCACTTCATCGACATTGTTTGTAGAGTGAAGAATAATTTTTCCAAATGAAGCACTGTTTTATGCCTAATTGTGAAAATAGTGACGAAAACAATAACAAATATTTTGTTACGGTGCCTGTTGCTACAGCAACTAGGAAACTTTGGTGGCAAGCTGCAGGATTTCCTCTAAGTTCGCTTCAAGTAAAATCAATACAGTTACATTGCTGTCAAGATCATTTTAAGGTATTATTTCTAAAAATAACTTTGAAACTTTGTAGTAACAATTATTTTTATTGCAGATACCAGATGATTTTGAGAATTGAGAGTATGCGAAATTTGCTGGTATCAGACCTATTATTAAAAGAGGAATTTTACCTAATGCAAATATTTCACCAACTGAATCTGCTGCTGAAAGTGGATATAAAAGAAAAAATTAAGACGATGAGGAAAATAAATTAAGTTGTTGTGTGTGCCTTCAACGAGTAAAACTCTTTCTCCAGAAAAAATCAAAGAAATTTCACAAGAAGACAGAAATTTGATACCTAGTCCTGGTTCATGGACAGTAAGCCGTTCCAGTTCAACTAGTACCTACATTAGCTGTGTCATCTGATGTTCAAGGAGTAATTTCGCCCAGGAAAGTAGGTAGTTTGGAACGAGGTCTTGACACAACACCGTCTTCTCAAACATCTACCTCCTTTTCATCTGGTGAAGAATTTGTTCCAACGTCCACTGCATCTTCAGGATCAGAAGAATTATCTTCTACAACAAGTGATAGACTCAAAACAACAATCATAATCATTGAACGACATTCTCGGTTTCATTTAGGCCTTCCTAAAGACACCTACTATCTAGTGTATTTGTGAAAAAGCTAATATGATTCATAGAGATGTCCTCATAATATTGGAAATAATTCGATTGGACGATACATATTTTCTTCTTCATGACGATTTTGAATTGAACGTGAGTCAAGTACAAAAGGTATTTGTCAAAGCTGTACCACTTATATTAGAAGTGATGAATAATATTATATTATTTTTTGGCCATCTCCAAATAAAATTCAAGATGTATTACCTCTAACATTCAGAGCTAGGTATGCTAAAGTCCAGAGCATTATAGATTGCTTTGAGGTACAGATAGAAAAGCCTTCACATCCTGTGTTACAATCCAACACTTGGTCAGATTATAAACAGTGCAATACAGTGAAATTTCTAATCTCGTGTACATCAAATGGGTTGATTGATTTTATATCACAAGCTTACCCTAGAAGGATAAGTGATAAAAATATTGTGGCAAAATCTGGATATTTGACAAAAGTTCCTATAGGTGCCCACGTTCTGGCAGACAGAGGATTTAAACATGTACAAAATTTGTTATTAAAAAAAAATTGTACATTAATTCGACCAGCATCTATAAGTGAAAATCAAGTTCTTCAAAAGATGTAAAATAAAGTAGACAAATTGCATCCCTTAGAATTCATATTGAGATAATTATCGGGGGTAATACCACGAGTGCTCTCAATACTATCGATAGTAATTCTGTCAGAAATCAACGAGATCAAATTGCTTGGTAACACCACGAGTCCTTTAGGACTAGTGGTGTTACCTCAAAGCAATTTGATCGAGTTTAAGATTCCTGACAGAATTATCGATTGTATTATGAGCACTAGTAGAATTTATTGGGATAATTTCAGGAACCAACAAAGTAAAAAAGTTCCATTGTCGTGAATTCTTCAATAGTTATAGATAATGCCTGATAAACATGAAGTCTCTCAGACTGACATTCATATTAGTAGAAAGATTAAATTAAGTTCTCCGTTGTTTGGATACGTGGTTGCCATGACAAAGTGGTATTACCGGCTTGAAAGCTAGGAACTGCGTATTATCGAGGCATACGACCCTTATTGGTCCTAATATTGCAGGAAAGGAGGGTTTCATACGGCGAGTGAAATTATCAATAGAGTTCGCGATTTTGCAATGCTGCGTCCACATGCATGTACAAATGATAATTTTATGCCTTTCATGACTCATTTTGTGATAATTGCTTGTGGTGTCAGAAATTTTCAGAAATCAATTATGTAAAATAATAATAATAAATATGCTTTATTGTCAGAAGAAATTCATTGTTTACAAAGCTACAGGTGTATATAAATCATAGGAAAGAGTAAAACAGATTAAAAACATGAACGAATTCACATGACACTTGTAAGAAAAATGCAATAAACAAATAATGTAAACAAAATTAATATCAAAATAATATACGAATATACAGAATACACAAAATATAAGACATGGGATACAACTGAAAAGTTTCTAATAATCTTTATGAATGTGGTTTAAATATCATTCCATTTCTTTCCCAAATCTGTATCGACTAGGCATTTTATTGAAACCATTGTCATAAAAATTATAATTATAAGTACAATGTGAATCGTAATATTTTTATTATTCTTGTGAATAAGTCTATCTCCATGTTGACTAGCCAATTGTTGAGTAAATCTTTTTCAGAATTTGTTTTTAGAAAGTGGTGAATCATGATTTAGAATTAAAGATTAATTCCTTAATGAACATGCAGTTATTCCAGTATTTGCAATTAATCTTACAGTAGTCAAATAATATGTTCCTATTCATGTTGATGTCAAATTTGGTCTGTTTTTCCTTATCTTTGTTTCAGTTGAGATTTTATGTAGATTATAGTATTGGTTATTAAGATTTAGACCATTATTACTGCTGGTGAAAACAGTTATGGACAATATTGATTTGTCCCAGCCTATGTATTCCTACATTATTTTGTGCATTTCTAAAGTATAATAGCAAGAAAACATTTACGTCTAGCTGTACAGAGTACACAAAACATTTGTTTTTAAATCTTTATTTAGGTTCAAGTGATAGCAACTACTTGTATCTTGATTTTCCTTCTTGTACAAAAGATCAAGAGAGGAAATTTCTTGAGATACGCTATACTACACTCTCTAGTTTGGATTGAAATTTAGTAGCAATGCAATAAAAACTGATATAGGTACTACACAAATATAATATTATACTTGGCAAGTATTACAGGGTGAAGCGTCTAGTTTCGGTTAAACAGACCTGTAATACTTGCAAAGTATACCATTTAATTTGTGTATTACTGATATTTGTTTTTATTGCATCTTGTTGTAATGTTTGAGTACAGTTGAGATGACTACATTGTATCCATTTAACATTTGGTTTTTATTCTATTAATGGTCTATGATGTTATAGATTGTAATTCTTGAATTGTGTCCTAGGGATGTAGGAGTAGATCTGTAATGGATTCCCAATCTATATTTTATTGATACATTCTGTTTTATTATTGCAGAAGCTACTAGGATAATAATTTTCATAGTTTTAGAATCAATATTCTGAAGGTGTGCCATAATGTTTCAAGTGGTTCACGATTAATGTTACAGTTGTAAATTATGTTTCTACTAATGTTGGTGTAAAATTTTGTCTGTCCTTCCTGTCTTTGTCATACCTACTTGAAATATTATCTAGATATTATTGAGATTTGAAGCATTTTAACTGTTTCCCTTTTGCGGTAAATATTTATGAATACAATGGACACCATTATATTAAATGTATGTAATACAGTTGTAGAATTTTCATTGATGAATTAATTTCTGTTCTATTGATTTCTGGCTGCTTAAGTAGTGACACTAGTTTGTGGATTTGTATAAACGAAACCATTAAATTTATTTCTAGCTGTACTGAGTACAGGAAAAGGTTGAGTTTTCCAATCGTCACTTATGGAACTTTCTATAATTTTTCTTTTGATATCTCAAATCTGTTTTTAGTTATAATAATATAACTTGATGAACAAATTATATAAAAAACTTTTAACTTACGCTTATATAATTTTATTACAATATTAATAATTCAATGTGAATAAATTATGATTTTAAATTCACAGATAACTTGCAACTAATTGCGGTTAGATAGCCTTGATCCAAAATTCTTTAGCTAAATCTAGAATTTCTACAATTTCATATTCATTTAAAGTGACTTCTATTATTTGAACTTCTTCGTTTGTCTCGAATTCAGGAGAAGCCACACAAAAAGTCCTATTTTTCTTTCAGTGAAAAACACTTCTGAAAATCTGAAAATAAAATTTCTTTGCAATAACATCAACTTTAACATATCGGTCGATACTTATGTTTGAAGAAGGGCACTTCACTTCGATGACGTATTGCTCAGTAATTCCATCGGGTGAAGCACCAAAAATGGGGTATGTTTTGTTGAGAAACAACCCAGCTTTGCAAATTTTCAATTTTTTCAAACGTCCAACTACTTGTTACACCTGAGGTTCAAGATTTTTTCCTCGAACAATAGCCTTTGTTTCTATAGGAGTTTGTGCGCCCAAAATCCTTTCTCTTAAAGTGCCTTCCAAGGTATTTGCTCTTGCTGCTGCATAGACGAGTGATGCAGTAATTCTTGCAAATCGCATATCAAACCATATGGGATTATCTGCCTTACCTCGACTGTTTTTTTCAATAAAGCTTACTAAATTGTCATCTAGTAAACTTTCGCCAAATTGTAAAAAAATTTCAACTGTTTTGTCCACATTAGATTTCAGAAATGTCGTCCACAAACTATGCATTGAACCCTGATTTTTTGGTTGTTCATAAAATTGAAAAATAATTACTTTTTTCTCTTGAACGGAATCAACGACAAACTGGACATACTCCAAATCAGGTTCCTTCAGGACAATGGGTTTTCCAAGGATAGTAGCTATATCATCATCAGCAATGTCAGCCTTTGCAAGTTTTGATCCTTGCCAATAACATTTGGTAGACGTAACCGAGGGCTATTCACTTCTCCGGTGGATCCACAATAAAAATGCTATGCAATGTTTATATCCTCCTGTAATGAGTCATAACTTAAAGCAAAAAATTATTGAAAATAATTTAAATACGAAGTATTGGACAGGTAATATCTCGGAACTCGAAAGTAGTGGAGAATTGTAACTTTGGAGTTCTGAATTAAAGCAAATGTTGCAGATTTTTTTGATACTATGTTACCCAATGAGCCTTTTGTTTTCGGTCACCTGACATCTGATTCAAAATCTTTAATATTTTGGCATTTTTATGTTCCTCCCGATGAAACAATTTCGACGAACTATCACACTTGTGGTCTAAAATGATTAATTCAAGAAATACAGGTACTTCAATATCCTTTGTCCCACGACGATTTTTAATAAAATGTGGATGATTAATTTAATTTTGCCTTGTTTTAATCATCACATATAATATAGGACTGCCCAAATACACAGGGTGACCCTAAACCTAAATAATTTGGCAATTACTCGTTTCAGACGTCGTGGGACAGAGGATATTGAAGTACCTGTATTTTTGTTATTGATCGTTTTAGACCACAAGTGTGATAGTTTGTAGAAATTGTTTCATCGGGAGGAACATAGAAATGCCAAAATATACAGGGTGTTCAATTAATAATTTTGAATCTGATGTCACGTGACCAAAAACAAAAAGCTCATTTGGTAACATTAAATCAAAAAAAGCTGCACCAATTGCTTTTATTCAGAACCCCACAATAACAATTCTCCACTACTTTCGAGTTCCGAGATATTCCCTGTCCTAAACTTCGTGGGCCACTCTGTATATTAGTTACCTTGTGCTGCTACGCAATCCAAGCAATCTGTCGAAACTATGGTCTCTTCTTGTTCATCAATAACTACTTTAATTAAATGTTTTTTTTTTTATTTTGTGCTCAGGAGTAATCTTCCCCTGGACCGTACAAAACGTTCCTTGTCGCTTTAGTTCCACATAACAAATTGCATTATCTCCATACAATTCTTCGGCAGCACTGATATGGAATAGATAAATTAAGTGAGAATAAAAATAAGTAAGTAAGTATCATACTTTCCATGACGTACTTCAGCAATTACAAATTTCATATTATTAGCAAAAAAGTCATGGATCATTTCACTGGTTGTTTCAGGTAGATTATTAGAATCTGCTTTCTCATTAGACATTTTGATTTTGTTCAATTTCCAAGTCACACAAAATATAATACAAATTCAACACACCACACCGACACAATTTTTTGCTTATAAATGAACAGAACAAAGTAAAATATTATGTTGCTCGGAGGTTATGTTTATCTTCTAAATTGTAGTAGTTCAAAAGTCTCATTTTGCTGTCAAAGTCAAAGCTGTACCAAGGTTACCATTTAACAGGAAAAGTATCAAGTTTAAATTATTTCAGTTTCGCGCCCAATATACGAAAATATTGTTTTTTGGCGGAAAGAGAAGAATAATTTTTTCTTTTGATTATTTTATATTTTAATGTTACCCTCATTAGAAAATGTAATAAAATAATTCGATGAGAAAGACCTATTGTCTTGACACATTTTTGTATTTTGAAGTTCAAACACGTGATCATTCGAATTGGTGAAATGACTGCTTTAATATGCTATATGTAGCTTGGTGGTTAATTGATCATCAAACCGCCTAAAATTGAGAAAAGAGTATATTTTCAATAATTTTCGAAATTCTTCATTATTTTTATAACAAAAAGTAGTTTATATCACATTATTTATAATAAAATGTGTGAAAATACAATTACACTGCAAAATTTATTCATTAATATCACTAGTATTCTTTTTTACAACCATTGAAAATAATTGAAATTATTGATAAAATCACTTGTTGCCGACTTTTCTCAATTTTAAGCGATTTAACGATGAATAAACAACCAAGTTACATAAACCATTTTGAAGAAGACATTTCAACAAATGAAATAATCAGTTACAGACCTTCAAAATACAAAGAAAATATCAAGACAATTGTTCGTGGAGAATAAGGATATTTTTTTATTTAAGTGACTCGAAAACTGATCGTCTTCTGAATTGCGAAAGAATTAGGCTCATTCGACAAAAAATAGTTATTTATGTACCAAGGACGAAAAACTGTCTATTATAGTCGAGCCTGCAAATTGATAGCCGAGGCGCAGCCGAGGATAGCAAGCAGGCGAGACAGTAGACAGTTTTTCGCCGAGGTGCATATTACATTTTTTCGTCGACCTCTACATACCTTTATGAAAGTAAGTACTCGCATGTTTGCTGGCCTCAGCTACGTCCAACTCTTCGAACTGCAGACTCGATCATAATTTTAATGAATATAAACAAAATGTATTTGAAGTGTAACAACTCTCTATTTCAATTATACTACAAAATTAAATCAATCTCGAAGATGAATATTGAACGTACAGTTTGTGCAATTATTGATATTAATTCCTGCTGTCGAAGAAGATGCAAGAGACAAGTTTTGATTTTGGGTTTTGATTTCGTAAATAATTAATTTGACAACAGCAAATGACAGTTATTGTCACAGGCGCCTATGTATTAATTAAAACGTGGGTTTACGAAAATGACTCAATCGCCGCTCTCGTACCGTGCCGTATCATAGTGACCACAGCGGACGAAAAGAGTTTGCGGACGAAAAGTGTTTGCGGACGAAAAGTACTTGCCTTCAAAAATAGTCGATTTTTCGTCCGGAAATTAGTACGTAAAATGTCATTTTTTGCAGAGGTCGACGAAAAAAGTCATTTTTCAACAAATTTTCAAGTGAATTAAATAATTTATAAGCGAAAAAAAAAATTAAAAACTGAAAAATCGGGTATTCACGGTTTGACGGTTAATTTGAGGACATGTCAAGGAGTATTCGATAAAATAGTTATTGATTTTTTTATTAACTACAATTTTTCTAGTGAACATTTTCCGAGAGGAGGTCACACTTCGCCCTAAATAACCGTTTTCAACCCCTAAACTGCATCCCCAATTCACCATTTTGAGTGTTTTCGTGTTTGAATATTTTTTTTCCTCAATGTTGGAACCTCAACAACATTTTTCACCTGGTCCTTGTCTGTTATTTTTTTTCTCCTTCACAAAAATTATAGGCACTATTCTAGTAGTCTACCCATCTAATGATCGTCTTAATTCAAATGTGAAAAAATCCTTCTTACTATTACATTTATAAATATCCACAAATCACTTTCGGAGTACGCATTCAACAAATAAAAATACTATTCATTCCTAGATATGGGCTCGCCAAGATCGTAGTTTTTTTTAGAAAATGCGAACTTATCGAAAAACGTGCATACCAGGTACACTGTTGAAATTCATCAATTTGAACTGGAAAATGATAAAAATGGTTTAATAATAATGAATGGAATTCCTAAGAATATACAGGATCTACGAAGATTAGAACAAGGAATATCTCGGAACTCGAAAGTAGTGGAGAATTGTGATTTTGGGGTTCTGAATTAAAGCAATTAGTGCAGCTTTTTTTCATATTATGTTACCCAATGAGCTTTTTGTTTTCGGTCACGTGACATCAGATTCAAAATTATTATTATATTTTGGTATTTTTATTTTCCTCTCGATAAAATAATTTCAACAAACTATCACACTTGTGGTCTGAAACGGTTATTTCAAGAAATACTGCTACTTCAATATCCTTTGTCTCACGACGTCTGAACGAGCAATTGTCAAATTATTATTATCGTTTATTGGGAGGAACGTAGAAATACCAAAATATACAGGATGTCCTATTAATAATTTTGAATCTGATGTTACGTGACCAAAAGCAAAAAGCTCATTGGGAAACATAATATCAAAAAAAGCTACACCAAATCATTTACAACCTCAAAATTACAATTTTCTACTACTCTCGCGTTCCGAGATAAGTATTCCCTGTCCTAATCTTCGTGGGACACCCTGTATATTTCAATGATAGTGAAATAATTCTGTGGGTATCTATAAACAAATAAGTACATATAATAGTATGTCATGATGGGGTAGGTACTTGTCTTATACTACTACTATACATACATGTTTTTTTTTATATCTATGACTTGAAGAATGGTGTTGTTGATCACCTAGAATGAAGCACAGCCAATCTTTAATTTCAACATTCATATCAAAAGTATTCATAATTCCAGACACAGTATTCCAAATATTTCCAGTTTTCTAACATAAATGAACTGGAAAATTGAGACTTGCATTGAAACAGTATGACTATCACAGGAGAGTGGAATTTGTAAATATTTTTTTTAAGCGCAGCGCAGTTAATGAATGGAACGTAACTCGTCTAGGAGTGCCACTGTAGTACGGAATTAATCTTTGAAATACAGAGTGTAGGCAAATCAATTTAGAATTTATGAATAAATAAATAAAAAACGGGGAACAGATAGCAAAACAATAGAAACTTTCACAATTGTTGAGTTATTAAATGCACCTATCTCAATTAATCTAAGCTCAATCAACCAGAAGCACGCATATTTGCATGTGGGGTCATATTTCCTTACTTCAAATGAAAACCTCAAGCATGAGTTTTGAATTCGTTGCAAGCGATGGGAGTCAGTTTTTACTTTTTACTAAAGCAGGGCCATATATACTATCACAGTAAGATAATTTTGAGAAAATTATTGACTCGCATAATTTCAGTTTCAGTTTAGTAGACAGGATATCTCTATTTGGATGCGATTGCCTCAAAACGCGGTATAGGCATAAATAACTGGAATATTTTGTGAATCGTATATCTGAATCCAACCAAAGTCCGAGGTTTTTGGAAACATTCATGATCGGAAGGACATCTTCATCTATGTTGATATCCAACAGATTCATTGCAGACTCTCTAGCTTTCTTGGGTCCGAATAGCATAACCTTCGATTTTCTTGTATTGAGTTTCAGATTGTGAGCTCTAGATAAAACAAAAACAAAACAAGAAAAAACTTAAAGCTCATCTTCTCTCTACTGTGCAAGTCGAGGGAACACTCGACGCCATCTATACGGTAGTGAAAAACATTGTCGACGGTTTTGAGGAAGGAATTCATTCATCAATTACACTTGTAGATCTCAGTAAAGCGTTCGATTGTGTTTCTCACAATCTTTTACTGAAAAAACTAAAACATTATGGCATCAGAGGTCCACCTCTCCAACTAATAGAATCTTATCTCACAGGACGAACTCAATGTATCTCTCATAACCAGAAGACATCTAACTTACGTGAAATCAAATATGGTGTGCCCCAAGGGTCAGTCCTTGGACCACTTCTCTTTATCATTTATATCAATGACCTTTTTTACCACCTTTTTCCTAATACTGTTGTCATGTATGCTGATGATGCAACTTTAATTAATAAAAACTCAGACTTGCGCACCCTTGAATACATTGTAGATGAGGTGGAGAACATTGCAGGTCCCTTGTACAGAAATAATCTTCTCTGCTTGAACAGAAATAAAACGCAAAAATTGAACTTCTTCGTCAATCATACATTATCGGAAGGTGTTACTGCTAATCTCTTAGGAATTACGTTGGATGGAAATCTGAACAGGTCCGCACACATAGAGAAAATAAGCAAAAAAATATTCCAAATATCTTTTCGTTTTACGTCAACTGAAAAAGTTTGCTAACGTAGATACACTACTGAGTGCCTTCCATGGTCTCATATATATATATATATATATATATATATATATATATATATATATATATATATATATATATATATATGTATATATATATATATATATATATATATAAGTAGAAAAGTTATTGGGTATAACCCTCAAAATGTTTTGCAACCGTAGACACGTGCAAAACATTTTGAGGGTTATACCCAATAACTTTTCTACTTATATTTTTATATATTGCTCCTCGCTATATATATATATATATATATATATATATATATATATATATATATATATATATATATATATATATATATATTCAACAACAGGATGCCAACCACACATTTGTGGCATCGGTTAGAAGACCTTGTACTCACAAGGCAACAACTAACGTCGCCACGGAGGTAGCTATAGCTACCAGCGTGACAATCCTACCCAGGAAGATACAAATAAGGATGGATTTAGCGAGGGGCAATATATCAAAATATAAGTGAAAAAGTTATTGAGTATAACCCTCAAAATGTTGTGCAACCGTAGATACGTGTTCAGTACGGTAAAATCAAGTGCGCAGATGTACAACACTTGGATGTAAAAATAGAAACAAAGGAAGTCAACAACAGGAAGCTAACCACACATTTGTGGCATCGGTTAGAAGACCTTGTACTCACAAGGCAACAACTAACGTCGCCTCGGAGGTAGCTATAGCTACCAGCGTGACAATCGTACCCAGGAAGATACAAATAAGGATGGATTGTCACGCTGGTAGCTATAGCTACCTCCATGGCAACGTTAGTTGTTGCCTTGTGAGTACAATGTCTTCTAACCGATGCCACAAATGTGTGGTTGACTTCCTGTTGTTGACTTCCTTTGTTTCTATTTTTACATCCAAGTGTTCTACATCGTCGCACTTGATTTTACCGTACTGAAGAGAGCTTAAGCTCGAAACACGTGTCTACGGTTGCACATTTTGAGGGTTATACCCAATAACTTTTTCACTTATATTTTCATATATTACCCCTCGCTAAATCCATCCTTATATATGTATATACCAGTCGCTACTACATATACATAAAAACAAAAATACATATTCAACTAATGCAGAGTATCATAGCCATAATACAAGAAATAAAAATATGATAAGAGAACCTAGATACCGTCTTGGTAAATCATCCAGAAATTCAGCAGATATTAAGCTGCATAATAAATTGCTCGAATAAACTAGAAGCCTAAATTATAGACAGTGTACGAAGTGGACTGTGATTATGAGAGAAATGTCGTTTTCGCTAACACACAGAAATGATAAATTTCGTCACTCACCCGTTTGACTCGCAAATCCGTTCTTTTGGGAAGGGTTTGGGAAGGTCTCTGCTTCTAATCTTCCTGGCGGTACCGCCGCTAATCATATGTACTTCACACTGATTTGAATTGGTTTCTAATTAATGTATATATAATTTTTAAGAACATTACAACCGACCACGATGCACACACACCCAAATCTTGGTCATCTCCCCTCGTCTTGTCCTTTTCCCACTCTCCGGTGACCATCTTACCAATCTGTGTGATACTTCACGCGCAAAATCAGATTGAAGAATATACGAGGAAGTACACAATCCCTTGGCAACATTAAATAATAAAAATTAAATTAAATAAAAAAAAATTGAAAAGGCGTTAAGACGCAACATAACCGCTCACCTAAAATTACGTGAGAAATTTTAATTAAAAATTATCAAAAATATTGTTATTGTGAAAAGAATAAAAAAAAATATAAAAAGAATGATGAAATAACTATTCTTCATTGGAAGGTAACGGACATACCTTCGTGACAGGGCGCTTAAGCGTCCCTTTAGCAGTTTTAACGGTAACCACTCGTGTAACTCAATCTTTACCGACATGTTCCTCCATTATTCTGGCTAAATGCCACTTCAATGGTGGAGAAAGTTCATCTTTGAGAAGAACCAAGTCACCGGTTCTAATAGGAACAGATGGATCTGTCCATTTGGAACGTTGAAGAAGAGTATGAAGGTACTCTCTATGCCATCTCAGCCAGAACGACTGATGCAATTTTTGGACGATCTGCCATCGTCCTAAGCGACCAACTTTAATATCATTCAGGTCCTCATCTGGTAAGGAGGTGAGAGGGGCTAGAGTCAAAAAATGACCTGGGGTAAGTGCCGAAACATCGTTTGGATCAGAGCTTATGGGACTTAATGGCCTTGAGTTCAAAATAGCTTCGATTTGTGTCAACACTGTATAAAACTCTTCATAAGTGAGGAGTTGCTCTCCAACAACGCGGATAAGGTGCCCCTTGACCGATTTTATTCCTGCCTCCCATAAACCTCCAAAATTGGGAGAGAGAGGAGGTATTCTGTGGAACTGGATACCATCAGTCTCAACAGCTGTTTGCATCAGTTCCGATATTTGTCTGGCGGCATCACAAAAATTTGTTCCCTGGTCACTATAGAGATGGCCACAGTGGCCACGACGAGAAATGAAACGCCGTAACGCTCCTAGAAAGGCATCACTTGAGAGGTCGGACGCCAACTCTAAGTGAATAGCCTTGGTTGCCAGGCAGATAAAAAGGCACAAATAAGCCTTGTGTACTTTGGAACCACGTATTCGTCCCAAAGTAATTGAAAATGGACCACCATAGTCTACGCCAGCCTTGAAAAACGGTTTTATTTGAGAAATTCTATATTGCGGGAGGTTTCCCATGATAGGCTGTGGAGAGGACGGGCTGACACGAAAACATTTGAAACACTTGGAAATAATTCTACAAATGGTTTGTTTAGGACTCAATATCCAATATCTCTGAATGAGTAAATGATGCAGTGTTTGATATCCCGGGTGCAAATATTTATTATGTGTATATTGAATAACTAATTCAGTAAACCTATGATTACTAGAGAGAAGGGCTGGGTGTTTCTGTTGAAACGATAATTTGGAATATACTAAACGTCCCCCCACCCTCAATACACCTTTTTCATCCAGTAAGGGTGTTAATTTTGAGAGAAATTTGTAAAGGGGTTTTCCCTTTCGAATAAGGGAAATTTCATGAGAAAAAGAGTCCAACTGAGCGAACTTCAACAAAGACAACTCTGCTAGCTCAAAGTCGACAATATTGAGAACACCGACTTTACGATTACTGGGATATCGAATATTATGAATGAAACGCAGAACGTACGATAGTACCCGTTTGATTTTGGTTAATGACGAGAAATCCTTCAGTAACCTTTGGAGGGGTTTTGTTTCCACCATGGCAGTGCAAACAATTTTTTGGGTTTCTTCTTCGGTTTCGAAGTGTTGTGAATTCTTGAGGATATTCGGGGGCCAACATTCCTCGGGCTCCTTTAGCCAAGGTGGTCCCGCCCACCACAAAGAGTTAGTGAGAAGTTCCGATGGAAGCAGACTTCTGGATGCTGGGTCTGCCGGGTTGTCCTCCGAAGACACATGGTGCCAATGAATCGGTGGGACGTTGTCTTGAATTTTAGTGACTCGATTGGACACAAAACAATTCCATTTATACGAACTGCTTTGTATCCATGCTAACGCTGTGGTGGAATCGGAATAAGCAAAAACTTTAGAAAATTCCAGTTTCTTATTGAAAACATTCTGAACGTAACAAAGCAATTCAGATAATAGTAAAGCACCACAAAGCTCGAGTCGAGGTATAGAAATCCTCTTTGTAGGAGATACTCTCGACTTGGCACATATCAGATGTGTAGAAATATGATAATCTCCACACAAAATCCTGATATAAATCACAGCAGCATAGCCCTTTTGTCTGGCATCTGCAAACCCATGCAATTGGCAAGATAAAAAATAATTTGAGGTAATTAGGCGAGGAATCTGTATTGAAGAGAGAGCACTAAATTCAGATTTCAACTGGGACCAAAGTTTTACTACGCTTTCAGGTGGGGTACTATCCCATTCTATACCAATAATCCATAAATTCTGAATGAGACTTTTTATGAAAAGCACAACAGGACTTAGAAACCCCAAAGGATCGTAAATTCGTGCCAATTCGGACGGTATGGATCTTTTAGTGCAGGGTGCGTTGAGAGGTTTAACTTTATATGAAAACGAATCAGAAACTGGGTTCCATTGAAGGCCTAAGATCTTGATGATAGAATCAGGTTCTAGATCAAGCTCCATCGGCTGTAACTGTAAACAAGAAGCTGGTAAGTGAGAAAGCAACTCGGGATTGTTACTCGCCCACTTGCGTAATTCAAACCCACCCTTTTTGAGAATTCTAATCAAATCAGTTTGAATCTGGAGTGCTTCTGGTAGCGAATGACTTCCTGATACCACATCATCAACAAATATATCACTTTCTAGAATATCAGCTACAGAAGGACTTTCAGACCTATATTCCTTAGCTAACTGACGAATCGTATTTATTGCGAGGTAAGGAGAAGGAGTCAGACCATACGTCACTGTTTTGAGGCGGTAATCATCAACAGTTTCAGAAGGGGAGAATCTCCATAGAATTCTTTGATAGTCCTGATGATGATCAGAGACGAGAATTTAACGAAACATTTGTTTTATATCACTTGTGAAACATATAGTGTGCAACCGAAATCTCAGGAGAATATTAACTAAGTCGGGTTGTAATTTGGGTCCTCGTAAGAGGGTGTCATTCAATGACAAACCATTTGAACATTTTGATGAGGCGTCAAACACCACTCTCAGTTTAGTAGTGGAGCTCTCTGGTTTCAAGACGCAGTGATGAGGAATGTAATATGAACGAGAAGAACACTTTGAGTTTTCCGAAACAGATTCCATGTGACCACAAGAGAGGTAATCCTTCATAAATTCAGCATACTGTGCATAAATTTCCGGAGAATTCAGAAGGCGGCGCTCAAGACTGTAAAAACGTTTCAAGGCGACATCTCGAGAATTTTCGAAAGTGGGTTCGGAGTAACGAAAAGGAAGAGCAACAACAAATCTGCCAGTATTTGTTCGAGAGAGGGTTTGATTATATATAGTTTCAGCTAGAGTATCATCAGGTGATGAAACTGAAACTGAAGGAAATTGCTCAAACTCCCAGAATCGTTTGACTGAAACTTCTAGAGAACTATCGCAACTAGTAAAAAATGTATTGACCTCTGCTGATGGAAAATTTACCTTTCCCATGATTATCCACCCAAATATTGTGTCGAGGGCTACAGGATCGTTTAGTGAAACTCGCGGGCTCCCCCCCCTGATGATGTGTGCAAAAACATCGGCTCCCAACAACATCTCCACTGGGCGTGAAATATTAAAAGTTGGGTCGGCAAGTTTAAGATTCGCAAATTTACCGAATTTCTCAATCGATATGTTTGCACAAGGCATATTCGAACAAATCTGAGGAAGTACTACAAGATCAACAGGTAAAATAAGTTGAGTTTCACCTCGAGGTTTAATGGTACAAGAAACCCCTTGACTTGTATGAGAATGAATTTGACCGACACCATTGATATCAACAGACAATTTCACACAAGTCAGCCCTAATTTATCACAACATTTTTTCGAAATGAAGGAACACTGACTCGCACTATCTAAAAGAACGCGAACGGCTGGTATTTTCCACGGGAATCTAACACCTCAATCATGGCAGTTGAGAGTAAAACTGTACTTTGAATGTTAGAAAATAAATTAACTCGAGAAAAAGTTTGAGTTTGGTTCGGGGATTTATTTGCAACTGCAGAGGTCGTGTTATTAGAGGGAGAATTTTGATCATCTACAACGAGCTTTTGAGAATTTTGAGATTCGAAATGCAAAAAAGTATGATGGGCAAGAGAACATTTTCTGCACAAAGAATTAGAGGTACAATGAGAGGCGGTATGTTTAGTTCCAAGGCAGTTTGTACACCACCTTTTACTCCTCACCAGATCGTACCTTTCTTTAGGAGAACTTGATAAAAATGTTGGGCAATTATAAATATGGTGATCTTTATTACAACATTGACAAATATTGGAATTTGGAGAAGAATTAACAACAAAACTAGCACTGGCGCTCGATTTCATTCCTTTATTGATAACAGGGGAATTGGTCTTGAAATTTGACTTTTCAAATTTTTTGATTAAAGTTGGGTTTGATAAAGCAACGTTATCCATTGCGCTGCATTGGTTTTCTAAAAAATCTCTCAAGGTTGTATAGTAATTGTCCACTTGCAAGCTTGAAGAACATTCGAGCTCAAAACCCTTTTGAGCATCAGTATCCAAACGATCGAACAGCATATTAAATAATATAAAATCCCACTGTTTCACGGGAAAGCTTAAATTTTCAAGTACTGCTAGATTTTCAGAAAAGGTATTCAAGAGACGGCGCAAAGCCATGAGATTATCTGAAGAATTAATTTTTTTGTGCTGTCAATCGAACGCCAATGAGAGGATGCTATCAATCCTTTATTTTCATACCTCTTTTTCAACGAATTGTAAGCCACAGGGTAGTTCTTACTCACGAGCGGAGTACATTTTACAATTGACAGCGGGTTACCTTTCAATGAAGATATCAAATAATTATATTTATCAATGTTAGATAAAGAGTCGTTAGTATGTATCATTGAATCATACATATCAATGAAAGTTTGCCATTCTTTCATATCCCCGTCGAAAATGGGAAGTTCAAGTTTGGGAAGTTTTATGTTACAATTTCTAGTCACACTAGCAATTGAAGCTGTGTCAGTTTCGAATAACTGGGTATAAATTGTCTGAATGTGATAGAAATCCCCATCAAATTCTTTGAGTACCTCAAAATGAGATGATAAATCAGCATTATCTTGACCAGAAACCTGACTCACAATATTAGTATGAATTTTATGAAAATTATCAAATAATGTGTTTATAGCGGCATTTGAAGTTATTATGAATTGAAATATCAGTTAATGCTTTTTCCGCAACACCTTTTAATTCTTCAAGATTAATTACTTCTGTATCTCTTTGAGCAATAAAAGACTTCAATTTCTTAGCTTCTGCAGACATAATGCAAAAGGTGATGAGTTATATATGATTTGAGATGAGTCGAGTTCCAATCGAAATATATTTGGTTGATTCAAAGAAATATTACGAGAAAAACAAGCGCGATCGAATTACAAAAATCCGCACACCCGTAAATTTAATATAAGAAAATCCAAAGTTTTGCAGTCGAACTGTTTTCGGTTAGTATTGACCTATTTAATTATTTACTACGATCAGCTGAGTTCGCTGAAGGTCATTCTCAGGTATCGACGTCGGTGTGTGGCTCAAGAGGGGCAATTAACGAGAGAAATGGGTGCGCTAAATTATGCGCGTATGCGTACTTTACGGTACTTTAGGTAGATAGGGGAGTATGAATTACTGAACGGCTATGAAGGTACTATGTATCAATGGCTGCCAAGGAACTTGACGAAAATTATTTAAAATTTAAATTTTTAAATTTTTGAATTTAATCAATTTAGTATATTATGACCGTATGTTGGAAAATAGACCATAAAATGAATCCGGATTCGAAAGGACCAGAAATATGTACGAAGTGGACTGTGATTATGAGAGAAATGTCGTTTTCGCTAACACACAGAAATGATAAATTTCGTCACTCACCCGTTTAACTCGCAAATCCGTTCTTTTGGGAAGGGTTTGGGAAGGTGTCTGCTTCTAATCTTCCTGGCGGTACCGCCGCTAATCATAAGTACCTCACACTGATTTGAATTAGTTTCTAATTAATGTATATATAATTTTTAAGAACATTACAACCGACCACGAGGCACACAAACCCAAATCTTGGTCATCTCCCCTCGTCTTGTCCTTTTCCCACTCTCCGGTGACTAGCTTACCAATCTGTGTGATACTTCACGCGCAAAATCAGATTGAAGAATATACGAGGAAGTACACAATCCCTTGGCAACATTAAATAATAAAAATTAAATTAAATAAAAAAAAATTGAAAAGGCGTTAAGACGTAACAGACAGTATAAAGTAGAAATTAATAAAATATGCTCCCACCACTGTTTCTACTCAGTTGATGAATTTATGGCCTGTAATATATAATTCTTTTTCTCTTTCATTAAATCATGACTTATATTCATAGATTTGACATTATTTTCCATGTTAGACTGTTGCCCATTTTGACAACTACTATATACCTACTTATACTGTTATTGTTTTTAGTCCGTACCTATGTAATGTTTCATCTTATTAGTGATACGTGTTATTTATATACATATACGAAATGTACAACGTACCCCATGACCTGCTACAAATGTAAATTTTTTTATATAACGTAGTCAATAAATATCTATCTATCTATCTATATACAAAAACTGTAATGCGGCCATGTTTCTGGGTTTCGAGATAGGCATTTGGTAGTACTTCTTTGGGATTTCATATAGTTTTGAATTGATACAGTCGTTGATATTGTTGTTATTATTGAGAATTAACGATTCAATTTAGTTCTATATTATTTTAATTTTTTATTATTAGTACTTTCTATTATACCATTTAATTTAGTTTCTATGCTGAAGGTTGAGTTTGAAAAACACTGCTTGGCAGTGACACTCCGCCTATTCAATCATATAAGTATGTTTATATTGTTATATTGTAGTTGATTGAATAAAGTCCTATTATTATTATTATTATTATTATTATTAGATATATCAAACAAAGAGTTTAAGTCCTTATTTATGTCGTCTTGTGAATGTGGTAGATCAGAACGAGAGAATGAAAGATATATCTGCGTATCGTCTGCATTGTACAATTAGTTGTGAAATTATGAAAATCAGATATGTACAGTGAGAATAGTAATGGGCCTGACATTGATTCCTGTGGTACACCAAAGGTTACGGATGATGCATCCGATATCTTCCCATCTAATAAGACAACTCTTTGTGTTCGATTCTCAAGGTAATCAGAAATGAGAGAGACCGCACTGTTGGAAAATCCAAAAGAACCGAGTTTTTTAAATAATATGTCGTGGTCAAGTTTGTCAAATGCCTCACTATAATCCAAAAGCACTAGACAGGTGAGTTTTCCAATGTCCACTGTGCGAAAAATATCATCAGTTATTGCGATGAGAGCTGTTATAGTACTGTGATGAGAACGAAAGCCTGATTGAACGGGAGTGATGATTCGATGTTGCTCTACAAAGGCATTCATTTGGTCTTTCAGTACCATTCCTAGAGCTTAAGATAGTGAAGGTTGGATGCTTATTGGTCTAAAAATTCAGAGGGTTCATTGCACTTAGCCAGAGCACGTTTCCAAATAGAAGGAAGTAGAGATTGAGATTTAGTAGAATTGAAAATGAACGTTATATGATTTTGCAGATGTTCTTTGTCTAAGTTTAGCATTTCAATGGAGATTTCATCGCTTTCGACTGCGTTCCTTTTGATACGAAGTAGATATTCCTTGACCATTTCAACAGAGACAGGAACAAATTGAAATTCATTTTCTAAACGAACGTCGTATCTCTTAAGTAAGGATAATTGGGATTAGTTTTCTCAGGATGGGTGATGTTAGTATAATGATGATTAATGCTGTCAACTTTGTTCAGGTCAATAGGAATTTTCAGACTCGATTTTTTTCGTAGTATATCAAGGGATCTATGCGTGTTCCAAGTTGACTTTGATTTTTTTTTTGGTCTAAAATAAAGTCAAGATATGTTTTTTTTCTCCCTACAAATTGCCCCTGTAGGTTTCGGAGGTCTTTGTAGCTATCCCAATCTTTGAACGATTGAGGGCCGGTTTTTCAATGCAGTGTTAAATATGAGTGTTAACTGACACTGGGGTTAAGCTATCCCCAGGTCAAAGTGGTTGTTAGATGCGCATCCGTTTAAAAATTACATATTGCGGTGAGAGTTACGAAACCCTTAATTATCGTGTGGTTGGTAATACTTGCGAGAGAGTTGCCGCTCCCTGTGGATTAGGATTGGTTGAAAAATTCTGACAGCCACCAGGATACAGATTTAAATATTCAACTTCAAACTGTCATATAGACAATCAAAAATCAAAATAGCAAATTTAAAACTACAAAAAAAATAAATTGAGGTCCAAAGATAACCATGAGTGTAGTGAAAAGTGCCAGTGGTCCAAATTTCTCTCCATTGGACAGGTTTCTGTTGATTAAAGTCGCCAATAAATATAAGGGCGTAATTGAATGCAAAAAAACTGATGCAGTATCTTGGAGGGAAAAAGAATGTGTCTGGCGAAAGTTGGGCCAGGAATTTAATGCTTCTAGTGAAGGAGCGGTATGTTCTTGTATTTGGCAACCCAAAGATGTGTTCAAGCTCCAGCTGTTATTAAAAAATCACCAGTAGCATAATATCTCAATGTGAGCAACAATTTATTCATAGGAGATACAGAATGATTCCTACAATTACATTCAAGACATTTTATTATGGAGCTTTCAGCTGGATATGAAAAATTTATTTTACCTATCAGTTGAAGACTCAATAGCAGCTTCTATTTGTGCTAACATCCACAACACCGTAGGTTTACGTAGTCTAAACCTAGTGAAAAAGTCGACATCATCATATTCTTCAAACGGATTATTCCGTTGCCTCATTGTGTAGGGTCGTCTCCTATATTCAATCATTTCCAAAATATCCCCATCATCGTCACTCATCTCATCAAACGCTTCCATAATTATATTATCACTGTTTTTAGTGCACGACACGAAACACGACTTCGCAAACGTTAGATTTCGCGAAACTTTTGTAGGTCAAGTCGGGGATAAAAGAGAAAACCTCCACCTTGAAGCTGGAGTTAAATTAACTCTGACTTTGACCCGAAGTTATTTTTAACCTTGACTTGATAAACAGTTTATCCTGGAGTTAGCATTTACCCCAGGGTTAAACTAACCTAACCCTGCATTGATAAACCGGCCCTTAGTTCTTTTGAATTTGTTCCTGGGTTAATCTCTTAAAATGATCATTTGCCTGATATTGAAAGTAAGCCATGGTGGATGTTTGCTCACTCTCTTGGTCACAAGAGGAGCATGAATGTTAAATAGATTTAGCATGTTATAGTTAAGAAAGTCGAGCATCTCATTAGTAGAATTCAAAGAATAGATGTGATCCCAATTTTCGAGTCTTAAATCTGACTTGAAAGTATTTGGTTCAAGATTAGAAAAGTCTCGAAAGGTTACAATCTTGGCTTCATTCTCCAAGGTATATGTGTTGATCTGACAGGACACATATATTCCATTGATACTATTTACCTCCACAGATGATACTTGGTTACAGTCGGACACAAAGATAAATCTATAGAGGTTTGACTGCGTTTAGTGATTCAAAATAAATTATTTATTCATAATTTTGTTAATAACTTTCCTAAAAAAATGCAAGGGAAAGGAAAACGCAAAGAAACGATTCTCTCTGTGTCATAAGTTTCGACGAGCCTTTTCCACCTCGACCGATGACGACAACACTTTTTTTCTTACTCTACACTAAGAAAAATTTCTTTCAACATGAATTGATTATGAAAATAATGCAAATGTTTTTTGAGTTAGTCGCGAACATAGGAATTGATTTCCTGGAAAACATTTGAAATATTCCACCACAGATTTCGGGAACTTGTCAAATACAAAATCAACAATAGTCATTTTATATTTGTAGTAATCATATAAAATGTTCGAAAATTCAACTGATAATTAGAAAATGATATTGAAACATGGATCTGAATTTGTGTCCTGGTACTATATGTGGAAAGTAATTAATTCTAGGTGACAGTAATTTGTTGCATAATTTTGAGTGCGGAAAAAACGCAAGAGACGTAAATTTTTCGAATCGCTCAAAATATTATGCCTAATTACAAGTTTCCAGTTTCTCTACAAGTTACCTGCACATTGTAATTAGGATGACATTTACCTGTTTGATTTTCTCCAAAACCACTAACAAGAACAGGCTTGAGGACCCGTTGGTTCCCTAGGTATAAAGGGGTGCTCAATAATTGTCTTGATTGACTGGCAAGAAGTTGAAACATCATGCAACTGGGACTATGACGATCCTGGTATAGTGAAATGAAAGAATGGAATTGAATTATTAACTCTATCAAAGAGATAAGAAAAAACATGTCGGCAAATAAAACATAGTGCAATAAAACCCAAGCGAAGTGAACAAATAAATGAAACAGTGGAAAACAATAAGGGTGCGCATTATATAACGATCACCAAGAGAATGAAGCGTGTCAAGCTGCCCATGATAGAAACTGGAAAACTATTTCTTGTGCGTAGTACCACAGTTTAACACATACTGTAGTCCGACTTAGCGTCGGTACCTTTGATGTTGGTGTTCAGGAGTTTCACTTTTTATAATGCTGCTAACATTGACACTAATGACATTTCTGCCTACCACGATCCCAACCACGCCGTATATAAACTGCCCAACATATCAACTATTGATATAAACTGCTCGCAAAACTTCGGTCGATTGAAATTGTGGTGGACGTATAGAAAAAATTATGATTGTGTAGTACTTAGGTAACTCTGAGCTATTGAAAAATACAAAAAGGGAATTCAAGTAAAATCTGAGAATTAATGAATTTGGTAGATGTTTATAGTCGGGTGTAACAAAATGCATACCCATTTTTATAAGAATAAAAAACTAGATGGTGGACGAGTTTTATGATTCAAAATTGGTTTGTAGCTGTTTTTGGGGCCCAATATCAAATTTATTTGTTAATTTGAGAATTCAAGATGGTGGGCGAGTTTTTTGATCTTCTATGGTCCGATTTATACTCAAAACTGATGATGCAGGGTTCCTGGGGTAGCAAATCATGTTTTTTTTTTTAAATTGAATGATAGCAGATGAGTTTATCATTTATGGCCTGATTCTGAACAAAATTCTGGGGTACTTTGTGGTTTTTGGGATCGCATTCTGATTTTATTGATAAATTGAAGATGGTGGACAATAATTAGCAAAGTATCACTTTCCAGCCAGGATTTCAGGTTGGGGGGAACTGAACATAGAATTGATCAGAAATAGCTTTTTTATCGTCAATTAGTTGTTATAATATAATGTTTATAATTGGTAGCTTGGGGCGGATGCAGCCCCTCCAGGCTGCACCAGTTCCTCTAAGGCAACTGAAATTTTGACTTCTTCTGACAAAAAATGTATAAAGATTCACGACAATTAGATTTTTTCCAAAAATGTATAAAATAATCTTAGTTATTGTTAAAATTATTCGTTAAATAATTGCTGAAAGTAATTTTCCTTTTTCGTCCATCTTTTAGCTTACATTACAATATATCTGTCATACTTTGATTTTACGGTGATTATTGACCATGAGAAGTTTTGCTTTACACAGGCACAGCTGTATATAATGAGCAGTTTGTTTATAAAATGAATGACGCGACGTGTGGTGTAGCGTGTGTGCAGTGGTATTAAATGGAACAGAACTTCTTTTAAAAAATTTTCGAGATAGAAAAGAAAATTATGCCCATTCAGCCCAACGAGTTATGTTATTTTGCAAATGTGTACTATTCGATAGAAAATACGCAGATTCTGGGACTGAATTTCATAAGTTTGCATGAAAGGGCTGATGTACGTAGATCTACGTAAAGTCTTAGAGTTGGCAACGCTGACAACAGTAGAAAGGGCGAAACTTCTGAAATGCGGCAACCATGTACGTATTGCATCTTTTTTAAATTCCTCGTTTGCGCACACCCAGGATTCAAAACTCCTGGGTAAACGCAATGAAAATTCCAACCAGAATTTGGCTAAAGAAGGAGTACTGTATGAGGTATACTGTGGTAGTACCATCAGAACTATAAAATGACAAAAAGCCTCAATAACAACAAACATTCCAATTTATGTGGATAGTAGGTACTGATGAGTATTGCCCAATCAGCCTCCTTTGCTATGAGTAGTGCTGTACCGGAATAAAACTCAGTTGAACTTTGAATTCACAGGAAATATTGTATTTCAGTAATGCCAATGAAATTCCAATGAATGGATGATCTATGGAATTTTTTACTATAGGCTAAATTATTTCTTTTTCCAGGCTTGGTAAATTAATTTTTAATTTTGAAAAATGTTTATATTGCGTGCTATTTTTCATACTTGACATATTTTCCTTCTTCGGAAAAGCTGGCTCCAGATTTGAATGAAGAAAAATTACAAAAATAATTGAATTGTTATGAAATAGAGATATATTGTAACGAACTGGAGCCGGACCTGACCACTCGCGAAATATCCACCGTCAAGCAATCCTTTGTGATACCACGTTAACGAAGTGTCTGATGTCTTTGGTACGACAGTTGGCATTTCTAGAACAAACAGAGAGCCATCTAGAACCGAGCAGTCGAACATCGAGCGAAGAACTTTCACATGCCAGAACAATCTCGAAAGGATATAAATAGACAGTCGATATCAGAGAAAGCGGATAAAGTTAGAGTTCAATCAAGACAGTCTGATTTGAACTAAAATAGTGATGTATTAATGATGATATATGGTGATATGCATTACTAGTTATAGTTTATGTGTGAAAATAAACTGGATGAAACTTTTTTCATCACAAGTAGAGAGGTCTGGTTTTCAAAATAAATATTGGGTTGTAGACAGTATTCGTGTTGCGAAAAAAATAGTGATAGACTTTTTTCGCGTAAAATAGACTAGTGGCCAGTTAAACAAATGTTTTCGAAGTGAACAGTTTTCGAATTTTCAAACAATAAACTGAGAATTGAAACTGGAACTGGAGGAGAGGGAACTCAAGACAACAAACTGGTAAGAAGGCAGCTCTGCAGAAAAGACTTTCAGATGGACTAATAGACGAAGGAGAACACCTTGAAACCTTTTTATTTGAAGTTTCTGGAAGTGACTTGAGTACGATAATGAATGAACTCGACGAAATTACCAAATCCATAGAAGATGAACTACAAGAAAATTCGAGGAGCCTGGAGGAAAAGCTTCAAGAAAATTTGGAGAGTTTAAGACAAGGGCTTCATGATAATTCGAAAAGTTTGAAGGAACAGCTTCTAGAAAATTCGAATAGTATAAAAGAAGAAATTCAAGAAAAGCTACTAGAAAATTTTAATATATTGAAAGAAGAACTTCAGGAAAATTCTAGAAAACTGGAGGAAGAGATACAAGAAAATTCGAGGAGTCTGGAAGAGAAGCTCCTGGAAATCACAGGACTGATAAAAGAAGATTGTGGTGTGGCAAACTTATTAGAAGAGAGAACCGTCGAGACAGAGGTAGATGAAATCAAAAATGAAATGGAGGCAGAAATGAAAAGAATGGAGGAAACAATCAGTGAAGAAATGAAAAAATAAAATCGAAGCAGAAATGTGCAGAATGAAGGAGATAATCAATCAGTTATAGAAACAAATTGATACTGCGCATACCAAAGAAACGGTCAACAAAAGTGCAATGCTCGACCTAAGTTCAACAAGTTCAACAAGGTATGAAAGATGTCAGGGCCGGTTCTGAAACAGTAAAGCTTTGTTTAAAGCCACCTCAGTTTGATTGAAAAAACTCCATGAGCAAATTGAAGCCAACAATTTCAAGCAGCTGTACCTATATATTGATGGAAATTTTCCTCTTTTGTAACAGATTTTTTTTGAGGTTAAGATAAGCACATCTATATGATCATTATTTCATGATGCTCAGGTCTCTTTCGTTATGTATTTTACGGCTTGTAGTGCCATTCTTCATGGTTGAAACTGCTGAAACAGAAAATAGCTATCAGACACAAACAAACCATCAACGTCCCACGTGAAAAAGGTAAGAATTATTATTGGGACCTACTAATGGCCCAATACAAGTGTAATCAGAAATCAAACTGGTATTGTTCTCTAGGGTGTTCTTCCTCAGTTCCTCCTCTGTCCCTCTTTCTTTCTTCTTCCTATCTTTCGTTTGGATCTCTGCACCACTTTCAACTGTTATTGTCTCAGCTTTCCACGTCCTGTTCTACGTGACTATACGACTTTCGTTTGACTGTTCTTGTCCACTATATACACATGTGCTCACCAAGAAATTGGATTGATGACTACGAACTGAGAGACTACAACTGGCATTATTTCTGAAGATATACCTCAGATAAGCCAAGTTCATGACTGTCCCTAAGGCATATTCGCACATATCTCTAACTCAGTGCATAATTGTTAGCTATCACCGTGACGTCATAAAACGATTCAGCACTCTCAATGGTTTCGTACACATTACACTTATTGGTGCTATATTCAAATTCTGCAAGAACACTGACTATTGTGAGCCCAAAATGTGAACGTACAGTGTGTTACCCAATTCAATATATTCTATTGTTAAGGGAAATGACTATTCCTTCATTCTGGTCCGAGTAATCCATGTACATAATTGAAAACAGAACCTCTTTTTATTTATATAATATTTTTACACTATTATATCTATTGTTCATTATTTCAGTAATACCTATTAGTGCAGAGGGTTGTCTCATTCCATCAGAGTGGTTTCGAATATTTAACTGGCTTACGCTTACCGACGCCCAGCTTTATTTTTCTAAAAGTTTCTATTTCTGGTATAATTTGGTTTTCTTTCATATAGTTTTAGCTCACAGACGTACGGCGTCGCTTTTCTTAAGTGACTATTTTGCCGTATTTTTGTTGTCTGATAATTTTTAATCAATTTATAATATTCAAAGTATTTTATTATCTGGGTGATTTGAACTGTTATTCTTTGCATCATTAAAAAAAAAGACTCGGAGGCTCATCTACTGGGTGAGGGTAACCATACACTATTTGAAAAATTATATAAAAAATATGTGAAGAAGCTATCTTCAAAGTTATCATCATTCAATTGATACATTCATGATCATGCAGTTTTTACCGTTTAATTTGATCAAATAATCAACATGATTGAAATGACTCTTGGCGAACCTTTGACGTGAAATGGGTTGATTTTGATATATCAGATACTCATGAGTATGATCGATTTATGAAGTACGTATCAGTTGAGTTCATTCAACATAATCCCTAAGACATCTGATGAAACCGTTATGACTTATAAATGTTTGAATGTTTACCGGGTAGATATGTATTATTTGGTATCCCATTCGAATATTTTAAAGTAATTTCCTTAAGAATTAATAATTTTGTTATGGTTTTAGTCCCAATTCTTCGTTTCCGTCATCTTCTATGTTTTCTCCTACTTCGTTCAAAACCTAAAGTTTCATACGTCCACGATGAAATGTCTATTTCCTGCTTTTGCTTATGACGAGTATAGGAAGAAAGAGTCGTGCTCATTGAAGTCTGTTGTTACCTCACCACCTCACCTTGTCTACGAACAATTTATAATTCATAACTTCCTGGTCAGTCTTCAAATGTTAGTCGTATCTACATCTTGTTCTCCAGAGCATGCTCATTCATTGCATACTTTCACTTCTCCATTCATTGCGAATGTTATTCGTCATTCAATTCAACTGATTAACCAAATCTTTCATTCAGCTTCGAGAAAATCTCGATAATACAGGGTGAATAATGAGGACGCACGCGAAAAAACAATTGGTTCAACTTGATGAAAATTAGTTTCATAATGAAGCGGAAGCAATAAATGAAATATTGAGTAGAAATTGGTACCATAAACCATATACCCTTGCGAATGTTCGATATTTTTTTGCGATTCTACACATACGGCGAAAAAATTGCGGTAAATGATGACTCATAACATGTAATATTTCAGTATTTGTGGTTAGATATTACTACATTACCAAAAAATTACAGTTGTTATTTGCATAAATACTCAAAGCAGATTTGACCTAGAATACAGGGTACAGTGGGCCTTGAATAAGTTATTGGGACAAAATACATGAACTTTAAATTTCGTTGAATGATTAAAAATTCATCTTATGATCAGTAGTAACATGGGCCGTGGTGGCCGTGCTGGTAGAGCGTTCGCCTTTGGAGCGAAGGGTCAAGGGTTCAACTCCCCGCGTGGTCATCGGTCTCGTGCATGGCATCACACGTTTAACGGTAATGGCTGCGTCTTTCCTAGCTCACACAAGTCTCTCGAAGACTTCCGAGGATTGCGCGTAGGGGCGCAATCGGTTGACGGAAATAACAGTTTTAACAGCAAAAACAACAACACCACGAGGCAGAGTTGGGTGGTATCCGGATACATCTGTATCCTAATACTTCTGTATTCAGATACAGTATTCGAATAGGTACTTTATATTTATTCAAATGCTGTATTCGGATATTTTTCAAATTGTGTATTCAGTATCCGTATCCGTGGCAATATTTATATGTATGGATGGAGGCAATCTTGAACCAGTTTGTTTTGATTTTTAGCCATTTCGTCGACTAAGTACTGATTGTAATCTTCGTGTTTTTTTTTCATACGTTTTGGTTCTCACGAATAGTTAAATCCTGTAATGTTTTGAGAAAATTATGAGAGCCGAGGAAAGATAGAAATTGATGATTTTCTTCAATTTATGCAGGGAACACCTCCCAAAAGACGAAAGAAACATTGTCTTTCAATACCCAGATGAGAGATATAAATCATTTGAATCACTTAAGAAAATACATTAAAAATCTCAAGGAACAATGTTTCTACAGTGTAGATGAGTTTATTGCTGATTATTTCTGGTCATCCAAGTTATATTCATTTTAGTATACACTCTTAGTTCAGCTTTAATTTTTATATTTATTAAGTTACTCTGTATTTGATATTTTTATAGACTTCAGATTTGACAATAAAAAGTTATTTTTGATCTGCCTTTCAAACTCTGAATATTTTCAAAGATTTTCTGTTGAAATTCAAAATACACTGTGTTTTTAATGTTTTTATGTTTGATATGGTTGCATATACGAGTATTGTTCTCAGAAACAATGTGTTTTTTATACTGTCTAAATATTTACTTTTACATTGTATGTAGAGGGTTTGACTATGCCGACAAAATTTTCATTTTCGACAAAGTTTATTTATCTGTCCATCTACCATAATATTCTCTCGAAGGAGTGAAAGATTGTTTTCCACTGACGTAGAATTTTCTGATTTTGAAAGTTTTGTATGGAATATTGTGTATATCGTATTTTTCACATCAATCTGAAATATTTTGATATTTGTATTCATATAATGTATTTAATATTTGAGTTTATTTCGATATTGTACCTCAAAACGATGTTCAATCAATGAGTTATTTTCATAGACCATAAGTTACTTGAATTGATCGATTGTTGTAAAAGACTGTAACCAACTGTAACCACAAATATGATCGTACGTAAATATTGATTTTAAATTGTACTGTAAATGTTGTCAGCAGCCTAGTGCCCTTCTGCAGAATTTTGTAATAATAGGTAGGTACATAATACATAGACTACAGAAGTAGTTGACCGGTTTTTATTTTTGTGTTCTTGTCTCCCGCATTAAAAGTACACATTAATTAATCTTTTTCACTTAAAATCCTATTTTATGAGTGAAGAGTAAAATGTGTTCGTATTCCTTTCAATAAAAGTTAATTTAAATCAACTCTCTTTCCATTCAGGAAATTGGGGGTTTTGATGGAAATACCTGCAAAATTATTCATTGTTCTAGCTCCTTGTGATTTAGAATAGAAATTTGTAATCTCTGTAATGTTGAAACACTAGACAAACTCAAAATATGAGCTAACATTTAATATGGCTATAGTGCTCGCGCAACACCTCTATAGGTTTGGCCTGCAGATGGCCATAATGGTCGCACTACAACCTCACATGGCTTTCCCATGAAAGGGGTAATGCTGATGATAACACCGAGCATCGAAATGGAGGGCTCCATTGGTTTGGAAACTCCTGACATAATTACGAATAATCACTAATAATTAGGATTTACCAAGGATCATTGTGATAAATTTTCTTTGCACGTAACCATGCTTGAATATCCGACTTTCTAGTAGCGGTTGTAGGATTTTTTCTCTAATTTCATTTTAACGAACATCTAGAGTATCCGTGAAAGTACCATCGAAAGTATCCGAATACCAGTATTCGAACACATTTTTAGGTGAAAGTATTTGAATTTTTTTTTAGTATTCGGATACACTGGAAGTATCCGTATCCGGTTTTAGGATACTTTTTCCCCAACTCTGCACGAGAGCATGTAAAATCACGATTATACTTCCGGGAATACGTCGAGTGAGGTGGTAAGAATATTCGATAATTTTCGTTTGCTAGAGTGTTATTTGTTACGATTATACAATGAACGAAGAAACGATAATATTTGTTATATTATCTTTAGAAGTTGAATTTGAATTGCTGGTAATATAGGTAGTGGAGGTGGCAGAATGATGTTTGTTTTTCATTCTCAAGAAATTTTCCATAATGTTCGTTAGTAAGCTTCAGATACGGCTTGAGAGATTCAGAAGAGGAATGGCCTGTTACATTGATGATTTCTTGAAAGTTTGCTCCAGATTTTGCCAAGATACTCACAGCGAAGAGCGGTTTCATTGATTTGTATTTTTTGTTTCTTAATATCCAGTGACCATTTACTCAATTGAATTACGCCTACTGCACTGTTTTTATACCAAATACTTGATTTCTGCCAATCAATATTTGGCGTTAGGAATAGAACATTTGTTTTTCGCGTTTGCCGTTCTTTTGCTCAATAGTTTCTTCAAAAGACGTACTGGACACTTCTTCTATTTACACTTATTATTCGGTGTCAACCATTTAGATTCAGCGGTGCGTTTTTCGCCACCTTGAGCTGTCTTTGCAAACATGTTATTGTTCGTAATTGTTGATTTATCAATTGAAATAGTCAACTAGGCAAAATACTGCTTCATTTCTACGCCACACCAGCTCATCCACACCACATTTTTGGTAAACTTTTTTCTGCAAATCGTCCGTTGTGTTTTCGTCAAAACTCACCACAATCTTGCTTATTTCTTTCACATTAAGGGCCAAAGAGCTTGTTTTTCTTTTTTCAGGAATTGTTTATAACTTCTTCCTTCTAGCTGCCGGTGCATTTGTTGTATTTCCGAAAATAATATCTTTGAATGGATTTGTAACTCGATCATGAAACTTTTTCTGGACGAGTTTGGTAGAAATGTTCCAAAAGTTTTTCACTATACCTTCTTTGTATTCGGTGGCGTCTGTTCGTTTCATGTTAAATGCCCCAGCTTTTAAAATATCTGCTAGTTCCTCATCTGAAATTTCAGCACATAGTTTGTAATTTCGATGTTCGTAAAATTCTGAAACTTGTTTCCAAACATATATATGAGATTTTGCTTTTTTTGAGATATTAAATTGTTAATTTCTTGATCTATTTCGACCCCAGAGCTGCAACCAAAGCGTTCTGTATTCAATTCAAAAGCTGACGATACTTGATTATTTATTCCTTCTGAAGGTCTAAAAATAAACCCCAATAATAGGTTGCTTATGGCAACATTCACTCAGTTCACAGTAGCAAAACACCAATTCGGTAATACCACGTCGACAAGCGTATTTTTACTTATCAATACGTGGTAACTAGGTAAAATTCGCAGTCGATATTGGCTCATTTCATAATGAGTTCTATAATCGGGGGTAATACCACGAGTGCTTGCAATACTATTGTCAGAAATCAACGAGATCACATTGCTTGGTAACACCACGAGTCCTTTAGGACGAGTGGTGTTACCTCAAAGCAGTTTGATCGAGTTTAAGATTTCTGACAGAATTATCGATAGTATTGTGAGCACGAGTAGTATTTATGGAGATAATTTCACAAACCATCAAAGTAAAAAAAGTTCCATTGTCGTGAATTATTCAATAATAATACCTGAGAGACATGAAGTTTGTCAGACTGACATTCATATTAGTAGCAAGATGCTATATTTTCCGTTGTTGTTTGGATACGTGGTTGCCATGACAAAGTGGTATTAACGGGGGTAATACCACAAGTGCATTGAAAATTACCGATAATTCTGAAAAAAACGTGTTTTTTTTAAAAACTGCACGAGTTTATTTTTTTCGTTGTTTCAAAGCATAAATTGCCCGACTCCGAAGGAGGA
Source organism: Chrysolina oricalcia (assembly GCA_944452925.2). Taxonomy (NCBI): domain Eukaryota; kingdom Metazoa; phylum Arthropoda; class Insecta; order Coleoptera; family Chrysomelidae; genus Chrysolina; species Chrysolina oricalcia. Next base: position 40,238,725 of record OX101819.2, read on the forward strand.
GGGCAATTTTTTTAAACAACGAAAAAAATAACCGAGTGCGGTTTTTTATAAAAAAAACACGTTTTTTTCAGAATTATCTGGTTAATTTTCAATGCACGAGTGGTATTCGGTAGGAAATTTCACACCTCACTCTTATATGAACACTTGTAGGTAGATGACACATTTGAAGTCTCACTTCTGACATTAAAATCGCGCGACTTCACTTGAATTGACATCTAATGCGATAATTGCACTGCCGTGACGCGAAACGCGTCACTACAGTGCAATTATCGCTGTGAGACAGCGGTAATTGCATTCCTCTTATGGACGTTTTTACACGTGAGGGAAATTTCCGGCTCGAAAGTAAGGAACTGCATATTATCGAGGCATACGTCCCTCATTTGTCCTAATATTGCAGGAAAGGATGGTTTCATACAACGAGTGAAATTATCATTAGTAATACCACAAGTGATTGAATTTTCGCGATAAGTCTGTCGATTCATTTCTGAACGAAACTGAATTGCTTCGAGAAAACACCACGAGTCCGCAGGACGAGTTGTGTTTTCTCGATACAATTCAGTTGAGTTCAGAAATAAAAGACAGACTTATGAGATAAATTCGATCACGAGTGGAATTTTATTAGACTATTTCACGAAGCATTAATAGTATATTAGGTAACAAGAGTTGTAAGTAACCCATTACGCACGAAATGAAAAAGTTTATGCACGAAGTCGCGCAGCGGCGAGTGCATACATTTCATGAGTCCGTAATGGGCTTACATCTCGTGTAACAAACTATACTTTTTCTACGCCCATTCATTTTGTTCCATTCAATAAAAAACATCGCAATTATTTAAACTTCATTATAATAGTTGTTAATAACAATTGAACAATTATTGTAAATCGATTGTGCCTAACAAATTATGTAACAAATTATGTGTGGCAGCTTGAGCTTCTTCTAAAATCTTCGGTGGAGTGCTCATAATTTCATCACTTTCACTACTATCAGACATATTCGTAGATAAAGTTGAGAAAATGTTCGGATACAATTATATTTTGTTCAAGAAATTGACAATATAAATGACAAGACATTTATTTTCATAGCATGCTACTTATGAAAACGTGTTCTATTTTTAAAGAAATTTCATAACGTGCTGTCTACATTTAGGGGCATCACTCTTTCAATCCTAAATATATCTTGCTAATGATAAAAGTTTTTATGTTTTTTAATTGACTGTGTAAATAGGCCAAATAAAGTATTACGTAAATAAAAATTTAATTGTAATTTAATTAAACCAAGAAGATTAAGTTTTCTTCTCAAAACGCACGTGTATGTTATGAGATCTCATTACGTGCATGCTATTGTTATATGTCATTTACAAGGAATGTTGACAGTGCGATTTTTGACGTTTTCAGACATGTGCGTAGAAAAAAGTATTATTATAATCATTTACAATCAATTCATCATAACCATAATCAATCAACTATAATCACAAAAAAATTATTATAACTATCAACAATTCATTAGATAGTTACGAGGCGACTCATTTTGACGTTTTCGCTTACAATTATGAAAAAATGCTGAATTTTCGAAAAATACTTTCACCTTGCTGTCTCGAAAACTGTGTTGACTAGAAACACCACTAGAGCTTGCTCGAGTGGTGTTTTGTACAGCAACACAGTTTGAGCGACTGGCAAGGTGAAAGTATTTTGAAAATTCTGCATTTTGAAGGAATATTCGATCAGACAATTTCACGAATACGTTAAATTATTATGGACTGAATGCGTCTTGCAGGTACGGTTCATCATGTGTCATTAATGCCAGTTGAAGAGTTGAACCGTCAAAGTGACCTTTCTCTATTCACAGAAATTGTTGTAACTATAGAAAAGTATAAATGAAGAAGAGGCGAAACACCGATTTGAAAATACCAAGGGCTGGAGACAGTGTTGTCGAAAAGTCCTTTTCTCATTGGTTTGAATTCAAAAAATGATGGCATTTGGTAGGTTTATATAATATGAGGGAAATTGTCAGTAGTAATATCCCGACAAAATGCTGAATTTTCAAAAAATACTTTCACCTTGTTGTCACGAATACTGTGTTGCTTAGAAACACCACGAGAGCTTGCTCGAGTGGTGTTTTGTACAGCAACACAGTTTGAGCGACTGGCAAGGTGAAAGTGTTTTGAAAATTCTGCATTTTGAAGGGATATTCGATCAGACAATTTCACGAATACATTAAATTATTATGGACTAAATGCGTATTGCAGGAACGCTTCATTATGTATCATTAATGTCAGTTGAAGAGTTGAACCGACAAACTGACGTTTCTCTATTTACAGAAATTGTTGTAACCATGGAAACGTATAAATAAGGAAGAAGCGAAACACCGATTTGAAAATACCACGGGATGGAGACAGTGTTTTCCAAAAATCCTTTTCTCATTGGTTTGAATTCAAAAAATGATGGCATTTGGTTGGTTTATATAATATGAGGGAAATTGTCAGTAGTATAGACAGTAGTATAGACAAAATGCTGAATTTTCAAAAAATACTTTCACCTTGCTCTCACGAAATCTGTACTGCTTGGAAACACCACGAGAGCTTGCACGAGCGTCTGGCGAGGTGAAAGTATTTTGAAAATTATACATGTTGAAGGGATATTCGATCAGACAATTTCTCGAATAAATTATATTATTATGGTCCAAATGCCTATTGCAGGAACGGTTCATCTTGTGTCATTAATGTCACTTGAAGAGTTGAAGGGCTGACGTTTCTAAATTTAGGGTGATTGTTGTAACTATGGAAACGTATAAATAGGGAAGAAGCGAAACACTGATTTGACAATACCACGGGTTGGAGACACTGTTTTCGAAAAGTCCTTTTCTCATTGGTTTGAATTCAAAAAATTATGGCATTTGATTGGTTTATATAATATGAGGAAAATTGTCAATGTTATCGCATACTAGAAATCCTACAGTAACGTACCTATACCGGGTGATACAGCAGACATGTAGCAGTCTGTAGTTTTTTATTTGAAGAGATAAAAATTTGAAATTCTTAGAAGTTACGTTACACAGGTATGGAAAAAACTGAAATTATATAAGTTAACTGATACTCTTCGGATTTCCAAGCCTACCAAGCATCAAAAGATTATCGAATTCGGGTAACAGCTAACTTGATGTTTTTCAATAAAATGCAATTCAACTGCGAATTGAGAAACGAATGCCACTTTGTGATACACGGTTGAGTAGAGAATTTCAAGTCAAATAAGATAGGCTAGACAAATGACCAGAGTGTCATTAAAAAAATGAGGTTATGCCGGTCAAACAGGTAGTTGAAAAAAGTTGTCGTTAGGTTCAAATGAAGCGCTATCACTGATTACGTAACTTCTGCAAATTTCAAATTTTTATCTCTTCTAAAAACTACAGGCTGATACATGTTTGCTGTGTCACCCGCTAGAGGGAAGGCTCTTGCCCGGGTCAAATCAGTCAAATACTTGTGTGTTTTTATGGATGAAAACTAACTTTTTAAATACATTCAATATGATAATATATATCAGACTCTTAGAAAACATACTAGAACAAATCGAAAAACATTTGCAGAATGTCTTAGTACGATTATGAAGTTGCAATATTACCTATTATTGGATATTCATTTGAAATTTGGATAGCCAGGATTAACAAAGTTGAAAATTTCACTAAGCTCATTATACACTTCGGAATATTTTTCCAAGAATGAAATACGCTTGCATTAGAAATGATATTTTGGGTTGAGCCATTTTGCAGATTTGGACCAACGGAGCGCAGTTGCAGGACCATATATAAGCAAAAAATTACTTCTATTCCAAAATCTCCCAACTTTTGTTAACTATTTCAAGAATAACAGTATACAGTGAGATTTTGTATAGTCCCCCTCCCTGCTATCTTGTGAATGGTTCGACGTACAAACATGGGACAAATCCGTTTCAAATGGTACCACCGACACCACTTTTTGAAATCAAAGACATGGTTATTGCATGAAAGATGGCGCGGGGCACGTCGTCTTCAAAATTTCAACCATCTAATTTGTTTTGAATTTCTATTATACGTTTTTTACATTTCCAAAAAATAAGTCATCATCCCGTAGGACTACCAACTATTCTTGTGGAAAAACATTTTGAAGGGAATTCAATCACAAATACATCGATGTAATGCAATGAGAATCAATAAATTGTTGTGGGAGTTTTAATGAAAAATAAGTGTCAGGATAATTTTTTTTCAGCACCTGAAATGATATCATCATTTGAAAGGTTCAACAATTCAGTACTATAAAGAAGGATGAGAGATTTTTGAAATGTATTCACACATTCACACAACAAACGCATCTGTTTACATTTAAAAAAAAAATGGATTTCATAAACCTCCATCTCCCATAATATTGTCATCTGAAACTTACTTGAGTTCCTTCTAGTTCAACAAAATGTGGTGGTCCTCTATTTTTTTGAAAACTGTTCTTATTCCAAAATGATAAATACTGAGTAGCAGAGTGATTTAATGGTTCACATTTGTATCGAGAAGGTCAAGATAAACATATCCGTTGTGGTCATACAAATTATTGACGAATTTTCTTGTCATTCTAATCGACATGTGAACCGGCACCACTGCAGATACTGGAGTGACGTGAATCCTCAATGGTACAGGGAAACTCATTAACAAACTCCACAGAAGGTTTGGGCTGGGATTCTGGGACACTATGTTGGAGGTCAATACTTTATTGATGGTAACCCAAGAATCACCAAACAAGATCAGCTCACCTTTCATCAAGATGGAGCTCCTCCACATTTTGTTGCACCTGTACGTCAATTTTTGAATTACAGTTTCACAAGTAGATGGATGGGAGGGCGAAAACCAATAGAATGGCCTGCTACATATCTTGATATATTACAGTTAGACTTATTTTTTTAGGGAACATCTGAAATCCAAAGTGCAATTATCTCGATGATCTATGAAGGAGAATTGTAGATTGTCGTTAAGGAATGTGCGAAGACAAGTGACCGTGATAAAATGGCTTTTGCACCGAAGTTTTCAGTGTCACTATTTTTACTAGGGTTTGAAGGCAGTCGGTTTTTGGAATTTCTTCCTGACGTTTCGACAGTGCGAGTGGCTGGCTTCTTCAGAGGATTATACATCGTACATAATCTCGGATCCAAGTTCATCCACGATGGTATTGAGTTTTTTATACATTGACAGTTAGTAGCTTGTGCTCTAGCCTATTTTTCATCAAATGCCAGGTTTTTATCCCAGTATTTGAACCTGGCTCTTTATTGAAAACATGCCATCAATGTATATTTTGAAGAGAATCGGGTCAACAACGCTTCCTTGAGGCATCTGTTTCTCGATTCTCTTCTTTTCACTGTGCTTGTTATCCACTCTCACAGACTGAGATCTATTGGTCAAGAACAGTTATATTTGATGCCAATATCTTCCAGAGTCTGCAGGAAGTCTGTGAGAAGAAGTAAAAATGAATTCAATGATGTTTTTTTATGAGTGGTATAACTGGGATTTTTGATTATTTTTTCTGTCATCTTCTTTCCTACTTGACTATAAACTTTGTTGAACTCATCAGCAACTTGCTTCTTATCGTTCAGTATTTCACCTGAGTCATTTTTTATTGCGGTTATATTTCGTGTATTTTTTTTAGGATTGCTTATTTCCTGTTTTAGTGTTATTTATTTTGATTCGTTTGGGACATGTACTGTCATTAATAGCATGAGTATGTCAATAAATTCGTTTGTTGCGGAATTTGGACATTGAGCCGTAAAAACCGAAACCCAACTCATGTTCTGGAGAGTATATTGAGATTGAGATGTTTTTTGATGGTGTCTCTATTTGTGAAGTTTGTTTTATGGTTTATCATCATTTGCACTGCTGAAGTATAGTATGATCTGTGATATTAGTTCAGATTTTATGAAAATATGATCAATGCAAGAACTACTGTGACATTATTGATACCTGAAAGGTATCCAGACTCATTTTAAGTATTCCTATTATCATTGCAGAATGCATCGTTCTTAAAGGCTATCGATATTCAAATCACTAATGAATAGTGAGTAGGTACGTGGCATTATATCAAGGTTATTATTTTGGTTCCACCTCGAACATACCAAAAATTCTTGTTGGTAGGTACATTATTATACCCATTGCCCTTCAAAGAGTTGGAGGACAGAACCCTTATAATTTACAACGATGAATCTCTTCCCGATTTTAGTCTATATCAACAAATTTTAAGGGTAAAAGTAGGTACTTATCATTTTCTCTCGCATCGGTAGTCACAAAACTGGTTGAGATTCATAGATTTGATGTCTCGACATTTCTGTAGGTATCTATTTTGTTTTTACTTACAAACTTTCAGTGAATTTAAATAACTCATATACCATTTTATGTTAGCATTGATTCATTATTTTCTGGTAAATACATTATAAAATTATTGAATTTGGTTAAAACGTCGCCATCTCCTAACCGGTAGCAGCTACAGTGCGTACATTGTCGAAGGTTTATAAGAAAGGACTTTTTCATGAGTAACGCAGTTTTCAAATTTCATTTAGTATGGTGTTTCTCCAATAGATGACAAAACATCAATGCCACCTAAAGTAAAACGAGTTGCACTGTTGTAACGATTGCACCATCGTTTAAATAGAAGTGAAAATTTAACCAACGATTGCACACTCGTTTAAACAAAAGAAGATAGATAGTCTGCCTCGCTGTCACTGTGGAAAGATTGTTTGAAGCAATCGCGCGTGACATCTATTCTTTCTACATAACTACTCATAAATGGCATAATTCATGGCACTGTACTAGTACGCCACCTAGGCGGAATTTCTTGCAGTTTTCGTTAACGATCTCATAATCATTGTCTGAAGTTAGGCAATGCTTCAGTGATCTGGCCTCCAAGTCATTGCCTAAAGAATTAGACAATGTCCAAGTCATGTCGTAACTTGATTGAAACAATGGAACAGCATTGAAATCAGGGTTTTTTGAAGAAACCTGCATTAAAATGACGTCAAATATTCATGTTTGTAACTAATCACGCTAGATGACACTCGCGTTTGGGTCCAATACCTTTTCCACAGGCATTGACTAACTATATTCTATTTAAACAATGATAAGTGAACATTAACCATTCACTTGGCTTGGTCTTTACAAAATGGAGGAGAGGAGGAGACTTTGTTTCACGAAAGCAGAATGACACTCTTTGGAGACTAAGGAGACATCTATGGGAAATATTACACAACCTATTAATTGTTAAGGAAGAAAACTGTATCTGTAAATCAGTAAATCAAAAGCAACTAAGATTTAATATTTAGAAGGCAGATGGCCTACGAAATTTGATATTTGGACGAAAGATGGCCTATGTTAGCAAAATTCAATTGTTAATGTGAAATAATGAAGATTAATGGTCACTAAAGTTGAGAGAGTTTGAGAGTTAAAAAAGGGTTTGCAATCAAAATGGATCTGATCATTAAGAGAATGAACAGCAGGTTGTTTCAAAGTTAGATTTATATGGAAAATTTCACTAATATTACGTAAAACCCCCTTATTACAAATCTGTAGTTGGTCAAAATTGGTTTCTGGATTGAAGAAATGATTAGAGTTGATGATATGGTTTGCAAAAGAGTTATTTGTTATAATTTCCACATTATTATCATGATTTTTATGTTTTTCTATAATTCTGATATGTTCTCTAAGTCGTATTTTAAAGTTGCGCCCAGTTTGACCTATGTAAACACTATTGCAATCAAGAATAGAACAAACCAGTTTTTAAACACCCGACTTTTCCATTAAAGGGATTTTGTCTTTATTGTTAATCAAATTTTTACCAATCGAATTGTTAGTTTTAAAAGAAATGCATAAAGTGTTATCAAATTTGTTGAATATATTTTTAATGTCATAGGATACTTTTCCTAGGAAGGGAATAGAACTAAATTTGTTATATTTAATGGGAGAAAGAAGGTTCTGATTGACATTTTTTGAAACGTGCCGTTTATAGATTTTTTCTACATTCATGCAAAAAGCAAAACTCTATTGAACTATATGCAGTGGAAAAAGAAGTTCTTTATTGCACTAGTGCAATAAAGTTTTTATTGCACTCATCTGTCATTCTACTTCAACGTGCTGTCATCATGACAAACATAAACGTTTAAACCTACTACATATTTAGCAGATATTCTGTGAGATTGGCAATAGACTTCAAACAGTTACATATTTTATATTATTTTGTATTATTGTTAGCAGCAAGAGCTAAACAAACAATGCCTTCCCGAGAATAACTCCATAATCAAATCCGATCCTCTTTGTTCTAAACCGTCTACCTGCATAGAGCACACTGTCTGTACTATGACCACACCTAGTGATAACATACGTGCTCATGGCTACTATGATTTTGATTTTTATAATGCAATTGTGGTTATAGAAACGTCAGTCAAAAAGTACTTCACTACGAAATATTCATATTGAAAATTGCACCACTTGTTCATTCACTTTCAACATTGAGGGTAAAAATAGAGTTTGAGTTAAATTGTTCGTAACGTATTAGTTCCTGTTTCAATGCAAATCGATATTAATAATAAAGTATTCAAGTTGCGCTTTTCATTTTCCTACACCTAGTGCCGCACCTCAATAAATCATTTTTTGCTTTCTGCATGAACGTAGAAAAAATGTTGTATGCAACTCGTGCAAACATTGTTTATTGCTGTCCAACTCGGCCTAACGGCCTCGTCGGACAATTTCATTCAATTTCATTCAATAAACATTCACTTTTTGCACTTGTTGCATAAATAACTATTTTCTATCCAATAGGAAAGAAAACCATTATTGGCACCTATTTGTCTGATAATATTAAGTTCTTTAGTGAAATTATCTTCATTCAAAGGGATAGCGAAGAGCCTAGAGAAAAGGGAATTGAAAGAAGCAAATTTGTGTGTGTCTGGATGAATCGAAAGGGATAATATTATACGTGTGGGTTGGTTTTCTATAAATAGAAAATTTCTTGGTGATCAGTAAATCTAAGTAGGCTAGTGATTGATCAGTTTCAGTTTCCACAGTAAATCTGATAGAGGAATGAATTGAATTCATAAAACCTAGTAAGTCATTAAGCTCAGTAATATTTCCATTAAATACAATCAAAATATCATCTACATATCTATGATAAAATACAATTTTGTTGAAGTTATGGTAAAGATTAAGTTACTTTTCAAGAGCAAAGAAAAATTTCGGCCAAGAGATGAGATAAATTAGAACCCAGGCTAATCCTGAATTTTGACAAAAGAATTTATTGTTGAATTGAAAAAAGTTTTGTTTGAGAAATGAGCCTAATAAGAGACAAATATTTAAGCAATTGTGAAAATTAATGTTAGCATCAAAAAAGTAAAAAATTTACCATGTCAAAAGAAACCAGTTTTCTGGTATGATAATGTTTCAGATTTTGGAGGTTAAGTCTTTACAATTTTATCTGGAGTTGGGGTTGTGAAAGTCTAAAAGATCTCTCAGTAAGGAGTTTAGCCAAGAAGCTATTTTTCAAGTAGGAGAATTAATGTAAGAAACGACCGGTCTTATAGGGATGTTCGCCTTATATATTTTTGGTAATCTATTAGTCAGTTTATCATAATTTTTCCAGGTATGATTAACAATGATCCCATTTTAGAAATTAGATACTTCCTTAAAGTTGCATTGAAATGAGACTGAAAAAAAACACAACACTTGCTGTGGAATAAAATTTTATTTGATCATATTTGTTGACAGTGAAAGAGAAACATTTGTTGAAACAATTCTGAGAAATGAAAGGTTTTGGAACAACACGATTTTCCCCAAGCTAATTTGCTTCTACAATCACAGACTTCAGCAACCCCTTAAAAACGTTCGGATGAATTTTCATGGAATACGTTTTCCTTAATTCGTAAAATAAAATTGATTATCATTCATTTTTGTTCCATGTTCCAATAAAGCAAGAAATATATGTAGGTAATTCAATGCAATTTCCGTTTTATATGTACATTATTTTTATGAAAAAAAATGTCTTCATAAATTGGGAAAACTGGTGTATTGAATTTTGTTTTCTCTTTTAAAAGGCAACCTGTAAAATCCTCCCAAAAGTACAACTTTACCTGGAGTTATCATCCAATCTCATAGAATTTCAGACTCAACATGAATGAAATACAATTAGTCCCAGAACAAAGTCAGTCGAAATGACTACCACAGAAAAGTAACCATATCCGAAAACAAAATCCAGTTTTCCATAGGTTGTGAAACTTGAGTTCATACTCTCTTTGTCAACAAACTCAGATACCAATTCTGAATTGAATCGGATCATAAAAATCATCCATCATCTTCAATTTTCATTATATAAAACTCTCAGATTGATTTTATGGACGATATGAACAGTATGTTCATAAAATCAGTTGTGGGATCATCAGCGACTGAAAGACAAACTAGTCGCTATTTTTCATCGTGCAAGATAACCTCTCTTGGAAAAGATTCATGTTGAAAAGAGAAATATTCTCGATTGAAACTTGAACCAAAACATGATTTCTTTAGAAATGGAAGTAACCTACGATAAATTGAAGTTACTCTTTTGCAATCTCCAACAGAAAACAACTACCTCCACGGCAAAAGCCACTTTGGACATTGAGCTACATCTGATAGATATTGTAAAAAGAACCTAACTTGAAAGAAAAAATCTGAAAGTGAAAATTTGCATTTTCATTCAGATAGTTGATTATTTCTTATGTCCAGTTTCCATTGGAGATTCATATCTATAAATGAGATTGTGCTGAAACCACTTATGGGAATTCAATTCAACACTTGCATAAAGACATTATTTATTTAAAACACCAAGGTTCTGTCAGTTGACGTTAACGAGAATTTAATTTAGTTTCCTTATAGTTAGGCAACTTTTGATGCCGAATCTGTATCGTTGGTTGCAGAAATATCAAATTCAAACCCGCGCACTTGGTAAGATATTTTCAGTGGGAGATATAAAAACAGGACACTTTTTACAACAACTTTTTATTTCACTATCGAAAGTTTTGAGCTGTTCAATCGCTGTGGAAATTAGTTGATTGACGATACTGCTAAAATCACGTCAGATTTACACCATTATCTTTTTTCTTCAATTTTCATACACTGATAATTTTGAGCCTTGTTGGTTTCTATCGAGTGGCGGACAACACGACGTTTGCGCTTGATGCCTGGTCATTTTATTTAGGTAAGCATTAATTATTTCATGAGAAAATGTACCAGTTTTCTGTTCCTGGTCCCTAAAGGGTCCTATCATTCAGTTGTTCATTTACAAGTGGGTGTTAAAACATTTTATTTAGTTGTAGAAAATATATCGAGAAAAACGTGCTTTATCTACCCCACAGAATAAAGCTTTGTTGGAACTCCTGGTCCTGTGTATCATTCAGCCAACCCCCAAAACTATCCCTGAGAATAGAGAGTATCTGTGCAAGATAGGGGAGAATGTTAATCAGAAGTATCACTCACAGAAAACAGCTCATTTCATTGATGCGTGATACTTCTGAATAACATTCTTCCCCATCTCATTCATAGATATGAATCTCCAATGGAAACTGGATATAAGAAATAATCAACTATTTGAACAAAAATGCAAATTTTCACTTTCATGTCATGTTCTTTTCACAATGTCTTTCAGATGTAGTTCAATGTCCAGCGTGGCTTTTGCCGGGGAAGTAGTTGTTTTCTGTTAGATATTACAAAAAATTGTTTTATTTTTCAATTTCAACTATCTGAATGAAAATGCAAATTTTCACTTTCAGATTTTTCGTCTCAAGTTATATAGGGCCTTTTCACAGTATCTATCAGATGTAGTTCAATGTCCAGTGGGGCTTTTGCCGGGGAAGTAGTTGTTTTCTGTTAGATATTACAAAAAAGTGACTTCAATTTATCGTAGGTTTCTTCCATTTCCAAATGAGTCAAGCTTTGGTTCAAGTTTCAATTGAGAATGTTTCTCTTTACAAACTCTCAGATTGTTTTTTCACTCGAATCATGTAAACCTAGTGAAGCCAACGATAGATGGGGCACTTTTTTTATTGAAATATCCACATGACATTTATGAAATAATCATGAAGAATAATTAGGAAGGCGGCATCCCCAGCAAGACAGATAGCGCAACCTTTCGATAAAATCCTGCTCGGTATCACGGCAGCCAATGGGTATTAATTTTATAACGTTCATTTTCGTCCGCATTTGTGAAATACTTTTAAATTAACTTGCTGGGGATGTGAGAACCTATCATATCTTCACAGCACTATTTATATGAATTTGCTGGGGAGATGAAAACATATCTCATTTCGAAAGCACTATATATAAGCTATAAAAATATAAATAGAAAAGTTATTGGCTATGACCCTCAAATTGTTGTGAAACCGTAGACACGTGTTTCGAGCTTAAGCTCTCATCAGTTCGGTAAAATCAAGTGCGAAGATTTACAACACTTGGATGTAAACAAAGAAAACAAAGGAAGTCAACAACAGGAAGCCAATCACACATTTGTGGCTTCGGTTAGAAGACCTTGAGATTTCAAGGCAACAACTAACGCCACGGAGGCAGCTATAGCTACCAGCGTGACAATCCTACCCAGGAAAATATGAATCAGGATGGATTTATCGAGGGGCAATATATAAAAATATAAAAGTTTTTGGGTATACCCAATAACTTTTCTTTTTAAATTTTTATATATTGCCCCTCGATAAATCCATCCTGATTTATAAACTATAATATAGAACGATCAGGAATGGTGAATGATCGACAATATGATTTCCATCATTAGAGATCAACTGATGACCTGTTTGCTTATGTCTCACATACGTATTTGGCACCAATATATTGAAAAATATTGTGAATCTCTGGCCGTAGCAGTAGAGATCTCTAAGGCGTTTAATCGCGTTTGGCACCAGACCCCCGCCCACCCCCACCAAGCTCCCATCTTATGGCTTGACAACCCAGATAGCACGGTGTCGTCAAAATGACGTTCTAATTTGGTCAAACAATTGACCAACCGACGTCAGAAAGGGACGTCTCAGAGACTCTGAAAAGACGTCAAAATGTCACAGCCATAGGACGCCATCAGAAGGACGTCACTCTGACGTATGAAAAGAAGACTATAAATGACGTCATTTTGAAGACCTACAAGACCATTAAAAGACGTCAGTCAAATGACCAATAAATGACGTCCTGTGAAGGACTTCCACAGTCACTAGTTTTCGTGTGGAAATTTATAGTTTTAGGAATGTTGAATAAAATGAACTGAAATACAATATTACGTTTAATAAATTTCAAATATAAAACATATTACAGGATGTTGTAGTAAACTTACATTCAATATAAATTGACAGTGCATGAAATATGATATACTTAGAAAATAGTTTATTTTCGTGAAAGGATAATTATGTACCAATTTGTATTCTCTTGTAGGAATTTGAGTGCCACAATATCACAAACACTTCAGTACTTCAGCAATCCTGGGTGCTTCTACTTTATACCTGAAGCGCAGTTTTTCGGTGTTTTTTTGTTCATGAAAACCAACCTGTTCCATACACACATCGACTGGTTTAATGGAACTTCCAATCTTCTACAGCCTCTACATCCATTTATCGAAACTCCTTTGGTTTTTCAACGGCGGCCACAACGCTTCCCGTTTTCTTAGCTTTAACCTCCTTTTGTCCTTCTTGAAGAACTCTAGCAGCACGTAGGACATTATTTGTTGATTGATCCGAGAGAGTAAAAGCAAAAAACATAAATATGTATCACCAAACCACCAAACAAACCAACACAGCAGCCAACCAGAAAAAAGATTTTAGCTTTATGCTAAAGGCAATGACATTCGACGAGGTGAAACATAATCCAAAAGCAGCAACCCGTACCGTACTGTTGACGACCGGCGCAGAGGACCGAATGCAGCCGATTCCGACCGACAACCCACGCTGCCGCGACAGAGTTATCAGGTCAAAGAAACCATTATTTCATTCCACCAAATTATTTTGAGATTATCAATAACTTTTTCAGACTTGACCCATTGCAAACCTTTTTGTAATGAGAATTTAATTGACAGAATTAAACAAAAGATACTTGACTAACATCTAGTGACAAAACAAAAATAACATGTTCTTGGAAACAAATGGATATCAATAAATAGCACGTATGAGTATTTTTGGCACACCCCAACTTTCAGACACAAATATTTCATGATTTATGATAGTTTGATGTTTGACATTGGGAATTATGAAAAAGACGACTCATCCCATTGGAATTTGTCATCCACTACGTACTAATTGTTGACGGTATTCTGAAATTCTAGTCTAGAACTCCATCAGCCTATTTCTTCTTCATATTCCATCATGAATTCATTGAGTTTCTTCTGTTCCTCTAAATAAAAGTTATCTTGAATTTTTTATTCTTTAGAAATATTTTTCAGTATTTGCAACGCTGTCCGCTAACCACAGCTTTCGGCTTGAGTGATTTCAACAAGCGTCTTCGTCCCGACTGCAGCAACTCAGCGATTGATCACTATACTAGCGGGAAGTTTGAATGAGAAGACAACTCATGCAAACTAAGTTGAAAATGCGGTAAACTAGCCAACCTAACCTGACTAACCTTACGTAAATAGAATAAACATACAAAATTGTTACAATATAACTGAAAACTTCATACAACCGCCACTAACTCATTTTTGGCCAATTACTAACAGGAGAGGTCCAGATTTCTGTAATAACGATTTCTGGAATAATTCTCAGTAACGGACGCTTTATGTCGACAATTTTCGAATAACAAATAGTTGACTTCGCAGGGACGTCATTATGACCTCCACGAAATACGTCAATTTGACGTCATGAAATAAGACGTCATTTTGAGGTCTCATTGTGGTCAAGAACGTCACCGACCAAAAAGTACTTCACTAAGACGTCATTAGGACGTCACTTCTCTCAGACAAATCTCTCCACGTGGTGGTTGATCTGGAGTTTCATCTGACACTCCACCTATAAATGCAGGGATCCATATTAGCACTGTTTCTGTTTTATATCAATGATTTGTTGGCAGCCACCTCGTGCCCAGTGCATAGCTTTGCGGATGATAGTACCATCTTACCGCGTTCTCTTCCAAAGTCCGTGAAACTAGAAGAGAACGGGGAAGGAAAGAGAATGATTTGAATATGGACTCAGCACAAATTATAAAATGGAGATTCAACAACTCGGTGGAATTCAATGCGAATAAAACCCAAATATATCTTCTCTCTAGAAGGGCCGATATCACAGTGGCTCAAGTAATTTTGTCAGGATTCTCCATACCAATGAAGTCCTCCATTTCGATGCTCGGTATTAGCATTAGCAGTGCCCTGGGAAAGCCATTGCCAAAAGGGCCCCTCAAAAACTTGGATTACTGTTTTGTGCCAAGACCTATTTCACTTCCCGTCAATTGCTTATGATTTATATGGCATAGATCCGACCTGTCCTAAAATATTGTTCCAGAATATGGAGTGCACCCCTTAAACACACACGGAAACTTTTAGATTCTGTCCAACTTGGAGCCGTTCGTCTCGTCGGAGATGATGAGCTTACGAGCTCACTCACTTCACTAGAATACCGCAAAAAGGTTGGCGATCTGTCTCTGTTTCACAGATATTTTCATGGACGATGCTCTTCTGGAATATCATCAATCATTCCACCGTTAGCGGTCCCATCGAGACTGGACCCGTCGAAGTCAGTCTTTACATCCACTTGTTGCCACTTTGGAGACATGCCACTCATCTCTTTTCCAGGTCTCATTTTTCCAACGAACGACAAAGCTTTGGAACTCACTGCCTCAGGAGGACGTATTCCCTGAGGCATACAGTCTGCAATAATTCAGAACGAACACCAGTTCCTACCTACTTTCCCTTGGCTTTCACGATGTTCTCTGAGAACATTACAGAATTTTGCTTTTCTTAAGAACCAAAACATAAAAAAAAAAATAGCTATAGAGCAAAGAGTTTCTCTTCATCGAACTAATTGGTCACGCGTATAACATATTTCATTGAAAAATTATCCATTGATTACATTTCTACTGAAATTCTATTTTGTATCATTCATTTGACCCATTTCCTACGATTTAGAATCATCCTAAATGGATTTTTTCCTGGAAGAATATTGAAAACTGATAAAATGTTGAATAAGTTGAATGTGACAATTGATTTTTTGCATTCTTTGACCCTTCCAACCCTTTAGAAATAATGGAAATCAATGCCACAAAGTATAATTTCGCTATCAATGTTTCCAACGAATTAGTTTTCAACGAAATAACGTCTCAACATATTTTTTATAAGTGAAGCCGAAATCATAAATTATTTTCATCATTACGATGAAGCGATAACTAGGTTCCTCTGCAGTTATTAACTAGAGCGTTTTGTTGGTAATATAGGTATTTGTCTCCCCAGCAAGTAAATTTAAAAAAATTTCAACAATATCGATCACGAGTTTATCGAAGGGTAGCGCTGTCCGTCATGATGGCGATGCTGTCCGTCATGATGGCGATGCCACTTCCACTCCGGTGAAATAATCACTGTTCTACTACTTCCTGAAAACCATTACCAACTACCTTCACCATCACTCTTTTCTAGAGTAATTTTAATAAAAACCGCTATTTACAAATTATACGTTCAATGGACAAGTTTCGTGATGTTAATACCATATTCAACTAGGTGGAATTAAATTATAGATCAAAACTGATGAATCAATAAAAAAAATTTCAAATCCGTCAATAAATGACTGAGAAATAGATTATTTAAGTTTGCGTATTTTAGCGCGGAACGTCTGTGGTCTCTAACTCGCCTGTGACATGCCCGAGACGGATACACCACAGAATATGTGTGTGTTTTCTGTGGGATACACCACCTAGTAGTTATTAGTTCCTTAGCCGCGCCAGCCCAGGCAGCACAGGTTAGTGAAATGACGTCCTAATGACGTCTTATTAAAGTACCTTTTGTCCGTTACGTCCTCGACTACAATAGACCTCAAAATGACGTATCATTTCATGACTTCAAATTGACGTATTTCATGGAGATCATAATCCCTGTGAAGTCGATATAAAAAGTCCGTTGCTGAGAATTGTTCCAGAATTCGTGTTAGCAATTTGGCAAAAATGATTTAGGGCCCGTTGTATGAAGCGTACTGTTACATTGCCCCTACGTCCCAACTGAAATTTGGATAAATAGTTGTTATATTGTAACAATTTTGTATGGTTATTCTGTTTAAGTAAGAATACCACAAGTGTATCGGTGATTATCGAAATAGCAATTCCTTTGAATTTGAGAATCAAATTATGTTGCTTGGCAACCACACGAGCGCTTGCGCGAGTGTGGTTGCCTAAAGCAACATAATTTGATTCGAAATCGAGAAGGAATTAACGATAATCGCCGATAACACGAGTTGTATTTGTTAAGATTATTTCATGAATAAAATCGAAACCATTTTTATTTATTTATTATTCAATTTAACTAGGAACATTAATCCCGCATTTAGTTCTGAAATTATGCAACTAACAAAACATTTACTTGATATTTCAAACATCCCTCTATTTCAGTTACCATGCAATGACAGAGCGCGTCATTCGTAGTTTCGTCTAGTCTACTGCTTCTCGCTCGAGGTTATGTTTTGATAACATTTTGATTTAGTGATTTGATTAATCAACGAGTATGCAAAATTTGTCGAAAATTGTGAAGTTGATATGAATTAATAGTGAGTGCTTATTTAGTTTTGGTCAAAGTTTGGTGTTGTGTCATTATAGCAGCTTGCTAGTGGTAAGTTTGTGTTTTGATAATAACCAATCAGGAATCGAACTACAAAATCGAAAACACATCATATACATTTCCAGTAGCCAATCAAGAGCCGAACTACAAAATCGAAAACATGATGTTTTCATTTATCAACACAAAAATTTCAACCAATCATAACACGCTATTTTAGCATAAGAGAAATAATCAAGGGTAATATAACAAGACCTTGATAAATAGTCGACTATTTTTATTGCATCTAAATTTCGACTGTATTTTATAATAATTTAACGAGACATTATTTTGGCATTAATAATCTGATGAGAGCCCGAGAGCGAAGCTCGAGGGCTTTCATCTCTGATTATTAATGCCAAAATAATGTCGAGTAAAATTAATAAATACAAGAGAAATTTAGCAGCAATAAAATAGTCGACAATTAATCAAGGTCGTGTTATATTTGTGAAGATTATTTCTTGAATCTACTTCTTTATATCAGTCATATGAATGAATGAAAATTAAACAATTTGGAATAATTTATTCAAAATATCAAGAACAAAGCACAAAATCTAAACAAAAACAGCACCATCTTTATAATTTATCAATTGAAATTAAAAACACAATTATTGTATGTGACATTT
Organism: Chrysolina oricalcia; assembly: GCA_944452925.2. Lineage (NCBI taxonomy): Eukaryota > Metazoa > Arthropoda > Insecta > Coleoptera > Chrysomelidae > Chrysolina > Chrysolina oricalcia. The sequence continues at coordinate 40,257,136 of OX101819.2, forward strand.
CCACCATGCGTAATTTGTGACATTTGTTCAGCTTTTGAAGAACTTGCAGTATTAACCGTAGAAGGTCCACATTCATTCTCTTATACAGCTTCAACACGATTGATTTTATTTGACGTTTAATATGTATTTATTTAGAGTACTGTCAGATGCTCAGGCTCCTTGATATGAGTATCATGCTGAATAGTCGGTGACTATTGTGCATCATGTAAATAGTCGCTAATAGAGCGTGTTGATTGGTCCTGTCAAACAGGAAACAAACGTATGAATGGGTGATGACTGATATTTAATAGACGAAAGATCATTTAAACTTTCCGCTTTTACAGTGACCAATCGCTGAGTTGCTGCAATTGGGACGTAGACGCTTGTTGAAAACACTCAGGCCGAAAGCCGTGGTAGCGGACAGCGTTGCAAATACTGAAAAATATTCCTCAGGAATGAAATATTCAAGATAACTTTCAATTAGAGGAACAGAAGTAACTTAATGAATTCTTGACGGAATATGAAGAATAAATAGGCTGATAGAGTTCTAGACTAAAATTCCAGAAAACTGTCAATAATAAGTACGTAGTGGATGACATAATTCCCAATGTCAAATAACAAATTGTTATAAATCATGAAATATTTGTGTCTGGAAGTGTAAAAATTTTCTCGAAAATTAAAACGAAATATTTGGGATGTTCTAAAAATATTCACACGTGCTATTGATATCCATTTGATATTTACGATGGTAAGACTTTATATTCAAATCACCTAGCAAATTTATATTTATACTTTCCAGAGTGGCTGTTAAATATATTTTCAATCTACGTTCCTGTATATATTTTGGAATACGACAGTTGTAAAAAGTCATCCAAAAATTTTGAGTTGTAATTGTCAGATTTTCCTGTCAGGGTGATCTGAATAAAATTTGTTGATCGTTCATCGATTCATTATTTGTTACAATCTTCCGAGTCACTAATATTGTGGATTGTAACATTGGTCCTTTGAGAAGAGAAAGAATCATTGGAAGATAATGTCCTTACCAGAATTCTCAGAAACTTCAAGGGTTAGGAGGAGTACAAGGATCAATTTTGGTGTTCCTCCTGCAAGGTACGGAGATGAAGAAGAATTGAGGAGAATATCCGGTAGACATCATATAGAATCTGTTATAATAGAAGAGCATATCGAAATTGCGAATTCATCTGACAGCTCTTGTAAAAGCGATGACAAACTACGCAGACTTGATGAAAGAGAAAGGGCGATTCAAAGAAAATTACTTTTTCTTAAGTTAGAATCTATCCACCAAGAGAAAGAATCCAGAAGGAAATCATCTACCAGAGGGTCAAAGAAGAACTCTGAACCTATATATCAGAAGGAATTGAAGACAGGATCTACATCTAGTTATCAATGCGTTGAACCGTACGTAGCAGATTGTGTGAACAGGGCAGCACTGCACAAAGATGAAAAGCTTGAGTGGGAGAATTCCTACTGTAAATCAGAAGACAAAAGAAATACCTCCTCTGTGTGTGTGAAATCTTCAGCGGAAAAATTTGATTTCACTCATTAAAATGATAACTCTAGCTCTTCAAATTGTTTTTCTGAAATGCTAACAAAATGTAAGGAAAATCTAAGTTCAAACATTGAAAAGTTGGTGATCAAACAGACATTAAAACCTTTACCAGATTTCAAAGGTGATATCCATGAATTCCCGTTTTGAATCAGCGAGTTTCAACGAACTATCACGGAGAAAGATATATCACATGCAGAAAACTTGAATCGCCTTATCAGATGTCTGGAAGGAAGAGCCAGAGAGTATGTGAAAGACCTTTTTTGTAGACCCGAAAATGTGGATACCATCGTCGAAACCTTGAAACTAAACTTTGGCAGAGACGATTGGATTATTTTGAGCCAAATTAATACGGCTAAGAATTGTGCGAACCCAAGAGAAGATCATATTTAATCCTTCATGGATTTCTCGACCATTGTTACAAATATGGGAGTTGCTATGAGTACCACCCACAACTCTCACCTAGATAACCCGAGCTGCTGTTGAGGTTGGAGGAGAAATTGCCGAGAATTTCAAGACGTTCTTGGGGTCAACTTGAAATTTTGAAACAGCAATTGAAGGAAGTTGTCAACTTGAAAATATTTGCTGAGTGGCTCAAATCTGAGGTGGATTTATTAATGTCCATTACGGTTCCGACTCAGTTATCATCAAACAAATTGATGATGAAAAAAGAAAAGATATTCAGTATTCGAAACAAACCAGAGGATAAAATTTGTAAACTCTGCAGGAAAGAAAACCATCGTCTGTACCAATGTAAAGATTTTTTGAAAATGTGTCAAGATGATAGAAGAAAATATGTTCAAGAAAATCACTTGTGTTTCAAATGCTTGCTCTCAGGTCACGGCGTTGCCAAATGTTTCAGAAAATTTTTCTGTAATGTCAATTCTTGCCGTGGAAGACACAACAGACTTCTTCACTCGGTAACTAAGGAAGAAGCTGAAGTTATGAGAAATAGAGACCAGGAAAACACTGGAAGAGAAAGGATTGGAGATACAGATAATGGCAGCGGATCGGCTGAGTTCTCAGGTGTTATTGGAGAATCGTCTTCACTTTTGAAGATTGCAAAAGTTCGTCTCTTCGGTAAACACAGGTACATCGAAACGTTTGATTTTTTGGACAAAGGGTCCACTGTCACTCTCATTGATTCAGAAATATGCAAGTCGATACAGCTTGTTGGTCCGAAAGTCCCACTTTGTTTACAGTGGACCAAGGATATTACCCATGCTGAAGAAGAATCCATGTTGGTGAATTTCGAGATTTCCGGGGCTGAAGGGACGTCCAAGAAGTACAGGGTGAAACTGCTACGCTTCTTTATAAAAAAAGAAGTATAATATTAATAATTAAAAACCATCAGAAAGCAAATGGAAAACATAGCAGTCACCGACTAACTCAATTCGGGTGCCATGGGTTCTTTCTAAAATGTATACCGCACCAGTGAGTTGATGAAGCCAGCCCAAAACACAGACTGCTCCAGATCTCTAAGGAGATTTCTAAATGGAATTTATAATAATATTAAATAATATAAGCACTGGTGGTATGTAGTATGATGACTACCTTGTTTGAGTATTGGGGTTGGAATAAAATGCCAAACGCTCAGTTTACAAACCTCTAATAATCCGTAAGATGGAAACAGAAAAATCTCTCAAATAATGGAGTACCTGGTACAGTGTTGGTTCGATGCCTTCCAAGCTCCCGTTGTGATCACAAAGGGCTGACAAGTGAGAAGGTGACCACCTGGAAAGTACTAGTTATTTGGGACTCAAAGTCCAATGTCGAGAACAACAAATATCTATAGAGAAAGGTTTGTAAACCACAAAATTAGTACAAATATCAGTAGGAGATTTGAGCTGGTTCTGGGCCTCCCCCCACCACTATGACGTCATCGTTGACCTTGTGGTGACCTTCAGGGATGACCTTGGTGCATAGGTACCTTTGTGTAGGTCTATGACCTTGGCATGCCCTAGAGATGCCTTTGAAATTTTGTGTTTGACCTTGATTTATATTGTTGGGAGAGGTGTTCAGGGTTTGTGTTTAACCTTGAGACGACATTGTGATGACTTGGAATTTTTTTCATACACGGACAAGTACTTTTTGTAAGTACACATATTTTTTTTTACATCCATGTCTTGCATGACCTGCATGTATACCTACTACAGCTACTGTGTATGATTCTCATTTGTGGAGTACACATGAAAATCTATACCAAAGTATGGAGAAGGTACACGTCTGCACACCACGGAGATCCAGCCAGATATGTTAGCTCTGATTCCTCTCCCGTGATGTATACCTTGCGATGGTGGTGGGGGGAGAGGTCGCGTTACGTCAGCGCTATGCGCACGACGATTCACTGATGTGTGTCAGGTTCTCGCTCTCGACACGATGGAGTGGGTCTGCTGACGTCACACACCCATACGTTGCGGCTATGTAGCGACTACTATTTACTCTCCGTCATCTATCGATGCAATGCAAACTCACGCATGGTGGGTGCTTTGCATCGCACACGCAGTGCATAAGACTGTGGTGGGGGTGGTTCACTATCTATTATAAAAGAAGTGGATATGGTGATATGAAATCAGAAGTTGTATACCTAGCAGTCGAGCAGTCAGCAAGATAAGTTAATCCGTGCCTATACTTCATCTTCATGTGTGACTTCCGTGTGTAGTCACTATAAACTGTCTAGTTTGTAAGAGTACATGGGACAATCATGTGTCTTTTACAGATATTTGCAGAGATAATTCACGTCTGTACACCGCAGAAAACCAGCGACCGACGAATTTAAACTCTTATTTCTGTCTGGCTTGAGATCCATCTTTTGACCATGTGGGTGGGTGGTGTGAGGGTGTCTACTGGTATACTGATCAAAGTTTTCCTTACTTTTGAAACTATTGAAGATTGATTATCAACACATGTAGGCTTTTATTTTACCACTCTTTTAACGTTTCCAGTAGCGGTGGAGATGGGCGCTACTGTGTGGCAATGACCTCGAGATGTCATTGAAATTACTTTATAATTTGGTAGTTGTTTGACCTTGATGTAGATTTTTTGTAGTGTTCAGGGTTTGAGTTTGACCTTGGCGTGACATTGGGATTTTGTTCATACACGGTAATGATGACGAGGCATATTTCAAGTACCTCCAAGTGTTGCTACTGCGTATGACCTGTGTACTGTAATTGTGATCGAGTACTTGAGTACTTATTACCTTCATGTCTTGCAACTGTGTACAACCATATGTACTCCAGACTTGCTACTGTGTATGACCTTCATGTGTACATACAAGTACACATAAAAATCTGAAGTAGCGAGTCCGAGAATGCACACGTCCGTATACCACGGAGCTCCAGTCAGATATATGAACTCTGATCTGTTCAGTCTCAGCCCTCACTGTATCGATGCGGTGTTGGTGCGAACTTGCGCATGGTGGGGGCTTAGTGACGTAGGTGTTCGACCTTGAGATGAAATTTTGGTAATAGTTGGGAGAGATTTCATACACGGTAATGAAGATCTTGGTAGGGAACCTCCAGATGTCCTTGGTGGACTCTTGGTAGGAAACTTCCAGATGTCCTTGGCGGACTTTGAAATTTTTCTTGTCGTATGACGTTGTGTTTGAACTCAGGGTACGTTTTTGACCTTGAGATGACATTAATAATGCTCACAAGGTAGTGAAGATCTTTTGGTTGGGTACTGTTTTTTCCAGTGTTTGTCGTATGACTTTCACGTATACTCATCCCTACAATCAAGTTTGTAAAAAGTACACACAACATTCATTGAAGACTAGTGTAGCATTCATGTGTACCTACTCATTACAAACAACTCGATACAAGATTTGTAGAGACAACACACGTCTGTACACCACAGAAATCCATTGACGAATAGGATAAGCTCTCATTTGCCTCTGGCTTAGGATCGCTCTTCTGGCGTTGCTGGTGGGTGGGGGGTATGTGTCTACTGAAGAATAATAATCAACATGTGTTACCTTCACTTGTTCTTCAAGCTCGAATACTTTTTTTTGTATGAACTTTATGTGTATACTCTCAACAAACTATTGAAACAGTACATAAAAAAACATTCAAGACAAATTCACTTTGACGTCATCATCATCAGTGACCTTCAACTTTATGTCTGGTGCATGGATGCCACTGTGTCAATGACCTAGAAATGTCCTTTTCGGATTCGAAAAATTTTCATGTTGTTTGACCTTGATGAAGGTAAAGTGTTTTTGTTTTTTCATCAGTATTCATGAGTGACCTTCATGTTTGACTTCCATATGTACTCTCACTACAAACTGTCTAGTTTCTAGAGAGTATGTACAAAAATTATTGGCACTATACTTAGAATTATGTGTACTCACAACAAACTCTTTTGTGAAACAGAACAAATGATAAATCATTGTAAACTGATGAATAGTACATTCACGTCTCATATTTGCGTCACACATCTCCACTCCATGAAACTCCAGCGCTGAATGTAAGATTCAGTTCCTATTCCTGGTGCCGTTCCCTCTCTGGCTTGACGCCCCTCTTCTAACGTAGCGAGTGCTGTGGTGAGATTATGAACACTCGACTCGTTGCGAGTTTGGCGTGACTCGTAGTGAAATGAACGTCGAGTCATAAGGAAACCACAGCGATTTTACTACGTATCGTGACAGCTCACGTATCGAGTGTTCATTATCCCACCTCTAGGTCGAATGTGACGTCACACTTGATCAAGTGCCACTGAGAGGTTTCGACTTCGTCGACTTTTTCTGTCTCTCAACAAACAGTTGATCATGTAGGTACATAAAAACCTATTGAAGACTAATTCATCCACCTTGACGAAGTCCATCCAAGTAGTGGGGTTGTCTCGACTGGATAATGTAGGTAAGTACATCAGATAATTCAGAAATGATCTATGAATATGATCAAAATCAATAGAAAAATAAATCATTCCCCTCTCTGACTACCAATGGCAATTTTTTACTAAGTTTCAAGTGCCCTAAGAGAATACCATCGTCCACTTAGACACACTTCTCTGGTGGGGTCGAATGTGACGTCACACTTGATCAAGTGCCACTGAGAGGTTTCGACTTCGTCGACTTTTTTCTGTCTCTCAACAAACAGTTGATCAAGTCGTAGAGAGTGCTGGTGGGGTCGAATGTGACGTCACACTTGATCAAGTGCCACTGAGAGGTTCGTTTTCTGTCTCTCAACAAACAGTTGATCAAGTATGTAGGTACATAAAAACCTATTGAAGACTAATTCATCCACCTTGACGTCATCATTAGTGACCTAGAGGTGTGATTTTTTTCGTCTATGTGTACTCTCAATAACAGTAAAAGTATGTGAAACAGTACATAAAAAACCCATAGAAGACTAATTCACTATGACGTCATCATCAGTGACCTTCAGATTGGTAATTGCATATTGCCTTTATGTGTACTCTCAACATCTCAAATAGAGACCAAACCCATTATAATATAATTCAGAGATGATCTATGAATATGATCAAAATCAGTAGAAAAATAAATCATCCCCTCTCTGTACTACCAATGGCAAATTCCCCTCTCTGTACTACCAATGGTGATTTTTTACTAAGTTTCAAGTGCCCTTAGAGAATACCATCATCCACTTAGACACACTTCTGAGCGCCAGTGGGTGTCATTCTTTCTCCTGTCTTCATATCATAAGTGCTGATTTTATTTCTGACCCCCCCCCCCTCCAACCCCAAAGTAAATACTGTTACATCTTTCACTTTATATTAAATAACGATATTCGAACTGAATAGATATATTCGTCGAAATCAGAACTCAATTACGTCAATTTCTGACAGAGACAATGATAATGTTTGAGACCTCCACAATTCTAACCTACAATCTACATTATGTTTGGATTGACGTAACCAAAAGAAGAGATAGTATTAAAGGTTCACGATGGAACACACACGAGTTAAGCTCAGTAACGCCATCTTCCAACAGACTATGCTAACTATACAGTAAAATCATTTCACGACTCCATAGTTTATGATGGGAATGTTGGTACCGTATCATGGGACACATAACGATCTGACCATATATGTATCCTGATCGACTGAGATTTTTATGAATATGATTGCGAAAGCACTTAGTCTGAGAAGAAGAAGAGTATTTACAGTTGATTGAGCAATTTGTGAAATGCGTTCCCAATAGATGACGCTCAGAATTTAGGCGTTAATCAGCAGAAGAAATAAGTTTATCAGACATTTTTATCTAGTCAGGCATTACAACCTTTTGCATGAGGGCTCGTTCATACCCTTTCGAATATTCACAATTTTTCTGCGAATCGACGATTTTAAGGCGAAAATATTGCGGAGAATGATGAACCAGCGTGTCATTTTTTTGGTAATGTAGTAATATTTAATCCCGATTGCTGAAAAATTACAATATGTAATTCATAATTGATTAAAAAAAATTCGGATATTCGTAGGGGTATAAACGAGCCTTTACTCTCTGTTTTCGAATGGGAAATTATGTAAAAGAACTGTCTGTGGTACCATTGTTTAAATAGAAGTGAGATAGTAAGCCAACCCTATGTGATTAATATTAATGGATTCAAATGAAGGCGACATGTAGATGGCGTCAGTGGTCTGTCCTCCAAATCATGTCGTAACTTCAATGATCTGACCTCCAAGTAATGTCGTAACTTGATTGAAACAATGGTACAACATTAAAATCAGGGTAGCCTGAAGAACCTGCATCAAAATGACGTCAAATAAATATTTATGTTTGTAACTAATCATGCCAGATGACACTTGAGTTTGGGTCCAATACCGATTCCACAGGTACTATCTAACTTCTATTTAAACAATGGTGTAACTATAGATGAAGCATTCAGTATTGGAGCACTGATCGAATACTTTTGATAATGGAACTTTTGACTTCTCTGTTGCCATTTGCAGTTATCTGATTCTGAATGTATGAACACTAGAAAATATCACTAAACCCTATTTGTTGCCAAGAATAGCAATAAATAATTCGAAAACAGTTCAAATAAATACACTACCGCTTAAGGCAAAATAGCTCGAATACTTTATATCAGTTCATTGAAATAATTATTGATGGCGCACCCTTTTTGCGAAATGCGTTCCCGCTAGATGACGCTCAGAGTTTAGGCGCAAATCCCATGAGAGACCATAGTATTTCATTTAATTTTCTTTCAAATTTGAATTGATTACGGAAGATGTCGACAGTTGAAGTAAATTTGTCAGACATTTTCACATACGTAGGCATTCGTCAAAGGCCACATAAAGAAGGCAACTCTTTGTTTTTTATCGGAAAATGATGGAAAGAAACTTTGCCTGCTGAACGATTGAAGCATTGGGGCACTGCACAAATACGCCTATTGTTTGGATGAGTGCTTAATTCTGACGCCATTTCGGTTATTATATTCTAAAACTATGAACATGAAGGAATATCACCAAACTCAATTTTATGTCCAAAATTCGATTAATTGTGAGAAAATAGATAAAATAGATACACTAGCTCTTATGGCAAAACAAGACCTTGCAACATTACATCAGTTCAACGAAATAATTATAGGTGTCGCACCCTTCGCGCAGGTCACGAAAACGAATTGGTTTATGGACGTTACCTGTTGCCTGTTGCTGTTAGTAAAATTAAAAAACTCTTAAATATTTTCGTAAAGAATTGTCCAGCAGAAAGTCAATTTGTAATTATTAAAGTGTTTTGTAAGTCAATGATGCAAAAGTCACCGTTGTGATAAAAATCATAAAATGGTATGGACAACTTGAAAGGTAACTATTGAATTGTTCTTTGCATTGGAGTATTCATAATAATAATAGTGTTTTATAGGGTCATGGAACTGAATGGTATAGAAGTTTTTAGTCATAGAGAAATGGTCCAACTGAAAACCGTCCACAGAAGCCGCTTTCCATTTAACATAAGAAGATCCTCAGAGCTATCCGGAGCGTATAATATGAACATGCGTTCTATTTAGTGAGGCTGCAAGCACCGGTTTACATGGCCCTTGCCCCTCGAGCACCACCCGTTTTATACGTGCATGAAGCACAAGTAGACAAAAGTCAAAACCACGAAAACACAGTTGTTGCGAAAAAGTCAGTGATAAAGTGTTGCTCCGATCTCAGAGGATTGCAGCTCTAGGGCTCAACACCCCTAAATGGAAAACGCCTAAAGAGTAGTACAAATATTAATAGCCCTAGTAAACTATACAGGAAGCTATTAGGAATTAATGTGAAAACGTGAATCTGATAGGTAGTATGAAGTGAATAAATTAAAACGAACATATATTTTTGTTTTTAATGAATCTTCCAGGTTTTCGGAGAAACCCCCTGAGAAGCAGAGCTTGTGCGAGCAAGGGTGACCCAGGGCCTACATCTTACGTAAAAGTGAATTCCGAACCACTTTGGCTCCATGACAGATAGACCTGGGCTGTCTGGGTTTGGAGGAAAACTCTTTATGTTCACATACAAAGATAAAAAGTAAGCATTTCACAAAATTTCACCTAAGGAAAGGAGAGGTTTTAATGCAATCTTGGAATATTTTATCACTTCCGACATTTATTCATTTACGGTTGGCTCCATGACAGATGGACCTGGGCTGTCTGGGTTCGGAGGAATACTCTTTATGTTCACATACAAAGATAAAAAGTAAGAATTTCACAAAATTTCACCTAAGGAAAGGAGAGGTTTTAATTTAATACAATTTTGGAATATTTTATCACTTCCGACATTTATTTATTTACGGGCAAGCCCAATTGAAGTATAAATTACAATTTTAAATTATAATTAACAAAAAATGAAATGTAATGCTGAAATGCAAATTACAATATGCTGGACTTCATTTGGTAACTTATTGTAGAAAGTAATAGCATTGTCCTATGGGGAGTTTTTTACAATTTGTCATTTGGTGTAGTGGGACTATCGGAAAATCACAATTTCTTGAATTATGGTTGTGTTGCTGTGTTCACAAATAATTTGGGGTATTGCTATTGTCTTTGGGAACTTAGAGAGAAAAACATGAAAAGAGACAGTGTTGACATAATTTGAACACATTCAAATGTATAAAATTTGTTGAAACTCACAGATTTCGGTACTGCCAGGTAATCAATTGAAAAACTTCTATGTGTGAGGTTTACACTACATGCCACCACTTGTAATATCCATATTCTTAAAATTCTTTGGAGATTCTATGTGATATACAAATATGAACAACATAAAATGTTTTTTAACAAACCCTGAAATCAGATAAAAAGAGAGCTGATGAAGGTTTTCAAATAATTTTTCGAAGAATCTCATGTTATTGTCAAACTTGTGATATTAGCCTTCTGACAGATGTTTAATTGACTTGTTTCCATTATTTGATAGTTGAAATATATTGTAAAATTCTATCTTGGGTTAATGCTAAGTATTGGTTCGCTATTTTACAGCAACTTACAATGCCTAATTTGAATCTTTAATCTAAAATTGGAACATTATATTGTTATAATAATAATAATAGGTTTTTTCCTTGCAAACTCTTCATTTCAATGTAACAAATATACTATACTGATAGGATTGAGAGTTGTATCGAATGACTCAGTTTTTTCAGTTTCCAAACCTGTGAAATATCTGATATATGGGATAGTATTTTGGAGAGTTTTCTGTAGTCATAATTTGCAGACTATTCTAATTCTACAGTATGCTCTATGTTATTTATACAAAAGTATTTGAATGCCAAAATTTTATAACACAAATCGAAAACAATCACGTTTTCACTAATTTTTTTCTTTCATTTCATGTGGCCTACTCTTCACTGATGAAAGAATTGATTCTCAGGAGTACTCAGGCTGGGATGCCCTGGAGCACAAATAAACGTGCATGGTGTCCACTTTCATCTTGGCTGATGTATAATATGTAAATTATATTTTGAATATGCTGCATTTTTTTGTTATTACATGTAATACTGGTTGCCTAATCTCAGTATAGTAAATTTCAATACAAGCTTTGATTACATTAGAATGTGAAAAAATGTTAAATTAGAAATATACACGTTATTTGGTTCAATGATGTGCATTTATTATTATTATTACAAGTTATTGAGAATTTGAAGACTATTGTCAATGGGTAGATGTAGTGTGTAATTCTTAAAGAGTAGTTGGTACTGTCGTGGGGTTTTCCTTTAGTTGAAATAGCAAATACATTACCTTTTTTTTTTGTTAAGTAGACTGTGAAAAAATTAGAAAGATAAAAATTATTGGGGATTGTAACTACCATTTATTCTGAAATTTAACCACCTGCGAGAAAACTGTATTAAATTCTCTATGAGATTGTATATTTATTAAGCAGTGATTTTTGAAGGAAACATAATAATTATACTAGACTGAATCAAAGATATACCGAATTTTTTTGTGGATTTTAATACGTCGAAAACATGTCACAATGAAAAACAACTTGCTTCAGTATTTTTAATCAAAATGTAAAAAAATTAAATATACAAGTCATTGAGGATTCAGATATGAGAACTATTGTCTATGGGTATAGAAATGAGTTACCTACTTGGATTTAAAGCTTCTTTTGATTGAAAATTATTGAATAAAATGTAAATTCAAGGAAATCTATACTAGTATATGAGGGTCAATTTATCAATTTTACTTGACAAGTCACTACCAATAAAATTGTGGAATATTTTACCATTCTACACTTGTATAGATTTCATTTTCATACTCTAGAAGATTAGAACATCCAATAAACTTTGTCAAGTAGGAAATGGATTTCGAAATGACAAGTAGATCTCTTCCTAGGATTAGTTGAATTGTTCTTTGCTTTTCGCCTAGCCTTGGGAAATTATTCGATTAAATCCTTTATTAATTTATACTTTTTGAGATGTGTCGATTAGACAGAGGCGGGTGAAAATATAGAATAAAATAACGACTTGAGATCAACCAACTACAAAGAACTATAAGAACATGATTATTCCCCTGAAACCATTTCTAATTGTGGATTGTTCAAAAAAATTGTGCAAGCCTGATTGTGTGATCATAGCGAATTGCCTATAGAATGTTTCATAGGCCGGTTGATTATTTCTTCTTTGGATAGTCAAGGTTCGCGACAGATGCCGCAACTATCAGGCACAATAGCCAAAATCATAGGAATTTTAATGTGAACGGTTTTTGACGAAATAAATGAGAGTAGTTCGAATTTCACTACTTTTGCGATGGCATATGATTTTGAGTAGCACAAGAATACAATTCATTTTAAATCGTTAGGTGGCGCCACTTGTAAAGGCATTTGAACAAGTTTATTTGGTTTCAAAAGTTTTGTTGTGGTTTGCAAATTCGTTACTAGTTGGAAACCGCACTGAACAGTCTATGAGGAGATGCAAACTAATCTTGGACACATGATTGAACAAGAAATATTTTGCGACCTCATTACGCAATCTTTCGTAGAATACACTGAATTATTCCAGTTGAGTAGAAATCTACCACATGTGGTTACCTTGCTAGTGAATGCTACGAATAGTTCGATTTATTGCCACAGATGGCATATGTATGGCTGTATGTACTCACGGTAGACAGTATAGTTATCCATTATAAGGCTTCTGGAAAAAACATGTATGTTTGTATAAGACACGAATGGAAGCTTGTACAGTGGTACTCACCATATCAGATTGATATAAAGAGTTATTACTCCTCGGCTCATTGCTTAGGATTAGCTCTCCATTTATTCGTTGTCTATACAGGATCAGAATTTCAATTAGCATGTGGTTGTTGAATTTATTGACCTAAGTGACATGAGTGCTAGGCATGCGCAGCCAGCTGATGACACTTGTGTGTATTGTAAATCAACTATTCATATCGCTTTTTCCTATTTTTCACTGGTGGTGGTAGATGGTTGTTAATGCATGGTTAGTTTGTTGTATTTGTAGGTAATTTTAATTGGATCAGCATGGCCATGAAGTAATATGGTAGGTAGTATTGAATGTTAGTGGAGTATTGTCAAACATTCAAAAGTCACTACGAAATTCAAGAACCTTCAACAATTGTTTAAATAGAAGTAACTACTACAATTTCAATTATTATTGGATTCAAATGATGGCGACATGTAGATGGCGTTAGTAGTATGGCCTCCAAATCATGTCATAACTCGATTGAAACAATAGTACAGCATTTAATAATATTAATTGAAATTATAGTAGTTACTTCTATTTAAACAATTGTTGAAGGTTCTTGAATTTCATATAAGTTATCCATAATCAAAAAAAAACTTTTGTGAATGTGCGGAAAAAGTTTCAATAAAAGTGTCATAGATGGCACCCGACTCTTCATGCGCTACTCTGCTGAAGGAAAGCGCACTTTTGATTATGGATAACTTATATGAAATTCAAGAACCTTCAACAATTGTTTAAATAGAAGTAACTACTATAATTTCAATTAATATTATTAAATGCTGTACTATTGTTTCAATCGAGTTATGACATGATTTGGAGGCCATACTACTAACGCCATCTACATGTCGCCATCATTTGAATCCAATAATAATTGAAATTGTAGTAGTTACTTCTATTTAAACAATTGTTGAAGGTTCTTGAATTTCGTAGTGACTTTTGAATGTTTGACAATACTCCACTAACATTCAATACCTACCATATTACTTCATGGCCATGCTGATCCAATTAAAATTACCTACAAATACAACAAACTAACCATGCATTAACAACCATCTACCACCACCAGTGAAAAATAGGAAAAAGCGATATGAATAGTTGATTTACAACACAAAGTGTCATCAGCTGGCTGCGCATGCCTAGCACTCATGTCACTTAGGTCAATAAATTCAACAACCACATGCTAATTGAAATTCTGATCCTGTATAGACAACGAATAAATGGAGAGCTAATCCTTAGCAATGAGCCGAGGAGTAATAACTCTTTATATCAATCTGATATGGTGAGTACCACTGTACAAGCTTCTATTCGTGTCTTATACAAACATACATGTTTTTTCCAGAAGCCTTATAATGGATAACTATACTGTCTACCGTGAGTACATACAGCCATACATATGCCATCTGTGGCAATAAATCGAACTATTCGTAGCATTCACTAGCAAGGTAACCACATGTGGTAGATTTCTACTCAACTGGAATAATTCAGTGTATTCTACGAAAGATTGCGTAATGAGGTCGCAAAATATTTCTTGTTCAATCATGTGTCCAAGATTAGTTTGCATCTCCTCATAGACTGTTCAGTGCGGTTTCCAACTAGTAACGAATTTGCAAACCACAACAAAACTTTTGAAACCAAATAAACTTGTTCAAATGTCTTTACAAGTGGCGCCACCTAACGATTTAAAATGAATTGTATTCTTGTGCTACTCAAAATCAGATGCCATCGCAAAAGTAGTGAAATTCGAACTACTCTCATTTATTTCGTCAAAAACCGTTCACATTAAAATTCCTATGATTTTGGCTATTGTGCCTGATAGTTGCGGCATCTGTCGCGAACCTTGACTATCCAAAGAAGAAATAATCAACCGGCCTATGAAAAATTCTATAGGCAATTCGCTATGATCACACAATCAGGCTTGCACAATTTTTTTGAACAATCCACAATTAGAAATGGTTTCAGCGGAATAATCATGTTCTTATAGTTCTTTGTAGTTGGTTGATCTCAAGTCGTTATTTTATTCTATATTTTCACCCGCCTCTGTCTAATCGACACATCTCAAAAAGTATAAATTAATAAAGGATTTAATCGAATAATTTCCCAAGGCTAGGCGAAAAGCAAAGAACAATTCAACTAATCCTAGGAAGAGATCTACTTGTCATTTCGAAATCCATTTCCTACTTGACAAAGTTTATTGGATGTTCTAATCTTCTAGAGTATGAAAATGAAATCTATACAAGTGTAGAATGGTAAAATATTCCACAATTTTATTGGTAGTGACTTGTCAAGTAAAATTGATAAATTGACCCTCATATACTAGTATAGATTTCCTTGAATTTACATTTTATTCAATAATTTTCAATCAAAAGAAGCTTTAAATCCAAGTAGGTAACTCATTTCTATACCCATAGACAATAGTTCTCATATCTGAATCCTCAATGACTTGTATATTTAATTTTTTTACATTTTGATTAAAAATACTGAAGCAAGTTGTTTTTCATTGTGACATGTTTTCGACGTATTAAAATCCACAAAAAAATTCGGTATATCTTTGATTCAGTCTAGTATAATTATTATGTTTCCTTCAAAAATCACTGCTTAATAAATATACAATCTCATAGAGAATTTAATACAGTTTTCTCGCAGGTGGTTAAATTTCAGAATAAATGGTAGTTACAATCCCCAATAATTTTTATCTTTCTAATTTTTTCACAGTCTACTTAACAAAAAAAAAAGGTAATGTATTTGCTATTTCAACTAAAGGAAAACCCCACGACAGTACCAACTACTCTTTAAGAATTACACACTACATCTACCCATTGACAATAGTCTTCAAATTCTCAATAACTTGTAATAATAATAATAAATGCACATCATTGAACCAAATAACGTGTATATTTCTAATTTAACATTTTTTCACATTCTAATGTAATCAAAGCTTGTATTGAAATTTACTATACTGAGATTAGGCAACCAGTATTACATGTAATAACAAAAAAATGCAGCATATTCAAAATATAATTTACATATTATACATCAGCCAAGATGAAAGTGGACACCATGCACGTTTATTTGTGCTCCAGGGCATCCCAGCCTGAGTACTCCTGAGAATCAATTCTTTCATCAGTGAAGAGTAGGCCACATGAAATGAAAGAAAAAAATTAGTGAAAACGTGATTGTTTTCGATTTGTGTTATAAAATTTTGGCATTCAAATACTTTTGTATAAATAACATAGAGCATACTGTAGAATTAGAATAGTCTGCAAATTATGACTACAGAAAACTCTCCAAAATACTATCCCATATATCAGATATTTCACAGGTTTGGAAACTGAAAAAACTGAGTCATTCGATACAACTCTCAATCCTATCAGTATAGTATATTTGTTACATTGAAATGAAGAGTTTGCAAGGAAAAAACCTATTATTATTATTATAACAATATAATGTTCCAATTTTAGATTAAAGATTCAAATTAGGCATTGTAAGTTGCTGTAAAATAGCGAACCAATACTTAGCATTAACCCAAGATAGAATTTTACAATATATTTCAACTATCAAATAATGGAAACAAGTCAATTAAACATCTGTCAGAAGGCTAATATCACAAGTTTGACAATAACATGAGATTCTTCGAAAAATTATTTGAAAACCTTCATCAGCTCTCTTTTTATCTGATTTCAGGGTTTGTTAAAAAACATTTTATGTTGTTCATATTTGTATATCACATAGAATCTCCAAAGAATTTTAAGAATATGGATATTACAAGTGGTGGCATGTAGTGTAAACCTCACACATAGAAGTTTTTCAATTGATTACCTGGCAGTACCGAAATCTGTGAGTTTCAACAAATTTTATACATTTGAATGTGTTCAAATTATGTCAACACTGTCTCTTTTCATGTTTTTCTCTCTAAGTTCCCAAAGACAATAGCAATACCCCAAATTATTTGTGAACACAGCAACACAACCATAATTCAAGAAATTGTGATTTTCCGATAGTCCCACTACACCAAATGACAAATTGTAAAAAACTCCCCATAGGACAATGCTATTACTTTCTACAATAAGTTACCAAATGAAGTCCAGCATATTGTAATTTGCATTTCAGCATTACATTTCATTTTTTGTTAATTATAATTTAAAATTGTAATTTATACTTCAATTGGGCTTGCCCGTAAATAAATAAATGTCGGAAGTGATAAAATATTCCAAAATTGTATTAAATTAAAACCTCTCCTTTCCTTAGGTGAAATTTTGTGAAATTCTTACTTTTTATCTTTGTATGTGAACATAAAGAGTATTCCTCCGAACCCAGACAGCCCAGGTCCATCTGTCATGGAGCCAACCGTAAATGAATAAATGTCGGAAGTGATAAAATATTCCAAGATTGCATTAAAACCTCTCCTTTCCTTAGGTGAAATTTTGTGAAATGCTTACTTTTTATCTTTGTATGTGAACATAAAGAGTTTTCCTCCAAACCCAGACAGCCCAGGTCTATCTGTCATGGAGCCAAAGTGGTTCGGAATTCACTTTTACGTAAGATGTAGGCCCTGGGTCACCCTTGCTCGCACAAGCTCTGCTTCTCAGGGGGTTTCTCCGAAAACCTGGAAGATTCATTAAAAACAAAAATATATGTTCGTTTTAATTTATTCACTTCATACTACCTATCAGATTCACGTTTTCACATTAATTCCTAATAGCTTCCTGTATAGTTTACTAGGGCTATTAATATTTGTACTACTCTTTAGGCGTTTTCCATTTAGGGGTGTTGAGCCCTAGAGCTGCAATCCTCTGAGATCGGAGCAACACTTTATCACTGACTTTTTCGCAACAACTGTGTTTTCGTGGTTTTGACTTTTGTCTACTTGTGCTTCATGCACGTATAAAACGGGTGGTGCTCGAGGGGCAAGGGCCATGTAAACCGGTGCTTGCAGCCTCACTAAATAGAACGCATGTTCATATTATACGCTCCGGATAGCTCTGAGGATCTTCTTATGTTAAATGGAAAGCGGCTTCTGTGGACGGTTTTCAGTTGGACCATTTCTCTATGACTAAAAACTTCTATACCATTCAGTTCCATGACCCTATAAAACACTATTATTATTATGAATACTCCAATGCAAAGAACAATTCAATAGTTACCTTTCAAGTTGTCCATACCATTTTATGATTTTTATCACAACGGTGACTTTTGCATCATTGACTTACAAAACACTTTAATAATTACAAATTGACTTTCTGCTGGACAATTCTTTACGAAAATATTTAAGAGTTTTTTAATTTTACTAACAGCAACAGGCAACAGGTAACGTCCATAAACCAATTCGTTTTCGTGACCTGCGCGAAGGGTGCGACACCTATAATTATTTCGTTGAACTGATGTAATGTTGCAAGGTCTTGTTTTGCCATAAGAGCTAGTGTATCTATTTTATCTATTTTCTCACAATTAATCGAATTTTGGACATAAAATTGAGTTTGGTGATATTCCTTCATGTTCATAGTTTTAGAATATAATAACCGAAATGGCGTCAGAATTAAGCACTCATCCAAACAATAGGCGTATTTGTGCAGTGCCCCAATGCTTCAATCGTTCAGCAGGCAAAGTTTCTTTCCATCATTTTCCGATAAAAAACAAAGAGTTGCCTTCTTTATGTGGCCTTTGACGAATGCCTACGTATGTGAAAATGTCTGACAAATTTACTTCAACTGTCGACATCTTCCGTAATCAATTCAAATTTGAAAGAAAATTAAATGAAATACTATGGTCTCTCATGGGATTTGCGCCTAAACTCTGAGCGTCATCTAGCGGGAACGCATTTCGCAAAAAGGGTGCGCCATCAATAATTATTTCAATGAACTGATATAAAGTATTCGAGCTATTTTGCCTTAAGCGGTAGTGTATTTATTTGAACTGTTTTCGAATTATTTATTGCTATTCTTGGCAACAAATGGGGTTTAGTGATATTTTCTAGTGTTCATACATTCAGAATCAGATAACTGCAAATGGCAACAGAGAAGTCAAAAGTTCCATTATCAAAAGTATTCGATCAGTGCTCCAATACTGAATGCTTCATCTATAGTTACACCATTGTTTAAATAGAAGTTAGATAGTACCTGTGGAATCGGTATTGGACCCAAACTCAAGTGTCATCTGGCATGATTAGTTACAAACATGAATATTTATTTGACGTCATTTTGATGCAGGTTCTTCGGGCTACCCTGATTTTAATGTTGTACCATTGTTTCAATCAAGTTACGACATTACTTGGAGGTCAGATCATTGAAGTTACGACATGACTTGGAGGACAGACCACTGACGCCATCTACATGTCGCCTTCATTTGAATCCATTAATATTAATCACATAGGGTTGGCTTACTATCTCACTTCTATTTAAACAATGGTACCACAGACAGTTCCTTTACATAATTTCCCATTCGAAAACAGAGAGTAAAGGCTCGTTTATACCCCTACGAATATCCGAATTTTTTTTAATCAATTATGAATTACATATTGTAATTTTTCAGTAATCGGGATTAAATATTACTATATTACCAAAAAAATGACACGCTGGTTCATCATTCTCCGCAATATTTTCGCCTTAAAAGCGTCGATTCGCAGAAAAATTGTGAATATTCGAAAGGGTATGAACGAGCCCTCTTGCAAAAGGTTGTAATGCCTGACTAGATAAAAATGTCTGATAAACTTATTTCTTCTGCTGATCAACGCCTAAATTCTGAGCGTCATCTATTGGGAACGCATTTCACAAATTGCTCAATCAACTGTAAATACTCTTCTTCTTCTCAGACTAAGTGCTTTCGCAATCATATTCATAAAAATCTCAGTCGATCAGGATACATATATGGTCAGATCGTTATGTGTCCCATGATACGGTACCAACATTCCCATCATAAACTATGGAGTCGTGAAATGATTTTACTGTATAGTTAGCATAGTCTGTTGGAAGATGGCGTTACTGAGCTTAACTCGTGTGTGTTCCATCGTGAACCTTTAATACTATCTCTTCTTTTGGTTACGTCAATCCAAACATAATGTAGATTGTAGGTTAGAAATGTGGAGGTCTCAAACATTATCATTGTCTCTGTCAGAAATTGACGTAATTGAGTTCTGATTTCGACGAATATATCTATTCAGTTCGAATATCGTTATTTAATATAAAGTGAAAGATGTAACAGTATTTACTTTGGGGATGGAGGGGGGGGGGGGTCAGAAATAAAATCAGCACTTATGATATGAAGACAGGAGAAAGAATGACACCCACTGGCGCTCAGAAGTGTGTCTAAGTGGATGATGGTATTCTCTAAGGGCACTTGAAACTTAGTAAAAAATAACCATTGGTAGTACAGAGAGGGGAATTTGCCATTGGTAGTACAGAGAGGGGATGATTTATTTTTCTACTGATTTTGATCATATTCATAGATCATCTCTGAATTATATTATAATGGGTTTGGTCTCTATTTGAGATGTTGAGAGTACACATAAAGGCAATATGCAATTACCAATCTGAAGGTCACTGATGATGACGTCATAGTGAATTAGTCTTCTATGGGTTTTTTATGTACTGTTTCACATACTTTTACTGTTATTGAGAGTACACATAGACGAAAAAAATCACACCTCTAGGTCACTAATGATGACGTCAAGGTGGATGAATTAGTCTTCAATAGGTTTTTATGTACCTACATACTTGATCAACTGTTTGTTGAGAGACAGAAAACGAACCTCTCAGTGGCACTTGATCAAGTGTGACGTCACATTCGACCCCACCAGCACTCGCTACGACTTGATCAACTGTTTGTTGAGAGACAGAAAAAAGTCGACGAAGTCGAAACCTCTCAGTGGCACTTGATCAAGTGTGACGTCACATTCGACCCCACCAGAGAAGTGTGTCTAAGTGGACGATGGTATTCTCTTAGGGCACTTGAAACTTAGTAAAAAATTGCCATTGGTAGTCAGAGAGGGGAATGATTTATTTTTCTATTGATTTTGATCATATTCATAGATCATTTCTGAATTATCTGATGTACTTACCTACATTATCCAGTCGAGACAACCCCACTACTTGGATGGACTTCGTCAAGGTGGATGAATTAGTCTTCAATAGGTTTTTATGTACCTACATGATCAACTGTTTGTTGAGAGACAGAAAAAGTCGACGAAGTCGAAACCTCTCAGTGGCACTTGATCAAGTGTGACGTCACATTCGACCTAGAGGTGGGATAATGAACACTCGATACGTGAGCTGTCACGATACGTAGTAAAATCGCTGTGGTTTCCTTATGACTCGACGTTCATTTCACTACGAGTCACGCCAAACTCGCAACGAGTCGAGTGTTCATAATCTCACCACAGCACTCGCTACGTTAGAAGAGGGGCGTCAAGCCAGAGAGGGAACGGCACCAGGAATAGGAACTGAATCTTACATTCAGCGCTGGAGTTTCATGGAGTGGAGATGTGTGACGCAAATATGAGACGTGAATGTACTATTCATCAGTTTACAATGATTTATCATTTGTTCTGTTTCACAAAAGAGTTTGTTGTGAGTACACATAATTCTAAGTATAGTGCCAATAATTTTTGTACATACTCTCTAGAAACTAGACAGTTTGTAGTGAGAGTACATATGGAAGTCAAACATGAAGGTCACTCATGAATACTGATGAAAAAACAAAAACACTTTACCTTCATCAAGGTCAAACAACATGAAAATTTTTCGAATCCGAAAAGGACATTTCGAGGTCATTGACACAGTGGCATCCATGCACCAGACATAAAGTTGAAGGTCACTGATGATGATGACGTCAAAGTGAATTTGTCTTGAATGTTTTTTTATGTACTGTTTCAATAGTTTGTTGAGAGTATACACATAAAGTTCATACAAAAAAAAGTATTCGAGCTTGAAGAACAAGTGAAGGTAACACATGTTGATTATTATTCTTCAGTAGACACATACCCCCCACCCACCAGCAACGCCAGAAGAGCGATCCTAAGCCAGAGGCAAATGAGAGCTTATCCTATTCGTCAATGGATTTCTGTGGTGTACAGACGTGTGTTGTCTCTACAAATCTTGTATCGAGTTGTTTGTAATGAGTAGGTACACATGAATGCTACACTAGTCTTCAATGAATGTTGTGTGTACTTTTTACAAACTTGATTGTAGGGATGAGTATACGTGAAAGTCATACGACAAACACTGGAAAAAACAGTACCCAACCAAAAGATCTTCACTACCTTGTGAGCATTATTAATGTCATCTCAAGGTCAAAAACGTACCCTGAGTTCAAACACAACGTCATACGACAAGAAAAATTTCAAAGTCCGCCAAGGACATCTGGAAGTTTCCTACCAAGAGTCCACCAAGGACATCTGGAGGTTCCCTACCAAGATCTTCATTACCGTGTATGAAATCTCTCCCAACTATTACCAAAATTTCATCTCAAGGTCGAACACCTACGTCACTAAGCCCCCACCATGCGCAAGTTCGCACCAACACCGCATCGATACAGTGAGGGCTGAGACTGAACAGATCAGAGTTCATATATCTGACTGGAGCTCCGTGGTATACGGACGTGTGCAGTCTCGGACTCGCTACTTCAGATTTTTATGTGTACTTGTATGTACACATGAAGGTCATACACAGTAGCAAGTCTGGAGTACATATGGTCGTACACAGTTGCAAGACATGAAGGTAATAAGTACTCAAGTACTCGATCACAATTACAGTACACAGGTCATACGCAGTAGCAACACTTGGAAGTACTTGAAATATGCGTCGTCATCATTACCGTGTATGAACAAAATCCCAATGTCACGCCAAGGTCAAACTCAAACCCTGAACACTACAAAAAATCTACATCAAGGTCAAACAACTACCAAATTATAAAGTAATTTCAATGACATCTCGAGGTCATTGCCACACAGTAGCGCCCATCTCCACCGCTACTGGAAACGTTAAAAGAGTGGTAAAATAAAAGCCTACATGTGTTGATAATCAATCTTCAATAGTTTCAAAAGTAAGGAAAACTTTGATCAGTATACCCAGTAGACACCCTCACACCACCCACCCACATGGTCAAAAGATGGATCTCAAGCCAGACAGAAATAAGAGTTTAAATTCGTCGGTCGCTGGTTTTCTGCGGTGTACAGACGTGAATTATCTCTGCAAATATCTGTAAAAGACACATGATTGTCCCATGTACTCTTACAAACTAGACAGTTTATAGTGACTACACACGGAAGTCACACATGAAGATGAAGTATAGGCACGGATTAACTTATCTTGCTGACTGCTCGACTGCTAGGTATACAACTTCTGATTTCATATCACCATATCCACTTCTTTTATAATAGATAGTGAACCACCCCCACCACAGTCTTATGCACTGCGTGTGCGATGCAAAGCACCCACCATGCGTGAGTTTGCATTGCATCGATAGATGACGGAGAGTAAATAGTAGTCGCTACATAGCCGCAACGTATGGGTGTGTGACGTCAGCAGACCCACTCCATCGTGTCGAGAGCGAGAACCTGACACACATCAGTAAATCGTCGTGCGCATAGCGCTGACGTAACGCGACCTCTCCCCCCACCACCATCGCAAGGTATACATCACGGGAGAGGAATCAGAGCTAACATATCTGGCTGGACCTCCGTGGTGTGCAGACGTGTACCTTCTCCATACTTTGGTATAGATTTTCATGTGTACTCCACAAATGAGAATCATACACAGTAGCTGTAGTAGGTATACATGCAGGTCATGCAAGACATGGATGTAAAAAAAAATATGTGTACTTACAAAAAGTACTTGTCCGTGTATGAAAAAAATTCCAAGTCATCACAATGTCGTCTCAAGGTTAAACACAAACCCTGAACACCTCTCCCAACAATATAAATCAAGGTCAAACACAAAATTTCAAAGGCATCTCTAGGGCATGCCAAGGTCATAGACCTACACAAAGGTACCTATGCACCAAGGTCATCCCTGAAGGTCACCACAAGGTCAACGATGACGTCATAGTGGTGGGGGGAGGCCCAGAACCGGCTCAAATCTCCTACTAATATCCTCCACTTTGATAGTGGGCCACAATAATCAAATATAATATATAATTAAATATTTCTCAAGTAAACCATTTAACTCAAATGAATAAATCTGCACACTGATGGTGTGCCACAAATAGCAATCAAAACCAATGATAATCAAATTATAAACAATAGTGAAATATTTATAGTGAAATTTTTCCCTGAATAACACTATTAAAAACAAACACAATGAAACCCTTGTCATTGATAATAACACTTATAATAGGGTAAATACCTTCATGAAGTACCCTCGTAAAACAATGAATGATAATATGCAATAAGAAATGTGGATTAATAATAAAATCAAATAAGAATTAATAATGAATGAATTTAGGCCAAGAAAGGTTATGTAAATTTGGAAAATAATATAAAAATGTGCTCTATCCGTGTGCTTCCCCACTGCTGTCCAAACCCAATACAATAAAATGAGTGTGAATAAATTTTGATGTAGAAAATAATTTATGCCAAGAGAGGTTCCGTAAATTTTGAATAATATATGTTAAAAAGATGAACTGGAAGATGGTTATAGTTACACCAATCTGTACTCCTTCGGCGAAGTGGCTCAGGGTTCCTGTGGACTTGGTACAACTGGAAAGTCCAACACTTTCGCCCTCTCAGCAGCTACTAACAACGTACTGATCCCTTCGTCCTCTTGTCAACAACCTAGGGGATGGGTAACTCGAAGACTCCAGTCTTTCGGTTCGTTCACCACTGTAGACTACTTGTGAACGGTCCCTCCTGTCCCTCCAAGACTTTCAGTGTCCTGAGGTGGATGAAAAAGAATGCTTGACAAGTATAGATGGCAGAATACAGGTAGCTTGGTTCAACTTGAAAATCCAACACCCTCGTCTGCTCAGACTACTGATGGATGGTCCCTCTTGTCCCTCCAAGACTCCCAATGTCCTGAGGTGGATGGAACTGGTTGTTATACCCGTACAGAGGTAAAAATACCAGAAGCTTGGTTCAACTGGAAGGTCCACCAACTTCACCTGCTCAGACTACCGATAGATGGTTCCTCTTGTCCCTCCAAGACTCCCAATGTCCTGAGGTGGATGGAATAGACTGTTAGATCGATAATACAGGGCCAGCCAAGAGCTTAGTACAACTTGAAGATCCAACACTTTCGTCTTCGTGGGTGGATTCTAACTAATCGTGGTATTACGGTTTACCAGGTGGAATGAAAGTATCACTCCAGAGATAACAATTAAAGGCAGCAACAAGATTCTAATAACTTGGACTCGTGGCTTCCAAAATGGCGGTGTGTGACATTAACGATAAATCCCCATTACAGGTTCTCTCGGTGATATATCAAATACCAAATCGACTATACAAGTCCACAAATATCACAGGAGATTATTAGACATGTAAAATCAATAAAATCCACGATAACGTGATAAAATACTCAAAATTGATTACATGTGTCTGGTCACACAACTGCTTCAACAACGTAGCACACGGAAGTTCGATCCCAAGATTCTCTCCAAGAAGCCAAAGACGACGCTATTTTCCAAACAAACTATTTCCTTTTCCAGATAGTCAAAAGTCAATACATGAAAAGTATGTTCGTCTGTCTTAAATTCACTGAGACTGTCAAATGTGATCTGTTCGTGCAGAACTGATTTTAAACTAATATTGTTGGTAACGAATATTTAACAACATAGTAATGTAATGGTTAGTAAAAGTCAAAAGATATAGAAGGATCAAAATCGAATCAACTATAAGACTCTCCGTGCGAATAATGTTTTGCAACCAACAAACCAATGAATGACGTCACTAAAGCGCAAGAGAAATCAACTCAACTAAACGCCTACTTCACGAACAAAATCTTAAGTATTGAACTGAACTACTGACAGAAACAACTAGCTGAAATGTTCAATCAAACTACTGTCAGAAAATGATAACCTCACAAATCTCGTAGCAAATAATTACATTTTGAACGTTATTTCAAGATGAAAACATTATAAAGTGACGAAAAGATTTCAATTAAACAATAATAAGATGGAAACCAATATGATGAAATGATTAAAATGGAAAATGCCCGGAACACATACACAATCGAAGGTACCAATAACAATAAACAGAAAGAGATTCAGTGGTCAAATTTATACCATACTATAGGCGAATGTTCATCAAAATAAAATGTAGAATCGATAGCAAGGTATCAGGATCTTACACAACATAGGGTAAGAGAATAGTCTCATCTGCAAACCGATTATAAAATTTGATTTTGAACCGTAACAAAACATGCCAGAACAATTGATAATCTGCTTTTGCCAAAAATGGACTTTGATGAGGACACACTATACCAGAGGTACAAATATCTTGACGAATCTATCTTGAAAGGTATAGAACACTGTCGCCCCACTGTTTTAATAGGCCAAGATAATGTTTTCTTGATATCATCTCAGCAAATTATCCAGCCAACCTTTGATTCACCTGCAATGAGTGAAACGAAGCTGGGATAGGTGATTCATGGTCCTTGCTCAAAACCAGGTAACGAATTATACCTGAAGGTATCCGTTTGTGACTATGATGACATGCACCTACAAAGAATCGTCGAAGACAACTTCAAACTAGAAGATTCAGGTGTCTTCTCATGCTACATATTCAATAGATGATAGAGAAGCTTTGAAGGTGTTAGAAAGTCCCACCAGAAGAATTGGCGATAGATTCGAAATTGGGTTACCGTGGAAACATGAACATTTGATTTTTCCAGAATCTAAATCATTAGCAATCAAGAGATTGCAATTCATGGAAAAAAAGATGGATGAAGATCCCAAATACTGCAATACTGCAATAAAATTGAGGAATATCTTGCTGAAGGTTATGCAGAGAAGGTACCTGAGGAAGAAGCGGGAAAAGGCAGATGGTATCTCCCACATTTTGCTGTGAAAAATATCAATAAGCCAGGCAAAATCAGATTCGTTTTCGATGCGGCAGCAAAGAATTCTTTTGTGTGTCTGAACGATTTCTTGTTGAAAGGTCCCGATCTATACCCCCTACTAGTAGCACTTGTATGGAGATTTCGAGAGAGAAAGATTGCGTTCGCAGGTGATATCAGAGATATGTTTCACCAGGTCATCATCTGAGAACAGGATAGATCATTCCAGAGGTTTTTGTTCCGAGGTCTAGAGAGAGATAGAGCCCCATATATCTACCAAATGCGAGTCGTGATTTTCGGTGCTGTCTGTTCTGAAGATGAGTTTTCAGGAATTTTGAAAAATGGCACATCAACATTATGTCGACGATTTTCTGGACTTAACAGACACTGTAGAAGAAGCCGTAAAAACAATCAATAAAATCATTGAAGTCCATCGTCGTGGAGGATTCCAGATGGTGAACTGGTTCAGCAACTCTCCAAAGATCTTGGGAGCTCTTCCTCAGAATTACCTAGCTAAAAGTATGACTAAACTTAGGTTCATGGAATGTTGAAAGACTACATGGCCTACGATGGAACACCACTGAAGACACTTTGATTTTCACCATACGATTCAATAACATTCCAGAGGAGTTATCCAGAGGTAACAAAATCCCTACGAAGAGGAAAGTTCTTAAAATTCTAATGTCCATTTTTGACCCTATAGGATTCCTTGCTCCACTTATTCTCCAATGCAAACTCATTATGCAAGAGTGTAGGAGTAAGAAAGTGGATTGGGATATGATGATTTCTGATAACATAGCAGAAAAATGGAAATTATGGTTTTCATCGTTGAAAAAGATTGAAGATTTCAAAATTAGTAGATGTTACTTTTCATCATCACCTGGTGAAGTGGAGTTGCACGTCTTTTCTGATGCCAGTGGCCGTGGCTTATTATCGGCTTATTATCGGTCGTCAAGAAACGGTTATGTGGAAACATCCATTATGGCATCCAAATGCAAACTTGGTCCACTCAACAAAGTCACTTCTATACCTAGAATGGAACTCAAAGGAGCCGTTGTAGCTGCTTGGCTTGGTAACAGAATCAAGAAGGAGTCAACTTTCCATATTCAGCAAGTGTTTTGGTGGACTGACTCTGAAATAGTTCTGAATTGGCTGAGAAATTACTCAAGACGTTTAACGTCTTACGAATCGTACAGAGTCCAGGAAATTGAAGAGCTTTCAGAAATTTCAAAATGGAAATGGGTTTCATCTGCTTTGAATCCAGCAGATTTGGCTACAAAATTTTAGAAAGATGAAGATTTCATGAATTCATTGTGGCTTCATGGCCCATCCTTCTTTAAGAAGCCAGGAGATCAATAGCCCACAGAACAGAAGAACCGATTGCAAGAAGACGTTGCTATTGATATCATTGCAGTGCTAAAAGAAACCTCATTTGCATTGCCTGAAGCCAGCAGATTCTCTAAATGGTTGAAATTTATCCGTACAATAGCATGGACTTGAGATTTTGCAATAATCAGAAATCGTCAGAACTAGCCAGTAAGAAAAAGAGATAAGCAATATATCATAATATGAAGAGAAGAAATGCAAGAATAAAAATTAACGTAGTTTTGAAGTTTTGTGAGCTGCAACCCGAAGAATTGCAGAATGAAGAAATTTTGTGGCTGAAAAATATTCAAGCAAAACATTTTGCAGAAGAAATAACTTTCTTACGTAGAAATGATTATCCCAGTAAATCTTCAAAACTGTTTGAATTGTCTCCATTTTTGGACGAATTTGGAATTCTGAGGATGAATAGCCGAATTAAGTACGCAGGTATTGCTTATGATTTGAAATATGCTATCATTTTTCCAACAGCAAAACAAGATATTTCCGTCCAATTGCTCATTCAACATCTCCATGAAGAATTGAAACAAACAGGACTCGAGACATTGATAAATAATCTGAAGCAAAGATTTTGGATCATTAGAACTCGACAATCAGTGAAGATGATGGTGAATAAAAAATCTAAGGCAGTTCAACCTGAGATGGCCCCATTACCAGTTACACATCTCAAGCCATATACGAGACCATTCAGTTTTTGTCCGGTGTTGTCCGTTGTTGGTTAAAGTGAAAAGGAGTGTGGAAAAAAGGTATGGAGTCATCTTTACATGCTTCAACACACGAGCAATCCATTTAGAATTGGCTAGTTCCCTGACTACGGATTCAGCCTTCATTCATAGGTTCATGTCTAGACGAGGACATCCTTTGGAGATTTGTTCCGATAATGGAACAAATTTCGTAGGAGCAGAGAATGAAATGAAAAGATATTTGGAGGAGATGGATTGTGCAAAAATTACCCAAGATTTGTCCAAGTATATGATAAAATGGAAATTCAATACTCAGCAGCACCATTTCAAGGAGACGTATGGGAAAGAACGATCCAATGTGTCAAGAAAGTTTTGTATGTCATTCTTAAGGAACAACATCCGTCAGAATAGCTATTATCCACAGTTTTGGCTGAAACTGAGAGCATTGTCAATTCTACACCTATAAGCTTTGTTTCGAGTGAATGTGGTGAACTAGAAGCTCTTACTCCAATGCATTTTCTAATTGGTTCAGCTAATACATCCAATTTTCCTGGAGTCTTTGGACCTAGTGATATTTATGGGCGGAAGCAGTGGAAGATTGCCCAGTTAATGTCAGAGAGGTATTGGAAAAGGTGGTGTAAAGAGGACATGATAGTCAAATCCGATCTGTGAAAATTAAAACTCAGGAGGGGACTTTAGTTAGACCAGTCAAAAGTATTCTCAAGCTGGAGGTTGGATAATGTTAAATATATTTTTAATCTACGTTCCTGTACATACAGGGTGTTCCATAATAAAGGCGCAGGACTTCAGGACGTGATAGCTCGTCCAAAAATATGGAAAAAAAAATTCAATTAACTTACCCTCTAAAATGCACCATTTTCGAGATACAGGGTGTTGAAATTTGAAAAAAAAAATCGTTTTTTGCGAATATCTCTGGAACCGTTTACCGCACAGAAAAAATATTTTGTAGGTATTTTCTATTCATAATAAGCTATGTTTTGTGTGAACTTTTATTTTTTCAAATTCATAATTGGTGAAAATTTTGAAGGGGTAGTGGGTGTTTTTTTCTCCAACTTCTACGCCACTGAAAAAAGTATAAAAGTATAGTTTTGAGCCTCCTGTATGAACCGCCAGTGTTTTCTACATAAAAAAGGTATTCTTGGTCATAATCTCTAAAGTTGACCGTTTTCAAGAAAAATCAATTTTCATGTTGTTTAAATGTTTTTTCCTCAAAAACTTGCTGCGTGCATTGAAGATAACGGCGGACATTTCCAACAATTCAACTGAGTATGATTGTTATTGTTTTTTTTTAAATTTGGAATTAAGAAGTCAAAGTTTGGTTTTGTTACTTGTTCTAACGTTTAATTAAATTTTGTATAATTGGGAAAAAAATTATTTAAAAAAATTTACCATGTTTTTCAACATGAAAGTTGGTTTTTCTTGAAAACGGTCAACTTTAGTGCTTATGACCAAAAGTACCTTTTTTGTGCAGAAAACATTGGCGGTTCAAGTAGGCGGCTCAAAACTATACTTTTTCCAGTGGCGTAGAAGTTGGAGAAAAAAAACACCCACTACCCCTTCAAAATCTTCACCAAATATGAATTTTAAAAAATAAAAAATCTACACAAAACATAGCTTATTATGAGTAGAAAATTCATTCAAAATCTATTCTTTGTGCGATGAACGGTTCCAGAGATATTCGGTAAAAACTATAACTTTTTTTAAATTTCAACACCCTGTATCTCGAAAATGTTGAATTTAAGAGGGTAAGTTATTAGAAACTTTTTTCATATTTTTGAACGGGCTATCACATCCGGAAGTCCTGCGCATTTATTATGAAACACCCTGTATATTGGAATACGACAGTTGTAAAAAGTCATACAAAAATTTTGAGTTGTTATTGTCGGATTTTCCTGTCAGGGTGATCTGAATAAAATTTGTAGATCGTTTATCGATTCATTATTTGTTACAATCTTCCGAGTCACTAATATTGTGGATTGTCAGAATGACGTCCTGCTGATGGCGTCCTATGGCTGTGACATTTTGACGTCTTCTCAGAGTCTCTGAGACGTCAGTTTCTGACATCAGTTGGTCAATTATTTGACCATTTAGGACGTCATTTTGACGTCACCGTGCTACCTAGGAGGGCATTTGCGCCGTTTGTAGTTATGTAGACATTTAATTGTTTTTTTTTATTTATGAGTACGTATTGTAGTTGTTATTTTACACCAATCAATAGATTATAAAATGAGTGATTTTGGACAAAAATACTAGTAGGAAACCGACTATGCACTGAGCCAAAAAGGTACGCAAAATATAGTGTAATAGTTTGTGTAAATGGCAAAAAAATACTTTAAATTTGGTCCCACGTAGATAGTTGTTATTATAACGAAAGTGTGTTCGTCGAATAACGAAATACTTGTTAATCAACGATCGTTTCGTTGTAACAAGGTATTTCGTTTATTGATCAACGAATCTTGTTCTCATTGATATTATTAAACTGCGTTTGTTAGTTGATCTTGTTGTTTGATTTTGTAAACGGTACTGTGGCAAACCTTTGAGTCTTAGTAACGTTTCCATATTTACTATAGGTGAATGTTTCAGTCATTTTCATTTGAAATAATAAATACTTCCATCTTTTAACCAATAGTCAACGAAAGAAGACGTTGCATTTGGTGTCTATAACTTTATTATGATTTTCCAGGGAACAAGTTCTAGAACCTGAGAGCACGATCAAAATCCCGACTTCAATTTCGGGATCCTGAGATTGAAGGTGGGATCCCGAGATTCAAGTCGAGATCGCGAGATTAAAGTCAAGATCCCGAAATTGAAGTCGGTATCCCGAGATTGAAGTCGGGATCCCGAAATTGAAGTCGGGATCCCAAGATTAAAATCAGGATCCTGAAATTAAAGTCGGGATTAAAGTAGGGATCCCGAGATTAAAGTAGGGATCCCGAGATTGAAGTCAGGATTATAAAAAAGAAAAACTTTGGCCTTTCAGCACCTTTGTATATCTCAATGAGTTTTGTGACTACGCATTAGGAATAAAGTTTCATTTTTACAATGCAATTTTTGTCCCAACACCCTCCCAAATGCTATTTTAGAGTAATTATGTAGTGTGTTTGTTTTTGTGGCGACAATTCATTATTTCATAACGGGTCTGCCAATTTTCATTGTTTATTTTTTCAGAAATGTAGTACTTCCAGACCTCTATAATGCTGGTAAAAATTGTGTTGAGATGTCACTATTCTACAGCCTACTACGATAACAAATAATACTCCAAAAATTACGAAAGCTATTAGATATTTTTTTACAAATTGAGTACAAGAAATGAAAAAATCTTTCTGCGATTGCGATTATATCAAAATATTGGATTTTATTGTAGGTAACCACAGTGCTAATCGAGCAAAGAGTAATTAATGAACGATATTTTCCAGGTGGACGAGATTTGACACCTGTCACATCCGATTTTCGTTATTGCAGTAGATTGAACATTGGAAAATTATGAAGTACAATCTCATTGAAGAGCTTATTGTAATATAACTGAAAACCAGATAGAGTACATTCTATACATACTACACATCTATACAGCTTGAAATCATTTGATATTCATACACCGCCGTCCTATTCTGGTTAAACTGTAACTAAGTTTTTGTGATGACAATACGAGAGATACTTGAATACACCTTCACAAAAATCAAATGTTTAAAAAAAAATAAAAAATTGTAAACATTTCCACTATTTCTTGTTTAAAAAAATCCACAAAGCGATTTTATGAAAAGTATTATAAGCCGTTTGCGCCTTTTAAGGCAGATTTATGCACACTGCCTTTTCATTAATCAGTAAAAGGCGGATTTATGCACACCGCTTTTTGTTTAATTTGTATCTTCACTTTCATTGAGCCCTTTCACTAAGATGTTGAAACTATGTATTTTCATGGAACCATTTAGGTATCCAAATTAACTTTTATCTTTCTTTACCTATTATTCAAGACAACCAACTTTTATCCCATAACCCTGCGTTACCCGCACGGTGAGCGCGGCGCTCACTTTTTTTTTTAAATGTGCGATAACTTACAAAATTTTCTGATAATGTACATATCCATCTAGGTAATCTTAAAAACATATTTTCCAAGTCATTCAGTCTTGCTTATGCCGTAATAAATGTATGTAGTGTCATTCGATATTTGTTTGAAGTAATAAAAGTGAGCGATTCGCTCACTTGCGGGTAACAGTGGCAGTATATTTTTGGTAATTTTTATAAAAAAATGGAGTTTAATGAGGAAATATAATTGTTATAATAATTTCATAGGGAGATTTGAGTATTATTATAATGGATTCAAAAAAGGAGACCAGACACAAAAGTGTACAAAGTGTAATTTTTATCTGAATACCTTCTGTTAATATTTTCACCATTTAACGTTGTTTTAGAATAACATAATGAAATGATATTTGTTTGTTTTCTAGATTATAAATTATTTTATTTTACCTAAATGACGTAGTAAGTTTTTCCATATTTGCTTCATTTTATGCAATAATGTAAGATTAAAGGTGAACATGAGCGCAGCGCTCACCCGCGGGCAATTGTGTCATTATTTGTTGTGCGGGTAATGCAGGGTTAAGGAAAAAGAAAATACAAGTATAACCATTGTTTATATAGAAGATAGTTAGTCAACCTTATTGGATTATAATTGGATCAAAATGGATGCGACATGTAGATGGCGATAGTGAGCTCGCATCCAAGTCATGTCGTAACTTCAGTGATCTGGCCTCCAAGTCATGTCGTAACTTGATGGAAACAATGGGACAGCATTAAAATCAGGGTTTTTTTGAAGGAACCTGCATTAAAATGACGTCAAAAATTCATGTTTGTAACTAATCACGCTAGATGACACTCGCGTTTGCGACCAACACCAATTACACAGGCATTGACTAACTAATCTTACTTCTATATAAACAATGATATAACTCAGGACAAAAGTGATATAACGTTAGCACCTGTCAAAAGTAAATAAAAAGCGCAAAGTACTTATTGTTAAGTATATATGTATGTATAAATAATTTCATTGAGACCTTTAAAACTATAAACGTGTACGACGACGGCATGCTAATTGATTTTAAAAAAAAATCCCAGATTAGGGTCTCAAAAACGTGTCAACAAAAAGAAGGAGATATTTTGTGCGATTTTTCGCTGAGAAAATCGAGTTTGAAAATGGTCGATTTTCAAGATTCAGAAGGTCATAACTGAAAAAATATAAGAGACCCCCACAACATTCTTTCGGATTTGTGTTCGGGAGATAAAACTACGAGAGTAATACTACTTTTCTTTTTGTTTCGAGAAGAGGCCAGATAAATTGAATAAAGCGAGTGCATGAAGGAATCAATATTCCTAAAGTGAATTTAAGTTTAATGACAGTTGATGAAATTTATTTTGTGTGAAAAGAGCCGTTCATTATTATCATATAGCTTCAACGACCTTCAATATAACTGCAGACTCGGAAAGCGAAAACAAGGAAAAGTGGATTTTGAGTTTCATAAAATAGCTGAAATTCATTTGACATCTTGTTCATGGCTGATCATACATAATAAATACACATGATTCAACTCCTTATAGACTACAAGCCCATTTAACAATTTGGGGGGGCCATTTGAACCAGCATGAAACATCCTCATAACGATGCTGCTATATGAAAAAATAACTTTAGTCACTATGCCGTCAATTCTTCGTGGTGCAAATGACTGTAATAACAATAATAATAATTTTTTATATAAAGATAAGCTTTTCCGACAAAATAATCATGTACGGCGTTCCTCACGTTGGTAGATTATGGAATAATAATCTCCTATAACCTACTACCGTACAAAAATAATGGGACTGGAAGCAACGAATAGTTTTCAAGTTCCGAAAATTAAAAAAAAGTCCCATTATTTTTGTACGGCAGTAGGTTCTAGGAGATTATTATTTCATAATCTACCAACGTGAGGAATGCCGTACAGGAATATTTTGTAGGAAAAGCACATCTTCAGATGAAAAATTAGTATTATTATTATAATTACAGTCATTTGCACCACCAAGAATTGATGGCATAGTGACTAAAGTTATTTTTTCATATAGCAGCATTGTTCTGAATATGTTTCATGCGGGGTCAAATGATCCCCTAAAATTGTTATATGGGCTTGTAGTTTATTATGTCAATGAATTTATCACTTATAATATCCCGGACCTACAGCTGACATAAAAGTGGCTTGCGAACCACTTCAGCTCTGTGATAGGCGGTGGGATTGAACTGGACTGCCTTGGTAGAAGACAAACGCTCTAGCACCACGACCTGAGTACTAGATTAAATAATTCCTTATGCCATTCTATCAGGCGAAAGATTTGATAATAGTGAATAACAAAATGGCTTTTGCACACGTTGACTTTGCTAAAGTGAGTTTGATTTTTTTAGGTTATCATAATATATTAAAAAGTGAAAAATGGAAATTCCAGACAAATCGAGTGTGAAGGGGTTTCCGAGGTTATTCGGGGTTGCCAAGCCCTGGGATGATCGGAGGGGAATCTACGTGGATGTGCGATAGTGAATTTCACCGAAAATCGATAAACCCAGAAACTGGAGTTTGAAGGGCTTCAGTACTTCTATTTTGTTGTAACAAAATTGACCTTTTCACGACATAAAAAATCACTACTATTTTTCTGTTCTGTAAGCTGCCAGACATTTCAGGTGACTCATCGATCAAGGCTCTCAGCTGTGGGTCATTTTTCAATTTTGGAAAGAAATTCATTATTGAGTATTTTCTCTTCGTCAAACGTCAAAGAATTGTAATTTTGGGGTTCTGAATTAAAGCAATTAGTGCAGCTTTTTTTGATATTATGTTACCCAATGAGCTTCTTGTTTTCGGTCAGGTGATATCAGATTCAAAATTATCACACTTGTGATCTGAATCGATTATTTCAAGAAATACTGGTACTTCAATATCCTTTGTCTCACGACGTCGTCTGAAACGAGCAATTGCCAAATTATTTAGGTTTAGGGTCACCGTGTATACTTGTGCAGTTACATATATTTTGTGATGGTTGAACCAATGCAAAATTATATCAATCATCTATATTTAATTAAAAAACGTTGTGGGATATTGAAGTACTTGTAGTTCTTGAACTAATCGTTTCAGTTTGTTGGATTTGTTTTATCGGGAGCATAATAAAAATGCCAAAATATACAGGTTGTGAAAACAAAGGGATCATTGGGTAACATAATATCAAAAAAAGCTACACCAATTGCTTTAACACCTTGAGTGCCATAGCGGTCATTATGACCGCTACAATACTTTCCTGTGGTGCCATAGCAGTCATAATGACCGCCGATTTTGCACCTCTACTACGGCTGCTTCATACACTTTTTCTACAAAGGGATCGTGGTAATCTACATGAAAACATTTAATCTCAAATTGGTATTTCTTAGAACTCTGTCATTGTACTGGGTGATACAGAATATAGGTCATATTGGACTTTTTTTTGTAATTTTTTTGTACGTGATGAATGAACACATGAATCGTTTGTGAATATGGTTGGAAAGAGAACGGTTTTGATCTTTTATACGCTCCGAATGGAATATTATCGACTTAGAAAGCTTAAATTGGAAGTTGGTTACGTTGCAGGCAAATTTGTCCACTTTTAAAATTCCAAGTTATTGTGAAAATCCATTCCCATTTCAACTCCATTTGATTCAATTCTCTATCTTTCTGGTTTAAATATTACAAAAGGGGGAGGGTTCTGTCGAACACTGTATAAATGATTGTGAACTTCACGACACAATTAATAGTAGAGATGGAGAGGTAATGGTATTGATTCACCTCAAAACATGTAAGAATATTTCACCACACCGAAAGTAGACTAGAACAAGACTACAGTCTATTATTATGGATAATGTTCAAAATAAAATGAATTTTTCAGAAAAATATGTAAGTCATTTTATTTCTGAAAAATTAGGTCATAATGGTTTTTGACTCTCACGGCGTTTCGTTCTGTTAGAGCAGACGATGGACTTTATTCAAAGATCTTTTATAGCTGATTAAGGTGTACCTTGTTCTTGGGTTACACTTAGGAGTTGTAACTTTTTGATATAGACTCTTTTATTTTAGGATAAATTTATTGTGGTGAACTAGCGTTATATCGAAAATGAGTAGTACTATTGCTATATTTTTTTACAAATTCATTGAATTTCTGAGTAGCTAATTATAGCCAGATACATCAGAAACATCTACAGAAGCTTTTCTTTTATTATGCTGTATAATATTGCTCCTAGTTCATCAATCGCACATCTTAATTTTTAATTTATTTATCTATTTGATTTTCATACCACTTTCATCAAGTTGGGAATTTCTGACTCATTGATACCGTGTTTGACGGTGTTTGGTATTGAGACCGAATATATCCTATTTAACCTTCCACTAAATGACACAAATTACGAGATCATTCTGTATTAAACAAATGTCATATTTTCGCAGTTATAAGTACTCTTTCTAAGTTTGGTATCCAGCGATATACTTATATGGGTCTTCTTCTGGAATATGAAAGTTCATCAGACAAAAACAACACAAAGTTTGTTGCGACTGATGTATCAGAAACACGTTCTCTCACAGATTGTATTTTCAATTTTCATGTAGGTAGATATGTTAATTTCCACAGCACAGTTTGAATAGTTTTATTCCATACCTGATAGGCTTTTCTGGGATATATTGCTTCATAATCAACCGTCCACTGAATGGAACTGGCGATGTTTTCATATCTACGTAATAACATAATGTTTCTCCAGTTATAAATCTCATTTTATGGAAAAAGCCAGTAAAATGGAAAATTACACACTCTCAAGAAGAATTGAAATCCTTTGTTTGTCATGATTTGTGGAGCGAACAGGTTTCGAAAGGACATATCGGTTGGCCAATAATTGACAACATGTAGCTTATGATCTTAACCCTTCATATACCGTGTGAGCCTGATAAATCCCAGGATTTCATTTCTAACGTTGAGGTCCATTCATAAAAAGCCTTGACTGAGTAGAAGTACCATTGGTATTCAACCAAATTTAATTGATTTAGACATAAAATCATAAGGGTGTTTCTTTACAGTAACCAAACAGAATTCAGCTATTCAGATTTTCCGTTTTTAAACCGCAAAATTTCATTATTTCCATTATCGGCAGTGGCTTCAGATTCGCCCGTTATTTCATTTTAAAAATTTAACATATCTTCTTAATTTTCTGGTTGATCATTTATCATCATTTTGTGTCTCTTTTGGATTATTCAGATGTCGAACCCCACGAATTTTTTCAGATTTTTTTAACCTTTATTGAATTTTTTTAGATATTCATTGGGCAAACCAGAACGTCTTCCTTTCAGTTGATAAATGAACTTAGTCTCCCCAGAAATATTCAGATAATGTAAAATCACTATTTCTTCGTAATATGAATGACACTTACATGTTTTAACAACATTATGAATGAGCTGCAAATCAGTGAATTCACTTTCTGGAATAATAACAACATTCTACTAAAAATCAATTATAACCGCTGACTTGATCACTACCGACACTGTGAAAAGCTAATTTGGATATTATATTTCATAAACTCTCAGTTTGTAAAGTTTCTGATCAATATGTTGAAGGTGTTCATGTGGCTTGGTCTATTCGTACATAAAATTCACCAGAATTCATAATTTATGATTAGAAGTCAGTTCTGAATTACTTATTGGTTAATATAATTTATTTACTTTTCGAATTTTATTCTTTTTGTGAATTATTTATTCTTTTTATTTGGCAGTAAATACGTATTATTTTGTAATTATTATTATTATTATTTTGAACTAAAAAGACAGGAATATGTGTATGAATCCATCCCTACACCCTACCCACTACATTCGAATTGTTCGATTCGAATGTTAAACTTTTTCGATTTCAGCTCCATCTAGTGGACGAATATCAACAAACCATGCATTTTTGTGATGAGTATTCTGAGAAAATTGTTAAGCTGATGAAAATGGACAATGTGCAATTTTCTATAAAAAAGTTGTCAGCACTTCTGACTCGCCCTGTAGGATTATGTCAGAAACGTTCTAATGAAATTTCGTATATTTCAATCCTATACCTCTACTTCAAATCTGAAATCTTTATGTGAAGCGATAACTGAATGGTAGGCTTATCTCATATATCATTGTTTCACAGTAACCGTTCTCTGTGGCACCATGGGAAAGTCAGTATGGATTTCTCGGCAGTCAAGGTGTTAATTTACCACCCAAAAATTACAATTCTCCACTACTCTCGAGTTCCGAGATATTCCCTGTACTAATCTTCGTGGGACATCCTGTATATCACCTTTTACTCGTTCAGTCCCATTATCATGGATGATTATCTGTTGCACTTCTTCATTTCCATCGTACCAACGGAAATTATATCTTCCATTTTCTGAATCCCTTTAGACTAGTGCTGGGGCATTTTTGAAAAAAAAAAAATTATTAACAGCATGAGATCTACCGGAAGAGGAACAAAATATTGTTTGAATGACGGGAAAAATAAATTGGAGTCGAAAAAATGGAGAAGGGGTTGAAAGGGTTATTTCACGGTTTTTCGAGAATTGCAAAGAAAGTTAACTTACTATCAGAAAAATAATATGACAAAGTTGTTGATAATAAAAAAATCTAGAACTTTTGTATCTAACATTTCATCACATAACCCAAAATTTCTCTGGAAAATCGGAAAAACCAATTTTTCAGTTATTAATTTTTTTCTTCACGAAATTTGGTGAAAATATAACTCATTATGATTTAGGTGAGCTGTAGTTTTTTTGTAGCGGAATACCGATTTTTCCTCTTTTTTTCGACAAATTTCGAAAAAACAATCTCATTTTCAATTGAAAGTTTCACCGATAAAGTTCGTCTTTCCAAGCTCGCCAGCCGCCAGTTTTTCCATTGAAGCGTTTACTTTCAGATTATGTTCCACAACTGTGGAATTTTTTTCCACAAAACGCGCAAAATTTAAAAAACAGATTTTCAAAAATCAATTTTTTTTAATTTTTGTTCTATACTCATACTAATTTATTAAAATTATTGAAATTAACAGTTGAAACCTTTTGAGAATATTAATTTCATGTTATCTCAATAGGTACAAAGAATAAACAATGACATAAATAAGGATTTGATTATGATAGAAGGGCAAAAGGAGGTGAAATTTTGGTGGTAAAAATGGTTTCTCACGATTTGTTGCGAAAATTAACCTCCTACAAAAAATAGTTGAGAGAAGAAGTTGTTGGCAATAAAGATCCACAACTTTTGTTCTTGGAATATCTCCACATAAGCTCAAAATTTCAAAAATCGGTTTTTCGCCATTTTGACCGTCAAATAGAGATAACGTCGAAAAGTGTTTGACGCAAAAGCTCTCGATTTTTTAATTGTCCACAACTTTTTTTGAACATTTTCCGCTAAGAAGTCACGTTTCGCCACGAATCGCAAAAAACCGTTTTCAACCCCTAAACTGCATCCCAATTTCACCATTTTGAGTGTTTTCGTATTTAAATATTTTTTTTCGTCAAACTTGGAACCTCATACAAAAAAAATTTAAATGGTTTTTCTGATTTTTCTGGAAAATTTGAGGTTATGTGGAAAAATCTTGGATGAAAAAGTTGTAGATCCTTTTATTACCTTTACTCCCGTTATTGCCTTTACTCAGTTAACCATTTTTACTCCCAAAAGTTCACCTCCTTTCGCCCTACTATCATAATCAAATCCTTATTTATGTCCTTGTTCATTTTTTTACTCATTAAGGTAACATGAAATTTTTATTCTCGAGAGGTTTCAACTATTAATTTCAATAATTTCAATAAATGAATATAAGTTTAGAACAAAAATTAAAAAAACTGAAAATCTGTTTTTACCTAATCTGAAAGTAGACGCTTCAACGAACCAACAGGCGGCTGACGAGCTTGAAAAGATGAACTTTATCGGTGAAACTTTTCAGTTGAAAATGAGGTCGTATTTTCGGAATTTGTCGAAAAAAAAAGAAAAAATTTTCATTCCGCTACAAAAAAATTACAAACATGAAATTATATTTCCACCAAATCTCGAAAAAGAAAATGATTTCTGTCCCAGAGAAAAATTTGAAACTGAAACATGGTTTTTCCGATTTTCCCGGAAAATTTGAGGTTAAGTGGAAAAATGTTTTATACAAAAGTAGTAAGTAGATCTTTTTGTTTTCAACAAGTTTCCTAATAAATTTTTTTCGATAGAACTTTCGTTGTCAATCGTGAAAAACCGTGAAGTATCGCTTTCAACCCTTAAAATTTCATCGCCTTCCACCCTTCTCCATTTTTTCAGTAGGTCTCATGCTGTTAAAAAATCATCACGCTTTTATATTTTTATCGTCTATCAGCACTGGTCTACATCCCCATTCTAGTGGCTCGAGATCATTTGGAACTTTTAGATGAGCTCTGCTTCATACCTGAGCAATTTAAATGGTTCAACTGAATTGTTGTTGCAATTCAGCTTGGCATGGTGGCAGCCGTGAAGAATCGTAGCAATATAATTCCTTTATCAATTTTCTGAGTGTTTATTGGGGTGGAAAACATCGCGGAAAATACAGTCAATCTAAGGTACATATCTATTGAATATTCCAACCCGTAAATCATACATACAAACTTCTGAAAAGTCTTTAATGTTTCTTTGTACAGCTCCTAGTTTCTGTCTAATTTTTAACTTGTCTTGAGGTTTTCGGGTATTTTTCAGAAGTTCAAAAGCTATCTTTCATCCATTTTGGAGGAGATAGGGATCAAAATCGTAGCCTGCGAAGGGAATTATTTGCTTCTTCGCACACTGTCCTGCCCAGTTTTCGAACTGTTCTAGATTGCGAACCAGAACAAACCTTTCGGGGAGCAGTTGTGCAAGTCACGGAGGAAGTTACTCGAAGTACTGAAGATATGTACGCTTCTGGGTCTTAGAAGCGTACATACCTAGTGAAATGGAGGGAATTTTAAAAATTAACCGAAAAATAATTTAAATGTTTTTGAATTAAGCCAGGAAACTTTGTTGTTTGCAGTCGGCAAAATTACAGCTGCTGAAAACTGGTTTATAGCTTTATCATTTCACTGTCAACATTTTGAGGCCCTACAGAAAGCGAGATACAAATTTTGTGATTTTTGAAGATATTCTCTCAAAAAGTCCCAAGGAAGCTATCAAAAAATGTACAGCAGCTTTGGGATTTTACCTCCTTTAAGGCACTTTTTGATAATTTTACTGGCCTATATGCAATTCCCGTAACTCGTAAATCTTATACAAATCATCATTTCATGCATATTTCGTGGTGAACTAATGTTGGCCAAAATTTGGGAGATTCGTTGATTATCTTATTGTACACAAATGTCAATGACGTCACATGACCTTCGAATACGGCTAAATTCGCCAACCCAAATTATATACAAATGTTGTAACATTGAATTATAGGTCAAAATAAAGGGTTCAACCGAAGGGCATATCTTCGTAAATAATCGGTGAGAAATATCGGTGAGGGGTAACTTCCGGTCTGTATGCTATCCTTGGGGACCAACCTAGACGTATGCAAATCGGCTAGAGCCCGGTTAATTCGGC
The DNA here is from genome assembly GCA_944452925.2 of Chrysolina oricalcia. Classification (NCBI taxonomy): domain Eukaryota; kingdom Metazoa; phylum Arthropoda; class Insecta; order Coleoptera; family Chrysomelidae; genus Chrysolina; species Chrysolina oricalcia. Next base: position 40,299,987 of record OX101819.2, read on the forward strand.
GAGATCTGACTATTCTAATACATCTTAGCTTCTTCTTTAATAAAATTTTCAAAATTGCTCTACACCGGAAGTTGATTGAACAGGGAGGGGGGCGACCAGGTACCGATCCAACAAACCACTTTTTTATCGATAATCCAACTTGATCTTCATGTCCCTTGAAGGGCACACCTCGGTAGATAATCGACACCATTAGTGTCATGGGCCAAGAGTCTACTCGTATTACCTATGATGAAGTGTGCAGATCATATACAAACGAATTATAAGCTTTAGAATCCCTAAAATCACCCCTTTGAAGAGCTACTACATAACTGACACGTCTGTACTCTAGCAACTTTTACCTGTCGGCCTGGTTTGTATGTAAGAAAATTTCAAATAATCTCCAATGGGTAGGTTACTACAACTCATAACAGCACACATCTTCATATGATCTGTCTCATTAAATCAGAATGAGAAGACTATTTAGGTGTGATATCACCATGACAACAGATTTTTAAATAGAAAAATCGACGTTTATAACACCTCTACAGGCTTATGCACAAACATCATTATACACACAATGAATTAATAATCACCACATTGCTAAAAGGTTTTTTGTTAGAAATTGTTTTTCGCAGAAAATCCACAAATAAAATACACGCACTCTTATGGAAAATAGCTTTGTTTTCCCCCTCATCGGCTGACAAGCTGACAGTGCTCTATTATATAAAACGAATCTGAATCAATACGAGAACAACCTAAGGTCAAACCTAACCTTGTCGAAGTGCATTTTGGGGCAAGCACCTAATCGTGCTCCACTCCGATTCTATAAATGCATATATGACAGCCGGGGGCTGGTATTCACCTGTGCGGGTGAGTACGAGAACAACCTAAGGAAAAACCTAACCTTGACGAAGCGCATTTCGTGCTCTCCCCCGATTCTATAAATGCGTATATGATTCAGCCGGAGCGCTGGTATTCACCTGTGCGGGTGAGTACACTGTCACCTAGCTTGAAGAAGTCACCAATACCCTCAACCAAGGGAAGCTTTCCCTCAGTATAGGACCAGCAAAGGATTTACTGAGGGTTAGCAAAGTTCTGATGTGGACAGTAGTAAGTTCATGTGAACAGTCCCTAGGAAAAACCATCGTAGCTTACGGCGATGAGGAGTCTATCGTTAAACTTAAAGCTATATGCCTCAGAGTCTTTCTGGGGCTGGAGCGAGTTAACATCAGTATCCTCTCGGAGCCAGGTCCCTCTAACCAAGAAGATGGCGACTGTGTTGCAGATCAACCTCCAACACAGTGAAGCAGCAACAGCTGCTTTAGCTCGGCGAACTACGGCCGAGCAGATCCTGGTCTTCATTCAAGAATCATGGGCTTTCAAGAGGCAGGTGAGAGGACTAGGAGGACTAGGAGGTAAGTTGATTTACGAACGCAAACCTGATAGGGTATGATCATGTATTTATGTGGGAGACAATGTCAGGTACTTACCTCTTCTTGATTTCTGTTCCAGAGGTGGCAAAGGTGAAGTCCTACTAGAGGAGGAGGTGGAAGCCATTGTTAGCTCCACCTATCTTCCCTATGAGAGCGCACCCATTCCCCCAAAAGCTGGAAGAGTTTACGGCCTACTGCAGGGAAACAAGATCCCCTTTCATAGTGGGATGTGATGCCAACGCCTACAACACAGCATGGAGCAGCAGTGACACAAACAGACGGGGTGAGTACATCTTAAAATTTTTAATGAGAGAAAACCTCGTCGTTATGAACACGGAGAATGAGGCAACTTTTGCCAACCGCGTTAGATCCGAGGTCATAGATATCACATGGGCAACCCCATGGGTAAGCCCATTCATCAAAGGCCATCAAAGCCATCTTTGTCAGATCATTGGCATATAAGCTTCCGTATCCTCGGAAGCAGTGAAGGTTTAAGTTCAGAAACCCGAGGAACACTAATTGGGAGACGTACAGAAGTTCCTTAACGGCAAACCTCGAGCGGGTGAAACTCTCCAAAGGAGAGGCTGAGGGAATTGAGGAGGCAGCAATCTTTCTCCTGGATGCTATAGTCTCCTCATTTCAAAGAAGCTACCCTCTAACTAAAAGGAGACAGAACAGCGCTGTCCAATTCTGGACCCGCTGTCCAATTCTGGACCGAAGAGCTGGAAATCCTAAGAAAAAGGACCAGATCTCTCTTTAACGAGGCCTTCAGAACAGAGCAGTGGGACGAATAAAATGAAGCCCTCTCTCCCAAAGGGAGAAAAGGAATGCGTGGAAGAATTTCTGCGAAGAAGTCGAGAGCACGGCTGAATGCTCACGACTGAATAAGATCTTGTCAAAAGATCCGGTGAATCCTGTCGGCACGCTAATACGAGCCGACGGATCGTTCACCAAATTAGGGAAAGAATCTCTAGGGATCCTTTTTGATACTCACTTTCCTGACTCTAGGGGAATGAATGACCCAGTAGCATCCCAGAGAGTACAGATTGAGGCCAGGCCCTCGAAGGAAACCTGGGACACAGCGAAAGAAGTCATCACTTACAGGAAAGAAGAATGGGCCATAGCAACCTTTAGTCCATTCAAATCAGCAGAACCAGACGAAATCCAAATTGTATTAGCACCAGACCTACTGATTCCACACCTAGTCAGATTGTTTAGGGTGAGCCTGGCCTACAGGTATGTACCCAGCACCTGGCGAAGATCCAAGGTGGTCTTTATATCTAAGCCGAGGAAACCATCATATGCCCAGGCTAAGGCATTTAGACCAATTTGTCTCTCATCGTTTGTGCTCAAAACGATGGAAAAACTAGTAGCCTATCAACGTGGGAAATCCTGCCAAACGGCGCTGCATAGCCTAGTAGGCAGGATTGAATAAAGGTTATCATCGTTTCTTGACGTAGAAGTGGAGTTTGATAACACATCATATGCTTCCATCACATCAGCCCTCAAGAAAAGAAACGTTGCTCCAGCCTTGAACCAGATATCTGCCATGTTCGAGTATACAATGGAGGTAAGGGCTACGAAAGGCTGCCCTCAGGGAAGAGTACTATCCTCTCTACTATGGAATCTCGTGTAGATCTGAATCGGAGAGGAGTATTTGCCCAGGGCTAGGCGGACGATATCGTCATAATGGTCAACGGAAAGTACATGGGGGTCTGTGTACAGACGTGGTGCATGAGGGAGAACCTCAGGGTCAACCCTCAAAAAACCACAATAGTTCCTTTCACCAGAAAATGAAACCTGGAAACCAGCAGAGCTCTTCGAATCTTTGGTGAAAGTTTACAGATGTCAGGAGAGACGAAATACTTGTGGCAAACCTGGACTCAAAGCTCACCTGGAACAAACATCTGGAAAAGAGCAAGGACATCATTAATGATTGCCAGACGCTCCTATGCACAGCAATTGTTAGGCCCTCGATATCGTACGGAGCCCTGCTGCGGTGGCCATAAGTAGAACAAGTGACAACCAAGGGGAAGCAGGCTTGTTTACAAAGACTGGCCATGCTCGGAGTCACTGGTGCCATGTCCAGCACATCAACAACTAGCTTGGAGGTAATACCTTCCTTTCCTGCATTTGCATATTGCAGCAGAGGCGAGGATAGGGGCATCCTGGCTGAAATGTCTGGGCCAATGGAGGGGCAATACCCAAGGCCACTCCAGCTTACTGGAGGTCATAAGAATCGACACGTCTGAGATGCCGTCGAACAGAATGACTCCGACATACTCCTTTGATGGAAAATTCACCACCATCATAGAAGATGGGGACACACTAATGCTGCCAAGAGGGCAAATCTGGTACACGGATGGCTCAAAGACAAGCAAATGAGTAGGGGCTGAAATATACGGAGAGAGACCGAGGCAAGGCATAACAATAAGCCTTGGTACTCAAGCCTCTATATTCCAAGCCAATGTAACGGCAATCTCCGTCAGCATGAGAGAGATTCTAAGGAGGGGTCATAGAAACCAACCCATATCAATTATATCCGATAGGTGGCGATTAAAGCCCTGCGTTTATGCAGGTTCACTTCCAAACTGGTTTGGGAGCCACACCAAAACCGACCTGGGAGCCCAGGACAGGTAGAACTTGTCTGGGTACCTGGTCCTAAGGGCATCCAGAAAAATGAGAGCGCAGATGCCCTAGCAAGAGCGGGAGCAGCAACAACTCTCATTGGACCAGAACCAGCCTGCGGAATCCTGTTTGGGGATATCAAGCAGGTCAAAAAGAAATGTGTTAAAAACCATCATCAATCTCTCTGGGAGAGTGCCTCAGGCAATACTCACGAAAAAATGATGATGATGGGGCCAACTGACCGGCTATCTAGACACCTTCTTGAACTAATCCAAGACTCTCTCAGGAATGTGGTAGGACTGATGACATCAGGCCACTGCCACATAAAAAAACACCTGCTACAGTTGGGGATTCATCAAGAGTCCACACAATGCAGATTTTGTGATGAGGAGGACGAAACAGCCTTCCACATAATGTTTGAATGCGAAGCTTTGGCTCTCATGCAGATGGATATCTTCTGACATTGCGGTGCAGAAGATATCATCCCGCAGGAAAACCTTATGAGGAATCTCCAGGAGTTCATTAAAAGATCCGGAATACTCACGAGATAGACCTGATAGCGGAGTGCAGAAAGGTTATATACAGAACTACCGGCATTTCAGCCGCTGGCTAGCCCTGCCATCTATTAATAATAATAAAATATTTCGATGTTCTCTGAACATTACAGTAGTTTCCTTTTCGTGAAAATCAAAGCAAACAGAAAACATAGGAGGATAGTACTCTTTACGAATCGAGGACGATATTGCCACGAGCGTATAGCGAGGGTTGCTAAAAATAGTTCGAGACTGGTTAAAGTATATTGTACTTCCTTCCAGTGATTTTATAACGTTTCATCTGCTTCTACAACTACTACGGTTCAAGAAATGATAATCAGATTAAACATTTTTGGTCAATATATTTTGACAGCGACACAGTAATTTTTTGACATTGATAGAGGTCATGTACGTTGTCACATTGATGATTCACAGTTGGTCATCTGATAAAGTAATGAATTAATATATCTAATATCCAGATTGAATTGTGAATTATTCATTCGACATATTAGGTTTCTCATATTTTTCTTTTAGTTGAATCATTACAATCATGTATGTTGTTACTATATTAATAATATCCAGTACTGAACCTTTACTTATAACAAAGAAGTTAGCAGCCGTGAATTGTGGACTGTAACCTTTAACAATATACGAGAGTTTGAAAAGTTCTTCTCTAGATCTCGAATCCATTTGCAAACTTTCCTGTAGTTTATAACATACTTGCTCGATACTCATTCCAGCAGATGACGCAGATGCGCAAGAGAGGATTATGAATAAAGATTGTACCTGAAAAAAAAAACATCATTAGAAAGTGATTTTCACTATATACTTTGCATGAGATGTGAAACATACCCACATTACTCAACATTTTTATGTTGAGTCTGGCATACCTGAAATTTGAAGTATGATGTTTCAAAGAAGTGGATTTGGATATTCTCTTTTTTTAGTTCTCGTAATATTTATGTTTCAAAACTGATTATATTACAAAAACATTTGTGAGAACCCATGAAAACAATAAATACTTCCTAATTTACTTCGTGACTTTATGAATTGATTTATCCAGTGAATGAGACAAAAAGATGGCAATTACCTAACAAACTGTCCGGTAGTTCTGAATTTTTGGTATGGTGCCAAATGCACAATTCTCTTCCCACCGCGATAAGAATTGGAAATTCCTTCAGAATTTACCCTTATATCCTTGTTTCGGTTCATTTAAGCCACAAAACAGTTCCATAAAATGTTGTAGAGAATTATATTTTCTATAATTTTCGTTTAAGATATAATTTTTAGAACTCATAGATATGGAGATATGCATTTTTCAAAAAAATATATAAAAAATCGCATTTTCTGGAATTTTGTCATGCTGCTAACTTTAAAACATTGTAATTCAGTTATAGCCTATTCTGGAAAAACAAGTACTGGAATGAAGTTTTCAGGGATTTTAATTTCATATAAAATGCATGTGTATTTTTTCAACCAACCCTACGAAGTGGGGGGTGAACATAAGAATTAAAACAACGGCATATCGCATTTTTCGAAATGCAAATATGCCACTACAATCGAGCTATAAAAAAAATTGTAATATTCCACAAATAGCAATTTACTCGATTTACTGCTTGAAACTCCGCATATGAGTATATAACTAAATTCTAATGAACATTTTCATATAACTTATTTCCCTACATAGCATATTTTTAACTTGACGCCATACGTGTGATCACGTTCAGGTTATCAGATATAAAGGGTTATTCATCGTTAGGTTCAGGAAAATATTTTGATATGAAACACGTAAAATTGAATGTGATAGAAAAACTTTATTATGAATTGAAAGAACAATCGATGCCATTTATTTTTTGAATATTATTTCGGTCAAATGTTGGCCGCGGCTACGCCTCAGATGGTCCATTCTGAACCTCCAATTTTCTTGTTCGAGCGTAATGACTGGAATCTCGTAAATAACTCGAGTAATTTTTGCTTCCAATGCCTCAATCGAACCTGGCTTGTTCGCATAAATTTGAGACTTCACGTAACCCCAGAGAAAATTATATACAGGGGTGATATCACAAGACCTATGGAGTATTCACATTGCAACTACGGACGATGTCAACAAAACCACGTGAACGCCAAACTAGAACAGAGGCGTATTAATGCTTTCAACACGTAGGTACGTATAGTGAATTAAAACCAACGAATGTTTTACGTCAACCGAAATCAACACGAAACTTTACACTAAACAATTATTTGCAGTAAATGATTGATAATGTAATTAAAAACACAAAAGATATCACCGCGGCAACTACAAAACGCAGCATTGATAATTGTAAGGCAACCAACCTGAATACAACTATGCAAAGTTCAAACTGTCTGGTTAAGTTGATGTTCTGACTACCAATAGCGTTGCGAGAATTGGTGATCACGAGGTCTATACGCGGAAAGCATGCATTGATCATTGTTTCCATCGTACGTATTTCAAATGTGAATACAGTATAGGCGGCCAATTCACTGGTCCAAAACGAGACATGAGCTGCTCACCGAAATGATTTCTCAATATGTCCATGCTTCCATGCGCAGTATGGGCTGGACGTGGTCTGTTCGGTCGCCGGTCAGTCAATAATAAAAATGGTGTTTGAAATTTTTGGATCGTATAGGCAATAGTGCGTTCGGTGGGTCGATTATGCGGACCGCAAGTTGCTCGAAGTGTACGAAAAACTTTCTTCGCAGACCGATGATTTTCTTAATACAGTTCCACAATTTGGAGTCGCTGTTCCGGTGTAAGTCATTCCATGATGAAATGATAAGAAGTACTCAGTCAAACTACAATGACGAACACCATTGAAATATTGAAACAAGTACCTAACGATGAATTACCCGATATAAAATCGTTCACCCAAAATCAATACACTTTTTCCACATATACTACGTGCGTTTTATAGCGGGCACTGTATTCTGAAAAATTTAATGAATCATGCTATTGTTCTCAAGAAATGAATAATTGTTCGATATACTTACGAAGCATAAAAATGCACAGCACAGAATAGAGATGATAGTTCCAAAGGAAACGTGAGGGTTTTTCATCAAATAAATCAATAAATTTGCCGATCTCAGGATTTCTATGGTTGAGTTCAAAAACGTCAGAACGATGATCCATCCAAATATATCGTTATAACATTTCACTAGTTCTGATAAATACCTGAATTTTCTTCCTACGATGATAATTCTTGTCCATAGTTCATAATCGCTGATCGATATTTTTTTGTACTTTCTGAGCAGTTTACTCAAATCCTCATATTTTTTCCTGATGACTTGTACTAAACAACTCGCAATCATTGTCGATAAAAAACAATAGTACCCCTGCAATAATTTGGAAAATGCATTCAATTTGCCGCCAGGAACATCGTAGTAGGTGTTGAGGCCGTTAGCGCAAAAAAAAACTAGATGCCCCACTATCATTTTCCAAAATAGATTCTTGTTCTGTTCATATGGCGTTGTATAGTTTATGTCCAAGTCTATTTGAGTTATCTTTCTCAGAAAATATTTCCATTTATTCCTTTTGATGAAATTAAAGGTGAAAATTACGGTCATCGCTGAGAAACTTGAATTGACTTTTCCCACTAGATGTAATATTCCCTCGAAAATATTCAAATGTAGAGTATAGTGGATATAATGCATACATATTGAACTGAAGAACATCACTCCCAAAACTATTATATATCCAAAGGCCACTATTCTATTTGTAAGTGGCTTGTGGAGTGCATCCCTCTCGGTATTGTACCACGGAATGATGCAAAATATATGCCCAATCACTAAAATTGGACTGAATTTAATGTTCCAGGATTTGTTCACCTGTTTCGAGAGCCATTCCTTCACAAAATTAGTTTGGAGAAACCACATCATGCTTCACCGAAGAAACTGTTTAATGCAACTTGATACCTTACTTCCTTCGATGATAAATTTGGTAAGTGATAGATCAAAATATTGTCACCACACCTCTGTTATCATAGAAAAAACAATCTATTAAAAGCTTCGCACTTCGAGATGATTAGATTAGTCGAGAAAGTTTTATACGATGGTATAAAAAATAATTTTAATTTCAACAACTGGCGTTGCTGAATAACTAGCATCTACACAGCCAGTGTTGTCAACCATTGAATTTTATACGTTTGTTGCTATGCAAAACTGCTGTTTTCCTAGAGTTTGTTTCAGATCAGCTTGAATTTGATGTTGATACTTCATCTGTCTGATACTTCATCTTTGTCTTTCTATACTTTATCTGTCTGAACTTTATCGAATTGGTTTTAGAGGTAAAGCAAACAGATGGCTACAGATATACCTACAAAACCGTGAACAGGTTGTTGTTTTTGGAAATGGAAAGTCGAATACAAGAAATATTATCGCCGGCGTACCACAGGGCTCAATTCTCTCCACAATTCCGTTTTTAGTTTTTATCAACGACATTGTACTGACATGTCCCACTCCAAACTCTAGAATATTATATGCCGACGATACAACAATTTTAACTTCAGCAAGTAACAAAGCAGAACTAGTAAACAACGCAAATCAAGCCGCTAACGAATTCTGCAACTACTGCACTACACACGGTCTGTCTGTCAACATGAAAAAATCACAAATCATAACATTATTACCAAAAAACATAAAATCGACTTTAGCTTCCTAATCAGGCTAACAGGTCTATTCTCTAAAAAGTCGTTATTTAACGAGTCGTTGATTAACGAATGTAGTTCATTTTACGATTACGTCAATCTGAACTACAATTCCGAAATTCGTATTCTGTAAACACTGTCGTTCCGGCTTCAGTCGATACCAAATGAATAACGACAGAACCTGAATTTTTGTTACTGGTAGTACAAATAAATTCATGTTTTGTGATTGAATGATGGATGAAAACAAACTGTATGTGTCAGTTATTTATTTATTTAACGAAAATTTTAGTAAAAAAAAATAGTAAAACTATTATATAAGCAACAATTTTTAAAAAAAAACTAGCGTTTCTTACAAATAAGCCAAACTGAACATCTCTCTTGTGAATTTTATGTAAATAAATGGACCAAATGATCAACCAATTCACAGGGTGTCCGGTAAACCTTGTACAATATTGGAACTGGTAATAGACCAAGTCATGACTGTTCTCAATATCAGAATTTCACCTTAGCATTTTTTAAATTTCTGGAAACTCACTAACTCATCTTGGATTTTTTGTGCCATATCTACAAATTGGGACCAATTCAAAAATATTTGCTGCTGAAGATTACTGATGAATGATGCTTTCAGATGTATAAGACAGTTTTTCAGAAAACGATACAATTTTTCAAGAATTGAGGGTAAAATGCCAGATTTGAGTTTCGCCAATTTTTTTAACAATAGTTTGACATTATTGTTTGAAAAAAACGTAACCAAGTGGAAGTGGAAATTCATTACAAAAGAATGCCCATTTTGTCCAGACTCTACCATGGTATAAAACATACGATAATTATTTTTGGAAGGAGTAGAATTTCGATTATATTAGAGTGTGATGTTATTCTGAGCTAAAATCAACTCGTTTAGACTTTGACTTTGACTTTTATTTGTATCCTATCGAGATGAAATGATGTATGAGTAAGAATAACGAATCAACCGCTTAGAAGCATTCAATGAGATGTAAAGAAGTAAATACTTATTCAACGTTTTTCTGAATCAACATACACTATAAACCATAATAACGATTATTCAACATCGCACTGAATAATATTACAAAAATGTTATTTTTCATCCACTCGTACGCAAAGACGACATCTTTTCAAGAAGAACCTTTTCAAATGCGTTATAGGTTATAGCACCCAAATCAGCGATTCTCTGAGCGGCATTGTGCAATCGTATATCGTTCTACATGAAGCGCTGCTGCAGCAGTAGCACTACCTCCACATTCACCATAAATGTAGTGAATATGCGCATATTCTCAGAGAGTGTAACGTGTGTACGGAATGACAAAGAATCAAATACCACTGAATGAAACAAGCGGAATAATTTCAAAAACTACGACAGAAGTCACAAGTTGTTCAAACAAAATGTGACAGCCACCTACTAGATTTTTTAAATTATATTCACAGAAGACCCGTTCATGTATAATGCTGTATTTTATTTTTTCATTAGGAAACTATTGGTTTTACGGACACAAAACAGGAGTTGTAAAAGTTTTTAATTTTCGACAAGGATTCACCTCCTAAAAAATGTTGCACTTATTTGGTAACACCCTGTATATCTGTTGGTCTCTGAAACTTCATTGGAATCTAGATGTTGGACAATTGCGACATTTATCACATGAATTCGTATTAATCGGTGCCATGTCGGATAATCCACATTTTATTTCGATAATTATATTAGGCATAATTACATGAAAAGTTAATTTTATTGACATACTTTTCAATGCTACCAAGCAGTCTACTCTTTATCATCAATAATTATATCCACATTTTATCTGGATAAAATCGAAATAAAATAATTTTTGGGCGTAAGTATAAAAGTTTATGGAAGCCTAGAATAAAACCACGCCTAATTCAATAGAAATCACTTCCTCCAAAAATAACTATAGTTTGTTTAATACCATAGTGGATTCTGGACAAAATTGGCATTCTTGTGAAATGAATATCCTCTTCTAATTGGTTATGTTTCTTTCAGACAATAATAAATAAATAACTTAAAAAAAAAAAATTGATGAAACTCGAATCTGTTATTTTACCCTCATTTCTTGAAAAAAATTTCCACTTTCTGAAAAACTGTTCTGTACGTCTAGAAGCATCACTCATCAGTAATCTTCAGCAGCAAAGATATTTGAATCTGTCTCAATTTGTATACATGGCACTTAAAAATCCAAGGTTAGGTAGCGATTTTCCAGAAATTCTTAAAATGCCCATTATCTCGAAAGCGGTGATATTTTTACTGAGGTGAAATTACGATATTCTGAACAGTCATGACCTGGTCTATCACCAGATTCAATATTGTACAAGGTTTACCGGACACCCTGTATATGATACTTCGTGAATTCACCTGCTTACAGAAGACTGGAAAATGACACACGATTTATCTTTTGCCATAGACTTCTGGTAATTGCCATGGGCAAAGAAATGCAATTCTAAAAGAGAACTGTGCAATTGGTTATTGTTGTAAGTTCACTATTTTTTGTTTACTTGTATGACAGGAGTTGTTCTCGTATTCCTGTGCGACATTGAAAAGTGATCGCTCATTTCGTAAAATAACACCCAAGCCAGTTCTCTGGGTAGTCTAAAATCCTTCTTAATATTTTATTCAGGAGTCTCGAGAGGGTTGCTGGTATATATTCCTCAACTATCTATTGAATCTACAATTCAACTCTTTACGGAACAACAAATACGGTGATCCAGTTTTAACTTCAAAAATCATCATAACACCGTCTTCGCAATCTTTTAGGATTACAATACGTTAGTATCGAACTGATCCATTTCTATTTGATTCCTATTTAAATTTCGCAAAGGACGAGTGAGGCTATTTTTTTTGCTGAACACATCTATCGTTGATAGTTACGACAGCCAAATAGGTGTCGTCTGCTCAGCGATGTTTTGGGAACGATATATCGTTAAATAACGATGAAGAAACAAATAGTGAATACGATTTTGTTATTTTATTGTTATGTAACGGCTTATCACTTGATAACGACTGCCGATATCGATAAAAGATAGTGAAAAGACCTGTGAAACCACCATTCCATGAACCTTACCACTGCTAGTAAATTTTCAGGGCTAATCATTGATAGTAAATTAACCTGGCAATGTCATGTTGGCCAATTATCGACCATACTGAGCAGCATATACTTTTTAATGAGTGAAATCACAAAAACAGTGAGCTTTGATCCAAAAATGACCTATTTTTGCCTCACCGAGTCGGTTCTGTCATATGGACCCATCTTCGAAGATGGTCAGCCCACATCCAACGCGCTTTTTGTGCAGAGAAAAAAATAACATTTCATTGAAAATAATATACTTACACTCAGTTGGTCAGAACTTCCACATATACGAGGGGATTGCTTCAACAGATACACAAAGAAATGCGGAAACGATAAAAATGAAACTACAATCAAAAAGAAACTTTATCCATATCTGTCTACGGAAGCCTTTTACACATACGATAATATTTTTCAAAAACTATGAATAACTCGTGTTGGTATCCCAATATAAAAACCATTATGTATACACTTTTCATATTTATTTTATATGCTTAACATTTGTTCTCCTTGACAAGGTCTTATGTTAAAAAACTTTTTTGTGTTATTAATGTGACGATCTCAGATCCGAATAAATATTATCATTATTATTATTATAGGAAGGACACGAGTACACTCAGATACATCTTCCAGAGCGTACGCCACTCCTTTATTGTGTTGTTTTGTTGATTTTTGTTCTATGATTGTAAGCTATGCTGACTGCGGAGTACTCTTTCCTATAAGATAATGTGTAGTCCTTAATTTGAATCATAACGAACCTATTATTGAAAATAACGTGTCCCTACAATATTGGCAAAAAATCATACGAGTATGGTGGTATAGGAATGAATTTATTGTAAGGTCGTGTTATTGTACCGACGAGTGGATCCTTCTATAATGATACTTTCGTTTCGATTCATGGTTCTTTTAATTGCTGGCAAGAGTGTATTTACGATCACCATTGAGTGGGCGACATCTACATTTTGAAATTTGTACGTAAAACTAGTGTTAATAAATAGTTGATTATTTCTTAGTTGTAATATATTTGGTTCGATTTTTCTGATTTTATGCAAAAAGCTTAGCTTTGATATGACTAGTAAGTCAAAACAATTTTGTTCACTGCCGCAGTGCAAGAGTTATTCATCAGCAAGTGTGTCCATGTTCTCTTTTTCCAGAAACCAGAAACTAGTAAAAAACATGCGGAATTAGACTGACTATTTCCCTCATATTATATAAACCAACCAAATGCCATCATTTTTTGAATTCAAACCAATGAGAAAAGTACTTTTCGAAAACACTGTCTCCAGCCCGTGGTATTTTCAAATCGGTGTTCCGCTTCTTCCTCATTTATACGTTTCCATAGTGACAACAATTTCGGTGAATAGAGAAACGTCTGTTTGACGATTCAACTCTTCAACTGACATTAATGACAAATGATGAACCGTTCCTGCTATACGCATTTAGTTCATAATAATTTAATATATTCGTGAAATTGTCTGATCGAATATCCCTTCAAAATGCAGAATTTTCAAAATACTTTCACCTTGCCAGTCGCTCAAACTGTGTTGCTGTACAAAACACCACCCGAGCAAGCTCTCGTGGTGTTTCTAAGCACCACAGTTTTCATGACAGCAAGGTGGAAGTATTTTTTGAAAATTCAACATTTTGTCGGGATTTTACTACTGACAATTTCCTTCATATTATATAAACCAACCAAATGCCAACATTTTTTGAATTCAGACCAATGAGAAAAGGACTTTCCGAAAACACTGTATCCAGCCCGTGGTATTTTCAAATCGGTGTTTCGCTTCTTTCTTATTTATACGTTTCCATAGTTACGACAACTTCTGTGAATAGAGAAACGTCAGTTTGACGGTTCAACTTTTCAACTGACATTAATAACACATCATGAACCGTTTGTGCAATACACATTTAGTCCATAGTAATTTAATGTATTCGTGAAATTGTCTGATCGAATATCCCTTCAAAATGCAGAATTTTCTAAATACTTTCACCTTGCCAGTCGCTCAAACTGTGTTGCTGTAAAAACATCACTCGAGCAAGGTCTTGTGGTGTTTCTAAGCAACACAGTTTTCGTGAGAGCAAGGTGAAAGTATTTTTTGAAAATTCAACATTTTGTCGGGATATTAATACTGAAAATCAATAAGCCAATTGGCAAATAAATGTGAACGCTTAATTTTGGATTATTTCACAACTAGTAAGAGAATTTTTGTTTGTAATTGGTGTGTTACTCCACAATAATATTGAAAAAAAAAACTAGTTTATGTTTAACACAACAAACTTTGCATTATTTGAAATTTACAATAGTAAATTGGTAACAAATAGTAAACTATAACACTTTCCGTATATTCAAGAGAACCGCTCTCTTTGCTCGACTCACTAATACTGCCCGAGTTCATTTTCTTATATCCATTGAGTCATCTAGTGTTGTATGTAACTAACAGGTTTTCACAATTTGCGTAAATCAAATTCAAACGATTGATTAAAAAATTCCAGAAACTAGTTCATTAGAAAACCAAATGAATTTGGTAGACAAAGTCCAAAAACTCCTTGCTCAACATTCTCTACCTCACAAAATAAAACATGATTACTGCCTTCCCTTTTACTACTGTTTCCGCTAAACTACTGAAATATCAGCGAAATAAATCTTCGCCACAGGCATTTCTAAAGAAGCACTCGAATGTTGAAAGTTAGAAGTGAAAATTCAACAACTGTCAACTCATAGATAAATGACGTTTGCCTTGTTTTCCCGGAGTTTTGGTGCGCCACCTGGTGCCAATGGTGACCGCGAATAGAGTATTCAATACCCATAAGAAATTTACTGACAGGACGGATCCCCACTATGTTCCACTAACGCTGAGGAACGTAAACTAATCAAAGCCTTATTTAATTTAAATAACTTGTATTAATATTAATGGACCCCGCAAACTCCTTATGGAATTTGGGTCCTGGTGGATTTTTTTGAATTTTTGATATGATTTAGTCCATGTAATTCTCAACCAATCTTACAATTGCGCCAACCCAAAAAAAATAATAGTTTTGCTGCTAGGGGGCGTTGTAATCACCCTTTGCGCAGATTAAGCTATTTATTTTTGAATCCGGTAACAATATTTTCACTTGTTTCATTGTTGCACAATATTGTGTTGTTTTATAACAAAAATTCTTAACCCGCTCCTTCTTCCCCCCAACTCCTATTATGAAACGCGAAAAAACATATTTCTCGAGTGCCTTCAAGAATATCGGCGAATGTTTACATATGCCTGAATAAGGGAAATAAAATAATCCCCCCTCCCCAAAAAAAGCACAAAACGAAAAAAATTTGGTGGATTTCCTGAATTTTTAATATGATGAAGTTCAAGTAATTTTGAATAGAAATCACTTTGGTGGCGAACCCCAAAAATGAATAGTTTTGATGCTAGGGGGCGCTGAAATCATACCTTGCTCAGAATGGAATATTCATATTATAGGCCGAAACAATATCTCTACGTATTTTAGTTTAGATTATGTTGAACAATAGTGTAATTTTTTATGAAAAAAATATAAAACCTCCCCCTTACTCCCAACCCATATTTGAAAATACGAAAAAAATTAATTCTTGACTACGTGTGAATGCTTTTTCAAAATAATTGTTTTAATCAGCTCAAATTAAGGAAATCGTACAATTTTTCAATTTAACCATTCCATCCCTCCACAAAAAAAAATTGGTGGATCACGCTGACTTCTTAGCAAGGCGTAGTTCATGTTATTTGAATATCAATTAATTGGGCGAAAATCTTGAAAATAAATAAAAATTGGACATCAACAATTTGAATTTGAGTTGGTGCCTGAATAAATTTTTTCGTGTTTTGAAATAGGGGTTGGCGATAAGGGGGAAGTTTTAGAATTTTTTTATTCAAAATTACACAACTGAACTAAAATACGAACTAAAATACGTAGAGATATTGTTTCGGCCTATAATGATGAATAGTCTTTTCTGAGCAAGGTATGATTTCAACGCCACTAGCATCAAAACTATTCATTTTTGGGGTTTGCCACCCAATTAATTTCGATTCAAATCAACTTGAACTGCATCATATTGAAAATTCAGAAAAATCTACCAAATTTTTTTGTCCTTTGTGGGGAGGGGGGATAATCATAAAAATCTGCGATTTTCCTTATTCAGGCATATTTAAACATTCGACGATACATTTGAAGGCACTCGAGAAAAAAAAAATTTGCGGATCGTGATAGGAGTTGGGAGGCAGAAGGGAGAAGGGAATTTTTCTATAAAACAGCACAATATTGTGCAACATTAGAAACAATGGAACAAGTGAAAATATTGTTACTGGATTCAAAAATAAATTGTCTAGTTTGCGAAAGGGGTAATTTCAACGCCCCCTATTAGCAAAACTGTAAAAAAATTTGGGTTGGCGCAATGATAACATTGGTTGAGGAATACATGGACTATATCATACCAAAAATTCAAAACATCCACCTTGACCCAAATTCCATAAGGAGTTTGCGGGGTCCTTTGAAATCAGTATAATTTGAAGAACCTAACACTCTATAACGATAAAGATAAATTCATTTCAACAAAGTATTTTATAAAAATTCACGAGAGTGGCAGAATATTTTTGTCTGAGAAATACGTCAAAAACTTCAAAAATATCAATATGTTTACATATATGAGTTTTTTTTTAAATTAAACATTCAAAATGAAAGGATTCAATTCAAACACGATAACAACAGTATTGTAGGGCTCTAAGTTACATAGCAAATTTCAGAAATCTGTTGGCAACTCCATCATCTTTTATATCTTGTGGAAGGTTATTATAAAATTTCAGTGCTACGTTCATATAAGGATGGTGCATGAATGGGATATGAGAAGTGTTTTCTTCACCTTGTCCCGTAAATATGCATTCTGCAATGTGTGTCAAAGTGGCCTGGATGATTTTTCTGTTTATTATTTGTTATTTGTTATTACCGTAAACCAATTGCACCCGTACGCGCAACCTTCGGAAGTCTTCGAGAGACTTGTGTGAGCTAGGAAAGACGCAGCCCTTACCTTTTAACGTGTGATGCCATGCACGAGACCGATGAATATGCGAGTCTTCGAACCCTCGACCCTTCGCTCCAAAGGCGAACGTTGTACCAGCACGTCCACCACGGCCACCACTTCATCAATTCATTGATATAGATTGCTGACAAAGTTAGTAGATTGTTTAACCTAAAGATACTTCCATTTTTTTGAATATTCATCGAATTAGACTTACCTGAGGTTTTGTGATTTCAAAAATTCAGGTAAGCGTCGCGAAGTAATGCCATATTTTTTCTGAAATGCTGATTTCTTTTAAAATGAAAATGCACTCCCTATGTTTAGAAGAATTTATGGGAACTTAAAGAAATATTAATAATCAGTAACCTGCGATGAATTTGGACGATGTTCGAAGGTTTGCTTGAAAGTGAAATTATTTCAACGAAGTCAAAATACAACTTTCCAATCGATTCTGCTAAGCAGGATATGAGGCAAATATTTGACAGATAACAACTACCTCCCTGGCTAATACCACGAAGGACATTGAACTACATAATGGGTCTGATTCTCTAAAGTGGTTAACACAGTGGATACTTCAATAACGTTGTTAACATCAACTTTTTTAACCACCCTAGAATTTCCACTACTTATATTTGGGATTCTTCAAGGTGGTTGATTTTTCATATTTCCACTCAGAGGTAAATAAATGCGGAAAAGTTAGTAACTCTTCTTCTTTTTAATTAAAGTTTGCTACTTTTCTGTCATTTTAACGTCAAATAACCTAATTTTTTTTTATTTATATTGGAGTTGTAAATATAAATGAGTATTTTGTCTTAGGTATTTTATGACTTTCAGTGATCTTATATTCGGGACTGAAGTTTTTTGTAAATAATAAGATACAAAAATTATATATCTTTTATTGGTAAAAGGTAGGTATTCTGGAATGCATACCTTCATTACACAGGAGCTTATTGTTTCATCTATCTGATCTTTTAGCAGAAACACAAAATAATAATGCCTCCCAAAACTACACGAGGTCCATGAGTCACCCCAGACCAAATGGAATGTTTGTTAGTTTATATTGCTGATTAAAAGTGAAATTTTGAATATATTTTTTATTTTCCAAATATACTGGGTGATTTCTCAATGAAACAAAAGTTATTAGTAACGGAAGTATAACTAAAATCATCTCAACTGCGGTGAACAACATCAGCATGCAATTACCAGAGCAAACTTGTGGTGATAGAATAAATATATTCGAGTAGCATAGCATCTACCAAATTCAAAATTTGTGACTTATACATACTTCAGTAGACTCAACTCTCTGATTTACCCTAAGATGTAGTGGTATAAAAGTAGCACTTCTACCATGTTGAACAACGTGAGGTTCTATCAAAGGCATCAAAACCTCCAACACCAATATTTTTGGCATGTGATAGATCTTTCTGAGTTTCAGATCACTAATGATGAATGGGTTTGTAGAGACTAGTAAGGCTCTATTATTGGATGGTATCTGTCTCCTGATAATATTATTTTTTCTGTAAGTCCTAGGTACGTATAAATAAATTATCTTATCATTGAATTATTTCCTGAGCAACATCCAATACTAAAAAATGCAAAAAATTTCCTGCAATCATTACTGCCATTTTGAATCATGATGATTTATTTTTCCAATCTTTTCCACCAGTAAAATCTGGGGGATAAGCTAGTCACTTTATTAATGGTAAACCAACGACAAGTTGTTAATTTTTTTTCCATTTTTGACCTTGGAGAATTGAAAAATCGGGAAGTGATTCAAATAATCACTGACCTTCCTTTTTGCCACCGAAATGACAGTTTCAATAATCAGATTCAATCAGATTCAGATTCAGTCAGATTCAATAATTCGACATTTTCATATTTTCCTGAACCTTCACAAATCTTCTGCTGTGAGGACATCAATTTTTTGTTCCAAATTGTTATGAGAACTTACTGTTACACAATCATTGCTTATTTTTTACTGTAGGGTCATGATAGGTATATTTCTCCCGCCAATGTCAGAATAGTTGTAATGACGATGATTTGTGCCTTCATGAAGTGTCCCCTCAATATATTAGGGCTCATAATCTGTGAACTTTGGTTTGGTCTGGCATGCAGTGTCCCCACAATAAATTGGCCGTTGATCTTTGAAATTTTGTTCCCAGATTAAAGCTTGATCAAGATTGATTTTTCGCGCCAATGTCAGAAGAGTTGTATTGATGATGTTTTGATGCTGATGCTAGTAAACTTTTTCCTATGTAGTATAAATAAACACACGATATTTTTTGAGAAAGGGTCACATAAATTCAACAAATCAAGGACTATACCTTAAAGCTGATTTCCATTCATTAATTTGGTTGAAATGAGGAAATGAGGAAATGAGGAGTGCTTTGGTCTATCCGTATATCGTGGAGGGGAGGTTTCACAGATTCCTTGAATAACCATGTCAAATTCTCCATCACGATTAGCAATTAAATTAAAGTTATGTTAAGTTTTTTGTAAATAATAAGATACAAAAATTATATATCTTTTATTGGTAAAAGGTAGGTATTCTGGAATGCATACCTTCATTACACAGGAGCTTATTGTTTCATCTATCTGATCTTTTAGCAGAAACACAAAATAATAATGCCTCCCAAAACTACACGAGGTCCATGAGTCACCTCAGACCAAATGGAATGTTTGTTAGTTTATATTGCTGATTAAAAGTGAAATTTTGAATATATTTTTTATTTTCCAAATATACTGGGTGATTTCTCAATGAAACAAAAGTTATTAGTAACGGAAGTATAACTAAAATCATCTCAACTGCGGTGAACAACATCAGCATGCAATTACCAGAGCAAACTTGTGGTGATAGAATAAATGTATTCGAGTAGCATAGCATCTACCAAATTCAAAATTTGTGACTTATACATACTTCATTAATTTGGTTGAAATGGCGGACATTAAATGTTTTTTATGAAAAGCAAAGATTGGATTGTGTTGTATAATAACAATTTTCTAGAGGATATCGTTTTATTTCATATACACACTGTAGCGAATCCGCCAGTCCGCCGTACTGTCTAATACCATTTTCTTTAGGCAATGCTAATACCGTTGTATGAATCCTCATACAACGCTAATACCGTTGTATTCATACAACGCTAATACCAACGCTAATACCACTATTTCGATTATAAAGCCCCCTCTAGGGAAAGTTTGAGACACCTTGGATATAGGTACCGTTCAGTTTGTACCAAGGTCCGTACGTTAACCGCTTGGGGGTTCAACTTTTGGACAATAGATGGCGCTAGTAGGCCCATTCCATTTATTCATTTGTAATTTAAATTTTACCTGTTTTTTTGGTGTTGTAAAAAACAACTGGGTTCCTTGTTTTTCCGAAGTCTGAATGAAGTGTAGCTTTGTTCATTTTGCATTCCATTTCGCTTTGACATTCACCAAAGTTAAAAGTGCGGTGGTTTCAAATTCTTAAGATCACTCCTCTGGAATGTGCATGCCTTTTAGGTATGTATTTATTAATCTTGCACTTTTGTATCAATTACAAACATGCTGATGATTGTTACTCCATCATTTGACCCTACTCTTCATATCTTGTGAATTAGAGTATTTGTGTTACTTAATATATTATTTTTATTCTTGTCCTTATTTAAAACAAATGTTCCTTTGATCTATAAAAATAGCACTGGGCAATTTGTTAATCTGGAAAACTCTTTTAGTGTGGCCTTGAAGTCTCCTCGAAATAATAAAACGCTGTTCGCTGCCTGCGGTCCAAGAGTTTTATCCGAGTTGCATCCCACAACAATAAAGAGTCTTGGGATATTAGTGGGGACTGATAAACAGCGCTATTTGAATGATCTGCGTCATGGTGTCATGAGGAGTGCTTTGGTCTATCCGTATATCGTGGAGGGGAGGTTTCACAGATTCCTTGAATAACCATGACAAATTCTCCATCACGATTAACAATTAAATTAAAGTTATGTTAATTTTCAAATTCTGAACGGGATATGATATAACTATTTATATCAAAAGTTGCAAAATGAGCGTGTTTTTTGCACCAGACGTATATATTGGAACAGGAGCGTTGCGAGTGGTCCAAAACATATCGTGTGCAAAAGCAAAGCCATTTTGTAATGTGTGCAGGACTTCAGGATGTGATAGCTCGTCCAAAAATATGAAAAAAGGTTCATATTAACTTACCCTCTAAAGTGCACCATTTTCGAGATACAGGGTGTTGAAATTAAAAAAAAAAATAATCGTTTTTTGCGAATATCTCTGGAACCGTTTATCGCACAGAAAATAGATTGCGTAGGCATTTTCTACTCATAATAAGCTATGTTTTTTGTAGATTTTTTATTTTTTTAAATTCATAATTGGTGAAGATTTTGAAGGGGTAGTGGGTGTTTTTTTCTCCAACTACTACGCCACTGGAGAAATTACAGTTTTGAGCCTCCTATATGAACCGCCATGGTCATGAGCTGTAAAAATGACCGTTTTCAAGAAAAATCAACTTTCTTGTTTTTTAAATAATGTTTCTTCCTCGAAAAATTGCTGCGTGCATTGAAGCTAACGGCGGACATTTCCAACAATTCAACTGAGTATGATTGTTATTGTTTTTTTATTTTTTTATTTTGCAATTAAGAAGTCAACGTTTGGTTTTGTTACTTGTTTTAATGTTTAAATAAATTTTGTATAATAAGGAAAAAAATTATTTAAAAAATTTACCATGTTTTTCAACATGAAAGTTGATTTTTCTTGAAAACGGTCAACTTTAGAGCTTATGACCAAAAGTACCTTTTTTGTGTAGAAAACATTGGCGGTTTATGTAGGCGACTCAAAATCATACTTTTTCCAGTGGCGTAGAAGTTGGAGAAAAAACACCCACTACCCCTTCAAAATCTTCACCAATTATGAATTAAAAAATAAAAAATCTGCACAAAACATAGCTTATTATGAGTAGAAAATGCCTACGAAATCTCTTTTCTGTGCTATAAACGGTTCCAGACCCCCTGTATCTCGAAAATGGTGCATGTTAGAGGGTAAGTTAATAGAGACTTTTTTTCACGAGCTATCACATCCTGAGATCCTGCGCATTTATTATGAAACACCCTGTATAGATGGCTCTATGTGAGTCCTTTGGAATCTTCAAGCATATACACTAATGGATTCACTGAATACGAGCAACAGTCAATAATTAAATTAATTTTGCTTCACCTAGCACGATTGTTGCGATTCTGTTGCCAAGAAGTTGGTATACACGAACATATTAAATTACCTGACGGATTGTCTATAATCAAATTTACATAAAAATGAGCGATTCTGGTAAAAAGAATAATGTGCCTAGTTATATTGAAGCTGCCGCGGAGGTGGCAATTTCAAATTTCCTACCAGCTAGCAATTTACCAATCGACCTACCAAAGATTCCAAGAATGGAGTGAACAAAATAAATTGTCGAATATAAATGAGAAAGAAATATGTTGGCATGTTCATATTCGCTCTAGTGCAAATATGACCGTCATTGAAACGGAATTACAAAAAGAAACACTACGCTTAATAGTTATTTAATCAACTAGGGCATTAATGAAGGCGATTAAAGTTCGAGGTATTTTAACGCGTGAGCGAAGGGAGCGCGTTAATGTTCGAGATCATTAATCGCATTTTAATATAGAAGTTGATTACAATACTTTTCCGTCGACCTAATGATAGTATGAAAGACATTTTTAAAAAAAGTTGAGAAATTTTCGTAGTTCAGGATTCGAACCCCCGATCTATACATCCGG
Source organism: Chrysolina oricalcia (assembly GCA_944452925.2). NCBI lineage: Eukaryota > Metazoa > Arthropoda > Insecta > Coleoptera > Chrysomelidae > Chrysolina > Chrysolina oricalcia. The sequence goes on from OX101819.2 coordinate 40,323,122, forward strand.
ATTGTCTTCGTTCACTCGCATTTCACCTCTGCGCTACGGAGACCATGTATGAAATGTCGCGTTTTGATGAGTTGATTATTTGCTACATTTCCCAAAATTACTTGCTATACATAATAATGAAATTAATTAATTTTTCATAGATTTTTCTGCTTTTATCAGGCAATAAACTTAAAGCTGCCACTTTAGCGGTTTCCGCATCATCTGGCGTTGTCAACGTGAAATTATCTTCAATATTAATTATTTAGATTGGAAAATTATGTGTCAAAGTTTACAGCGCACATAAAATATGAATCCGTTGATGTCTGGTTGCCATGCAACGCGCAAAATCATGCATTTACAGAGAAATCGATCATTAATGACAAATTGAGCATTGATAGGGGTCATTAATAGTCGATTTCGATTGCATTGAAGCATATTAAACAGACATGTTAATACGAGGTCGGCGGAAAACGCATATTAATAGCAATCATTGTATGTTGACACTTCAGCATTTATTTCTTGTTGATTCTTCCAAAAATTCCTACTGATAATTCACATATCACTAATACCCACACGGCAATTTTAGTTTTTCCAAGTTCCTACAGAAATAGTTTGATTTAGATAAATAGGGTTGTAAGCATAAATTCCCCATAAATTTTTTAGCGTAGGTGTTGCCATTTAAAAAAAAAATTGTTACTCAATTTTCGAGACAGCCGAATTCAGCGCCAATTTATGAGCACCCCGTATAATTGTTTCAATAATAAATGTTTCCAAAGATTAAGGAAGGTCTCATTTCGGAAAATTCTGACAATATTTGACCTGGCTTCTTTAAATTATATTAATTAAATAGACAATGACGAAGTACCCTTACTCTCCAAATATTTTCACCAAGTGGGAAATATGCAAAAATCTGACTGAAAACAACGGCATCTGGAAGTAGACGTCAATATCTACAATTTGTATATTTTGGATTTTCACCTGAAAGGTGGGAAACGTGTTGAACCTCCGAGCAATAAAAGATATGGAGGTGCCATTTCTATATAAATATCACACGTAGTTATGTAAGCTGCATATCACTATCCTTTGTGATATATTGTGGGTGAGGGGTAACCTCCGAGTTCGGAGGGGGAGATTTCTTATTGTTATGATATTCGGATGTAAGATTAGAATTCAGAACCAGTGGCGGCGTGCTGATAAATTTTTTTCATGTTATATTTTTATCTCTAGACAACATGCCTGGTTGGAAATCACGTGTGTTGTCAAGATGTCAATCAAAAATACTGTAATGTGCGAAAAATTGGATTCTTGCTGACAAAGCAAACAATAAGGTCATAAATACTGAAAAAATAAATGAAAGTGCTGAAGTAAAAAAGTAAATATATTCAAATTGTTGGATCACATCAGTAAACTATACATTATACCTACACTATATATATATATATATATATATATATATATATATATATATATATATATATAAAAGTTATTGGGTATAACCCTCAAAATGTTCTGCAACCGTAGACACGTGTTTCGAGCTTAAGCTCTCATCAGTACGGTAAAATCAAGTGCGACACTTGGATGTGTTGTACGTCGTCGCACTTGATTTTTCCAACATCGGATCGTCTTTTGAGATCAAGGAGTAGGCAGGTTGAGACCTTGATATCTCTCAAGACCACGACTCGAGGAGTAGGCAGATAGAGGCCTCGCAGTCACACTCTTGAAAATGGCTCCAAAGCAGGAGCCGAAACGTCGAGTTATAAACTCTCAACGCGGTTCAACCCATGAACTTAGTAATGTACATATTTCTGACCGCGGAAACCTTTCCGAACATTTTATTCGCCTCTATGGGGAGGAACTATTTTCACTGACTAAGATCTACAGCACTCTCCTTCAGAGAAAATCTCGTTTGCTCTGCGACCTTGTCTTCTTGAAATCCTGTCGAGACCACAGCGTCATTCCAAAAGGCTTAATGCTGAAACACCACACCAAATCCGCATCTATTTCCAGAGTCCTCAGGCACACGGGTTTCGCTCTCCTTAGAAACCACATCCAGACCACCAGACATAATTTACACAGAACGAATTCCAAACTACTTCAAGTTCACCTTCAAATCCATTCCTTTAACATTCATTCAACAATATGGGACACTTTCGATCGCATCTCTCACCAAAAAGCTCTCCACATCTCCTCCCAAAAAACTGAGACCCAAAAACGGAAGCTCTCCCGACTCATCAAAGTCCAGAACCCAAATCCGCCCACCCACTCGGACATTCAAGTCGTCAAGAACGTATCTGATTTTCCCATTTCTGATGCTGCACACTCAGCTCTTGCCAAAGGATTCAATTTTGCCGTCACCCCCAAAACCATTCCGGTAGAAAAGATCATTACCCAAACCGAAGAAGCCCTATTCAATCTACCAAGAAACGACGCCGAAAACATCAGGCGCGAAGTGGCCAAAATCTTATCTTCAGCCAAACCCCCTTCCACAAACCTTCGATCCGCTGAAAGACACGCCCTCAAAGAATTAAATCAAAATCCCGACATAGTCATTCTTCCAGCCGACAAAGGAAATACAACCGTCATCCTAAATTCGTCGGATTATTTCGACAAAATGAACTCCCTTATCAGTACAGATGAATACAAGAAAGTCCCCAATGATCCCACCACATACCTGGAAAAAACAACAAAAGCCCAGATCAATAAATCAAACCTTCCATCCGACGTCAAGTCCCTATTAATACCGAAGGAGAGATCCTCTCGAATCCCAAAAATATATGGCCTTCCTAAAATTCACAAAATCGGAACCCCTCTCAGACCCATTGTCAGTGCATTCAACTGCCCAACCCAACGCTTAGCGAAACATCTTTCTAACATTCTTCAACCTATAGTTGAAATATCCGAATCCCACGTGAAAAACTCCTACCACTTCATCAATCGAATTAAGGAATTCAACATATCTAACTCCGACATCCTAGTCAGCTTCGACATCGTCTCTCTTTTCACCAACATCCCTATTGACGAGACCCTCACCATATTACATAACAAGCACGACATATCACAAGACATCCTCACTCTAATCAAACATTGTATGTCCAACACATACTTCACCTTCCAAAACTCTTTTTATAGGCAAATCAAAGGTGCCCCTATGGGATCCCCTCTCTCACCTGCGATTGCCAATATATTCATGGAAGATTTCGAAACCAAAGCCCTTTCATCAGCCACTCTTCAACCTTCCTGCTGGTTACGATACGTTGATGACACTTTTGTCATCTGGCCCCACGGGAGAGATACCCTGGATTCTTTCCTGACCCATCTGAACGAAGTACACCCTTACATTCGCTTCACGATGGAGATAGAAAGCAATTCAACTCTGCCATTCTTAGATGTACAAATCACTAAAAATCCTCAACAAGGTTTCTCGTACACGGTTTATAGAAAACCCACCCACACCAACCGATATCTCAACTCCAAGTCCCACCATCATCCCTCACAACTCAACTCAGTCGTAAATACTCTGATATCTCGCTCCATCCGACTAACCGACGACCACAACAGACAATCCGAACTTCACAACGTAAAACAAGCTCTCCTACAAAACGGATACAGACCAGACCACATAGACAGAAACATCCAAAAACAGCTTCAGAAACCATTAGTAACCAAAAACGAACCACAAGTTGAAGACCGTCCATCCAAAGTCTTCTTCCCTTACATCAAAGGGGTGACGGACAAAATCAGTCGACTTTTCAGAAAAGCAAATATCAAAACCATCTTTACCACAGAACAAAAACTATCACACCTCATCAGACCAACAAAAGACAAAATTCCCAACGAAGACCATGGTATTTACGAAATTCCCTGTTCTATCTGCCCCCACTCTTATATAGGAGAAACTTCGAAACAGATCCATTTTCGATCCTATCAACACTCCCTTTCAGTTAGAAATCGAGACACCAGCTCCGCATTAGCTCTTCATTTCATCCAAACGGGTCACCCCATAGATTTCGAGAAAACGAAAACCATCGCCCCAGTACGTTCAAGAACTTCTCGTTTTATCAGAGAAGCCATCGAAATCGAAAAACGGCCTGATTGCCTGAACATTAAAGATGATAGCCGTAAATTGAACCCCATTTGGAAGCCCCTTCTTCCAACCGTAATTACCAGGCCACGTGAAACTTATCCGCAATCAATTATTATCCCATTAACTCCAACTACACAGCAGGCACCAGCAGACAAGACAAACGAGAAAACCCGTAAGACCCGCCCACCTCCAGGTAGCCAACCACCTATAAATACTACAGTGCAACCAACATCGGATCGTCTTTTGAGATCAAGGAGTAGGCAGGTTGAGACCTTGATATCTCTCAAGACCACGACTCGAGGAGTAGGCAGATAGAGGCCTCGCAGTCACACTCTTGAAAATGGCTCCAAAGCAGGAGCCGAAACGTCGAGTTATAAACTCTCAACGCGGTTCAACCCATGAACTTAGTAATGTACATATATATATATATATATATATATATATATATATATATATATATACACGGTATTCCACACTCGATGGCCTATTAGACGTTTCTGGAGAACGGAACAACAGATCATCTTAAAAATTTGTGGGCATGAATAATCAAACATGCTCTACCCGTCTAAAATATTTTCATCGATACAGTGTTGCCACTTGTATCAGAAAGTAGTAGATACTTTGTTATTTCAAATGGAACATCCCATATATTATATGGATTTTGAAATCCTTATAATATTCCTCACAACTTTCCCATATAATTCCCTATACCTATCTGTGACGATTTTCGAGATAAAAATTATTTTGTCAATTTTTTTCGCAATGCAAATGTACAAAATATTGAACTTTGGGTCATAGCTGCATAAGACCATTGAGTATTCTGTCGATGAACTGGATCTCAATTTCATCGTACAGGGAAGCTCAGAATTAACTTCTTTTCGGGGACTTATGAAAATGACTGAAACTCAGTTTTTTCAAATGGAACCCCCTGTATATTATTTCATTTTCGAATTCAACGAACCAGTTTGAATAAGTTTTATTGAGTATATCCTATACCTACCTCTTACCGTTTATGAGATATAAATTATTTTATAATTTTTGAGGTGTGTTCAAGTATAAAATTTGATGAAAAATCTATCAAATAACGAAAAATAGCTTCACTGTTTTGAGAAAAGTATAATGCAATACATGAACCTTCCTTAATACTGGGTGTATGACAAATATGATTATGTTGACAGTTCGAAGAATGAAAAATTAAATTGATTAAATTAATTCTACACAAGATATTATAATATTACAAAGTTTACTTGACACTTACAACACAGTTAATACTGCAAAAACAAAAACTAAGTAGCTCAGATGCTTGAAATGCTGACCATTTACTTGCAAACATTGATGGATCGACGTCATTACATGATCAGTCGTAGATCTTCGAATACATTAGTGAGTTCTCTGCCCACTTCACCTGTGCAATGTCCAGGAGCCCCACCCAACCGATACCTACAATTATAACATAAGTTTAGAGATAAATTGGGAAGAAATTCATTTACAGTTGTTCTCAGAATATCCAAATATTTTTCGGATTTAAACTTTTCTTCATAAATACAAATTAAAATTGTATCAACCATATCCATACAAAAAACATTGAAACTAAAGTTTAACTGACATATTTACTGAAATGGATATTTTTGGTGCAATGGCTCCTATTCACCTAATATTACATTCTGACCAAGCGACAACTCCGTATTTCGATTTAAAATATAAAATTCAAGCTATTTTATACACCCGTATTTCATTGGAACAATGCACTCTTCCCAAGTAAAAACCCGATTTACTCCGTTTTGGCGTTTTTGTAGATACGAGGGTTTTGCTTAGGACGGCAGTATTAGTTCTGGATTTCGGTGCCAAATTTCAACAAGAATAATAGTGTATCATGATCTGTTTGAAAAACAAAGGAATACACTTGACAATAACTTGTTGAAATAGTCCGACTGTCATACAAGAGTAGTGAAAATGGCAAATAATAATTATTCAAACTCTGATATTCTGAATTTGTTTTATGTTCATGGTGAGTGCAATAAAATCATATCAAGGACCTGTAGACGATTTAATGAGTTGTATCCAAATGTACCGGCAATGAACGAACGGAAATTCAGAAGAATTGAACGAAATTATATCAACTTCGGAAAAGTTCACGCCTCGAGACATCAACAGAATCAGGTAACTGGTGATATGGAAAATGAAATCAATGTGTTGGGATATTTTTACGCTTATCCTCATGCATCAATATCTAGTGCTGCGGTAGATTTGGGAATTTCTCGCACTTCCATTTGGAGAATTTTACAAAAACATAATATGCACGGTTACAAATTCATCCGGCTGCAAGCTCTACATAGAGATGATCCACCAAAACGAGTAGAGTTTTGCGAAATGTTACTAACATGGACATACGACGATCCCAACTTTTTGAAAAAAATTATTTGGACCGATGAATCACAATTTTCACGTGAGGGAATATTCAATCGTCGAAATAATCATTTCTGGGCATCAGAAAACCCTCATTTCATTAGAGAAAGGGGATTTCAACAAAAATTCAGTTTTAATGTGTTTTGTATGCTTATGGATGATACATTTTCAATATGCATTTATGAGGAAAAGTTGAATTCCGCCAAATATTTGGATATTCTGCGAACCACTGTGAGTGAATTCCTTGACAATTTACCTCTAAACATATATAATAATTGTTAATATCAGTTGGATGGAGCTCCTGGACATTGCACAGGTGAAGTGAGCAGAGAACTCACAAATTTGTTCGAAGATCGGTGGATACGACGATTGGGTCCTTGGATTTGGCCGCCGCGGTCACCAGATCTGACTCCCCTAGATTTTTATCTCTGGGGAAAAATAAAAGAAAAGGTTTACAGAACACCTGTGAATACAAAACAGGAACTAGAAAACAGGGTTAGACGTGCTTTTGAAGAAATCGACCCGTCGGAAATCCGCAGAGCCACGACTGATCATGTCATGACGTCGATCCATCAATGTTTGCAAGTAAATGGTCAGCATTTCAAGCATCTGAGCTACTGAGTTTTTGTTTTTGCAGTATTAAATGTGTTGTAATTGTCAAGTAAACTTTTTAATATTATAATATCTTGTGTAGAATTAATTTAATCAATTTAATTTTTTATTCTTCGAACTGTCAACCTAATCATATTTGTCATACACCCAGTATTAAGGAAGGTTCATGTATTGCATTATACTTTTCTCAAAACAGTGAAGCTATTTTTCGTTATTTGATAGATTTTTCATCAAATTTTATACTTGAACACACCTCAAAAATTATAAAATAATTTATATCTCATAAACGGTAAGAGGTAGGTATAGGATATACTCAATAAAACTTATTCAAACTGGTTCGTTGAATTCGAAAATGAAATAATATACAGGGGGTTCCATTTGAAAAAACTGAGTTTCAGTCATTTTCATAAGTCCCCGAAAAGAAGTTAATTCTGAGCTTCCCTGTATGATGAAACTGAGATCCAGTTCATCGACAGAATACTCAATGGTCTTATGCAGCTATGACCCAAAGTTCAATATTTTGTACATTTGCATTGCGAAAAAAATGTTATTTTTCAATGGTCAGGTTTTACACAAAAAATTGACAAAATAATTTTTATCTCGAAAATCGTCACAGATAGGTATAGGGAATTATATGGGAAAGTTGTGAGGAATATTATAAGGATTTCAAAATCCATATAATATATGGGAAGTTCCATTTGAAATAACAAAGTAGCTACTACTTTCTGATACAAGTGGCAACACTGTATCGATGAAAATATTTTAGACGGGTAGAGCATGTTTGATTATCCATGCCCACAAATTTTTAAAATGATCTGTTGTTCCGTTCTCCAGAAACGTCTAATAGGCCATCGAGTGTGGAATACCCTGTATATATATATATATATATATATATATATATATATATATATATATGATATACATATGCATTATAATACACATAAGAATTTACACATAAACTATTATACACATAACAGATTACATTCGAATTTATGTTGAAAGTGTTTCATTGAAATACTCATCCAAAGTGTAGTAAAAGCTTTAATAGCTCTTTAACTCTTTCTCTTATGTTTTTTTCTGAATTTAGATTATTGGTATCCTGGGGCAGATTATCAAAAAGTGTTTTAGAGTTGTCAAAAAGTAATGTCTCTACTTATGTAGAGTTAGGCTCAGGAAGCGATCGATATTACAAGTCTGCCTGGTAGGAAACCGAGAATTTCTCATGTAGTTATTATTTTACCTCTGTTTCTTAAACATCAAACAGGTGAGAGTCATTAAAGTTTATGAGTTAAATAAGGGTCGACATGTTTCTCTGAAGACATCTCTGCAGCCATACCAAACAACAGCTCCATTTTGATGTAGTCTTGATTTGCTCACAGGGTGGATGACTTGCTTATTGTAAATCGTCTGTCCAGTTTGAAACAAATTAAAATTGTGTATTGCATTCTTCTATTCTTTTGCTGGAGTACTCTAATTTTTTGTATCTGACGGATTATAGTTCTCGTTGCTACTTTTAAACACTTTCTTCTGGTATCATCTGTGTCCATATCATCGGTTTCACACTCACGAATTCCTCAAACATTTCAAACACACACACACACATAACTGCCATGTTATTATAATGTTATAGTTGCAGAACAGTGAAGTAACTTCCATGTTCAACAAATTCAAAGTAAATAAATATTACTAAACTACCTATCGTCGATGTCGATGCAATACGAGCAATATGTCCAGAAACATTCATTTTACAGAAGACTGTAGATAATAACTATACTAATGACCATAGCAGTCGATGCCAAAACACAAAAAAAAATATCTACTACATAAGAATTTCTACCGATCATCGTTTTGGAATTCAGAGTTTAAAATAATCGCGCGTAGAAATTTTGATGTAGTACCTATTATCATTTCAAAGTCTCCTGTGAAATAAATTTTTCGTGACATAGCTCGTATTGCAGTTTCAACGACGCTATGTTTTAAGTACTCGAAAGACATTCCAACAAGACAGAAGAGTTGAGTTTACTTATTCACTTCTTAGTGTACCTACACTGCAACAAGTTTTTTTATAATTATTGTTAGGTAATCGGTTTTAAGGTCGACTTAAATAGTAACAATGTTTTATACAGCTATTTCAACAAATAGTGTATTATTGTCTCAAAATCGGGATTATGCCATGATTACCATGCTGCGACGCACATGGTTTGGTTTGACAAGACGATAAATAAGTCGTAAACGGACGTAAACAAACATGATCGCCAAGTTAAAAGTGAATATAACATGGAATCCCAACCTGGCCCTCGAGTGCAAACGTATATATCCGACAATGCCCATTTTTAACATGATTCGGACTGAGATTATTGTAAACAACGTCGGGTATGTTGCTTTCAAGAAAGAGACGAGAAGCCCTCTCTATATCTTTTATTGCTCGGAGTGTTGAACATGTCACTAAAAGTTGATAAAAATGCTTCAAAGTGCGCCCGAAGTCAACCGAAGTTACCCAAAGTCGCACTGAAATTAACTCGAGTTGAATTCGGGCGACTTCGGGTGCACTTTGAAGCATTTAGAGTAACTTCCAGTGACATTTCCAACACATTTCCCACCTCTCAGGTGAAAATCCAAAATATACAAATTGTAGATATTGATATCTACTTCCAAATGACGTTTACAGAATTTGAATAAGATGATTTTCCTTAAATCGGCGCAATTAGAAATATTTGCCCTTGAATTGTTCTTAACGCGATTGTGCAAAAGCTACACATCGGCCAGAAACCATGTTGCGCCCAGTTGAACCATATGTTATTATCTATCAGTTTTCGCAATATTGTTTGTCCAGCTTCAGATTATTAGAAATTATGAATTTTTGAGGTTTTCCCGTAGTTTCTCAGTGAAAGATGCACCGATCTCGTAGTATAAAAAATAATTTTGTACATTTCATAATTCTCCACGAAAGCTCCATTGACTGTTAAACGATTCTTGTTCAAAAAATTCCACAAAGCGATTTTGCTGGGGCAAAAACCGGGATTTTCATCTATGAACTATCTCATAAAAAGTAGTATAGGCCGTTTGCGTCTTTTACTTTGGGTGAAAAAAGACTTTTGTTTTTATCTACATCTTGACCCATGTGGATAGCGTAGCGGGCATCCACCCCAGAGCTCTTAGTTCAAATCTCGACTCGTACAATTTAATTTTTTTTGGAAAACTATTTTGATAATTTTCAAAATGGTTTTATTCCTAAATAATTTTTGGAAAACATTTTTAACTTTTGTTTTCTCTGGCTCTGAGAATCAGGGGGTACAAAAATCCTTTGTTCGAGTCTTTGTCTTGCACTAAGAAAATCTTTTTGTACTAAAATTCTGTTTCCAAGTAAAATTTTTGTCTGTTTTTTTTACAGCAGGTTACGATCAAAGAAGGAATTATTTTTGCAAATTCATATTAATCAAAATTCAGGGAGACGAACATTTTTAACATGATTGATTTGGACGGATGAGGTAAAACTTATGAAAAATGGAATGTTCAACCGCCATAACTTACATAATTGAAGTGATGCTGATCCACATACGTATTTCGAGCAAGACCGTTTCAAGGTTACTGTTTTTGCTGCAATAAAAAATGACGGTGTGCTTGTGTGGACCCCATCAATGGCCTCTTCGTTCTCCCATTATCACTCCATTAGAATTTTTTGTTTGGGGTCGCATAAAAAATATTGTCTATGCTGCGCTGCTAACAATGAAAGATGATTGGCAGGAGAGAGCTAGGAATGAAGTTTTGGCTGGGTTTTTTCCAAAAAAACAAAAAAAATAATATCGGAAATGAGATTTGAACATGGAGCTCTGGGGTGGATGCCTGCTACGCTGTCCACAAGCCCACCAGGCTCTATATACATTCATCTGTAGACTGAGTATTGAACTAGATAAAGTGTGGATTCATGCAGCACTAAGTAACTATTATCAAGTAGCAATTATAAATTACCAATTATTAATTAACAAGTAATGACAATAAAGTATTCATGCACCCAAATCAACAATTACTGAGGATCAAGTAAGAATGCGCACAAATCCGATCCGTAGCATTCAAGATAACCCTAATTTTTCGAAGATACTGTTAAAAGTTCTATTTGTTCTTCGAAAATAACCAGTTTTGTGCAATCGTGATGGTCATTAAATAGGCGGAGAAGAGGGAGAGGAATGTTTGACAATCTTATAATATCGGTGGGCTTGCCTGACCATATAAAATGGTACCCCCCAATGACAAAATCAAATTTATGGCATCTTAATTCTGGATCGGATACGGCTGAAAGTCACTAATTCACTTTAACCCTCTCGCTCACGAATTATGAATTTTGAAGATAAAAATCTGAATATTTTTCTATAGTATCTATGATTTTTTGCAATTTATTGATATACATATATTTCTTTTCAAAATATTCTTTTGTGCTCTAGGCCATGTCCCCAAATGAGGACAGTGTGAGCCGACGGCGTAAAAATTCTATGAACCCTATTATATGAAATGAGAGTTTATCACATTATTACAATGATATTTCATTAACAATTATTCACATTCACATGATGAATAATGAAATAGTTTTTTTCGACAAACATAAATAAACATTGCACTTGCTACAAAGTATTCTTGTTTTTTTCGTACATCATCATCGTCATCACTCATACATTCAATATCTGATTCAATTATTTGCAATAGCTCCTCGTCAGTGAGAGGTCTCCTAGCCATTTTTTACGCACTGAAATATATCATAGTGATTTATAAAAAGGTTACGTTGATTTCACCCAGTAAACCAAATTATGTGTCTGAAACATTTCGGACACCAATTATCTCTCACGTGAAACGTTCCATTTTTTGACTGAGAAATGTTTGTGAAACATCCCAGACACCAGAAATGACCTAGGTATGAAACATTTCATAGGAAATGTTTCGATAGAAATGCATCTGAGACACAACATAACTGTGTATGAATACTGTCAGATATATTTCACATTAAATTATCCGAAAGCAACATTTATGAAACACAATATAACTGCATATGGAATATATTCCCGAAATATTTCACAAGTTACACTCAGTAAATATTTCACAAGGTTCCTGATGAGTATAGATAGGTAGATACCAAAAAACAGGAATTCTGCAAATAATTTCCATGAACAGTAGCATCAGAGTATGTGAATAGTATTTACAGAAACCATATATTTATTTTATTGTTCCTGAATAAATGAATTAAACAATTATAATAGGCATTAATTGAAAATTTATTTTCTAAAAACAGGTATACATTGTTTATTACAATGTAGATAAATCCATCATTGAGATGAATTAACTATTTCCCGTTGGAATCTCAAAAATGCCTGACGAAACCATATGAGAGTATTCTTTTCAATTTGCTATCGGGAATATTGGGAAATCACTTTCATGCTGCATATGAAAAATACTGTGAAGAAAAAACCATCACCATCACTTTACCAACTTTTCATTATAATTTGGTGACAATGTATGTTATAACCCTAATAGCACCATGAAGTCCGATGGTAATCCATAGGACATCCTCTCAGGACATTCGGGACGTCCTTAGGATGTGCAAAATTGGTACCGCGGACGTCCATTGGACATCCGTGGGAAGCACCAATGTCTCGACTTCTCACCAAAATTGGACGTTCTATAAGGATATCCAATGGACATCCACCTGGGATGTTAATCGGACGTCCCCGAATTACATCAATCGGAAGTACATCTTGGACGTCCTTAGGACGTGCAATATTGTTACGTCCTTAGGACGTGCAGTATTGGTACCGCGGACGTCCATTGGACATCCGTGGGAAGTACTAATGTTTCGACTTCTCAGCAAAATTGGACGTTCTAAAAGGATATTCAATCGACATCCACCTGGGATGTTCATTGGACGTCCCCGAATTACATCAATCGAAAGTACATCTGGGACGTCCTTAGGATGTGCAGAATTATCAGGTGTTTGTTCCTACATCTCTTTCAGGACTAAGATTATGATATTGTTGTGGATTACCTACTGGAGATACCAATTTTGATGGAACCAGATTTACTTACTAGGTAAGCTCAGCACTCTCTCAGAGTCATGCAATTCGGTTTTGTACATGTTTAAAGGATACACACAACTCTACTTGTCTTACGGAAAAACCTTTTTCAAAACAGTGTTGAATAGGTTAGTAATAACTATTGAATAGTATAACAAAACTTTTATTTTCATTTATAGATATAACTACACTGAATGAACACAAAATAACTTACAAAACAGTCACTAAACTAATTTAATCACAAAGGACGACAGAAAAGCCGCCATAGCCTGTAAATACTCAACAATTGTCTGTCAAATCGTCAACACCTCACTTGAACACAAAACACAGAAAACAACTTTATGCACGGAATCCATACATGAGGAATTGTTCGGTTTCAATCCGTATACGAACAAGAGAGACAAACATAAATTTTTTCATTGTTGTGAAACAGTGAATCGTATTGGCATACGCATAAACTCGAGAATATGGCCCCTGATGACCATAATGATAGTGAAAAGGGTTTTATTTCAGATGGGTTGTTTTCGCTATAATGTTCAGCCCTATTGTAAATATGCGATCCATTTTATACCTCTTCTGTAAAACCACTAGCTGGGATGTATACACGGGCACTGGATACACATGGAGGCTTAATTATTGTAACTGTTTTCGAATTTTGTTTAATTTTTATGATCATCCGTCCTTCATCTTTGGATGGATGCATCTAGGAAACATTCCGAAAAATGTTCAATCCAGGACATCCCAAGGAAGTCCTCACAGGGACATTTTCTGAAATTCACTGATTGGGATGACGTCCGATGTACATCCATCAAAGACGTTCCAGAATGTCCCCGTATCAGGACCACCATAGGAAGTCCTTTCGAAGACATGCCAAATACATGCCAACCAGGACATGCAATGGATAACCTAGAAAATTCTACAAAATACATCCGAATCAGGACATCCCAAGAAAGTCGTCGCAGGGAGATATTCTAAGATTAACCAATTGGGACGTCCAATATTCATTCATGCAGGATGTTCCTAAATGTCCCGTACCAGGACAACCATGGGACGTCCAATCAAAGACATGCCAGAATACTTACTAACAGGGACGTCCGATGGATGTCCTAGGAAACATTACAAAATGTATCCGACCCAGGACATCCCAAAGACGTCCTCGCAGAGACGTTTTATACGATGTACCGATTGGGACATCCATAGGAAGTCCTTTGGGGAAATTCATGAAAATGCACTGAATCGGACGTCCCAAGGACAATGATTTTAAGTCCCGGACATTCGGACATGATTTGTACCAAATAGGGACGTCCCTGGGACATGGTGTGCTATTAGGGAATGAAAGTGTCTAAACAGAGAGAAATGCTCTGATAAAATTTAGCTTACTTATTTAGGTATGATATTGAACTGTGTTAACTTTTTTTACAAAAAATGCATTTCATGGTGCCATTAACCTAGAAAGTTGGTTGATGACGTAGATCAAATCATGAAATATCTTCAAATCAAGATTTCAACTCAAAATCCTCAGCTCAACCAAACAAAGCTTATTTGTTTCTATCAACTTCGCACTTCATTATAACACAGGATAGAGTGATAAAGTGCTCCGTTCATATGCTAATGAAATCACAAGCGTCACAGTTGAAGCACAGTTTAATACATGAGGTATACTGTGGATGACGCCTTTGGAAGGTGAAAATTCAAAATTGTGAAATTTCAACCTAACAACAGCACAATGATTTATGAGTATTTATGAGTTTATGACTCGACTAGGAATACTAGGATCCTCGTCGGAAGGCGACGATCGCGTTTAGGCGATGGCGCATGACCGTAGTGAACCTTTGCAAAGTCAACGACAGATGGCACTACATCTGCGTAATTTGGGTTCATTAGAAATGTTTCATACACGTTTTATCTTTACTGGCGTTTTATAAGTGCATTAGAAATGTTTCATATACGTTTCATCTCTACTGACGTTTCATAAGTGCATTGGAAACATTTCGGATACATTTCAATTGAAATGTTATATGTGACATGTTTCAGATTCATTTTTGGAACGAACGTTTAGAACGTTTAAAATATTTTCATTTAGGATTCCGTTGAAATGTTTCATACACATTATGTGTTTACTGGGTACCGTTGACTCACAATGTCCACAAAACAGTACACCACACTATAAAAATCTTAGAGTTCAAAATATACGAAAAACGAATGATACACTAATTATTAACCGAAATTCAACAAGTTTTCTCCACAATAGACTTTATTTGACACTTGCCACTATTCGAATGTCACCAAGAAGAATTACAGAACAAAGCTCTACACGGTCATATACGCAGACTTCTAGAGACGCTGTTTTCATTTGAATTTCACCTTCTTACTATATTCTACAGATGGCTGCACATGTGTTCTTTTGAAATAATATACTATCCTGATCAGAGTGCGATAGACGATTGCAGTGAAAACAAATAGAGCTCAACATACATAATGTTTGAATAGGTTGTCCTTATTTGGGGACACGGTGAGCGAAAGGGTTAATGATCACATGGACAAATTCAGATTTACGAAGAAAAATTTTGAGCACACTTGCTGATCGTGCAACTGGTAGCAAGCCAAAAAAATAAAAAAAAACGAAAGCAAACGCTTCGTCAACATCTTCCCCCTCGAATAACGTCTCAGCGCCCTCTCTGTGAAGAGGTAAAAACCTTCAGGATAACTGTATAATACCTCTACATTGCGCCACTCGCCATCAGATGTCGCTGCATGAATACTTTTACCGTTGTATGAGGATTAACGCTTTTACCGTTGTATGAGGATTACATAGTAGGATAACGCCTGTGTATCATCTATTGGAGCCGATTTTCAGCGCCATCTGCCAGAAACATGAGGAAACTTCGAATTTTTCAATCCGTGCAGTAGTGACCCCTACACTGTCCTAATTCTAACTTGATGAATCGTAATTAAAACAGGGACGGATTGAGGGGTTGAACATTATTCACGTTCAGACGTATGAAATAGCTAACAAAATTTCATATTCGGATACTTGGGTTCAAAATTTCGATAAATCGCATTAGGTGATAATATTTTGATATTATACGTGATTGGAAACTCCCTGAGTTGTCTTGTGGAATATCAATTTGCTCCAACGACAAAATTGTCGCTGCTGTCCTATTGACGTATCCGTTCATTTAAACAAATATGAACTGACTGACATCCAAGAGATTTACTAGTCGAACATGGTCGAGCTGTATAAACTATAGTCGATAAAATTTTCTGTCACCAACACATTCGGGAATGATGATTTTTAAAGAAATTGTGGATATGATGAAATGGACACAAACCTACGATAAAAATTAAGCTAGTTTTTGTAATATCTAACAGAATCTGACAGAAGCAAATCTTTCAATGGACTTAAAATATGACAGTTAATAGTCATTCAGGTGAGGATGCTTTATGACATTTTTATAAGAGAAAAAGATGGCGGGCGATCAATTCGAAATTGGTATGTGGGGTTTTTTGGGGTCGGAAATGTGTTTTTTGATAAAATTTGGGATGGTGGTCCCAAAATCGATATGGTAATGATGAGAAAATGCATATTTTACGCGCATTTATTCAAATAAGACTGTATGTATGTCTGCGTCAAATCTTGGAAGTGGAATTTGACTCACTAGCAGTTTTCGAATTAACTCAAAATTTGGCAGGTGTTTATATTTCGGGCGAAAATGTAAATTCATAACATCAAAATAGCGGACGAGTTTCCCTTGCCGCAATCTTGGTTTGAATATAGCCATAAAGTTCCTCTAGCTCTACAAATGATAAACTATAATTTCACAGTGACCATTTTAATGAAATCGATAATACAAGTATTTTATATATTTATTCAACGGGTAATCCCAATTACAATTTGTTGCAATAAAAATGAATGTATAACATCTTAAAACTAAGAATAGATAAATACCCAATAAAGTACATGATACAATAATAATAATACAATACAATATCAATCATACGGCAGCAGTAGTTTTTTAAGGAAGTATACAGGGTGGAGCACCGAAAACGAAACAGAGTGAATATCTTCAAAACGCATGCGTTGTGAATGAAATGCAAAAACACGCCGATTTTGAATCCAAGGGGGACATATTCCTATCATAACCTCAACTGTCATACCTACCCCCCCACCCCTTGGTCACTATCACCCAAACAATTTGAATTGGGAAAGTAGTAAGTGTGACACATCATTGAAGAGGTAATTTCAGGAGGAATTCGGCCATGTCAATTTTTGCTACCTCACTTTTTATTTTGGTGCCCTCTTGCGGGAAAAACAACTGTTCCGTATTCCAAATTATGATACTTCATTTGCAAGCTAATTCGACATAAATTCGGTGACAATGCATTATGTTATTTTTCTAAGAGAAAAAACAAAATGGCGGCTCCAAAATGGCGGAAAAGATTTGCAATTATGGTTCGAATCGATTCAAAATTGATATGTGGTGGATTCCATGGTCAGAAATTACGATATTTCTGTCATTGCAAAGAAACAAGATGGTCGCTCCAAGATGGCGGACGGAATTTGTAATTGTGATCCGATTTGAATCAAAATTAGTATCTGTGGATTTTCAGGGTCGGAAATTATGATTTTTTTTGTTGATGCAAAAACCAAGATAGTGGGCGAAATTTGTAATTGTGGTTCGATTCGACCAGGCATCGAAAACGAATTCTTCAAAACACATGTATCGAATTATGGTGCAAACATAGGGATTAGTAGATTACTGCGACAGGCAAATTTTCACTGAAGGGCTATGGATATTTTCTCATCTTCGCTTTGGCAAATGAAGAGAGCTACTATGTAGTTCAAATTCTATAGCTTTGATTGCTCATTTCATTTTAATTTGTTTTGTTTTTGTCTAGTTACTGTGCAAAACTGTTAGATATAGGTAGTTATAATTTTTTTAAAATCTTTTTACATATTTTTCTTAGTGTTTTAAATTGTATTGTATTGTAAATGGCTATTTCTCCCCGTGTAATAAATAAATAAATAAAAAATTGCAAAAACACGTAGATTTTTAATCCAAGGGGGAAATCTTCCTATCATAACCTCAACTTTCACATCACTCCCCCCACCCCTTCCTCACTCATACAATTTGAATAGGGAAAGTACTAAGTGTGACACCGCATTGAATTTGAATAAGGAATTCAGACATATGAGTGTTCGCTATCTTCATTTTGGCACCCTCTTTCGGGAAAAACAACTGTTTCGTGTTTTAAAGAGAAACATTCTCAATTGAAAATTGAATCAATACATGACTCCTCTGGAAATGGAAAAACCCTACGATAAAATTGAAGTTACTTTTTTGTAATATCTAACAGAAAACAACTACTTCCCCGGCAAAAGCCACGCTGGACATTGAACTACATCTGATAGATATTGAACCTAAGATATTCAATTTGAAAGCTTATGTAAGCAATTCACGAAAACAACAAAAAAAATTAACATTGTATGAACTTAGAAATTGGAATTTTTTTCATTCATTACTCAAAAACGTCAGACAGCGTTTCGAGACTAACTTTTACTCATGTATGGCAGTCCATGGCAGTCTATGGCAAAGTCTTTGAGCATCTACTGTGATTGATGCAGTTTAGAATGATTGGATTCAAGTTTATTCAATGTTCAATTTTTTTATTTTTCAAAAGCTTTCATTCAACTTGCCCTGTTAGTTAGTTAGTATGTATGTATGTGTGAGACAAAACAAACCTGTAAAATCTTTATATGTCAATTTTGAATCGAATCAAACCACAATTACAAATTCCGTCCGACGTCTTGTTTTTTTGCATTGACAAAATAATCATAATTTCCGACCCTAAAAATCCTCACATACTGATTTTGATTCGAATCGGACCATAATTACAAATTTCGTCCGCCAACTTGGAGCCACCATCTTGTTTTTTTTGCATTGACGAACAAATCATAATTTATGACCATGAAAACCAACATATATCAATTGTGAATCGAATCGGACCATAATTGTAAATCTTGTCCGTCATTTTGGAGTCGCCATTTTGTTTTTTCCGTTAGAAAAATTCCATAATGCATTGTCACCAAATTTATGACAAATTACCTTGCAAATGAAGTATCATAATTTGGAATACGGAACAGTTGTTTTTCCCGCAAGAGGGCGCCAAAATGAAAAGTTAGGTAGCAAAAATTGACATGGCTGAATTCCTCCTGAAATTACCTCTTCAATGATGTGTCACACTTACTACTTTCCCAATTCAAATTGTTTGGGTGATAGTGACCAAGGGGTGGGAGGAGAGGTATGACAGTTGAGGTTATGATAGGAAGATGTCCCCTTTGATTTAAAAATCGACATGTTTTTGCATTTTTTTCACAACACATGCATTTTGAAGATATTCGATCTGTTTCGTTTTCGGTGCCCTACCCTGTATTATTTGCGAATGGATACAGAATAATTTCGTATATTTTGATGAATTTGGTTTCTCCCTTAAACATACTGACCACGTGGAAGTGAAAACTTTAAAAAATCAACTGCAGAAAATCACTTGGGAAAGAACGTGCGTTATCATTTTTCTCTAATGCATATTTGATTCCAACCAAGGACAACGAATATGCTTATAATTTTTTTCAGAAGAAAACCCCCTTGACACCCTTTTACTCTTGTGATTTTTCGGAAAAATTTGCGGAATGAGTAGTAAATGACACAATATGTTTCTCAAATTGCATATTTGATTCAAACTAGGAACAACAAATATGCCTATATAATTTTTTTTTTCGGAAAAACCCCCCTTGACCCCTCTTTATTCCTGTGATTTTTAGGAAAAATTTGCGGAATAGGTAGTAAATGACAAAATATTTTTCTCGAATTGCATATTTGATTCAAACTAAGAACAAGGAATATGCCTACATAATTACTCTTTCTAGAAAAAAACCTCTTGACCCCACTCTACTCTTGTGATTTTTCGGAAAAATTTGCGGAATGGGTAGTAAATGACAAAATATTTTCCTAAAATTACATATTTGATTCAAACCAAGGGCAACAAATACGCCTATTCGATTTTTTCCCGAAAAAACCCCCCTTGACACCACTTTACTCTTGTGATTTTTCGGAAAAATTTGTGGAATGGGTTGTAAATAACAAAATATTTTCCTCAACTTGCATATTTGATTCAAACTAAGGACAACGAATGTGCCTTTGCAATTTTCTTTAATGCATATTTGATTCCAACCAAGGACAACGAATATGCTTATAATTTTTTTCCGAAAAAAACCCCCTTGACACCCTTTTACTCTTGTGATTTTTCGTAAAAATTTGCGGAATGGGTAGTAAATGACAAAATATCCTCCTCAACTTGCATATTTGATTCAAACTAAGGACAACGAATATGACGATATATTTTTTTTTTCAAAAAAGCCCCCTTGACCTACTTTACACTTATGATTTTTCGGAAAAATTTGCTGAATGGGTAGTAAATGACAAAATATTTTTCTCAAATGCATATTTGATTCAAACCAAGGACAACGAATAAGCCTTTTAATTTTTTCCCAAAACAACCCTTGACTCCACTTTACTCCTGTGATTTTTCGGAAAAATTTCTTAGTTCCTTAGTTTGAATCAAATATGCAATTTGAGGAAAATATTTTGTCATTTACTACCAATTCCGCAAATTTCTTCGAAAAATCACAATAGTAACGTGGTTTATTTTTTTGAAAAAAAAATTATATAGGCATATTTGTTGTCCTCAGTATGGATCAAATATGCAATTTGAAGGAAATATTTTGTCATTTACTACCAATTCTGCAAATTTTTACGAAAAATCACAGGAGTAAAATGGGGTCAAGGGGGTTTTTTTCGGAAAAAAAATATAAAAGAATATTTGTTGTCCTTAGTTTGAATCAACTATGCAATTTGAGAAAAATATTTTGTCATTTACTACCCATTCCGCAAATTTTTCAGAAAAATCACAAGAGTAGAGTGGGGTCAAAGGAAGTTTTTTCGAAAAAAAAAATTATATAGGCATATTTGTTGTCCTTAGTTCAAATCAAATAGTAATTTGAGAAAAATATTTCATCATTCACTACCCATTCCGCCAGGGATTGTTCAGTCAGTAAAATAGGTACGATCACTAATAGAGCCATTGCACTAATTGCACTAGAAACATGATAAATGCGCGTTACCGACAAAAATTGTTTGAATTTTGTTACTACTTGTCAAAGTCGATAAGAAGTTTAATAATTAATATTGACAAGCCTGACTCATAATAGCATATTACTGCTGTACGACCTTTTTATGAACACAACTGTGCACACAACTTTTGATGAAATTTGTCATTAATTCTGTAGGGGTTTTAATCCTGTTTTCATTATCCAAATCTAAGTTTTTATAGAAATAATTCATCATCAAAACAAATTGCTTTCAGTTATACTTTGGCACTTTCAATAACAACTTAAACTAAAAATGGCGCTTAGACCGTCCCTATAAATAATTCAGCAAAGATTTGCAATCAGTTTGAAATCTACACAATCGTCACTATTGAACTGTATAAACACAAACGCCTGATCACACCAATTACCATGAATACTGCGAATTCGTCCAACAAGTAAATAAATACGACTGGAAGTGAAACATGAAAATCTGTGACAGCGGACCTGCAAAACAATAATTTTACCCAAGCGCGGTGAGTCGTGGCAAGCGAATCTCGACTTAAATGGCTGTTCGAGCTGACCAATGAAACTCCATAGTCTCCCTCGACGATGCTGCCATCTACACGCAGTCTCCTTTTGGCTCCAATGAAACGTCCATAAGGTGATATTACTATGTAATCCTCATACAACGCTTTTACAGTTGTACCTCATACAACGCTTTTACCACTTTTACATGACCATTATTATAGCTTACATTTCGTTCACTCGACACTAGATGTCGATACCGATGTACCGATAAACCATTAAAATGTTATCGTTACACATCCCCGTTACTCCTCCAAAAAAAAATTCAAGCCCTCGTTTGGATTTTTTTTCTTTTAATTGAGCCTCAAGTAACACCATTTATAATAATAACCAAGTAAAACAAGTTTCAAGTTTATCCACTTAAGGAATATTAATCCTTACATTTCATCATATACAATGAGAAAGTTTATCAATAAATTTAAAATTGTAAATTGCATCATTTACAAAGCTAAAATTCTCTACAATGAGAAAGATGTATTGTTAATTACCAATATCAAGAAAATAAAATTTGTAAATTGTAGCATTTACATAGCTGAAACTTCCAACTCCCTGTATTATTACAGTAATGAGTGAAGAGATAACAGAGTCCAGCTACTAACCGCTTCCCAAGTCAAAAACTCGGCGCAGCCGACGCTATCCCAGAGAATCCTGCAAAGATGCCCTCATCGCTGCAAGATGTTGTTTGCGGCGCCGGCCGGTAAGTAAACATCTTCACCACTCGCCTCCAGATTCTCCGAGACAATCATCACCCAACCCGAATCCAAGATCCAGAGAACCATCAACAGCTACACCCTTGGTGAAACAAAAAAATTATTGATTTCATTGAAAATATGAACATTCTCCCTTATCTCATTCATAGGTAAGAATCTCAAATGGAAACTGGACATTTAATAAATAATCAACTATCTGAATGAAAATGCAAATTTTCACTTTCAGATTTTTTTTCTCAAGTTATATAGGGTCTTTCTCAATATCTATAAGATGTAGTTCAATGTCCAGCGTGGCTTTTGCCGGGGAAGTAGTTGTTTTCTGTTAGATATTACAAAAAGTAACTTCAATTTTATCGTAGGGTTTTTCCATTTCCAGAGGAGTCATGTATTGATTCAAGTTTCATTTGAGAATGCTTCTCTTTAAAATATCTTACTTCTATTTTAACAATGTTTATACGTTTCCATAGTTACAACAATTTCTGTGAATAGAGAAACGTCAGTTTGACGGTTCAACTCTTCAACTGACATTAATGACACATGATGTACCGTTCCTGGAATACGCATTTAGTCCATAATTATTTAATGTATTCGTGAAATTGTCTTATCGAATATCTCTTCAAAATGCAGAATTTTCAAAATTCTTTCACCTTGCCAGTCGCTCAAACTGTGTTGCTTTACAAAACACCACTCGAGCAAGCTCTCGTGGTGTTTCTAAGCAACACAGTTTTTGTGACAGCAAGGTGAAAGTATTTTTTGAAAATTCAGCATTTTGTCGGGATATTACTACCGAAAATACCACGGGCTGGAGACAGAGTTTTCGAAAAGTCCTTTTCTCATTGGTTTGAATTCAAAAAATGATGGCATTTGGTTGGTTTATACAGGGTGGGTCACGGTCGATGGTACCTTAGACGTTTACGAAGAACGGGAAATAGGATCATTCTGAAAATTTGGTTTCTCAAGTAGTTGATCTTGGTCTATCGATCTAAAATATTTTGAGCAATGCAGCTTTGCCGCTTATACCAGAACGTAGCAGCATCTTTGTTATTTCAAACGGATAACCCTGTATATTACCGCTTTTTTGAACTTTTCATTCCTTTCTGATTATTTCTGCCTCATACTCCCCTATACCTATCTCTAACAGTTTATGAGATATTGGTTATTTTTCATATTTTTTATCCAAAACATAGCTCGAATTGAATGTTTATTTCTGCGGCATTTGGATTCTTAGGAAGTTGCAATTTTGTGTTTAGTTCATCAACATCATGCTCATTGATTCTGTATAGAGAAGTTTGTTCTGCGTTATACAGGGTCGTTCAAAATTCATGATCTTACTGCTAGATACGAAAAGGGTTGAAAGTGCGTTTTTTTTAAATGGAACATCCTGTATATTATGAATTATCCTGAAAGATGACTAAATTCCCTTCGAATTTATATATCATATTCCTATACCTATATAGCCAGATTTCCGAGAAAATGGCAATTTTCACTTGTAATCATTGATGGAAATTTTTCGAGTACATGAAAATTAGCTTTGAAAATTCATGTACGAGATGAATTTACGGCAATTAATTCAAGCACGAGGGGGATTTGGTAAGAAAATTTCACACCGAGAAATGAAAATCATCCAACAATTCATAAGAAATAACTAACGATAGTTTCACCTGAACTATTTGTAACCACTGAAATATTGATATGTAAAATACTTAACAAAATTTTCATCAATAAATGTGTTTAAATTTGGAACAAAAAAAATTGAAAAAGTTGTGTTCTCACAGTGGATTGAACGATCGACCTACCGATTCATATGCCGCTACACTGCCGCTGAGCTACGGGACTTGTGATAAAAATTTGTGACAAATGGTGTATTAAACTTCTTCTGAAATATGATTTCAGAATTGACACTTTGTGCAATAATCGTGGAGAAAATATTTTCAGACACATTCCAAATATCTAGTAAATACATAATTATCTCCTTTCATATGTAAACTTGACCTCCATTTGTACATTAAAGCAAAATATCAACTTGTCACATGTCAAATGTTTGACAGAAAAATTTCCACTTATTAATTTCGCCCAGGGTACCCAGGAGGATAAAAATTTCAGGAAATTTTTAGGGTTGCCATGGTATCTAAACAAGAACGAATTTTTTGATTGGCTACAAAAGTGAGGTGGGAATTTAAAAATAAAATCGATTTATTTTTCTTTTATTCATCTAAGGTGGCTATTATATGTCAAGATGGTAGATGACATTATGAAAATTTGACAATTAGTGCATTATTAATAATACCGTTGTGTGTTTCTTAACTATTCAAACGAAGTTCTGATGAAATAGTTTATTCTTCATGGAAAATGTGAGGGAATTACAGCAAGAAATTGCAGAAAATTCAATGAAACGTACCCTGATTTACAACCAATGAACAAAAGGAAGTTTGTACGATTACAACATAATTTTATTAATTATCTGTCAAAAATTAGAAAATGTTCACAATAAATTTTCAAAATGCCGACCATTCGCTTCCAAACATTCCAAACATTCCAAACATTCCATTCCAAACATAGATTGATTTGGAGATACAGTTGTATCACTCCTTATTTCACGGGCATCTAGCTCTTCAATGCAGTTGATCACTCGTTGACGCAGGTCTTGTTTACTGTGCACTGGTGTCATGTATACCGAATCCCCTTCGTGCTTGAATTAATTGCCGTAAATTTATCTCATGCATGAATTTTCAAAATATTCATGTTCTCGAAAAATTTCCGGCAATAATGCAAGCACTTGGGAGATTACAAGTGAAAATTGCTATTATCTCGGAACTCTGGCTATTTAGGTATAGGAACATGATATATCAATTCGAAGGGAATTTAGTCATCTTTCAGGATATTTCAGAAAATACAGGATGTTCCATTAAAAAAAACGCACTTTCAACCCTTTTCGTATCTAGCAGTAAGATCATGAATTTTGAACGACCCTGTATAACGCAGAACAAACTTCTCTATACAGAATCAATGTACATGATCTTTATGAACTGAACACAAAATTGCAATTTCCTAAGAATCCAAATACTGCAGAAATAAACATTCAATTCGAGCTATGTTTTGCATAAAAAATATTGAAAATAACCAATATCTCAAAAATCGTTAGAGATAGGTATAGGGGAGGCTGAGGCAGACAAGTTCAAAAATGCGGTAATATACAGGGTGACCCATTTGAAATAACAAAGATGCTGCTACTTTCTGGTATAAGCGGCAACGCTGCATTGCTGAAAATGTAAGATCGATAGACCAAGATCAACTACTTGAGAAACCAAATTTTCAGAATGATCCCATGTCCCGTTCTCCGTAAACGTACCATCGACCGTGACCCACCGTGTATAATATGAGGGAAATTGTCGGTGATATCTTCCAAAATTGTCGCAATGAGACTGAAGAGTGATAAACTGTCATGTTTTTGATTAAAGTAAAATACTTATGAATTACATGAATTTCATATTAATAAACAAATTATTCTATGAATTCGGTAAATCCGCACAAAATCAAAAATTATAAACGTTAGGATCTTGAAATGTTGTTTGCTTTTCTAGAAAGATGAGTTTTCACTGAATTCCTGTAGTCAACAGCAACAAAGAGATTCATTATATACAGGGTGACCCATTTGAAATAACAAAGATGCTGCTACTTTCTGGTATAAGGGGCAACGCTGCATTGCTGAAAATGTTAGATTGATAGACCAAGATCAACTACTTGAGAAACCAAATTTTCAGAATGATCCCATGTCCCGTTCTCCGTAAACGTACCATCGACCGTGACCAACCGTGTATAATATGAGGGAAATTGTCGGTGATATCTTCCAAAATTGTCGCAATGAGACTGAAGAGTGATAAACTGTCATGTTTTTGATTAAGGTAAAATACTTATGAATTACATGAATTTCATATTAATAAACAAATTATTCTATGAATTCGGTAAATCCGCACAAAATCAAAAATCATAAACGTTAGGATCTTGAAATGTTGTTTGCTTTTCTAGAAAGATGAGTTTTCACTGAATTCCTGTAGTCAACAGCAACAAAGAGATTCATTGGTTCCTCCACAAATCTGTTATGACATACGCACTAAAGAAGAAGTGGAGAACTACATTGCTGATTTTTTTAGTCCCCCCCTCTGTTAACTTTTGGACGGTTTGACTTATAAATATAAAACAACAACCATTTTGAATGGTTTCGCAAATAGTACTTTTCGAGGTAAGAGACACTGTGATTGCTTAAGAAAGGGGGAGCGAAGCACATCAATTTAAAGATTTCAAATGGCATCCCAGTGAACACAATCATCTAGGATATGTTGCTTTCTTGATTATTATGGTAACAAAATGGGTTGCATTAAGACATCACTGTTACCGCTTAGTAATGCCAAATGTTGTGAATTGTTCACAATGGTCTTCTCGTTATAGACTGGGAGATGGTGACAGATTTCAGGTGACGATTTTTTCGTCTATGCCTTTGAGACCAGTGAAAGATATGAAAATTCTGACCAAAATGATGAAAAATTTGAGCGGTCTCCGTATGGCCTTCATTTAAAAAATTCAATTTTGTCACAACCTCACTTCGACATACGCAAACCTTACGCCACTTTTTTATGCCACGCGGCGACCTCTCAAATTTTTAATCAGTTTTGTAAGAATTTTCGTATCTTTCACTGGTCTCAGAGTCATAAACGAGAAAATCGTCACCTGAAATCTGTCACCATTTCCCAGTCTATTAGTGTCCCTTTGAGGCACAAAAAGTGAAGAAACTTGCAAAGCACATCAACATGAATTTTGGTGTCATTGCGATTTTATATAGAATGAATTAGTTGGTTACAAAACTGAGCATGCCATGGTAAAGGTAAGCTTATCGGGCTCATTCTCGAAACAAAAAGAAAAGTGTTGTTACTTAAGTAGTTTTATCTCCTGAACACGAATCTGAAAGAATTTCGTGGGGTCTCTTATACTTTTCGAGTTATGTCCTTTTGAATATTGAAAATCGACCATTTTCAAACACGATTTTTTCAGTAAAAATCGCAAAAAATACCTCCTTCTTTTTGTCGACACTTTTTTCATTCCCTACTCAACTCTTATTTCACAATTACAAGCACCAAAACCAACCGTTTTACGAAAAAAATTAACCTTCTTATATTTCACTATTCTTAACCTCACTCTTCATTGGCGTCCGTTCTAGAGATGTGGGAAGGGTTATGTATACTTTATAAGAAGGTTGATTTTTTGTATAAAATGTTTGGTTTCAGTGCTTCTAATTGTGTAATATGAGTTGATAACGGTCTCAAAAAAGTGCTAACAAAAAGAAGGAGACATTTTCTTCGATTTTTTGCCGAAAAAATCGTGTTTGAAAATAGTCGATTTTCAAGATTCAAAAGGACATAACTCGAAAAGTATAAGTGACCCCCACGAAATTCTTTCGGATTCGTGTTCAGGAGATGAAACTATGTAAGTAACACCACTTTTCTTTTTGTTTCGAGAATGAGCCCGATAAGCTTACCTTTACCCATGCCATCACCATCACGACACAAAATGACCAGAGTTGTTTGTCTCGTCGAGGGTCAAGTAGAATTTGTATTTGGTTGACGCCATTCTTTAAATATTCTATATATGTTTGATTCTTTTTATTTCAATAGTCAAATAAAATGTGTTTATTAACATTACCCAATTATTATTTCAACCAAGAACTGTATTTTTTTTAAGGACCGGAACGGTGAGTAGACACTTAGAACGGTAAATGCAGTGATTTACAGAATTTGGCATTTTCAGGATAGGTACTGATTTCGCCGCGAAGAAAAAGCTGTCCAGAGGATTGAAGTTGAATTATAGATTTTGCTACATTTCAATACATTATTTTTTTTCATGATTTAGACAGAGTTTAATGATTTTTTTTATAGGTGAAAAGTATGTACTACGGAATCAACTCATGCATTTGTTTCCTAACATTCCATTCCATATGAACCGTAATTTTTTAGTAAGAATGGTGATATTGAGGTAAAATTTCTATTTATGTTGAAACATGGTGGGGTTTGTTTTATTCTTGACATACAGGAAAATCAGAAAGTGGATCGCATTTTTAAAAGAGTACCATTCTATTTAATTTCATATTGTTACATCGAAACGGTCTCAATGTTCATTTTATTCCGAAGTATAAATGGAATGTCACATTAGGCTAATTTCGAGTCACATTCAGCATCACATTTTGATGTCTCGAACTGACCAACGGGGCACCGAATATACGTTTATGCGATAATAATGGAAGCCACTTCGCGATTCACTGGTGTGATCTGAAACATTAGGATGAATCCCACTACCAACTCTGAAACCATTCTCTGTTGACAGGGATGGGGGGCCAGTGACACATCGTTGAAAAATAATTCAATTCTATTTTCAACTACCTGACAATTTTCGTATTTCTTTGAGATGTTTCTACCTTATGAACTCGAAATATCAAGTATTTAAGTAGGTGCTGATCTGAAAGGTAGGTCGATAAATTTGAGCGTTTTTATGTGGAGCAATGGGACAAAAATATTTTGAAAAGTATTACCGATACCACTTTTTGTGTGGAGACCCATTGCAATTACTTAACAAATGGCGATGGTGGCACATCAACTTAAAAATTTCGAAAGAAAAGATATCGAAATTGCGAAAATAGGTATTAATGAAAATTGATCAAATGTATACAGGGCAATTCAAATTCGACCCCCACCATTGGGATCTCCTAAACTACAGGAGGTACGTCGAAGCTTAAATTGGGGCAAAGTTGCGTATTCTGGTGCATAACAAAATACCGTTTTGAAACTTGGAAAATTCCGAGTATTTCCGGAAATATCGGGAAAAACTGAAAATCGGAATTTTCGTTTTTATTTTTTTCTATCGTTATTTGACAACATAGCTCAAAACCAAAAGTAAATTTTTATTGATACTTTTTTTCAGCTACACGTTTTCATGTTCAGATTTACTATCCGACGTTTCGTCTTCTGGCATTCATAATCAACTTTTTTTTCTGTTATGGGTTTCTCATTCTAATTTAATTGATGTATAATTTGTTATGATTTGCACTTCTGAAACCACAGATATTAAATAAAAAACAACTTCATCTGAGATGGTCATGACTCCATCGAAAAATTTTGTTTTATAAACAATAGTTGTCAGAACTCATTAAACATCATAAGTTTGCACAAATACTTCAGTCGAAATGTCCTCATTCTCAAATGAAGAAAAACGAGATATGTTGAAACTTAATTATAAATTTGATAGGAATAGTACGAAAACAACACAAATTTATTTTGAATAATATCCGGAAAGACAACAGCCGGATAGAATATTATTCGGAATTTTGGGCAAACACTTGTCTGAGTACGGTGCGTTTCAAAAAACAAGAATGAAATATGGAAACAGAATGGAACAAAATATTAGACGTAACTTATTAGCCGAGGTAAAATAATTGTTCATTCCATATTCGAAGAAGTATAATTATTTTTTGTACTTTTTTAGATAGTTTCAAAACAGTATTTTGTTAAGCACCATAATACGTAACTTTGCCCCAATTTAAGCTTCGACGTATCTTCTGTAGTTTAGGAGACCCCAATGGTGGGGGTCGAATTTGAATTGCCCTGTTTGGTTGAAAAAAAAAATTATTCTATTTTCAACGATGTGTCACTTGACCCTTCCATGCCTTTTGAAAATTTCAAATTAATGTGCCCCCCGCGCCTCCTATCGGGCAATCACAATGTCTTTTTTTTTCAAAAAGTATTATGGATGATACCATTCAAAATGTTTTTATGTCAAATCGTTCAAAACTTAACATGGAAGAGGAGCTAAGAAAGCCGCATTGCTCGGCATATCACCAGTAGGGCCGATCGTATATTTAGACTTGGAGATGGTGACAGATTTCAGTTGACGGTTTTATTGTTCATACCTTTGAGACAGTGAAAGATATGAAAATTCTTACCAAAATGATGAAGAATTTGAGAGGTCGCCGCGTAGCCTTCATATGAAAAATTCAATTTCGACATTTAACCTCACACATTCATGATAAAAACTTCCATTATTCCAATTGTTTGCAACGAGAAAATCGTCTAAAATTTGAATTTGAAGTTTACGCCGTCATTGGTACCCTTTGGCCACGTGCAACCCTTAGCATATAATTTTTTCGCTGCTATTGTCTATCTTAACATGCCATTGGTGTACATGGCAGTGGCAATAGAATCGTCCCAAAACACGTATATCTTTTTATAGAAAAAGGAATGTTTTATATGAAAGCCACGCGGCGACCGCTCAAATTTTTCATCATTCTTGTCAGAATTTTCATATATTTCTTTGGTCTCAGAGGCATAAACGAGAAAATCGTCACCCGAAATCTGTCACCATCTCCCAGTCTAATTGTATTAACTACAGATCGACTTACTTCAAAATATGAATATAATTTAATAAATGTCATTCAAAAGCTAAACCATTGTTAGGTCCATCTGTAGTTCAACTGGACTATAAACGGCCCTTAATCACTTTGCTTCATCCGTTGCAAGGATACACATTTGAAAACATTTCTACAACCTTGAACTTGATATTAAATAAAAACTAAGAAAACATATACTTTTATACAAATAAAGACTCAACAATAATTATTACATATACATGTCACTTTCAAGTGTAACGAAAACAGCTCCCCAGTTGACCGACATAACTGTCTAGAATATTCAACCGATTTCTCAATTCCATATTCTCTTGTTCCAAAAAGGCACATCTGATGGCAATTTCGTCCTCTTTTGCTTTTCTGGCATCTCTGGATTTTTTTGCTGCTTCATTATTCTTTTTTCTCTTCTCCAAATAGCTTGGGTCTTCGTTGTCTGAACTCTTGAGCTGATTCCTTCGCATATTTTCATTACTTGCATTAGGATTTGCTTGAACTTGGGAGAGTACACTATCTCTGAATTGAGTGTAGGATTTAGTTGAAACATTTGGCAATACCTCATCGTTATTCAAGACCAATCCAGAAAATAGGCCATTTGGGAAAGCTTTAAATGGCCTGGTTTTTAGTTTTGGGAAAGAGTAAATAGAGATCTCAGATGAGTTGCAATTTTTTGAATACTCCGTTGAACAATTTAAGTTAGCTTCTATAGATTCTTCGAGTGATTCAATCGTTTTTTTATTGTTTTCCAAACAGCTCGAATTTTTATATTTCAAACTCTGGAGTTGATTCCTGTTCATATTTTCATTAGATATATCACACATTTTTTCCACTTGAGAGTGTACTTCATCTCTGTATTGTGAATAAAATGTAGTTGAACTAATTGGCAGTTCTTTTTCCTCATCTGCAGCAAAGCCAGAACTGACGTGAAATGGGTAATTTGGGTGGGATTTGAATAGCCTAGTCTTTAGTTCTGGTGAAAGGGATGAATAAGAATTAGATGGGTTGGAATATCCTGAACACTCCGACAAACAATGTGCACTTCTAATACCTATGGATCTTTCGGTAGCTTCATTATTCTTTTCATCGCTCTCCAGGTTGCTTGTGTCTTCAAATTTCAAATTCTGAGGCTGGTGCATCTTCAAATTTTCGTAGGAATATATTTTTATTTTATGACCCATTGACACTACCTGAGGTACTTCATTTTTGATCTGTGCGTAATATGTAGTAGAGCTGAGGTGAAGTGGGTATTTTAATTGAGGTGTGAATGGCCTGGTTTTCAGTTTTGGGGAAGAGGAAGTGTGTTTATTCTTGGAACTATGAAGCTGATTCCTTCTCATAATGACGTTAGTTTCATCAGTACTCGCTTGTACTTGACTAAGTACCCATCTGGTTTTTGTGTAAGGTGTAAATGATTCCAGTACAATCGGTTCTTCGTTTTCCTTTTCCAACCCACAGGTGAAGGAAAGCGGTTCCTTCGGAAAAGCTTCAATTGTTCTAAGTTTTGTGGAAGAAGAAGTGAAGAAATCACAGGGATTGAAATGTTCTAAAAACTCTGTTAAAGAATTTGGATGTGTGTGGTAGTACGTTGTGGCCGAATCGTCTCTTTTTGGAGTTTGCTCGGGAGTTGAGTAGTCTGGGGATTCCGGATGTTTCCTTTTTCTGATACTGAGGTCGAGAATCATCATCGTATAAGTTTGGTCATAAACAGTTGAGTCGTCTTTTTGTGTTGATGAGGTTTTGAGAGGTACCGTGGCAAAAAATCTGTAAAATAAAAGTCAATATTACTGGAGAGTACAAACGATGTAATAATATAATTAGGATTGGTGGCAAATCGTTTTAAACAATATTCTTGCTAGCACATCATAGTGGTTAGTTCTTATATTGGGCCACTATATTCGGGAAGGTTAAGGGCCAGTTTTTCATGTTCCAGTTAAACTCCAGATAACTAACTAATAGTTTATATTGTGAACGACATTCTTCAGATGACGTTTGAAGGATCAGATTCTAAACTATCGGTTAGTTACCTGGAATTTAACTGGAAAATGAAAAACTGTCCCTAAGTCAAATACATTTTCGAACACAAATAAAAATAAAATCAGGACCGTATTCCAGATGGAATTTATGGGCATAAACGTAGGAACGTATACCAGGGAAGATTCATATCTGAACTCGGTTGAGGGTGGTTCCCGAAGAACGGCGCGTCTTATTGAAAATCAAAGTAAAGCACATGGAACCAAATTTAAAACCGACGAGAAAGTTTGCTGAACATATTTCCATATTCCTATAGGAAAACGGGCAATTTCGGGTTTCTCCATATATTTTGGAAACGGTTCTTGATACTTCCGATTCGAAAACATCGTTTCATTGTTCACTAAAATAGGCAACTTTTGTCTAATTCAATCAATCGGTATATCATTTACCGATTTTTGAGATAAAAAATTCGGAATGTATATATTCCAAATATGAAAGTGATATTAATCTAATATGGGTGAATATTAGAAAATAATAATATATTGATAATATTGGTGGAATATAGGCTCAACCTATTCACACACATATAATGTTGGGTCAATATTGGTTGACTAATCGGTACCAATATCGTCATGACAATATTGTCTACATATTGTTTTCAATATCACATGATGTTACTTAAAGATTGGTGGAAGGGTAAAGAGCCCTAATATTATATCAAAGACATTTGACTTCGAACCAAGTAATATATTACCAAATTCAAATATTTTCTTTTTTATTTATCACCATACTTGGTAAGTAATCATTCTCATTGCTACTATGACTGCTATATCTCATCCTCAATTCTAGGGCATTGGACATAATATCAATATTTGTTTTTAAGTTTTCTCAATTTTTCTCATTTGTATGAGAAATGACGATTTTCCTCTCCATGTAAGTAACACTTGGTCCTTAGTAGTAGAAAAAAGTATTTTTGATTTGATTTGCATCTCAAAATACTCAAGTAACATTGGACTAATCTCTAGGAATGTTTACATAACTTTTTCCTGCCAAACTTACCTAAGTTTGAATATTTTGTTAATGTTTTCACAATGTTGTGCCAATATTCTCTTAATATACATGTTATAAATGGGATATGAGAAAACTGTATCGACCCGATTTGGATTGTGAAGTCATTTGTCACAGCAAAAATTCTGAATATTCTGAAATATTTTATGTCTCTGCTCTATCAAGAGGATATACCGGGTGTCCGCGGAAAGGGGGCTCGCATATATTACTTTTTTGTTTCAGAAGATAATGGAATAAAACTTGAAATGACATATAACTGCATTTTTTGACAAGTAAGTGACATAAACTTTCGATATTCAACTGAGATCCCCGGTATATTTTCACTTCTTTTTTCTCCATATGACATACTGCATACTACCATGTATTACTTGTCACTTTTTGTTACCAAATTTATTTTTTACTATGAAATTTATTTTCAATTCTAGAGCGCTCTATATATTTTGACTTGACGAGGTAAAATAAGCCGACCTCCTTGTGATTTTGTTTCGTCAGTTGTTTGTCACTGATTACTCGATGCATGAAAATCTCAATTTAATACCAAAAGATGCTTTTTCAATTTGGTGTCTAAAATGAAGTCATTATGAAACCCAAATGCCTATCAAAATGGTTTTTATTTCGATATGCATTTTACATTCTTTCAAGGTTGGTAAGAATGGTAACATCAACTGTTAGGTGAACGTCAGACAAGAGGGATGGGATTTTCAGATTTAAAAAAAGAAGAAGAATAACGTTTGAATGTCGTGGTGTTATTTGTTGCCTTGGGTGGTACAGTTATTATAAACTTCAATTGTTACCTGTTTATAATTAAATCAGCTGGGCTGGGACTCTGTAACTTATTTCGCATAGCGATAGCGAAGCGAAGCATACGCTATCTCTTTCCGTTACGTCGAAAAGTGATAGCGCGTGCTTCGTTTAGCTTCGTTTCGCTTCGCTTCGCTATGCGAAATAAGTTACAGAGTCCCAGCCCTGGTGTGGTTTGGACTGGATTTATAAAATTATGCTCAGTGGTCTGATTGTTTGAAAAGTTATGTTGACTGTAGTGGGAGTGTGGTGAGGCATCGGATACTTCGAAATTGTGAAATTCCTTTTCGTAAACTAAACGAGATTTTTTTGGGCAACATATCATTCACAGCCGTTTGAACAATTACTCTCCATTCAGGAGGGGTGCAACTTGAGTTTTCTCCAGCAGTCATTTGAAAAAATGTAATTTACTGATATGTCCATTCAAAATTTAAATAATTTATGAAAACAAATGAATTACCTGGCGGCTTCCTTCAAATTTTAAATATTTTATCAATGTTGCCAACCTGATATTTCTGATATTATTTATCAATATTAAATCCAATTTTTTCCAATAAAAACTACAAAAAATGCCACTCCTCGCTGCGCTCGTCGTACTTCAAACAACGCGTGCGAAAAAATGGTGTCTTATAAAACGTGTATCATAGAATACTATCATTTTAAGAAAAATCTTACGTAGTTTTTTATGTTTCTTAACGAAAGATTGATTGAAATCTATAAGTGTGCGGTATCAAATTAATAGTAATAATATGGTATTTTTTTCGTAACCCGACGAGCCACCATGTTGCAATTTAATAAAAAATGCAATTTCAATTTTAGGACTGCAATTTGTGAATTGAAAATAAATACATGGTTGTATTCACAATATCATATGGAGAAAAAGAGAAAATGTACTGGGTATTCTATTCAAAAATAGAAAGTTTAAGCCCTTTCTGTGAAACCGGACTTGAATTAGAGTTAAGTGTCAAAAAACGCAGATCTATGTCTTATACACATCCTCCAAATTTAATTAAATTTTCTTCATAAACAATAAAGGTCGAGCCACCTTCCACGGACACCCGGTATAGGTACAGTGCGGTCACGAATAGTCTACTCTGCCAACTCTAGAACCAGACAAAATATCGAAATTGAGTGAAACCGAATAGATATCAAATCAAAGAGACCGTTCGGGAATACATTTCATAACAAAATCAGGTTTTTCAATTTATTTGCAAATTTGATTGATTAGTTTGGATGAAGCATATTTTGTTTGTAGAGATACGGATGTTTTGAGTGGAATGCAATTTTCTGTGACATATCAAATAAAATTTACAGGACATCATATAATCTCATACTTTTCAAATTGGAATAGTAAGGGCGTCATGAACGTTGCTTGGTTTTATTTTTGAGACATACGATTGTCAAGTTATCCAACGTTCGAGTCTAGTTTGACGCAAAATGCACTATTTTTGATTTACTTTTTCATTTTTCCAGGTGCACATGAGAATGAAAACCCTGTAATGCTGATAAAACATCATAAGAATCAAGGACATTTGCCAAAATTATCGTGAGGTAGGTATCTGCTGTGGATTTGGCATTAGAACGCATCAGTTGTGGAATTGGTTACATTCCTGTTAGTCGACTATTTGAGCAAGACGTTCGATACGCAATGTAGAGAGTTTATCTTATCAAAACTAAAGTTTGTGAAGCTCGAATCATTTTCGATGCAGTTTCTACAATTACTATGGATCTTTATCAAGTAAGTCAAACAGGAAAAAAAATAATTTGAATCTCATCTTTCACATGTTGTCAGTATGTTTCTGTAGATAATAAAATGTTCCAAAGAAGATACCGGCACAGGGATGTCTCGTCTTCTGTACTGTACACATTCGATTAGAAAATTGGGTAAAAAACTTTTTATATTATACACAAGTTGAATCGCCATAAGTTTACGAAATGCCAATTCACGACACTATATAATGAAATAAACAACATTGTGAAATTAAAGTAAAAATAATGTTTTTACATAATGGTTCCCACTAATAGAAAAATCCTCAGATGTTTATAGAAAGCTGTGAGTGACGAAAAATTTACGTAAGAATTAGAATTCTTGAATTTCTGCAAGCTGTATGCCCCAGGGAGCTTACTTGCCGAGATATACTTGTGTAAATTCATAAATCACCTCAGGTTTTTAAATTATACATTTCAAAATTATACAAATTTACAGACGGGCTTAAAGCAAATAGCTTGATATCACAAGTTTATTGAGAAATTAAATTATGATGTGTTTGAACAGAGTAAAATTACATCTCAATCAGTAGAAACTGCAGGAGAATTTCAATAGATGTCTGACAAATTACGCTGGGAGTTTACCATTGTGATGTTATTCACTTGTATTTGCCACAAAATAGATGTAAAATAACCATATGAAATGATGAATAATTGCAAGTTAATTTCAATGAGCAATCGAAATATTTCAGCGTAGAAATTATGACGCTAGTAGAAAAGTGATTCAGTGCTAAAAAATGCTATTTAATATTCAGAGTATCCTGCATTTTCCAGTCATGAATTGTCAAATGCCTTTTAAGTATTTTCTCTAATAAAACCTAAATTTTTAAATTGTTTTTATTTCAAATTTTGGCCATAATAGTAGAACCATCAGATGATCAAGAAGGAATATTCTATTGGTGAATCGAAGAAATCCGTTTTAACACATGTGCATAACTCATACATTTTGAATTCTTTTTAGCGAAGCAGCACTAATTCTAATTTTTATTCGAATAAGCCTAGCTGGCAATAGCCTATAATTCCTGTACGACTTTTTTATGTACACAACTGCACTTCTCTTATTTGAAGAAATAATCCTAAATCAACAGTGTTTGTAAGGTGTATTGAAAGCGATAGAATGACTGATTCCAATTAGGTATCCATATTTTTCAAAATTGTTCTAGAAATTCTAAAGAAAATCAGTAAAGTTATTTTTGATAGTGCACACTTCATGTCACATGTCAAACTTCCGCGTCAGCTTTTTTTGAATGTGTTGTCATATTATTTTGTTAATTATGATAAAGGCTGTCTTTATAAGTTCAACCATCATACATTTTCACCATAAGAGCTGAGAAAAATCAATAATTTTGAAAGTGAACTGAATATTGTTCATACAAATTTAACAAGCCGTTACTGTCTACTGGTTTTAGGAAAATTTACCTTCGTGAAACATTATTTAATTTTTTTTCTTGGGGTTTTTTTAATTTAATTTACATTAAGAAATACATAGATACTTGTTTGAATGTTTTAGACGATGTAGTAACTTGATTACTTATATTTCGGACGTCCATCATCTTAATGGTTGAAAGATTTATATCTCTTTCAAATTTTTCACGTTTCAGTTGCTTGAATCCGCAATCGTTTTCTGGTGAATCATTATTCACCAGAAGACGATTGCGGATTCAAGCAATTGAAACGTTGTGAAAATTTTGAAAGAGATAGAAATCTTTCAACCATTAAGATGATAGACGTCCGAAATATAAGTAATCACATAGATACTTCTCGCGACAAGCTTTTGCATCATTCAAAATTTTGTTATGTAATGAAATGATGGGTTTAATACACTTTAAAATGTATTATCTTCTTAATAGTGCATTTAAATAAAATGCTTTTCTCTAAAATTTCTTTTCCAAGTTTTTTATTGTAATTGATGTGAAACTCAAATTCAATTCGACTAACAAAAATGGATATTGTTATCTGTTATTATGTAAATAAACAAAGTGTCAGGTTACTATGTTACGGAAATCCGACTCAGGTGCATACTATGATTTTTTTTAACATAAAACTTTGTAACGATTTTATATCTACTACTACTTACTTGCAATTACCAACACAAAATACGAAAAAATAGTATAAACAAAAAATATATGACGGTCAATTCTCTAGTTTTCGAAATGAGTAGAATGAATAATTTTGTTTGTAAATAATTGGATCCCAGAACACAAATAACTACAAGGTGTAATTTTTGAACAGAAATCTGTATAATTCCAAAAAAGATAAACGAAAAACTTGTCACTCATCGACTCTGAATAATAAAAAAACTCAATATATGCCAGAAAAAATCCATTTATGATAATATCTACAGCATTTCATAGAAAATAAGTTTTAATTTTTTTCATTATTAATAAAAAACAAAAACTGAATGTCTCATTATCATCGAATATATCAAAGATATTCCACATTAGCGTAATCTTCATTTCTAACACAATTCTGCATATATTCAGTTTGTTTCATTTCTAATGGAATCACTATCGTAATTTTCGAGATTCATGGCATATTATTGTGAAATTTGCAGATTCAGTAGATCAAAGTTGTACAAAATGATCCCTCACTGATCATTTCAAGTAGTATACACTCTACGCCATGGAACTACCAACATTGTCAGGGGTAATATTATAAGTGGTATGATTATTACCGTTCATTTTTTGGAATATTAATGAATTGCAATCCCAAAATACAACGAGTCCGCAGGACGAGTTGTATTTTCTTGCATTGGGATTGCCAATGAACTGATACTCCAAAAAATTATAGGTTATTAATCATACCACGAATTATATTAAGGACGACAATATATCGATTTGAAATAAAGAAAAATCGTGTCACCGCTTTAATAAGAAGTAATTCACAGAAATCAAAATCTAACAACGTGAACACAAAAGAAAAAAATTGGGGTCATATTACAGGCATAATCTTTCAAAATATCAGCCAGTTCCATAATTGTGGTATTGGCATTGACAATATAACCCCTGTTTGTGCAAAAATTGTTGAATAGCCTGGTAATTGATTCTTTATTTCTGGCCGTATTCAACGGAATACTCTTTTCCACTGCTTCATCTATGATACCAATAGCCATTTGTCCCCAACGATCGCTCATATTGATTAAGAAATATAACTAGTCAAAACACAAAGATTTGACATTTATAATTTAAATCATTATTTTCACTTGACAGCTAGTAAAACAAAAACTAAGCAGGTTCATCACCGTGAAAATACAGCGACAAGCTATATTTTTACTGTAATTCCGATTCTATTAGCTGAATTTCAAAATTTGAAATAGACTGATTGGTTGTTAAGCAAGGAGATATATTGTCGAAAAAATATATTGGAAGGCGAAATGGTATTGAAGTATTTTCGGATTAGTGATCAGAACAAGCATTTTACTACTTAATTACTTAGTGGAGGAGAAAATGCAGCTCTGAAATAATATACTAATTTTTCTGATCTCATTTCTGATAGCATCATCCTTGTCACTTCCATAATTTTTGAAGTAAGACTGTAGGTTTTGTCAATTCTATCAATTTTACAATTTTACTTCAAAAGTGATGGAAATTTCAGAGATATTTCCGTGAGAAGTGACAAATTTGTATTTTTCAGAACGAATCTATTTCTAAGAACAATAGAATGAACAATGCGAGTCCTAAATTATTTTTGAATTATAATTATATTATAATTTTTCAGAAATGTTGAGATAACCCCTTCAAGTTCATTTTGTATATGTTTGTTGTATCAATTGATTGCAAATGATAATTCTCCGTCAAAAATTAGGGAAGTTACGGGGGTCTTTCCATGAGAACTAAGATTTACTTCATATATTAGTTGAAATTTTCAATAAATAAAGACAATGAGCTATTTCCATTCATAAAATGATTGAAATAGATTAATTTTTAGGTAATATTCGGCTCTCAAAGTGTAATACAACCCATCTAAAATACCTATAAAAGCCTCAAATGATATTCATTGTTTCCAAAAAAACTCCTCACCGCACTCAATCATGTGTAAAATGTATGGCTTGGAAAATTTGTTTGGTGGTTCAATTATTTTTGGGTTACTTACTTCAAATGCGGAAATTACCAGGAATAACTATTTCTACTTTTCAGCAGTAGGTAAACATTCCAGTCTTTCTTGAAAACAAATTATCAT
The DNA here is from genome assembly GCA_944452925.2 of Chrysolina oricalcia. Taxonomy (NCBI): domain Eukaryota; kingdom Metazoa; phylum Arthropoda; class Insecta; order Coleoptera; family Chrysomelidae; genus Chrysolina; species Chrysolina oricalcia. Next base: position 40,363,932 of record OX101819.2, read on the forward strand.
ATTACTAATCTAACATATTTTTCACGTTATTCGGTTCTATATTTAAGAGGAAAGAGTATTAAATATTTTTTCACTATTGATTTTGCACAAGACATTTCAGCAACGAGATTGATATATTAGTTTTATTGAAAATGCACATTTCATACATACATTGTAGATTGATCGAATGTATGTAAATGTGAGTGAGGAACAAGTTATTTCTAAATTATTGTAATTCAGTATATTATATCATTTGTACCTACATCTCGGCGAGAGTGTGGTTTTTCAATGTTTCACAAAAAAAATGTGTGTTGCAATTTCAAAATATTACCAGTAATATTAAACATATGAATATATTTCATTAGTTATTGTGTAATATAGACCCTGAAATAAAATTTTGAAAATAGTAGATATAATCGTATTTTATCCACAATTACCTTATAATTGAAGTTTTATCCACACTTATGAACCGTATAAAGTACCACTTTATCCACTAGTGGAATAATGAAATTACTTTATTCCACTAGTGGAATAATGAAAAATACAATCTGAATATCAATCACATTTTACTTATTTCCCAATGTCTATGTTTTCATAGACCTTTATAGCGGCCTTCAGCATCGAGTACTTCGACCACATGGATGAAATTGCATACTTCTTCTTTAAATTTAAAAAATACGATAGCATGACTTCCTCACTTATTGCCATTACCCTCCGTTTTTCTTTCCATTCATTAAATTCGGAAAATACTTTTTCATAATGTTCCCTAGACTTGGCAGGCAATAATTGGCGTGTTGCTTCTTCAGCTTCCTCAAGGATTATGTCAGGAACAGAATTATTTTCTTGCATTTTTCACCAACTTCACAATTTTTTACAAATGGAGTCGATAAACAATCGAAAATACCTAGCAACCATTCAACACCTCCCGATATTTTTGTATGTTATTTCAATGATTTTTGAGGAGGTGACAGCCGCTGTCAGAGCAAAACGTCAAATCATTTTGTGATGAAAAATTTCCGCGATTCTGATTATAAATGAATGTGATTGTGAATAAAACGTTGTATTGCATGCGTGTTTTAGATACATTTTATTTGTTTAAGAAATATAAACGCTCGAGCTTCGCTCTCGCATTTAAACATACTTGCGCAAATAAAATGGTATCTAAAACACTTATACAATAAATAACTATTATTTTTTATATTATACTGTAATACCCACTTCATTGTTAGGTACGTTACAGTAAACAAAAAAGAGTTGTGTTGAAATAATGATGAGGGCAAAAATAAGATTTATATATTGAATTACCAAATATAAATGAACACTGCAAACTGACTGAGAGTTTCCTTTGTTATAGATTTGTACATTTCGGATTTATTTTGTTATTCACACATTATGTTCAGAACATTTCTATATCAATGTTCATGTAAAATCAACTAAACATATATAATCTTATACAACTCAGAAACTGTAATATTCGTAAAGGATAAATTAACACTGTACTCCTAAAAAATTTTTCAGTATGGTTAAAATCAGTTGAAATGGAAACAAATTGATTTCTGCTCATGCACCAATTAATTTTCCTAGTAAATACCAACCTTGGCAGTTGAAGAATTTTGCAGAACAATCCCACTATGTCACGATTTCTAACGGTATTTTTCGTATGCAAGCAATAGTGTTAACTGTATTCGAAATCAAATGAAACTATTGGCAAACTTAGAAATCTGCTATTATTGAACAACTCTTTCAGGGTGGTCAATGAAAAGACTAAGGGTAGAAATCCTTCATACCTCTATTTGCTATAATTTGCGAGGGTGTACCGTTATTCTGCAAATTGTCCCGTTCTCTACCTGGAAATGAGATTTCTCTTAGAAGAATTTGCATGGGATGGGATCACTTTGGTCTTTTAACTGTTTATGAATATATGGTTCAGAGATTTGTTTTTTATAACTACAATTGATATTTTTTTGAGGATCCTTGCAAAAGGGAATTTCTGCGAAATTGCCTAATAAACATTTATGTTGGCTTTTTGCTGATTTTTTACAGCTGTTGTAAAGTTAAAAGAAGCAGTTTCATTGACCTCCATTTCCGAACTCTCAATATATCGTATTGAAAGGTTATTATTGAATTTGAAAATATAGTAGCTATAACGAATATACAAAGACTTATTTATCAGGGTATATGAAAACCATATTGAATTCAAAATCAATAAATGAAACTGTGATGTTAATGGAAAAGAGCCCCGACTTGAAATATTCTTCCAAACGAAGAAATATTCATACCTATAGTCAGAATTTGAAAAAGGGTAGTAAAAATTAATATTTGGAACAAAAAATTGACAATGTGGAAAATATGAGTCCCTTGACATAAATTAATGACACTCAAAACTTCAGCTTCCTTCTAGTCCAAGAAACGAGGAAGCGGCCCAGTGTTAAATGTGCAAAAATTAATATCCGAAAAATAAAAATATGAGCGTATAGGAAATCGAAATTCAGGATGAGTTTCTATTTCATGCGACTCGATCCTGATTACCGAACATAACCTAAAAAATTTGCAAAGTTGCGAAAAACGGTTTTTTGTTGATAATTGAAAAACTACAGCTCCAATCAAAAAATGTTGAATTAGGAAATTGTAGGTATTAAAAAGATCTATCAATTGAATATCTTATAATTTTTTTTTATCATTTATACTTATCGAGTTATATCGGAAAAACCGTAAAAATCGGGTTTTTTATAACTCGTTTATTGTAAGGTATTGAAAATTGTTACTTGCAGTTTTGTGTAGCCTATGGCAAGACAAAATGGTCTTTTTTTAAAAATTGATGAATATTGGTTATTTTTCAAAATATATGAACTTTTCTCAAAAAAGATGCTCTCTCAATATGGCTACTCTTGCTCGGGGAATGATGCTACGGTGACGATTCAGGGCTTATTTTTTTTCTGTAAGAGTTTTACTTTCATATTATCGAATAAGTATATTCATATTATATATTTTATGTGTCAAAAAATTACTTTAAAAAATTGCACAATTTTTTTACAAGTTTTTTCTGAATAAATTTCTTAATTTCGATTTTATAGAAATTACTTTAATGAAAATAGATTTATAGCATTAAAAAAAATTGAATTTCTACGATCACTAGGGGCCGAGATACATTTTTTGATTTAAAAAAAATCTGGAAGGCGCAATGATCATCGTACAGCAGTCACCTTCATTGATATTGAGGTTGAATACCTAAATTTTCGATAAAAAAAATGCTAGGATATGTCTGGTTCATTTGCAGTATTATTAATTGATGAACAAAGTGAGGCGGGCAGGTGCGGAGCGATGCAATTTTAGCACGTGGCGCAGTGGGGATACAAATACTGTTGACATTAAAGACACTTTCGTCCTGACAGTGTTATTGAAAAAGGAAAGAAAAGTTATTGGTTCAAATTCAAGTACTAGTGTACATTGCAAAAGTAAACGTACGTGTACAACAAGCCGAGATACTCAATATTTTAAAAGAAGAAGCCACTTTGAACGCACCAAATAAGTTTTCAGTGCTATCCCCACTCCGCCACCCGCTACAACTATCGCGATCCGCGCCTGCATGCCTCATTTTTTTTCATAAAAGTCATTTATATAAAAACAAAATTGAGCAATGTTTTAAAAAAAAAACATGTAGAAAAATTGTGCAATTTTTTAAAGTCATTTTTTGACCCTTAAAATTAAAAAAATCTTTTTACTTATTCGATAATATGAGAGAACAACTCTTACAGAAAAAAAGCCATGAATCGTTACTATAGCATCATTCCCCAAGGTGTTCATGGGGAATTCTTCGCCAGAATGAATAACATGAAGGATTCAATCAAATTCACAATGGAAAAGGAAACTAACAGTACCCTATCGTTTCTCGATGTGAAAGCTGAAAGAACAGACACTGGAATCCTCACCTCTGTTTACAGGAAGAAGACACACACAGGGCAGTACCTCAACTAGGCTCTAATCACCCAAACTCCACAAAGAGGGGAATCGTAAGAACGTTGGTGGAGAGAGCATTGTCTATTTGCAACAACCAGGAGTCATTGGAGGCGGAAATTAACCAAATAAAAAAGGACCTACGCCGAAACGGATACTCCGAAAAGCTCATAGGAGAAGTTCGGAAACAACTCGACAAGACCAAGACAACCGAAGAAAGACCACAAAACCCCGTTCTCATTCTTCCCTATATCAGGGGTATCTCCGAGAAGATCAGAAGGATCGGAAATAAATACAACATCAAGAGTTGCTTTCAATCCGGCAGTACCTTACGAAGCTTCCTCACCAAGACGAAACCAGAGAACACAAAAGAATCCAGCAAAAACTGTATTTACAAAGTCCCATGTGAATGTGGAGATTCCTATATCGGAGAGACCAAGAGGCCATTATCAGTAAGAATAGCCGAACACAAAAAGTGGACTAACGAGGGGAAACATCAAAATCGGGAATTGCTGACCACGCCTGGACAAAACACCACCGAATTCTCTGGGACGAAGCTAGTGTTCTTCATAGAGAGGAACATTGGTTCAAACGGAAATTTATAGAAACCACCTATATAGAAGCCAATGGTGCCTTCAGTCAACCAAGCGTGGAAATTAAAAACGTATGGAAACCGCTCATGGACCGTTTTGGAGGGAGAAAAAGCGCGAAACCACGCGCGCCACAAGACCGCGCGTAATTACACTTAATTATAGACCTATAAAAGGTCGCGTAGCATCTGATTTTGTCACTATTCACCAGAAGACGATTGCGGATTCAAGCAATTGAAACGTTGTGAAAAAATTTGAAAGAGATAGAAATCTTTCAACCATTAAGATGATTGACGTCCGAAATATAAGTAATCAAGTTACTACATCGTCTAAAACATTCAAACATTATTACCCTAGGCATGTAAATGACACTATTTACATTCCGTTGTCAAGATGAATTAGTAAACGAATGATATAGGCCATTTACCTGTTTTGTTGTTAAGCATGTATGGACTATTTACAGTGTCGGCAGCGGGAAAATACATTTAAATTGCATGGGGGCAGAGGTGTTGCAGAATATTTCTTCAATCTCAAGAGAGAGAATTCCAGCATTCTGTAATCAAATTTGATTTCAGAATTGGCAAATTCTGTGATGATCGTGGAGAAACACTTTTTCTACCATTTGTCATGGTAATCAATATGAATACATTTATTATAAGATTAGTATTTCTTAAGACTCTGCGTCATTGCACCGGGTCATATAGAATATAGGTCACCATATTGAACTCGTATTTTATTTGTAAGTGGTGAATCAGGATAAATCCACACATGAATCGTGTTGATTCGTAAATATGGTTGAATGCTATGGAATTTTAGTTAGCCAAAATACAAGATGGCGGAAGAGATTTGTTAATAAGCTCCGATTCCATTCAAAATTGGTATGTAGGGGTTTTCGGGGTCAGAGATTATGAATTTTCTGTCAAAATTCGGGAAATCAAGATGGCGGACGAGATTTGTCGTTATGATCCGATTCTATCCGGAATTGGTATGTGAGTTTTTCCGGGGGCGCATATTATGAATTTGGTATGGAATTATCATCAGTTTTCAGTCCAAATTTAAAATAGTGGCGGATTTCCAGATTGCCTAAAATAATTAAATAGTTATTCAAATATTGACCATTATTCAAACTCCTTGCCTCTGCACTGAAAGAAATAATATTGTAAGTGATAACAAAACGACTTGGTTAACAATGATAGCAATACTTTTCAATGAAATATACCAAACTACTGATTGTTGCATTGCTACAGAAACAATGTTGAAATTGTTATCGAAAGATTGTTAGTGTGACAATACATTCCAGTTGAAAGAACAATATTTCATTGTTACAATATGCAAATTGTAATAATTGAATTTGAATTTGTTACAGAAATATTGTTATTTCCATAATACAATTCAATTGACTGAACAATGTTATTCAGTAGACAAAACAAAAATCCAACCGAATACTAAAATTTATTTCAGCAATGATTTTCTTGTTATCACTATCCAACTTATAGATACAATACCTATTATTGTCAGCGAGGATGAAATATTAATTGAAAAAGTAGAAGACAATCCTCGTTTAGTTATGATGCCAAAATCGCTTGATAAAGCTACAGTGTTGCGAAACATGTCGCGAGTATAATAAATTCTGTGGAAATTTAATCGTGTTTTAACTTAGAGTTATATACAAAGGATTTCCATCAAGTGAAGACAATGCGAATATTTTATTCACAATAATTATTGTTTTTCCATATTATAATTCACGCGCTCTTATCATTCAATTGTATAGGTATATAACACATTTTTACATCTCCTTTTACGAAGCCCCCGTGGCCCCATGGTTAGTGTTGTTGGCTACCAAACATTACATTAAATAAATAGACGGATCAAAGCCACAACTCTGAAATCTTTTTTTATTTAACGGCTGTTTTTCTTCTTTTGATTCGTTACTTCAACCATACTCACTTAACAATTTTGAGATGGTTAATGTGATTATTTATCTGGTTGTGCCTATACTAACAGAAGTATATGGTTACCGTAACATTTTTTTTTGTTAGCCTAACCAAAAAAATTTTTCATTGTGAATATTCAACAGGACTGCAAATTCAACACGCTTATCCTTATAAACCTGACTCATACCTGTCTGAAACATTGATACCCTTTATATTAGTAAATACAGTGAGTCCAAGATGAGGTTGTCCACCATGGGGTCATTTGAAACGGTAATAGATACAGTTTTGATTGAATTGGAAACAAATTTTGTAGCAGAAGGCCGAGAAGTATAAGAATTTCAAAAACATTCTTGATTTTCAAATTACTTCGAAAATACCGTATTTTTCGACTCATTAATTATTTTATTCTGTGGAACAAAAAGAAAACACTTTGTCACATCAACTTTCCATAAGCTCACTTGTTATTATATTAGTTTAACTGCTCGACGTTTAATTATCGAAAAACCATCATCAAATTAAAATTTTCAAATACGGTTTTTTTCGAATAATACGTATTTTTCATTTTTTTTTTCATCGATGTATCACTTTCGGTTTCAATACGTTTCGGATATATTTCGTTCTCCATTGCGACTTTTCAAGAGATTTTCACCAATCGGTTGGTGCAGTTGATTTCACGGGTGGAAAAGACCATTCTAAGAAAGTAGTCATGGAGCTCATGCAAAATAAGCTTAATTTGGGACACTCCCTTTTCATGGACAACTTTTATGTTGGTATAGATTTGGCAAGAACACTCCTTGATAGCACCACATAGTGCACAAAAACTCTGATTCCGAAAAAACTTTTCTTCTCGGAATCAGAGTTTTTGTGCATTCCTGAATAAATTAAGGTTGCTAACTTGCAAATAGGATAGACCATAGGATGGTATGTTGAAAGGGAAATGGAGGGACAAGAGGGAGGTTTTATATCTATCCACAGAATTCGAGATAGAAATGGTGAAAAAGGAAAATAGACGGGATAGAGAAAAATGAAACATTTATCTATTTCTAAATGTAATGAGTTGGTGTTGATAGAAATGATCGAATGCCATCATACGTGTGAAAAAAACATTGCGATGGTATAAAAAAATTGCTATTCATATTTTTCAAATGTTATTTTGGAACTATTTATTAAAAAACAGCACTCCATATGCAGGTAGAAAAATGAGTTTCAATGATTTTTGGTTAGAAATTATCAAAAACCTGTTGAAACGGACGGCAGAAAAATCATCTATAACCAGCTTATTCAAAACAAGAAACACCTCATGAAATAACTAAAATACTGGTATCCACCGTGGCCGAACAAAGAGAAAATGATGTTAAGTTTGTTTGCAGATCAATTTGAGGAAAGATACGATATATGAATGTTGTCTTTGTCCAGGAAATCCGAGATTTTGCCTAGAAAACTGTTTTGTCCTATATCATAGAGAACGTAAATTCAACATTTTTGATTTTTGTTCATTTAACTCACGAAGATTATATTATTGTTTCTCAAGTTGAAATACATGTCTGTTGCATTATCGATAGATTTTTATTCGCCTCATATTTTCTTGAAAATGCGCATCAATTACATTATGATCATAAAATTATTCAATTTTAACGAAATAGTTTGAATACAATCGGACCAAATTCACAAATTGTGATGAATTCAGACAATGAATTAGTAATTTTCTGCCCAGAAAATATATCAATTTTGTATGAAATCGGACTGTATTCACAATTCTCGACCGCCATCTTGAATTTATGATTTTTGACAAGAAAATCATAATCTCCTACCGTGAAAACCACCACATACCATTTCTGAAAAAAATATTTGCAAATTTCGCCAGCTATCTTTAATTTTTGAATTTTGACATAAAATTCATAATCTTCGACTCCGAAAACCCTCACATACCAATTTTGAATACGATAGGACTATATACATACATTTTGTTCGCCATTTTAAATTTATTAATTCTGACAAAAAAAAAAACATAATCACCGACTCCGAAAACCACCAAGTACCAATTTTGAAAATGATTGGACAATATTCACAAATCACATCCGCCATTTTGAATTCATGAATTTTCACAAATAAATCATAATCTCTGACCCCGAAAGCACCCATACGAGAATATATTGAAAAATTCTTAGCTTACTATAGAACCAAACAAAATTTCAATGTCAAAATATTTTATTACTCAACATATTCTCCTCTTAATTGGAATCATTTATTACAGCGAACCTGCAACGTCACTAGACCTTTCAAAAAAAATATTCCTTCTTGCTCTGCAAACCAGACCTCCACAGCTTTTATCACCTCCTTGTTGGAAGAAAATTTACGACCTTTTAAACTTTTTTCAGTTGAGGAAAGAGATGATAGTCTGACGGAGCCAAATCTTTTGAATAAGTGGGATGTTCTAGTAATTCAAACCCTAAATCAAAAATTTTTTGCATGGCAACAAGAGATTTGTGTGCAGGGGCATTGTCCTGCAAAAACAAAACACCTTTGGATAGCTTTCCGCGTCTTTTCTCTTCAATTTTTTCCCGTAGAGTGGTCAGTAATATCGAATAGTAAACTCCAGTTATTGTTCTACCCTTACCCAAAAAGTCAATCATGATTACTCCATGGCAATCCCAAAAAACTGAAGCAAGAACTTTTCCAGCAGATTTTTGGACACGAAACTTCTTAGGTCTTGGAGAACCGGAGTGTCACCATTCCATCGATTGTTGCTGTGTTTCTGGATCGTAGAAATGTACCCATGTCTCATCCATAGTAACAATTCGGATTAAGAAGTCTATACATCGTTCTCAAATCGAGCACAGATTGAACGCGATGCTACCACCCTTGCACGCTTTTGGTCATCATTCAAACATTTGGGGATCCATTTTGCAGCAATTCAGTGCATCAGATATCCGTTTTAGCCCAATTAGACGGTCTGTTAAAATGATTCATGAACTGCATCGATATTTTCGGGGACTGACACAGAAACTGATGGCCTTGCCGATCGGTCATCATCTTCAATGGAAAATTCACCTCTTTTGAAACTTGCAGTCCAATTTTTCACGGTCGCATACGAAGGACATTGATCAACAAGGGTATTAAGCATATCTTCGTAAATCTGCTTACCTCTTAACCCTTTTAAATACAGATACTTGATGATGGCTCGATACTCCAATTTTTTTATTTTTACAATTTTGGTGGACATATTTTTTCTTTTAATTTATTGCGTAACTCTGGTTTACTTTTTTGACGTCAAACTTTACACTGACACTTTTAATAAGTTATTGTTCGTTGCTATGGTAACGCAGTATTTTTTTTTGTGCAGGGAACTGGTCTAGGCTAACTAGATATCAATACATCCTCGTATGTCAATTTAGAATAGAATCGGATCGTATTCACAAATCTCTTCCACCATCTTGAAGCTGCCATTTTGTTTCACAAAAATCCTAAAATGCGTCACCATGTCAAATTTCAAGTTATTCAGAAGACTAGAAGTGGGTCAAAACGCAATTTCAAAATGTGCAGAAAAAAAAAGAAAAAGAGTTAATGAAAACGTGGTAACAAATAATCAATTCACAATAAAATCGATGAATACGATGTTTCCGTTTTAGGAGTTAGAAAAAATTCCATCGAGTTTTCGAGGATAAGCTCATTAATCAATTCAAAGAAAAGATTATCAATCATGGTTCTGTTATTCCCAAATGATAGGAAAACGCCAATCGCGTCGTCATTAGCATCTCGCGAAACCAAACGATGAAGCCGATTACATTATTAGCATGCAACGTGTTAATGAATAAAGTTTATTATCATGCTCGATATTTAGTATTTTCCATTGAAATGAAAAATTCAATTGTCGATGCGAATAATTTTGATATCGTCGAAAAACCTTTCTCAGATACTCGCTTGATTGCTTATTTAAGTAGTAGTTTCAACTCTGACTGGCCTACCCTGAAACTGATGAACGTTAGTAATCTCGAAACAGGTCCGCAGGGGTTCACTTCGTCCAAGTCAAACAGGAGCTTTGTTGTTTGATTACAAGAAGAACTTACCATAGTGTTTCTCTTGAAGAACGTTACAGAGCAGGTTGAAGGTTTGAACGTGAGTGGGCCCGTATCATGCCCTCCACTGCGGCCAATGGCCTATTGTGGCTCACACTATGGTTATATTTCTCCCAGTATATTCAATCTCTTGACGAAATTGAGGAATGCATTGGGAGAACAATACAGTATCTGACAAATATAGTTCAGTATTATTTCTGTTATAGCCAGGAAAATATCTACCTAAAGTTTTACCTTGTATAATTAGTGAAAAGAAGAGTATATCGAGTGTGTCGATGATTTTCGCATTGTTTTGACTACAGCAAAAGACCTCGCACGAAAATAAGGCAAATTGGCTCTCAGTCAAACTGACTGAAATTTAATTACTGTTATATTTCGTGAAAACGTCGTATTAAAAAGAAAATGTATTTATCAGAACTCGATAACATGTCCAATTATAATATTATTAATAATAGTACATTAGGGTGTAGTAGGTTGCATAGTCAAAAATATAATTTTTCTGATTTTTTTTTGTAGTACTATTCCAAACCCAACAAGTTATATTTTGATAAAACATCAATGTTTCAGTCTATTCTAAGCGATAAAAACTTGTTTTGATTATTAATAAATCTCTCTGTATGAAATATGAATTTTTAAAATTTTGAAATAACCCTACACTGAAAATGATTAACAGGTCGTTTTTACAAAGAAAAAATTATTTATTGCTACTGTTGATTGAACAAGAGATGAAGTAGCTTTTTAAACTTTTTTTCAGGTCGTTTCAGACAGAAGAGAGTCATCAAAAAACGAAACACGTTCCTATCTATCGCTTACAATAGACTGAAATATAACTTCTGGACTAGTGCTAGAAAAAAAATCTCGAAAAAAATATATTTTTTCACTATGCCCTGTACACGCAGAAAAATCCGGCAGCCTGATTCACCACACTTTCGCAGTTACCTAACGTTACTTTGTACCATAACAGTTTAGCCTATTGAGATTTTTCAGTGTTCTCCAAATATTCTGGTAAATATAAAACCATCTCTTTCCGGTAGAAATCGCTCTAAGATGCGTTATACTTCATCATGCTCTCCAGGCAAAAACGTAGTCGTATTTATTATTCCGCTACCAGTATTAGAGATAACAGTAATAATAACCACATTCTCAGTAAATCTGCAGTCGAATCAAGTTTTGAGATTACTTTTCATTCAAGGTGGATATTATTCACCTGAATTCATTGCGTTTTGTACTACTACTTACAGAACAGAATGGTAAACATAAAGGTATATTTTTTTAAATTATCGTTCAATGTTCAGTTGAGTTGCCGGGCGATTCCGGTTGAGGAGGGTTCGTACACCTAAGAAGATTTAGTTAAGTTTTTCTAGGAGCTAACGTCTGAGTCGAGACGTCTGAGTTATATTATTATCGTGAGTGATCAGTGAAATTTATTACTACTCTTGAAGGCGATGAGTTTCATGTAAACGGAATTTTCTGAATATGGATTCTATAATTCTATACGGTTTTAACATTTCAGAGGACTCATACAAATACGATTTGTTTTAGCCGCTTTTCTATATGTTCAATGGACCGAAGTCAATAATTGAACATCATATTGTGCTCATCCATAAGCTGAACAAGATTTCAGCGATTCACTGCATAGTGTTGAAGAAAATTTAGATGATTCAATCCTTACTGGACGTAAATTGAATGTAAATACTTCCATGAGCTGAACAATAAGAGAATGTAAGATAAAAAATTGATAAAAGTCTTAAATCTCCAAAGGACCCCGCACAATAGCATAGGAAATTGGCCCTCAGTGGGATTTGCCTGAAATTTACATATGATATTGGTATTGAGATTCTGATTAAATGTTCTCATGGGCCCAACCCTCTAAGACCAATAATTTAGCTCTCAGGGCCGTATTTAGTCCAAAATTTTTTTCTTTCCTATTAGAATTTATTTAAATAAGAAATATTGCAAAATCTCAGCATTTGCATTTTAGCACAAGTCCTCTGTGAAACATGTTTTGTCCTACAGGGCCGTATTTAGTAAAACTGTATTTGCCAAGTGATCCACAAAGAACTGAATCAAAATGATTTTGTCATAACTTTCTTATTTCTCCATCTACGTCAGTGGTTGATAGCTCGTTTGATAGATGAATGCAGCTTTCTTTTTGAACATAACAAAAGTGGTCGCCATCTTAATATAGAATATGTCCGTCCTAACCTTAACCTATAAACTTTATGTAGGACTCATCTTGTAACGTTTTTATTGTTGAAATCTGTCATTTTCTTTTCATTAAATTCTACACAACCCTCTGTAGCATTTGACAGCGACTACAGAAAGCGAAAATTTTTAAAATAACTCTTGAAAATGCTAACCACTCGTGTTGGCGAAACGTCGAGTTCTTCTCTGAAAACACGTCGGCCTTACTACCCGAAGAACCACCATGTAAGAGATAAACATTTTCAGAGAAACTTATTATTATGAATTTAAAATTTTTACTGGATCTACATGTAGTAAGTGTGACGTGATGGTCGTGTTATGAGCATTTCCTCTTGTCCAATCGAATTAGGAACTAAAAAAATAATTTACATTCACACAAATAACACACATTTTGGTTTGCATTCAATCAACTATATTTACAAATGAATGAATTTTGCAATAAATAATACTGGTGCCATTTTATAGTAATTGAATATTTCAATGATATGTACAAACAATAAAACTAATGACAAGAAAATCACATCACGAAAATACATTGTACAAATTATAAGGAGTATTGCTAAAATAAATCATTTATAGAGAATATTCTGTAATCTTTCTCTTTCATTTTCCATTGCAGCGAGTCTGCACTTCAACTGAATATTCTCCTGTTCTAAAAAGGCACACCTTATTGCTATTTCATCTTCTTTTGCCCTTCTTGCATCTCTGGACCGCTTTGCTGCTTCATTATTCTTTTTCCTTTTTTCCCGGTATACGGGATCAACGGTTTGAGGACTGCTGGACTGTACGCGCCTCATGTTTTTATTCGTTCCATTGTGAGTAGCTTGAACCTGTGACAACATTTTTTGTCTGAATTCTGCATACGCTCCCGATGATTCTTTTCCAAAAATATCATCTGAAGCAGATCCCATAAGGGATAAAGAAACAGGGTTCTTGGGGAATGCTTTGAACGGTCTGCTACGTTTAGCTAGCAGGGGTGTGAAATTTGCGTTGTAGTCTTTGTCTTCCGTACTCGAAACATCTGAAATTTCGGATTTTGGGCTGAAGCATGATGTGGCCGTAGATGTCTGTGAATGACTGTAGTCATGTGGAAAATTTGGAGATGGCGGCCGTTTTTTCATACATAAATCAAGGACTCCTGGACTGTCCAGTAAATCGTGACCCGGATTATTTGGTCGCATCATTGGAAGGTACGTCGGGAAAGGTGTGAAAGCCATCATTGTTGAATTCATCTGGAACAAACGAATATATGACATATGGTACTTCTGTAATCATAATATTGAATAAGTAACAATTAATTTCTTTCATTTTGTTATTGGACCATGGGAATGCAGTATATTTCTAACACTTCTACATAAAAATGGTTGAATTCCTTTGAAGACATTCACAACTGACCCTTTATCTCCCAGACAATGGAAATAAACTTTCATTCTTTGAAACTGTTGGAATTACAGAAGTGAAGTTGACAGACGGTGTAAACACAACATAAACAGATAAAAAACAACCAGCATATTCCAGAGTTTTTGGTTTCACCTTCTAGTTCCAAGCAAACTTCTTACTAAACATGGTTTTCAAATAACTGCATTTTCCCTACAACTCAATAACATTAACGAAAAACGTCTCAAGATGCAGGAAAATGGTTTGCATCTCATATTTTCAGTTTTGGATTATCTGGTTTTATTACCGGTACAAACTATTTTTTAGTTTTATCGAAAAAATATTAGTTTCATCATAATACAGCTAATTAGAAACTAAGAAGAGAAACTGCCCAGTCTCAATGTAAGTCAACATTTATAAAGTTCCAATGAACATTTTTGAAAAACGAATAATGATCATTCTGAGAATATGGAATAAAACCGAAAGTGCTACATCGACAGCCAACGAATCATCAACAAATATGATGGCCATATGGGCAGCGAACGAGACAGTTTCCTCAACAATTTCTGAAGAACAATAGGAGTTTAAATATACTATGCATAGTACAGGACCAAGAGGGAGGGATAACAGCGGCTGCAGGCAGTCGAAAGACTTCGTTGCCGGCTCCAATAAGTCAAGGACGACATAGCTCTTAGGCAGAAACCGCCAAGCACTACGCCTCCTTATAGGAATACTAACAGGGCATAACAAGTTAGGCAGACACCTATCACTTATAGGTATAGAAGACAGCCCCACTTGCTGCAAATGCGAAGAAAACGAAGCAACTTCATCTCACTTCCGCGGCGAGTTGAGGCATACGGGCTAAGATTTGGAACCTTGAAGTTACCTGCGTAAACTTTATCTTCGAATTTAATTTTAATTCAACATTTCATTCCTAAATAAAGCTTGTTTTTTGATAAATGCCGGTGGAATGACAACAGCAGTGTTCTGTGACCTGTCAAAGACATTTGACTGGTCTTAATTTGAAATGGTTAGAATCTTACCTAACAGGACGGAAACAAATGGTCAAACAAACGGAAATGTCAGAGGAAAGCGAAATTGATTCTGAAGTTTCACAAAGATCTGTGTTGTGTTCCACATTTTTCTTTTGATATATCATTGGAAAATAAAGATCAGACTAAATTTTTAGGTGTGTTGATTGACTAGAGTTTGAGGATCATATCCCTGCCAAAAATGTCTCATAGAGACTGATAAAAAAATATTTAAGAGCATTTATGAGATCCAAGTTGGATAGTGAAACCGCAAATCCGTATAGAGCCATATTCGATATTCATCAGTATTTAAAAGACATTACAGATACATATTCCTTTAATTTCTAATGTGTTCTTAGACAGCTGTTATCCGTTTCTAACAGCGATTACTGGGATGGATGCTACATGTTTCTATGAGGTCCTGCAGTTTGAAAATAAATTAGAACGTATGAGATTTCATCGCAGTAACTTGATTATTTGAAAAAAAAATCATTAATATTCTGCGTGGTCAGTCAGATTGTTCCTGGCACGTTCCAAATGGAGATTAAATTAATGGATTTTATAATTTTATGCACGCATATAAAGAATTAGGTCATTTTCAAATTAGAAAAAATATGAAAATTACACATTAATTTCTAACAGAAACGAAATGGAGGTAGATTGGGTAGATCTGTCCAGCTAGTTTTAACACCATCTGTTCCTCGTCTGTATTATCACAACTCTCATCCTACCGTGGTGTTATAATCTCCCGGAAATGCTCCTGAAATAAAAATGAAATGCCAAATGAAATTTTGAAGTTGGAGTATATCCAAGAGCGGAGCTCCAATAGGCCCCGCCCACTAGCGACTTTTCTTCGGCATTGGCCGGAGTAAATGTCTAGCTCGGCTATTTAAGAAGTCCGTTTTGACCGAAAAAGTCAGTCGTTCGCAGTCGTTCGCCAGTCGCTCGCTAGCCCTGGCAGCGAGTTGCTCGCTAGCATTGGCGAAAGGACAAAGGTTGTCCGATTTGAGAGCACACTCTCCGAGTGGCTCAATAAAACTTTAAATGGCTTGTTTTGCCTTTAAATGGATTTTAATCCAGTTTGCGATGTTATATGGAAATAATGGAGCATTTCAACCACTGAGAAATCTACGGCCTGCAGCTGATGGGAAATCGTTGGAAAACCCAACAAATATTATAAAAGAATTCGTAACGACGTTTATGCCTGAGTCTTTTTCAAGACTCACAGTGCATGTTAGAGTTATTATCCTGCTAATTCTACAAGAAAATGGAGATGGTATCCGGAGTTGCTGGACTTTTGCAACATTGCGTACTTGTGGTGATCGAGCTAGTCGGAAGAGGAGAGGAATTCCAACCTTCCAAATCAACCCTAGTCGCGCATTCGTTGACAGTGGTTGGCATTTACTCACTCTGATCCCGCTCTATGAAACGTGGTCTAGGCCGCACCA
Source organism: Chrysolina oricalcia (assembly GCA_944452925.2). Taxonomy (NCBI): domain Eukaryota; kingdom Metazoa; phylum Arthropoda; class Insecta; order Coleoptera; family Chrysomelidae; genus Chrysolina; species Chrysolina oricalcia. The sequence goes on from OX101819.2 coordinate 40,380,526, forward strand.
TCTTCCGAGTAGAGGAAGAAGCTCTCCGAGTAGCCGGTTAGAGATTCATTTATTTCATACATTCAGACGTTGTATGAGGATTACCCCTCATACAACGCTTCAGACATTCAGAGCTCATGACTTGTGAAAGAACCATGCAGTTCATTCGAAAAGAAACCAAAACTGTTTACCATCGAATACATTTGACATACAAGGGAAATAATGAGTAATTAAATTCATTTTCGATTATCAGATTATGATAGAAAAAAGTTGATCATTTGCAATTGAGGTCATTTTGAAATATTTATCATTTGTAGGCGTAGGTGAAATAACCTAGGGTACATTACGATTCTTCTGACATGTTTTGAAAATCTGGAGGAATATAATAACAATAATCTATTCGAATATTTCAGCAATATTCTAGAAATATTTTCCTGGAATCTTGTGTTGATCTTTCTGAAATATTCTGGCATGATATGATAATAAATAATCTAGGTATTCGATTATTCTTAAGAATATTTTGTTTAGAATATTCATTTGGTTTCGTAATGTTCCTACTATTGGATCTCATAGGAATCGCATAAAATTATTGGATACGGAATTCCAAATACAGATTGGACAATCAAGTCCTGAACACACTTTTTTAATACGATATCGAATGAGATTATAAAGTGAGTATTTACATACATAGGTTCTCAAGATTTTGAATGAGGATAAATTATTATTTTGTTTGGAATTGGAATACCTCATCGAATCGTGTGTATAGTCTCTTTGCACCACTATTGGCTAAAACAAACACTTATACTCTGTATCCTTGTTTTCTTATTGTCACTTGTTAATTCTCAGTGATTTTGAGTTGTATGAAAACTTATAGGCATCAGATAAATTTAGATAAGGAATTTCTGATCCAAACCATCACATATCGTGATCCCACTTTTTCCACAAGATACCCAATAAAATTGGATACGGATTTTATGATAAAGATCATCGAATACTGAATCCACTTTCTTCACGATACCAAATAAGATTAGTAATTGTGAATTTCCACACATTTCTCATACGTTGACAGGCTTGTGAATGAGCATATAATAACGTTGTGATTGAAAGTGGAATAGGTACCTCATCGAATCTCATAGTTCCCTCAAACAACCAATGCCTGATACAAACTCGTATGACATGTATTCGGGTATGCCTATAAATTACAACTACTTATGAATGCTCATACATCTTCCCAAAGAGTGTATGTGCCAGGGATTACGTATTACGTGTAGGTTACAGACTTTCCACGTAGATCCATATAAATTCTCATAATTTGTCTAAATTTGTTTAAGAGATTATATGTGATATTTTTGGCAGGGATGTAAAACAACTCAGTGGTAAAACCCCCTCGGGATGATATGTTGTTAAAGTGATTGGTCAAAATGGCTTACTATGCACTCATTGACTCTTAGTTGCGTTACGGCATACCGTTTTGGGGAGCATGTAGTCCAACTTCCTTCAAAAGTTAACTTATATTACAGAAAAGGGCTATAGTTATATGGTATACACATGAACTCAACCCAAGAGAATCTTGTAGAACTTTTTTTAAGAACTATAATATTTCAATTGTTATAGAACTATTCGTATTGGAATATATTTGCCTAATAAATAAGCATATAATGGACTTTGCTGCCAACAGAAAATAATACGAAAGACTTTATATATTACAATGGTGGGAAACCGTACAAACGTCTTCCCCTGTACATAAGATGTGCAAATCTGAATTACTACCAATTCAGGAAGACAGTCAAACAATTTCTTTCAGAAAGACCCTATTATAGTTTGCAGGAATATTTTAACGAAAGCCTTTAGCTGACTCACTCATGTTTTAATATTGACTAAGCCAGTTGTTGATTAACTGTTTTGTTAACACTTTCGAACATATGATTTTATCCTTTCATTCTATTTTTTGGTTGAATCTCTAACCTCCATTGGCAAGGCATTACATTAAATTGTAATGTATCCTGTTTTTTATTATATTTTGAATTATATACTGTTCAAGCTTTGTCAACAAGATTCTGCCTTCTTTTAATTAAGAATTTTTATTATTATTCATTACAGAGTAAAGGCATATTCGTTAAAAAATTTATGTTAATTCCTGATCCGAAAAGTTATTGGGTATGTGAGCAATTGAAGCATAGACAAGAGTCGGCTCACACAAAATTTTACAACCAGGAGATGTACCTACTTTTTCAATTTTTTTTTATGATTTTGTTATTTTTCTTTCTCGATATTATTGAACATTTTCTTTATCTTTTTCCGATTTTCCTCAATTGATCATACTTCGAATTACATTAAATTAGATTAATTTCTCACTGATATATTACACTGACTTCCTTTTTAGGTATATTGACTGAAAGCTTAATTTTGTGGAAGAAATCAATTTTTAAATTTTTCCTTGGAATTTTATTACTATAATACAATGCATATATGATTTTGTTATTTTTTTTCCGATATTATTGAACATTTTCGTTATTTGTATCCAATTTTCCTCAAATGATCAAACTTTGAATTACATTGGGTTAGATTAATTTCACACTGATATAATATTACGATTACTTTCTTATTACCTATATTGACTGAGAGGTTGATTTTGTGAAAGAAATCCATTTTTACATTTTTCCTTGAAATTTTATTACTATAATACAATACATATATAATCTATGATGAATTTTGGAAATTATCTAAATTGGAGTAAAATCGAAAATACAACATATAGGGTATTTCAGTAACATGTCTCATTCGTCTCTCTTCGCTTCAAATATATGCATGTGTATTTTCAAACGAAAAGCACATGGTATATTTCATGTTAAACTCAGAATCTGAACAATCTCCATATTAATTATTTGTTTCAAAATATCTCCAGTGGGATATTTTTCCTTTCCGTCAACCGGCTACAAATTTAGAGCAACCGTCAGAAGCCTCAACTTGTGCGAGCTGAGGAAGTCGAGTCCCTTACCATTTGACGTCTTATGTCATGCACGAGACCGGTGACCGTGCTGGGAATTGAACCCATGCTCTTATGGTAGAGAAGCGGACGCTCTACCATCATGATCACCATGGAGGAAGAAAATATTTTTTTAGTAGTGGTAACTAGAGACAGTAATAATAGCCGAGATGTTTAATAAACATATTGGATACAGATTGGCAAAGACAGCTTGTCCTCTCAAAATTTTGTACAAATTAGTCTAAACCTTTTTACTCTTTCGGATGGAGAACAGAGGACACAGTGATAGATTTTTTTCCACGGTTACTCGCATCACCTGTAGTACCTACTGGTTTAACTATAATTTATTAATTTTTGGTGTTTATGGTGGCATCGATTGCTGAGATTTTTTAAGACATATGTGTAACTTTGTTACTAAAACCAGATGCCACCTTAGGAGTAGCACTGTTGATTTCAACGCAACAGTGTATCGTGGAGGACTCACACCGGTCAAAAACCGAAATTTTGATAATTCAATCTATTTTACTAGATTGAAAAAATCTAGCTTCAACTGCGACTCGAAGCCGGGACCATTGCCCCAGAGACGGACGCTGTTCCAACACGTCACTCCTCGGCTTACTAACAAGTTGAACTACTAACAAGTTGAAGGATATCTCCGAAACCATTCGTATGTTGAATTTACTATTCAACTTCAAACTGATGAAGTTTCATAATTACATGACATCAGTGTTGATTTGTAATGACAATAATTCAGTTGAAAAAAACAGTACCCAGGAAGAGTTCAGGCGGCTCTGAAGAGCCTGATGTGACGTATAGACTTGTGTGGGAAACTAGCCAGAAATAGCATACCTCGTACTGTGTGCATGTGAGGTACTGGATCATACTAGATTTGACATATTTTGGGAAAGAAAACAGGGTTCAAAGTCCTATAATCTAGATCACTGAATTCACTGTATCGACTAGTGTGGAACACAGTTATAGGCGACTGGATGTAAAAATAACAATAAGGGGAAATGCAATAAGCTATCTTGGTAATGGTAGGTACCTCCGTATAGTTGCAATAATAGACAGACTCTGAAGATGAATATTTATTTTCAAGGATTTAAAAAACACATTGAATTTAAATTATGGCAAATCTGGAATGAGTCGTAATAACCACGTCAATGCACCATTCTCAGTTTCATTACTTACAATATTGATAATGTTATCAAGTGAAACAAAACCATATTCGAATTTGGAAAACTATACAGTGAGCACGTAAAGGTTAGAACAAATTCAGACAGAAAGCTAAGGCACGTCGATTTTATTCTCAAGTTGCGCATTTTTTGGTCTTCTCATATTTTTGATGGCGTCATCACTGTTCGATTTATAATAGACTACAAGCCCATATAACAATTTGGGGAGGTAATTTGACCCAGGATGAAACACATACAGAACGATGCTGTTATATGAAAAAATAACCTTAGGCACTATGCCGTCAATTCTTGGTGGTGCAAATGACTGTAATAATAATAATAGTAATTTTTCATCTGAAGATGTGCTCTTTCTACAAAATATTCTTGTACGGCATTCCTCACGTTGGTAGAATATGAGATAATAATCTCCTAGAACCTACTGCTGTACAAAAATAATGAGACCGGAATCCAGGATTTTTTTTTATTTTTCGGAAACTGAAATTTTTTCCTGGCTTCCGGTCCCATTATTTTTGTATGGGAGCAGGTTCTAGGAGATTATTATTTCATAATCTACCAACGTGAGGAATGCCGTACAAGAATATTTTGTCGGAAAAGCATATCTTCGAATGAAAAATGATTATTGTTATTATTACAGTCATTTGCACCACTAAGAATTGACGGCACAGTGCCTAAATTAATTTTTTCATATAGCAGCATCGTTCTGAATATGTTTTATCCTGGGTCAAATGACCCCCCCAAATTGTTATATGGGCTTGTAGTCTATAACGTCTTTATATTTTTTTTCAAATGGCAATAACCTATTTAGTAATACATAACAAAAAAATGCATTTTTTTGTGTATGGACGTCATATTTTCGCTTAATAAAAGATATTTCATTCATAATGATGTAATATTAGATCTGTTAACGTAAACTTTTGACTTAAGGTCTCCCCACAAAAAGAATCTGGTGGGGTTAGATAGGGGATTTAACTGGCTACTCTAAAAACCCTCTTTTGCGATCCAAATCATCTTCATGAATTACTTTCACTTTATATGGGTGCCACTTCCTTTTTAGTAATTGCAAAACAGACATTTGAACCATTGATTGCTCCAATGCAACTTGGCGAGTAGGCATATGAGGATTTTCTTGCAATGATAATAATAATAATTCTTCCTCATAAACACTCGAAGAGGTACCCAATGGCATGGCCTGTGCGGGTAGAAGACGGCTATTATTATTATCTGCCATAACGCTCTGGGGCAACTCATTGAGTTTTGGGGGCGTATTCACTTTTCAGCTGCAGAAAAACCCGGAAAAACCTACAGCACCGTCCCGGGTGGTCGGTTGCACATTTCGAGCAAACACACCAGACGTCGGGATTGGCATCTAGGCAACCCACATCGCACATGATTCACAACAAGGTATGAGGTCGCCCATCGATACCAACGTACTTGAGTAAAATTCCCTTATACTCCTGATTTGAACCGGGTTAGATGCAAGCGGAAGATTCAACGCCCAACACATCGAACATATGTCCAATGCATAGAACCGCTGTGCTACCGGCCATCATATAATAATATATAATAAATACATCCAATCGTTGATTTCTGTAACGCCTGGACGACCTTTCGTATCACCGATATTGTCAAAATTTCTAAATTTTTAATGGATTTTGCTCATCGTCGAACCTGTAATAGATCTATGGAGATATTTATTGTTGAATAAGTTACAAACCATAGCTTGCGTACTGGTCTTATCTCCATAAACTAACATCATTGAAATCTCTATGCGTTGATTTTCGCTTTAACGGTCCATGATGTCGATAACTTATTTATACCACAATTATTTGATAGCTAACTATTATTGTCAAGTCAAATTCTGAAAAGGTATATACAGTCAGTGTCAAGTAGCATTGGAACAATCAATGTATCGAATGTCTGTTTTAAAATGACTAAAAAATAATAAGGAGCACCCATATGAAGTGAAGGTATTTCATGAACTTAATGAAGGTGATGTCGATCGCAGACGAACAAACCTAAAACATTACATTATTCTGCATGAAATATTTTTATTTCTCGAAAATATGATTACGTAACATAAGAAAAAATATGAAATCCATACACAAAAAAATGCGTTATTTTTTGATCTATTATCAAATAGGGTATTACTATTTGAAAAAAATTATAATGACGTCATAGCTCGAACAGTTATGACGTCATCAAAAATATAAGTAGACCATGGCATCACACGTTAAAAGGTAAGGGCTGCGTCTTCCCTAGTTCACACTAGTCTCTCGAAGACTTCCGAGGGTTGCGCGTAGGGGTGCAATCGGTTGACGGAATTAACAATTTTTTTAAACAAAAAATAAAATCCGCAAGTCTGAGCTTTTTTCCCTAATGGCCATATCAAGCTTTTAACGAATTTGTTCCAACCTTTACCGGCTCAATGTATAATCACTTTCATTTGGAGCAACAAGGCTATATCAACTCGTTTTATCAGAACCATCAACAAACCGTCCCCAAAATATAGCCTATATCCGTGAAGCTCATCACTCAGTTTTCATAGAAATAACTTTGTTGTGATGAAACAAGTGTTTTTTATAAACTATTAGGTAAAATGGGTGATTACCGGCTCATGCAAAATCGTGAGGTAATGCCGGCCTTGATAGCTAAATCAATTTTGCGCATGATTTATTTACATTTATGGCAAAATATTATAAGAACGGAACTCAGCCTCCGATAGGATCTTTATTCGCGAATCAAATTATTGCATAAAAATTGGGGATGCTGGCACGCGTCGCAGCAATTACCCAGTAGCAAATATGAAATGAATGGAACAACTGCTCTTTTATTGAAATTTGCTATTTTTTGGTAAGTAATTTGACTTCATCTGTCATGTAATTCTGACCAATAACTCCGAGAAATAAGGCTATTTGAATATGTTCTTTATTTTGGTTGATTAACAAAGATCTATTAAATATATTTTTCACGTTTTTCAAAAGAAATTTTGTAGAAAAAATGGTGAAAATTGCATAAATAAAATCTAGTTGCGGCTTATTGAGCCACAATTGCAAAAAAACGCAATTATTTTCAATCAACTTTTTTTCAAATTTAGGTATAGCAGAAAACAAAAAGCTTTTTCTCCGAATTCTTGTGACATATACTCCGAAAAATATGTAGAAATATTTCCGGCCCACCAATTTCTCGACATAAATAGGAAAAATACTACTATCATTAATCAATTTCAAAATGTTTTCAGCTAAAGATTCAGTAAATAAAGTATTTAACGCAACCATTTTTTCAATAAAAGTGATAGAACCCGGAATTGCAAAAATATCACAATAATTTTCAATTGTTTTTTTAGGTAGTTTTTAAGAAAAAAATACCTTTTTTTTTTAATTTTTGTGACGTATATGATTCGAAAAATATATAAAAGTATTTGCGGCCCACAAGTTTCATAACAGAAATAGGAAAAATTCGTGTCCTTTATCACCCACTTTTAAAGAGTGTTTACAAAAGGAGTCAATGAAATTGAATATTTTTTAGACCCACCAGTTGTTTAATAAAAATGGTAGAATTAGTATATGGTTTTGATTTTGGTTGATTTACTTAAGCCTATTAAACATATTTTTCAGATTTTATAAAAAATGGATGTTGCAAATCGCAAATATGGAATAGGTCGGTATTAGATGAATATTTGATTTCTCGATCTAATTACGGCTTCTTAAGACGGAATTGCAAAACAATCGCAATTGTTTTTAATACTTCTTTTCAATATTTTCAACAAAGAACAGAAATGCTGTTTTTCAATTTTCATGACATACACTACGAAAAATATGAAAAACTAAATCCTGCCCACAGTTTCTTAATAGAAATAGAACAAATACGTCTAATTTATTGCCATTTTAAAAACGGTTAACAAGTCAATGAACAGTGTTTTTTATGGAGACACTTCAAAATAAACATTAAAAAATATTACCCGGATTTAATAGAAGACACCAAATTAAAATCATACTATATAAAAGCCATGGAACAAATAGGAAGTCATTGGAAATGGCGTTTTCATGAAGAAGTGATATGGTGTGATATTTATGAAGTGATCTCCAAAATAGAGCCTCCTCGGCCCATCCACAAGAGGAGATTTTATAAAGTTCCTGTAATTAAAGAAGTGGAAACTAATGTCTGATAACCTAATATTTTTTTTATTCGTTTTTGAAAATAAACAAGTTAGTGTAGTATATTCTGCAACAAGGTTAGAATGAAAATTCGATGCGAGTTGAAAGTTCCGAGCGCGAGCCGAAGGTGAGCGTGAGGAACCATTTTCATTCTAACCGAGTAGCAGACTATATATTCTCTCCACGATCAAAGATAGGAAACGTGACAGCAATAATTTTGACACGTACTCAAATTTTGCCACTACGATGACAATCAACTGCGTCAAGGCTAATGTTATTATTGCTAACCAGTGTGAGAATATTATTCTATCACAAGAGAGATAATGTAAATACATTTAAATTGCATGGGGGCAGAATATTTCTTCAATCTCAAGAGAGAGAATTCCAGCATTCTGTAATCAAATTTGATTTCAGAATTGGCAAATTCTGTGATCATCGTGGAGAAAAGTACTTTCTGCTATTTTCATTCATTTTTCGTGATAAAATACAAAATTTTGTAATAAGCCGGTATTAGATAAAGTTTAGGCCGGCAATAGATAAGGAGATTTTTTTATAGGCCGGTAATAGAAAAAACGGACATTAAATGAAACATTTTTTTTTGTACTAAAAATGTAATATGTTATTTTGTTTTGTTTAAAATCACAGAAAACTCCCCTCTTTGCCCTCACTAATCTAAGCACCTAAATCCAAAATTTCCTTAAGTGGGTCGGCAATACCACAATTTACCTTAGTTTAAATCAAGACATATTGTACAATCATTCTCACAATGAGAGGAACATTGGTGGAATAGAAAAAATATCAGAACAATTATTGATGTGTCCGGCGGTGAACCCAAAGCAAGCTAACCGTGTTGTCTACTTCATACGCGAAATTAAGGCCATCACAGACACACTTGCATAGCGCATAGCATGAAGACATGACGAAGTTTAGCCAATCAAAATAAGAATATCCGACGCAACTAGCATTTTGATTGGCTAAACTCCGTTATGTACCCATGCTGTGCGCTATGCAAGTGCGTCTGTGGAGCTCTAGCTGGTGTGTGGAAAAAAACAAGCCGAAAGAGAGCAATATCGTAGAACAGTCCTCGATGGTTTTCATCAAAGGGTCCCAGAGCTAGAGCAGAGGGACAAAATATTATTAGATTTCACTTGTCGTTATTGATTAGGCAAGGGTTGGGCAATTAGGTAATAAACCTTGGCCATTATCTCCCGTATTTCATTCATCGTCAGATTATCTGTATCTATACTCATTCTATAATATATTTAACATAACAAAGTATATTAGCTATGTCTCAATACATTTAAATACTCAATTCAACATTCCTGATAAGATTATTGTCCGAGGAAAGATTTCTGCAAAATATTCACTCAAAAACCTGAACATTACATTCGTTGTTGGATCGCCAAGTTGTAGATGGAGCTTCGTATTTTTTTCAAGAATACTAATATCGAGGAGTCTTAATAAAAATGTCTCATTCAAAATGTTGTCTGGAATTTTCCCAATATCAATTTTTTTGTGATATTGAAAATCATATCCATCACGCAAAATGAAGATTAAAATTAAGTAAACAATTATTTTCCCATTTTTGACCAATTACACCATGTAAGGGATGCAAGCATATTTATTATAATGCCATTCAGCATAGCAAATTACTTCAATGTGACTTCAATCAAAAAATTAATATAATAAGTCTGTTATGTCGGGGCGAGGCGCAGTGGTTAGAGCGTCCGACTTCGAGCCGAAAGGTCCGGAGTTCGAGCCCCAGCTGGGAATTTTTAATTTGATTTGACCTATTAAATTATTAAAAACTCGTTGCTCGACTGGGGTGAGTCCTGCACGATTCACTGTTGCGTTCCAATTAACAGTGCTGCTCCTAAGGTGGCGTATGGAGTTAGTAACAAGGCCTACTCAGAACACATGGCTAATGACCATAGCAGTCGAAGCCAAAACACCAAGGAAAAAAAAAAGTCTGTTGACGACTTTTTCATCATATGCCATAAATTTTAAAACGTTAATCATTTTTGTTATGTGATAAGTAAGAGAATGACATGTGTCACAGTCTCAGGTTGTGCCACGAGTCTGTCTCCTTTATTTTTCCATAAACTTTTCTGAAATTTTGAACATTGAATACGCTTACTGCACTTTTTGTTATGCTGGTAAACTGTGGGCATTGCTCTCTGTACTTTGTTGAATTATTCAAATGTACACAATTTTCTAATTAGTGCGGTTATTTCAATTATCAGAATGCTCTTATCATTTTTTGATCTAGAGTTATCATGAAATTATTTTGTACGTCAGCAAAACGTAGGTGTTGTTTTTCAAGCAGGTTGGTGCACTTCCCCACAATTGAGTATAGCATAGAAATGATTAGGGGAAAGTGGAATACATGGTTCTGTCAAGTGGCCTTGAAATTCACCGGACTTAACTCCTTTATATTGTTTACGAAACTTTCCCAACAACACGTGAGGGCATAGGAATACAAGTGACACAAGCCATTCAGATAATAAAGGCTCAAAAGTTCATCACTATCATTCGAAATACTGCTGAATGAGCACGAAAATGTGTAAGAGTGGAGCATTTTTAGCAAATCTACTATGCATTTTTTAAAGTTTTACTTCGTAATTATTTGAGCTGTGGGACAATTTTCATTCCGTTTATTGAGTTGCCATTTGAACCTTGGTATTCAGGTGAACCAGTTATTTCACCAAGAAAGTACTTAAAATTATCTCACTTTAGTGATCATGTTTGTATGGGTTATACACAAAAAAATTATATTGATGGATTTCCTATTGAATGTACTTTCAAATGATATCGGGATACCAATAAAATTTAATTTGAAAAAACGTAGATTTAAGGAAAAAAAACCTTTTATGATCCTATTTTGTATCGCAATACTTTTTGAATAGACATATTATTAACTTTGGAAATTCGCTACATTCAGAAAATTATTAAAAATGTAATAATACACAGTGTTTCGTTTAAAAACCGAAAGGCCATGTTATTTTCGAATAAACCGGAAGTTGAACAGAATATACAACATTATGGATGTAAGTGCCTCTTAGTAAGCATATCCAGTGCTTCATTATAGCTAGAAAAATAAAGGAGACGAGGGGCGTATATCATTAGTGTGTGTCATAAGTTCAGCATTTCAGTTGAAAACCATTTCGAGAAAAAAATTTCTTAGGAGTTCGGAACTTTATTACACAAATAAAATGTTTGGCATTAATTTAGAAATATCAAATATTCCAGTAAAATCACTCTTGCATTATTTAGTACGCTTGTTGAATTCAAAACATACTCACAATTTAGCTTTATAACTGTTGAAAGTACTGAATATTAAATATAAATTTTTGTCACTAAAAACTTCCAAACTGCACTACTCACACAATGACACTGAATAATTATATGAAGTTTCGATTTTATTTGACGTTTCTTCGACTTGAGTAGTCAACAGATATTCGACCAATCAAATAAGAGAATTGTCCACCTCCACTCTCAGCTACTGTTTACGTTTTAGGGAAGTGTTTCTCTAGCGGTTTGTGGCAAGTTCACAAAGAGGGGGTGGTTTTTGTTAGAACGTCCCGTTAGCTGGACAGTGGGAGCTTGAACCGTTTTGCATATACCTACCTGTATTTTTAGAGAGACGGTAATTCTGTAAAATGAATAGGATTATTATATTGAGGCGTTATTGAATACCTATTATTATGTAATTTTGTTAGGATACCCACACAGTTTTGTCCTGAATTATTTTATAAATTTATGCAATTTTTCGCACAAAAGAGTGTGGTTGGAGAATGTAAATATATCCATTTCGGAAACCGGAAAACGTTTTATGAGTAAATTTTGAGAGTGTTAGTATTTTCATTGACAGGATTTGAACAGCAATGAAAGTATCCATTTTTATTTCCGTTAACAGGCTACACTCAGTCCAGGAGTCCTTCATGGAAAAATTATTCAATATTTTGTTCTGATATTAAATGTGTACGAACCATGTAAACATCTTTTTTGCCTCTTTTTAGATAGTTATAGATTATATTAGTAATAGGCAGATTTATTTTTGAAAATTTATATCAATCAAATAGATGGAACGTTCTGTCTGGGTATAATACAGAACCTGAATCATATTTGACAAGGAAATATATCTGTAGGTCCAGTTTCACGATGGAAATTTCATGCTAGGAAAGTCTTATTCAAAAGTTTCTATTCACTGCACTTGTTCTATTTTTCGGTATATCTTACTTAATGACTTGTACGATGATAACTATAAAACATTTTCAGGGACATTGTTGCGATATTATTGCAATTGCACATGTAGTAAAATAATAATAAGAAACTTGAAAATGGTGGGACTCACCGCTAGTCCAGACTAATATAAATAGCACGGGAAACCTCGTAATTTCTGAATGACCATCTTCAGACTATATTCTAAGTTTTTGCCTCTCATCAGTGTGCTAGGGCGGTTTGAACCCTGTCTCAGCCCAATGAAAGAAAACTTATGGTTTAATATTTTCTCACAAATTAGGACGCGACAATAAGTATGTCGCAGTGCCACTCGTGAGTAGAAATTCTCCTTAGTAGCACCGACTTCAGTACGAGAAATTGAGAGATTCAAATAAATTATAATTATAAAACGTTAATTCATGCAAATGAAATATTTGATAAATATAAACAAAAACTTCTTGAATAATCAAGCATAACAATTTTGAATATTAAAAAAAAGGAATATATCAATAAAACAATTGCACACATACCTATACACTTATACAAATTATAAAATATTCATTTCATAATACAAAATACATTTATTCTCAATCACCTCGTAATTGAAGTTTTATCAACACTTATGAACCGTATAAAGTATCAACTCATCCACCAGTGGAATAATGAAATTACTGTATTCCACTAGTGGAATATTGATGAATATTGAGTCAATCACATTTTTTCTTATTTATTATTAATATCAACATTGATATCTATATTAATAGACATTTCACATCGATTCCATTCATAAGAAGCTTATATAGGTTGACATCGGTTTCAGAACTCCTAGTACCTGTCGAAAATTTTGAAGAATATCTAGAATCAATGGATGTCTCCTCTTGTGAGGAACGATTAGTTCCAGGAGAACCTTTGATTCTTCTTACTAATTATATCAATCTTATTAGGTATAGAATCCTCGATATGAATTTCTGCTGAGCTTTTCCACCCACCGTGTTGTTTAAAGCCGGCGACGGACGAAGATGAGCAAAAATATAATATATATTATAGCTCGGCAGTAAGCTTTAACATATTATATTATTACTGTACTTAGTGCACCAGATATATATTTGTTTATTTTTCAGGGAACTAGCTAGATGGTGTAGAAAAGGCGATGGCGAAATAATTTTTATTACTTGATACCATTGATAGCTCATCAGAAGATGAATCAGATGCTGAAAGCTACAATTCATTAGCAATTATGGTTAGTAACCAAAAAGAAACACCGAAATTCTGGTTATCTAATCATATCAAAAAGAACGAAGAGAATTGACATTTTTTATCGAATTAATTGACGAAAAATTTACAAATTATTTTCGAATGGACAGAACTAAATTTTATGAACTTCATGATTCAATAAAAAATGATATAGATGTATTCATTGGTATCCACTGTCCATAGGCAGGGATACTTTCTCACACTTTTAATAAAATGTTCCATAATATTCTTCACAGAAATAGCAACTAATTTTACAAACCTATACAAAATCTATCATCAAATTACCTTAAAAAAACATGTTAGTTAACACGTGCCGGTTTGCTTTCTTCGCGGGCAGCGCAACGCAGGAGGGGGTAAATATATATCCTAAAAATCGCTCAAATATATCTCCAGGCACTGCCGGGATATAGATATATACAGAGTGGTCCAACGAAAAGTATGCTCCTAGCTTTTCTCCTTTTTTTGGAATTCATAGCAAAAATGCTCGCGGACACGTGAAGTGTGTCTTTGAGGGACACACATTTTAGATGCATTTTGCAACTTGTGCTTTTAACCCCCTAGCGGGAGGTGTCACAACCCTAAAATTTTAAATGGAACGTGGGGTAGAGTGATAATATCATTTGAACGGGCACAAAATTATCTTTCCAATGATACCATATTTGTTGAAATTTACTGAAACATACGAAAACGGCTTTAAGAACATTAACCCGATAATTTTGTTGTTAATAAAAAATACAAATCAGTTTTGGATACTAGGAATCAGGATAACGACAATCATTTCTTAATTACTTCTTTATACCGAAAGCAACATTTCAACGATATTTTTTTTTATCACAACTAAATTCCCCATTTATCGATTACGTGTTTTTGTCGAAAATGGCTGCAGATAAGTGTAGGAAAAAAACTGCAGATATGTGTAGGAAAATAATTTAGGCAAATGTTTATTATAGTACCTTCATTGATTCACTGTGGTTGCTGTTGGAGTAATTTCAATTTCACTGTACAAAATGGTTTATTCCATTCCAGAACGAGTTGATATTGTGAAACTGTATTTTCAAAACAATAGTTGTACTAGACGTACAGCTCGCTTGTTTAAGGACAGTCATCCCGATACAAATGTGAATGATTCGTATGTTACCAAGTTAGTTAGAAAGTTTATCGATACCGGGTCTGTTTGTAATGTGAAACACCAGCCGCAGAACCCCATCAGAAATGAAGCTGTGGAGGTCGCTGTTTTTGGCATGTTCAATTGGATCATACTCAAAGTACCCGTCAACTAGCTGAAGCCTCAGGGGTCTCCCGTTCGTCCATAATACGGATTGTAAAAGCGTACAAATTTCATCCACACAAAATTAAATTAGTACACGAACTGAATGAGGATAATCCTGATCAAAGGCTGTAATTTTGTGAAATGAGTCAGCGTTCAAGTGAAGATCCGCACTTATTATTTAACATTTGTTTCACAGATGAGTGAACATTTTATTTGAATGGAGCTTTGAATAGGCATTATTGCTGTTACCCACATTATTCCGTGAGGGTCATACCCAGGCCCCTCAAAAAATAAACGTCTGTTGTGACATATTAGGAAGTCATATCATAGGACCACTTTTCATTCCTGGAAATTTAAATGGTGAAATCTACCTAACCATGCTTGAATACTCAATTGATCATTTCATCACACATATAATAGAAGATGACTCAAATCATAATACTGATCGGCTTCATTTCCAGCAAGATGGAGCACCTCCGCACTATGTTGTTCCTGTACGAGAATTTTTAGATAACCAGTTCCCCGGACAGTGGATTGGCAGGAGAGGCCCAATGGATTGGCCTGCCAGGTCACCTGATTTATCGCCTTTGGACTTTTTTCTATAGGGACACTTGAAAAATAAATGTTTTGCTACGAAGCCCGAGTCCATAGAAGATCTTCGCCAACGGATTATAGCAGAGTGCAGAAGCATAACACCTGATATGCTACAAAATGTTAGACATAGATTTGAACACAATCTGTATTAATGTATGGAAGCAAATGGGTCACAATTTGAACACTTGTTGAAGTAACGTTTTAGTAAATCAATTTAACAGCTAGTTCATTTTTTCCAAAGCACTATGACAAGTAACAAATATTGAAACGTACTACTACTTGTAAATGTTTTAATTCCTAGTAACCAAAACTTATTTGTATTTTTCATTAATACCAAAATTATCGGGTTCATGTTCTTGAAGCCGTTTTCGCATTAACTGTTTCAGTAAATTTCAACACATAGGGTATCATTGGAAAGATAATTTTGTGCCCGTTCAAATGATATGTCACTCGACCCCACGTTCCATTTGAAATTTTATGGTTGTGACACCCCCTCGCTATGGGGTTAAAGGCCCAAGTTAAAATATATCTAAAATGTGTTCCCATCAAATGCAAACTCCACTAGTCCGAGCATTTTTGCTTGCAATTTCACAAAAGGGATAAAAGCTCGGTGCATACTTTTTGTTGACCCACCCTGTATTATAGCATCAATGCTCGGCGACCTGCACTTATTAATGCAAAGCGATATTTTTAAAATATGTAAGCAATAATATTATATATTAAATTATCGCTCATCGTCCGTAATTGTCGTAAGATCTGCACCTATATTAGCCAATAAGGTTTGTTCCCAGGTAGCACATCATATCGGCTGAATCTTGGTTTCATATTGGGCCAATATAGATATATTGTAAATGAAAAAATAGTATAGGTCCAATATGGGTTAATATTCAAAAAAACATTATTATATTAGTAATATTGGTGGAATACTGGTTGAATCTGTTCTGAATGTAGATTGTCACATGTAATATTGGGTCAATATTGGTTGAATAATTTTCACCAATATCGATAAAACAAAGTTATCTACATTTTACTTTCAACATCTAGATTAAATATTGCAATCCGAATATTCCAGTCATATCGATTCTATGGATAAAAAACTATATTATATTTCTAAGTTTGATAGCATACATAAACAATAACAATATTGGTTTAATATCATTCCAACTATATTCAACAAATTATAAGAACTCATATTAGGTTAATATAGGTTCAATTATATTTACCAATATCGATAAAATAATATTGTTTTCATATTATTCTCAACAACTGGAATGAATATTGCAATCCCAATATTCCTCTCATATCATTTCTAGAAATAAAAACTATATTGTATACCCAAGTGTGATTGCACATTGGTTGAATGTTATGTCGCCAATATTCAACAAATCTCATTAACTTATATTGGGTCAATATTGGTTTAATGATAGTTACCAATATCCATAAAACAATTTTGTCTCCATATTGTTTCCAACATCTAGAATAAAATGAATTTTAAATATTGGCCGAATATTCAATGAACCATATTGAAATTATATTTTGATCATTGCTACAAGAATATTTCACCAGTACTATTTTTGAACTGTTTAAACAATATTTGACTAATATCGTAAAATGTTCACACTTTACTTCTCGACAATATCACGTTTGAATATTTTCACAATATTGTACCAGCGATATTGTACCAATATCGCTGAATATTTTGAGGCCAATATTGCTTCGAGAATATTTCGCCAATATTATTAAAGTGATATTGGACCAATATCGCCGAACGTTCACATTTTTTTCCCGCCAATATTGCATACAAAATATTTTGCCGATATGTTCACAATATCGTACCAATATTCTACCAATATAGGTGTGCTAATTGGGTTGAAATGCACCTCATACAATGGTAGCACAAGGAACTATCTACAAAGGTTGTGGTGTACATTTCTGATTAGCGTATCGTAAAAAGAATATGTCACTGGATAACTTCTTCGGACTAAGGACATGTATTTTCCACACGTAACCACAATATTGATAGAGAATCCTGCTTCTATAATTGCGAATTATCATGAAATGCCGGTCTTCGTATCTATGGTTTCGAAACAAGCAGATATGTCTTGTACATTACTGATTTTCAAATTCGTCAATTCACAGCATCGACAGGCACATGGCACTCCCATTATTAGTGCAATCTAAATATTGCAGAGTTAGTTATCTATAAACTCTCTAAAAGGTTACGAGATACTACCTTGATCATCAAATGTTCTATTTGTGTGTTCTTTTCAATAGCTTACTATATTTCGCAATGTCTGTTTTCATGGACCTTTATAGCGTCCTTCAGCATCGAGTACTTCGACCATATGGATGAAATTGCATAGGTACTTCTTCAAATTTAAGAAATCATTGTACCAACCGCTTTTCCTTCCATTCGTTAAATTTTGAAAATACTTTTTTCTACGACCGTGCGTTTTTACCCACTTTCCCGCACTCATTTTAGTTCAGAAAGTGTCACTTTCCCGCACTAGTGCGGGAAAACTCGATTTCCCGCACTAGTGCGGGAAAGTAAAATATGTCAATTTATCGTTATTAAATGTACATTTCATTGTTGCTGAGAGTTATTTGGAGGACTCCGTAGAACAGAAGAAAACCATCTCGAATAAAATTCTTTCATGTACTGGCAACTTGCAACCAATGCCGTCTCCGTCATCTTCATGCACTTTGCAATCTACGAGTGTTACTCTTAACAGCCAGTTACCACCAACTAACTACTCTGGACCGGCTATTCTGACGCATTTGCAGAATGCAACAAATTGTGTTTTCAACATTAATATTAATAATAATTAGTGGATTTTCATGGAATGTTTTGTATGTTGAAATAAAATATATAATTTCAATGTGCGTTTTGAATATTTATGCGGTCGTGAAAAAAATAATGTTCCTAATTCATGCGTAAAGTGTATTTCCCGCCCTTGACTGCTTGCCCGAACTCCGCTTCGCGTCGTTCGGGTCAACGGCAGTCGCGTGCGGGAAAGTATCACTTTCCGCACTTGTTAGGAAAATAACTATTTTCTACGACAGTGCTTTTTTACCCACTTTCCCGCACACATTTTAGTTCAGAAAGTGTCACTTTCCCGCACTAGTGCGGGAAAACTTGATTTCCCGCACTAGTGCGGGAAAGTAAAATATGTCAATTTATCGTTATTAAATGTACATTTCATTGTTGCTGAGAGTTATTTGGAGGACTCCGTAGAACAGAAGAAAACCATCTCGAATAAAATTCTTTCATGTACTGGCAACTTGCAACCAATGCCGTCTCCGTCATCTTCATGCACTTTGCAATCTACGAGTGTTACTCTTAACAGCCAGTTACCACCAACTAACTACTCTGGACCGGCTATTCTGACGCATTTGCAGAATGCAACAAATTGTGTTTTCAACATTAATATTAATAATAATTAGTGGATTTTCATGGAATGTTTTGTATGTTGAAATAAAATATATAATTTCAATGTGCGTTTTGAATATTTATGCGGTCGTGAAAAAAATAATGTTCCTAATTCATGCGTAAAGTGTATTTCCCGCCCTTGACTGCTTGCCCGAACTCCGCTTCGCGTCGTTCGGGTCAACGGTAGTCGCGTGCGGGAAAGTATCACTTTCCGCACTTGTTAGGAAAATAACTATTTTCTACGACAGTGCTTTTTTACCCACTTTCCCGCACTCATTTTAGTTTAGAAAGTATCACTTTCCCGCACTAGTGCGGGAAAACTCGCTTTCCCGCACTAGTGCGGGAAAGTAAAATATATCAATTTATCGTTATTAAATGTACATTTCATTTATTTTACCTGTATATTACTATTCAAACTAATATAGGTTTTAATATTCAATTTGACCCAGACTATTTTTCTTTCATTGGAATGAAATTGCGATACTTTTATATATCTACTCTATACATTTCTCAAAATCAATCGACATAACAATCAAACTAAGCTGAGTCAAGTGGTTTGGTGTGGCAACCAAAGATTTGTTATGACAACCAAGTTGTCATCAAGACGTCAAAGTTTCAAGTCGAAGCGTTGTCGAAGTGTCCGATTCTGGCATTTTTCAAATTATTTTCAATGAAAGCAATATTTTAATGGATTCGTCAGACGAAGCAATATTAAAGGCCGCAGATGAGGTAAATTCAGACCTGTTACCAAGTAAATCACGAGAAAGATACGAACAGCAATACAACCAATTTTTAAACTGGTGTAAGGAAAAAGGAGTGAATAGCTTCAGAGAAGAGGTTTTTTTGGTGTTACCACCCACTAACTACTCTGGACCGGCTATTCTGACGCATTTGCAGAATGCAACAAATTGTGTTTTCAACATTAATATCAATAATAATTACTGGATTTTCATGGAATGTTTTGTATGTTGAAATAAAATATATATTTTCAATGTGCTTTTTTAATCTTTATGCGGTCGTAGAAAAAATAATGTTCCTAATTTATGCGTAGTGTCTTTCCCGCCCTTGACTGCTTGCCCGAACTCCGCTCCACGTCGTTCGGGTCAACGGCAGTCGCGTGCGGGAAAGTATCACTTTCCGCACTTGTTAGGAAAATAACTATTTTCCACTATACCGCTTACCAAAGTAGCCTTTGACGCTTTCAGATCTCAACGCAAAGTTGACTTTTCCGAGAAATGTCATTTTCTGACAGCTTTTACGTTCTAGAGTGAGAATATTGAAAAAACGCTCGATCTCCCTTTGTTGAAAACGAACCTATTCTAGCATGATGGAAAGTGAAAACAATAAATTCAAACCTCACAATGGAACTGTGGTGGTGTCACGGTTAGAGTCTCTGCCTACCAATCTGGCATCGATATCGGCGTGAGTTCTATTTTTTTTTGGCAAGTTATTTTCTTTTTTCCTTTTGTTTGAGATGTAAATCATGGGATATTTGGATAGCTTATACATTTGGGATTACTACTGAATGTGAATTTTCTCATAGGTAATATGTACCTATGTTGAATAAGTGTCGATCGTTTTTATATCTAAGTGCTACGTTTGTAGAAAAAATCGTGTGCGTATTTCGAGCACAAATTGTCATTGCCGCTCTCCAAAGGTTACGTCGCGCGGTAACTCTCTTTGTCGAGCAGCAATCAATCACTTTGCGCTCTAAATACACAAATAGCTATGTTTCCTGGACATGACAGGCAATAATTGACTTGTTGCTTCTTCAGCTTCCTCAAGGATTGTTTCAGGAACACGATTATTTTATTGCATTTTTCTCCAACTTCAAAATTTTTTACAAGTGGAGTCGATAAACAATTGAAAATAAACAGCAAGCATTCAATAGCTCCAATATTTTTGTACGTGATTTCGATGATTTTTGAGATGGTGACAGCCGCTGGCCAAATGTCAAATAATTTTTTGATGATACATTTTATTAGCTTCAGAAAATTAAACGCTCAAGCTGCGATCTCACGTTTAAACATTCTTGCAAGAATAAAATGCTATCAAAAACACTTAAAGGATAAATAACTATTCTGAGAAAATTGCGAATGATACTAAATTATCAAGGACATAAAAAGAGAAGGAAGTGCAAAATAATATGAATTGTATGTTATCCATCGATATAATCAAATTTGACTTATTACCAGAGAGTGATAAGGCGTTTCAATTTGATTCAAAGTAATCTTGTAGTTTTCTGAATTTATACAGTACCTATGAATACATGTCAACTATTTACGTACAGAATGTGTGAGTCCCATTTCATATGACGATCAATGACGGCACTTAATTATTTAATTTCTTTCACAGTTTCTGTAGAAAAAATTTATTGTAAATTTTTATATCTAGTGTGCTGAGACTAGGCTGACCACAAGAGTTGGTAAAAGTGTTAAAAAAATCTTTTCCCTGTGTTCATCGTGAGTAATTCACATTCTAATCACTTTTTATTCAGTCAGTCACGTTTTTCCTAGTGACCAAACATGTAGAAAATTGCCGAGTGGTCAACAAAACCGAAACGTTCCCCACTATTATCTAGTGAGATCAGTCCATTAATGCAAATGTTAAGTAATATGGGTCCTAGGACTGTTCCTTGTGGTACACCATAGTAAATTGTTTTGGCATCGCAAACCCCGCACACTGACACTCTGAAATCTCTTGCTTAAGCAGCTTTTGAACAGTTCTAAGAAGTTGCTTTTAACACCAACGTCTTCTGGTGACTGTAAGACTAAATCATTGCCAACCGTGTCAGACGCTTTTGACAAATCTACGAATTTGCACAATTGTACAAACATGTACTGCTTTTATTCAGAGCTAGAATTGAATCTTGGGTTGATATATTTTCCTTAAATTTGTTTAGAGAAGAAATTAACCAGTTTCAAGAAGTTTCTCAAATATTTTCGAGAGGGCTGTTATCAAAAACATCGGTCGGAAATTGCCTACTTTATGTGAATTCCATTTTTTAAGGAGAAAAGTGACCTCTGTGTTGAAAATGTGTTTGAATGACTTTATGATAACAAGAAAGGATCTTTAGAGTTTCTGGCTCAGGATATTGTCAATACCGACTGCTTCTTTACTTTTCAACTGACTGATTATGTTTCGTATTTCTACTGTCTCTACTGGTATGTAAATAATAGAGTAAGGTGCAGAATAACGATTTGGAATGAAATTAGTATCTTTTTAATTTTACCAGCTGGTTTTCTTCCTATTTCTGCAAAGCTGGAATTTAACTATTCTGCTTTAGGTTCTCTGTCTAATGATATCCTGCCTTCTTCACTTTCAATATTATCCATAGTTTGCTGTATTTTTTATTTTGATTTGTTTACTTCCTGTACCACTACCCATA
Organism: Chrysolina oricalcia; assembly: GCA_944452925.2. NCBI lineage: Eukaryota > Metazoa > Arthropoda > Insecta > Coleoptera > Chrysomelidae > Chrysolina > Chrysolina oricalcia. Next base: position 40,402,998 of record OX101819.2, read on the forward strand.
AATTTTTTGTATTGTTATTACGATGATTATTTTTCTATAATTAGTTGTATTTGGTTTTTTGAATGATTACTATCAATCTGTTTCTATATATATTTCTTTAAATTCTGTTCTCAATTGATTGTTACTTCGATATTTCTATATAATTTTATTCATTGAATTTTTGTCGTTAATCGTCACATCCTTCAGCAATCTGGGTATGACCACCTTGTTTCGAGTTTATTTTCTCTCAGCACTGATACGGTGGATTGGACAACAATAGAGTCACCCTATTTCATTAATATGATGTTCTTCGGCATACTCTATCAAACCTTTTTCGAAAATACAACATTTACAATTATAATATCTTTGATTAAACTAAATGAATGATTTTCACTACAAAGGGTTTACAAAACTACGACAATCGTTTCGCTGTAGAACAGCTTCTTCAAGTGGAGAAGATTATCATTCATTTAGTTTCATTATAGATATTAACATGGATTTTCATCAAGTATCGGCTACATCAAGTAAAAAATTTACAATTCTTGTAGTCGGTGCTACCGAAAAGTGTTATTTGCTTTTGCTTATTACTTATTGTAAGTCGCGACTTCATATGTGAAAAATTATCATTAAATCAGAAGTTATCTTTTACTGGAACGACTCTAATGTCCGAAATACCGTAGTACTGATGAGAGGCAAGAACCTCGAAACATTTCTGTAGGTTGACATTCCTAGCAGAATGAGGGATAATTTCTACGGTTTGATTAAAATAAGCACTAGCTCCTTCTCTCCACACATTCCCGTACTAAGAGAATGGTAGTTCGAAGTCGAATTTATTCGTTTAGTAGAGTTGAATGGAATAACCAATGAATAGTCGTGGAGGTAAAAATAAACATCGTAAACAGGTACCTACTAACTGTTTTCCCTAACTTTAACGTTAAAAGTAAGAACGGTGCATATTTATGACAGCAATTCTATAAGTCAAATCCCAACTGAGGCAGACAATGCGGTAGCCATGAAAGGGTTACAGGGACTCAAAGTAGTTGCCCCGTGGCGGTTATGGAATAGGATTTGCATATTATAAGGTGACCAAGGTGACATAATAAATTTTTAAACGTCTGTTCTCAGTCAAACTTAGCAAACGAAAAGTGATTTACGATTTACTGAACGAACTTCTGTTTGGAAACATATAATACTATTGAAAGAGTCAAGGAACGTAATATCCTGGTGCTGGTTGAAGAATACAGGGAAGTACAGTTTCAGGTAATGCCTTAAAAGATTTCCGATACAGGATTAGTAGGTATGTCGAACTGAGTCATTTGAATACAATCGAAATTTTTTAATTGGGCATCCGGTATGTTTTCACTTCTTTTGTCTCAATATGACATTCTCAATACAACCATGTATACTTGTCACTTTTTGTGACCAATATTTTTTTTTTCATTTCAAATTTTATTTTTCAATCCAGAAGGCTATGGATATATTCAAATCTCTCATTTCAACCATAATATTTTACTAGACATCTTATTTTACCTCGCTTCGGCAAAAGTGAATCAGGTAGTCATTGAAGTTGTTATCAGCTTTTGGATTAATGGTATTGTTTTATAAGTTGTGGTGGTTACAGTTTAGTAATTGAATTTAAATTCCATTTTAATCTCAAAGGATACCTTATTTAAAGATATATCTAACGTAATATTTTATTCAGTATGCCATATGGGAAGAAAATAAGTGAAATTATACCAATTATACTAGGTGTTCCTTTAAAAATCGAAAGTTAATGTCACTTCCGGTAAAATCAGAAGTTGAGTGAAGCTGAGTTTGTTGACGAAATATGCAGTTTCATGTATAAGTTTTATTCAAGTTTATTCAGTAAAAAATGTTACAGTAAAAACGTTGCAAGTTCACAGGAAGTATATAAATAATTAATGAAAACATTCAGCAAGTAAAAATATTGAACCGTTTGCTGGTTCTGAATAAACAGAAAGAAAAAATAGACTCAACTGAAACCGATTTGGTTGTGCGTGGCGTTAATTAAATTTTTCTGCATTCTAACCACTGGTTTACAATATAATGGTAAAACTTGTACTAGAGAACTAAATACTATTTATATAATACTCTTTCAGAATATATTCATGTAGTTTGAATTATCATTCGATAAGTTCTTGTACGGTGTCCCTTCCAAGTTGAACGATGTATTTTTTGAATAATTTTTTAATCATATTTATGGAGTTAATCACAGTAAGGTAAGTTTTGTATGATTCAGGTAAATGGTTATACAATTTCAGAGATAGAGTAGTATAACTCCTTGCTTCCTTGCTTCTTTTCGATACGATAGTTTGAACATGATCATTTTCTTTGTATCTTGTATCATATTTGTGGTCGACTCTTTTGAGTAAAGATTTGTTTTTAAATATGTATATATGATAATTTGGAACATGTATAGTTGCCTAAGGTCCAATATACCAGTGTCAAAGAAGCGGCTGCTTGATAGGAGAGTGCGTTTTTTATTGTATATAATTTTCAGAATTTTTTTTTGCAGAACATCTAATTGGCGGAGATGTGTGCGTACTGTACCTCCCCAACTGAGAATTGCATATTGTAGTCTTGACTCCTCTAGGGCATGGTATATAATTTTCAGGTGCGAGGTGTCCAGTATATTTCTGATTTGTTTGAATCTGTATAGCAGATGCCTAAGCGTTCTCGTAGTGTTTGTAATATGGACATCCCATCGTAGATGTGAATCGAGCGTAAGTATTTGATGTTTTCGCAGGATCTGATTAATTTATAAAAGTTCCATTAGCATCGACTGCTATTGTCATTAGCCATGTGTTCTTTATAGGCCTTGTTACTAACTCCATACGCCACCTTGGGAGCAGCACTGTTAATTAGAACGCAACAGCGAATCGTGCAGGACTCACCCCAGTCTAGCCACGAGATTTTAATAATTTAATCGGTTGAATTAAATTAAAAAATCCCAGCCCAACCAGGGTTCGAACTCCGGACCTTTCGACTCAGAGTCGGACGCTTTAACCACTGCGCCACGCCCCGACATCCAGGTTGTTTTGTTATTGGCAAATGGAATAAAAGAGATTTTTTCAAAATTTATTGTTAAAATTTGCTGACTGAACCAGTCAAAAATAATTTTCAAGTCTGATTCTGTTTTGTTTTTTAGCTCAATCCATGATTCATCAGAGTATAAGATTGCTGTGTCGTCCGCAAAGCTGGCGAGGTCAGTATGTTATTGATATAGATTGTAAACAGGATGGGGCCCAGGACTGTCCCCTGAGGTACTCCATATTCCACCGTTTTTTCTTCGCTCAGCTTCCCATTAATTTTCACAATCTGCGTTCTATTAGAGAGATAACTTTTAAACAATGTATTACTTTCCCCTCGTATTCCTATATCCTCCAAGGCATCCAACAGGTGTTCATGGCTGACAGTGTCAAACGCCTTGGCTAGATCGAGGAAGACACATAGGATTGGCGTGCTCATATTTAATGATTTAGTTATTTCTTTGGTTAGAAATGCTATAGAGTCGTTTGTTGATAGTTTCTCTCTGAACCCATAGTGTTTTTCGGATATCAGTTTGTGTTTGTTAAGGAAACTACTCATCCTTGATTTGAGAGCTTTTTTAAAGATTTTGGCAAGACAGGTGATAACTGATATTGGCCGATAGTTGGATACTGAAATTCTGTCACCTTTCTTGTAGATTGGCGTAATGATCGCTTTTTTGAAACCTCTTGGACATTCACTGGTCGAGAAGATGTTGTTTATTAAATGCGTGAGAGGAATTACAATCTCTTTGGAAACTTCTTGAATCACTCTTGTACTTATACCGTCCATTCCCGGTGCTTTTTTGTTGTCTAGAGTATTTATTATATCCAACACTTCTTTTTCAGTCACGGGAGTAAGAAAAAACGTATAGGGACAGATTTTGTTTATGGTGAGGTTTTGGGTTGGTTTCGGTATTTTTTGTGCATATGATTCCCCGACTTCAGAAATGAATTTGTTGAATGCGTTTGCTTTAGATTCATCAGAAGTTAATGTCAGGTCGTTATCTGTATTTATCTCTTCAATTTTTTGGTCATGTTTTTTTTTGTTTATCAGCTGCTATAGTTTTTTAGGAGAGTTTTTATATGTAGTACACAGAACCTTCAAATTTCATTCTATTATCATCAGAAACGTTTGAGTTTTAGGGACGAGCCACTTTTCGCGGACACATGGAATAATATGAAGATTGAATAATGAAAAAACGATAAACATAATCGAAAAACGGTAATAAACTCGATAAAGACGGGCTAAAACTATTATTAGTATATTTCCGGCCGTGTTCGGGATTGCACGTCAAATTGTAAGGCCCTTGTCTTTCCTAATTTGCATAAGTCACTCGAAGACTTTATGAGGGTTGCTTGTGAGGGTGCAACCGGTTGATAGAACAAATTTTGAAAATATATATACATCGTGTTATTATAATAAATAAGTATATATTTTCAAAAATATAAATAAAAAAGTTATTGGGTATAGCCCTCAAATTGTTGTGCAACCGTAGACACGTGTTTCGAACTTAAGCTCTCATCAGTACGGTAAAATCAAGTGTCTACGGTTGCACAACAATTTGAGGGCTATACCCAATAACTTTTCTATTTATAATTTTATATATTGACCCTCGATAAATCCATCCTAATTTGTATTTTCCTGGGTAGGATTGTCACGCTGGTAGCTATAGATGCCTCCGTGGCGACGTTAGTTGTTGCCTTGAAAGCTCAAGGTCTTCTAACCGAAGCCACAAATGTGTGGTTGGCTTCCTGTTGTTGACTTCCTTTGTTTCTATTTTAACATCCAAGTGTTGTTTATCTTCGCACTTGATATTACCGTACTGATGAGAGCTTAAGCTCGAAACACGTGTCTACGGTTGCACAACAATTTGAGGGCCCAGTAACTTTTCTATTTATATTTTCATATATTGACCCTCGATAAATCCATCCTAATTTATATATTTTTATATATCTGTTTTTTATATATTCAAATATAAATCCTACAGTTTTGGCACGTGAAGTCTGGAGGAAGTTAAGAATGTGTAGTTATTAATGTTACAAAATTCGTATTTGCCAAAAATTATATCAGGGTGAACCTGAACGTGGGTACTATACGAGGATGTATTGATATCTAGTTAACCTAGACCAGTTCCCTGCATAAACAAAATATTGCGTTACCATAGAAACGAACAATAACTTATTAGAAGTGTCAATGTAAAGTTTGACGTCAAAAAAGTAAACCAGAGTTACGCAATAAATTAAAAGAAAAAATATGTCCACCGAAATTGTGAAAATCGAAAAATTGGAGTATCGAGCCATCATCAGGTACCTGTATTTAAAAAGGTTAAGAGGTGAGCACATTTACGAAGATATACTTAATACCCTTGGTGATCAATGTCCTTCGAATACGACCGTGAAAAATTGGACTGCAGGCTTCAAAAGAGGTAAATTTTCCATTGAAGATGATGACCGATCCGGAAGGCCAGTTTCTGTGTCAGTCCCCGAAAATATCGATGCAGTTCATGACATGATTTTAACAGACCGTCGAATTGGGCTAAAACGGATATCTGAAGCACTGGATATTTCATACGAACTCATCATATAGTTTACTTCAATTTGGACATGAGAAAAATTGCTGCAAAATGGACCCCCAAATGTTTGAATGTTGACCAAAAGCGTGCAAGGGTAGTAGCATCGCGTTCGATCTGTGCTCGATTTGAAAACGATGTAGACTTCTTAAACCAAATTGTTACTATGGATGAGACTTGGGTACATTTCTACGATCCAGAAACAAAGCAATAATCGATGGAATGGCGACACTCCGGTTCTAGACCTAAGAAGTTTCGTGTCCAAAAATCTGCTGGAAAAGTTCTTGCTTGAGTTTTTTGGGATTGCCATGGAGTAGTCATGATTGATTTTTTGGATAAGGGTAGAACAATAACTGGAGATTACTATTCGACATTACTGATCACTCTACGGGAAAAAATTAAAGAGAAAAGACGCGGAAAGCTATCCAAAGGTGTTTTGTTTTTGCAGGACAACGCCCCTGCACACAAATCTCATGTTGCCATGCAAAAAAAATCGTGATTTATGGTTTGAATTACTAGAACACCCCCTTTATTTACCAAATTTGGCTCCGTCTGACTATCATATATTTCCTCAACTGAAAAAAAGTTTAAAAGGTCGTAAATGTTCTTTCAACGTGGAGATAATAAAAGCTGTGGAGGTCTGGTTTGCAGAGCAAGAAGAAACTTTTTTTTTTGAAAGGTCTAGAGACGTTGCAGGTTCGCTGTAATAAATGTATCCAATTAGGAGGAGAATATGTTGAGTAATAAAATATTTTGACATTGAAATTTTGTTTGGTTCTATAGTTGGCTAAGAATTTTTCAATATATTCTCGTAATTGGCTAATCAATAAAGGAGATTTTCCACAATTTCTCTCAAACGACATTTGGTCACACAAGAGCACTATCACTCATTATGGAAAACGGTTAATTCGAGGCGCTTTCTTGTAGACACTTTTGCGGATTTTCAATACTTATACCTCTCGTTAATTCAACAAACAAATTGTTTTTTCCACGGCATTATTAAAAAACCACTTATTTAAACTGATTTCCATTGAACAATGGAGTGCATTGTATGTTTTAATTTTATTTCCTCATCTGATAACACATTGAAGTCATTGTATTATTGTTGGTCATCGAATCAAGCCTTCTATAGAGAGCCATGAAAACTAAAGACATCTCTGTCAATCTTGTTGCTTCAATGAGAAAAATTGTAGAGAATTAAACTATGAACAAAATGCGATGTTTTACGACCCGATCGAATCAATAGTGACGGAGAAAAACTGGAAAACCCGTTAAATTTTTTCTTAAAAAATCTATAACTCCGCCATATTTCAAGAAGTATTGTTGGCCCTCCTCATAAAAGTATAGAATCATGTTTTCCTTATGTACGCACGGAACATGCGCTATCAGTCCAACAATTTTGGCACAATTGCAATTTGAATTTTTTTTGCACTATTTTGCAGCGTGCCTGGATCCTCTAATCCGATTTCAATTTTGAAAGTAGACGAATGGTACCACAAAACGTATATTCTCATTTTCCGCTTAACAATGCTGCGAAATGGGTGAAAAATACTTGCAAACATGAATGAGAAAGCGTAAGCGGTCGATTGGTGGGAGAGACCGGGAGATGAAGGAAAATCTTCTGATGAACGGGTTTCGTGATAGTACGCTTCCCCTCATCTCCCGCTCCCGGTCTCTCCTTCAACTTCAATTTCAATTGTATTGAAATTTTCCAAGCATATTTAACGAAATTAGTTACATACTGAAAAACCTAAACAATATACTGGGTATTATTTTTTTAAATCACTCATAACAAAATTCACAGTTAAATTGCTGCAATGACTATATGTGATCTGTGAAGCATTTGGGAACTGCATTGGCACTTTGTTTGTAATCGATAGGTTATTTTCCATAAGGTTTTTTCGTCCTTATAATAATGAGGACTATAGGTGCTTCTACAACGGATACACTTCACCAAATAAAAATTACAGATTGTAGAGATGTGGGTTCTGAGAAAATCCACAATTACAGGTTTTTTCCTGGACACGTTGAACCAAATTATTTTTTTGTTAATTTTAAAATAGTAGTAGTAATAGTATAGGAAAACGAATAGCTGAATACTTGAAACTTCCAAATCCTGAACAATATATACACTGAGCATTGCTTCAAGAGATCATCTGCAACAATTCTTATAGAGGTTGGCGAAGACATCACCTCACTTAAGCGGTATGGAGGTTGGAAATCAACCAGAATTGCGTAGAATTATAATAACTAGTCGATAAAAAATAAATATGAAAATATGACATCGCCAATCAAATTGTGACTTCAATTAGTGAATCGGAAAATCTGACATCAACTTCGGTGTCAAATAATTTTGAAAATAAGGAAATATCAAATGATGTGCCACTACAGTTTCCAAATGCTTCACAGATCACATTTGATCATTATAGCGATTTAACTGTGATTATTCTGAATAAGTGAATACAAAAAAATGCCCAGAATATTTTTCAGTTTATTCAGTATGTTACTAATTTGTTTAACTATTCATGGAAAATTTCAATACAAATAAAATTGAAGTTGAAGTTTCTGTTGTGATATAATTCTTCTATTTTATGTACTATCAGTAGAAAAAGTATAGTATATAACTCACATGGAATGGTAATTTCCAACTCGTAAACATCACAGTCGTGCTCGTTAAAAAATGTACGATTCATTATGATATAGCTATCCCACATAATACCAGATTAATTGCTGAATACCTAGATGAAAGTTTACCAATAAGGCAGATAGGAAATTGTAGTCTTGTGAAATGGTCAGGAAGGTTGCTTGACCTCATAGTATATGATCCTGTTTTGTGGATTTATGGCCAATAAGAATTTGATTATGTTGAAGATCATGAAGAAAACATTATTGAACTCTGTCGTTCCAAATAAAACTGGAAATAGTATATGAGCTGAAAATGAAGGACGGCGGGGACGTCTATGTATTCAGGGAAAATGCAGGGATTTTGAGCAGTTGCCTCAACGTTTCAAATATTTTATCTTTATTTTTATGTTATTTTGTTCGTGTGTAGGTATGTAGTTACTGGCATTTTCAATACTGTGGTACCCTTGATGAGTGTAAGCGGCAAGATATGATTTGCCCTTTGTAGATTTAAAAGTCTATTGGTATAGCGCTTTCATGTAGGATGAGTAAAACAACCATAGATGTGATGAATACTGATTTCAATTCATATAGTCCTATGCCTTTTATATATGGAATATAATCATGAACTTTACAAATTATTACGTTGCAATGTTATCATAACAAGGTTAGTTATTGTTTATAACACATAATAACATTGAACTGGGTATGAAGTCTCAATGAACTAATTGTTTACTAACGTAAATTATGAATTTGAGAAGAAAAGTGTTTTCTACAAAATGTTGGTTAAACAATAAGAGTCTGCTGAATACTTCTGTGGGTTGCTTGTAAGGGTGCAGGCGGATAGCAGATCTGAAAGAAAATAATTTAATCATAATGACTCTTTTATACTAATTAAAAAAAAAAACATTCTGGATACCTTAATTATTACTTCGAGCACAACAGCAAACGTCACACATAAAGGGGCTATCACAATTCGATTAGTTAGACACATATGTAAAAAATTGTGAGAAAGCGATGAATTACTTGTTGGAAACAAAATGAAAAACATTATAATAATTTGTGAAAATCGAGATATGATTCCATCGAATTGCGGTGAAAAACGGCGGTGATCTTCCATCAAATAATACTAGAAAAAATTATAATAGTATTCCAAAATTTCAAACTTTTTGGTATATCTCCGGAAATACTAATTTCAAAATTTTCTGAATGGCGTGTTGTTAGTCACGTAAACTTTTTGTATATCCTATAGTTTCCGAATTTCCAAAAGTGGAGTATAAACGGATTAGAAAACATATAAACATATTAAAAACCATTTGAAACATAAAATATACAAATGTATAATATTATGAGTACTCAATCGTATAAGTCAAGGTTTACAATATGTGGACAATGAATTCTTCGAATTCTGATTTGGAGGAATACAAAAGTTTTTCAACTCATATTTGAATATCTCTATACCGGGTGTCCACGGAAAGTGGTTCACCCCTTAAACTTTTTTGTTTATGAAGATAATGGAACGAAATTTGAAGGATCTGTTTACAACATAAAACTGAATTTTTTGACTAGTAACTCCTAGTTTTACCAGAAGCGACTATTATTGGGACACAAGGTATATTTTCACTTCTTTTGCTTCTATAAGACATACTGAATCCTACCATGTATCACTTGTCACTTCTTGTAACCAAACTTCTTTTTTATTTTGAAATAATTTTTTTATTCTAGACGGATATGGATAAATTCAAATCACTAATTTCAGTCCTAAAATTTTGGGAATAATACAACTTTACTATTTTCGTTCAAATTGTATCTGCTATGTGAAATTTTTCAATTAGCAACATGATAGCTCATCGGGGTTAGAAAAAAAAACATTTTATTACAAATAATTTGATTTCAACAAACTTCCGTTGAAAAACTGTGAGAGATTACATTAGATATATCTCAAAATGAAGTATCTTTTCGGTAATAATTGCAGAAGTGCATACAAATTTAACGAAAATTTTGCAAGAAAGTGTGTTATCTAAACATTGCCCGAGTCCGAAGGAAGAGGGCTCTTTTACAAAACACGAAAAATAACCGAGTGCAATTTTTATAAGATAACGCGAATGTACAATTATCTGGTCCTTTTTATGCACGAGTGTGATATTCATTGGAATATTTTGCCAATAAAGAAAGGTCAAGTTTTTCTAGAGACGAAGACTAAATAAATTTGTGATAAACTCGCGACATTTTTTCACTTTTTAAAGTTTATCTGACAATTTTCAGTATGGGTGTCATGTCGACGGGATGTTTTCGAAGTATAATTATTATAGCTCCACAGTGAAATTGCCTCTATAATTTTTCGATAATTGCATGAGAAATTTTATATAAGAGAAAATATTCAGATTAAAATTTTAAGAAAGATCTGAAGTTTTTTAACGGATTGTGCTGTATCAAATTAATCGCAATGAAATGATATTCCTTCCAAACTCGACAAGCCACCAAAAAATTCAATTTAATCATAAAATTTCACATAGAACATATATTTCGACAGAAACCAATGAATTTTTGGGAATAATTTAGGGCTGAAATTAGTGAAATGAATGTATCAATATATCCTAGATTGAAAAGTAAACGTCAAAGCTGAAAAAAAATTGGTTACAGAAATTGATAAGTGATACAAGTATTTAGAATGTCATATGGAGACAGAAAGAAGTGAAAATATACTGGGTGTCCAATTTAAAAATCGAAAGCTTATCGCACCTCTGGTAAAACCGGAAATCGCATGAACTTGAATTACTTGTCAAAATACGCAGTTTCATGTCATATGCAGATCCTCCAAATACCATTACATTTTATTCATAAACAAGATAGTTATATGGGCGAGCCGTCTATTGCGGACGGATCCGCTATAAGTTTTCGAAAGGAGGAAAAAATCGCACGCGAAAGGCAGCAACCCAAGGGCGACAAGGATAAAGGAACCGAGGGTAGGAAAAGAACTCGGGACGAATCCGAGACGCCCGAAAAGACGACCAAAAAGGCCAGGAAGGTTACTAAACCTTCTGGCGGTGATTGATAAACGCCATCCTGAGATTTTCCTTGATCAGAGGCAGGCGGACCTGATTCAAGACAAATAGTTGAGGAAATAGCGGAGCACCCTAGGGGAGCAAAGATCCGATCCTCAAACAAATTCGATTCTCAAAACAACGTTCAGCGGAGGGGTACTATGGGTAACCTGCACGAACGAAAAAACAAGAGTCCGGCTCCGGGAAAGGGAAGGAGAGATGAGCCAAATTTAGGAGGGTGCTGACATCACCGTGGTGGAGTCAAAGGAACTTCCAAGAAGACCCAGGGTCCTAGCCTTCTTTCCGGGACCAGAAAGCGATCAGGAGGAGATGGCACGCTCACGGCGAGGGAAATAAAATCCGACCCTAAAAGTGGAAGGCTAGCTACTCCTGAGCAGGAAAGCGGAGAAGGGTGGCCAGATACTGGTGTACTCCATCGACGAAAGTCCTTCGGGGCCTTGGAACGGGACCAGTTCAAGGCTTTTTATAAGAAGAACAGGGTGACGTTCCGGGTCCTGAGGGATCTCACAGATGGGGACAATGGCGATGGTCAAGGTCCTTCAAGCAAACCTCCATCATAGCAGGAGAGCTTCGGCATTCCTTGCTGCCATAAAAGGGGAATTTGATTTGGCCCTCATACAAGAACCTTAGATCAACAAGAAAAAAATCATGGGACTCGGGGGAATAGGCAGGATGATTTACTCATCCACCTCACCAAGAACATGCATAATTATCAAAAGTAACATACAAATACTACCGCTAGGGAATGTCTATTCTACGATCCTAACGACAGTAAAACTGAAGATGGCAGGGAAGAAGGGGCCGAGGATAATAGTGATATCATCCGCCTACCTTCCATATGTTGACCAAAACCCTCCACCTACCAAAGAATTAGAGGAGCTGGTGACTGAATGTAGAGCGAACCGATCTCACTTAGTCATCGGCTGCGACTCTAATGCACACCATGAGGCATCGTGGGGAAGCACGAACACCAACGCCAGAGGCGAGTCTTTACTACAATTCATTAAGACTCATGACTTAGATATACTAAATGTAAGCAATAAACCGACTTTCGTAACCTCTATTAGGAAAGAGGTAATAAACAGAACATTGAGAACGAGATATATTAGCACCATCATCAAAAATTGGCATTTGTCTGATCAGGTAAGTTGCTCAGACCACAGACATATCCGATTCGAACTAACGGGAAATGAGACCGAAACAGAATCATATCGCAATCGCCGCAGAACAAACTGGGGCGGCTATAGCGCAGACCTAGAGAATGGGTTGAAGGGGATTAAAACATAGATACACAACACGAATGAACTTGAGCTGGTGGCGGGACAACTACAGGACGCAGTCACCTCAGCATTTAACGATAACTATCCACCTATTAGCAGGAACGTGCCCTGGTGAAACAACGAACTTGCTAGGAAAAGGAACTTTGTCAGAAATCTTTTTAACAAAGCAAAACTCTCGAATCGTAGAGAAAACACTGTGAGGAAGTGGAAGGCACTCACGAGGGAGAAAGACTCTGCAAGATTATCTCCAAAGAACCCCAACAAATGATTCGAACCATTAGGACAGAATCAGGGGCCTATACTCAGAATGGAAAAGACGCCCTGGAAGAACTGTACAGGGTACACTTTCTAGGATCAATGAACACAAACCTATCAACTGAGGCCTGGAGACACTCAGAACTGGAACCTTCCTCGTGGGCATCCAGGGAAGAATGGCAAGTCTCAAAGAAAGTGATAGATGTGGAAAAAATGAAATGGCCAATCAAATAATTTTAACCGTATAAATGGCCAGGGATGGATGGCATTTATCCTATCATGCAACAAGAAGGTATAAACCTACTAGCACACAAACTATGCAAGTTACTAAGGGCCAGTCTTGCACTGGGATACATACCAAAAGTATGGAGAGCAATCACAGTTGTCTTTATCCCTAAACGGCACAGGAAGCAGCGAAGGGACTGAGGCCAATAAGTCTTGTGTCATTTATACTTGAGACTCGGGAAAAACTGATGCACAGGCACATCAGGGATACGGTATTGCTAAACCTATTGGTCAATTGGTGAAAAACCTGTACAGACTGGTACAAGGGACTAGAGTCACGGAGTAGGTGCTGTGAAACCAACTGGAATGCACAAAAAGCCCAAGAGGCTGAGGTGCAGATGGTGACTGGACCAGCATTCGAAGGAAAAAAAAAGGTTTCGACTGTTTTCAATTTATTTGGAATGACATCGAACATATATCGAGCAAGCTCAAGTAAGTGGTAGGTTCTAAATGAAATTTGCTTTTCCTAAAACATAAGACGTTATATAAAAATCTCCGAAACTGAAAAAAATATTCAATATTTTGCAACTTTTTCCAGCTAGGTACATTTGATTCTTATAATGATATATGTTAGTATTATTCTAAAAATTTCATAAACCTGAATTATTTTTTGGAAGAATACCAAAACAAATCAAGAGTTGCTTGAGAGTACCTGTGCGAAAAAAAAATGTAGTGCATCGTTCATAATAATTGAGAACATGGAGTTCAGCAGCAAAGCTGTTTTTATCCGATCGATTCAATACTACGCGGGAAGCAACTTCAGGCAAATTTTCACAATTCCGAACTAAATGAAATGACCCAACAGGGAACGTTGGGGTTATTGCCAATAATTCCACCCACATATTTGGTCACACATGTCGAGATTTGCGGAAGCGGAAGGGTTGGCACACTCAATATCTTCCTATTTTGCAGTTATTTGAGTGGGCTTCGGCAATGACTAGGGGTGTTGCAAGTGAATGACTCACAGTTACCGAAAGGGTTGACACACATTCGCACATTCAGGCCTATTCTTGATAAATGTACGTTTCATACCCTCTATTTATTTTTGATTATATTATTGATATTTTATGTTTACTGGTATACTTTTTGGAAGTACATATCAAGTAACCATTTTGGTATTTTCAGTTTGAACAAGTTGTAGAGCATGCACTGAAAAAATGTGTGCACCGCATGTACAAAACCTTTGACAGATAAATCAGGATATTCGTTAGTGAGAGTTCTTTTGCACACTTGCTACATAAACTTCTGTTTTCAATCGATTCATTTTCATGTAATTCTAAACGTTTTTTTTTCAGTTGAATCGAATTCATGAACTTTGATTATTCTAGATTATGCCCCTCGTCGTTAAATAGACCAAGACCCCACCATTTTTCACATGAATTCTGATTAGATAAGTGATTAAATCACAAGAACTGCTTAACCGTTATTGAATTTGTGTCCTCCATATTGGTTTTCATTTTGTCGTTTTATCACTTACACTTAAAATTCCTGGCAACATTTTATAAATGAATTAAAGTTATGGTAACTGAAAAAACACGCTTTTATGGTGATATGGACTAAAATGTATAGAATAATCTATAAAATTTACTTTCATATTATTACTCTTTTGTTCTCGTGTTTATTTAGTTTTTTCAACACTTCAATTTATTTTTCAATTTTTAGTTTGATCGGTCCTTGATTTGTATGTGAAATTTTAGATTATTCGAACAAGTAGAAGTGGGGAAAAGTTAAATTTCAAATTAAATTGAAAGATTCACATTATTATCATAACAATTTTACTTTGAAATTGTCGTCGGCCCTTGATGTGTGCTAAATTCAAGATTATTTGGAGGATTGGATGTTGGTGAAAATTGAATTTAAAAATTCTTATCATTATTATTATTACATTAATATTACAAAATTCTTGTATTGTCGTCGATCCTTGATATCTTTGCCAAATTTCAGATTATTCGGACGATAGCAACTTGGTGAAAATTGACTTCCAAGATTTCATTACATTGTTTAATAATTACAGGTGAAGCTAATAAAATCGCTTTAAAAAATACTAATTTCCAAATCGAAAGAATGACCCATTATTGATTTTTATCAGTGAAAACTCCATTTCTGATAAAATTCTTACAAATATTTTGAAATAAGGAGATCAGAATTTGAAATGCTTAGATGCATACATTGCCATAATGGCTACTAAAATGCCTATTGTTGATATTCCCGAAAATATTGAATTGATTGAATTGATGTTTGTAAAAAAATTGTTAGAAAATGTAAAATTTTAGTATCAGTAATTCTTTGTTGTTGGCTTCGATCTAAGTCATTCAGGAAATAATCAAGCATTATACCACTCGACCTATAAAGATGAATTGATTGAACTATCAAAATATTTTTTGCATGATTTTGCTTTTTGGCAAATAGTTTCATGCACAATGATTTTAACAAAAATCCTCTACCGCTTCGCGATCTCGGGTTTTTATTAAATTATTGTATATTCAACTATTTACCAAGAAAAACCATCATGCTCAAAATATTTTGATAGTTTATTCTACTAAATTCATAGGTCTTGTGATATGATGTATGAATAAATCTCCAGATCAAATCCACTGTAATTGCAGATTTCAGTTTGTGTCAAACTGTACTTGACGGAAGTATTGGAAATATACTTGACAAATGCTATTTTGGAGTACTTGTGTTCAAGAACTCTTCATTTGTACTTTTTCCCAAGAGAAATTGTCTCTGTCAACCTGTACTTGGTATAAGAACTCAAAGTACCTACTTTGCCCAGTTCGATAGTACAAAAAATATCACTTCAAATAGTAAAAATATTGAATGCACTCCCGTCATCATTTCTGACCTGGGCATAAAAAACCAATATAACTATTTACACTAACCTTTCTGTGCCTTTCCATCTAGTTTAAGCTGAACGTCCGGAGCCAATTTGCAATTTATTACGACAATAATACTTAAATTTGCAAAAAGTTTGCCGAAAGCAAAATACTTTTTAAGCTGAGTAATAAAACAAGAATGTTTTTTACCTGTCACAAAGGGTGCACTTGGAAAGTTTGCCAACTACCATAAAATTCAATTTGCATATTTTGCCTGCAAAAAAATTTGATAGTAAAAAACTCCGAAATAGTAACATAGGCGTGCGAATTTGTTTTATAGTTTTGATGGCGTTTATGTGTTCTAGAATTTGTCACGATTTCCATATCAGTTCTCTTGATTGAAACATTTCTCTTGATTCAGTTTGCACGTCTTGGGGTAATGGAATTTCAAAGTTGTGCATTATATTTCATTCAATGTTTCAACTGAACAATAATACTACAAATTAGTTTATGGCAGATAATTTTTCATCTGAGAAAGGTCAGCTATTGCCTTTTTCGTAACGACTATAGGTTATTGAGAACGCTGGTCCTAAGCGTTTTGCAATGAAATATGATTGTTTATATTCTTGTGGATTTTTTTATACTTACACTAATATTCTCTAAAAGTTATCAAAATGCAACACTGCACAAATAGATTGAATTTTTTGTTTCGATATAGGTACCCAAACATTATGAATTTAATGAATATAGGCAATATTTTTGATTGATTGCCTGAGTGTTCTCATTTGTAGTTATCCATTTGGAATGAATTCAGGACAGATATACTGAGAGATAAATTAATGATGGACTGAAAAAAGTCAGTCGTGGAATAAGCAGAATGAAAGACAAGGTAGGTAATTGTGGATAAAATTAACATTTTTTGGAATAAGCAACGATTTATGATTCATTGAAACTGTTTATTTGGTTGACATGATATCTTGAAATGAGTGAAATTGATGAAACAATCTCAACATGCCTTCAAATATTATGGAAATTCCAAAATAAAAGCAAATGCCAAGTAGGCAGAAATTTTAATAGGAATTGTGTTAGTGGATTAATTCTCAATAGTGTGGAGTGTGTTTGAATTTTTGTGTGAATCATTTTCTCAAAATGTATAATTCTGAAATTGTTTCGATATTTCAAAAATGACCTTTTTACTCAGAATTTTTGAATTTTTGTGTGATAATGATATAGTCTTCAACGTGACTATAATAATAGCTATTATTCTCGAGCATACAAATTTTGAAACGAGCTGAAGTTGGGTTTTCACTCATTCACTTTGAATTTCAGATCTATTTGCTTCCACAACGATGATAACTTCCATAGCTCAGAAAGTTATGTAAAATAAGTGAAGACTTTTTCCTAGAATGAATGGGACTAGTTCAAGTTTCGCCACTCTATGAACTCCACATAATATGCCTTCGGATATTTTTGTTTTCTACGACAGTAAGTTCAAAGTTGCTGTTTTCGCCGTTTCCAGTAAATCCGACAGTATGCATTGTTTTCACTATCACCGCTCCCAAATCACTGATATTAATTATATCACTAATTTTTCGATAAAATTGTGTCAAATCAAAGTTTAAATTATCAATCTGACATATTCGGAAGCCGAGCTCTGATGTATTATATACGTATTCTAGAATGCTAAAATCATATGTCAAAAGTGTTGTAAAAAGTTCGGATTAGTCCGCAATGCGCATGTGCGTCATCAGTGTTTTTTGTAACAGGCTCGGTTTTAGTAAAATATTATGGTACTAGTCAAGATTAACGAACGTTGTTAATTCTGAATCTCGGGGAATAAGGTATTGGAAAACTCAATGTACATATACCTGCTATTTAGCCGATTTGAATACATCTTTTCACATATTCATGATCCCAAATAGGTATTCAGCAAAGGCCATCAGAAAGTGGAGTAGTGTTATTATTATTCATCGCTCTGAAGCGACTCATTGATTTTTGGTATCGCAATCACCTTTCAGTTGAAGATAAACTCAACAAAATACTACGGAACCACTCCAAGTAGTCGGTGCGAATTTTAAGCAGGCACTAGATTGGAAAATAAATTGAAAGTACAAAAAACTATGAAAATTGATTTCAGTTAATATTATGGATATTTTAACTCAACGGACCCCGCACCAAATTCTGGAATTTTCTGGACTTTTTCATAAACCCCCATTATGGAAATTGCACTAACGTAACACAACCAGAAATAATCGTAGGAATAGTATGTTAACTCTTCAAATTATTTTAATTGAAATTAAATGCAGTTACATATTTTGACATGAATCGTTCTATAAAAAGAAAACCTTGAGCTTCTTATAATATGGACGCATCCAATTGTATAAATACAAAGGACCCCGCACCAAATACATGGGAAAATGGCTTTCAGCCAATTTTTATAATTTTTTGGGATATTGCAGTTCCAGTCATCAGAAGTTACACATGTAAGTTTAAATTAGTTTCTATGTCCAGTTTCAGAGAAAAATTGCTGTTTTACCAAAACATAGCAAGCTTCACCCATCTAAAAGTATTACTTTTTAGATGATTAGTAACAAATTAGTAGCATTGCTGGTTTGAGGAAAGTCGAATGTCATGTCAGTTAGTCGGTCGTTACGATAGAAGAAGCCACCTATCATACAGGGTGGGTCAAAATAGCGACAATTTAGGATATTTTGCCAATCTTTATCAACGGTCCCTATGGTGACCGAGTATTTTTCATTAGGCAAATAACAATTGGGATTATTTTCTTACGACAAGAAAATTTTCTCTAAAAGTTTAGACTCTTTTACAACACAGTAATATTTTATTTATATGTTTGTTTTTTATACTACATGTTTTTAACAATAGCCACACAAAATAGCCTTTTTGGGTCAATAAATCCGCTTTGGAACCAAAAGTATTTGAGAAAGGCTTATAGTAATTGCTCAATATGATCAGCTTCAAAAAGTTAGAATTAAATTTTATACGGGGTTGTTTACAAATATTAGTTGAAATCGGTTTTGTACGTAATATATATGTTTGTTAATTATTTTTTAATGGATTTCCCAATTTGAATCATATTTTTCAGTTATACTTTCAAGTGAATTACCCCACATTCGGGTAAGTTTTATTCATATCCTATGTCTGGTTTTTGAACTATAAATTAAAATTGATATTCTATAGAAGATATCCAACCGTATTTCATGATGAAACTTATACTTAAAAAACTAGACATAGAAAATGAATGAAACTTACCCGAGTGTAGGGTAATTTACTTGGAAGTATAACTGAAGAATATGATTCAAATTGGGAGATCCATCCAAAAATAATGAACAAACATATATACTATGTACAAAATAGATTTCAACTAATATTTGTAAACAGCCCCGTAAAAAACGTAACTTTTTGAAGCTGATCATATTGAGCAATTACTATGAGCCTTCCTCAAATAATTTTAGCTCCAAAGCAGATTTATTGATTCAAAGAGGCTATTTTGTGTGGCTATTGTTAAAAACATGTAGTATAAAAAACAAAAATTTGAAAAAAGATTACTGTGTTGTAAAAGAGTCTAAACTTTTAGAGAAAATCTTCTTGTCGTAAGAAAAAAATCCTAATAGGTATTTTCTTAATGAAAAATACTCGGTCTCACCATAGGGACCGTTGATAAAGATTGGCAACATATCCTAAATTGTCGCTATTTTTGACACATCCTGTATAATAGGTGGCTTCTTCTATCGTAATCACCGACTAACTGACAAGACATTCGACTTTTTTCAAACCAGCAATGCTACTATTTTGTTAGTAATCATCAAAAAAGTAATACTTTTGGATGGGTGAAGCTTGCTATGTTTTGGCAAAACAGCAATTTTTATGATTTTTAAAAATTCGTATCTCCGAAACTGGACATAGAAACTAATTTAAACTTGCATGTGTATCTTCTGATGACTGGAACTACAATATCCCAAAAAATTATGAAAATTGGCTGAAAGCCATTTTCCCATGTATTTGGTGCAGGGTCCTTTGTATTTATACAATTGGATGCGTCCATATTATAAGAAGCTCAAGGTTTTCTTTTTATAGAACGATTCATGTCAAAATATGTAACTGCATTCAATTTCGATTAAAATAATTTGAAGAGTTAACATACTATTCCTACGATTATTTCTGGTTGTGTTACGTTAGTGCAATTTCCATAATGAGGGTTTATGAAAAAGTCCAAAAAATTCCAGAAAAAGATCAGAAGCATTTTTCGTATCATCAAAGAAAAGCACTTCCATATTGAAATTAATTTTCTGATGAGACTCTATTAAGTTTAGTTAGTTTTGTAGGAATCAAGAACTAATTTAAGAATAGTCAGAACTTAATATAAGCGTTGTGGCGAATACTTGAAATTCGTTTGCAAAAAGTTGTATCACTCGCCATGCTTACGCAGACACATTGTTGGTACGGCATTAGGTTTCAAATTATTCTATTGCCTTTTTTACATAAATCTACATGAAAAATGCCACAAATTATAATTTTCTCACTCTAATGTTCTTCATTGGGTTCTCTTCCTAAAGGCATTAACCAGAATCATGCCTTTTGTGTCAAGCTATAATACTAATAAGCTATTTCTACCAAAAATAATTTATTTCCGGTATTTTTCCTTTACTTCCACACTACAACACTGAACAGTTAATTTTTTATGTGTAGGAAGAAACGGTTTTATTAGAAAATATCTTAAAGCAACAAGATTAATGCAAATTCACGAATTATGAAAGAACCAACGACAACAAATACTACACAAAACGACAAGACAAAATCTGAAACTCTTCTGTCAAGAGTGGAGATCTTAGTGACGAATCTTCATGTTGATGAAAAAGCACTGTTGCACGGACATTATAATTACAGTATGATAGGGAACATTACCGTTTCAAATAAGTTTCTTTCGGGCCTAAAATTCGGAGGAATCTATCTCTAAAAAGTTATTTCGGTTTAAAAACAAATTTTTCTCTTTCAAGTGACATTGGTTTTATTGCGTCATGACACAAAACTCTGAATTGGAACATCAAATGATTTTCAAACTTGGCAACAATTTACCTAAACTACACTGATGAAGAGCATGCGCAGAATCGTAAACGGGTCACATACGCGGCATGCTTTTCGCCGAGAAAATTGGCGGGATTAGCATTCTGGAGTAAGTATATAATATATATTTCTATGGCTCTGACACGTAGAGTAAACTACAGCTCACTTGAAAAATGTATTCGGCATTTCCTGAAGTGTCATTAGTCCTACACCTCTCAGACCCCGTGGATATCGAATATTCAAAATTTGCGAATGTACGTTTGCCGTTGTTTTGGAATCACCTCTATTCATCAATCAATCAACGACATGTAATCATTGAATAGAATACGATGGTCGTGGAGAAACATAACATAACGATATCGTCCATATAAATTGTAGAAATTGTTCCTTCCATTTCCCATTATTTGATCTGTTATACTCACCCAAAGATCAGAGGCGTAGCACCGATCCGTAGTAACGGAAGGGCGTATACTATCGGTAGAAAGTTATTTTCTAATGAAAACCTCACTTGGAATGAATGAAACAAGTAAATTATTAGATGAAATAAGAACCAGAGAGCAAATTATACTGCAGTAACATGGTGTTACCTATAACTGTTATTACTGACGGAAGCGCATTAGTGTTATGAAATAAGGACTAGATCCCACATTGCAAGAAAAAATGCAGCGTAAACTAGAAAACAATGCGAGGAATGTGATGAAAATAATTCATGTTCTTATAAAGAACATTATTTCATAACGACCAGATCAAAAACTGAAAAAAGTTGATAAACACCCAGATATTTAATTAGGAGGCAAGTTCACGGACTTGGAAACGAACCAAAATTATCCGACTGTCCTGACAATACATACAATAAGTCACTGGAAGCACTACGCAAAATCGTATTAGACTGTAGTTTCAAATACAAGAAATCTAATTAATGAATGATAATAATGGAATCGCCCAGCTTCGTCCTACTATAGGCCAATCAATAGAGCATTTTTTCCTAACAAACATACTAATAGAAAACCGACTATACCATCACATGGAATACAGTACGTAGTTATATTATGTTTTCGACTCGCAACTATCATTCATTAATTTGTTATAAACATTTAAATTACAAAAAACGATTTTTTGTTATTGTTTTGCTTATAAAATGAAAACTAATTGAGCAATCTGGCGGCTCCAATAAGAAGAATTGTAGATAATTGAAATACGACTATAATCAATAGGATTATTAGTAACGGGAGAAAACCAGAAAAACAGGAAAATCTTGCGATTATTTGAAAAATTCATAACTGTGCCATTATTCAAGCATCAAGGTTGGTACTTCTCATGAAAGTATTGAATCATGTGTACTTTATGTGTGCACAAAATCATCATCATTAGTTTTGGCACAATTGCATCAATTTGATTTTTTTTAAAACTATAATGCAGCTTGCCTGGATGCTCTAGTGACAGTCCGATTTCAATTTCTAAAAACAGATTTTGAAAGTAGAAGTTCAGTACCACAAAACAAATTTTCTCATTTTGCGCTAAAATGCTGCTGCTGCTGCTGCTGCTGGCGTAAGCGGTCGAGTGATAGGAGAGAGCGGGGATGAGGGAAAACGTTTTTTCACGTAACCCGTTCATTAGAAGAATTCCCTTCATCTCCTGGACTCTCACACCTCTCGGTAGCTAACGTGGGCTCGACCATTGTAGCGCAAAATGAGAATATTTTACGTTTTGTGATACTATATTCTACTTTCATAATCTGTTCGAGAAATTGCAATCGGATTATCACTAGAGCATCCAGGCAAGCTGCAAAATAGTGCAAAAAAAATTAAATTGCAATTGTGCCAAGACTAATGATCCGACAGCGCCTGTTTTGAGCACACATAAAGTACACATGATTCAAAACTTTCATGAGAAAGGCTAATCCTACTTCTAGAAAAATAACGGAGTAACGAATTTTTTAAAAAATTGCAAAATTTTCCTATTTTTTTCAGTTTTTCTCCGTTACAATGATCCGATCATGTCATATAACATCCCATTTTTCTCGTATTTCAATTATTTACAATTCTTTTTTCTATAGCAACCAGATTACTTTAGTAGTTTTCATATTGTAAGCATAAAAAAATAAAAAGGAAACGTTAATAACAAAATATTTAATGACAGTTGCGAGTCGAAAACAACAGAATATAACTGTTTTTCATGTGATGTGATCTTTCAAAAAATCGCAAAATTTTCCTATTTCTTCAGTTTTTCTCCGTTACAATGATCCGATCATGTCATATAACATCCCATTTTTCTCGTATTTCAATTATTTACAATTCTTTTTTCTAAAGCAACCAGATTACTTTAGTAGTTTTCATATTATCAGTTTTTCTCCGTTACAATGATCCTCCGATCATGTCATGTAACATCCCATTTTTCTCGTATTTCTATTATTTATTTTCTTAAGCAACCAGATTACTTTAGTAGTTTTTAAATTATAGACAAAAAAAAATAAAAAGTAAACGTTTTTGCTATTTAAATGTTTATAACAAAATATTTAATGACAGTTCCGAGTCGAAAACACAACAGAATATAACTGTTTTTCATGTGATGGCACAGTCGGTTTCTTAGTACTATTTTTGTTATGTACTCACTCATTTTCTGCTTTATTCATTGATGTACAAAGGAGGAATATTTACAACAAATAAAGGAACATCGTGAATCTAAGAGACGTTTGGTGAATCTTGACAACACTTGGTTTGATATCCATAACGTGCCTAGGTATGGGTGGGTAGATGAGTCAAAAAACAATTGTCTTTAAGCACCATGTTCTAGTGGAAAACGGATAATCACTGCACAAGTGGGGAGTGAAAATGGATTTGTACCTTGCTGATGTCCCTAGACAAGCTGACTCTCTGACTGCACCTTCATTTGAAAAATGGTTCTGTGAGCAGTTGTTACCAACTATACCACCAAAATTTGTGATTGTCATAGATAATGCATCGTATCACTCACGTCAAAACATGAAAATACCATCAAATCACATAAAAGCAGTAATTTTGAAATTTAATATCTGAAAAAAAATTAAATATTCCTCAAAAGGCCACGAAGGAGGTATTACTACGGATAATTAAACATCAAAATTACGAAAACGAATATGTGGATGTCAATTTTTTTTTTAATCTCGACATGCACTGCTAGACTACCTCCTTATAATTGTTTGATTCAACCCTATAGAATTGTTTGGGCACATGACAAGCAAGTTATGAAAATCCAATCAATGTACAATTTGAGCAGAGAAGTAGTAGGAAACGTTAAGAGAACATTGAGTGAGAATTATGAACATGATTGGACTGAATGCATTTCACATGCAAGAAATTAAATATTTTTTGTTACCACCTATTCAAGAATGTCCTGATGATGATTGTGAGAAGAAACGGGTTTTAATTTTTTACCAAAGTTTTTTTGTTTGAAATGTTTATGTTTGATTTGTAATATATGACGTGTTTATTGAATGACTTTTTTCATTTTGTTGATAAAATTTCCTTTCATTCGAAAAGAAACAGAAATAACAGTTATGAAATTTCAAGTAAATAAAATAATCTCCGCCTATGGTGTTCAGTTAGCCACTTTCTAGAGGCCGTTTTTATCTAACGGCCTGTATAATGACCAGTGGCGTGAGATAAAATAAAAAATTATATTACCATAAGAAATGCAACTGAATTGAATGTTTTGATGATAGTCAAGACAATATATGGATACAAAGACATACAAAAATTAGCAGTTTATAGATATATTTCAGTATTCAGCATATACAATATTTAGCCAACTTGACTTTTCTAACAAACACTTCCAGAGGACTCAAGAATATTATACCAAGAGTTGAACGATTTGAAGGTCTTCTAGGGGGTAGTTTATATTAATCGAAATTTGGAAAAATTAATTTAAAAAAAATATATATCCAACTTGATTTTTGATAAAGACAAATCCGAATATATTCCAGAATATATTAATAGAAGAGTGATTTGAAGGCCGTCTAGAAAATAGTACATTTCAATCGAAATTTTGAAACATTCGTTGAATACTCTCTAGAATATTGAGTGAACTCGAATTTTTGGTAGAAACACTTTCAGATGACTCAAAAATGATATACCAAGAGATGACTGTTTTGAAGACTTCTAGGGGGTAGTTTATATTCATCTAAATATCAAGAAAACTTGAGGTTTGGTACAGACACTTCCAGATGACCAGAAAATAACATACCAAGATATGAATGATTTGGAAGTTTCCTAAGAAATAGTTCAAATTATTCTAATACGTTTCAAAATGTAAAGCCAAATTGATGTTTGGTCTAGTCGCCAATCATGAATGCAATTCATCACCATCACGAATCATTACAAATGAACCACTTGATCAATGTATTTACTGTCTTCTCCATCATCAAAACGTTCAATTGAGTTGAGTTTCTGATGATTGTCAAGTTTTTTGTTTTACCTGGCACCACTGGTCGTTTGGGTGCTAGATGAATCGGCCGCTAAATTCACTCCGGTGGTTTGAACTAACCTATTGACAGACAGAATAAGATCACTTGGAAAAAGTATTTCGGTGAAACTGACTGGATTTTTGATATGTTGTAGTTGCAGCCATCCTGAGTAAAAGTCTCCATTGGCCCAATACGATCGTATGACCAGATTCGGCGCTAGAGGGCACCAAATCATTCATTTTGTGATTTTTGGAGAAATACAACTGAATAAAAAATATCAATATCTCATTGATATTCAGTATTGTGTGCAACTGGACATTCCTCAAGTTCATGAGGAATACTTTTCCATAATACAGAAAAAAAAACACCACTGTTTTTCTGCAGGGTATAGTCAACATCATACTCAACTATTCAGTGAATGAATTCGCCTACAAGGTTATAATTTGATTGAGCTTATCATTGAGGATCAATCAGAATGGTTTGTTGATCGACCAAATTATAATAAAGCTATGAATACAGAGTGTTTGGAATGAGGAAGGGTCCATATTATATACAGGGTGGCTCATTAGTTTGAAGAAGTACAAGTATCTCACTTATCATAAGGAGTGTGAAAAAATGTTTCAGATAATAGTTCTACGATTTACTTTTATTGCTCGTTTTAAAAATAATTTGAAATATACAAAGTGTTTCTTTAAAGCAAGACAACACAAAACATTAATTGTTTTTAATGGATCACCCTGTAAATTTTCTTACTATTAAACTGAGCTAAACGATTAACATAAGGAAGTATTTTTTTTTTCGAAAATTTTGCGGCGTTTTCAAGTTATTGCAACGAATTTATGAATTGATTTTGAGCAAACATATTTGTGTCATGCACAATTTATGAACAAAATACGTTTCTCTAGGTTTTTCAATCAAGGGCTAGTTTAATAAGTCCGTTGCTATGATTTTATTCTCCTTGAATTCAGATGGGTAAACTCAGTTCATTCAGTTCAACTATATAGACGACGGAAATATACTCAATATCCTCAGAACATCAAATATATTTCTTTATTTGTCTCACAAAATATATTCATATTTTATAGCTTGGTAAATCCCACAATAAACCAAAATTAATTATTTGGCGCCCTCTATCGCCGAACCTTTAGGTATTACGACGTAGTTAGGTTGATAGGAGATGACTTCAGCTCTCTGTTGATGACGAAGTCATGATTGAATCTTCGAGAAGAATAATAACTTATTCAAATTCAATGGAGCCTTCCTTGTGTGAAACACTATGTTTTTCATTTGAATTTTGTTTTGAGAAATCAACTTCCATTCTGATAGATCATCAATAATAATTAACTTATTCCTCTCATAGTCTCGAAGGCAAATTCTTTCAGCTAAAAATTGATTATATTGAAAACTGCACTTTAGAAAATCTTTCTTTTTTTCTGTATTATAGAAGAATCATTCACGAACTTAATAATGCCCAGTTGAATAACAGTTGTCTATCGATTACAAATAATATGTAAATATTTTTCATTTATCTGAATTCACTCAAAATAATAAAATTCGTGATTTGGAGTAATCACATGAATATATGTTATAATATGGACCATTCCTTATTCCAAACACTACGCATTCATAGCTTTCATCAAATTTTGGTCGATAAACAAACCATTATGATTGATTCTTCATGATAAACTCAATTAACTTATAATCTCGATGGCGATTTCATTCACTGAACAATTGAGTAGGTATATTGTTGACAACACTGTAGAAAAACATTTTTTTTTTAAATTCTGTATTATGGAAAAATATTCCTTGCGAATTTTAGGAATGTTCAGTAGCACAAAATATTTGAATATAAATGAGATATTGATATTTTTTTATTCAGCTGAATTTCTCCAAAAATCATTAAATTCATGATTTGGCGCCCTCTAGCCCCGAATCTAGTCATACGATCGAGTTGGGCCAATAGAGACTTTTACTCAGAATGGCTCCGGCTACAACATATCAAAAATCCAGCCGTTTTCACCCAAAGACTTTATCCCATAAGTTGTGTGCGTGGTCCTTTTCTCATTATTGAAAATAATACGTTATCGTCAAATTTAAATGCAGTCGTTACTGCTTTGATATTCTTTTACGATTTCTGTGATCACAGCGACTTCAGAAAGCTCATTTTCCAAACTGAAAATAATCAAGAATAGTTTCTCCCAGAATAGAATAAGTAATTTTTTGCTGCTTTCTACAGAAGCTGAGGAGGCAGCTGAAATAGATAAAACTTGTCCAGCTGAATAATTTTCAGAAGCAAAATCGAGACGGAAGCAATTTTTTTAATCTGAACTCAGAAAAGTACCGCAAGCAAAAAAAACGTGGTTGAATCAATAAAATATCATTCAACTCAAATGAATAAAATTGTCAGTATCCCACAATTGAATATTAATTCAGAAGAAACAAATATTGTCAATGATTTACATCTCTGCAGTCATTTAGATTGAATGCAATTTGTTTTCCATTGATTATATGTTGTGTTCATAGAAAATCTCCTACTGTATTCTTGAAAAAATCAGATGTTTCAGTTTATTAAAATCTGTTTTGTTGTTTCAACATTACCTTGCAGTATTTTGATTAGAGTTTTATTCAAACCAAAGAAATATTTAGTTAACTCATACAGTGCATCTCCGGATCCAATTCACAAAGTATACTGAAACAATTCTTTTTGTTGAACCAATTCATTACATTTTGAGGTATTACACAAGTTAGTTCGTTCAACAAAATATCTTTCAAATAAAATACTTGTGATAGTCATACAATTCAATTTAAATGTTGAACTAATTCTGATACACATATCCGATACATGCACAAAAAAGTATTTGACCGAAGTTTGTTTTCTAATAATTACAAAATATTTGAGTAAAATATTTTGTTGATTCAACAAATACTGTTACTCTATTCAAATTTCAAGCTTGTAGCTTGCAGCAGATGCAAGTCATTTTCTTCATTCAACAACAAATTCTTAACAAAAACAATGTGACTGAAGCAACAAAATTGTTTTTACCGTGTATTCAGTATTTTCTGAGTTTGACTTACTTCTGTACTTCACAATCATTAGATATCTAGTTTTTGAAAAACAGGTAGGTTTTGATTTATCATCAATTTGTATAAACCCATTTTTGATATTTGGATTCATTCTATCATTTAATCTTTAGTAAGAATCATTTTATAAATTTATTTTTAGCTTCTTTTGTTCTTTTCTTTTCACATTTTTCATTGGTACAGAAATTACGGAACTTTTTTTGTGTTTGTGTGAATGAATATATTTATCCAACTTTTCTTTTGTTGTGTTTTGTCGTGAATGATATTCACAATATTTGCAAAACATCCATCTTTGTTTTTTAAATTCTTTGAATTTTTTATACACGAATTCGTCGTGCTGTGGATGATGGAAAAATTATGTTTTGTATGAAAAGGAACCGAAAGTATGGAGAGCCACCCGAATTATGAGGCTACGCCACGGACAAGGGTGGAGATTTACGGAAACTTATATTGTTTAAATTTAATATGTCCGTGGGTACTATAATATCTATGCAATATCTAACTAGTTTGATATCTGCCTAACCATGAGGCTGCTGAAAAATGTCTACAATATCGAAATATCCTTCTTACGAAACATTGCCATAATGTGAGAAATATGAGGGAAACATCGGACATGACAGAAAACAACAACTTCTATGACTAATATACGTAACCGTACTTTAAACTACCCCTTACAAATATTTGGAAAATAATTCTAAAGGAGGTCTTTCATTGCCAGTTCTACTTTTAATCAAAAGACAGAGTTCAATTTTAGAAATGTTTGGAGAAGAAGATATTTTAACATTTTTGGAATTATTTGATTATTTATTTTATTAATAATTGTTACTTTTTGGCTACCATTTCGTACATTATCCGAATCCTTCATGTATTTTGTGCGATTCAAACGGGCATCACACTGCATATTATGTGAGTTACAGAACTTCATTCAGAAAGCTGGTTCGTTCCTTCGAATTCATCCTCGATCCGGACCACCTGAGAGACATTCAAAGATTAAAAATGACATTCAAATAGCTGTCAGTACTGCTTGAAGTTCAAAGCCGTATGTTCCAAGAACCGGCTTTGTTTGTTGTACCCAACCCTTTCTTAGGCCTGCAAATCAAAAAGATGCAATCTCTGGTAAATAAGCTAACTTTATGTAAACTTCAAGTTAACGCATAAACCGGCTTAGCTGATTTCCAAGAGACTTTCAATTACCCAAATATTGTTTAGATAGCCCACAGAGTAGTGCATAAAATTTTTGATCATATCTCAGATTACTAGTAAAAACCCTTTTCCAGGCCAATATTTGAGAAATACAGAGATTTCAACATTTGTATAATTAGAAGGTGACTTTTGGAAAAACTTTAAGAGTTATGTGTCAATTTTATATTTTATAAATTGTGCTGATTTTGCTTATAGGCATAAGACGTTTTTGGAGAAACTTTAATTATTCCAGTCAACATATTATGTATAGCCATTCTTTAGTTTATATCATGAATATACCAATATATTGTTGACATCATTCTTCTCTGAAATTAAACATAATAATAATATGATTACCGTTATTCTATTCTTCTGTTATTCTATTTCAGAGAAGAATGACGTTAACAATATATTAGTACAATCGTGATATAAACTAGAGAATAGCTATACGTATACGCTATAATAACATAACACATATTGTTATTTTACCTTGGTAAACGGGAATTGGTTTTACGCTTACAGTTTTTGTTTGAGTTTTTTTCCTCAGCAAATGACTCAATGTTTTTGTGTACATTTGGAAACTTCAGTGATTTTTGATTACGATAATAATCAAAAAAAATTTAAAGAAATGATGAATTAAAAAAATTGACAAGTTCCCGAATTCTTATGGGACCAACAAGCCTTCACATATATCTTTCGTGATGATATTTGATTTTGCAAAAAAAAAATTCTACGAACGGAAAATGTGTATCTGGATTGGCGCTGTCATCGGGAACAAACAGGCGCTGTAATGCCATTAATCAACGAATTCATTTTCTTCACTTCCACTCTTGATAAGTATGCCTACAAAAATCAGCTTGAAGGGGTGAGGTAGAAATTCGACTGTTCGGTGTGACTCGCTGATGAAGGCTCTTAAGCAAGGTTGTAGGAATACTCAAGGAAACATAAAAACTATTTCATATATTTGGCGAAAATTTTCAAAAACATTACAATCAATTAGAAATAATATTGTTAGGAAGTACTCATTCCACAGCATCTCGTCATCGGCCTTGGCTCTCTGACGGACGGAATACGTTTAAGAGAACGACGGGAGAAGCGTCTACAGGATTCCACAAATGCTGCCACGAAAGATACAGGATTTCACCACTTGTCTATTGACCATACATATTTGGAATTAATTCTTCTAATCATAGGAAAATATCGAGAACAATAGAGAACGGATTAGGGAAAATAGAGAGGGGTATATATGTGTCACTCCCACCGATTGCGTTGCTTGGCTTGGATATTATTTTATTCAGTGGAATTGAAATTTATGATATTTTTGCCGAGTGGAAACTGTAAGAAATTAATTGATGTTTCATTTGTTAAATAACTTCTTGTTCTTAAAATAGGTTTGATTATGAAATGAGGTCCTTTAATAATCCATAATGGCTGCCAAGTTCCATGAAATAGAAATAAAAATGTAATGATATCTGGTCCATTTAAATTAATAAACCGTTTAGAATTTTTTATTATTGAATGGATAATTCAAACTGGAGCCACCTTCATGAATTAAGTAATAGCAAAATCTTGTAGTATGTAAATTTTCTCTACTTTATTTTGTTAATTTTTTAGAAAGCTTTAGAGCAATGTGGATTTCACCCTGCACTTTCAATTAGCCTTTACAAAATATACATATATGTTCATAGTTGGTTGTCTAACGTCATTCATAAAACCTTATCAACAATCCCATGATAATTTCAATTCGTAAACCACATTTAATGATCAATTCACATTTTACAAGTTCTCAATACAAGGAGAATAATTATGTTCTTGATGCACGCACCATCAGAATAAATCATAACTTTTCTATTTTCGACTTGTTCTCATTGAAACTGCATAATTGTGGTCCTGTTTGGTTTTCCGAGTAGTGTTTGTATTTCTGCTCACTAGAATAGTGTGATATGTTTTACGCTTTGCAAGTGTCGATCTAAAAATGATTAAAGGTGAATAGGAATTTCTTCAAAAGAAAATATATCCTACTCACTTTGGCATCCAATGTTGTCTACGAACGAATTTTCGTGAGTGCTTCATATGTATGTCTGAGTTCTGGTTATTGAGAAGGTTCATAAAGAGTGTCTTCAAATTATTGTCTCTGATTTAATTTTTAGTGTTTAATGTGATTATAAACCAAATGTTTTGATTCCTTTCGTGTTTACGTTCAATTTTTATTTGTCAGCTGTCCGATGATATTTCAACTGTCAGCGGTCAACTATTTGATTTTTCAAATTATCAGTGTAACCAACTTAGGTTTTGGGGTGTCTGATCAGAGATAACCAAACACATCATTATTTTTATGATGGTTAGATTGGTCAATTAAGCATGGGATATGCAAATATCGAAACATCTGAATGTTGGTAACATAACTTCCTGGATGGAAAAAATCATCAAGGTGGATTTTGTTCCCGACTGAGAGACGAGAGCCAGATAGTAGAATTGGTGGAAGCTACTGGTGTCTAGCCATACAGGGGTTCCTGGTTTTGTTCGGCTGACGAATCCTGAATTTGTAAAGTGATCCTTTGTGGATATTCCATTCTGCTCATCTCACCATCAACTCCAAAGTCCATCTTTTTCTACAAGATAAAACCCTTCACAGAAAGTGAGTTTTCAAACTTTTATTTTCATCGTTTTCATGTTTAGAACAGCAATTTTCTAAAAAACATTTATAGGGTTGTCGTACCCGGAGGAATTTAACCCAGGGAATTGTCACGTTTCCTTGCCTGGTTGGGTATCTCCCAAGCCTTGGTTAAGCCCCACGTCTTCCTGTTGGATATTTATGGTATTATGGCTCCAGCTTAGCTCAATTGCCTGAAGTATAGAATGTCTGGTCTCGCCTGATGAACTGATGAATTGCTGTCAAATATGATGAAGCCTTTTTTGTTGAAAGTCTTCGTAGGCTCCCTTCCATCATCACTTCAGTCCTGGTAGGCATAGGATCTAGTCAAAATTCTTCACGTTGGTGTCATCAGAGGAACAGGTTTCACTTACCATTTCAATTTTAATTATTTCTATTATTCAATATTGATTTTATCTCCAGTTAAAGGT
Organism: Chrysolina oricalcia; assembly: GCA_944452925.2. Lineage (NCBI taxonomy): Eukaryota > Metazoa > Arthropoda > Insecta > Coleoptera > Chrysomelidae > Chrysolina > Chrysolina oricalcia. The sequence goes on from OX101819.2 coordinate 40,435,793, forward strand.
TATATCTTTCAACGACGATCTGTAAACCACCACATAGTACTATGCGCTGGGAAAATAGATTTCCTAATAAAATCTGACATGTAATGAAGTTAACCTCACATGCAACAGATATCAAATATTGAATATTATTAGAATCTCAGTCTTATTTGTGGAAACTGTTACTCTGACCAATGAAGATATTAAATGTTTGTGTGTTTATTCATGTTTTAATTATTTATTGATTAACACTCTACAACTTGACAACATCGTATGGTGAAGTCTCTTATAGTTTTGGCTAAATTGTCATTATTCGGTTGCTCAACTTTCCAAGTAAGTACTGTTTGACATAGACATATTAAAAGTTGCGGTGGCGCCCCCTCTTATTTTTGTGACCATTCTGTTACTGTTCAATGATATAATTCTGTTATAAAGTATAAACAAACCCATAGTGCCTATCGACGAAGAGCTGCCGTCTTTTTATTTAACTTTAAAGAAAAGAGGGTTGCAATCTATTACAATGATAATCTCATATCAGTTCGGTGTTATGCTTGCACAATGCTGAATGACTTCCCCTCTCAATTCATCAAAAATTATAGTGGCTTGTTCGTATTGATTCCTAAATTCCTTTCGAACAAAAGTACTTTGGATTCTGCAGCTACAGCTTTCAAAAACTACAGAACACTAGCGTGCGGCTTATTTTTTCATTGGTCAGAACTGATCATGTTTCTGGTAAAGTTTACCAGATCTTAACATGTTCAATAGATGAAAAATATACAAGGCCTGTTAAGTTTATAAAGTCCTATAGAATGAATCTCCAGTATACATTCGCAATAAATTATCCATTAGTTATGCCATTCGCAGAACTGCAATACTAGATAAAACAATCATGTGATCATAAACAAACATAAAACTATATAACTATAAAGCTCACAAGATATTCAAAGAGATACCAATAATAGGAAAGAATCAAAACACTTTCCTAAACTTCAAAAGATCGTCCAAGAACCATGCACTAGGCATACATCAGAACAGTCTTTAAATAATAACTATACGCCGAGGCAACCCAATATTTATGTTATTAATAATTTATTAATATTTTATCTTCTTTATTCTTCGTATAAATCAGGACTATTTCTTATATGCATATACAGTGCGGTTTCATTTAGCCCCCCTTTGTTGAATTTTTAATGATTTGACGAACAAACATGAAACGGAAACAATTTTGAATGGTATCACTGATACTACTTTTTGGACACATCAGTTTAATAATTCCAAGTGTCATGGGAGATCAAATTACAAATCGTTGAAAAGAGAATTCAATTCTGTTTTCAATCATGTATATAATTTTTTCTTGTAATTTTCGTTAAAATGTATTTTCACCATTTTGATCTCTTGATGTGCCCCCAGCCATCAAGTAATCGCAATGAATCTTCTCTCAAAAAGTAATATCCGTAATACCATTGAAATAATTTTTTGTCCGATTTCTCCAAATCAAACCGTTCAAATTTAACGAGATTTCAAAAAGTAGTATCGGTGATACCATTCAAAATTGTCTTCGTTCCATGTTTTTATGCCATACCGTTCAAAAGGTACAAGTAGGAAATGATTGAGGAAGCCGCACTGTATGGGAGTCTTAAGAATTCATTTCAATATTATTTTTACAATATCACATGGAAGTCGCCTAAGGGTTGTACAAAACGAGTTTACCAACAGTTCAACTGAACTGAGTTCTGTTGCTAAGGTAATAGAAATTTCATTGGCAAATCTCTAGCAACTGAACCAAGCTTAGCTAAACTGATGGCGAACCTGCTTTCTACAACTCGCCCTAAGTGGGGCAGCTAAAAGCAGTAATTCACCAAGGATAAATAAAATAATGAACGGGAATTTCTCAGACGACCACTTCCCATGTCCGCGGAGTAAGTGATTAGTGTGTCCGAGAATCATGTGCTCTGAGTGAACCAAAGAAGACAGCCTCCTGCTTCCTTCCGGATAAGATTTCTGCCGTATAACTTGAACCGGTTTAATTTTCAGAATCGAGAGCAGTGCATCCATCATTCCATCAATTACCCTTATGACCAGAACTAGTATTTTAACAGAATGGTTTGGGTAATGCCTGTAAAGTTCAAAGAGTAATACTAAATATTCAGTCCGTTTTTTCTCTTCGTTCGGGACGATGTTTGTTTCGCTAGGAGCTGAAAATTTTTTGACGAAAATCGTCTTACTTTTATGGTCGAGAAGGACTACATCAGGCTTATTGGCCTGTATTTGCCTGAGTAGCTCCAATAGACTCGTCTCTTCTCCTTCTCCACAACTGACTTAATATCCTCCAGAACAAAAGGCAGCTCCGGTCTCGTCTTAAATTATAGTATAACACTAGTAGCGCCACATTATGCCTGAGAATATTGTGATTTATACCTAAGAGTGTATAATCGTACTGCAGATTAGTGTGTAACCTTTCGTTGTCAAAGAGTTGGTTGGCGAAAATAAACAGTGTTGAAGTTAAACCCGACTTTGATTTTAAGCTCTCAATTTCATCTATTAAAAATAACATAAATACAAGTAACAGGCAGAGACCTCAAATGCTTGACAGGCTAACAGCAAATGCATTGTGGTCTCTGCATCTGCTGCCAAAGTCTTCGATTTTTTTGAAGAAGACGCCATGCAATGGCTTATCCTTATGTAGCTGCAAGAGTACCTCGTTCTCTGCAGGATTTGATATGAGCTTTTAGCTGAACAGGTTCCAGCTTGGCGACAGAGTTTGGGTCATATCGTTCAATTGGCTGCACATGCTGCCTTCAAAAGAAATGCTACGTTCCCTGCTTTTTCATGGTTGCAGGTCATGCAGAGACGGAACACTAAACTTCTGATGAATTTGAAGACTCCTTCCAGTAGTATTTTGTTATGTAAATACTCTAAAGTCAAAATTCCACGGCTATCATTTAGCCTGGGAAAGTATAACCGTGGAACGGACAATTGAGGATGCAAGCTTCTGTGAAGATGCATCAATTTGCGTGTTTTCACGTCGAGTTGTCGCAGCTCTTCTTCAGTTCATTTCACCACTCCAGAGGAGTACAATCGGAACTTCTGAGTTTATGCGGTTTATGAGTCTTACTGTAAGATAACCTTTCCAAATATTACCAGCTCTGTTTGAAATCTTATGGTATAGTGAGACCTCCAGACCGGCATCAGACCGGCATCAGTTATCTAATGTATCGAGTATCGCAAGGCATCTGACTGAATGAATGATGGGCTCATTTGCAGTTGCTTCAAATGCCTTAGCTTCCATCTTGTATATGCGTTGCACTTGCCTCCTAACCAGAGGGGAGGTATCCCTCCTCTCCATTTGGGAAATAGTCTGAGCAGAGTCATATACGGCAGAGTTGATCTGCCAGATTCTGAAAGACCATCGTGAATCTCCGCCCCCACTCTTGCCAGTTCTCACGGGTTGAGAGACTTAGTGTTATGAAGCACATTGCCTCACACTGATGGCATGATTTGACCCTCTACAGCCAGTCCGACTCGTGTAATATTCGTTACCTCGTTGAGCGAAGGAAAAGCTCTTACATAGCCCTGACTTTTTGTCGAAACCGCTTGCAAAAAATCAACAAATTTACATAAAACCAAACAAATATGACTAATACCGTTGGTGAAATTCAATTCTTACCAATACCGACCACTGGTAAAATTGAACACTCTTCCTCTTGGAGATCTACGTACTTGCACCGAGCGCCAGCGTCGTTCAGTCAAGAATTTTCCGGTTGAAACTTGCAAAATTGTGGCTTTCGCCGTCCGTTCAGGGTTATTAATTTTTCATCATTTTCGCGAGAACCATATATAAAGATAGTGAATATTTTATTCCTGATTTGAAGTATTAGCGAGAGTGTCAAATAATTACAAAATAAAGTAAGTGAATGTATTTCAATAATGATTCCATTAAAATACGATGACCTATTAGACGTTTCTAGGAATATTCTAAAAATTTGGTTTCTTGTATAATCAGTTCTGCTCTATCAATCTAAAATATTTTTAGCGCTGCAGCGTTGCCGCTTCTATCGAAAAGTAGCAACAACTTTGATATTTAAAAAAAATACCCTGTATAATACTGCATTTTTCGCTTTGTTATTACTTTTTGATCATTTTCGTATGATACTTTCCTATACCTATCTCCAGTGGTATTCGAAAAATCATTAAATTGTTTTTTGTGCGAAACATATAGCTTCAATTAAATGTTTATTACTGCAGTATTTGGATACGTAGAAAGCTGAAATTTTTGATTTGGTTTGACAAAGTCTTGTGTATCACTTATGACTACGAGAATTCAGTATTAATTATACAGGGTCGATGAAAATTTGTTATTTCACCGATAGATACAAAAGTGGTGAAAAGTGCATTTTTCAAATGGAGCATCCTGTATATCATCAGATAAGACATTTGAATATCCTTCCAAATGATGTACCATGTTCCTATACCTAAATCGTCAGGTTTCCGAAATAAGAGCAAGTTTTCTAAAAAAATTGGATTATTACCACAAATGAATAGAAAAAAAATCTGAAGAATGGAACGGAATTTGTGGATTTCTGTGAATTGATTTCAACATGGACTTATGAAATTTCAAATTTCCTTCAGAAAATTATATGAAAAATATTTGAATAATATGAGAACTACAGGTAGGAACATTTTGGCAATTTGCCGCTTCATGTAAATCAAAGTTGTTGGTATCAGTGCCCTCCACCTCACTGTAGACAAGAAGTGAACAGAGATCTCAAAACAACCTTTGAAGATCGGTGGATAAGAAGCTTGGCCACCGCGATCTAACTCTTCTAAATTTTCACATTGAATCAAATTAAACTGCACTTCGAAAACATAAATTAGCGATTAATATGACCTTTATTCATTTACTGATTGAAATTAAATTAATTTCTGCTCAAGGTAAATCATGATTTCTCAACATCCACGTTTTTCGGATACCCAGTATGTGAGATGAAATTATCATGGAGATGAAAAACTGAACCTAGCATACTTTGTTCATATCAGAATTGAAATTTCAAATCACTGTATTTCTCGGTTCATGCAGTATTAGTTCTGGAAAAGACTGTTATGAAAAAAAAAAGACAAAATATCAATATACAATGAACGGATACAAATATGGGACAAATTCGACAGAAATTATTCAGATTTTCATTTCAATAATTATTGTATTCCATTTTGTTTCTTTTCTCATCAAATTTACGTTAATGATAGTGCAAACGTTACATTATTTATGTACTAATTTTCGAATTTTCGTAATGACATGTTCCATAACATTTCATTTGTTAAAACTTCCTTTTATTTCAGAAACCTGACTATTTGGGAATAGGAACATGATACATCATTTGAAAAGAAATTCAGTTGTCTTTCAGGATATCTGCTAATAAGCTTGGTGTTCCGTTTGAAAAAATGCACTTTTCTATCTATCGGTGAAATCACAAATTTTCAAGGACCCTGTGTACTGAAGAACGAATCATCCCAGTTATAACTAATACTCAGGATATAGTCAAACTACATCCAAAATTTCAGCTTTCTACATATCCAAATGCTGCAGTAATAAACATTTCATTGAAGGTATGTTTCGTACAAAAAATAAGGAAATTAATGATTTTCTCGAAAATCACCAGAGATAGGTATAGAGAAGTATCGAATGAAAATAATCTAAAAGCGACAGCAAAGCATAAAATGCACTAATATACAGGATATTCCATCTAAAATATCAATGTTGTTACTACTTTTCGATAGAAGCGGCAACGCCGTAGCGCTGAAAATATTTTAGATCGATACAGCAGAACCAATGATATATTACGGATAGACTCCGTTATTTACATTAATAGAGAGTTGAAGTGCTGCCTTGAACGTAAACGTTAACGTACAAATTGACATCTACGCATGCGCATTCGTCAGCTATTGACGTCAACGTTGAAAATAGGTTTACGGGCATACGTAACCTAACGGTCTCACACGGATACCTTAAAAATCCACGCACGTTAACCGAAGAACATACGAATAACACCACTGAGTTGCGAATGAGCGAATTTTGACTTTAAAGCCATAACATCAAGAAGTGACAAAGCATTACTTATTTATAATTTTACATCAGTCATCATTTCTTTAATCTTGTTGGGTATTTCCCTTTATTTGAAACAATGAACATTTCGAAAAGCCAATTTCGGGAAGAACTTGATTTGCATTTGGCAAGGGAGGTATATAGTCAAAATCCCTGTCAAGATCCGCAAAGATGAACTCTAATCCAGTTGTTCAGAGAAAACAGCATAAAAGCAAAGTAAAGACAAATTAACATGTTAGGGTTAACGGTTGACATACGTTCAACTTCAACTCTATTTTCATAACAACCCGTAAACGTTATATTTCGTACGTTAACGTCTACGTGAAGGTTCACGTACTGTACTCACTTTAACTCTCTAATAACTGCGGTCAACACAGAGACACATTCCAAGCAAACTTTTTACTGCCGCTCATTTCGCGGCAATCATCTGCTTATATACATTGTAAATAAGCAGATATTTTAGCAGAAACTCAGTTTTGCCGAATTTTGGGTTGATTGGCAACTATTTTCCGCGAAACAAGCTGCAATGAAAATTGTGCTTAGAATGTGTCCGCAGATCGAAATGTTCATGACGAAGTCTATCAGTAATATGTCATTGAGCAGGACCAAATTTTCAGAATAATCCTACATCCTATTTTCCAGAAATGTCTGAAAGGCCATCGAGTTCTGGATACCCTGTATGTGATAATGATAATAATTATAACAGCGCTTCATTTACCTTGAAGAAAACTTATGTAGATATTTCACACAAATCTTCATATGATGTTAGTACTCTTTGCCCTTCCACCAGTATTCAATAATAATCATGTTTTCATTGGAATCGATTAAATGTATTTTTAGGATGTATTCGGTGTTTCGATTTCGACAACACTTTTCTAACCGTCCTAAAAATCGACAATTTCCCTCATATTATATAAACCAACCAAATGCCATCATTTTTTTAAATCAAACCAATGAGAAAAGGACTTTTGGAAAACACTGTCTCCAGCCCGTGGTAATTTCAAATCGGTGTTTCGCTTCTTCCTTATTTATACGTTTCCATAGTTACAACAATTTCTGTGAATAGAGAAACGTCAGTTTGACGGTTCAACTCTTCAACTGACATTAATGACACATGATGAACCGTTCCTGCAATACGCATTTAGTCCATAATAATTTAATGTATTTCTGAAATTGTCTGATCGAATATCCCTTCAAAATGCAGAATTTACAAAATACTTTCACCTTGCCAGTCGCTCAAACTGTAGCCACTCGAACAAGCTCTCGTGGTGTTTCTAATCAACACAGTTTTCGTGACAGCAAAGTGAAAGTATTTTTTGAAAACTCAACATTTTGTCGGGATATTACTAACGAAAACATTATATTCGAAGACTGGTGGATGGACAAAGAGCCCTAACATCGTATAAAAACATGTGTCTTCGGAGCATATAGTAATTTTTCGTAGTTTAAATTATTTTTTTTTCGCTCATCTATAACTATGTTTTGGCATTGGACAAAGTACCAACATTTGTATTCAAGTTTCCTCCATTTTTCACATTTGGATAAAAAGGACTTCTTTCCCCTCCATAACTTTTTTGAAAATTGTTTATAATCGAAGTTGTGGAGATGATTCTGTGATGCTTCTTCCCGATTCAATTGAAACTTTGCTTTTTTCTGCAGAGGTATAAACTGCCGGTATCTTTATAATAGCTATTTGTGTAGTTAGAGTGCAAAGTGAATGATTGTCGCTCAAGAGAGAGCGGTAATGACACTTTGAGCTCGAAATACATAAGATATTATTTTCTCTACAAACGCTGCTCTTGAGCATAAAAATTATCGACACTTCACTCAACATAGGAAGATAATATTATCTGTGAGAAACCTACTACTTATAAGTAATCTCAAATATATAAGCTATCCAAATATCTAAAAATTTACATCCCAAACCAACTTGCTTGAGAAAAAAAGTACTTACCTAATGCCGAGATCGAAACCCATGCCTTCAGTTTAATAGACAGCGACGCTAACCTCAGCACCACCACAGTTACTCAGAGGACTTTGAAATTTTTGTTTTTAATTTCCATTTTGCAAGAACTTCGTTTTGAACGAAACCTGTGGAGTTCGAGCGTTTAGTCAGTATGTGCTATTAGCGGTTGTAGAAAAGTTAGTTAACATCTACCTATTCACTTTATTTTCAATTTATACTTGTCCTGTTTTTGTTTGAGTTAGAATAAGAAAGTTGAGCAAGTGATGCAGTTTAGCTCAGCGGTAAATTCAACCCATATTCAACCTATATTTAATTAAATTGTCAAAGTTTTTTGTTAATTGTGAGAATGTAAATGAATGGAGAATAATTCAATCAGCCAAACCCTAAATTCGTAACAATATAATTGAATATCATTATTTTAGATTGATTTCGAACATTCTACAATACTCTTCTTAATACTAACACTTTGATGAAGAATACGCATTTATCTCAAAGTGGAGAAATAGCTGACTGATAGGTATATTAATAATATTAGAAAGGCTTTCGCGGTCATCATTGCTCAGATGAAGAAGACGTCGTGGGTTGTGAGATGTTCTCGACGTTTCACTTACACGAGTGGTCGGTATTATCAAGAGATTCGAGATGTCCTGATGCTCGGACGGTTCACAGAGACATTCAGATCGTCTGTCATCTCTTGATGATTCTGACAATTTGTGTCTGTCAAACCAAAAAATAAACAAAGAAATGTATGTGAAATGTCATGAAACATGAGAAAATAACTGTATTCTTCAGAAATTCTCACAAATTTTTCCAAAAACGGGTTAATATCGATGAAGATATAGAAATACAATAATCTCTACGTTCATTGTACGCTGTGGGTAGCTTCAGATCTGAAATACAAAGAAATAAAGCTTCCCAGGGTCGTGAAAGAAGACATAACCATTCATTGTATGAATAGAATGCAACAAAATCCATAACAGTGTTGACATCAGATTTGCCCTATATTATACGGAAATGTGTGGGAGACTAGTGGCAAACCCTTTGAGCGCGTGGCACCTGGATTTTGAGGGATTAAACACTGATCTGGTTGACCATTTAACAGTTATATCCTGTAACATTAGTTTGTGGATTTCCAGTTTTTGCAAGAATTGATTGTGGTAGATATTCGATTTGGTTTCTTATCTAATTCGTTGTTAGTTAGAAAATTTAATGTTGGTAGCAAAATAATATGGTTGTCTTTCAGATTGTTAGGTTAGAGAACATATCATTCAATACGGACAAATTCTGATATTTATTAAGAAAATAATCAAAAAATAGTCTTTCAACTTTTGTCTCTGTCTTATAATTTAGACCAATGAATAGAGGATTTTTTCGTAATAAAAATACTAGTAGGAAATCGACTGTGTCATAACATGAAAGACAGTCTGTGGTTATATTCTGTTATGTTTTCGACTCTCAACTGTCATTTATTATTTTGTTATAAACATTTAAAAACAAAAAAAGTTGTTTTTTTGTTTTGCTTATAAAATGAAAACTAATGGAGCAATCTGGTTACTCCAATAAGAAAAATTGTAGAGGAATTAAATATTTTATGACCCGATCGGTTCACTCGTAACGGAGAAAAACAGGAAATTTTGCGATCTGCCATTTTTCAAGAAGTAGGGTTGACTCTCGTTATTAAAGTACTGAATCATGTTTACTTTCCCTGTGTCAAGTCACCGGTCGGACCGGGCACGCGCGTTCAGTATGAAGTATGACCATGAGTCGGACCGACCAGATGATTGAAAATATTGGTCACATACATACAGTTCTAATGAGATCGTCAAGTCAACCAAATGACCGCGCTGGTCGAATCATATTGGTCAGACCGTAGACTTGACTCAGCCTTACCCTGTGTCAAGTCACCGGTCGGACCAGGCACGCGCGTTCAGTATGAAGTATGACCATGAGTCGGACCGACCAGATGATTGAAAATATTGGTCACATACATACAGTTCTAATGAGGTCGTCAAGTCAACCAAATGACCGCGCTGGTCGAATCATATTGGTCAGACCGTAGACTTGACTCAGCCTTTATGTGTGCACAAAACAGGCGCTGTCAGATCATTATTTGGACACAATTGAAATTTTTATTTTTTTTGCACTATTTTGTAGCGTGCCTGGGTGCTGTAATTATTGATGGTTCGATTTCAATTTATCAAACAGGTTTTGGAAGTAGAATTATAGTACTGCAAAAGAATGTTCTAATTTTGCGCTACAATGCTGCCAAATGGCTGGAAAATGACTGAAAACATGACTGAAAGCGGCCGAGCACGCGTAAGTGGTCGAGAGGTAGGAGAGGCTGGGAGATGAGGGGAATTCTTCGAATGAACGGGGCCTCTATTCTTGACGGCGATAGAATAGAACACTCCCTGGGGAGCGTTCCCTGATTTGCTTCTACTGCTGACTAAAACCGGTATTCTTGAACTCGAGTGAGGAAGAGAAATTGTGGGAACCAAACAACAGTGTTACCTATTATCTTGTCCAATCATAATGGAAGAAATCTTGACAGACGGATAGAACCGGTAACGTCAACCTTTCATGCACAAAGTTCAAACACATGGTAAAAGGAAATACAACAAGGAAATTGAAAAGCAATCCAATGACAGCGAAAAATAAAGAACCGATGGTCGAATTCATTTCATTAAGAAGAGAAATGTATACAGAGATATATTCGCAAATAGTTACAAAAAACATCTCCTCATACCTTTGTTTGCACCGACTTAGCTGATCTTTGTCTTGGTTCTTCTATGTAAGGAGTTACCATTTCAATGATTTCTTGACACATTTTAATTCACCAGAAAAAGTTTAATAAATTCATCATCCGATAACGTGCTGCAAGGATTTCTCGTCGGTAGCACTTCCCTGACTATATTTAAATCATCCTCTGCTTCATTTAGATCTTCCATTACTTGTTCCCACAGTAATATTTGATTCAGATCCATGATGACGAGCGTCAAGTAAAACATTTTGATCCAATTTGTATGTTAAACATTCGAATATGACAACATTCCCCAATCACTCCCTAGTAAAACATCAAGAGAACGATTTAATTCGATTGAGGGTTCAAGGTTCTATCAATATTCAATAAAACGGTAGTCAAGAATACGGTTTTTGAGATTTCAGTAGAACCACGCCCTCTTTCTATCACTTGTTCTATTCTACTGCCTTCAAGAATAGGGCCCCAGGTTACGTGATAATACGCTTCCCCTCATCTCCCGGTCTCTTCTTCTACTCTGCAGCTAACGCGGGCTTGGCCGTTTTCAGTAATGTTTGCATGCATTATTCACCCATTCCGCAGCATTATTACACAAAATGAGATTATACGTTTTGTAGTACTATACTTCAACTTTTAACATCTGTTCGAGAAATTGAAGTGAGTTGATTCCGTAGTATATACTTTGCACAAACAAAAAAAAAATGTTCAAACTAAGTCTAAATCATGAAAAAAAAAAACAATAAACAGAAATGTAGAAAAATCTATAATTCAACTCCAATTCTCTGGACAGTATTTTCTTCGCGGCGAAATCAGTTCCTATCCTGAAAATGCCAAATTCTGTAAATCGCTTAATTTACCTTTTTATAAATTTCTACTCACCGTTCCGGTCCTTGAAGAGATACAGTTAATGGTAGAAATAATAATTGGGAAATGTTAATAAACACATTTAATTCAACTAATGAAATAAAAAGAAGCAAACAGAACACTACACACAGAAGTACCTATAGAATACTTAAAGAATGGCGTCACCAAATACAAATTCTATACTTTACTCTCGACTTGACAAACACCTCTGGCCATTTTGTGCCGTGATGGTGATGTCATTCCCAATTTTGTTACCAACCAAATTCCTTCTACACCGACAAAATCACAAAGAGACCAAAATTCATGTTAATGTGCTTTGCAATTTTCCTCACATCTTGTGCCTCAACGCAACACTGATGAGAAGAAAATTGTGAACAATTCATAACATTTGACATCACTAACTGGTAACAGTGATGTCTAAATGTAACTAATCTTGTTACCATAATAATCAAGAAAGCAACATCTCCGTGATGGTTGTGTTAACTGGGATAGTGAAATAAAATCAAATTGCAGTTGTGCCAAACTAATGTTTTGTGCACACATAAGTACACATGATTCAATACTTTCATATGACAAGGGCCAACCATATAGGCCGTCAACCCGCTGCCAATATGGGTAATGATTTTATAACATATGCCCTTTAGGGTTTTGGTATTTATAAATATAATGATCAATGAACAAGCAAAATTAGCGCTAGCCCGTGGACTTTGATAATAATTATACAATTCATGGATATACACGTATTGAATTTTTCAGAAAATAGTTTATTATTGTTGATTGTATCAAAAAATCACGTATTTTTATGACAGTTCAGCGTATGCCAAGTATACCAAACGATATGTCATCGAATAAAAATCAGACTGGAACCGATCGGAAACCGTGTCACATATGGTTCCGAAGAGTCACAATATGCGCTCAAATGTGTTAAGAAATAGGGCTTTGTTAAAAAATACGTGTCCATGCATGCCTGTGAGAAAATAAAGTATCATTATTGTTATTAATGTTACTGTTATTATTAAGTTCCATGCTTGTTCATTGATCATTATGCAGTGCATTATGCAGTAAAGGTTGGAACAAATTCGTTAAATCCTTGATATAACCATTGGGAGAAAAAAGCTCAGACACGATTTTGATAATACCTTGAATAACAACGCAATTTTCTGTCTATGGATATCATATTTTTTCTAATGTTATACGGTGTGTTTCACTTCTCATAGAAACACTTCCGTAATTTTCGACGTAGAACCATGAAATTTCCAGGATCGATAGATACGCCAGAAATGAATTCACTGCACAAAAAGGTTAATTCTACGTGATATACTCTGCACGCCAGCAGCGATGGAACCATCCATTTTTCCGGAAAGTTATGTAAGGGGGCAAAATTGGCCCGAAATTCCGTCAGATTCGTGTTCAGGATCCCCAAATTACTACTAATGCACTGTTACGGTTTAAAATCAAATTTTCACTTCTATTTGCAGATGAGACTATTCTCTCACCCTATATTGTGTAAAATCCTGAAACCTTGCTATCGATTCTACATTCTATTTTAGTGAACATTCGCCTATGGTATGATATAAATTTGACCATTGAATTTCCTTCTGTTTTTTGTTATTGGTACCTTCAATTTCATCATATTGGTTCACATCTTATTATTGTTTAAGTGAATTTTTTTCATACATTATATTGTTTTTCAGCTTGATACAACGTTCAAAATGTTATTATTTGTCACGAGATTTGTGAGGTTATCTTTTCTGACAGTAGTCAATTTGAACGAATTGTTTCTGTCGGTAGTCCATTTCAATACTTGAGAGTAGAGTCCCTGTATGCAATTTGACATTAGATCGTATATTAGAGTCGGGACACTCTTTGACAGGACATCGAAAAAACGCATTTTAGATTATGTCTACCTTGTAAGGCCGAATGAGTACAAGGACGTATCGTCAGGGAGGGAATATGTAAAAATATGTTTTGAGGTACACGCAACCCGAGTAACTGTGACGGGATCTTTCAAAATCGAATATTTGTCAACTGAAGCTTCCCAAACGAAATACATAATATATTCATACCGTAATGTGTTCGTTACAGAATTGTAAGAGCAACTCAAATGATTTATGTCATTTTCCTGGGGATCCAGTTCTATTACAAACATGGAAGTCGGCGCTCAAGAGAGCCGCGTGGAATATAACATCAAAAGCGCGAATTAGGTGAATTGACATGATAGGTCAAGAGTAATATCTATTGAATTGGTGAAACTTTTGGGCAGAAGGGTTTCCTCCGATCGAGAAAAACTGGACTGAATGTATACAAGTTTATTCAGAGTTTGAATAATATTTTTCATAAACAAGTGTACTTCAATAAAGAAGATTTTGAGTGGTATGTCGCAAAGAAGTTGAGAACTGATGCTATTCCTGTTTCAAGAACGATTGAAGAGGCTGAATCACTAGGTACTAGATCATTTCAAAATTTTCGGTGCATGGAGGAAAATGTATTTTCTAATGTTTTGAAAGGAAACGACGAGTTAAAGTTTGAATTGGTCCAGTATGAAGTTTTCATACAAGAAAAAAATCTTTTAAATACTTTTTTGGAACGAATGTTAGAACGAGTTCAAATCAGAAATGAAAATTTGCAAATGAAGTTAAATGTTCACGGAAAATTAGGCTTTAATTCAGATCAACATACAAATAAAAATAGAACCCGTAATGGAAAAGGATGGCGACCTAAGACTGTGGAGGAAGCATTAGTTATTAGATTCGCATGTGGTTCTTCTAGCTATGAAACGTTATTAAAACTAAATTATGCGTTACCTAGTATAAAAACGTTGAATCATAAAATAAGTCATATTCAATTTTTTCCAGGCATATTACATGAAATAATTCATTATTTGAAGAGCAACATTCAAAATTTTTCAGACTGCAAGAAAGATTGCTGTATATTTTTGGATGAAATAGTTATATTATTGGAGAACAGTCATTAGAAATTATAAACATATGTTCATCTGTTGGATATCGTTAATGTCACCACAGATAATGGCCCTTCCAACTCAGCTATGTGGAAATATTTCGGTCTGAAGTCAAAAGAAACGAATGTTCTGAATTTTCCAGCCTTCAGCTACTCAATTTTTACTCATTTGTTGAACATTGATCACACCCTAAACAAATCAGCAAAAAGTGACAACTTCCAGTTATTTTGAATACAATTTTCAAAAATTTGGAGGGTAACAAGGAAAATTAATGAAATTTATGAAAACGACGAGTGGATATTAAAGAAAATTTCAAATAAATTTGATTTGTTTTTGCATGCAGTGATAATGGTCGTCAGTTTTATATGACAAATTAGACAAAATGTAGGTAGGAGTGCCTCATTTATTTTTCACGAAAGCTCTCGATATGATTGTAAAATTCTGCGCAATAAAAAATAACACCTATTGCGAATATGAAAATTAACTTGGCTAAGGTTTCCAGCAATACATCCACACAAATGATTTCTTCCGAAAAGCGTGGGGTAGGATAAATAATTGATACGATCATCATCGTTGGAATATCTCTATCATTACCAGTTTAAAAGTTGAAAAATCCCCCTGTGTAGATATTCTGCTTGCGTGTTTTCAATCAATCAATCAATCAAGATATACTTTATTATTGTCGGAAGAATCGAGTTTAATGTTTGACTAATAGAATTCGCCATTCAAAAAATATTTGTTTTTCCCATTGGTTTGGTGCGTAACTGACAGCTTGGAGGTACAACAAACTCAAAAGAAGAAGAAATAACCTCACTTTTCTGTTTGTTTTTGTAAATAAATAACGTTTTTCGGAGTTTTTTCTATTTCTGCCGTGTTTTTACTGTTTTTGCTGTGTTATAACTATTTCTGATGTGTTTTTTTTTGTTTCTGCTGTTATGTTGAAATTTAGGAATAATGGATTTTACAACATATTAGTCAGGTTTAGATGATGTTCATCGACAACGGTAAAGATACAGATGAGTAATCTGCATTGATCCATATTTTCTTGAAGCTGAAGATATTTCAGTTTTCCCAAGAATTATGTATCCTTACATTGTTAATTATTAAGTGGAAACGAAGAGTGCTTTCACAATGAATGAAATGAAAGCATATAAAAGTTTAGAAGTTCACAAAATAGCAATTTGTGCGTGGGTGAAAAAAAATGTATGTGTAGCAGATAAATTCGCATATTCTAGTAATTGGAAAGGTGTGAACCATCATACTATAGAAAAACTGAAGACTAAGTTTTGAAATTTTTCTAGGAGATGCATTCTCAAAGACTGAACGATAAATTATTAACACAATGGATAATGTCTTGAAGATGGCAGTACTGTTAGTTGTACAGCAGATTCTTGGAGATTTGTTTTCATGTACCTACAGTGTTCTTTTCAATTGACGAAATAACAAGAAAACAGGAGTAAGTTATGTTGACAGGAAAAGAGCAACTAATAAGCCAGCTGAACCCTGCATAGTTTTGGACTAAAATCTAGCAAATCCCAAGTGTCTGAACCTCACTGAAGATGAACCCCTATATAAAAGTGAGGCAAACTCGTTAGATATATCTCCTGTTTCTGAGGAAGGGGAACACAATTTATTGATGAGCTTGGTCGAGTCCAAAGTGGCAGTTCTTCATTCTATAATCGACCATTTTCAGAATCTTTGGCAGAAAAAATTAAATCCAAGAAGTTTTGTTGTATTGAATCTGTTTAGAGATATATAAATAAAGAAATTAGATGCTGTGCCTCTTCCTGCCCGATAATTGTACCATGATTTGCACTTTGATTGCTCACGAGTTGCTCTTTCAATTTGTTTAAATTCTTTAATTGTTAAAGATTGTCAACCTTTTCACATACTGTTATATTTTAATAAATTGAATACTTTTTTAGATAACTGACTTCATTCTGACATTCATATCCAAAATGTTACGAAATCTGTGTGCCTAGTAACAGATGAATATTTTAAATATGATTCATGGTTCAGATCAATTTCGCCTTTGATGGAAATGATCCAAGCTTAACAAATAATAGGTATTCAACATATTTTCTTCCTTCTCAAATAAGCTGATTACTAAGGAAATAGACATAGGTGAGTTCAAGTTACAGGTCCAGGGTGGTGGGTACCGTATAGACTCTTGACGATCTTCGAGTTTGTTCTGGTGACATTGAGGTTGTGCTAGTGGAATTTCTTTCTAATTTGGTAGAAGAAATTGAAGAACTTATAGGTGCATTAGAACTGCCTTGTTCACTCTGAAAAGGGATTACCTCTACTGAAATAGTTCCCTGCCACTTCAAGACTACATACTTTATCAAATTTAATTCATTGTGAAACCACTCTTCGTGTCCACTAAATAATTTACAAGATCAGGATACACTCCAGAAGATATGGATCAATGTCTTTTACTGATATTACAGAGTAGCTGATAGTTTATTTGTATCCCGTTGTCGATGAACATCTTCTATACTTGAATAATATGTTGTGAATGAAGTCCATCATTTCTAAATTTCAACAAAACAGTAGAAACAGAAATAAACACATCAGAAACAGTAAAAATAGGGCAGTAACAGAAAAAAAATGCGAAAAACTTTTTGTAATTACAAAAACAAACGGAAAAGTGAGGTTATTTCTTCTTCTTTTTCTACGATTGAGTTTGTTGTACCTCCGAGCTGTCAGTTATGCACCAAACCAATTATTTTTAAGATATAACCTAAAACGCGTTTTTTCGATGTCCTGTCAAAGAGTGTCCCGACTCTAATATACGATCTAATGTCAAATTACATACAGGGACTCTACTTGAGAGTTTTTTCGTGAAGTAGGCGTTTAGTAGAATTTATTTCTCTTGCGCTTAGTGACGTCATTGATATGTTTGTTGGTTGGAAAGCATTATTTGCACGGAGGGTGACTTATAGTTGATTTGATTTTGGTCCTACTATTTCTTCTGACCATTACACTATGTTCTAAATATTCGTTGCCAAGAATAGTTGTTGAATAGTTGTCCATAATTTTTGAAGTAGAACTGTAGATGTGGTTGATTCTATTAATTTGACAATTCTACTTCAAAAGTAATAGAAATTTCAGAGACATTTCCGTGAGAAGTGACAAATTTGTATTTTTCAGAAGAAATTTATTTCTAAGAACAACAGAATGAACATTACGAATCCAAAGGTATTTTTGAATCAGTTCTGCACGAACAGATCACATTTGACAGAAAATAGCATCGTTTTGGCTTCTTGGAGAAAACCATCTTTTCGAACTCTCTCTTCCGTGTGTTGTTGAAGCAGTTGTGTGACTAAACCCATGTAATAAATTTTTGAGTATTTTATCACGTTATCGTGATTTTTATTGATTTGATGTTTAATAATCTCTGGTGATATTTGTGGACTTGTATAGTCATTTTGGTATTTGATATATTACCGAGAGTACCTGTAATGGGGATTTAACGTTAGTGTCACACACCGCCCGAGTCCAAGTTATCAGAATTTTGTTGCTGCCGTTCATTATTTTCTTTGGAGAGATACTTCCATTCCACTTGATAAACCGTAATACCACGATTAGTTAGAATCCACCCACGAAGGCGAACGTGTGGGATTTTACAGTTGTACCAAGCTCTTGGCTGGCCCTGTATTATCTGCCTAACAGTATTTTCCATCCACCTCAGGTCATTGGGAGTCTTGGAGGTACAAGAGGGACTATCCAACAGTAGTCTGAGTGGACGAGGTTGTTGGATTTTCAAGTTGAACCAAGCTATCTGTATTCTGCCATCTATACTTGTCAAGTAGTTAGTCTTTTTCATCCACATCAGGACACTGAAAGTCTTGGAGACACAGGAGGGACCTTTCACTAGTGGTCTGCAGTGGTGAAAAAACCGAGAGACTGGAGCCGTCGAGTTACCTGTCCCTAGGTTGTTGACAAGAGGACGAAAGAATCAGTACTTTGTTAGTAGATGCTGAGAGGGTGAAAGTGTTGGACCTTCCAGTTGTACCAAGGCCATAGGTACCCTGAGCCACTTCGCTGAAGGAGTACAGACTGGTGTAACTATAGCCATCTTACCGTTCATCCTTTCAACATATATTATTCAAAATTTACGGAACCTCTCTTGTCATAAATTATTTTCTATATTGACATTTCTTAACACTTATTTTAATGTTGGACAGCAGTGGGGAAGCACACGGATAGGGCACATTTTGTATATTATTTTTCAAATTTACATAAACTTTCTTGGCCTGGATTCTTTTATTATTAATTTTTGATTTAATTTATTATTTAATCCAGATTTCTTTTGGATTTTATCATTAATTGTTACGAGGGTGCTTCATGAAGGTATTTACCCTATCATAATTATTATCAATATTGGATATTTGTTACACACCCTTAGTGTGGACATTTATTCAGTTAACAAGTTTGTCATATGTTTGTTTTTAATAGTGTACTTCAGGGCAATATTTCACTACTATAAGTATTACTATTATTCATAATAATTATTTGTATTGATTGGTATTTGTTGCATACCATCAGTGTGCAGATTTATTCATTTGGGTTACTAGTTTTTCCATATTATTTAAAGGTGTACCTGAGATATATTTAATTATTTATTATAATTGTTAATTGTGGCCCACTATCAAAGTGGATGATTTGTATAATTAATTTTGTGGTTTACAAGCCTAATAATTTTCGATAATCTCTATCTATAGATATTTGTTTTCTCTACATTGGACTTTGAGTCCCAGTTAACAAGTACTTTCCAGGTTGTCACTTTCTCACTTGTCAGCACTTTATGATCACAACGGGAGCTTGAAAGGCATCGAAATAACTCCGTGAAAGGTACTCACTTATTTGAAAGATTTCTGTAGTCACTATTACGGATTATTAGAGGTTTGTAAACTGCGTGTTTGGCATTTCATTCCAACCCTAACCCCAATACTCAAACAGGGTAGACTTCATACTACATAACACCAGTGCTTTTATTATTTAATATTATCATAAATTCCATTTAGAAATCTACTTAGAGATCAGGAGCAGTCTGTGTTTTGGGCTGGCTCATCAACTCACTGTCGAGATATAAATTTTAGAAAGAACCCATGGCATCCGATTTGAGTTAGTCGGTGACTGCTATGTTTCAATTTGCTTTCTGATGTTATTTATTTTTATTATACTAATTCTTTTTTTATAGAGAAGCGTAGCAACACCTGTCTCCTAAAAAAAATTTGCTCATGAAAAACTGTAGTTTGTTTCACTCCTCATGGAAACGCCCCTTATTTTCCTTCCTTAATTTTCGACGTAGAACCATGATATTTCCAGGATCGATAAATGTGATCGAAATGAACTCACTGCACAAAAAAGGCTACCCTACGTGAAACATGAAACTCTTAGGATCAATAGATACGATGAAACTGAACTCACTGCACAAAAACGGTCATCCTACGTAATATACACTGCACACCAGCACCGATGGAACTACCCATTTTTTCATCGCTGCTAACGTGCAGTGTATATTACGTAGGATGACCGTTTTCGTGCAGTGAGTTCAGTTTCAATCTATTGATCCTAAGTCCTACGTCGAGAATTACGGAAGAAACGGGGGTGTTTCCATGAGAAGTGAAACAAATTAGAGTGTTTCAGGATTCGGGTGTAAGTATCAGTAATTTGGGGATCCTGAAGACGAATCAGACGGAATTTCGTGCCAATTTTGCCCCCTAATATAACGACCCGGAAAAATTAATTGTTCCGTTGCTGCTGGCGTTCAGAATATATTACGTATAATGAACCTTTTTGTGCACTGAGTTCATTTCTAATGTATCCATCGATCCTGAAAATTTCATAAATCTACGTCAAAAAAACGGAAGATACGAGGGTGTTTCTTGAGAAGTGAAACACACTGTATATCATAAGAAAAAATTTAACATCCATACACAGAAAATTGCATTCTTTTTGAAGGTATTATCAAAATAGGGTATTGCCATTTAAAACATATTATAATACCGTCACAACTGGAACTGCGAAGTCGCCATCAAAAATATAAGTACACCAAGAAATGCTCAACTGAAATAGAAAATCGACGTGTCTGAGCTTTTTTCCCCAATGGCTAGATATAAAGCTTTTAATGAATTTGTTCCAACCTTTACTTGCTCATTGTATATATAACTACCAAAACCCCAAAGGGCATACGTTATAAAATAATTACACATTTTGGCAGAGGGCTCACGGCCTAATACTTTTTGTATAATGGCTGAGTTATGATTTTGAGTTATGATTCGATAGGGTCGTAAAATATACAATTCAGTTCGTATTTCAATTCTGTACAATGTTTCTCATTGAAGCAACCAGATTGCTTCAATTGTTTTCATTTTATAAGCAAAACAATAACAAGAAAATTGTTTGATTTTAAATGTTTATAACAAATTAACAGATGACAGTTGCGAGTCGAAAACATAACAGAATATAATGGTGGATTTGTGCAGCAGTCATAAGTCATAAGGAAGAATATTCGTCGATGATTTGCACCGTTTATTCCAACCAATCAATGACGAACATTTCTAAGACTTAAAACTGCTGCATAAATCCACCATAATTACGGCCTGTATTTCATATAATGGCATAGTCAGTGTACTACAAGTATTTTTGTTAAAAAATCACCCTTTTTATGTATATGTAGGTATGACGATTTGGAGATTAAATACTTAGTCATAATCTCAGTTAACCAGGAGAAGTCCAAAACTTCACCGGTATTACTCTGTAATTATAATTTTATAGTGATAGTGGTCAATAAAAGGGTTAAAGTTAATTTGAGTTTCTTTCAACTTGCCTTTGCTGGCCCAAGATTGCAGGACCGTAATAAACATTATTGTTCTAGGCAGGTCTATGAATTTAAAACATTTCTTAGAATTCTCAACCCATCCAACCCTTAAGTTTGAATGGATGAATATTACGTATATTCAGATGATGAATTGAAAAGTATGGATTAAAAACATAGACAGTTGCTATGCAATAAGGGTTGTTTTGAAGATCCAGCCTTCTTTGAAATCGTAATTGAAATTTGGAGCTGTTTTTTTTTCGTATAATTTTATGAAATCTTGATCACTCCGTTTGGTCTGTTTTCAACATATTTTTTATATTATAGGATTGAATGTATCGGATAGGGAAAAATTACAGTAATCAAATTTATGCCTGGATTGCGGAAGAAAAAAGAACTAATATGATTTATGACAACAAGTGCAACCAAATAGCTAAATTTTGGTTTGATTCAGACAGGGGACAAAGAGTTTAAGGTTGATTCGAAATTGAGTGATAGATCAATAATCTCCACTCACAAACTTTCCTTTGTGGGTTCATCAAATGTTGGTATTTACAAAATTTTGTATTCGTTCGTTCACTGTATATGTATATATACAGTGGGGACGTGAAAAGTACTCCTCCCGCACCCCTTAACATTTGAACGAAATAAGCTATCGAAGTCGGGTGGAATTCAAATAAAAACGTATCACTTTTACTAATTTTTTGCATAAAAATTATTGTGGTCACGTTGTCCAGAGTCAAGTCCATCGACATTTTTTATCAGATATAAATGGTGGTCAAGTGGCACTTGGTTTTGAGGTCCTTTTAATTCTCTATCCAACACCGCTTTGTTTGTAAAAATCGGTAAAGAATTAATACTCTGTTATTGATTCTGGTCAAAAAGCTAATTTTTTGTGATAAAATTTTTTCGCATATTGATTGTATTTTAAAATGTGTTTTTTGATTAATTTTTTTATACCCTAGTTATTTTGCTGGACACTTCCAATATCAATTTGAGTTCAATGCGAGTGTAATATTGACTTTAACCATATCGATACTTTTGACAGTTTTGATAGGTGTAAGCTTTTCTTTATAATTTGCAAATTCCTCGCCCTTTTGAAAATAACCGAAGCAATTTTATGTTGAACAGAAGGTAGGCGTGTAACCATAAAGCAAAAAGAATATTCAATGAGCGCTGCCGAAATAATCTAATACCTCGAACTTTCTTAAGGGAATTGGTAGGTGAATTTCAAAGGACTGGTTGCGTATATAACGGGTAAAAAAGGATGTGGATGTAAACCTATTTCAGAAAAAAGGAAATGGAAGTTCTGGCATTGGTTGTTGATAATCTGCTATAATAATAATAATAATAATAATAATAATAATAATAATAATAATAATAATAATAATAATAATAATAATAATAATAATAATAATAATAATAATAATAATAATAATAATAATAATAATAATAATAATAATAATAATAATAATAATAATAATAATAATAATAATAATAATAATAATAATAATAATAATAATAATAATAATAATAATAATAATAATAATAATAATAATAATAAGCCAATGCATGGCGTCTTCTTTCACAACATCGAAGACCTTGGCTTATCCAAAAGCTTGACCTTTGCCTTCCTCAGGTCGAGTGAGCTAAAGTCGGAGACCGAGGGATTCATAATGGCCTGCCAGGATGGTGTCTTCAACACCCTCGTCTACCGTAGTCGCGTGATGGGTATAGACGTCCCTGACACCCGATGCAGGGCATGTCGTGGGGCACCTGAGACCGTAATGCATTTGCTATCAGCATGCCCATCTTATGCGGTCTCAGCCTATATCCACAGGCATAACGCGGCGCTACGAGTGTTATACTACCATCTACGACACTCGTACGGTATAGACGAGACACCGGTGTTGCCTTATGTTCCGGGGGATATTGAGTCCGTGGTGGAGAATGAGAGGTGCCGGATCTATTGGAACTACTCATTCCCCACCCTCAGGCAAATACAAGCCAATAAGCCTGATGTTGTCCTCCTCGACCACCAAAGTAGAACGATATTCGTCATGGAGTTTTCCGCTCCAGGCGAAATGAATATCGTTCGAAAAGAGGAGGAAAAACGGACTAAATATCGAGATCTTCTCTTTGAACTCCGCAGGTTATATCCGGACCATTCTGTCAAAATGTTGGTTCTGATCATAGGAGTCCTTGGTGGAATGATGGACACACTGCTCTCCAACTTGAGGATAATACCTGCTTGCCGTAATATGGCAGAAATCTTAGCAGCGCGAATGCAGAAGGCCGTTATCCTTGGTTCGCTCCGTCTACTCAGGGCACATGATTCTCGGACCCAATAGTCACTCACCCTACGGACGTAGGGAGTGGTTATTGGGGTTAACGACACCAGCGCGCCCTCCGGATGTATCGGAGCACCGGAGACAGGGCCTGACTGGTACATTCCACGTGTCGGTTTGGCTGTGGAGGAGAATCGCATTGTTCCACTGATGGAGGATATCAGAACCCGCAGGGCGCTCCACAAAATGAAGCCCCTGAAGCCGCAAGAACTGGCACGGGTGGATGCGGAGATTGGCGATGTTCTTCCAGAAGAGGCTGACATCTGGCAGATCAATTCTGTCGTGTACGACGCCGCTCATGCTCTATCCCAAACAGAGAGGAGGGACACCACCACTCTGGTAGGGAGGCATGAGCGACGTGTACACAAGATGGAAGCCAAGATCAAGTCGGCGAGACAACACGCGTCTCGTATCCAGTGTGTGGTGGACTTCGTGGCGGCCAATAGGCCTTTCACGCCCGCAGTGCGGCGAATTGCCGCAAAATTGAGACGAGCTCACCACACATTAAATCAAGGTGTGCTGTTTACCATCAAACAGCACTGCCTTGATAGGATACGAATGCTAGTGGCTGCAAAGAAGTCACTAGTGAGGCGGACGAGAAGTATCGCGGAAAACATAAAGTTCCGCGATAAACCTTCTCGCTTATTCCAAGAGCCTCCACGTGTTGTCGATAACCCGCCGGCTGCAGATCGGGTGGAAACATTCTGGAAGAATATCTATGAGTATCCGCAACCACTCAACGTAGATACTCCAGCCCTAGCGCAGTTCGAAGCATTTTGCAGGAGGCTTCGGCAGCCTGAGCTCAATGATCTGCGCATTCCGATACTCACGGAAGAAGTACGAGGGGCCCTAAAAGGCTCTAAGAATTTCGCTGCTCCAGGCCCTGATGGGTTGAATAACTATTGGTGGAAAAAGTTTCCAACAACCCACCGCCATCTGGCCAGAGTTTTCAACTCATGGCTAGATGGGGAGCAGCAGATTCCGGAGTGGTTTGTCGAGGGGCGAACCGTGCTCATCCCCAAAAACGGAGATTTGTCTGATCCAAAGAATTACAGGCCGATAACTTGCTTGAATGCGTGTTATAAGGTGTTTACGCGCATCTTATACACGCGCATTCTCTCCGCAGTTGATCCGGTGTATGAACGGATAAATGAGCAAAGAGGGTCAAAGAAAGGGGTCGCCGGGTGCAAGGAGAACCTGCTCATCGATAGATGTATCACGCAGGACTCCGTGCAGTATAAGCGTAACCTTTCGATGGCCTGGATCGATTACCTCAAGGCATTTGATACAACATCACATGAGTTAATCATGCATTTGCTCAGATGCCTTGAGGTACCCGGTCAAATAGTGGGATGCATTGGACAACTGATGCCACTCTGGAGGACTCGCTTCACCATAAGATCTGGTAGAGACATAGTCCAAACAGAGCAGGTCATCATTAGAAGAGGCGTGTTTCAGGGAGACTCCCTTAGCCCTCTCCTCTTCTGCATCTCACTATTGCCATTGTCCGTTGCACTCAGGAATACCCGTGGGTACAACTGCGGCACCCCCAGCAACCGGAGGCATAATGTCACCCATCTATTTTACATCGATGACCTCAAATTGTATGCCTCTGGAGAAAGGGACCTTCATCAGTCCCTTAGGGTGGTGGAAGAATATACGCATGCTATCGGTATGGAATTTGGGATCGACAAATGTGCCACGGTTCATCTCAAAAGAGGACGATGCGAGGAATACGGAGAGGATGTCCAGCTTGTAGACGGAAGCATCCTACATCATCTGGATGCCGGAGAGACTTATACCTACCTTGGGGTGGAACAACGCCGCTCCCAAGAGGTATTCGCAGTTAAAAACTCTCTCCGCGGCAAGTATCAGCATAAACTCCGACAGATCTGGTCATCAGAACTGTCGGGGAAGAACAAAGTTGCTGCAACTAATATGCTTGCCGTTCCGATCCTTCTTTACTCTTTCGGAGTGATGAAGTGGACTAAGGAAGAGCTGCGACAACTTGACGTTAAGACTCGCAAAATGATGCATCTCAATAGGAGCATGCATCCTAAATCGTCCGTTCCACGGTTATACATTCCCAGACAACGGGGAGGCCGCGGACTTTTGAGTTTGGAGTGTCTGCATAACAGAATGGTTCTGGATGGGGCCTGTAAAGTCATCAGGAGTTCAGATCCCCTTCTCTGCATGGTCCGCGACCATGAGAAAGCAGGGATTGGAGCATTCCTTTTTTAAGGCAGCTACCCATGCGGCCGATGAACTCGGTCTCGTTCTCGACACTGAACGGGCTAACCCAAACTCTGTCACCGAGTTGGGACCCGTTCAGCAAAAAGCTCACATAAAATCTGCGGAGACAGAGGTCCTGCTACAGCTACATATGGATAAGCCAATGCATGGTGTCTTCTTTCACAACATCGAAGACCTTGGCTTATCCAAAAGCATGACCTTTGCCTTCCTCAGGTCAAGTGAGCTAAAGTCGGAGACCGAGGGATTCATAATGGCCTGCCAGGATGGTGTCTTCAACACCCTTGTCTACCGTAGTCGCGTTATGGGTATAGACGTCCCTGACACCCGATGCAGGGCATGTCGTGGGGCACCTGAGACCGTAATGCATTTGCTATCAGCATGCCCATCTTATGCGGTCTCAGCCTATATCCACAGGCATAACGCGGCGCTACGAGTGTTGTACTACCACCTACGACACTCGTACGGCATAGACGAGACACCGGTGTTGCCTTATGCTCCGGGGGATATTGAGTCCGTGGTGGAGAATGAGAGATGCCGAATCTATTGGAACTACTCATTCCCCACCCTCAGGCAAATACAAGCCAATAAGCCTGATGTTGTCCTCCTCGACCACCAAAGTAGAACGATATTCGTCATGGAGTTTTCCGCTCCAGGCGAAATGAATATCGTTCGAAAAGAGGAGGAAAAACAGACTAAATATCGAGATCTTCTCTTTGAACTCCGCAGGTTATATCCGGACCATTCTGTCAAAATGGTGGTTCTGATTATAGGAGTCCTTGGTGGAATGATGGACACACTGCTCTCTAACTTGAAGATAATACCAGCTTGCCGAAATATGGCAGAAATCTTAGCAGCAAGAATGCAGAAGGCCGTTATACTTGGTTCGCTCCGTCTACTCAGGGCACACGATTCTCGGACCCAATAATCACTCACCCTACGGACGTAGGGAGTGGTTATTGGGGTTAACGACACCAGCGCGCCCTCCGGATGGGTCGGAGCACCGGAGACAGGGCCTGACTGGTACACTCCTAGGAGAAAAAAAAAATAATAATAATAATTAATAATTTATTTTCCAACAAGACATATGAATATGTATAGGAATAGTCAAAGAGAAATAGCAGTTACAAAATGTCAGAGCCTACACTGTAAATATAAAAAAATTTAAATATTTAAAAATATTTAAATGTCAACACTAATACACACATATGTAAACTTAGAATATAATTTAAAACTACATATTAAAATATTTAAAAGTCAACACGAATACACACATGTAAACTTAGAATATAATTTAAAACTACATATTAAAATATTCTTCTAATGAATAAAAACAATTTTCAGTCAGGAATTGTTTCAGTGAACTACTGAATTTTCTTAAGTATGCGGCTTCTTTTATATTTTCAGGTAGATGATTGAAAACAGATAATCCCAATATTGTAGGTGAATTACCTGAAACCTTATATTTTGTAAATGGAATATGGTAATTTTTTTTTGACGTGTGTTAACGGAGTGAAAATCTCCAGTGAGAACAAATTTGTGTCTATATTTAAAAATAAATATTGACAATTCATAAATATAAACAGATACTAAAGTCAATATTCTCAGTTGTTTGAAAATGTCTCTACAAGAATGTGTACTAGGAACTCCAGCTACTATTCTTAATATTCTTTTTTGTACTACGAAAACATCTTTCGCCAAGGTGGAGTTGCCCCACAAACATAGTCCATATCTAATTCGTGCAACAACCTGTGCATGGTATTGGGCCACTAGTTGAGGAATTTCAAGTATATGTTTGAGATTTCTGAACATAAAACATAAGGAATTCAACCTTTTCATCAAATTTTGACAGTGACCTTTCCAACTTATGTGTTTATCGATAGAAAGACCAAGAAAATTGGTTTCGTCTAAGCTATCAATTGTAACATCATCATTTAACTGAATTCTGACAGGATCGCACTTTCTTTGATAGTTGTGAAATCTTATAATTTGTGTTTTCTGAGCGTTCAAATGCAGATAATTGGTACTGCACCAGTCCTGCATCAGCTCTAAGACTTTTTCTGTTTCTTGATGAATACGAATTTAATTTTTGTGTGATATTATCAATGACGTGTCGTCTGCATATATTGTTACGTGAACACCTTTCAAGAAATTATCCAGATCGTTAGTATAAAGTAAGAATAAAATAGGCCCTAGGACGGAACCTTGTGGTACACCAACATTAATGAGTTTACTCTTCGAATTGATGTAACCAACACTCTGAGATTGAATATTTGGTACACATACGTACTGATGACGGTGTTCCAAAAATGAGGAAATCCATTCTAATGTTACACCTCGTATTCCATAATTATATAGTTTAGATTTTAGCTGATTATGATTGACACAGTCGAATGCCTTGCTGAGATCACAAAAAATTCCAGCAGGGCACTCTCCTGCCTCCATAAAATGTATGACCTTTTCAAAAAAAGCAATAATGGCAGTATTAGTAGAACGGTTGGTTAAAAATCCATGTTGATTTTCCGTGAAGATATTGAATCTATATAAAAATGTCATAAGACGGTTGAGAAATGAATACTCAAATATTTTAGAAAAACTTGATGTTATAGTAACTGGACGATAATTATTCATAGTAGTTGTACACGCCTTTTTAAAGATGGGAATAATTTTTCCAACTTTCAGACATTGGGGAAACTCTCCATTCAGAAAGGACAGATTCACAGAGAGGGTCACACTCAAACTTCAGACAAGATCAATTTATGGGCAGATATTTTGTGTAACCATATCATATATGGCAGAAAATTTAACTAGGCATACATATTTGAATATGCTTCAAAATCAGATCTCTCACAGTATTCAAAAAGTAGTTGGGCCAAACCCAAATGAATTTACCATAGATGATACCTTTCAACAAGATGATGCAACTCCTGACTCCTACAGGCCTGTCCGGGAATGGCTCAACGAAAATTATCCTGGACGGTGGATAGGCCGACGTAGCCAAATTGAATGGCAGGCTAGGTCACCGGATATCACACATATGGACTTTTTTCTGTAGGAAAACATAAAAACTAAGGTGTACGTCACGCAGCCACTCCAGAAATATATATACCAAATAACAGATGTGTGTGGCAGAATTACGCCAGGAAACATTTGATAACGTTCGAAATGAATTCCAAAACCGACTTTTCATTTGTGAACGGTGAACTTTTCGAGTACTTTTACAATAATGAGTTGAAACTGTTATTCAATATTTTGTTGCAATTAAAAGTTATTTGCGTTTCTAATTCATTTGTAAAATATTTGAAACAAATTTCAAACGATTTTCAGTTGAAAACAGCTTGGTCAATTTGCACAAACAAAGCGGTGTTGAATAGATAATCAGAAGGCCTTCAAAATCAGGTGCCACGTGACCCCCTTTTCATTTGGAAAAAAAGTTGATGGTGCCCTCTGATACTAGACCACGAGACAACGATCATATTCATGCCAAAAAGTATTTTTTTTTACCTGAATTGTACCTGACTTCGATAGCTTGTTCCATTCAAGAGTTTGATTGTGTCGTACCCACTGTGCACACCTGTACTCACCAAGGCACTGAATTCATAAACCACAACTGGTGAACTGGCATTATTGAGAAAATCTACTTACTATCAGATAAGTCTAGCTTAACATTGTGCCCCGAGGGCATATTAATAATTGTTAGCTATCATCGTGACGTCACAGGCAAAGCCCTCACTGGAGGATTAATATTGATATACTAAAACGATACACCACTCTCAATCATAGCGTACACTTTAATTCATCTTGGTGGTGCCATACTTACATTAATTCCATTTCATTTTGTATTGTGTACCGAACTGTACACATCCAGTGTGTGTTACATCAATCAATTTATTTTATTAGTGAGGGACATGACTATTTCTTTTATTATGGTCCAAGTTATCCAAGCATAAGAGAAGACAAAACCTCTACAATTTTATACATTACTTTTATACCATTTTAATATTTAGTAATAATAGTTTAATATTTTAGTATTATTAGTGCAGTGAGTTGCCATATTCCATCAGTGAGGTTTCAGATTTTTCACTGGCGATAGATCCATGGAGCTCCGGAAAATTAAACCCTATATTTCAATCTTATCGAAATCAATTTTTATTGTCGAACCTATGCGCCACCTGAGATACCGGGTATATTAGTGGCGTGAAACATCATTGCATATTTCCTGCTCTTCTTTCCTAAATTTCGCTGCTTACAACCTATACTGAGACAAACAGTGTGGTTCCAAAACAACTCAGCGCATTATGACTCACGCTATTGACAATGTACGAATCGACTATACCCAAGGCAATGGATAGGACGCATATATCTATTAACTACAAATATTGACAACACGCCATAAGTCGCAATGTAATCGAATTGAAGCCAAAAATATCTCTCTTACCCTTTCTCAAACGAGCGCTGGGAAACTATTGCGAATGCCGAGAAATGTCATACATTTTTGAGATTATGCTTCTTTTGACATTTTAAACCGTCCCATATTGAAAATGGGATAACATTTTTCTATAATGTGGATAAATGAAGAATGAGTATTATGCAAGTCGGTCAATTAAACTTCGTGTCAATAAAAAAAAAACAATTAATTGACCCATTTGTAACAAAATGTCTGTTTGTTACCTGCAACCAGGGTTTCATCAATCAATTTACTGCCAAAAGCGGATAAAAACTCATTAAACTTGAAGAAATATGGATTGGGTATGTGACGGACAATTGTTTAGTAAAGGTAAATCTCGTTCCAAATAGGCCTTATAACCACCGAGAAAAATAGTTTGCTGGTAGTGACGTATTTTTTGCCTCCTGAACACGAACTTGATGTAAAACGCGGCGATCTTAAATTATTTCAGGCATGAATCTAGAAATGTATAAAATGTGTCATATTCTCAGGAATAAAACGCATATAGTGCCGCCATCTTATAATTATCACACGCTACACTTACTCTCTGTAAACTTTTATCCATATCATGCGAGGTTATGTTGGAATTTGCCGAATTAGCACCTCATAAGATATGTTTCTCATATCTTCGATAATTGTTGCTGCCGAACCATGCACGCTAGAAAGAGTTGAAAAAACAAGATCGTGTCTTTGAATAGGAATATCTGGCGCAAGCGCAATAATTCAGCAGCATCCAATTCGAAGTCGTTGCTAATTTTTTTTTGGCATCACATAGTCTGTCTTTATTATCCATATTCGTAGTTAATAGATATATGATACGACGCCGTGGTCCAATTCTGTAGCCGCCCAGGTCACCGGACTTAAATTCATTGGATTTTTTCCACTAGTGCAATTTGAAAGAATTAGTTTGCGCCACACCTGTAACTGACGTGGAACAATTGAGATAGCGTATTCACACTGCTGCTCTGAGAAACGCTGATTTGAAAGGCACACATTAAAAAGGGCCCGTCTTGAGAAGATGTCGTTATTTACTTTTTTTCATTTCCTTGAATGTTCTTTAGCAATTGATTCGTTTTTATTCATCATTTTATCTTGATAAGTTAAAAACAAAACTTGTTTTGGACAAAGTTATGAAAGTTGATGTTTGCCGAGAATAACAGCAACCTCTAATTTGTGGAATTATCACTCCTTCCAAAAATATTATAATAAGATTTAAATCAATTTCGAGTCTGGACAAAATGCATATTTCCACATACACATGTTCATAGTTTTTTCAGACAATAATGTCAAAGTTGGTGGAATTCAAATCTGGAATTTTACCCCAATTTCAAAATCAAAATGGATGCGAGATGTAGATGGCGATAGTGAGCTCGCATCCAAGTCATGTCGTAACTTCAGTGATCAGGCATCCAAGTCATGTCGTAACTTGATTAAAACAATGGAAAAGCATTGAAATCAGGGTTTTTTGAAGAAACCTGCATTAAAATGACTAATCATACTAGATGACACTCGCGTTTGTGTCCAATACCTTTTCCACAGGCATTGACTATGTTCTATTTAAACAATGGTTTTATCAATGAAATGTCAAATATGCCTCTGTGTCATCAATACGTGACGTCAGGTGTCCATTACCAAACGAATCAGATGTAATAAATTATAAGGGACATTAGTCTCATCTAAAAATAATTTCTATTATTGTTTTTGAAGTCATGATGCATGCGTAATAAAAATTAGCGTATGATACACGTGTATAAGGAATTTTAAAGCATTTGAGCATGATTCAAAGGCTCACTTTTGCTGTTGTATCATAATACAATGTTTTACTTTTATCATGGAAACACCCTCGTATCTTCCGTAATTTTTGACGTAGAACCATGAAATTTCACGGATTGATAGATACACTAGGAATGAACTCACTGCACAAAAGGAGTCATTCTACGTGATATACACTACACGCCAGCAGCGATGGAACCACCAATTTTCTGGAAAGTTATATTACGGGGCAAAATTGTCCCAAAATTCCTTCGGATTAGTGTTCAGTATCCACAAATTACTACTGTCTCCTGAAAAATTTCGACCCTGAAAAATTCTAGTTTGTTTCACTTCTCATGGAAACGCCATCGTATCTTCCGTAATTTTTGACTTAGAACCATGAAATGGCTGTCCTACGTAATACACACTGCACGCCAGAAGTGATGGAATCACCCATTTTTCCATCGCTGCTGGTCTGCAGTGTAGAGCTCGTGGGATGACAATTTTTGTGCAGTGAGTTCATTTCTAGTGTATATATCGATCCTGCAAATGCCATGGTTCTAAGTCTAAAATTACGGAAGATAGGGGGCGTTTCCATGAGAAGTGAAACAAATTCCAATTTCTTAGAACTGAAATTTTTTCAGGAGACAGGTGAAAAAAATTGTTAAGTTGCTTTTACGAAACTCCCAGGTTTTCGGAGAAAACCCCTCAAAAGCAGAGCTTGCGCAATCAAGGGAGATACGGGACTTACATTTAATATAAAAGTGACATCCGAACCACTTCAGATCAGGATCGGACCGGACCGCCTGGGTAGAAGCCAAACGGTCTAACACCACGACCACTTTGCTTATATTATTATTAGTAGTAATTTGGGGATCCTGAACACGATTTCGAATTTTTTTTGACAATTTTGCCCCCTTACATAACTTTTCAGAAAAATTGGTGGTTCCATCGCTGCTGGCGTACAGTGTACATAATGTAGGATGACCCCTTCTATGCAGTGAAATTATGTCTAGTGTATCTATCGATCCTGTATACTATTTTCTCTTGATTATTATTTTTGTGTCTATCTGAAAATTGCTTTGCTCTTGAGCCGCTTCATTACTTTGTCCTTCATTCAGTGCGGCTTTTTTTAGTCCCCCTCCTCCTGTTAATTTTTGAACGGTTCGACGTACAAATTTGAAAGAAAAAAAAGTTTGCAGGGTTTTACCGATACTACTTTTTGATACAAGAAATATGGTGCTTGCTCGACAGGGGGCGCAGGGGGGTACATCAACTCAAAATTTTTAAATGGCATGGGGAGTCAAGTGTCACATCGTTGAAAAGAGAATTCAATTATCTTCACAACCATCTATTTTTTTTTTATTTCGGTAATTCTTTTTTTGCATTTAAACTTCGAAATATCAAATATAGCGGATCTGAAAACTACTCATACCTCGATGAATTTAAACAGTTTGTTGTGGAATAATGAAACCAAAAACCTTTTGAAGGGTATTACCTATACTACTTTTTGAGGAAAGAAACATTGCATATCACATCAACACGAAAATTTCGAAAAGCATAAAAATCGAAAAAAATTCTCAACAAAATTCAAAAATATTTAGATGATTCTGAAGAGAATTGTATTTTATTTCCTACGATGTGACACTTGGTCCCCCCATGCCATTTAAAATTTTTGAGTTGATGTGCCCCCCTGCGCCCCCTGACTAGCAATCAACATATTTATTGTTTCAAAAAACAGTATCGGTGAAATCCTCAAAACAGATTTTTTTTCATGTTTGTACATCAAACCGTTAAAAAGTTAACAGGAGGAGGAACTAAAAAAGCCGCACTGTATACGGAAGGAAATTCTCTTAATTTGAATGACAATTTTGATGAGAAACAAGATTTTATAAGAAATTCCATTTATTTGTTTTCCGTTTGTAAAAGGTTCATTGACTTTTCCATTAGATTTTTCCCGTAGCCTTTATCCATCAAAATAATATTAAACATGTCTCAATGTAAACGTTTTTATTATCAATTCAAATTAATTTTATGTTTTCAGAATATGCATAGAAACTTGGTAAAAAATTATTATTTTTAGTCAACATCTTTCACAGATTCAATTCTATTCTATTCTCAATGAATTAGTGCCAACAGATGATACTAATCTTTTCTCAAGAAACCATTCGTAATGGACTTCAACATATTCTATTGCACATGATAAATGAAAAAAGTGTCTTAACCATTTATCACTAATGTACCATGCTCGTACCCGATTTCTGTAATGTCCCGTTTTTACTTCACAAAACAAAATTACGGGAATTCAATCCTTGCAAAAATCACAAAACCCTTTGGGTGGCAGATGGTTGGATGTATATAGGTCAAAAGCTTTGAGCGTATTTGCTATAGGGATTAAAATATGGTCAAATATGTATACAGTTATAACTGACAGAGACATATCCATCATAATTCCCACAATGGATACGCAAGTAAAGGCTAGTTTGTGCCATTTTATGTCGAAAACCCTTCTATAATGCGGATATTTGCAAAGGCTGGACAGTCTGACAAGTGAGAAGTAGGTAGGTAGAGAACTATACAAACGGAATATTATGATGATGTACGTAAGATGATTCTTTGTAGAGATTAAAATTTAATAAACCGATTGATCATTCGCATTGTTCAGACTTCATTACAACTGAATTGTGCTTCACTCGTTTTTCGAATAATTAGAATTTGATGAACATTTCGTTTAAGCTAATTTTTTGACGCATAAACAACATAATAATAATATTGAAGATGAATTTAGACAATAACAGCAAAAAAACGAAACCTCAGCAGACCAGATGTGAATAATTGGTAGGCTTTGTAAATAAAAAGATATCATGTTCAAATCAATATGAGAATGTAGTAGCAGATCGCAGTATCAAACTTAATAAACAATTTAAATAGTTTAAAAATTTGCTTGAAAAGTATCAAATCTACGCTTCGATTTAAAAAAAAAAATTGCATTGATGAAAGTCATTCGAACTCATTCTGGTCATTCCTGGTCTTTTTTTTAAAGCTCGCAAAATGAATTCATTATTTTGAGAGTGTCCACCAGAATCTGGAACCACGAAGTGTTGAGAAAAATTCACATTGAGATGCTTGAAACCACACCGGGACATGTTCCCAAATACATTTCTAAATCACCGAGAGAAAAGATTATTTATGTTTAATAAAATCTACTTATATTACACAAATATCTGTTTTGAATAGCGCCGAACTGTAAATTTGTTTGAAACATATGAAAAGTTGAAATTGTGCGAAAAAAGATTATCGCACAGCAAGCAATATTCATATGAATTTAAAATTATTTATTATTTGTAAATTTTAAAAAACTGGATGTTAATAAACGTAAAGTTGAGTGAATTATAAAAACCTGTTCTGAAGAGTTTGATATGTGTTATAATAAAATAATAAATATCTTTCAGAATATCTCTATTTGTAATAAAAACGTAAGCTTTCTTGGAATATGTGATAAATCCTCATAAAAATTGATATGTTTGCAGTAAACATATATTGATTTGATATTAATTTCTATACATTTTCTTGACTTAAAATATTTATTAGTGTACACTATTCACTGAAATTATTTTATTTAATCACGTTTTGTAGCAAGTATTGCGGAATGATGTTCAAAATCGCTGTTAAAGTAAAGAGATATATCCTTGACAATGTTCAGATTATTGTTCTAAATAAAACTGAAGAAGTAACATTTTATAAATCAATGAAGTATGTAATCTGTAATTGTTTTCAATGGTGATTACTTCAGGGTAGGGTTATACAGTGTCCTCCAAAAAGTTGGAACCTTTTGGGAAACTTTTTTATTAATAGTTTCTCAGAAAATTTCATTCGTCATAAAAGTTGGTGCATTCAATTCGACTAAGTACGCGCATATCGTTTATTGCCAGTGGAGTGCGGCTAAGTAGAAAACGGTCGATATTCGAAATTCACTATGAGTACTTCCCAGGTAGCACATCATATCGGCTGAATCTTGGTTCCATATTGGGCCAATATAGATATATTGTAAATGAAAAATCAATATTGATCCAATATGGGTGAATATTCAAAAAACAATATTATATTAATAATATTGGTGGAATATTGGTTGATCTAGTTTTGAATGTAGATTATCACACGAAATATTAGGTCAATATTGGTTGAATAATTTCTACCAACATGGATAATACAATATTGGTTATATATTGTTTTCCACATCTAGAATAAATATTGCAATCCAAATATTCCAGTCATATCGATTATAGGGGAAAAAACTATATTGTATTTCCAAGTTTGTTACAATATTGGTTGAATATCAATTCCACTTTATTTGACAAATTGTAATAGCTCATATTGAGTCAATATTGGTTGAATGATATTTACCAATATCGATAAAACAATATTGTCTCCACATCGTTTTTAACATCTAGAATAAATATCTCAATCCCAATATTCCCCTAATATCGATTCTAGGAATAAAAACTATATCGTATCTCCAAGTGTGATTACACATTGGTTGAATATCATTTCGCCAATATCCAACAAATCTTATTAATTAATATTGGGTCGATACTGGTTCAATGATATTCATCGATATCCTTAAAACAATATTGTCTTCATAGTGTTTCCTACATCTAGATTGAGATGAAATTTGGCCAAATATTCAATGAAACATATTGAAATTATATCATGATCAAATCTGGATAAAAATCCGCTGGGTGGCTCTACATATAGAACGTCTTCTTAAACCTACGAAAGTATATTAAATACTTTCCATAACTTGTTTTCAAGACAGCTCACTCAGTAGTTATGGCGATCAAAAGGCAGACTCTGGTGTCACCTTCATCAACTGAAAGACATTTAATAATTTACCAAGGTATATTGACATCCACCAATATATCCATATGATATTGTACCAATATCGATAAATATTTTGAGGCCATTATTGCTTCGAAAATATTTCACCAAAACTATTCAAAATATTCAAACAACATTTGACCAATGTCGCAAAATGTTCACATTTTACTTCTCGACAATATAACTTTTGAATATTGTACCAATATTGTATCAGCGATATTGTACCAATATCGCCGAATATTTTGAGGTCAATATTAGTTCAAGAATATTTCGCCAATATATTCAAGTAATATTGGACCAATATCGCCTAATGTTCACATTTTTTTCTCGCCAATATTGCATTTCAAATATTTCGCCAATATGTTCACAATATTTTACCAATAGAAGTGTGCTACTTGGGTTATATAAAGTAATATGCAAAATATCGAAAAACGTTATTGAAAAATGTTGAATGAGATTCCCAGTTATCCAGTTCAGTTTGCCAATTATCATTTTCATTTTTTTAGGGATCCTGGATTTATTTCATCTTTTTTCCATTAATGTTTTTTTGACTCATATTCAAGATTTTGTTGGATCAGGTTATTGATTTGACAGATAATTTATGCTAATTCTGTTACTTACTACTCAAAAATTATTTTAGATAATTTCCATTAAAAATTGAGGCCAACTCTTTAAGTAGTTATCAATATCAGTAATTGGTAGACTGAACTGGATAGCTGAGAATATCATTCAATTGTAAAAAACTCTTTTCAATAACATTTTTCGATATTTTGCATATTAATGTCACTTTACCCTATAGTGACCCAGGTAGCACATCATATTGGCTGAATCTTGGTTCCATATTGGGCCAATATAGATATATTGTAAATGAAAAATAAATATTGGTCCAATATGGGTGAATATTCAAAAAACAATATTTTATTAATAATATTGGAGGAATATTGGTTGAACTAGTTTTGAATGTAGATTATCACACGAAATATTGGGTCAATATTGGTTGAATAATTTCTACCAATATCGATAATACAAAATTGGCTATATATTGTTTTCCACATCTAGAATTAATATTGCAATCCAAATATTGCAGTCATATCGATTATAGGGGAAAAAACTATATTGTATTTTCAAGTTTGTTAGAATATTGGTTGAACGATATTTACCAATATCAATAAAACAATATTGTCTTCACATCGTTTTTAACATCTAGAATAAATATCGCAATCCCAATATTCCCCTAATATCGATTCTGGGAATAAAAACTATATTGTATCTCCAAGTGTGATTACACATTGGTTGAATATCATTTCGCCAATATTCAACAAAACTTATTAATTAATATTGGGTCAATATTGGTTCAATAATATTTATCGATATCGTTAAAACAATATTGGCCGAATATTCAATGAAACATATTGAAATTATATCATGATCAAACTTGGATAAAAATCCGCTAGGTGGCTCTACATATAGAACGTCTTCTAAAACCTACGAAAGTATATTAAATACTTCCCTTAGCTTGTTTTCAAGACAGCTCACTCAGCGGTTATGGCGATCAAAAGGCAGACTCTGGTGTCACCTTCATCAACTAAAGGACATTTAATAATTCACCAAGGTATATTGACATCCACCAATATATTCAAATGATATTGTAACAATATCGATAAATATTGTACCAATATCGATAAATATTCTACCAATATCGATAAATATTGTACCGATATCGATAAATATTTTGAGGCCATTATTGCTTCAAGAATATTCCACCAAAACTATTTCTAAAATATTCAAACAATATTCGACCAATATCGCAAAATGTTCACATTTTACTTCTCGACAATATAACTTTTGAATATTGTGCCAATATTGTCAGAATATTGTATCAGCTATATTGTACCAATATCGCCGAACATTTTGAGGCCAATATTAGTTCAAGAATATTTCGCCAATATTATTCAAGTAATATTGGACCAATATCGCCGAATGTTCACATTTTTTTTCTCGCCAATATTGCATTTCAAATATTTCGCCAATATGTTCACAATATTGTATCAATATTTTACTAATATAGGTGTGCTACTTGGGGAATTCAGAATATCGGCCGTTTCACGCTTAGCCGTACGCCACTGGCTATAACCGATATGCGCGTACTCAGTTCAATTGAATGCACAAACTTCCATGAATCATGACATTTTCTGAGAAACTATTGATAAAAAAGTTTCTATATGGTTCCAACATTTTGGCGGACACTGTATAACAAAAAAAGCATTTTCACAGAAAATCTATTTTATTAGAACACTATATTTGAAATGTTCGTATAAAGTCATTCCTATAACATGCCGGTATTCTGAACATTGAAATAAAGCCAGAGAATACCAATAAATGAAGTAAAATTAACCGTAAACATTACCTACTAGACAAACATTCAATTTGAAAACTGAAGACTTCCGAGTTGATCAATAACACATACCGATCGTTCTAAAATAATTAGAAAATGTATACTGTACCCTGCCTAGTCAATGAAGACACTGTCCCTAATTTGAGGTTTTCTAGTTTCAACTAAACAAATATAATTTTATTCAAATAAATGAACTTATCTTCAAAATTGAACAGTGTAATATGTAATATGCAAAATGTATATAATTGGTAAAAACTGATATCATAACCACAAATATATCGTTTTCAATGCTAAGATGTCTACACCAATGCCTGATACAAACTGGAATTTTCTACTTGTTCTGTCATGTCGCCGAACTGAATACCTTTATGTTGTGTAATAGGTAGTTGACTTTATTACTTCACTGCAAAAATAATTGGATATCTACGTTTCTAAAATTCGGAATACCATAGCTATACCAGAGAGCTGATATTAAAAACCACCATGCACCCCCTAAGGTTGAGGCCCGGAAGAAAGAACGCCATAGCACTCGTACGTACTCGAAAGCGCACCTCCCTATCTACCACCCCTGCTCGTTAAAGCGGTTCATCATCCTGATGTTTGGCGATCAGCATAATAAAATCTGATCGTTTGATATGGAAAGCTAGGATCATTCTCGGCACGAAGCTCTCTTATATCTGACATGAGTTGGAATTTGAATTCAACAATGACTTATTTACTTATCTAATGAGCATGGTGCCCCCCTGACATTGGCTGAAGGCCTTAAAAAACACTTGGCTGAGGGCCAAGTGCTGTGTAGTGAATTTACTGAGTTTACTTCTCGGAATCTGAAACATAAAAGCATGATCAAGATTTATGCCTGTTGAAGTAGTCGTTGGGGTCGCCCAAGGTTTCGCTTCAGTCGTACTTTTTCAGGGGTGTCGTTGTCTCCCTGGTTCACTGGTCGTCTGGTTTCTTCTCTGTCTCTGTCGTATTGTTCACGTCTGTTCGCCAGGAGCTCCGTGAGCAGTGGGTCCGTGTGGGTCTCTACTCTGTCTAGAGTAGTCTCCACATGATGCCTGATCAGTCTGTCGATGTAGTCCGGATGGATGTCTAAGTATATAAACCTGTTAGGCATATATCGTATTGCGTCTGTTGGCAGACATTGAAGAAGGTCAACATCTTCTGCCTATAACTGTTCGCGCATTGCCCCCAAGCAGTAGACGCGTACAGCATGATTGGTAGAAGGATTGTCCTGATGAGGCGTAGTTTCAACTCGAGTGCCATGTTGCTCCTACGTCCGATGAGTGGATATAGCTTATGCCTTGCGGCTTCCGCTAGAGCTAATCTGTGGGAGACGTGCATTCGGGTGTCCTTGGTCGCCTCGTGAACAGTATGGCCTTGCTTTTGTCTGCATTGATTCCGATCTTCCAACGATTGAACCACGGTTCCAGCTTGTTGATCTGAAGTTGCAGCTTCGATGTTACTCCTCTCTCATGGGATGACTCAGCAGAGATTGCCATATCATCTGCATAGAGTGCAAGTTTTGTCATGGGATTGTCCGACACAGGCATGTCTGCGGTGTAGATCGAAATAACATTGAAATATTTCACAATATTCCTCTAGCGCCCTACTTCTCAGCAAACCCTAGAGGGAATATCACAGCCTCTTTTCACATATGCTGCATTATCCACCTCGAGATCCACGCTTTCATATGCAAACAGTTTTTCTGTCAAATTGACCAGAATTTCAATATGTTGTTGAACACTCAACAAAAGTTACCATGGGCACACAAAAATTATATTTGTATTTAACGAGATACAGAGTGTTGGAGTTGTAAAATGTCACTTCCATATAGCATTATTGACTAACTAGTATTGCGGGCAATATAACAGAATTATTGAATTTTTTATCTACACCATAGTATCGTTCTTGGACAGTACAACAGTATATTTTTTAGCATTCTGGAAAACAATATACAGGTTAAATCGTGAGTTTTGCTCAGTTACCTACACAAAAATTTCAGAATGAAGCATCATCGTTGCTACGGCTTCTAAGTGGTAGATATACCGGGAATGGTGATACGAGTATTACAAATTCGAGTTTAGACTGCTGCATAACGAGTTTGATTGAGTAGTTTGTTGGTTGACTGGATTTGTTGGGTCATGGATGAGTTTCAATGCAACGAAAGATGAGGTATTACCTATATGTTTGGAAATCCCTCAATTCCCTCAGATTCCTCAAATCATAATCTCGTAGTTTGAGCTCATAACTACTTTTATGTGAAGTCGCCTTGACATAGATTTGAGATAGTGTACCTATACCTGAAGAGATACCTATTCCTCTGAATGAAAATCATCTGTTGTCTCTGATTAACAACACAAACTGTCTGAATGAGATCACTATTACTTTCTATTGATGCTATCAATACTCCAATGTTAGCATTAATATTCTTCAAATGATGAATAGTTTATGAAAATAAAATCATATAAGATCAATTTGAAATATAAATTTGTATGAATGGAAAATGTTTCGTCTCATATAGAAACCGTAAAAATTAAACCATATTTTGTTTGTTTCAAGATCATATTTCATCGCCGCATATTGAAGTCATAATTTTCTGTAACAGAGTTAAACTGCTACCGCTCAAAATAATTCTTGTATGTGTTTGGTTTTGTTACGACTTCAATTTCGAAACTGTCGACTTAAAAGTTGATATTGTTGTTGTTGAGGTTGTTTTTACAGCAAAACACCCAGAGGCAATTTTTTTCCCAACGTCTTTATATGATCCTCAGACTTTAGCTTTTCGTCAATGCATAAGTCGAGAAATGTGGTTGATTTCTTAATACTAATTTCCTGATTGCCCAGATAAAATTCTGGCAGATGACCTTTGAAAGTGATGATATGAGTTTTTGGTATGTTTAAAGATATCATATTTGCATCACACCACTATTTTTTCTTTACAACATCGATTTTGATTTGTTGATGCAAATCCATTTCATTTCCATTTTTCCATAATAGGGTATAGTATTATATGCAAACTGAGTAAACTTTCCCACAATATTTATCGAGGCTAGGTCATTATTCCAGATCAAAAAGAGCAATTGGCCAAACACAGATCCTTGTGGTACTCTCTATTTTATCTCTATTTTTTTGATAATTTGTTATGAAAAGATACGTTTCAAGTTCGACCTAACAAGTACACCTCAAACCATTTCAGGACTGTATCTCTAAAGTCATATCTATCAATTCATCAAGCAGGATTTTATGATTGACACAGTCGAAGGCTCTCGTCAAATTACAAAAAACCGCTGCAGTAACATCACCATCATTTAGTTTGAAATGTACATCTTGAAGTAAGTTGAAAATAGCTTAGTTTGTTCCTTTTTCTCTTTGGAACCCAAATTGAAACGAATTTATAACGTTGTTTTCTTTGAGAAAACTCATCATTCTGATTTTTATTAGCTTCTCTATCAGTTTAGAAAGGGTAAGCAGAGAAGAGATTGGC
Source organism: Chrysolina oricalcia (assembly GCA_944452925.2). Taxonomy (NCBI): domain Eukaryota; kingdom Metazoa; phylum Arthropoda; class Insecta; order Coleoptera; family Chrysomelidae; genus Chrysolina; species Chrysolina oricalcia. The sequence goes on from OX101819.2 coordinate 40,478,799, forward strand.
AGGATTTTCCATATCACCACCTTTATATAATGGATAAATTACTACTGCATTTTTAAACATATCGAGAATACTCCTGTTGAAAATGAAAAGTTGATAGCTTCCATCAGATTCATAAGACCACAGTCAGGTAGGAGGGAGAAAATTTTTGTAGACAATTCGTCATAACCTGATGTCTTTTCATATTTCACTTCATGAATAGTTCCTTTAAATCATCAATATCTGTTGGCATAAGGAAGAAAAATTCCAATATGGCAATATTTTACAGATAATCCATGGGGTCCGTTGTGGGGTGGATTTCTTTGGATATATTTCCTTCTATTGTGCAATAGTAATCATTAATATCAACACATTAGAGATTTACATGGTGGTTCTTCGGGTTGTAAGGCCGACATTTGTTCAGAGAAGAACTCGACGTTTCGCCAACACGAGTGGTTAGCATTTTCAAGAGTTATTTTAAAAATTTTTCGCTTTCTGTAGTCGCTGTCAAATGCTTGATAACAAATTTCAAACTGGAAATTTAGCATTAGCAGAGCTAGCAAATAAATCTATTTCCGGGAGGCCAAGTTGCTCCTTGATATGGTTAAAGTATTTTTCTGACAGTTCATATTCTGTTTCAATCGAGGAGCAATGCATGATTGTACGCTTGTCTTACCTTGAAAAAGGATATGTCGTATTAGATTCGGCTGAATGACCAGCACAATGTACGATTTTAGCTTGGGTTCTTGGATTTTTGTTGTAAAAAATACACTTGTCAGATTATTTTCTTTAATTGTCAAAAAATCTTTTTTTCCACAACAACATTCATCTCCAAGTTAAAACATTGAGTCACACATTTGTGATTAAATAAAAATATATACATAACATAACATGTTCAACATTTAATCGAATAATAATTCAACTCCTTAACATTCTCCTCCCCCGTCAGTTTCTTCACCCATTTCTCAACACTCTATAGTACATATTTCAGTGACAGGTCGACGATAGATGCCAGATTTGACTTTGACATCTGCCACTCTGACATGTCCATCAGCTCCGGGAAAAACTTCCGGTACTCTACCGAGTGGCCAATTGTTTCTAGGTAACTTGTTGTCCATGATGACAACCAAATCATTTTCTTTCAAGTTCCTTGCTTGTTGGAACCACTTTGTTCTTCGGGTAAGTGTAGGAATGTATTCTCTCAACCATCTGGTCTAGAATTTCTCAGTTAATCCTTGCGATATCTTCCACTGCTTCTTGAGGTTCCATTCCTTCTGTGAAAACATTCCTGGTGGTTTGGCGATACTAGAGGTACCAATGAGAAAGTGGTTCGGTGTAAGGCTTTCAGGATCTTCTTCACCAGAGGAACCATAAGTCAGTGGGCGGCTATTCACTATATGTTCTGCCTCCAACAGCAAAGTCTGTAAAACTTCCGCTCTTTCTTTTAGGGTGATCTTCAATGCAGTTTTCACTAAACGAACCATTCGTTCCCACGCCCCTCCTATATGTGGACTTGCTGAAGGTATAAACTTCCATTCTATCTCTTGTGCGAACAAACTATCTTTCATAATTTCTTGGTCTATGTCTTTCATCGATTTTCGGAGTTCTTTGTCAGCAGAGTGAAAGTTGGTTCCGTTATCACTGATAATCATTTTTGGCTGTCCTCTTCGTGCAATGAACCTTCTCACTGCAAGTAAAGCAGAGTCTGTATTGAGCGTTTCTGTCAATTCTATGTGCGCCGCACGAATAGAAAGGCATGTGAATATTGCACCATATCTTTTTTCGTGCCTGCGACCAATAGTAACATCATATGGGCCAAAATAATCCACACCAATATAGATGAATGCTCTCTGTGAAGGTGGCATCGTCAGTCTGAACTTAGGCAATTGACCCATTTGTGGTATTCTTGGCTGGGCTCGTCTCACACTGCATATGGAGCAATATCTTGAAGTAGCTTTTATTGCTTTTCTTGCTTGAATCATCAAAAACTTCTGACGTATCTCATTTAGTACTAATTCTGTACCACTGTGACACGTTTTTATATGGTAGTAGTGGATTAAAACCTTTGTTGCAAAATGTTTGCTGTCTAAAATTAATGGTTTTTTCGTTTCTTCCAATAAATCTGAAGCATTGTCTGTTCTGCCACCAAGTCGAATTAGACCGTCAATTAAAATTGGCGACAGTTGGTATAATTTACTTTTCTTGTCCAATAATTTGCCTTTTTTCAGTGTTTCTATTTCTTTCCTAAAGCAATCTTTCTGAATCTTCCCAAACCAGTGATACTCACTTTCTTCAATATTTTCCATTGTTATTTTTTTTGTTTCATTCACATGTTTTCTGCATAATCTCATGAACTTGAATACTATACACGTACTTCTTATGAGACTCCTCCATTTCGAAAACTTCTTCAAATTCGGAAGGAATGATATTTCTTCTGATTCAGTTAGTAAAACACATTCATCTTTTATTTCCAAAATGCCAACTTCAACTTCCTTATTTCTCTCTTTTGGCCAGTCCACGTGAGGCTTGTATAAAAAATCAGGCCCTTTAAACCATCTACTGTCTATATTCATAGGCGCTGTGTCACCATCTCTTGTCAACTCATCTGCAACATTGATTTTCGTGGGCACCCAGTACCAATCTTTGACATCACTTCGTTCCTGAATCTCCCCCACTCGGTGAGCCACGAAAGTCTCAAAATTTCTGGATTCAGGTCTGATCCAACAGAGAACTGTTCTTGAATCAGTCCAAAAAAACATATCCTCAATAGTTAGCTCATGTTCCCTCTTGATCGTGTCAGCCAGTCGGCTTGCCATTACTGCAGCTTGAAGTTCCAAACGTGGTATTGACATAGGACGTAAAGAAGCAACTTGAGTCTTTGACATAACAAAGGACACATGAACTTTCTCACCATCATCAAAACGAAAATAACCCACAGATCCAAAGGCTTGTTCCCCAGCATCAGCAAATATATGCAATTGTATATTCCATATTCGTGAATTCTTTGTTCTTTGCAGGTTATAACATCGCGGAATTCTCAGTTGTTGTATGTTATCTAATTCTTCGAGCCAATTTATCCATTTCTCCTGTAGTTTTCCTGAAATTTCGTCGTCCCAATTTATTCCACTCCTCCAAATATCCTGTAGAATTATTTTCCCCTTCACCAAATAATTACCTAAAAATCCGATAGGGTCATAAATAGACATGATGACTTTCAAAATATCACGTTTAGTTGGATTTTGTTTTCCTGATAAAATATCTTTTTTAACTTTGTGAAAATTCAACGGAAAGCTGAAGATGTCTTCATTTGGATCCCATTTCATACCTAGTATTCTTTCTGATGGTAAAAGACAATCATTTGCCAACAAATCTTCTGAGTTTTTTAGTTCACTTGGAATGCTGTTGAGAACTTCTTTGGAATTACTTGCCCAACCCCGCAACTCAAAACCTCCTTTTGCATGTATCATGATTACCTCTTCTACCAAACGACTTGCCTCCTCCTCTGTATCCACACTATCAAGGTAGTCATCCATATAATGTTTGTACCTGATGGCTTCGTATGCTCTTGGAAATTTGTCCTTGAATTCTACAGCATTCTTATTTTTTATCATTGCTTCCATTGCATATACTGAGAGGACCAATTGTTTCTTGTCATCTCTCCACAAAAATCTCTGGGCTGATTGGTCTTCCCTTCTTATTTTCACCTGATGAAACATTTCTTTCAAATCTGCGGAAAAAGCTATAGATTTTTGTCGAAACTTCATGAGAATTCCTACCAGTGAGTTGAACAAATCAGGACCCTTCAACAATAAATCGTTCAAACTGCGTCCTTCTACTTTAGCAGCAGCATCGAATACAAATCTTATCTTCTTAGGTTTGTTTTCATTGGTAACTGCAAAATGCGGAAGATACCATATTCTTCCTTCCACCTCTTCATTTGATACTTTCCTTGCATAACCCTTTTCTAAATATTCTTTTACATATTTTATTTTGATAAGAAAAAGCGAATTCTTGATTTTTCTTCATTTTCTTTTCAATATAAGTTAATCTTTGTAGAGCAACAGGTTTTGTATCTGGAAATTCAGGCTCATCTTCCTTCCATAAAAAACCTGTTTCCCATCTGTCACCTATTCTTCTTGTTACTTTCTCTATCAAAGCAAGGGCTTGTTCATCTTCCTTGGACATCATCAATTTTTCTGGAATCTTAACTCCAAGCGACTCTGTGGCAAAAAAATACTTTACCAGGCTATGTAATTCATCAGGCTGTTCCAAGTCTTGGTGTTTCACATGCAAAACGATTTTATTATCAATTCTTCCGTGGAACTGTTAAACATTGCCATGAAGAATCCATCCAAGTTTTGTCCTTGATAAGGCAGATGAATTCTTCGGACCTTCTACAACTTCTCTACTTGTGATCAGATCCCAGAGATCTTGTCCAATCAGTAACTTCGGAGTTACACGTTGGTGTAGCTAGCAGAATCAATTCTTTCTAGATGTCTCCACTTGTTTCTAAATTTTTGTGCATTTACCGTTTGTATTGGTAAATCTATATCTTTCAGAGTATAGACATTATTGAGTGTATACTCTATTCCGTCTTGACCAGTAATACCGAAGCAAACCTTTGCAGATAGTACTTCTTTCTTCGTCTCCTTGTCTGTCCATCTGAGACCAAAATTCCTTACCTCTCCTTTCAAACCTATATTCTGAGCGAATTCTTCATTTATCAAAGTGATAGTGGATGCCTCGTCAAAGAGGGCATAAGTTTGGACTTCATTACCCTGATATTTGATCGTGACTGGTGCAACTCGTAGAAGAATTTCATTTCGAAATGATTTTGTTATATGAGCTACTAATTCTGAGGTGTTCTTTTCTTCTTCTTGTTGCTTTTCCTCTTGCTCATTTCCCATTTGCCTCTTTTCATATTTTTCATTATGAAGTAGCTCATGGTGATACTTTTCAGAACCATTTAAGCCACATCTTTTCCTTCTAGTACATGCTGAGATTCTATGTGCAGATCTCATACATGAAAAGCATATATTGTTATTCTTAACATGTTTCCATTTATCATCTTGGGATAATTTCTTAAATTTACCACATTTTTCCAAAATGTGATCTAGCTTACAATATCCACACACAGTATTCCTCCTCTTGGTTTCCATAACTTGATCAGTGGTAACCAGAGTGGTATTGTATTTACCTTTTGAGGTCTGCTGCGAGTGAGTTATTTGTTTTTGAGGCAATAATGCCTGTACATAGCTCGCTCCTTCTGCTTCATTCCAAATCCATTTTTGAAAACTTTTCAACGAGTATTCAGCTCGTTTTGAAGCGAGCTTCTTCCCCCAATTTAACTGCATGGAATGAGGCAATTTTTGCAGTAGTTCATTTAGAAGTTGAGGACAGCTCAAATAATTTTGCATGTCCATAACCTCCAAAGTCGCAACCAAATTTTGAATTATATCCGAAAAATGTGTGAGACCAGAAAAATCGTTACTTTTCACGAAGAGAAGATTTCTTGCTTCATCAACTAAAGATTTGACGATCAGTTCCGGTCTACCAAACCTGGTTGTTAAAATATCCATTATTTTATTCAAAGATTTACTAGAAATGAGCAACCCTTCTACTGCTCGACGAGCATCGCCTTTCAGAGATTTTCTTAACCTATAAATGTTTTCCTCCTCACATAAACCAAGCAATTTTGTACTCGTAGTATACTGATTCAAGAAGTTAGGCCATTCTTATACATCACCAGTGAAAATTGGCAATTCTTTGTCAATGGCTTGTCTAGCTAAGAGTTTCTTGATATCAATATCATCTATTCCTTGGTTTATATGACTTTCACGATTTTTATGCACGTCTATGTCAGTAAAGGCATGTGTGTCATATTTACCTTGAACATCTGGACTATTATAAACCTGTTTATTCTCCTTCAGCCACTCTTGTACCTTACTTGTTTGAGATAACATTTCTTCTGATACCTCTAGATCCCTGTTTCCTCCATATTCTGTGGAACTATCTGTCGAATCCTCTTCTCGAATGGAGGCTTTCTGAAGAGCTAACCGGCTTCTAATCATCTTTTTCTCGAATTCCAACCTTTGCTTTTCTTGTTCTACTTTCAACCTGTTCATTTCAATTTGTTGTTCCGCAGCTAAAACTTTGACCATTTCCTCATCAGCTTTAATTTGAGCTTCTAACCTTTTACGTCTAATAGTACTAAATTTAGAGTGCTTAGATAAATGGGACTTACTTTTAATTGATGTGTAGCTTAGATCCATCGATTTATCCCTCCCAAAATCTTCTGATCTTACTGTCGGCTGGCGGATCTGTTTCTCATAGACTCTTGGGCTTGAAACTGATGACTTGTCTTTCTCTCCAGTCTTCCCAGTACCGTCTTCGAATACACCGTTTCCACCATCTTTGGTAAGATCATTCTGCTTCCTACTCTTACTTCTAGTCATGATACTGTTACTATCAATATCATGGTTCATTTTTGAGGCTCAAGGACCAGCACAATGTATGATTGTACGCTTGTCTTACCTTGAAAAAGGATATATCGTATTAGATTCGGCTGAATGACCAGCACAATGTATGGATTGTACGCTTGTCTTACCTTGAAAAAGGATATATCGTATTAGATTCGGCTAAATGACCAGCACAATGTACGATTTTAGCTTGGGTTCTTGGATTTTTGTTGTAAAATATACACTTTGTCAGCTTATTTTCTTTAATTATCAAAAAATCTTTTTTTTCCACAACAACATTCATCTCCAAGTTAAAACATTGAGTCACACATTTGTGATTAAATAAAAATAAATACAACATGTTCAACATTTAAACGAATAATAATTCAACTCCTAAACAAGCGAGATCCTGCATCTGCCTCAATATTGAGCTTAGAATTGATATAAAAGAAGCATATATTCAAATATTTCTATGTTCACACCATTCCCAAATTTTCCGAGCTATTATACTCAGATTAGCATGACGAGCACCCCTCATTTTATTGATATAAGATATATTGTGGTTGTATTGTCGCTACGTAGGAAGACTGAACAATTTTGAAAGTCCTTTACGAAACATTTTAGCGTATTGAAAGCTGCTAAAAGTTCAAATTGATTGATATGAAATTTTCTTTCTTTATCCTGCCAGAAACCATGGATCCTTAGGTTGTCTGAATAGCCACCCGAGCCGGTAAGGAAAGCATCCGAATATAAATCGCATTTGAAACTATGCCGCCTTATAGGCATTTTAATTTTAGACACATTATTCAGCCACCAATTGAATTCTTTGTGCAATTTTCAGGAATTAACATTTGGTGACTATAGTTTCCTTTATGGGCGGTAAAGGCTTTTTTCCTGTTTTTTTTCCCATGATGAATGCAAAAATTTCTGAATTTGTGAAGTTCGCTTAGCGAGTACGAAAAGAACAATGAATATTTGAGCATAAATAAATCGTTGCGTAGCAAACACTACGTGTTGGTAGTTTTTTAATTTAGGCTTTGAAGTTCGTACAGTGTCGACGAAAATGTGAAATATAATTCCTAATTAAATGTAGACCTCTCATATTTTTAGCGGATACTTTCAAACCTTTTGTAATCCAAGGTTTTCCCAGTTTACTTTTGACCTTCTTGAGGGGAAAAGCAGAGTTGAAGATATCAGACAGCATCGAATGGAATTCAGTTAGAGGGTTCGTTGCATTTTAAATTTTCATTCCACTTATTTGCAGAACAAAGTTGTTGGAATTTATTTAAATTCCTCCTACTAAGTATTCTTCCTATATACTTTTTTTACCCGAAGACTTAACTTAATGGGGACATAGCACAGCGTCATGGTCAGAAAGACCAGCATTGATTACTTCACATTCATTCATATCCATATTGCAACACATATAGTCTGTAAACGGATAAAATGGTTCAAGTTCAACGTTTTCCTGACTTTCTTTCGATTGTGGAAAAAAAAATCCCAAGTGGCACACCTATATTGGTCCAATATTACTTGAACAATATTGGCGAAACATTCTCGAAGCAATATTGTCCTCAAAATATACAGCGTTATTGGTACAAAATAGCTGGTACAATATTCTGGAAAAATTAAAATGTCATATGGTCGAGAATTGAAATCTAAACATTTTGCGATATTGGTGAGATATTCAGAAATTTCAAAGATAGTATTGGTGGAATATTCTTGAAGCAATAACGGCTTCAAAACTTTCATAGATATTGCTACAATATCATTTGGATATATTGGTCGAAGAGAATATGACTTGGAAAATTATTACATGTCGTTAGTCAAGGTGACACCAGCGTCTGCCATTTGGTCGACATAACCACTGAGTAAGCTGTACTGAAAACAAGTTATGTGGAGCATTTGTTATATTTTCGTAGGTTTTAGAAGACGTTCTATATGTAGAGCCACCCAGCGGATTTTAATGCAGGTTTGACCATATTATAATTTCAATATGGTTCATTGAATATTTGGCATCTCATTCTAGAAGTTGGAAACAATATGGAGACAATATTGTTTTAACGATACCATAATTGACCCAATATAAGTTGATAAGATTTGTTGAATATTGGCGAAATAATACACACTTGGATATACAGTATAGTTTTTATTACCAGAATGGATATGAGAGGAATATTGGAATCGCAATATTTATTCTAGATGTTGAAAAGAATATGAAGACAATATCGTATAATCGATATTGGTAAATATCATTGAACCAATATTGACCCAATAGGTGTTATTACAGTTTGTTGAATATAGTTGAAATGATATTCCATCAATGTGCCATCAAACTTGGAAATGCAATATTGTTAGTACCTCTGTTTTATGGGTGGACTACTGGTGACAATGACATGCTCTGCCATGGTAGTACAGCCCAGTTCCTTACCCATCAAATTAATGTTCCTGTCAATAACTGCTTGAAGTCGTATGCTTTCCATAGGGGTTAACAAGGTTTTCCCATTGACGTGCTCAACAGTATTGGCAACGACTGGTTCTTTCGAAAAGTGCCACTCATGGTGCCTGAGATCAGGGACTATACCCATTATTTTCCAAAAGTCTGCGCTAAGAATCAGTAAGTGGGACAACTCTGGAACGACAATTACTTCCACCAACCGAAGCCGACCCCTCAACGAAATGGGCAGCTCCAGAACCCCCACGCTTCGACAACGATTCCCATTGGCAACGGTACAGACTGTAGTCTCGGCGTGATTCACCCGTATACCCAAGTCACGGATAACTTCCAATCCCTTACTACCAAGTATGGTGCGGGAAGCTCCGGAATCCAATAACCCCAATAACGATTTACCTAAAATATCTACTCTTAAATATGGACGTTCATCATTGACAGCGTGCTCCAAGACATAATCCAGAATGACCTGAATTCTGTCGACCGGGTACTCCTCAGCGACATACCCACCCCGATCAGTTAGGAATGTCGAATATCGTTTCCCTGCTTCGAGGAATTTGGACAACTTCTCACGGTTACTCCCTCTTTCTTACAACTGTAGCAAAATTTGTCCCGTCGTACAGAACAACCAACTGCCCGGTGACCCGGTTTATTGCACCTGAAGCAAATAATCTCCTTCACGGGTCTCCTGGAATGCTCATCGGACCCGGAAGTAGAAGCTTGACAACTGTCAATTTTGTCCTTCTCCACCCCTACATATGCAAGGTCTGGCTCCAAGGCACTACTTCGCCTAGAAGGTGCTGCAAAGTTCTCCACCGACTCCTTCCTGGCTTCCAAACGTCTACCTAAGTCACGGAGTTGACTGATTGTGGTAACTTCTACCAGAGCTAGCTGCGTCTGATAAAACGGTGCAATATTAGTCATCAAAATTTTAAGTTTAGTATCCTCGGAGATTTGACAATTCAACCGGTTGAAGTATCCAGTCATGACAGCTATATAAATTCCTATAGACTCATCTGATCCCTGGGTACGTTTTCGAATTTCTTCGAATAACTTTTCATTATAGTTGGAAGAAAGATATTCTTCCCTGAGCAAGGCAACGAATTCGTCCCAAGAAGCTACCTCGCCTCTATATGCCGAATAAAATTGGTATGCCATGCCAGAAAATAAATCGATACCCGACTCAAGCAATATATCCTTAGATACGTGACGCGCTATCCTAAGTTCCTCGACCCTCTCCAAAAATGCGCTTAAGGAAAGCCTCTTCCTTTCCCCTGAAAATTTAAGGTCCCATTTATTTGGTAAAATTTGCTTAACGTTGACCGGACTTACTGAGGTGGGTGGGATACTCGAAGATCTCCTTGCAGGATTAATGTTGCTTACAAACTGGGTTTGGTTCAGCAGACTTAGTTGAGGTGGAACGTCCTTTTGGCAATGGTCTGCCTTCTGGTGCAAATCTTCCAATAACGATAACGCTTTAGCTAGAAGGTCCGGTCGGTCGGTCGCATCTTCATCTTCAATTTCTATGTGATCAATCCTATTCAAGACATAACCCAACTTCGACTGTAGCCTGATGAAGGAGTTGCTTCTAGGTGTATCGCTGAATGCCAGTATGAGAGGATCCAATTCTGCTAACTTTAGCTTCACAGCATCCACATCTTGCTTTACCGTAAAAGGGTACTTCGGATACCTAACGCTACCTCCACTCCTCTCAATTCTCATTGCCATCGACAAGGTATGACGCATTTCATCCACGTTTCCAAGTGCAATTCCTCTTATACTAAGTTCATAGTTAATAAGTTCATCTTGTGTTAAACGATATGCTTGCATTTTATATGCCATTATGCTCACAATTACTCTTGCTCAATGAATGATCAACAATTAGAAACAAAATAAAAAAAATACGATTTCCAATTTTTTTTTTTTTCAATTTGTACTTTACTGTCCACGTTATCAAAACCTGCTTGCCGTCAAGCTATTCGGGCCCCACGTTGGGCGCCAAAATGAAACCGTACAACCACGTACCAAATGTACAAGTCTCTTGGACCACAAGTCAGATGACAAGTGTGTATTTGCCGCTAGCTCAGTGAAGACGGGGAGGTTCGTAAGTAATCACTGAAATTAATATAGATCTTGAAGGGCGCCAGGCAAATTTAGTCCCCTGGCAAATACCGAAATAAGTAATAAACAATCTCCCAAAATACCAAAAAGATTGTAATAAAAATAAAATGGCCAAGTAAAACTAAATTGAGTTTAATAAACAAACAGGTAAACAAATAAAGTACATATGAAACTTTGCTAAGTTGGATCCGCGAGTGAAGAAATCTAAAAGCTTAAAAAAAAAACAAGCTAATCTAATTGATTCAGCTGTGAGCAAATTTGAGTAAGCGATCAAAGCATGTAGGCAATCAGCATGTAAACAGTTAACAAACATGAGGTAAGCAAGTCAGCACGAACAAAGTAAGTAGTAAGCCACAAACATAATAAGCAGGTGGGCATTAAATGTGTAAACAAAATAATAAACCTCGAACCGTAAGCGTGTAAACAATTAGCATGTAAGCAATTAGCATGTAAGCATGAAACCATTAAACTGTAAGCATGTAAGCACTAATCTGTAAGCACTAAGCTATAAGCATGTAAGCATTAAACTGTAAGCATGTAAGCACTAAGCTGTAAGCATGTAAGCTATAAGCATGTAAGCACTAAGCTAAAAGCAATGAACAACTTAGCATGAACCAAAGAAGCAATAATAAAAAAATAAGCGCATAACCCGCACCCAAATACTTGACACTTCAAATGATAAGCGAATAGCAGAAATTAAGAGAAAAAAAAAATATTGTTGTTAGCGTAGCGTCGCTTGAGCTCAGGCGATGGCGCAGATTGGGGATCATCAACCTCAAAACGTTCAATATACCCCTCAATTTCCGCTTCACAATAAAGCAAGCAAAAAAAATAGCGCAATGTCAAACAACAACAATAAAAAATCAACAATATACCAAAGCAAAACTACATCAAAACTTGCGTGCTCTGTAAGTGCTAAAACACCATTGGACATCCGGTATGTTCATAGACGTGGGCTGTGACGTATTTCCAGCCAATCAGGAAGCCCTGTACACTAATATGTTGGCACCATCATAGCAGTCCAAGGTTTAGGTCCCAGCAAACAAAAGTGTTGGATCCCCGCAAATAAAAACCCTATAGAAAATAAAAGTGTAATCGGGATTCTCCGACTCAAAAAAAATACAATTACTCGTACACCCACAGGTACCTATATATTGTGTACTTGATATGCCCCTTTCCCAAGAATAATTATTGAATCTGACCCATATACATATATAAACTGAACAAGCTAAAGAAATAGGTATCGTTACCCAATAATTAAAAAAACTAAAAGGTACATTGTGGAAAATACGAACTAAAGTGTATTAGAACCAACTCAAACGAAAAGTTGAGATTATATAATATTTATACACACATTTACCTGTATAATACCACGATGGTAAACTAAAAATTGAATAAACATAATGACATCATCATGATCGTAGCGAAAATGATAAGGACATGTTTGGAAAATACGATCATTCAATGACAGTATCATTGAAGCGAGTACGGTCTCTTTTTTTTTAAATAAACTTAATTTTTTTTCCTTTTTGAACAAACGTCTAACATTTATCAAAATCAAGCCTTCAAACATTTGAAAACTGTAAGAAACGGTTCACCTAACTTTAGGGTGAAATTATTAATCCGGCAACAATGCCAACGGAAAAATTTCAGTGATAGAAATTTTGTCAAATGTAAATCAAATATCTCCGAACAGAGTATATAAAACAAATGACACATTACAATAAGAAAATAGGTAGGTACTTCACTTTGAAGGTGGCAAATAAAATAAAAGTATTTAACGTACCCCGGCCGTAAGAGGTTTTTCCCCTTCAACTATTGAAACCAAGACTGGATCGAATTATGGAGTAGAATTGGTTATTTCATCCAAATCTTTTCTCAGAATGTTATTTCATATGAATAAAAATATTAAATATGTACAATATACAGGGTGGTTCAATTTGTTTTGATGGACATATGAGGCAAGACAAAAAAATGAACGTAACAGTTGTTTATGAGATAATTTAAAATTTTTTCTTTGATAACATAATCTTTGATGATAATTATGATTAAAAAAAACCGTTTCTTAAAAAAAATTGTTTATTGCTGAAAAACGCATTTGTTGATTAACAATTATTTTCTCCCACTTTTAATTAACATTAAGGAAGCATTTTTTTAAAATCATTATTTATTTTGTTTTTGATATGAAAATATTGTTTCATTTAAATTTTTCATTGTTTATGTAATAAACAATTTGTTATAAACAAATACATTTTTACCTTTTATTTTTTATCTTATTTTACTTATTGTCACAAAAACAGACATGATTCAGTTTTTTTTTTATTTTTTTTACTATTATTTTTGAATTTTTAAATATTCGTTGTCCGTAATTTCTTCATTCTTGCCTGGTTTTTCATCCTTAAAATTATTATAATTCATAAACTAATGGATATATGATGAAAACACTGAAGACTTATTTATGCTTTATTAGTAAAAGAATAAATTCAGCTGACAAGTTTAGTTGTTACTGATTTATTTATTATATTCATAGCAATTGTTAGTGAAAAATACTCTGGAAAATTTTTTTTTCTTGCTTTAATGCTTAAAAATCTTATCAATTATTAAAAATATGACTACCTCATTCAAGCATCTTGTCATTTATTGTTCATTAGTGAACAATTTTATCTTCTACATTTTAATCTTACTATTTTAATATCTACATTTGTATTTTCAGATATTGGTCCAACTAATTGTCCCAATGACCCAGAGAATACCGTTCGAAATCTTCAACTATTTCAGTTTCAAGTTGACATCCAAGCTCTTCGTTTCATTCGATAAATATAATATTGTGAATTTTACTATTAACGCGAATTATTCGTGAAAATGGATCCGGTAGTGAGTTGTTTTATCTGTGAAAATCTATTGCAAAATTTGCCAATATTCGAATAAAGCAAAAAGCAATAAATACATTAACAAGTGTTAGTCAAGCTTTGAAAGATAATAAGTTGAGTTATCTGAGGGACAAAACTGAACTAGATGTGCATAAAAAGTGCCGGGATAATTATATTTACTCTTCAAAACGTAACTCCAGTTTAGTTTAACCGTCAACATCTCGGCAATCATCGCGTGGCTGTGATGATTTCAATTTTCAAATCTTGTGTTTGTTTTGTGCGAAAACATGGCAAGACAAAACAAAAGAAGCAAAATATTTAGTAACATTTGTAATTTTTGTTTGCGGAACTTCATTGTTTTTCGAAAACTATCTAGATGCCATTCTGAATCGAATGACACCTCAATCATAATTTTCGGAGACTGCTGAAAAAAGTTGACCACCAAGGCACTTGTTGAATAGACTATATAGGATTAGTGTTTACTCAATTAATTTCAGACGCAGCTAATTGCAATGGTCTGGCAGCAAATATAGGAAAATGTCAGAAGAGGCAATAAAAAGTTGGCTACGAATGACCAAAGAAAGACATCTGCTAGCTTCGAAAAAACAGGAAAAACCCAAGAAGAAACCGAGATTGTCATTCTCTGAGTGGCCTATTTTTAATTTATTTTTGGTTTCAAAAAGAATATTTTATTATTACAATATAATATATTCACATTTTTCATTCTTTTAATATCATAATTTGTTATTTCATCAATAAGAGTATAAATAAATTTTTTTATCCTCTCGTTTTTATTTAATTGAAATTATTATTGTTTTGTCATACGAAAGTAATTTTTATTTATTTAAAAAAATCCCTAAAAGATATCTTTTGGATATCTATGAACAATATCTTATGGATATCCTTGTGGATATCTTGTAGATGTCCCTGAACAACATATTAAGCATATTCGTGAAAAATATATCATGGGCATTCCTGAACGATATCTTATGGATATCTCAGAAGGATATCTCATGGAAGTCCAGCTTGTTCCACTCGGAACATCCACCGGACTATATCAACTGGATGTCCTCTGGATATCCCCAATGTTCAAAATGAATGTCCAGTGGATATCCATCGAATGTCCGTGTGTTGACTGGGATAGGTAGGTTACATTATGTTCCTGAAATTACATCAATAACAGCAAGTGATCAAATTCAGGAGTCTAATTTTTCTGGTCGCTAATAAAGCGTGTACTTGTCCCATATAGTATGAAAATTTTCACTTGGTGGTATGCAAATTTTATTTGCTACTATTAATTTTTTTTCCTAGTAGTTGAACTAGATATTTTGCAGTATCGCGTCGGGGAGTTAACATGCATTACCAGGTTGAAGCTGCTCAATAAGCTTTCTACTGACTGAGTTACTTTTAATTACAAATCACTGAAATCTATAGTCAAATCACCAGTTAGTATTATATATATATATATATATATATATATATATATATATATATATATATATATATATATAGATGCATTGTTGGGAATTTTCAATAAAAGTATTCACATCCATTTCAAAAATAGTTTCTCACAGTGTAGCGAAGACCTGTAAAAGCAGAAAACAAATAACTCGATATTTTCACAATATATGCCCGAAAACTCGAACTCTTTTCTACCAACATATTATCAAAACTATTTGGTGCAGTGAAACTAAACTTATCAATGAAATCTTTGTGTGTGAGAATCAAAGTGCCTTCATTTTTAGTGGTCCTCCTAGAGTATTCTTTGGTGAATTTGATCCTGTGTTCCATTTCAATGATATGACTGAAAACAGTTGCTAATTCTTGTCCTCCGTGTGCAAAAAATATCTCTACCAACTTGAGGACATTTCCGTAATCTTAGTTAAATTCATTTTCGAATTGGCAATGAGTAAAAATCATTTCAAATCATAGCATGAAAGCAAAAACGCGCAGACATAAAAACACCACCAACGTAAACAGCAAGGGTCCTGGCAAAAATTTATTTGTTTCAGCTTGGTGCCATCTGGTGTTGAGGAAATGAAAGAGTTCTGCATTTATAATCAAACTAGGTACGAATATTCCACTATAGTCAAGCAATTCAGAAGAAAAACTTTAATATTCGTAAAATATGAAAGAAATACCAATTTTTTATTTTTACGAATTATTGTTCCAAGCTCCGAACTTATAAGTATAAAATTAAATTCTGAGCAACTTTTTCATATGATATTTCTCGATATCTTGTCAGTTTACCTTACTTTTTGCTCCTTCATTTCTTTTATTTCAATTTTTCACGTTCAGACATGTACAATCGAACACCTAATATTTTTTTCCATTTATCTGATAATACCCTCTTTTCCCATATATTATGTACTTTACGACTGGCAATGTATATTCCCAACGGTAATGACCTCAACTTAAGCAAATTTTGTGGTAGGAAATAATTACCAGTTTCTTCTTCAACGCGGGCCCCCGCGTGTATACAACCGTGATAACCAGGACTGCACTGATGAGGGACTTCATCCCGAAACCGGTCTGCAGTTGGTTCCTTGTTTGGACCAGGCGGTGTCCTGCTGTCTGTCTCTGAGAGCTCTTGCAAAGTTGTTCCTTCAAAGTAAGGATCTTTGCACATATGTCTGACAGATATAATTCAATATCTGTCGAGGTATTAGCCAGAGAAGTAGTTGTTTCCTGTCGGTCATATGCCATACAATCTATACAAAGGTATAGTGAGTTCCTAAAGGATTGCTTTCGACTGTTTTACAGTCACTGGAACATTTATTGCTCCTTGAAACAAGTATTCAGCATATACCATTTCGCATCCGAAATGTCTTTCTGAAGCGCTCTCTAATCTGTTGCCGTGGTGGATCCTGTAAGCGATTGCAGTGTTCATCCCGGCGAACGATGACGGGCACCGGGCCCCCGCGTGTATACAACCGTGATAACCAGGACTGCACTGATGAGGGACTTCATCCCGAAACCGGTCTGCAGTTGGTTCCTTGTTTGGACCAGGCGGTGTCCTGCTGTCTGTCTCTGAGAGCTCTTGCAAAGTTGTTCCTTCAAAGTAAGGATCTTTGCACATATGTCTGACAGATATAATTCAATATCTGTCGAGGTATTAGCCAGAGAAGTAGTTGTTTTCTGTCGGACATATGCCATACAATCTATACAAAGGTATAGTGAGTTCCTAAAGGATTGTTTTCGACTGTTTTACAGTCACTGGAACATTTATTGCTCCTTGAAACAAGTATTCAGCATATACCATTTCGCATCCGAAATGTCCTTCTGGAGCGCTCTCTAATCTGTTGCCGTGGTGGATCCTGTAAGCGATTGCAGTGTTCATCCCGGCGAACGATGACGGGCACCTGGCCCCCGCGTGTATACAACCGTGATAACCAGGACTGCACTGATGAGGGACTTCATCCCGAAACCGGTCTGCAGTTGGTTCCTTGTTTGGACCAGGCGGCGTCCTGCTGTCTGTCTCTGAGAGCTCTTGCAAAGTTGTTCCTTCATAGTAAGGATCTTTGCACATATGTCTGACAGATATAATTCAATATCTGTCGAGGTATTAGCCAGAGAAGTAGTTGTTTTCTGTCGGACATATGTCATACAATCTATACAAAGGTATAGTGAGTTCCTAAAGGATTGTTTTCGACTGTTTTACAGTCACTGGAACATATATATATATATATATATATATATATATGCAAATATACATACAAATCAGAAATACAGTTTGAGCGCCTTTAAGTTAGTATATACATGGTGGCCCATCGAAAACGTACCGCAAGGCATTACAGGCTGGGAAAGAACTTTTCGATAAAATCCGAAAACAGGTCAAGTTTGATTGTCAGGGGGACACATTTTGAAGTAACAAGCATAGGAAAACCTTCAACCCCCTAAGTAGGGGTGACACCCCAACATTTTTTTCAAATGGGAAGGAGGGTCAAGCAATACCTCTGTCGAAGGGGCTTGTCATGCCCTATACAGTGCTGCTTAGATTTTTCAAATCGATCTACTCTTTCAGAAAATATGAAGCGTTGAAACTGCAACCATCATGTGGGACGAAAAATACAAAAATTGGTTTAATTGTACTTTGTTGCAATAAGTTCCTTCAAATGAATTCGCTGTTTTTGCCGATTCGCTGTTTTTGCCGATGCACAGATTTTTTTTAGGCTCATTTTAGAGAGTAAAAAATTAATAGGATTCATTTCTTCACGTTTGAATAAGGTCAAGTAGTTGCTAGATACCTGTCGTGGTTGAAGTGTTTACGAATTGTTGACTTTAAAATTTATTATTATGGTGTATTCAATTGCAGACAGAGTGGAAATCATTGAGCTTTTTTTCAAAAATGATAAATGTGGAAATCGGGTCGCGGAGTTGTTTAACCAATGGCATCCTGACAAACATGCCTCTGGAAAAATTGTTCGCGACTCGGTGAAAAACTTTCGCGAAACAGGTTCAGTTCATAACAAATAGAGTGAGCTTGAAAATCCGTTACTAAATGAACCTACGGAGATAGCAGTATTGGGGCAAGTACGCTAAGTACAAGACAATTGGCCAATGCGACGGGTGTGTCTCGTACCAGTGTCCAACGGGTAGTGAAAAAATACAAATTCCATCCTTACAAAATTCGCTTAGTGCACGAACTGAATGAAGACGACTTTGATCTTCGCTTGCAATTTTGCGAAATTATGAGTGAGCGAGCTTTACACAATTGTAATTTTCTATTCAATGTGTGTTTTTCGGACGAGTGTTCCTTCTTCCTCCATGGTTTAGCGAATCGCCACAATTGCCGGTACTGGGCTGACACCAATCCAAGGATTTTCCACGAGACACACACGCAACACCCCCAGAAGTTAAATGTGTGGGCTGGTATTTTTGGAAATTCCATTGTAGGACCTTTTTTCCTTCCTGGAAATTTAACAGACGATATGTATTTGGATTTACTACAAAATGCCATCGACCCAGCTCTAACAAATATCATTGAGAACGATCCCGCATACCATGAACAGGAACTGATTTTCCAACTAGTCGGAGCTCCTCCTTATTATTCCCAAAAAGTGCGCAATCATTTACATGACACATTTCCAGGACGATGGATAGGACGACGGGGCCCAATAGAATGGCTACCTCGGTCACCCTACTTAAGTCCTTTAGATTTTTTTTCTGTGGGGACACATCAAAAGCCTTGTTTACAAAACACCACCAGACACATTAGAACAGTTGCGACGAAGAATCATTAACGTATGTCGCGAAGTGACACCCCAAATGCTCCAAAATGTACGACATCGGTTTGAAAATAACTTATACCACTGTATGCAGGTTGACGGACAGCAATTCAAACATTTACTTGACTAATAAATGAGCTTTGAAGTACAATTGAATCAAACTTTCCATTTGTCGTCACACATTATCGTTGGAGTTTCAACGCTCCATATTTTCTGAAAGAGTGGATCGATTTCGAAAATTTAAGCAGCACTGTGTAGGGAATGACAAGCCCCTTCTAAAGAGGTATCGCTTGACCCCCATTCCCATTTGAAAAAAATTTTGGGGTGACACCACTACTTAGGGGGTTGAAGGTTTTACTATGCTTGTTACGTCAAAATGTGTCCCCCTTACAAACAAACTTGACCTGTTTTCAGATTTTATCGAAAAGTTCTTTCCCAGCCTGTAATGCCTTGCGGTACGTTTTCGATGGGCCACCCTGTATATCAGAGTTCAATATGAATATGCAGAACTACTCATATACATGTATACCTAGTGTTATTTGCATTATTTTGAAAATGTGTTGACTGTATCAACGCTCCCATATTGAAGAAGGATTGATACATGTGGGAGCTGCGATACAAATGAAAAATTGGGTAATAATTCATGATTAAGTATTGAAACAAACATTATTTATTTGACAGCTTTATTAATTAACATTTTCATACTTTTCAAAATTGACTGGAAAAGCTAATTTTCTGGTAGTTCTAGCGGTTCCGCCTACAAACGTTGGGGGAGATAGTTTGATGGCGTCATCAACAAGTACCAAAGATTGTTCTTGAACGTCAGGATATACAAAATGATATGCGGGTTTATTACGTCTCATGAAGTCAATCAAATAATCTGTATCCCCCACAGTTTGCAGAACCTTTCCAATGTTTTAATGTCTTTTTTGTAACAAAACGCACTAATACATAATCGTTCACTTTTATTACACCACTCAGAAAATTTTCTTCTTGGAGCTCATTTTCTATTTGTTCTTCAATATCTGTAATTTCAACAGATGACGATGGGCTGAATGCGGAATTTCCTGATTCAGATTCATCTTCTCTTAACTTTTGCTTCTTTCCCTTTCTAGTCTTTTTTACGTTTGTTGTCGATGTCTTGTCCATTAGGTTTCGCTTGAATTTGTTTCTGTTTCTTTTCTCTTGTATTTTGGCATTCTCATTCTTTATTTCTTCCATATTAGGCGTATCGGTAAGAATCTTAGTTTTAGCAGGTTTTCTCCCTGATGATCGTTTTTTTCTGGGAAGAGCCTGCGGTAGTGGCTTTATTTCTTCCGGAGTCTTGTAGGGGAGCGAAGTTCCAGGAATAGCTTCTGGTGAATGTTCTACATCACCGTGATGATTAACGGTGGGTTGTGGTGTACATTCTCGTAATGAAGGATCAGGTCGGTCTGTAACTTTTGATGACAGGAAATCTTGTTCAGAAAACACATGTGAGTCAAACGGATAAATGCTAGTTTTTAAAAATACCTTTGTAATATTCAGAGGAGTGAAAGCTCGCTGATAAGCTTTATCAACTAAACTTGCAATGTCTTTCAAGGTAATGGTTTGACCAGGCGACATCTAAAGGCTGTAGACGATGACTGGTATGGGGGCGGGGTATGGTTAAAAGATCTATTCCATTATCTTTACAAATATCGAGACCCCTGGGTGATATATGGCTGCCATGATTATCTAAAATTAATAATACTTTCCGTTCTTTGTTACAGCTGGCAAATTTCGCAAATTGCAATAGATATAATTTGAAATTATCGTTAGTCATCCTTCCACTAGGATCGGTGAAAGCTTCTGAACCCGGTGGGGCTCCAATGGTCATGTAATCCTGTCCTCGAACCCGTGGAAAAACAAAACATGGCGGAATGGAATTTCCAATTGCATTTATGGTGCAAATGATTGTTACTGTTTGCCCACGTTCCCCGAAGTGGCTTTGGAAACTTGCTTTTGCTCCTTTTGCGATATCATTTTACCTGGTTTGTAAACAGTTTGTACCCCTGTTTCGTCACAGTTGTAGATAGATTGAGACACGAAATGATATCTGTTAGAAACTTCTCGCAGTAAATTGTAGAACTTCCCCACAGTGTGTTGATTAAAGGCAGTTCCTCGACTAAGACTTGTTGGATCTGGTGTACGTAGAGACAAGTTTTTGTTACTGCTCATGAATCCCCTGAGCCACTCATATGAAGCATATTCATTCTCTCTGCAGTTTGCTGGTATTTTCATCATACAGATAAACAAATTTTCTTGTTTCCTTCGACGTAAACCCATAGTTCATACGAGCAGCAGTAAGTAAATATTCTGCAAGGAATTTTCTTCTCCTTCTTTGAATATTTGGGAGCTCGAAAAATTTGGAACAAACGATGTTTCGTTTCCTTTTTCTTTAAACTTGATAACATATCTTCTTAAAGTCATTTTGTCCACATTATATTTTGTAGCAGTAGTTCTGAAATGACAACCAGACAACTTCTTCCACAGCTTTTTTCATACGTTGAGGAGAAGCCGGAACCCTGCTAGTTTTTTTTCCCATTTGAATGGCATCCTGAAAAATGAACAATTAATAATCAATTCATTCATTCGAAATCTGGGAGGATTGATACATGCATCATATCTCCAATAAGATTAATGTATCATGCCTCCCGAATATGTGATAACTCAAAGAAATACACCTAACAAAAATCTAACCTACATAGGAGTAATTATTTTTAATGTTTATGATAGCTGAAACCTTCCATAGTAATAAGCGAAAATAGCAAACTTGATAATATGAACCAGTTTTCGACAGATTGATTACACTCACCTTTTCAAAATATACAATTTTTCAACCGAAATTAACTTTTTATGGATCGACTTCTTCGACGCACTTCTGACGACAGCAAACTAACATAAAACCTTATGTAGGAATGTAACTGTCGCGTCGCTGTCAGCTGACTACTGCGTTACGAAAGGACCCCGCAAACTCCTTATAGAATTTGGGTCCCGGTGGATTGTTTTGAATTTTTGGTATGATGTGGTCCATGTAATTCTCAACCAATGTTACCATTGCGCCAACCCAAAAAAATGAACAGTTTTGCTGCTAGGGGGCGTTGAACCCTTACGCAGATTGGACTATTGATTTTTGGACCCGGTAACAATATTTTCACTTGTTTCCCCTAAAGGCCGATTCTCACTTGGTGTCGCGTCGCGATGCGGCGCGTTGCGGCAGCGACGCGTTATTTTCTTGTCGATTCCCACTTAGCGTTGCGACACGTCGCGTCAACGAAACGTGGCTGAATTTCGTTCGACAGTGCAGTCAGTTCTCCACGACTGTCCGGGAGGTTTGTCGATACAGTTGCAATGAGTTCTTCAAGTGAGGAAGACGAAGTTTTTGCCCTGGCCATTGCTCTACACAACGAAGAGAAAAAAAGGAAGAGACAGAAGCGAAAATATTGGGTGCATAAGATTTGGAAGCACCGGCTAGAAGAAGGCGAGTACCATGTGCTGTCAGGAAGAATTGTGGATGACGAAGTAAAATTTTACAAATACATGAGAATGACTCCCCGAAAATCCAATGACCTACTAGAGATTGTGTCGCCGTACTTTACAAAAAGAGGCACTAAATTGAGTTCTTGTATAGACGTACGTGAAAGACTTACCATATTTCTAAGGTAAGAAAATAAGATTTTATTTTAGATTGTAACTAGACAAAATGAAAATGATACAAAAGTAAATATCCAAAAAACAAAAAAAACATTTCAATTTGGTAACTAAAAAAATTTAAATGATACAAAACAAAATATTCGCAAAATAAAAAAAATTCTCATATAGATAACTAAAAAATAAAAATGATATAAAACAAAATATCCATGAAATAAACAAATATTCTCGTATAACAAATACAAGACACTCAGTAGGTACTATTTATCATTAGGACTTCAATTTCCAAGATCATCATTATCTTGTTGAGATTCGTCATTCCTACTTTCAATGTGTGTCGAAGCTGGTGGCTTTACGGCATTCCAAGTTCCACCACAGTACTCTAAAATTTGGGTAGGCTGATGGGACGACGAAAACGGGTGTTGAGAGACATGAGAATAAGAGGGTTGGCGAGATGGATAGGAACTCTGGGAGGTGGCAGATGAAGACAGAGAAGATGCGGAAGATGGGAACTGAGGAGAGTTAAACACTGAGTATGAAGATTGGCAAGTTGGATAGGAACTTTGGGGGGTAGTGGACACCGCTGGTGGACCGTACTGCTGTTGATAGCCAGCAATGTTTTGTTGATTTGACAGAAGCATAAGCTCTGTCGAGTTAACTATTTCAAAAACTTTATTTTTAACGTGCGCCTGTCAGTATGGAGGAAAAGTTTCCACTGTTTTCCCTAAATTTAAAAAAAATCAGCTTGATGCAAGGGCGTGGATTGTTTTTCTGTCCTATATTTTTTTCTGTCTTCCACAAATTCTTTAAAAATCTCAGGTATGGCGTCGATTTTCTTTTTATTAGAACGTCGTTGGCGTATTGTGCTTGATGGCGTGGATCGATCAGATGTATTTTCAGATTCAGAAGCATGAATGGTTTCAGTGGATTCCTTAGCTTGGTTTGTTACGTTCGCTAAGTCTTCATTGCCACTTTCATCTTCATCAACATTTTCTTCATCTATAGTATCCGTGTCACTGACCAAATTTGTGATTTGCCTGTGTAGATAACTGGTGGTAGGCATAACATTAACAGATTTATCTCAAAATGCTAACCACCTTCCTCTTGTGTAAGGTAGAAGAAAACTCATATTGTCAAAATACCTCCATTTTTTAACAATTTGGGACGATTGGCCACTTTTAGTTTTCCTTCCCTTGAGAGAGCGTTGAAAAGCATCTCGAAGGCTTTTCCACCGTGCTTTGCAGTTATCCGCTATAAATAAACGTTTCATTAATATATACGGGCTTTATAATATTTTTTTTATTTACAGGTACTTGGCGACGGGAGTCGATTTCCAAACATTGTCTTTCAACTTTCGAGTGGGACATTCAACAATACACGAAATCATTCACACAACTAGTGAAATTATTTGGAAAAGCCTGTCACAAATTACTCTTCCGCAGCCATCAGAGGAATTGTTGAAAAGGAGCGCCGATCAATATGAAAAATTGTGGGATTTTCCAAATTGCGTCGGCGCTATTGATGGGAAACATATGCATATTCAAGCTCCACCAAACAGTGGATCCCTTTTTTTCAATTATAAGAAGACGTTTTCAATTGTTTTATTAGCCTTGGTGGACGCAAACTATAAGTTTATTGCAGTTGATGTTGGGAGTTACGGAAAAAACTCTGATGGGGGTATTTTTGCAGACTCCAAGATCGGAAAATCACTAGAAAATAATACTTTTAACATGCCATCAGATCGGCTACTAACCGAAGGGGGCGATTTCATACCCTACGTGATCGTGGGGGATGAAGCCTTTCCAGCGAAAAAATATTTATTGAGGCCGTTTCCGGGAAAATATTTGTCACAAGAGAAACGAATATTCAATTATAGACTCTGTAGAGCTAGAAGAGTCGTTGAAAATACTTTCGGAATTTTGTGTCAAAAATTCAGACTCTTCTTAAATAAAATGCAAGTTCATCCCGATAAAGCAGACATGATTATTTTGGCCAGTTTATGTTTGCACAATTTTCTTAGGGGGGATGATACATTCATTTCATCTCTACAGGACGAAAATTCTGAAACTGGAACACCGATGTTTGACAATTTCCAGCACGTAGGAGGGAGATATTCGGGTGATGCTTTGGATATTCGTGACAAATTTATGAAATACTTTTGTGATGAGGGACAAGTTCCCTGGCAACTTGATAAAATAAACGAGGGTGTATAACGTTACATATTAGGTGAAAGGTGATGTTTCACGGTGAATGGAATATTAGAAGTATCTGATGGAGAACTAAGAAGAAAGAAGAAGATTCAGAATTTAGATTTCTGACCATCTTATATCTATGTGAATTAAATATCAATTGAGAGTGAATTGGAAGTAAAAATAGGGACATGTGAACCGTTTCGATCAATTATACATAGTTTCGACACAAAAATTCCTTGAGTTGAAAAATCTCGATTTTTCACATGCGCATGTTCCATTTGGAAAATCAAAATAGCTACTACTTTCTGATACAAGTGGCAACACTGTAGCGATGAAAATATTTTAGACGGATTGATCATATTCGATCATCCACGCCTACAAACTTTCGAAATGATCTATTTGCCTTCTCCAGATACTTCTAATGTTCCATTCACCGTGAAACACCTGTTACTCGAAAGTCAAAAGAATATTTATTTATGTTTTGGTACCTTTATAATCTGTACATTTACTTAAGCAAGTAGTTATATAAAATATAGACAGAATACATACGCGATTCTTCTAATTCGTTGCCTATCTCCCGCCAAAGATTGTCCTTCCTCGCATGGTTACTGTAGTGCGGGTTACTCATATCATACAACTCGGGTTTTTCGTTGACTAGTGTAATCAATTTTTCGATTTTGCCTTCCATATTCGCAATATAACGAAACGCAACACAACACAGATCTCACCCTTGTGAGAGCTATGTCATGACAGAGTATGTGCTTCGACGCTGCGCTACCGCTGCGTTACTGCTTTTCCGTTCTCACTTAGCGACGCGGCGCGACGCATAGCTGCATACAACGCTTTTGGAAGCGTTGGTTTGTGTCGCGTCGCTACGCTGCTGCTCTGCTTCGCTAAGTGGGAATTGCTGCATTTGAAAACAAGAGAACTTTTCGAAGCCGCATTTTGCAGCAACGCGCCGCATCGCGACGCCAAGTGAGAATCGGCCTTAACTCCTAGTACGAAACGCAAAAAAAAATATTTCTCGAGTGCCTTCAAATACGATACATTTGAAGGCACTCGAATGTTTAAATATGCCTACATAATTGAAATTGCAGTTTTTTATGATCAACTCCCCTCCACCCAAATGACACGAAACGAAAAAATTTCAGTGGATTTTTCTGAATTTTTGATATGATGCAGTTCAAGTTATTTTTAATAGTAATAAATCGGGTGACAAACCCCAAAAATGAATAGTTTTGATGCTAGGGGGCGTCGAAATCATACCTTGCTCAGAACAGACTATTCATTGTTACAGGCGGAAACAATATCTCTACGTATTTTTGTTTTATTTTATGCCAAGCAATTGTGTAAATTTTTATAAATTAAAAATTTAAAACCTCCCCCTTACCCCCAACCCCTATTTCAGAATACTAGAAAAATGTATTCAGGCATTACCTCAAATTCAAATTGTTGATGTCAAATTTCTATTCATTTTCAAGATATTCGCCCAATTAATTGATATTAAAAAAAAACATGAACTACGCCCTACTAAGAAGTCAGCGAACTCCACCAATATTTTTCTGAAAGGAGGGAAAGGTGAAATTAAACAACTGTACGATTTCCTCATTTTGACCTGATTAAAACATTCTTTTTGAAAAAGCATTTACAAGTAGTAGGGAATTAATTTTTTCGTGTTTTAAAATAGGGGTAGGGGGTAAGGGGGAGGTTTGAGAATTTCAATTTATAAAAAATTACACAATTGATCAGCATAATCTAAACTAAAATACGTAGAGCTATTATTTCCACCTGTAATAATGAATAGTATATTCTGAGCAAGGTATGATTTCAACGCCCCCTAGCATCAAAACTATTCATTTTTGGGATTTGTTACCCAATTCATTTCTATTCAAAATAACTTGAACTGCATCATATCAAAAATTCAGAAAAATCCACCGAATTTTTTTCGTTTTGTATCATTTGGGGGGTGGGGGGATAATCATAAAAAATTGATATTTCCCTTAAAGGGTCTTCATCCCTGAAAAAAGGGGAATCAGAAACGATTTTTTTTTCTGATTCCCCAGTTAAACGACTTTCTCATTTTTCTCATAGATGTTAATTTTTTTTTTTTTTTTTTGAATAATTTTACAAAAATGTGTTGTTTTCGCGAAATGGGTTTCCGTGCTTTATTTTACTTGAAATGAGAAATATCCAGCTTTATCAAAGTCAACTAATAAAGATTTGGTTCAGCCGTCGACCAGTGAAAAGTAATTATTATTTACAATTCTGGATTCAGAAATGGAACTGAATTTCTTTTAAATGACACGCCCCTCAGGTTGCTCTTCCCACACGACTGGTGAGGAAAAGAGAGAGTATCATATAGCCAGTATGACATCTGGCACAGGGTCGGATCGAGAATTGGAAAAAAGAAAACTCATTCGGGTCGATCGAAACTATGGAATATTATAACTTTTACAATTAATAGCTTTTTTCAACATGTGTTTATCACTTGAGGGACAATACTCCGTATCATTTTAATATCAGGAAAAACCAAGAGGCGGCTCCAAAATGTTGGACGAGATTCGTGATTTCTGATACGATTCCATTCGAAATTGGTATATAGAAGCTTTTGGGTTTGGGATGTCATAATTTTTTTTGGATAATTCAATGTAGTGGCTCCAAAATAGCGGGCGAAATTTCTGATTCTCGGTCTGATTCTATTTTGAGTTGGTATTGGTATAGGGATTTTTGTGGTTGGAGATCATGATTTTTTTGTCAATGTTTGATAATTCGAAATGACAGCTACAAAACGGTGGACAAATAGATTATTTTCCGATTCCGTTCAAAATAAGAATGTAGGGGTTCTTTAGATCGGTGATTTTGACTTTTATTGTCAAAATAAAAAAAAATCAAGATGGCGGCCTCGAGATTTGAGGTCAGATTCTATTTCAAATTTGTTTCTAGGAGTTTTTGGAATAGAAGATGAGTTTTTCGAAACTATATATTTCAATATGACATATTTTACGAATGATCTAAAGAAAATATTCGTGCATTTGAATAAAATCTTATCTTAAAAACATTTGTTTATTTATATTTATCAGGGCTATGTAGCGAGAATTTCGGAGTTAGTGGCATTTTTTTACGCATATTACCTAATAACTTATTCTTGTGACTACCATATCGGCAATTCCGTTCAACATTGGTTTCCAATACAACGGTTTATTTGGGCGGCGCGGCGTTTTTGATGTTCCTTTGAAGTTGAAAAGCTACAGCGGAATGTTTCAATGGGGCAGCGCAGCACCGTAAGCAATCGAAACGACTTGATACCAGGTGATTGTTACGGCTTTTTTTGTTTCTTTGACGGCATTACTATCGAGAATCGTAATCATTCCAATTAATTCACTCCGTTTTTTATTTTCATTAATGATTCTATGTTGAAGAAGGTTCACAATTATTTTTTCAAATGCAAGGAAAACAATATACTTAACCAGAAGAAGATATTGCGATTTAGTTATATATACGAGAAATGATTTCAATGTAAAAAGACAAAGACATTTGTGTTTGGGAATCAATAATGCTTCCAAAGCTGAAAGCATTTTTTGTAAATTGCATTTTACTTGAAATTTTTAACGGATATCTTCCTAGAGGAATGAGAATTAGGGATAACTGCTTCAAATGTTGTTGAAGGTAGAGAAATAAATGTAAAAAAGAAACAAATATTTAATTTTTTTCAATATTCAGGCATATTACACTAAAACATCTAGCTAAAACATTGTTTCATTTATATTTACCACATCGATTGAAATGTTTCACGGGTGATAGAGTCTCATATTGTTTCACCCTTTATAGGGAATAAGACATATGTACCTAAACTATGTACCTTTCCTGCAAAAAATTACATTCAAATCGAAAAAATAGTTTTCAAGAAAATTTTGATCAGATCTTATTGGTAACTATTTTCAATAACTAACTTGAAAGTCAAAATCTGATAACTGATTTTAAAATTTTTTATTCATGATTCCACATCAGATTTTATATTTTCGAATCAATTCAAATCAATGCTTTCATATATTTTGAACTGAATACGACCATAACTCAGAAAATAAACCAATAGGAGCTGCCATTTTGAATTATTGAAATTTGATGAAAAATTAATTATCATCATTTATGAAATTTGGAACATTGAATATGCTCACTATAGAGCACTTTTTGACATATTTGGAAAAAAATCTAAATTCTGTTTTTTCCTGAAATGACATCAACTTTAGATTTTCAAACAGAAAACCATGTATATTATTACATTTTTTAAATCTGCATAATTTTCTGAATCCAATGATACCTTATAGTTGATATTTCATTCGTCAGAATACCCAGTTTATTTTTCGATCTAGAGAGCCATGAACTCCCTAAAATTATTCCAAATAATCAAAATAATGCTACACTATCGAAATTTCTGACTGATGAAATATCAACTATGAGGTATTGGATTCAGTAAATTATGCAGATTTCAAAAATGTAATAAATCACAGGGTGTCCCATTTGAAAATCGAAGGTTTAATGTCATTTCCCGAAAAACCAGAAATTGTTTTTTTTTTTAATATGTCAAAAAATGCCCTATAGTGAGCATATTGAATTTTCCAAATTTCAGAAATATAGCTACAGAAACGAAGGAGAAAGGGGCGTGTACCATGAGTCTGTATCACAAGGTATAGAATTGGACCATAAATCACGAAACTCGTCTGCCATTTTCAATTCCTGAATTTTTACAGAAAAATCATTATCTTCGAACCCAAAAACCACTACATATAGGTAGGGTAGAACCCGCCCAGAAATTACAAAACTTTTCTGTCATTTCAAATTCACGAATTTTAACAGAAATCATCAGGATCTCTCAACCCAAACACCGATTTTGAATCGAATCGGACATAATCACAAAACTCGTCCGCCATCTTAAATTCATCAATTTTGACAAAAGATTCATCTCTGAGCCAGAAAAACCCACAGACAAATTTTGAATCGAATCGGACCATAATCACAAATCTCGTCCGCCATTTTGAAATTATTAATTCACATACCCATTTTGTATCGAATCAGAAACCAAATCACAAATCTTGCTTTTTTGTTTTTTCTTTAAAAACATTTATAATGGATTACCCACCTGCTACTGGAATTATGAACAGTGAACACCTATCAAATATCAAATGATTCGGACGTCTGCATGTGTAAATTTTGTTCAACGATTCCATATTACAACCCACATACACATACAGGTCAAATTAGTATGAAACGTGTAATAAGAAAAACAAGTTTCCCATACAAGTAATTCTAGTCCAATACATTAAAAAAAATAGAATATACTGTTTACGTCAGCTGTATACTTATTTTGTGCTGCATGCATGTCATGTTTTATTTGACATTTATTTATCTTTTATTTCAGACGTCATTACCTATTTCTATTTACGGTATACTTCTTCGTAAAATTCATATTCAAAACATTTCCGAGAAAGTTCATACAGATTTTGCTAAAATATTTTCCTATTCTTGATATTGTATGACTGGATTCCATTATATTCATACATTTGAAATATTCGTGCAAATTTTCAGATTACCACGAAAACAAATAGGCTTTAATCTAGATTTGTAATTTTGAAGAACGAGCACCGAATTATCTAATTCGGACCTGTATCTATCAAGAATCGCCAAGTTAGAAGTGAGGCGGAGTTTGTATTTATTCCATCGGGAGAACACGCACTGCCATCTGGCGATATACGTTTCTTATATAGGAGGCTAAAGAACTTTAAACATTCGACGATTCATTTAAAGGCACTCGAGAAATATTTTTTTGCGTTTCGTACTAGGAGTTGGGGGAAAAATGGAAGGGGGTAAGAATTTTTTTTATAAAACAGCACAATATTAAACAACATTAGCAACGATGACACAAGTGAAAATATTGTTACCGGGTACAAAAATGAATAGTCTAATCTGCGCAAGGGCTGATTTCAACGCCCCCTAGCAGCAAAACTGTTCATTTTTTTGGGTTAGCGCAATGGTAACATTGGTTGAGAATTACATGGACTACATCATACCAAAAATTTAGAAAAATCCACCGGGACCAAAATTCCATAAGGAGTTTGCGGGGTCCATAACGCGGTTTATTTAAAAAGTTTCCTTATTAACTCATAAGCGTTAACCTAGTTACATTATCGAATCAGCAGTCAAAAAGTTCTAATAAAAATTTATTTTAATAACAGAAGTTTTTCAACTCATCGACAAAGCTTTTTTACTATAAACGAAAATTTTAATCGGAACTATTATGTATTATAAACTTTAATGGCCAAAGTAAAATAAAGTAAAGTAAAGTGCTTTCCATTTTTAATTTGAAAGTATGAGAAAATATACGAGTTCGGGCTGAAGGACCTAGGTCAATGGCAAATTGGTTCAATAACGTGCATTCAATATAATTTATTACATTATACAGGGTGAGTCAGAATAAGACCGTCACACTCCGAATAGAGATTCCTCACCTCAATCCGAGGTGAAAAGTACTTATCAACATTTGTCCTAAAATGCATCTCCTCTGAGATACAGAGTTTAAAAAGTAAAGAATATCACACTTGGTACACTACTCAAGGTTTATCAGCGTGATAATTTGAAGTTATAATTTTTCGTTTTCGTAAACCAGTGGCGTAGTTACGGTGGTATGTGGTCATATTTTCCTTCATATTTTCTTTGGACAAGTGAATGAAATAATGAGCGTTCGACATCAGTTAGACTCATCAATACTAGACCTGAAAGTCAAAACATTATATGTGCCTAAAAGTGAAGGTTTCTGAGTTAATTAAGAAAAACTGAAGATATGTCCGAGTAGCAACGTTACTTCACATTTCATATGTGCAATAATCGCATAATGATAATTTCTTACAACATATCAGAACATTTGTCAACCTCTTGAACATTTTTCAATGTTGGAAGAATCAGAAATATAGTACGGGTGAGTCAGAATGAGACCGACAACTCCATTATACGGTTGGATGAAAGAGCAACGTCTGATCATGGTATTCTATATAACATGCGGTCATACATACATCCTGCCATTTGATAGGATTTTGTATTTTCTATTCTGTATTGTAATTTAAACTGTTATAGATATTCCTATCAATAAAATCTATTATTATTATTATTATTATTATTTCATTCATCATGTTATTTGATCAAATCGATGTTATGGAATCACTAAGTTAGGTCTCATTCTGACTCACCAGTACCATGTTTCCGATCCTACCTACAATGAAAAATGTTTAGGATATTGACAAATATTTCAATATGTTGTAACAAATTAGTGTTTAGTGTTATAGTATTATAGTACAGAGGAAATTATGTTGGGACTGGGGACATATCTTCAGATTTTCTTAATTATCTCATTTAGGTACATGGAATGTGACTTTTAGGTTGGGTATCAATGAGCCTAACTGATGTCAAACGCTCACGTGTCAATTCACTTGTCTAAAGAAAATATGAAGGAAAATATGACCTCATACCAACATTACTACGCCACTGGTTTACGAAAATTAAAGACTGTCTCTTCAAAATATCACTTTGAAGAAACATGATTAATAATAATGATAATGATAATATTCTTTAATTAACAATAAGTTATCAAAACCATTACAATGATATCCATAACAAATTGCCGAGAGCGTCAATGAATGCAAGTATACACAGTAAACATACAAAACAAGTAATGTTGAATAAATTATGATTAAAACACGAATACAGACGAACCATAAATATTTAGAGAAATATATACATGACACACATTGGTCCCAACATCATATTAAGAAAAAAATTCGTCAAAAGTGTAAAAGTTCTTTTGAGTCAGAAAGTCTTTGAGCCTATTTTTGAAAATGAAAATATTTGGGGCAGTTTGCACTCCCGCTGGTGAGTTATTATATATTCTACAGCCATTGTAATACATGTTTCTTTGATAAAACTTGGTCGAGTGCTTTGCCGGAAGTAAATTGTTCCTGAATCTGGTAAAGTAATTATGCTTCGATCTGTTGATGCTGAACAATGAAAGATTCTCATGAACATAGCACGATATTTCAATATCAATTACGGTTAAATTTTATTATTTTTATAAGACTTCCTGCAAGAGTTTAAAGAGATTAAAGAGGATTCTTAGTGCGGATTTTTGTAAAATTAAAATTCTTGAACAGTCAGTAACCAATTCATTATACCATATCGAATTTAAGAGTGAAAATTCGCGTAATACAGAGTAAGGAGTATTTTTGACTGCAGTGCTCCTTTAATGACCCCAAGGCATAGCAGGCTGATCTCAATTTACCGCAGAGATTATATATGTGAGTTTCCCAGTTTCCCAGATAACTCCCAAGATCTTGATGTCGTTTTGAAATCGAAAATTATGTATGTTATTGTTACATGGAGTCTGATTGTGCCCTCGATGGAATATAATAAATACTGTCTTCCCCTTATTCAAAGTAGTTGAATTTTTTTCTGACCATAATAAACATCGAGTGAATACCTCTTCAGCAGTAGTCATTGTCCGATCGATGCTAGTTTCCGTAATTAGGAAATAAGTGTCATCAGCATATCAAACCATTCACATATGGAATATCTTTAAGGAAAGTTATGAGGTCGTTAGCAAAAATTATTTATAAAAGAGGTACAAGAATAGACCCATGAGGAACCCCCTGAGTAACGCTTCCGGTTTGACTGGAACTATTATTAATTTGTACCTCTTGCTCACTATTTGTAAGGTTCGATTTGAGAAAATCTAATGGTATGCCTCGAACGCCATATTGGTTCAAATCAAAAAAGGGTTTATCAACATTAAATTGACCATATCAAATAATATCAAAATCAGAAATATTTATTCAGAAAAATAAGTTTACAGAACACTACAACATCTAAATATATAAAATGACAATGTTGAAACCATCACTTGCCACAGAGGGGTTGGGATGGGATAGCATTGCATTTTCGAGGTGTTGGGTTTCGTCCTACTCTTGGTGGGATACCAGCCCAAGTAGCACACCTATATTGGTAAAATATTGGTACAATATTGTGAACATATTGGCGAAATATTTGAAATGCAATATTGGCGAGAAAAAAAATGTGAACATTCGGCGATATTGGTCCAATATTACTTGAATAATATTGGCGAAATATTCTTGAACTAATATTGGCCTCAAAATGTTCGGCGAAATTGGTACAATATAGCTGATACAATATTGGCACAATATTCAAAAGTTATATTGTCGAGAAGTAAAATGTGAACATTTTGCGATATTGGTCGAATATTGTTTGAATATTTTAGAAATAGTTTTGGTGGAATATTCTTGAAGCAATAATGGCCTCAAAATATTTATCGATATCGGTACAATATTTATCGATATTGGTAGAATATTTATCGATATTGGTACAATATTTATCGATATTGGTACAATATCATTTGAATATATTGGTGGATGTCAATATACCTTGGTGAATTATTAAATGTCCTTTAGTTGATGAAGGTGACACCAGAGTCTGCCTTTTGATCGCTATAACCGCTGAGTGAGCTGTCTTGAAAACAAGCTAAGGGAAGTATTTAATATACTTTCGTAGGTTTTAGAAGACGTTCTATATGTAGAGCCACCTAGCGGATTTTTATCCAAGTTTGATCATGATATAATTTCAATATGTTTCATTGAATATTCGGCCAATATTCAAATTTCATCTTAATCTAGATGTAGGAAACAATATAAAGACAATATTGTTTTAACGATATCGATAAATATTATTGAACCAATATTGACCCAATATTAATTAATAAGATTTGGTGAATATTGGCGAAATGATATTCAACCAATGTGTAATCACACATGGAGATACAATATAGTTTTTATTCCTAGAATCGATATTAGGGGAATATTGGGATTGCGATATTTATTCTAGATGTAAAAAACGATGTGAAGACAATATTGTTTTATTGATATTGGTAAATATTGTTCAACCAATATTGACTCAATATGAGTTATTACAATTTGTCAAATAAAGTGGAAATGATATTCAACCAATATTCTAACAAACTTGAAAATACAATATAGTTTTTTCCCCTATAATCGATATGACTGGAATATTTGGATTGCAATATTTATTCTAGATGTGGAAAACAATATATAACCAATATTGTATTATCGATATTGGTAGAAATTATTCAACCAATATTGACCCAATATTTCGTGTGATAATCTACATTCAAAACTAGTTCAACCAATATTCCACCAATATTATTAATATAATATTGTTTTTTGAATATTCACCCATATTGGACCAATATTGATTTTTCATTTACAATATATCTATATTGGCCCAATATGGAACCAAGATTCAGCCGATATGATGTGCTACCTGGGAGAGGGCGGGCAAAACCGGCACACATCCGCCCTAGGACAAATCCTACGGTGTTGGTAGGCTATTAGATGCTGTAATTCTAAGTCTCTTTGAAGTTGTTTTCCCCCATGGGCGTATAATATCGTATAAATACAGATGGACTCAGTCAGCATTGCCATACCTACGACACGGAGTTATTTGAAGTCGCTCTGTTTTTAGGCGCGCGGGCTGCGGGGAAGAGAGAAGGTAGCGATAGACTGTGACCTTCCCACAACAGACAGGAGCGCACGCATTTGCTGAAAATAGGGTTCAATCATAAGAAAATACTGCTGAATTTGAAATAATGATGAAAATATCAAGGAAAGTGTTAGAATATACATCCGATGGGACTTCGTGAGATAGAAAAACTCATTTGACATACCTGATGTCATAAAAAACATCATTGACTCGGATAGTATCGATCCTTAGAAAATTAAATCACAAATTTTTCAAAAAAAAATATGACTTTTAAGATTTTAGTTTTCAATTAATGGAAAACTGGAGACAGTCGACTGAAAAAAAATAAAATAAAAATGCTGTTACTAAAAATGGTAATTTATATATTCAATAAATACATGTTCTTAAACATATTGAAATAAATGAATATTGTGAAGAATAAATATTCCAAAGAAATTTTCAGCGCATATTATTCAAATTTTAATGTAATATGCGAACAAAATTCACAATACAGATAATCAAACTGATATTTTTTTCTAGAAGATACCAAAAATCAAGTACGTACAGAGTTTCACAAAAATGATTTGCTAATTTCTTGGGTTCCCTCCTCGAGCAATGATAACCGCCTGTTATACTCAATATCAGAGTCCTTATTCAATTATGTCTCCCAAATTCACTAAACTGTCCCTCAGCTCATTCAAAGTAACTTTGGGCTGCTGCAGGGCTTTAATTCATCTCCCAAGAATATCATATATATGTTCGATGGGGTTCGTATCAGGACTTCTCGCGGGCAAGATCGCCCGGAAATACTGGCGGGCCGTGTGGTCTCGTATGGTCGTGCAATCATATGAATTCTTCACAAATGAATGGAGCAATAGAACAGACAACATGGGGTTCCGGAATTTCGGATACATACTGTTGTCAAATTCGCTTCAAAAATGACTACCAGTTTCATACGTGCCTCCAAATTCATACAACTCCAAATCATTACCGATCCTCCGCCGAAAGCAATGATTTACAGAGGTTACATTGATTGTAGCGTTCTCCTAAATGTCTGTAGACCCGCATCGATATGTTATTGGTCATGGAACAGAATATTGACTCATCAGTGAAGAGCACTCGACATCATTCAGCTTCCTGCCAATGAGGGTGTGCACGAGCAAAATCAAGCCGTGATCTGCAATGTCCTGCAGTCAATGAAGGCCTTGTTGCTGCCCTGCATGGCATCAAGTTGTGTTCCCTTAATCTTTGCTTGAAGATATCTTTACTAGATTAGATTACCTTAGATTCATTTTTAGTTTCCGCGCTAAAAGCCATTACACTGCGACCATTTCAGACAAATTGTGTGTGCCCTTCGAAATCGTATAGAGCCCTTGCAGTGATAAAGTACGTGTACTGATGTAAAGCAGCATTTGAAAATTCTCATCATTATTATTATTATCTCATTGATATTATGGAATTCTTGTATTGTCGTCAGTTCTTGATGTGTGTGCTAAATTTAAGATTATTCAGAGGATTGGAAGTGGGTGGAAATTGAGTTTAGAATTTCTCATTATTATTATTATCAATAAAACATTAATATAATAAAATTCTTATCTTATTGTCGGTCCTTGGTAAGTATGCCAAATTTTAAAATTTTCAGATGATTAGAAGTGGGTGGATATTGAATAAAAAATTCACGTCATTATCATTATGATCATTATCATCATTATCATTAAACTTTCATAATTAAGACCTTGTATTGCCATCGGTTTATGTGTGCCCAATTTCAGATCATACGGACGATTGAAATCAAATTCGAAAATTCTCATCATTATTATTATAATTAGGTGCGTTATTAACATAAAATTCTTGTATTGTCGTTGTTTCTGGAAATTTTTGAAAAATTTTAGATAATTTGGAGGAATAATAAAGGGTGAAAGTTGAATTTGAAATTCCAATTATTATTATTATCATTATTTTTATTACATTAATAATAGGAAATTCTTGTATTATCGTCGGTCCTTGATATGTGTCCAAATTTCAGATTATGATAATGGCAGATATTCTGGAAAGCTTGAAGTAGGTGGCGCTCGTTAGGCTGGAGTCCTTTAATTGTCATTTGTCAATGTG
Source organism: Chrysolina oricalcia (assembly GCA_944452925.2). Classification (NCBI taxonomy): domain Eukaryota; kingdom Metazoa; phylum Arthropoda; class Insecta; order Coleoptera; family Chrysomelidae; genus Chrysolina; species Chrysolina oricalcia. The sequence goes on from OX101819.2 coordinate 40,516,470, forward strand.
AGCTTATTTAAATATACAAACATTGATGTTTGTCATTGTCTCAGTGTCACACACATATATATCAGTTTATTTATTTTAAAAAGTAACACATGTGCACAATATCTATTGAAGGCACAGTCCATGTCATCTAAATACTAAAACTGAATGAATCATTAGGTGGCCATAGTATCTGCGAGACAGCAATCTCATCACATCTTTCAACTATTGAGCTTGTTTCAAAATAACCGTTTCTGTCATACACATAAGATGCCAATCTGGAATCAAACAAGTTAAATAAATTCATTATTCCAATCTGAAAATGACAATTTATTATTGCTTGACTGGAAACTGCTAAAGGTTCGTTCACACCCTTGCAAATATTTGCATTTATTTGCGATTCGAAACATATGGCGAAAAAATTGCGGTGAATGATGAATCGGTAATGCAGTACCTAATAACTAACCTCAAATACTGAAGAATTATATGTATAATTCATCATTCACCGCAATTTTTTCGCCGTATGATGTTTCCCAAGTATTAATCCTTTGTCCAGCTGCACCCCCAGGTACCGCACGGATTTTGACCTGTCAATCTGGTTACCCAGAGAGTTCCCCAGTCAATACAGAATGGTCTCAGAGATGGTAGTGGGATTCACATTCATGTAAGATCACACCATTGAATCGCAAGGTGACTTCCATTATTATCGCATAAACGTCTATTCGGTGCCGCTTTGGTCATGTCGAGACATCAAAATGTGACTAGAAATCAGCCCTATGTGACATTCCATTTATACTTCGGAATCGAATCCACATTATTGAAACCTTTTCGATGTAGCAATGTGAAATTGAATGGACTCATTAAAAAATGCGCTTCACTTTCTGATTCTCCTGTATGTCAAGAATAAAACAAATCTCAACAAATTTCATATGGAATGGAATGCTAGGAAACAAATGTTTGAGTGGATTCCGTATCATATATATACTTTTCACTAACAAAAATCAATTATCAAACTCTGTCTAATAAAAAAAACATAATAAGTATATAGAGATGTGGAAAAATCTATAATTCAAAATTCAACTCCAATCCACTGGACACCATTTTGTTCGCGGCGAAATCAGTACCTATCCTGAAAACGCAAAATTCTGTAAATCACTGAATTTACCTTTCTAAGTTTCTACTTACCATTCCGGTCCTTGAAGGGATACAGTTCTTGGTAGAAATATTAATTGGGCAATATTGATAAACACATTTGATTTAACTATTGAAATAAAAAGAATCAGACAGTACACTAAACACTATCGGCAGAACTTATAGAATATTTAAGGAATGGCGTCAACCAAATACAAATTCTACATGACTCTCGACTCCACAAACAACTCTGGTCATTTTGTTTCGTGATGGTGATGTCAGCTCAATTTTGTTACCAACCTAATTCCGTCTATACCGACAAAATCGCAATGAAACCAAAATTCATGTTAATGTGCTTTGCAATTTTCTTCACATTATGTGCCTCGAAGCGACACTAACGAGAAGAAAATTGTGGATGATTCATAACATTTGGCATCACTAAGTGGTAACAGTGATGTCTAAATGCAACTCATTTTGTTACCGTAATAATCAAGAACGCTACATCTCTTACATGTTTGTGTTAACTGGGATCCATATAGGTTCAGTTTCTCAAGTAAGAGATAATGATCAACACAATCGAAAGCTCGAGATAAATCAATACATAAACCTAAGGGAATCAACTTCGACTGAATGGCCCCAGGTAGCTATATAAACAATTGGTAAAATTCTATGTAGGTACCAATATTTAAAAAAAAGTAAAGTACAAAATTATATTGCTGTTCTCAAATCCATAACTAGCTAGTACTTTTCCTAAATTTTTTCAATAAATTTTAATTTCTAAATGTATAAACGTAAGCATCTGAAGGCAAATGTGGGAAAGAGACAATTTTATCGAAGGGTTGCTAAAGAGAATGAAAAACTATTAAAAGGCTTGGAGAATAGTTCTATTGATTGTGAAAGTGTCAACAGTATAGAAAAAATTTTTCAGGATCAGGGTGAAAATAATGACCAAGATTTGTTGTGTATGGATGATGGTAATTCACATTTTTCTGATGTTGGATTAGAACTAGAAGTATGTGATCGTCCAGAAACATCTGAAGGGAGTATTCCTTCCCCTACAGATATTTTCACTATTGCACAAAGTTTATCAATTGAATATAACAGTTCATTGAATACAACCACAGATTTGGTATCACAATTGAGGCACTGGGCCATTGAAACAAAAGTTTGTCATAACTCTATAAATGGTCTCTTGAAAATTCTTGCTCCATTCCATCCTCAGCTTCCATTAGATAGTAGAACATTATTGAAAACCCCTAGAGGAATTTTGTTGAAAAAATTAGACAATGGTGAATATTGCCACTATGGAATTGAACATGTTTTGAAATATTTGGTACCTTTCACTTGTATTGATGAGAGATTGAAGCTCAGCATAAATATTGATGGACTTCCCTTATTTTCCAGTACAAATTTACAGTTCTGGCCAAGTTTAGGTTTGGTAAGAAACTTTCAGTGTGCACCATTTGCAATTGGTATATTCTGTGGTAAACCAAAGCCATTTCCACTTGATCTTTTTTTGAGAGATTTTATTGAAGAAGCTAATCATTTGAGAGCAACTGGCTTCCACTTGCACTCCAGAGTATATTTTGTAGAAATACTGAATTTTATTTGTGATTCCCCTGCTAAAGCTTATCTGAAGGGCATACAATCTCATGGGGGTTACTCATCTAGTGATAAGTGTTGGGAAACTGATGAGCAGTTCATCTCAGAGTTAGATGAAGAACATTATAGAGAAAAATCACCTTGACTTGAATTGAACATAGGCCTTGTTTCATCGTTTACCATCGATTATATGCATGCTGTTTGTTTGGGGGTAATGAAAAAACTTCTTGTTACCTGGATTTCGGGTGGTTTACATGTTGGGTTAAGGCATTTGCATATTGAAAAAATTAGTGAAAATATGATGTTTTTGAGAACATTTGTCCCTTCCGATTTCAATCGAAAGCCCAGGAGTTTGTCAGAGCTTTGTAATTGGAAAGCTACTGAATTTAGAAACTTTTTATTATATTTTGGGCCATTCGTTCTTGAGGGGAATGTTGACATATCAGTTTTTGAACATTTTTTATTATTACATGTTGGCATTTCAATATTAGCTTCTTCAAAGCATTTGTCTAGTTTTGGTGCAAAGAATGCAGGCATTTTGTTGAACACATTTGTAAAACATTGCGAGTTTATATATGGTTTAGAATTTTATGTATATAATACACATATTTTGTGTCATTTGGATGAAGAGGCTGCTCAATATGGTACATTAGATTAATTTTCTGCATTTCCATTTGAAAACTTTTTAGGCCTTATCAAAAGTTTTGTTAGATCTCCACTGGAACCTTTGCAACAAATTCATCGTAGGTTGAGCGAAAGGAATTTTATATTTGTGAAGCCACCCCTTGACCCAAAAAGTATATTCTATGGCGAACACGAGAATGGTCCCACAACTGATGAAATATTTACCAAGCAATATAAAAAAATTACCTACAATAATGTAACGTTCAGTAGCAAATCTTATTCATGTTCAGATGCTTACGGTATGACGAAAGAAGGCATTGTTGTAGAGATACATAATATATGTAGCACTTCAGATGAAAAGATATTTATTATTGGAAAACAATTTTCAGTTTATGAGTCTTTATATACTTACCCAATAGATTCCAAAGACATGAATATTTTTGCAGTTAGTAGTTTGTCAAAACTACAATCTTTTGATGTTTCAGTTTTAGTTTCAAAATGTTTGGTTTTTCCCCGTAAATTGAATAATTCAAGTTATGTATATATTCCTTTGCTTCATACAAGCTTCTGAAGTCCTATCATTGTGTTGCTTTGAATGATTCTTTCAATTTTCAAAAGAAAAGTTATATTCCTAATACAGTGTAATGAAAATAATAATGGTATTATCATTGGTTTTCTGTGAAAAATCACTGAATATTTTGTAGTCATTATAATATGATTCACCTTGTCATTTTTCTGTTAATATAATATTCATTCACAGTAAGGTTTTTATTACCAAAAATAATCACCCACCTTGACAAACTACAACCATAAAACCCAAAGTTGTAGTCAAGGTCACCAATTTTTTGGACATATTTTGCAAAAATTAGACGTCGCTGCATCGTCCAAAATTGATCCAAAACGTTAGTTTAAAGTCTTAATTGAACACCCCATTGACGTCCAAAGGACCTCTAGAAGTGACGTCATTTAGCTGTGACTTACTTACGTCATTTAGACGTCAGTTTGTTTACTAATAAGACGTCTTTTGGTCGAATGTGATGGCGTCTTTCAGAAGTCAAATAGTCGCCTTGTGCTACCTGGGGCATCAACAATTTGTATATTCAAATATGTTAAAGCTGTATCTACGCCACTGTTTTGAACGAATCCGTGTTGTTTACTAGAAATTATATTATATATGTTTGATATGCTTGACATCAAGGTATCAGCTCTGTAATTGGAGTATTCATTCGTATTTCCATTTTTATAAAGTGGCCTGATCACTGAAGACATATTTGTGCATATTTGGAATCTACTGAGCAAGCTCAGTGGATTCCAATAAAGTTGCATCGGTTGCACTAGCCGCTAGTCTGCAAACTTAACTTCTTTTAAACTGGAACAATCATAAACAAAACAATACTGACAACATGACATTCAGAACATTTGGATATGTCATTTGTATAAGCATAATTAGAGTGAGAGGTCCGTGTGAATTTGCAAAGAAGTACCTCTTACATTTCATCATTAAACAGCCGCATTGGTAACATGCAGCGACGCCCTAAAAAAAGAACTTTAAATTTCATATAATGCATGTAACATTGTGATGTTCTTCAATAGACTTCGTTGCGAAGTTGCTCGATCTATAAGTAGAAATTTAACACTTTCTCTGATAATGGTATTGTGGTTATCTATAAAATATCTTCAAAGCAATGTCTCAAAATAACTATGTTTTTAACATATATGCGTACTCAATCATATTGAAGGAATGTTTCAATCTGTCTACATGTTACGTGTTTGCTGGATTCTCGATTTCAAAAACAGGGGTAGTCAATAATTTCAATAAAAAGTTGTCATCAAATCCAAAATAAGTAGAATAAAATTAATTCAGAACGGTAAATTCCAAAAATTTCGTAAACGATGATCTGATTAAAAGTTCGCTTGACTTCTTATATAAGTAGTAGTGCAGGTAAACTCAAAAAATAAACAATGAAGGCTAGTTCATATAAACGTAAGGTAAGGTAACGCAAGAACATACGGTACGGTAGAGGAAATGTACGGTTAACAAAAACGTTGGGTAGAATTGACAGAACTGACAGTTGTATATTTGATTTGTTATGAATATGAGGGAATATTTCGATTAAACTTATGAAATGAGTATCATCCATATTTATTCAGAGTTCCATACCTTGCAAACCATCTGACTGACTCTACCAACACCAATCTAGATGTTCTGGTCATTAGGATAGGAAAACATCGTTTTTAAAAGCCCTCTGATTTGCTAAAGGTAAAAAGGCAAAGCTCAATGTTGAAAGGTAGTCAACTTTTGCGATATCTTCCTTTTTTTAATGATCTTGTCTACACGACTACAATAAATTGAATTTGTTCCGTTGCGTTATCTTACCTTAAGTTTACATAAACTAGGCTTCATACTGCATCATTCAGATAAGTCCTATGAACAGAAGTAAGTAAGAATAAGTAGTTTTGTAAGCATTTTGCTCCTGAAAATGCTAACTTTGTTGGCGAAACGAGCGTTTATTGTGATTTAGACATAGTTTTAACGTTTGGGTAGTTTTTAATTCTTGAATGTTTTAGATTAGGCGTACTAAGATTACTTCAAACACACCAAAAATGGCCACTAGAACCCCACTAGAACTCTTGAGTATCTCCGTAACCAAGAATAATTTAGCCATCAGTAGTTTTATTAGAACTATATAGAAATTAAGCAATTTCGTTAATAATTTTAATGTACCTTAAGTTTGAGCTATATCAGGGTTCGGTTGCTTTAAAGCTAGCTCCAGATCAGTACAGTACATTTTAAACGATTTCTTCAGCAGCTCCATGGCCACAGTGTAGTCGCCGTTACTCAGCATAGTATTCAGTTAGCAGCTATCTCGTCGGGGCCTCCAAATGAGTTATTCAATCAAAGACAGTTTGATGAAATATCTGATTTGCGTAGCAAAACTGATGAAAACTTCTGTCGAATTCGAAAAGTTGTTCAATTTCTTTCCCATGACTGCTCCTGGCGAACGTGACGACGGATAACAAATGCATTCGGACAAGGTCAATAATAAATATCAATTTCTATGAATTGTCAAATTTTATATCTTTGTAAAAATACATTCATTAAAAAAATAATTGCAACCAGCGCGTTCATTCTTCATCTACATTTTTACAAAAGGTGTATTTCACAACTTAAATCAAAATTCTTATTTTTGTCTGTCAATCGGAAATATTAGTCAACACATTCAAACATTCACAATACTGAGGGTAAAAACACTTGGCCTTTTAGATAACTGAATATAAAAAAAAGATAACGTTCTGGATTCTTATATAATCCTATTCAACCTCCGTTAAGATTACCATGAATTCTGATTGGGAATGTTGGCTTTTATAGACTGCTAAACCAAGAGATTGTATAGTAAATGTGTTGTGTTGGGTGGTAGTTTTACTTTGTGGAAACACGAATGGCCAACATAAATTATTACTACTAGTTTTTCATCACCACTAAACATCAATAATACATTTTCGATGCAGTTGCGAAATAGTCTGCTTTCCATCGAACTTCTATCAGTAGCAGGTTACCGCTTGATCAAACAATTTTTCTGTGACGTTTCCCCTTAAAAACAAATAGTAACAGCAACATTATTCGATCGGTCGATGCACCCAATAGTTAGTTCTTTGGTATATTTCCTCCAACTTGAGCTGACTTTGTGTTTGCCTTAAACACCAATTGCTCCAATATTCTTTGTTTTCGATGGATCATGACAAAACGATGTCTCATTGAAATTTAAGATATGTCATGGTTTTTACAACTAAAGTGCTATTATGATATCTGCTAGATTAAAAATTGTATACACAGCCCAAGGGTGAGTTTGATCAATATTCACCTACTCAATACTTTCAAGGCTTCTTAACTGAAATTTTGTACATTTTTCTTAATCTAATAATTGAACAATTGGAGATTTGGGGTATACAATTCTGTCTGATCTATAAAGAAGATAAGTTGGGGATTTACGAAACTAGCTTCAAGGACTGCGACAGTATGTGTGTCAAGGACTGCGACAGTATGTGGGCTAAACTAGAAAGGCCATGATAGTACGGCTCAAAGAGCACATTGCTCTTATCCTTGCCAAAAACACGAGTTTTATCCAACATGCTTTGAATCACGACCACCGATTTGATGACACAAATTTAAAATTAATTAGACAGATTCATGACGACAGACTTTTCTGGATGCATTCGAGAGCCCGAAAATTGCGAAATGTAAAAGTAGTGTGAATGTCCTATTCCATGCAGCCCATATTTGAAGTTCATAGTACAACAATTAATGTTAAGAAGCGATAAGTTACTAACTTCTATGAACTCTGTGACATTGAACCTACAAGTAGAAAGGGAATTAATTTTGGGTAAGCGGGAACAATGAGTGCATTTATCAAATCAGACATATTACAGAATGGAATAGAATAGTTACGATTTCTAAGTTGAAGCTCCTGAAGATGCAAACCTTGCTGGAGAAACGTGCGTCGAGTGAAATTAACATAGTTTGGGTAACTGGGTATTTTCCATTTCTTCTCCTTAGTGGAATAAACCGTCCCCAGGAGCTGGTTAATTATGGAACCGCGTTAGTGTTTATTTACTTCCTAGATGTAAACGACTAGGCACAAATCTAAGGGGGATTCTAGGTATCAAGGTATCGATGGAATTTGTTGAAATTTTGGTATGTTACACCGAAGGTTTATTAGATTAACAATTGCATAATATACTCGACCACGGTAACAATTGCATTAGTTGATATACAGAGTATAATAGAAAATATAAAGGGGGTTTCTGGGTAACGATAGAATTCTCTAAAATTTTACTGTGTAATACTCAAGTTAAATGAGATTGATGAATGCATTCTACGCGACCACGATAACAATTGCATTAGTTGATATACAGAGTATAATAGAAAATATAAGGGGGTTTCTTCCATAGAATTTGTTGAAATTCCAGTTTGTTACATCGAAGGTATATACGATTAATAATTGCGTGAAACGCTACCACGATAACAATTGCATAAGTTGATATACAGAGTGTAATATAAAATAGAATGGGGTTTCTGGGTATCGATAGAATTTTCTAATTTGAGAATGTTACAGCTGCCGTATAATGAATTCACAATGACATTCTACACGAGCACGATGGCAACTGCATTCGTAAATATATATGGTTTGAAAGACTTTATTCCTTGTCATGTAACAAGCTATCAAATAAATCGATTTTTATCTCTTCTGGTTCGACCGGAAATAACATAATATCAATGTGTTGAATGTACATGGTCCATTCTTTTCGGATTGCCGAAATAATGCTGCTATTTCAATTCATGACATGAGAAAGGACCAGGCATATCTCAGACAGTTGTTCGAGAAGGCGTCATTTTCAATATTTATCAAGGCTACACGAATGCACTTGGGTATCTTGAAGATATAAAAATTGATTGAGATGCCACAATTTTAAGCTAGAGGCCTAAAACAATTTACGATTGAAGAGGCAAATCGATCACTATTTGTAACTAAAACGAGATAGATTGTGGAATCGCAGAACAGGTATTCAAAAAATATTTTGCTCTAACTTGGGAGAGTTTCTAAAAATTGTGCCCTAATTATTTTTTATGTTACAGCCCAAAGAATGCTCTTACTAGCTCAAACTGATAACTTGTAACAAATGAGGGTTGAACATGAACGTTTGCATTTGAGAGGAGGTAAAGGTGTGTGTATAGAAATGGGCCAAAGTCATCTTAATTTCGCCAGACTACCGCTGCAGTATAATTAAGACAAAACTTTCGGTACATATCAAGTTTGGTTGGCACCAGTATATATCCAAGAAATATTGGGTCGTGATAGAGTACGCGAGTTTGTTTTTGAAACTCAGTTATTTTAGCAGTGGTTAATAAGAGCACGATTGAACTCCTGATTCAGCCAAGCAAGAAAGTAAACTTTGCACATATCTTTCAATGAATTCCCATTGAATAATCATAACCAAGGGCCAGATGAAGAACCAATAAGCGGTGCTTACTGAACTTGCAAAGTTAGTGCAAGGTGCAACTCTTGGAGTATATGCTCAGGTTGATAGCGTCATATGGTTCTTAGGATATGCAAGGTACGAAGAAAATATTGTTTACCGTGATAATTCTTCATTGATGAATATCTTAGATTCTGCAGAAAGAGAAATCGAAATTGGTTGATATTTGTTTGTGAACAATTGAATTGTTGGTGCATTATACTGGAATGTTTAAAATAAATCATTGTGTTAATTCTTCGTTCTTTCTTCTTGATCGTCAAGTGGCTAACACGATAAGGCAAGCATTCAGGAATATATCGCCTACTACCGAGCAGTTATTACAGAGTTCCCTACCGCTGCAGTATAATTTCAGTACATATCAAGTTTGGTTGGCACCAGTATATATCCAAGATATATTGGGTCGTGATAGAGTACGCGAGTTTGTTTTTGAAACTCAGTTATTTCAGCAGTGATTAATAAGAGCACGATTGAACTCCCGATTGAGCCGAGCAAGAAAGTAAACTTTGCACATATATTTCAATGAATTCCCATTGAATAATCATAACCAAGGGCCAGATGAAGAACCAATAAACGGTTCTTACTGAACTTGCAAAGTTGGTGCAAGGTGCAACTCTTGGAGTATATGCTCAGGTTGATAGCGTCATATATGGTTCTTAGGATATGCAAGGTACGAAGAAAATATTGTTTACCGTGATAATTCTTCATTGATGAATATCTTAGATTCTGCAGAAAGAGAAATCGAAATTGGTTGATATTTGTTTGTAAACAATTGAATTGTTGGTGCATTATACTGGAATGTTTAAAATAAATCATTGTGTTAATTCTTCGTTCTTTCTTCTTGATAGTCAAGTGGCTAACACGATAAGGCAAGCATTCAGGAATATATCGCCTATCACCGAGCAGTTATTACAGAGTTCCCTATGTTTGTTCAGTGGTGCCACCCCTCAATTGTTTGCCGAACTACCATCATGCGGGCTTCTATTGGAGGATGTATTATAGCATATGGGCATGTACCCGCAACATTAAAGATTTATTACATTTATTCTATGGGAAACATAAAATGAAATCGTATGTATTAAGAATTATAAGAAAATACAACTAACCGACGCTGGAACGTAAATTGAAAAAATTTAAAAATATTCCCAATTGATATTATTTCCAGTCGAACCGAAAGAGGTGAAAATGTTACAATTGATGTTTTTGATAGCTTATTACTTGATAAGAAATATAAAGTGTGTATTAAATCATGCTCGCGTAGAATACAATTGTAAATCTGATGTACGTCGGGAGTAACATCCTCAAATCAGCAAATTCTATCGATACCTAGAAACCCCTTTATATCTTCTATTACACTCTGTATATCAACTTATGCAATTGCTATCATGGTCGCGTACAATAGGTACATGAAATAATCTCATTTACCAAAGGTACGAGAATATATTGAGAAATTCTTAGCCTACTATAGAACCACACAAAATTTCAATGTCAAAATATTTTATTACTCAACATATTCTCCTCTTATTTGGATACATTCATCACAGCAAACCTGCAACGTCTCTAGACCTTTCAGAAAAAATGTTTCTTCTTGCTCTGCAAACCAGACCTCCACAGCTTTTATTACCTCCTCGTTGGAAGAAAATTTACGACCTTTTGAACTTTTTTTCAGTTGAGGAAAGAGATGATAGTCGGACGGAGCCAAATCTGGTGAATAAGGAGGGTGTTCTAGTAATCCAAACCCTAAATCACGAATTTTTTACATGGCAACATGAGATTTGTGTGCAGGGGCGTTGTCCTGCAAAAACAAAACACCTTTGGATAACTTTCCGCGTCTTTTCTCTTTAATTTTTTCCTGTAGAGTGGTCAGTTATGTCGAATAGTAATCTCCAGCTATTGTTCTACCCTTATCCAAAAAATCAATCATGATTACTCCATGGCAATCCCAAAAAAATGAAGCAAGAACTTTTCCAGCAGATTTTTGGACACGAAACTTCTTAGGTATTGGAGAACCGGAGTGTCGCCATTCCATTGATTGTTGCTTTGTTTCTGGATCGTAGAAATGTACCCAAGTCTCATCCATAGTAACAATTCTGTTTAAGAAGTCTACATCGTTTTCAAATCGAGCACAGATCAAACGCGATGCTACTACCCTTGCACGCTTTTGGTCAACCTTCAAACATTTGGGGATCCATTTTGCAGCAATTTTTCTCATGTCCAAATTGACGTAACTATATGATGAACGCGTTCGTATGAAATATTCAGTGCTACAGATATCCGTTTTAGCCCAATTCGACGGTCTGTTAAAACCATGTCATGAACTGCATCGATATTTTCGGGGACTGACACAGAAACTGACCTTCCCGATCGGTCATCATCTTCAATAGAAAATTTACCTCTTTTGAAGCTTGCAGTCCAATTTTTCACGGTCGCAAACGAAGGACATTGATCACCAAGGGTATTAAGCATATCTTCGTAAATCTGCTTACATCTTAACCTTTTAAATACAGGTACTTGATGATGGCTCGATACTCCAAATTTTCGATTTTCACAATTTCGGTGGACACATTTTTTTAGAATCCCCCTTATAGGTGTGCCTAGTCCTCTCTACGATTTACAAGGCAACTTCTTTTGAAAGACTGTTTCCATTTTTTTTCCATTAGGTACTCTTTTCCTGTTTGCCAGTTCACCAACAGCTCTCACCGATTACTCTTACGTATACTTCTCCTCTAGATCTTCTTGGATAACGATTTAGTGTTGCCATAGTCCACATGGTTAGTCTGTTTCCATTTCTCACATAATTTCTATTTGTGGTGGCCAAATGGCCAAATAGCCGAAAAGCGGTCTAGGCCGCTTGAATTTCAGCTAATATTGTTGGTTGGTTCGAGACCCCGTTACAGGTATACTTTTTTTTAGACAGATCGATATCGATAGATGGAAAGCATGATTTGAGTTTTCTAAATGCCAATCCTGATTTCCATTGATTTCTTTTTCTACAGCTGAAAAGTGGATGCGCTACCGTAAATAAGTGAGTCGTCCCAGAGTGCCACATAAAATAATAATAGACGTCCTCTACCCGAACAGAGTGTCAAGGGAATATTATCATTATTCACAGATCAGTGTAAGTCCTCATTAGTATAAGAGAAGCCAGGTTATTTTTTTATAATAGTAATCGTCTTGTAAATCTAACATAAAATACAGAAATTATTCAATAGATACATAAAAAATCCCAACATGAACGAATGAGGCGAAGTTCAGCTTATGCTAATCTTCCACTTAACCTCATGAAATAAAAAAGAAAAGAAAAATAATCTCTCAAATAAGTACTTAATATTAAAGTATTGAAAATAGGCGTTCAGCGAACATAAGGCACTTAAGAAAGAATATTTATATAATTCGAAGGGAGGATGTCTAGTGATCAACATACAAATCTAAACTATACATTCATTGCTGTGTTTTCCAACTCAATCCACACTTTTGATATTGCAAATTCAATATGTGTCTTTTAACTTTAGTTCTGAACTTCACCACCGGCAATGATTTCATTTCAACAGGTAATTCATTGTACTGTTTTGGTGCACAGTATCTGAATCTCTTTTGGAAAATTGCAGAACGATGTTTTGGAGTACCTAGAATGTGACCAGCACGAATGCTGATACTATGAAGATTATGTCTGTAATTGAGAATCCTCTTTATATAGCTGGGGACCTTGTGAGTGAACTGTAACAGGTGTAATTTTCTTCTATTGTTCATGTTGAGCCACAGAAGTTTCTTGAATTTCGCGCTTATTTGATCATATTTTCTCAGATTATATATGAATTATATATGAACCTACAGCAGGAGTTCTGTGTACGTTGAATACGTGTCCTATCATTTAGATCTAAAAATGGGCCATAAACGAAATCTCCATAGTAACAATTTGAAAGTACTAATATTTCACACAAGTTTTTTTTCATAGTGGAATTCAGTAGCTGCCTACTACCATAAAGAATTTTTAAGGCAAAATAGGACTTTTTATTAATAATTTTGGTCGTGTGTTTAGTGAATTTTAACTTATCATCAAATATAATTCCGAGATTTCTGGCTTCTGCAACAACTTCAATTTTCCGGTAATTTATTTTCAAATTGATAGAATTTTTGGCTATAATTTGAGCTTTTCTGTTTCCAAATAAAATAACTTTCGACTAGGAGAGATTGAGTTTCAGATTTTTTTTCGATAAATCATAGAGATGTTCCAGTTCCCTGTTAACTTCCAACTCTGTCCTACTATAATTTGAAGGTTTGAATGAGTAAACCAGTTGCGTATCGTCCGCGAAACCATGACTGTGACATAAGGAAGTAATTTAATTATATCCGCAGTATAAATAATGAATAATAAAGGACCGATAACCGAACCTTGTGGTACACCACCGGCAAGAATTTCACTCCTATTTGAAACTGAGTTGTTATAGCATACTTTTTGACTACGATCGGTTAAGTAGCATTTGATGAGTTCTAGTGTGGAAATTGCAAAGCCATAGTATTTCAGTTTAGATAATAGCACCTTATGGATGATCGTGTCGAATGCCTTCGAGTAATCTAGGAGCACCAGCATTGCTACTTCACCATCATCGAGGGCCTTAGTTATACGATTTGTAACATCTACCAACGCTGAGGAAGTACTGTGAGCTGAACGAAAACCTGACTGATTTTGAGAAAGAATTTGATTCGTGTTTAAAAAATGAATCATTTGCTTATACATAAATTTCTCTATGATTTTTGATAGGGTGCATAATATGCTGACTGGTCTAAGGTCAGTTATTGAAGTAGGTTGGAGATTTTGGGGAAGGGGTTAATGATTGCATGTTTCCATTCTGAGGAAAAATAATTGAAGAGGAAACAGCAATCAATAATGTGTACAATAAACTTGTCCGAAAAGGAGCTGCAATATTTTAGCATTGTGATAGAAATATTATCTGTACCATATGCATTAGATTTCAAAGTTGCAAGGTATTTATGGATTTTGAATTCATCATACTGTATAATAACTTTGAGCTTCTGTCATTATGATATTCAAGTTGTCATCGTGACGTTTACAAATTGTCGGTCCTTTTCGAATAGGTGAATATCCTTATCCTACTGATGGCTTCACCAAATATGTTTCGAACTGTCGAGTTAGTAACCATGCATATTCTCTTGGTGAGTAAAACAAAAGTAAGCGGAAAAAGAAAACAAAGCTAATTGAAAATATTTTACATTCCAAAATCTAATCAATTTATTTTGGAAGAAAATTATTATTACATTATTTGTACGAAATTTGTTAGAACAACAAACTATAGTTTGGTGAGAAAATTGTATTAATTTTTTAGGTTTGAGTAATAATATATATTTGTGGTTTAATTTTGTAGTTGTGTGGTTCAAATTCCCAGAGCAATATCCATTTAGACTATTATCCATTGCATATAGAGATGAAGCAGCTGAACTCGATGTGTTATAACTTATTATAACTAAAAGCTGACGGATATCATTTTCAACGTTTACTTCTATGATTGGTGGAATTCCATAGAGTGCCAAAGTCGATTTTAGACGACCAGTTTGATACAATTTCAAATAGAAGGTATCGAATACCATGGAAATTGACATCTGAATTGGATCAGAAGGAAAATGACAAGCTAAGATCTTCAATCTATTATTTTATCAGAATATAATTGGTGACTATACGAAAGTACATTCCATAGCCTTTTCAATATTGAAAACATGTTCTTTGTTAATTTATATGTTGATAGAATACTGAAAAAATAATAATATTAATCAAATCAAGTGATTTCTTTTGTAAAACATTCTTTGAACAAAGTAAAAGAAACGTTACAAAGTACTAAGTATCCCATGAACTTCTTCAATCGACGTTAAATTGAACGTGAAATTCAGATCAGGTTGGAAAAGGTTGTTTTCGAAAAGCAGGCCGGTATCAGCGCAGACCAAGTCATCTCGTTTGCGCTACCTAAATCTGGAGAAATTGAGGAGTTTTTCTTAAATTTAACATTGAGATTTGTAAATGCTTGACATGCGCTCCTGTTCGTATTAGATGTATTCCTATAGATGTATTCTTAGGCATGAAATCAATATATGCCCCTTTTCCATTGCGTAAATCACTCAGCGCAAAATTTCTCAAATTCCTATAGGTAGAAAAATCATTTTCGTTTTTGCTTTTGACATATTTTTTCAACGCCAAATCCCTTTCTCTGAATATACGTTTATATTCATCCAAGGAGTTTGAGGCTTAGTGACCCTGACTCTTCGTACTGGCGTATGGATATCAAATACATCGAGTAAATAAGTGATGAATATCTGAACTTTTCGATTGATATCATTTTCTCTAACTATATTCATCCAATATTTTCATATTGAGGTAACCCGGTGCTATTCAATAGAGAAGTTTCCTTTATTGAGTTTTCAGTCTGTGAATAAATTTAAAAATTACTTATTTCACTTCGAAAAAAAAAAAAATAACATTTGCACCATTTCGTGAAGTAGATTGTGATGAGCCATGATCACATCATCGAGAATAATGTAATTTTCTTGGCCGGTACGACGCTCTGGTTGCTGGTACTATCATAAATTCTAGATTTCTGGAAAATGGTCGTTGGCTGTATTATGATTATGTCATGACAGCAACAAAATGTGTTTTCTTATCCTACTTCAACAGATAGTATGACTTGTATCCAGAAACATCATCTTGTATGATAAACAGTGTACGCCAAACTCTTGGAATCATTTGGGAAACTTTTTTATAATTAATTTCTCAGAAAATTTCGTACCCCATAAAAGTTCTTGCATTCAATTAGACTAAATACACGCATATCCTTTGTTGTCAGTGACGTGCAGCTAAGCTGGAAACTGCCGACAATCTAAATTCACTAAAGAGTAAAGTGACATTCCTATGCAAAATATCGTGAAATTTTTATTGTAAAAAGTTTTTTGCAAGAATGATTTTGATGAGTTCAGTCCACCAATTACCAATTTCAATTTTTTTAAAGGATCCTGGCTTGATGTCATTATCTTTCTATTACTGTTTTTTACGCATATTCAAGATTTCGTTAGATCAGTTAATTGCTTTGAGAGATGATTTAGCTAATTTAGTAATTCACTACACAAAAATTGTTGGCAATAATTCCCTTCAAAAATTGAGGCCAACTCATTAAAGGTTATTAAAATTAGTAATGGAAGAGTAAACTGGATAACTGGGAATATTATCAAATTCCAAACAACATTTTTCGATATCAAAGTTTTTCATATGGCTCCAAGATTTTGGCGAATACTGAGTGATATTTAACATTATAATATATTGCAACATTATCTGTAATTAGTAACAATCACTATATACAGAATGCAGGGCATCACACGTTAAAAGGTAAGGGTTGCGTGTTCCCTAGCTCACGCAAGTCTCTCGAAGACTTCCGAGGGTTGCGCGTAGGGGTGCAATCGGTTGACGAAATTTACAATTTTAACAATAACAACAAAAATTTCAACAAAAACAATAATAACAACAATAACAACATTAATAATAACTTGTCAGTTACTGTTGCAAATGAATTCTGAATGAATTCTATTTTACACCTACTTTCAGGCTATATTTGTGTTAAATGTCACATTTTGTGAACAGAATAAATGTTAGAAATTACATTATTCCGAAATGAGAACTTGGTGGTTCAAAATGTACTATATAAGAATTCCCCTGAAGGAAACTTATCTATGTTCCTCTGGTTCTATATGCCACACATTACCTTTTTGCATATCATTGAATATAATATTATATTAATCATACTTAATCATACTTATCATATTAATCATACTTATTAGAAGTTTGTGTAATCGAGTGAATATTTCTGTTATCGCAAGTGTCATTATCTCTGTTTTCTATATATTTTTTTCTTTCACTACATTGTTTTGTATATGCTTTATTGTAACTCAAATATGAACACAATATTATTAACACGATATGTATATTTATATTTCTATAATAATATTATTATGTAAATGTAGGATAAAAGAACAAGAAGCGAATTATATTTCTTAGATTTCTAATTGGTCTATTGAATCCTGCCTCTTGATAGGTTTGTATTTCATTTCCTGTCAATAAAAGCCATTATTATTATAAAATTAGACTATTTCTATGAGACAAGACGAGTTCCTTTGGTGAAGTAAAGTCGCCTTCAATAGATTCCATTATTCTACACTTTACTCACGAATCTTCCATTTCCATTCTTTTTTTTCAGTTGGATCGGATGAATTTATTTATGACTGAGTTAATCGAATAGTACCTACTTTCAGTTATTTATTACAAAACATATACAATATTCATTTTCTATTCACAACGACATGACCCAGATCATATTTTCCTCTTACACACTTGATTTTTACACCAGGACAATCTTGTACTCTTCCCACTCGGCAAAGGACTATGTTGTGTTCCTGTAAAGAATAAAAATGGATTATTCAATGTAACAATGGTTGAAATTGAGAATTATATTGGCAAACATGTGCTGAAATGTAGGATGTATCCAATTACTACAAATGAAGGAATGATAATTTCTTTCAATGAACACCAACTGTTTGTCAACAAAAAATAACTACATCCCTGGCTATTACCACGACATAGAAACATCTCTGACAAATTATTGTGGATGTGACATATTTTGTTTTGTCAATATTTAAACTGAGTAGATCATAGTTCAACCACATTTTGATTTTTTTCAAGCTGGTCTCTGTTTATGTGCGAACTTCTTCCCAACTTTTTCCAGTAATGACAAGAGCAGTATCATCATAGCAAACCAATGAACCTTCCATATCTTGTATTCTAGATATACTATTCAAATATATCAGGAACAATATTGGTCCCAGTAGGTACTGTATCGTGGGGCACACTTACCTTCACTGTTGCCTCAGAACTCAATTTAGTTCCAATTTTAGTGATCTATATTCTATTTGACAGATAATATTTGAAAAGATCTAGAGTCAAACCAAGGATACCTCATTTTGTCAATTAAATTACTATGAGAAACCGTGTCGAAGGCCTGCGCCAGGTCAAGAAAGACTGCTAGGCACTGATTTGATATGACCAAAGCTCCAACTACTGGTTTGAGTAGTCTCAAAACTGCAATATCAGTACTGCATTTTGATTTTCAGTGAGAACTAGATGACTTTTTGAAAATTCAATTAATCGGTTCTTTGCAGCTTGTTCGAATAATTTTGCAGAATTATTGAAAACAGATATATGTCTGTAGTCGTTTAGTTTGCTTCGGTCCAGGGCCGGAGAGATCCAGCATTGGGTCTGGGGCCGAGTCTCCGGGCACCGTTCTTCTCGGGCCCCGGGACTTTTGCCACCACCCCTCTCTCCATGGCTGCTTTGGTCTTCTGCTTTGAAAATATAGGTGATAATTGATTCTTTCCATGGCATTGGGGTTTTTGCAGTTGAAAAACAGGTATTCAGTATGTGGATCAATTGTGTTAGTATATAAAAAATACATTTTATCAGTTTGATACCGATTCCGTCAGGTCCACCAGAACAGTTATTTTTCAATTTTGATAGCAAAAGCATTTCTCTAAATGGATCCAGAAAAACTGATGAAAGTATTCTCATTTCTTTTGAAACATTTTTAGGTAATCTTGTTTTTTCTATTTGATGTGCCATTTCAATTCCTAGCTCTGCAAAGAAATTGTTGAATAAATCCGCTTTAACTATATTGTTTTGAACTAGAAATCCATTTTAATTTCAAACATCTGAGCTGGAGATTCATGAAGTGATTTGATTTCCTGTTATATCATTGATAATATTCCATATTTTTTTACAGTTATAACGGCATCATTCGACTTATCTTTATTAAAGTCGTTTTGAGTTTTTTATCAATGCATGAAGTTTATTTCTATATTTCTTTCGTTTTGTTCAA
Organism: Chrysolina oricalcia; assembly: GCA_944452925.2. NCBI lineage: Eukaryota > Metazoa > Arthropoda > Insecta > Coleoptera > Chrysomelidae > Chrysolina > Chrysolina oricalcia. The sequence goes on from OX101819.2 coordinate 40,535,759, forward strand.
GTTATCTCTTTTATGGATGGATGCCATCAAGCCAGGAGCTATCCAGAGTTTAAAATTTCTTGTTTTATTCTTCATGATTTTTATTTCAAGACATTCGCTAATATATTCATTCAGTTTTTGAAAAAATCTATCATTGTTAATTTCTGTTACATCTTTCGATCCCATTATTGAGATAATCATAATAATTTTTTTCATTTCTTTCTTCAACTAAATTCAAATGACTTATGAATGAAATGTAGAGGAATGGTTCGAAGTGGTCAGTGATATCATCTGGAAAATAACGTAGTTACTTCAGTCTTTATTGGCTATTATGTTCGATTGTCTTATGAAAATGTGATCTATGGTTGCTTTGGATGTAGGGGGTTACCCTTGTAGGTTTGTTTAATGAGAAATGAAACCATATGAGTTCACTATATTCAGATATTTAGTTGTTTCACTCAATTCTGTCCTTAGTATGTTTATGTTGACATCTCCCAAATATATTTCTTAGTCTGGGGTTTTAAACCAGTGCCGACGAACGTCCAAAACCATAAAAGCGGGAAAAAAATTAACAGCATGAAACATACTGAAAGAGGAGCAACATATTGTTCGAATGACGGGAAAAATCAATTGGAGTCGAAAGAATGGAGGAGGGTGGAACGGGGTGAAGTTTTAGTGGTTGATTGTGATATTTCACGTTTTTTCGCGATTGACAATGAAAGTTGACCTCCAATCGAAAAAAAAATAATTGGCGAAGTTGTTGAAAATAAGAAGATCTACAACTTTTGTATCAAACATTTTTCCACATTACCTCAAATTTTCCGGGAAAATTAGAAAACCCGATTTTTCAGAATTTAATTTTTTTCTCTCTCAAATTTTTTTTTTCACGAAATTTGGTGGAAATATAACTAACTATGTTTCAAGTAAGCCGTAATTTTTTTGTAGCAAAATACAGATTTTTCCTGAAAGTATACATTTCATCAATGAAGATCATTACTTATAGACCTTCGAAATACAAAAAAGCACCAAGACAAGTGTTCGTGAAATATAAGGGTATTTTTTCGAAAAATTTACATAATTCGAAAACTAGTCGTCTTGTGAATTGCGAAAAAATCATGCTGATTCGACACCAAAAAAGACATAAGAATTCCTACAAATTTTCATGTAAATTCTATCATTTATTTGCGAGAAAAAAATTAAATACCGAAAAATCAGTTTTTCGTCATTTTGACGGCCAATTTGAGGTTATGTCGAAAAGTGTTGAATACAAAAGTTTTCGATTTTTTCAATATCTACAACTTTTCCATCGAATATTTTCCGATAAGAGGTCACCTTTCGCCGCAAATCGCAAAAAACCGTGCTCAACCCCTAAACTGCATCCCCAATTCACCATTTTGAGTTTTCGTATTTAAATATTTTTTTATACTCAATGTTGGAACCTCTGCAACATTCTGCACCTGGTCCTTGCATGTTACTTTTTTTCTTATTTTAGACGTTCAAAATTCGTTTTGGCGCCAGCCTAATTAGGAGCAAATAAAAACGTCGAAATCAGAACATAGAAAGGTATTTTTCCATTATATTTTGCGACACACAATTTTTATAAAAACAAAAATTAAAACAATATTAAAACGGTTTTTCCGATTTTACTGGAAAATTTGAGGTTGTGTGGAAAAATCTTAGATACAAAAGTTGTAGATCTTTTTATTTCCAACTTTTCTCTTTCTCACCTCCTTTCGCTCTTCTATCATAATTATCATAATCAAATCCATATTTATGTTTATTCTTTGTACCTATTAAGGTAACATGAAATTGATATTCTCGAAAGGTTTCAACTGTTAATTTCATTAATCTAAAAAATAGTTTAGAACAAAAATTGAAAAATTTGATTTTTGAAATTCAATTTTTTTATTTTTTCGCGCTCTCTGGATAAAAATTCAACAGTAAGGCTACTCTTTTATTACATAATCTAAAAGTAGACGATTCAATGGAAAAAATGGCATCTGGCGAGCCGCCATTGAAACTTTTCAGATGAAAATGAGGTCGTTTTTTCGGAATTTGCCGAAAATAAAATGAGAAATCTGAATTTCGCTACAAAAAAGTAACAGTTTACTTGAAACATAATAAGTATTTCCACTAAATTTCGTGAAAAAAATAATGTTTGCACTAGAAATTATCCAATTCCATTGTTTGAATGTCATGTTGATGATATTCTGTTTGAGAAAATCTAGCTCAATTAATAGCTGATCTCTTTTTTTTCACCGTATTTATTTTGTCCAGAGCTGATTAATTTATCAATTAACAATGATTTCAGTACAGAATAATCAATACACTTTAGTAAATGAATTGGAGATATAGAAAGTTGTTGAACTGTTTATTCTGTATTGGGTAACGAAACAATAATCTGATTATAACAATTTCGATCAATCAGAAAGATTAAATCAAAAGAAAATAAATCAGATTTTGTTTTCTTTTTTTATTGATTATTCATAAATTTTTGAACGTCTGTCTTAATCTTAATGATGTGCAGTTTTCCATTTACAGATCTTTACCGTTATTGGCCCAGACATTTTTCTCAGTTAACTGGTTGACTAGGTCAACCCTGGTGTTAGTTATGTCCTCTCTGATGACGATAGCGGTTTCCTTGAGCATTCTTCTATGCATATAGATCTTGCTTCATAACTAGTGACTTGAGTTTCAGATATATTCCTAAGGAATTTCGATTGTTTTTACTACGCACTCCATAACGAAGTGAGATATTTTCCGGTGTTAGATTAATTGCTAGTTTTGTGTTATTTACTTTCTGTTATCTTCTTTGGACTTTTCGGTTATATTGAAGATTCTATGGACTCTCCTGCGGTTTGCCTAATCAAGCCGCTCAAATATTATTAATATTTGCTATGGTAGCTTCTAGAAGTTTCAGTATTTATCCATTCGCTAATTCAGATTTCAGAGACGCCACTGACTCTTCTACCTTTACTAGCCGTGTCTTCTGCATTTTTACTACAGCATTGACGATATTTTCGGTGACTGTTTTCATAAGGTCTTTATTTCAAAAGCTTCTACTCACTTGTTGACAATTGTTTTTTTTTCAGGAGCTCAGGTGTTGTTCGACTAATCATGACTTGCCATAGGCGTAAAGTATGACTTTTTTAGAGCGTGAAGTTTCTTGAATGAGGCGAAGCCGAGTTCAACAAAACACGCGAGTACAAAAAAAGCTATTTAAGAAATTGCATTTTTTTATGACAATTACTATATATTGACAAATTGTTGAATGAGTTTTCAATTTTCTTCACATTATCAAGTGACGACTTGATGAGTTAATTGTGTCGCAAAATAAACACTGAATTTTTGAAAAATGTATGAGTTATACCTTAACTTACGCATTGTCTTAAGAAAAGTTAATATTTGATCACATTCATCAAGAAGTCTGTTACGTGCAACCACTGGCCAAAAAGAATTTACCGATTAGGTAAACTGAAAAAACAATTTTAATTCAAATGACATTTGACTTATCATTTGAACTCATTCCGACCTGTAGAAATGGAATACAGGGTGGCACAGCGAAAACGACACAAGGCCGATATTTCATATTTATGGTTCGCAGAAAAAAAAACGCTCAGACCCGTCGATTTTTATTGCGAGGGGCACATCTTCTGCGCATATTCTCAACTTTGTCACTACAAGCCCCTCGGAGGGTTTATGTGATACTGCATTTTGAAGGTCATCAAATTCTCTTTCCGACGCTTTTTAGTTTTTTTGATTTGATGCAGTAGTTCTCGAGAAAACAAGTTTAGAACAACCATCGGCTGAGAATCTAAAGTTGCGCTTGTTTCACTTTCATCAGTATTTCTAATCTTGTGGTAGTACCGGCTTTATCTAAGAATTTAAGAATTTTTTTTGGTAAAATCCTATCCTGTCCAATCTTATATTCTCATTTACCTTTTTAAACGAAAGTATATTTTTTACAAATTTATTAGTGAAGTTTATTAGTGGAGGGCCCACTGCAAAAAAAGCTGGACTATCGAGTTACCGGATGATCAATTTTTTCAATGTAAGACTTACTAGGACCATTATGAAATTCATTTCCTGTCAGACCAGAAATGCTGCACAAGACATAACATTTGGTGTGGCCAGGTTTTTCAAACTAAGAATTAAAATGCCAATCAATACATGTGAAAAAATTGGTTTTCTCTGGAAACGAATAATTTGGTACCGACTTTTGGTACACCCTGAACAGCTGAGTAGGTCTGGCAGGATATGATTTTTTCATTTCATTAAAAAAATGACTCATCTGCTAACTCGATAGGCCAGCTTTTTGCAGTGGAGTGGCCCGCAAGATTAAAGCCCGTTTGATTTTTTCTTTAGGGTCATGAAGAGTATCATCTATAAAACTCAACCGGATTCTTTACATGATTTACATCAACGGATCATTGATGAATGTCGGAACATCACACCTGTGATGATTCAGAACGTCCGAAATTGTTTTGAACAAAACCTCTAATACTGCATGGGAGCAACATTTTGAACACTTAAATAAAAAGTAAAATGGTATCCAAATTTTTTATTTAAATTTTTTGAATCACCATCCTCCTTCTATGTATCACAAACTTAGAAAAACTCAATTTTTTCTCAAACAATTGCCATGAACAAAATTCTAACAATTCAAGTTGAAAGTTGATACGAATTAATGTCAATATTAACAATGATTTCTCGAGAACTACTGCATCAAATTAAAAAGATTGGAATGCATTAGAAAGAGAATTAGATGACCTTCAAAATGCGGTATCACATGAACCTTAGTTCCTAATCCCATTAAAGATTCAAGGGTTGGAGCTAACCCCTCCGAGCGGTTTGAAGTGAAATATGCGCAAAAGATGCTCCTCTGGCAATAAAATTGGACGGGTCCGTGTTCTTTTTTTTCAGCGATCGATAAATATGAAATATCGGATTTGTTTCGTTTTCGCTGGGCCACCCTGTATATTAGAAACATGCAGGATGTTCTATTAAAAAAAAAAACAAAGTTGATGGCATTTCCAGAAACACTGGAAGTCCCCTATATTGGATTGTAATGTGATGAACTCCTAATTGGTTGCTGATGTAACTGTACCAACTTTCAGAAAAAGCCATTAACGAACACCGAAGTTACAGAGGTGGCCCGACACCCTGCGCGCATATAATCGTTTACTTGAACTATGTATATTTTTCATCACAGATAAGTTTGAAATAATTAAAAAGCTTAGAATAATTTTTACATTAAATGTATGATATGAAACGTTAAAAAGAAGAACGAAAGAACAGAGATGATGTGAAACAATAATAAATATACTATATTGTATACAGTCACTACAAACACATCAAATACGTATACATCAGATTACGAACATAATACATACGAATAAATAAAATGAAGCGATTTCACCAATTCGCTCAACATTTAGTGCAGAACTGAATTCTCATCCCATAACTCTAATTGAATTGACGCTTCTTCTTTCCAGTGACTAAATTTCAGTCTACCATTATAAAGGAAACAATGTCTTTGGCAAAGATGTTATTTCAGTTTGGTAAAATCATATGGCGAAGATATTCAAAATATCCTTTCTCTTCGGTTTCTTCAGTTCATTACAACAATATACTGAGCAACGCTCTGAATAAAAAATAATTTTTTCTCCAAAACAAGATAGATAATTCAACATATTACCTGTAAGTTATGTCCGATTCCTGGTATATATGCCACCATTTCCTTTCCATTGGATAATCTGACGAGAACACATTTTCTGTTGGCTGAATTTGGTTTTTTCGGTTTTTTGATGAGTGTTTTCAAAACTACGCCTTTCATGAAGGGATTACCATCTAGGGGTTGACGTGCAGGTCTCTTTTTAACATGCGGTCCTGTTCTGTGCATTTGATACAAAGAAGCCATGGATCTTTCTGAAAAGAGTGAAGAATAATCACAAATTGATTGGTATTTTCATCGGCAAATTCACAACAGAAAACCACTACTGCCCCCTAGGACCTTGGAATTATATCCAATAGATTATTGTAAGATAAGTTCTCTGACGGAACCAATTTGTGGTGCTTCATTTATGAATTTCAGATCCAAATATAAGCATACATGACTATTTTCAACCATCAGCTAACCACAAATAATCGAGAAATATCTTAGGAATTTCGAAAACTAACAATTGCTTGCTAAAGGTACTTCCCCCACTCGTAACAGTTGATACCAACAATATGGATATTTGGAAAGATGGAAACAAAATAGTGGTGAAATAAGATTATAAGAGGTATATTTCAGTAGGCACACATTGTTTTCTCCAAATTTTAAGCCGGCGCCAGGGGTGATACCAACTTATATTTCAATGTGGGAGTTGAGGTAGAAGGAGTTATGCGTTCCAGATGATGGAGAGGATGTTCATTTTCTATTGGAGATATTTTGAAAAATTGATATCGACATTGAATTCATCAAAAACGGTCTATACTCAATGAAACGCGTATGAAACTCGAAATTAGTACTAATTTCGAGGTGAAACTCGAAATCAACGATAATTTCCAGTTATGACTAGAAATAAACATAATTTCGAGTTGTAAGGCGAAATTAGGCCACTATGCAAGTTAAAGATATTAAATATTTGTTAATAAATTTTTTTTTATATCACATGTTCATTCTGTGAAGAAAAATCTGTATTTTAGTTTACTTTCATTACCAATAACAATAGGTTATAATAATATCGAGAACCTTCGTATATTATTTTCTAATTTTGTTGGATATTTGGTAACCATGGGAGAGATCCAGCAGCAGAATTGAAAAAGTCAGTGAATGTTTCGCGTACGCCAAATGCAGCTGTCGTTGCATTTCCACCTTGAAACTGTAAATTTTGTATTGGGCGATTCTCGCCCCTCAAATCCACCTGTGATGTAACGTAATTGTACGTATGACAGTAGTATTTTTTTATGAAATTGTGCAGCAAGCAAGTGCTCAAAATTAGGTTATCTACGTATTTTGGAAAGGCCTGAATTCGTCTATTGTAAACTCTGAATTTTTGAACCAAAATACCAAAAGTGTTTTCTGATGTCCTCCTGGCACGACACAAACGATAGTTAAAGTTACGCTTTCGATCATTTAGATTATCCCCTGGATATGGTCGCATTAAGAACGTTTTTAGAGGAAAAGCTTCGTCACCTACAATAACAAAGGGAACCGGGATATCTGTATTAGGAATGGTAGATCTTGCTGGTATATTCAAATTTCCTTGCTGAAGTGCTTTTCCTAACTTTGATTTGGCAAATACTCCCCCATCACTATCCTTTCCATATGCCCCTACATCGACAGCAATAAAATTATAATGAGCATCTACAGGGGCTAATAAAATTATAGAAAATGTTTTTTTGTAATTAAAAAACATTGAACCGGAGTTAGGAGGAGCTTGAATAACAATGTGCTTGCCATCTATAGCTCCTATACAATTAGGGAAATTCCACATTTTATAAAAATCAGAAGCGATTTTCATCCACATTTCCTCTGTCGGAGTAGGCATCATTTCTTTTATTAGATGTGTAGTGATAATCTGGCAGGTGTCTCGTACAATTTTGTGAACTGTAGTATGTCCTAGACGATAGCTAAACGAAATTGTGTTCAGTGCATCTCCAGTGGCCAAATATCTGAAAAAAATACAGTAGAAATAAACGCGATTTTTTTTTTTATATTTTTTTTATGATAAGAGAAAGCCTCATGCTTTATTTTTCTTTTAGGGTTTGTATGTGAAACTCGGTGGGCCAATATCAGGGACAACTTCAGAAAATCGTTAAATAAACAAAAAACGAAGAGTGGTCAAAAAGCAACAAAAGTGAAGCCGTATAAATATTCAGAGCAATTGAGATTCTTGATGAAATTCTTTGATGAGAGGGAGACCACGACAAACATTGAGTCCGAAGTGAATATCGAAGATGAAACAGAACGTGAAGAGGTATCCGAAATTGACGACCAAAATAAGGAAGCGGAGGACTCTACAGTATCAGCAGTTAACGATGTCATGACTAAAAAATCAGAAAGTCAAAATTTATTGCAATCAACAACAGCAGATACAATTCCACGAAAAACTCGAAAGCTGTCAGCCACAAAGCCTACTGCTCCCACCAAAACGGCTGCCGCTACAGTTATGGAGTATATTGTTGAACGAAATAAAACTATGAACTGCCCTGCACCAACTCAAAATTAGGCTAATTTCTCTATTTATTTTTAAACAACCAGCACGGCTTTCGAACAGGTAAATCGACTCAATCGACATCAGCATGTAGCCTAATTGAGAATATTTACATGAATATGGTTAAAGGTAAGAACTCTTTTTTGATTTGTCCCGTGCTTTTGATTCTATTAATTTGGACTTTAATGAAAGTAAGATGTACAACTTAGGTTTCAGAGGAGTATTTCTAGATTCAATGTGCATCTCCGTCATGGACAAGTGCTCTTTGGGTTGAGAATAATTTTCCCAAAAGCTTTCCTTGAACATAGGTGTTCCGTAGGGTTTAGTGCTTAGTCTTTTCATAAATTCATTGTTCGTCAACGATATTCCCCTACACATCAATACTAAAACGTTGTCCTATTTTCTGACGGTAAGTGGTTACAGGACGCACTCGAGAGTGAGTAGTTTTATCCACTAAACATAATAGGGAATGATTCGATAGATAGTGTGAGCAAAATTTCTTGATTTCAAATGTCTCCAAGACAGAATATACAGTACGATGCAAATGTATGGAATAAATTCATTATTTCTGAATATAAACATATTTTGGAAATTTCCTCGAACACGTCGATTTTCTTTTCCAATTCGCTAATTTTTGAACCCCACCCTAAATATATAGGGTTATCTGCATTCACACTGGGACACCCAGTGTATTTTTTCATATTTGGTTAGGAATCGTCATTACAAATCCAGTGATACCAGGTTTGATGAGATTATGTCAAACGGCTGCAGAGATATAGGCAAAAAACTTCCTCGTATGTCCAATGAGTATGACTGAGACTCCACATATGGAGAAGATTTTTGCTCATTTCTCCGTAGCCGTTCGACATAATCCCATCAAACCTGGTATCACTGGATTTGTAATGACGATCTCTAACCGAATATGGAAAAATACACTGGGTGTCCCATTTGAAAATATAACTAAAGTAATTTTTACTCGAATACGGATAACCCTATATATTTTGGTTGGGGTTCAAAAATAAGCCAATCTGAAAAGAAAATCGATGTGGAATTTTTCAAACATGTTTATATTCAGAAATAAAGAATTTATTCCATACATTTGCATCGTACTGTATATATTTTACTCGTCAAAATACTACAAACAATTTACAATTCGATCTGAATGGAACAAATATTGTGTCCACCCAAAGCAAGAAATTTCTGGGTGTACATATAGATCAAAACTTACTTTTTACCGATCACATCGATAAACTGAGTAAAAAGTAAAATAAATAAAGATTTGCAATTTCACGCATTAAGTCATCAAGCCAACTGAGCCTTTGTTGACGGTGTATCATATTTTTCGCTACAGTCATATAAATAATGCCGTTTTATGGGGAAATTCTATGAACAGTGAAATAATTTTCAAAGAAAAGAATATTTCGCACTATGTTCAAATTAACTTCACTAGAGTCGTGTGGGCCTTGCTCGATTTTTCAGAAAATTCTAACATTTCCATGTTTTTACAAATTTGAAACCCTAATGCTCATCAAAGAAAATTGCTCAAATCTCAAAACAAATTCACATTACCACGACTATCCCACTGGGAATGGAAATCATTTGGATATCCTGAAATACAACACAACAAAATTTGAACGATCGCCTACTTACCAGGGGAATAATATATTCTGTAACAAGTTTAGAATGAAAATTCGATGCGAGTGGAAAGTTCGAGTGGAACCAGGAGCATCACGAATTTTCATTCTAACCGAGTAGCAGACTATATTTTCTCCACGATCAAAGATAGGAAACGTGACAGCAATAATTTTGACACTTACTCAAATTTCGCCACTACGATGACAATCAACCGCGTCAAGGATAATGTTATTATTGCTAACTAGTGTGAGAATATGATTCTATCACAAGAGAGAGAATGTAATAGTTATTTATTGTATAAGTGCTTTAGATATCATTTTATTTGCGCAAGAATGTTTAAACGCGAGAGCGAAGCTCGAGCGTTTAAATTTCTTAAGCAAATAAAATGTATCTAAAACACGCATGCAATACAACGTTTTATTCACAATCACATTCATTTAGAATCAGAATCGCGGAAATTTTTCATCACAAAATGATTTGACGTTTTGCTCTGACAGCGGCTGTCACCTCCTCAAAAATCATTGAAATAACATACAAAAATATCGGGAGGTGTTGAATGGTTGCTGTGTATTTTCGATTGTTTATCGACTCCATTTGTAAAAATTTGTGAAGTTGGTGAAAATAAGTAAAATGTGATTGACATTCAAGATTGTATTATTCCACTAATGGAATAAAGTAATTTCATTATTCCATTAGTGGATAAAGTGGTACTTTATGCGGTTCATAAGTGTGGATAAAACTTCAATTATAAGGTGATTGTGGATAAATACATTTAAATTGCATGGGGGCAGAGGTGTTGTAGAATATTTCTTCAATCTCAAGAGAGAGAATTCCAGCATTCTGTAATCAAATTTGATTTCAGAATTGGCAAATTCTGTGATGATCGTGGAGAAAATATTTTATAACACTTACCAGAGATAATGAGAAATCTCAATAAAAATATTCAAAATCAGAGTGAAGTCAATACTTCCTTCCAAATACTGTACTGTAGCATTGAGGAATTTTTATCAGACTTTGTCGTGAATCAATTTGTTTGATGTCTAGAGTCACTATTTGTAAAGTCGAAAAGTCGAACAAGATATGGAAGTGACATGGCCGCGTTCAGTCACAAAATACTTACCATCAAATTTTCCAAAACATAGTTTCTACCTTTTACATGTTATGCTAATAAACTTCCAGATTTTGGATCACTTGTCATCCAGAATGACGGGGAAGAAATAGAAATAAAAAGAGCCGATGAAGTAAAATATCTTAGATTATATATCGACAAACATATGAGGAGGAATATTCACATTCAACGCAAGGTACAGTCCCTGAGATCGATTTTGTTTGAATTCAAATATTTCAAAGGTAGTTTGGATGAAATCCTCTTGAAACTTATGTATCATGCGCTAGTAGAATCGCGACTAACCTACGGGATCATCGCGTGGGGAACTGCAAAAAAAGTTCTTGAAAATTATTTATTGTAGACCACAACGTAATCTGTCAGATTTGCTTTTTGTAAAATCCAAAATCTTAGATATTCTCCAAAATTATTTTCTCTGAGCTGTAACTGAACAACACAAAAACAAAAGTTCCTTACCTTTGATTGACCATAGATATGATACAAGATCAAAGATAGACAAAAAAATCAAGACATCTTTCCAGAAAAAACGATAGGACAAAGTTTTTGCTACATATCTTCAGTGCTCTTCAATAAACTCCCAGATGATATCAAGAATAAAAGAAACGTAAATTCTTTCAAAAGACTACGAAACAATTCCTCCTTAGTACACCAAGGATTGATATTCATCTCCTGATCGACCCATTGAAAATTCCCAAATGAATTATTGTTTGTTCTCGTTGTACTAAATTATTGTATTTTAATATTGTAATTATTCTTTTTCTTAATTTTCTGTCAATGACATTTCATATATTTTTTTAAAATTTAAATACTCTCATATTTGTTCATTCAACTAATATTAAAATAACGAATTTTTAATCTGTTCAACAAATCGCTAACTTTTTTATTTTTTTATAGATTTATTATGAACTATCTGTACCATTTTTACAGTATTAAATGTGTGTTTTTAAAAAAAAAATTATATTGGAACTTTGGAGTTTGCTTGCCAAAGTACATCACTTGTTCATGGAATATTGCATATCAACTGTATTCCTAACATACAAACAGTACTACTCATAATCGAAGCTCCTGTGCTCAGGCACTGCCTTTGCAGGAACATTGTTTATTTGCACTGCGTTGTAATATGTCACCACAGTACACATTTTATATGTCCTATCTGTTGAGCAAGTTAAAGTGCACATATTTTTATCTGCTAATAAACATTATTATTATTATTTTTAATATATATATATATATATATATATATAATATATATATATATATATATATATATATATATATATATGTTCGGAAAGGTTACCGCGGTCAGAAATATGTACATTACTAAGTTCATGGGTTGAACCGCGTTGAGAGTTTATAACTCGACGTTTCGGCTCCTGCTTTGGAGCCATTTTCAAGAGTGTGACTGCGAGGCCTTTATCTGCCTACTCCTCGAGTCGTGGTCTTGAGAGATATCAAGGTCTCAAGCTGCCTACTCCTTGATCTCAAAAAACGATCCGATGTTGGTTGCACTGTAGTATTTATAGGTGGTTGGCTACCTACCTGGAGGTGGGCGGGTCTTACGGGTTTTCTCGTTTGTCTTGTCTGCTGGTGTCTGCTGTGTAGTTGGAGTTAATGGGATAATAATTGATTGCGGATAAGTTTCACGTGGCCTGGTAATTACGGTTGGAAGAAGGGGCTTCCAAATGGGGTTCAATTTACGGCTATCATCTTTAATGTTCAGGCAATCAGGCCGTTTTTCGATTTCGATGGCTTCTCTGATAAAACGAGAAGTTCTTGAACGTACTGGGGCGATGGTTTTCGTTTTCTCGAAATCTATGGGGTGACCCGTTTTATCAGAGAAGCCATCGAAATCGAAAAACGGCCTGATTGCCTGAACATTAAAGATGATAGCCGTAAATTGAACTCCATTTAGAAGCCCCTTCTTCCAACCGTAATTACCAGGCCACGTGAAACTTATCCGCAATCAATTATTATCCCATTAACTCCAACTACACAGCAGGCACCAGCAGACAAGACAAACGAGAAAACCCGTAAGACCCGCCCACCTCCAGGTAGCCAACCACCTATAAATACTACAGTGCAACCAACATCGGATCGTCTTTTGAGATCAAGGAGTAGGCAGGTTGAGACCTTGATATCTCTCAAGACCACGACTCGAGGAGTAGGCAGATAGAGGCCTCGCAGTCACACTCTTGAAAATGGCTCCAAAGCAGGAGCCGAAACGTCGAGTTATAAACTCTCAACGCGGTTCAACCCATGAACTTAGTAATGTACATATATATATATATATATATATATATATATATATATATATATATATATATATATATATATATATATATATATATATATATATATAAATACCTTTATTGTAATATTCTTTGTACAGAGATTTTATATATTGTGTATGTTATACCGGGTGGCTACGGAAGTATTGCCTACGGAATATCTCAGTTATTAGAAAAAGTTGTATGTTCCTATTTAAGTTATGGACCTACAGAGTATTGTTTTTTTCCCAATTTTTCCAATATTTTTTTTGGCGGCTTTTCATAACGCCGACGAATGAAAATAAAATATCACAGTAGTAGCAACTGTTATCAAGTGACGTATGGTTTACATAGCCAACTTTTCAATTTTTGGCTTTCATTTTGCTTCCACGGCCTACTCGGTGAATTTCAATAATAATTTTTTTCTGATCTAGTTTCTGGTTAGATACCAACTTGTGATATGTCATTAGAAAGGGAATTGAATGCTGAATAAAGCGAAAAGAAAAAAAATAGGGTTTCCATTTAAAATAAGAAAGTTGATGTTACTTCCGGTCAGACCGGAAGTTAACTTCGACATGTCAATATGCTCAAATTCTAGCTCTTATGTCATTATATCGACGCTCCAAATTTCACAAACCTACTTCATACAATAACTGAGATATTCCGTAGGCAATACTTCCGTAGCCACCCGGTATACAAGTTGACCTGTCGAATACATTTTTTTGTCAATGTTAGTATGGATCAATTAAATATTACAATTATTATTATATTATTATTCATAAAATCCTGAAAAGTTGCAACGTCACTTAGGTCAACATATACAATTGATTCGAAATATCACCAATAACATGTGGCGCTTCTAGTTAAACCTATTTTTTTCATGTTTTCAATTGTGTGTTTAGTTATTCGAAATTATAAATGGCTTTTCATTTGAAAACATTACTTTCACGATTTTCAAAAACCTCCGAATAACAAGAGATTTTTTATCAGACTTTATAACTTCTTATAAAATTGAAAATCTCACAACAAAGGTTGTCTTTTATACTAACACTGATAGAAATTTGAACGAATCAGTGTTGAAATTATTAAAGACATGCAATTTTAAAATTAGTTTACAAGATTTTATTCGAATTGCTTCGTTTGTTTGTCTGACTGTCTGCCTGCCTGCCTGTTTGTCTGCCTTACCGGTTCAAAACTGGCAATCCAAGCATTTGCTGGCATAAGATTGTGCTGAAATTTTGCATACGCTTGAACTGTCTGGTACACAAAAGTTATATTTTGAAACGAGGGTCCAAACCTACGGAAACGTTATTAGCCAACAGCGTTCACTTACAATGTCTTCTAATTGTTGGTAGAAAAGTAAATAGCTAAAACATTCGTACGGAATTGAGGAGTGTATACCAGTGTCAGGTTATAAAATTGAATTTTGCATCAACAGGTGGATGTACTCCGGGTCCACACCGCCGCAAACAATGTCAGCTAACAATGTTGGCTAACATTGTTAGCCAACATATTTGCGATGTATCGAATTCCAGTAACAACTCCGCTAACATTAGCAGTCTAATAACAATGTTCGCAAACCAAAACGTTATTTGCCGATTAAGCTTAAACTTCAAAGGGAACAATTATTGTTATTTAGATGCTTTCAGGCCCACTCGTATGTTATTGTTTGCTCATGTCCTTTAAACCGCCAATTAGAGCTTTGCATACGTTGGGAATAATTTCAGAAAAAGTATGTTTTAAAATTCTGAGGAGGTAAATCATGGAAGCTCTGAAGAGAGTGTCCAGTGGCCAAATACCTCAGAGTTAGTTTGTTTTTCTGTAACCGTGTGTTAGGGGCGAAATTTAAGAAAGGAGAGCAGTGAATGTGCAGTGATACTTCACGCCACTAACATACCCAGGAGCTCAGTTTGAGACATGAATTCGACAATAAAAGTGGATTTCGATGAGATTGAAATATGGGGTTTAATTTTCCGGAGCGCCACGGATTTATCGCCAGTGAAAAATCCGAAACCACCACGATGGAATGGGACAACCCACTGCACTTATATTACTAAAACATTGAATGATAGATAACAATAAACGGTATAAAAATAATATATAAATATGTAGAGGTTTCGTCTTCCTTTACGATTGGATAACTTGAACCAGAATAAAAGAAATAGTCATGTCACTACTCCCTGTATGTACAAGCACACAATACAAAATGAAATGAAATTAATGTAAATATGGTACCACCAAGATGAATTCAAGTCTATATATATATCAATTCTAAACCTCCAATGGTGGCTATGCCTGTGACGTCACGATGATAGCTAACAATTATTAATACCTATGCCTTAGGGGCAAAATCTAAACTTATCTGATAGTACGTAGATTTTCTCAATCAGGCCAGTTTACCAGTTATAGTTTATGAATCCAGTGCCTTGGTGAATACAAGTGTGCACAGTGGGTACGACACAATCAAACGGAGTACGTGTACAGCTGAGCTGGGAGGAATATCATACAACGGGGAATAGCAATAATAGGGGACGAACAGCAGGAATACTGAACCTCAGAGGAACAGTGGAACTCCAGTGGTACAGTAGAGAGACAACAGTGAAGCACCAATAAACGGTAGCAGAACAAGCACAGTGGAACAATCACAGTAGTGGAACAACGGAGCAGTAGAACCGTAGCGGAGCAGCAACACCCCAGAATAAATATTACCAGTCTGAGTTTTGATTACACTTGTATGAGGTCATAAGTAGAGCACAAATGCAAATCCTAACCTCTACCTATCAAGTGGGAGGGTTCCAGTTACACCTTTGATGGTCTGTTTGCTGTCTGATAGCTAGTTTCTCGTTCCAGCGGCTTCACCGATGAAGAAACAACTACAGGCCCTAAAAATACATAACGAAAAAGGCCTAAACATCAAGAGACAAAGTTCAATCAGATGTGCTTACCTTCTATCCTCAAAATCCGCATAAAAGTTAACAGAGATATCTTCGAAAATATGCAGCGTCAAATATCGCAAACAATATGAGGGAATCTCCAGATATGAGTTTTCCCAAGATCCACCAGAGATGATCAAAATTTTATTGTAAATCTTCAACTGGTTAGCTAGACCGTCACTCATCAAATATCGAACCAGAAAAACGTCACTCAAAATGAATCAGACGTCAAAGTCAAAAACTGTCACTATCAGACAAAATGCTTCCTTGTTTGTTCGTGGTCTGTGAGATAAATCCAGGAACTACCTCGAGCATGTTTTAAGGTGTTTCCGAGTAAAGTGCGTGTTAACCCTTTAAGTGGCAAAACTTTTTTTTTCCTTTTCAATGATTTTTATTGTGTATACCTGTCAAGGGTAGTACATATAACATGGAAAAAATATTTTAAAAAAATCAAAATATAAATTTTACAAGAAAAAACCAGAGGATTGGTGGTACATATGGCTACCAAGGTTCATTTAGGACAACAACAAAATTCGAATAATTCTTTTCTCATGCTTGAATTTCAATCTTTATTCAGTTCACAAAACTCAATAATTTTAATTCCTGGTGATAATAATAATATACATAAAACTACCTTGAGTGAAATGGCTCAAAGCATGTCTTGCATAAGGCGACATTACATTTCTTACAAATTATGTTGGAGCGTGTTTGTTTTTTATTTTTACTGCAACCTGCACAACGACGATAAGTTCCTTTTATAGGAAGATGTCCTGCGTCATCGAATGAATTTGATTTTTTTTGCGGCCCTGGGCGTTTTCGGTTACAATATGTAGAAATCAGAGCATCTGCAAGAGTACTTCTAAACTGCAAATGGCTCATTGGCTTTTGATTTGAAATTTTTTTCATGTCTTCCTTATACAATATGTAACTGTTTACAATTGCAGCATCCAACAAATAAAAGAATATCTTCATCCACCACCTCCGTGATTTCCAAGACAAGGAATAACTGGCATGGAACTGATCAAAATGGTCAACTCCTCCCATATAAGAATTGTAATCCGCAATAGCTTTGGGGCAGGGGACTTTTTGTCGTATTCCAGTTTTATCAGTACGCAACACTTCGGTCTGATCTTGAAATGCGTGCCTGTTACTAACAACTGTCACACATTTCTTTCCTCTATCTTTCCATTTATACACGGATATATCTCCAGAACAAACGGAGTCTGATTCGTTCATTTTCAAAAGTTTATCGTGGCATAAAAACTGTTTTGGAAATTGCTTTCTATTTTGCCGAACAGTGCCACATGCAAAAATCTGCTTGTCAAGTAATTTCCGGAATAATGGCAGGGTGGAAAAAAAATTATCAAAATAGACACAATAACCTTTACTAGCGAAATGTTCGCTCAGTTTTAGTACGACACTTTCACCCAACATATCAGCATTCGGATTCTTGGTAGTTTTGCCTTCATAAACATCAAAATCGAGTAGATAACCCGTCTCAGCACACGCAATGGCCCACACCTTGAATCCCCTTTTTATGGGCTTCATTGGCATGTATTGCTTCAACGACGTTCTGCCCTTGAAGCCTATCACACTTTCGTCAATTGACAAATGCCTTGATGGGAAAAAAGCAGACGAAAATTTTGCTTTCAAATCTGAAACAAGTGGTCGAATTTTGTATAGTTTGTCGAAATCCGGACTTCCGGGAGCTGGCATCTTGGAATTGTCGTTCATATGCAGATACCTGAGTATTTTCAAATATCTCTTGAGGGTGAATATGTCAGTTATTCGGGTAACTCGAAAATTTGAATCACTAGACCAATATGACTTCATGGTGGGTAAGCAGTGGAAACCCATTATGACAAGGACTCCCAAGAAGGCAGAAAACTCGCTTTCTTCTAAATTCAGAGATGTGTTTTCTTGGGTAGAATATAAATTTGATTGGGTGATGATTTCTCCACAGAGATTTTCATCAAAAAACTGTTTGAAATACTTCAGTGGAGAAATATTATTTGGATCTCTATCGTTTTTGTGAACCCTAGTAGTTTCCAAAAATTGATAACTTGCGTATTGTAATGGAGGCTGATTGTTTTTAGTCCAGTAGAACGTTTCTTGACACAATGCTGACGAATCCTGGGGCGGGTCGTCAGTATCATGCTCATCCATGTCCTCACTCTCGCTTCTTGAAGTTGAACTATGAGAGATCATTCTAAAGAATTTCCTTTTTTTATTTGGAATAACATCATCGGGATCAAATGTGGGATCGACATCGGAATCATCGAATGTACTTTCTATTTCGGCCTCTAATACATCTTCATCATTAGAATTTTTTTTTCTTTCATCTCTCTGAGAATAACGCGTACCTGAAGTAGATGTCCCGCTGGAAAATGGCATAATGTCTTCTGCATCCGAATCACCATCATAGTCCGACTGACAATAATTTTCATCGTCAGACAACTCGTTAGCCAACTCTTGTAATTGGGCCTGGGTCAGATAAGTCTTACTCATTATTCTGTAACAATATTTTTGGCTATAACAACTTTGCCGAAAACCTAAGATCAAACTTTTGACGCCAGTTAGGAAGTTACTATATTGGTTGATAACACCCATAAAAAAACAAACCAGGTTATACTCAAAAAACTAAACAAAAATTTTTTTTTTGTTTCGTATCAGAGGTTAGGTGGAGTAACATCTATATCATATATTTGTATTACTCATGAATATGTCAATATTTCAACACGCACAATACACTAAATAAGAAAGAATACATAGTAGAAGAACTTACCATTTTATTTCACCACTCCACCAGCTGTAACACAGTCAAAAAACAACTAGAATAATAAAAACCTTTGTAAACAATCGAAAGTGAGTTGTTTTAAGCGACACTGGTAGCTCTTCATACCAGCAATTCCAAGAGAGGGGATTTTCGCGCGAAATATCTACGATGCGGTAGGATTAGACACCAAGACAACTAAATGCATCAAGTAGAAGCCATAATGATCAAATTCGCATGGGTGCTACTGGATAGTGGACTTTAATAACAGGTGGTAGCTATAGCTACCTCTACCACTTAAAGGGTTAAAGAGCTCCTACAATATGTCTTTCAAATGTTGTAAAACAAAACCTTTAATTCATTACGTTTGCGTGACGTGTGCTTCTGTCTTTCATCGAAGCTGTCTGCTAAAAAGTTATAAAAACAAAGTGAAATTTCTCCAAGAAAATAAAATTTTGTGTTGTGAGGAGCCGGCGGAACATGACATTTCCAAAGAAACAAATCTATTGGAGCAAACTATAAGTGAGTTATCGTCAGACAATTATATGAAAGATAAACATATGGAAAAATTGACTAAAGAAAATAATATTCTGCTGAATGAAGCCCTACAACTAGAATCAGATTATAATGCTTCATTAAATGAACATAAAAAGATAATTGCTGAAATGCAAAACCTGATAGACAAATTACAACAAAAAGTTGCAAATAATATAAAAACTACTGAATGCATTGGAACTCAAACTACATCCGTGAAACAAAAAGCAAAGGCACTTCAACAGATAATAACGACAATAGTACAAGGCACTACGTCTAATTTAGCGAAAATTTGCAACAAGGAAACACAGACAATCCCCTTTGTGCGTTCAATGAAAACATGTTTATTCTTAAAAGTTAATTTAGATGATAAGGGGAATAAAAGTAGAATTTTATTGGTTTCTGGACAAAATGGCAAACATCTCATTAGATACCACACGAATTTCAAAAAAGAGGATCAAATAATTATGTCAATTCTAAAACCTGACGCTGATAATGAAATATTGTTGAAGACAGCCATGGATAATGCTACCGATTTCACAAAAAATTACTTTGTTATCCTATTGCCCAATACTATGGAAATGCATTTAGTAGACGACATTAACTTAAGACTTTCAAATACAAATACATTGGTCATAACTGAACCTTATAGTTACAAACTCAAAACCTGCAATGAATTCATATATCAAAAAATGTTATCCCTTATTAATCACCTTCATGTTAGTAATTATCAAAATACCATGGCCTTTGAATGCAACAACCACTTGGGGAGAAAAAGCATCCTTAAGTAGAGCTATTCTGAATTTTATCAATAAGTGTAAGGATTTAGCTGTGAAGAACCATGTTAAAATAGTAGGACATGATAGTGAAATAATGGAGGCTGAAGAAAATAGGGTATCTGATGGTAACCTTCAGCAGGAGCTGCATATCGTAGAAAAGAGCACGACCACAACGGGTAACGGGTAACGGAGACAATCAAGAAGCAATCTCACCGGATAATCATTTTTTATACCCCCGATTATCACAGTTAATGTTGGAAATTTAACAAAGAAAGAAAACACTCTAAACGTAAACTCAAATATTTCAAACAACAATGCTCATTTTGGTAATTTTATGAATAATAAACAAAAAAAATGAGATTCATGCTATGTCATTAGTATTATTAAACATACAATCCCTGAGAAACAAAATAGATGACCTTTATATATTCTTAGAAGAGCTTGATTTTCCAAGTTTTATACTACTGAATGAACACTGGTTGAAACATGATGAACCAGTTTTCATACCCAATTATACGGTTTTATCAGTTTAGCAGAATAATGTCATCTAATGGAGGAACTATGATACTGGCAAATAACTCTGTTATAGAAGAAATGTGTTTTGAAAACTTTGACAAATTGAACCAATACCTACAAGAAAAAATATTTGAGTTTTCCATAGTGTACTCTAAGAAGCTTAACACCTAGGGGAAACTGGCCTAAAATGACACACTCGGGTAAAATGACACATTGGCCATATTGCTACCCTGAGAAGTGACAACGCCGCCCTAAATACCTAATTGCAAACGTTCTTCATCCGTGATCTCAGTCTAGTTTATTCAGCGCGACTAGCCGTACGCGTCTTCGTCGAATCTCAAAAAGTCGTTTTTCTCGACTCAAGAAAATATTTGTATGGTCACTTAATTCGGCTGTAGCAATTTATGTGGTACAATAAGCCTGAGTTGGATTAGTACAGGTAAGCAATGTGACTTTTCTCCTTATTTAAGTGTAGTTAAACTTTTGTTTTGTTTTGTTTTGTTTTGTTTTGTGCTTTTAAAATATATATGTTTTAATAATTTCTAAGAAATCATAGTTTTGGGTAAAATGACATACACAGTGTTGGGGTAAAATGACATACCTATGTCATTTTAGGCAGAAGTGACTTTTTATTTTTATTTCAGATAATATGGTTGGTAAATACACGAGAAAATCGCTTCGTCAAAACTGGAGCGAGGTGAACATGCGGGAGGCTATTCAAGCAGTGCAAAACGGTGATATGGGTTGGTTGGCAGCATCTAGAAGATATGGTGTACCTCAAGCAACACTTAGACGCAGAGCACAAGATAAAAATAAAAACATTAAAGGGTTCAAAAAAAGGCTTAGGTCGTTTTCAACCTACATTTTCTGAAGAACTTGAGCGCGAAATAGTGGAACATATAAAAAAATTGGAAACGTGCATGTTTGGGTTAAACACGAAAGAGGTAAGGCAGTTGGCATTCCAATTAGCTGAAAAGAAGAAGTTAGCCCACCGCTTTAATAAAATAAAAAAAATCGCTGGTTGGGATTGGCTTTTGAGCTTCAGGAAACGTAACCCAGATATTTCACTCAGAACTCCCGAAGCCACATCAGCGGCTCGTGCGCAGGGATTCAATAGGCCGCAAGTTAGGAAATTTTTTGATATACTGGAACGTGCCGTGGCGGAAAATAACATCACATTTGACCGTATCTATAATGTAGACGAGTCCGCTCTTTCCACGGTTCAACGGCCGCAAAAAATAATGGCTACAAAAGGAAGAAAACAGGTTGGTGCAATTACGAGTGCAGAACGGGGGGCACACACTACTGTAGTTTGCGCCATGAATCCAATAGGTAATTTTGTACCACCAGCTTTGATTTTTGCAAGAAAGAAGTGGAAGCCAGAGTTGATTGATGATGCACCAGCTGGAACATTGGGCTTGTGTCAAGAATCGGGCTGGATGACAGGTGACCTTTTTTGTGTGTGGCTCAAGCATTATATAAAGTTTACACACTCATCCCAAGACAATAAAACTCTCCTACTACTTGATGGTCACGTTAGCCACAAGCAATTGGAAGTTATTATGATGGCTAAAGAAAATGGTGTCATAATGATTTGCTTTCCTCCACACTGCACGCACCGGTTACAACCCCTGGACGTTTCATTTTTCGGCCCATTATCCGCTTATTATAATCAAGCAATTACAAAGTGGCTCAAAAATAATCCTGGTCGAATTGTAACTCCATTTCAAGTGGGAAAGCTATTTGCTGAAGCCTATGAACGGAGTGCATCAATGGAAAATTCCGTTAGTGGGTTCAGAAAAACTGGAATCCATCCGTTCAACACAGATATTTTTCCCGACTGGATGTTTCATGCTTCTTTAACAACTGACATTCCTGAACAAAATGATCCCGAACCAGGAACATCAGACCATCAGCCTCCACTCACACCCCCACCACCATTGGAAGCTATTGAGATAACGGACATCCCTGGACCATCAAATATCTCTAAGATAACTCTAAATGGAGGAGATTCACTAAACTGTAGCCGAATTTCCGTAGAGAGCATAATTCCAATACCAAAGGTTTCCACGTCTTTCAAACGATCAAAGCGCAAGAGACAAGGGGCGATTATGCTGACCTCAACACCAAACCTGGAAGAAGTCAAGGCCAAAGAGGAGCAGAAACGCTTAGTGTTGGAGCGACGAGCAAAAAGAAACCAAGCTAAAGTCAAGCTGTGGGATGATGAAGATGAACAAGAAACCCAAGATCCATTTGCTGGTTTTGAAGATAATGAGGAAGATACTGCATGTATTTATTGCAACGGCCTTTATTCCAAGTCGAAACCAGGCGAACTTTGGATGCGGTGTCAAAAATGTGAGAAATGGAGTCACGCCGAGTGCGCTGGTGTTTCCCCCCGAACAAAGTTATTCACTTGCGAACTTTGCGATTGATTTTGGTTTTGTTTTTAGTTAAATCTTGGAATTTTTTACGTTTGGCTGAGTATGTTTTCCCTTTTATTTTTGTTTACGTTACCTTTATTTTTGTTTTAAAAATTAAACTATTTTGTAATGCTTCTTCCTTTTTTTATTTGCCGCCTTTCATATAGAAAAACTACCTATGTCATTTTACCCTAGTATCAGCCTAAAATGACACACTGCACAGTTTTTATTAATTTGGGTGTCATTTTTACAAAACGTAAAAGTTTGCGGTTTTGTGCCTTTAATTGCTAGAGTCATAAACTAAGGAAGCCATTAAACTCCAAATGGATGCTTGAATATTTGTTTCTCAAGTTTTGTAGCAGTTTTTGCTTAGGGTATGTCATTTTAGGCCAGTTTCCCCTATATAATATGTATTTATCGGTCACTACTGTCAGATGTAGGGTCAAGTGGGGTAAATGTAAATAGGGGTAAATGTAAATGGCATCTTTTTTCTGGTTCAAAGAGATTTTTAACTCACAGTGGCAACACTGTTTGCATTTCATATGTGTTAATAAGTGGGGTACAAATTATGGCGCCAGAACTGGCAGTCTGCATTGAAATACACTCAGATGAACATCACGGTGTGGTTCTGTATGAAAAACAGTTGTACAAAGTTCTCTTTACAAGTAGATTGTCACCAAAATACGGTAAGTTTGATATGCATTTTTGATCTAAGTAATGTATAATGGTGCTATATTTTAGTTTTTACTTGAAAAACTTGATTTTGTGTAACTCATAAACTACAAAAAAACTATTTACATTTACCCCGAGAATAGAAATGTATGGGGTAAATGTAAATGTTATTTCGGGGGAAATGTAAATACTAATATAACTATAATTACTAAGAAAAAATTGGTACTAATTTCAGAGATGCCACGGACTTACATTAAAAAAAGGCCCCCGCCTTTATATATCGCTGAAGACTTGGGTAGGGCTGTAGAAGATCTTTTAAATAGAAATAAAACTTATCAACAAGTTGAAGATGAATACCATGTCCCAAAAGCCGTTGTTTTTAACGGGATAAAGGGGAGAAAAAATGCAATTGACAAATTAGGTTCTGGAAGGACCCAATCCCTTAGCGTCGACGACGAACGTGACTTGGAAAATTGCATTAGAGCACGAGCTCGAATGGGGATTCCATGTGACAAAGAAAACGTCAAGCAATTTGTGACCGAATATGTGCGTGTAAATAATTTAAAGACCCAATTTGTCAACGGTAGCCCTGGAGATGACTGGTACTATTCATTTATGAAAAGACACCCAGGCTTATCTTTTAAGAAACCAGAGCTATTACAAAAGTGTAGGAAAGATTCGAGAGATCCCTTTGTAATCTATGATTTCTACAATGAAGTGGCCCAGCTTTTTGCAGAAAATTCACTTGAGAATCAACCTGCCTTTATATTAAATTGTGATGAAAGTGGATTTTGCCACGACCCGTCCAAACTGAAAGCGATTGAAGAAAAGGGTAAGGCTCTGTCTAGAATATCAGGAGGTTCAGGCAGGGAACACACCACTGTTTTGGCATGCATTTCTGCAGACGCATCTTTCCTTCCACCACTGATCATGTTCAAAGGAGTAGGTGTTCAGGCTAGGTGGACATCAGATAAAGATTTTCCAGGAACTAGGTAGGTAAAACATTACCTAATATTAAACCTTTTGTTAACATTTATTTGTTATCTTTCAGGTATACTTGTTCCAGCCATGGTTGGATGGAGGAACCACAGTTTTTTGAGTGGTTTTCCTCAGTTTTAATACCTCATATAAAATATCTACGAGATTCTCACAATCTACCAAATCAAGCAGCTGTGCTCTTTTTTGACGGACATTCTAGCCACATTAGTGTGAGAATAATCAAAGCTGCATTAGAAAATAATGTACATTTAGTGAAATTTCCCAGCCACTTGACGGACAAGATACAACCCCTTGATAAGTGCGTATTTGGCCCCATTGAAAGATTATGGGAAAAAAACTGATTGACTTCGCAAGAGATCAAATTCAAAAAAGAGAGTCGGGTCGTTTGACAAAGAAATTGTTTAGTGAATTGTTAGGCGAAGTGTGGTCTGAAGGAATGAAACCTACCAATATTGTAAGAGGCTTCGAAACAACAGGCCTCTTTCCCATCAATGCCAAAAGGTTTCCTGAGTCGGAATTTGATCCAATTGCTCTCAAAAGGTTCAAAGAAACACAAAACGAAACTACTAATTTATTAATAACAGAAAATGCAGCTGGCAATAGTTCACACAACGAAGAACCTAATTTGTCAACCCTGACAACAGACATATCAATTGCTGGTCCATCTGGTACTTCTAAAATCTCCTGCGCACCTGAACCTCTACATAAAAATTCTCAAGATATTTCTAATCTTAATTCAGAACCTGACAAATTAGAAGTTGTAACAGATGTGCCACCTAGTGCTATACCTTCACATTCAATACCCATTAAAAGTGTACGTACGAGTACACGCACTTCTAAAGTGACTCCCAACACAATAATTGGCATTTTTGCAGAGCACAGTAATAATCGCTGCATTGACCAAGCAAGAGTTGAAAAGGTGAAAAAACCTATTATTCCAAGACTGAAACCACAGAAATATGGCGAAATTTTGACCAATCAAGCAGTACTGGACAAACTTGAAGCTGCTCAAAACTTAAAAAACCAAAAGAAAAAGACCAATAGAAAGCAAAAAGATGAACCTGAGAAAAAATCACAGGGGGGCAAGACAAGAAAGAATGTTCACAACATTGAAGAAGAAGAAGAAGACGAAGAAGTCATAGACGAATCTGCTTTGTGTCAAGATGATTCTTCTGACGATCAGTTGGAATCAATCGAGGAATCAATCATTGCCGAAGCAACTAACGAAGTTGAATATCATGAACCAATTTGGAATGAACTAAAACCGGGCTTATTTGTCTTAGTAGACTTTACTGGTGGGCAGAGAAATAAAGTCCATTATAAGTATGTCTGCTGTATACAAAACATCAATCAAGATGAAGAAGATGCAGATATTGTGGTGCAAGGATTTGAGAGGTTCCATTCTACTTCAACTGATTTTGTAGAAAAGCCAAATGACGTTTGTACAATAACTTTTGAAATGATTAAAGCAATTTTACCTGAACCGAACCTTAAATATTGTGAGAGAAAAATTGTTTATGTTTTTCCTGGCACAGTAGCAGTTTTTGAAAAGTAAAACTGCATTGGAGAAGTGTTAGTTGACTGTTTAAAGTATTTTTTTTATTGTATTTTGGGGTAAATGTAAATAATGCCTTCAAAATAAAATGATAAAATTATAAAATCTTACAGATTTTGATTTGTTTTCATTTCCCCCTTATAAGTCCAATGTGAGTCTAATATATCAGGAAAACTTTGTTTACATTTACCGGATAAATGTAAATAAGTAGGGGTAAATGTAAATGATAAAAAAAATGACAAGTTAGTTCCTAATAACGATTTGTCTCTGGAAGTTGAGAGGTATAGTATTAAACAACACCTCTTCCAAATTTCATAAATTTTGAAAAATTAGAAGGTATATATTTTTATTTTTAAAGTTAAAACTGTTAAAATCATTTACAATTACCCCACTTGACCCTAAATATTTTTCTTGCTCAAATAGATTCCTTACTGAGCGGGTTACCCATCAAGTCAAAAATTATACTAACAGGAGACTTCAACATAAATTTTGCAGATATAGAATATATTACTTCACAATCCTTGATTAATTTACTTGGATCTTTTGACCTCAAAATGCATGTTGACTCTTCTACTCGTATAACTCACCATTGCATTTCTACAATTGACTATGTATGTAGCAACCTAGATGTTAACCTTATTAATTGCTCTGTAGTCTCCTCAGACTTGTCTGATCATGAGGCTATACAGTTCACAGTGAACATTGATCCAATTATAAAATGTAACAAGGTTATACGGAAGAATCTACAGTGCTGCAAACTATAACAGGTTCTACCAAAACTGCCTCTTAACCATCAACTGGAATCATATTCTGAAAACGAATGATCCATTTTTTGCACTGTGTAACCATCTTTTGGGTAGTTTCAATGAATCGTTTCCTTACCGGAAGATAAAAGCGAAACATGAAAAACAGTGGCTAACTAAAGGCATAAAAATATCCTCACGAAACCTACGCTCACTTAATTATATAAAAAAATTTACCGACAATGAACCATTTCACAGCTATGCGAGGAAATATAGAAATATTTATAGACGGCTTATTAAATATGCAAAAATAAACTTTTATCAGAAAAGGATTTCTGATGCAAATAATATAGCAAAAGAGACTTGGTCTATAGTAAACGACCTTACGGGAAAGAATGTAAAATCTCGAGTAAATACAATACCTGCAGATACACTGAACAAATATTATTGTTCAATAGCAGCAAATACCCCAATACCGTATGATCCGCTCATACGTTCAGAAAAAATCGTTACTAATGAAAAACTGATTTTATATGCCACAGATATCAGTGAACTGAAGGAGGTGATAAGATCTATCAGAAACAAAAAGTCTTCAGGAATTGATGAAATATCAATACAAATTTTTGAAAATCTTCCCATTGAAGCGCTTCATGCTTTAGTTGCGGTAATAAATCAATCCTTCGAGGACGGTGTATTTCCATCCTTCCTAAAAACATCGGTCGTTATTCCACTTCACAAAGGTGAAGATCCAGAGGATCCCTCGAATTTTCGGCCCATATCCCTCATTCCTTCGCTAGCAAAGTTGATAGAGAAACTGGTAAAAAATCGTTTAACTGAATTCTTGTCACAAAATAATATAATTAGTAGTAAGCAGTTTGGGTTCCAATATAAGAAGAGCACACATGATGCCATATTCTCATTCCTATATGAAGTATATAACAACATCAATACTAGAGATGTGGCTGCAGCAGTTATTTGTGATTTATCCAAAGCTTTTGACTGCGTGAATGATAAAATTCTGCTGCATAAGCTGCATCATTATGGCATCGGTGGAAATACTCTTAGATGGTTTAATTCCTATCTCACAGGTAGGAGTCAATTGTCAAAAAGTCTACAACGACCTCGTCGCCAGCTGACATAAATAGCGGAGTGCCATAAGGATCAGTACTAGGCCCTACACTTTTTCTACTGTACAGAAACGATTTGGCTTCTACAGACATAAAAGGCCAATTCACGCTATTTGCTGATGATACAACAATACTGTGGACTGATAAAAAATATTCTGATCTTCATAAAACTATCTGCTCGGATATTAGTAAAATCAAAGATTGGTGCTACTCTAACCTCCTTTCTTTCAATATTTCTAAAACTAATATAGTATCATTCCGATGTAGTATTGATAACATACCTCTAACTTCAAATCAAAGTTTCATTGAGAATAGAACTGGCGCCAAATTCCTCGGAGTAAATATAGACAACAAATTAAAATTTGATGATCATATTGCAGGTCTTAATAAGAAACTTTCTGCAGGATGCTATGCAGTTAGAGTTACTTCAAATGAATTGGTCTCAACTGCAGCAAAAAGCGCTTATTACGCACTAATAGAGTCACACTTACGATATGGCATCCCATTCTGGGGCGTTTGTGCAAAAACCCAAATAGAGTCGGTTTTTGTTCTGCAAAAAAGAGCACTCAGATACTTGTGCAAAGCCAAACGACGGGACTCTTGCAGGCCTTTATTTGCTACGAACAAGATTTTAACGGTTCATGCTATATTCATTTTAGAAACACTTTGTCTATTACACAAACATAAAACAAATTTTCCATCTGCCACTTCTACCTATGCCATCAGACATTTCAATGATCTCAGACTACCTTTACCTACGTCAACCCCCATTAAGGACTCGATTGTGTATAATGGTCTCAAGATGTATAATCATCTACCAGATTACTTGAAAACTTTGGATAACATTCGTTTCAGAAAAGCACTAAAAAACCTTCTCAATGTTAGACCCTATTGTAGTCTGCAGGAGTTTTACAACGACAGTTTTTGAAAATAATTTTATAGTTTTATACCTTTATACTCTTATCTTTTATCATATTTTTTATTGACATTATTGTTATTGCAGTGTACCTATAGTTTTTTATTTAATGTGTTGTTCTATGCCCTACAATGTTAATTTTATCGGTATAATATTTTTAAATATTTTTTAATGACATCATTGTTATTGATTTTGCAGTGTACCTAAAGTTTTTAATGTGTTGTTCCATGCCCTATAATTTTAATTTTATCGAATACATTTCTTCAATCATAAAACTACTTTGTCAATAAGATTATCTTCTTTGGACAATAAAGCATATATTATTATTACTCCTTAGGACAATTGGACAACAACTCAGATGAACAGATTCAGTGTTGCCAACTGGACTAAGACGAACCAAGCATAAACAAGGTAAAGTATTCGAAGGTAAAGTATCTCAATGGCACTGAAAAGAGGTAGGGCCATACCGCAAAATAGAACAACTGATAAATGTCATTAGCTTAAGGATGGTTCATATGTCCGCTCGAACTGGTACGGCAAAGGTAAGTACTAACATTCGGAACAAGTTGTACAAGACAACGATCAAGTTGTCATTTTGAAACAGTGGCTGACAGAGTGCAAACTTTAAATCAATGACAGACAATTTCTGATGTTATTGTATTAAAACAGAAAGGATTTTTTAGTGCAAAATAAACCCGTAACACGTGATGGATTTTCTATAGTTGCTGGTGAAGTTTTTAAAACCACTGACATCTTTCAATCTCAAGTCCCTTAAAAAAAACCTGTTAATTTTTTCAACTATGTTTTAACCCACCATCTTCGTTTTCTTTTCTTTGTTTGAGAGTTAAATACAACGGTTATGGTAATTCATATAATAAGGCCGTCCTCACTGGCCAGTAAACACAGAATATCTTATCTATATCCGCAGGTTATCATTTCCATGATTGGTCCATGTAGACATAGTCATTGAATGGATACCTATTCATTGTTTACTGGGTAGTGAAGACGGCCTTATTATGTGAAGTACAATGGATATCCGTTCCGTTCTGAAGACTTTTATCAGTATTTAGAGAAACAAATCTAGGAAAAATATTATTCAAAAATATGTGAAATATAAAGATTATTAAAAATTACTGTTAGAGTGTGTTATTCTATTCCGATCATTATATGATGGAACTATGTTGCTCGCATGTTGGTACCAATGTCTCTTTCTCAGTTGGCAATACGAATGAAATGGCGGCAATGCGAACTGATGCCAGTTGCAAGTCGATTTGCAATGTAATTGGCAGTTGTAAAGAGAAAGAAACATGGTAATTTTTAATGGTTGTGATTGAATTTATGTCGTCTTGTGTTCGAAGGTGCTTCATTCATTCTAGTGGTCGCCTTCACTTAGTTAATCGTGCAATATTCATTTGGAGACACAGTTTCTATTAGATAAGTTTAGATAAAATATCAATAGCTATGCATGCAAGTTAAGGTACGGTTCCTTCCATGCGGCCGCTGCGCACGGCGGCCGCTGCGCACGACGGCCGCAGTGTGGCGGCCGCAACCTACTGCTGCACGTGTTTTTGAATGTACATGTTTCCTTCCAAGCGGCGGCCGGACACGTCAGCCGTGAACGACTGCGATCGTTGCGACGGTACTGCTCCAGAAGCAGTGTAGTCGCAGCCGCAAGAGAGTTTTCGTATTCCTCTGGGGTTATTACGTACCAAACTCGGTTGTATGACTCTGATTTTACATAATCTTTTATCAAGTTGAAGATGTACTCAAACTGCACCTTGTTCAATTTGAAATATTCCCTAAATCTGACTTCATTCCCGAATAGATGTCGATTAATTAACGAAACAGAACACCCTCTTCACGCCTTTTTTGAATATTGGATTTAAATCCGCATTGCTCTTTTCCAAGTCGATTAACTGCAGGATTTCCTCATCGTCATTTTCTTCTAATAACAAATAAAGTCGAAAAGATCATCCATCTTCACTTCAACTACTGTGAACTAGCAGTACTAGCACTATCGGCGGAAAACCGGCTCCGTCTGCCGTACACGACATCCGCATGGAAGAAACCATGAGATCGACCGACTGACGCATCCGGTCGACGCACTGCGGCCGCCGTGCACGACGGCCGCATGGAAGGAACCGTACCTTTACTGGGGAAGAATGAAAGGTTTCAAACTGATTGTTGTTTGTGTGAAGGTGAGTAGGATAAGGTGCAAAATACTGATAAATGAAATTTTCAAAAATGTTACAGAAGAGCAAGAAAGGTTTTTAGGTTGATTAATTTTCTAAGCTAGATGGAAACTGTATGATTCTATTAGAAGATGATGTCTGAATATGACAATATCAAATTCCTCAGCCTCACTATTCATCTAGCATGGAGATGTATTTGTAAGTTTGCAGTTGGCTAAATTGCTGAGACGTGTGATGATTCATTATAAAATAAACTTCTACCTCTGTACCTCAAAAAAAGCAAAATGCTGAAATATGTCACCTTTGTGGATACTTCAAATTAATTCATTATTCTTTCCTGAAAATGTATCAAACATTCCATTGTAAATCTCATAGAAATGTATGCTGCTTTTGTTTTTGGAATATATATTTTAAATTGTTTAGGTGCATCTGAATGGAACAACCTTCCAGAAAATCAAAGCGTAACGAAAGATGCAATAAAAAAGTGGCTGAGAAGAGACAAAGAACAATGTATCAACTATGAAAACTATGAACTATGAAAAAGAATAACTTCTTTAAGTACTAGTTTTTTCTGAGAGAATATATTTTTATGTCCTAAACACATCCAGTTTAAGTCCAGTTCATATCTATAAAATCCAGTTCATGTCCAGTTCATATTCATAACATTCAATTCAAGTCCATAACATTTCCAGTTCACATCCATACATATCCACCTCATGTCCATAACATTTCACGTATATACCATTCCAAGAAATTGCAAAATTTTCCGGTTTTTCCAGTTTTTCTCCGGTGCTAATGATCCAATAGAGTTATATAACATCCCATTTTGTTCGTATTTCAATTATCTACAATTATTTTCATTGGAGCAACAAGATTGCTATATATGTTTTCATTTTATAAGCAAAACAATTTTTAAAAACACGTTTTTTGTTATTTGAATGTTTATAACAAAATAATAAATGACAGTTGCGAGTCGAAAACACAACAGAATATAACTACGGACTGTCTTCCATGTGATGGCACATTCGGTTTTCTACTAGTATTTTTGTTAGGAAAATTGCTCTATTGATTGGCCTATCTGTGCAATACCTTGTGGACAGTAGCAGAACTATTTTCGTTTTTTCGTTCATGTACTACAGAGGAATAACTTACTGGAGCGATTTACCAGTTTTTGTCCAAGGTTTTGAGTATCATTATTAAAAATATAAATCGTTTGA
Source organism: Chrysolina oricalcia (assembly GCA_944452925.2). Lineage (NCBI taxonomy): Eukaryota > Metazoa > Arthropoda > Insecta > Coleoptera > Chrysomelidae > Chrysolina > Chrysolina oricalcia. The sequence continues at coordinate 40,568,343 of OX101819.2, forward strand.
TTTTATGTCTGAAAATAGTATGAATAGCTCCCCATTGTTCAGTCTTCTCAATTTCATCTAAATATCACTTGCAAAAGCGATTTTTCTCAACTGTCTTTGATTGTATAACAAGATTTTCAGAACTTTTTTAAATTGTGAGGAAACGTTGAAGTTGAAAATTCTGAAAAAAAAAATCGTGATTATCTTTTACTTTAACATTGATATGTCATGATATTTGAAATGGAATCTGATGAACGATTTTTGAGAAAACTTAAAAAAACCTCTAAAAATTAGGATTTTCCTCAAAAACTATTCATCAGATATTCTTCTACATCTCTCTGATTATTCAATTTGAATGCCAAAATAACTCGATTTTTTTTCAGAATTTTCAACCTTGCCGTTAATTTTTTCATGGGTTTATATGAAACTTAAACGAATTTTGCAATTAATTTTTCGTAAATGTAAAGGTCCACTGTTGACAAAAAACTATTTACGACAATTGTTGGCTTATTTTGTTTAGTGCCATGACAGTAGTTTTGTTGAACTCTCAAACGAAGAAAATAACGAAAATAGTGGGTTAAAACCATATCAGGCATCTTACTTCTTCAGATTTTTATGTTCTGCTAGAAAGAAAATACGATTAGTAACGCCGGGTTCACACCTCCACGAACATTGTAGGGTAACACTTTTTTAGCTAAAATGTTCGTGAATAGTTGTTTGCTAAATACTGTTCTTGAAAAATGTTAACGAACATACTTTGTCCACACAGAGCTGTAAGTTGAATGTTCGCCAGTAAGCCGATCGTCATAATGTCTTATCCAATACAATACAAATATACTTTAATGTCAAAAGATATCGACAAAGTATAGGTATTACAAACTAAGATATTGAAAATAAAAACAATGAAAACAATAAAAAACATGGTACTGATGAGACATAGTAAAAATTGGTTTGAGCAAAATGCACAAGCCCAAGTGTTGAATGGTATGACAATTTATTTTTTCCTAAGTAAACTGAACAAGTAATTACAGCCACACGATGCAAATAAATTCAGGTCAATCAAAAAACCTGAGGCAAGCTTATTATAATAAGTGTTCACCACTTAAAAAATCCTCCAAGTTGTAGAAAGAATGACAGAATAGCAATTTTTTAAAAATTATTCTTGAATAATCCAAGTGAGGACGACCTTGTTTTGTGTATTGCCATAACAGTTGTATTGAACTTACAAACAAAGAAAAGAAAACGATAATGGCGGTTCAAAACATTGTTGGAGACATAGAGAATGGAAGATGGCAGTGGTTTAAAAAACTTTACCAGAATGTCGGTAAATGATTTTGAATATCTGATACATTTTATTGGTCCAAAAGTTACTCGTCAGGACAACAACTATAGAAAATCCACTATAACAGAAAAACTAGCTTCATGATACTACCTACGAGGATATATTGAAAAATTCTTTGCCTACTATAGAACCAAACAAAATTTCAATGTCAAAATATTTTATTACTCAACATATTCTCCTCCTATTTGGATACATTCATTACAGCGAATCTGCAACGTCTCTAGACCTTTCAAAAAGTATGTTTCTTCTTGTTCTGCAAACCAGACCTCCACAGCTTTTATTACCTCCTCGTTGGAAGAAAAATTACGACGTTTTAAACTTTTTTCAGTTGAGGAAAGAGATGATAGTCGGACGGAGCCAAATCTGGTGAATAAGGGGGGTGTTCTAGTAATTCAAACCCTAAATCACAAATTTTTTGAATGGCAACATGAGATTTGTGTGCAGGGGCGTTGTCCTGCAAAAACAAAACACCTTTGGATAGCTTTCCGCGCCATTTCTCTTTAATTTTTTCCAGTAGAGTGGTCAGTAATGTCGAATAGTAATCTCCAGTTATTGTTCTACCCTTATCCAAAAAATCAATCATGATTACTCCATGGAAATCCAAAATAACTGAAGCAAGAACTTTTCCAGTAGATTTTTGGGCTGGAAACTTCTAAGGTCTTGGAGAACCGGAGTGTCGCCATTCCATCGATTGTTGCTTCGTTTCTGGATCGTAGAAATGTAACCAAGTCTCATCCATAGTAACAATTCGGTTTAAGAAGTCTACATCGTTTTCAAATCGAGCACAGATCGAACGCGATGCTACCCTTGCAAGCTTTTGGTCAACATTCAAACATTTGGGGATCCATTTTGCAGCAATTTTTCTCATGTCTAAATAGACGTGAACTATATGATGAACGCGTTCGTATGAAATATTCAGTGCTTCAGATATCCGTTTTATCCCAATTCGACGGTCTGTCAAAATCATGTCATGAACTACATCGATATTTTCGGGGACTGACACAGAAACTGGCCTTCCCGATCGGTCATCATCTTCAATGGAAAATTTACCTCTTTTGAAGCTTGCAGTCCAATTTTTGACGGTCGCATACGAAGGACATTGATCACCAAGGGTATTAAGCATATCTTCGTAAATCTGCTTATCTCTTAACCCTCTTAAATACAGGTACTTGATGATGATGACTCAATTTCGGTGGACATATTTTTTCTTTTAATTTATTGCGTAACTCTGGTTTACTTTTTTGACGTCAAACTTTACACTGACACTTCTAATAAGTTATTGTTCGTTGCTGGTGGTAACGCAATATTTTGTTTATGCAGGGAACTGGTCTAGGCTAACTAGATATCAATACATCCTCGTATATCATATCACTCGTCTTGTTTCATTCCACAAACACTCGTGTTTTTTAAGTTCTTTCATTAATGCTTTTCTCTTTTCCACCGACCAATCCATTTTCAATTAGCACAAAAGAAAATACGAGTAGTTATCTAAAACCATCGAAATAAAATTTGCTCCCTTTACCGCTAAATCGGCAAATATCGGTTTTTGTTCGCGAACACTTATTTTACTGTTAATGTGTAACGGGTGTTTGGGACTGAACTGTTCCAAAACAAAAACGTCTGCCTGGCAACTCTTACCTCTGGGAGAGCCTGGTCGTGTGTCTAATCCTTCTTGTATAAATCTGTAGTCAGGTGTTCAGACGCAAGCACACCCAGGCGCCGCAGCCAAAACAAAAATTTTTCGACGAGGAGGGGATAAACAGAAATCAGAACAGCTCAGAATTGAAATGTATAATGAAAAAAAAATATGATAAATTATATTTAGAAAATATTTGCCACTGAGGCAGAAGTGTATTTAAAAAATTGACTAATTGAGCAACACGTATGAAGTTTCACTTTTGTACACTATGATAATTATAATAATATTATTTTGGGTATCCAGAAAGTTGGGGGAATATAATAACATAAAACTGAAAATTGCTTCGACACTGTCGAGCCAGGGACGTAACTTATTTCAAAAAAATTACAAGAACTTGTCTATTTCCACAAACAGCTGTTTGGAGATTACGAAATAAGACTATAATCTTCAATAACAATATATGATTGAAACGGACACTAATTATTATCTGGGTTATTACCTATTACAAAATATATATCTACTCACAGGAATTTGACTTTACTTAGCTTATTCTCTCTGTGAGTGGTAGCAGGACACCAGTATTATGCGTAACGCTGATGTAATTTTATGATTTTCTGGTTGAATTTGCCTAACGCTCTTCTATTCTTCGACGCGACGGGAGAAAAGGGTGGGGAACTCGATTTGGTGGGTATCAGGATGTGATGGTCAGTCTTGCTCCACAATTAAAAGAAAGATCTTCCATAAATTTCTAGGTTCGAGTACAGACACACCGCCGCTAAATCGTAACAGCTACCTTCGCGGCATTTGCCGTGGTCTTCTCGTTTCACGAAGCCGATAAGAAAATCTAATCCAAACAAAAAACCTACAGAAACTTATGTTAGTTGATCCCATTTCAAACAAACTTGAAGTAACTGACCCTAGTAGTTATTAGGTTTTTGCTTCAATAGAACTATGTACACAACGACAAGTGTGTCTTCTTGCTACCGGTTCAATCTTTTTGTCATACTGCCGAAATATCAAACAGTCTATCTCTCTTCAATGCTCTGATTGGTTGAGGTATCGAGTGCTTGAGAAATATGAAATTGTCACGGAATTTAAATATGAGTGACGGATTACTAAAATGAAACACCATCTACTCAAAGATAACTTGACCTAACCATGAGGTTGAGTGGGGAATATGATTGACTTTTGGCAATTACTTCATCGAACAACCACAGAAACCATATCAAACGATGGGCCTGTTCGAATAATTTGCCGGTTCTTTAAGCTGGCCGGAACTGATTCATTTCTGCCTGCCCGTCGAATCTATCTGATAGGCAACTAACAAAGCATTCGCGCGCTCTCATGATATGTTTACAGGGTGGAGATTTGGAACTGCTAAAAATGTTAGCAAAAATGTTATTGCAATTCAGTACATCGCCAAAGTGTTAGCTAACAATGATAGCGAACACTGTTAGCTAACAATGTTCGCGGCGGTGTGGACCCGGCGTTTGTTAGCGAAAATGTTTTTCGAATTCAGTATATCGCCAAAATGTTAGCTAACAATGTTCGCGGTGGTGTGGACCCGGCGTTTTAAGAGCCTAAAACATCGAAATAATATTTGTCCCCTTCGAAGTTTACCGCTAAATCGGTGAACATCGTTTTTTGTCGTGAACAATGTTATTAGACTGCTAATGTAAGCGGAAATGTTCTTGAAATTCAACACATCGCAAAAATGTTGACTAACAATCTTAGCGAACACTGTTAGATAACAATGTTCGCGGCGGTGTAGGCCCTGCGTTACTTTATTTGAAACGGAAAATACAAGAAGAACAATTTTTTACGTTCGCTCATTTACTACGGTGAATCACTTGAGGATCCTAACATAACCAGACCGTACTTGTCTTGATCAGACCCGATCTGACCTCAGGATAGGATAGCGGCGATAAGCAGGAAGCAACATTCCTACTTTGAACTCGGAAATTTCCTACTTTTGAATAATTTCGAAAATTTCGAAGTACATTCCTTTTTTATTTGTGCCACAAAGTAGTAAATCGTCGGCGTTCTGGCAAAAGTTGTTGAGTCCAAATTTGAAGTTTTGAGCAAAAAGGGTTAAAGTTTTAACTTTTAACTTTGGAGCGAAATTTCATTTTGCCTAACAGAATCATATCAAGGTTATAATAATATTTTACTAAGAAGTACTTTTGCAGGAGTATTAGAAAAACTTTCGAAAAGTGCATATCGCTTGAAAATCGACATTTGATGGACTTAGTGATTTTTACCAAATTAGAAAATATACAAAAACAGCATAGTTAAAATATCTCTTATACTTGTTTAAATTGAAACGTCCATTCACGAATGAAAGAAACGTATTTCAAAATGATTTGACATCTATTTTCTAGTATTAATTATCATTAACTTAAAATAACAAATAAAACTTTTTAGTCTTTCTCGCTTTCGCTGTCTACATTTGGTTCAGCATTTTGATATTTAACGGTGTTTGACGTTGGCAATGATAAATATCATTGATGAAATTCTGAAGGTATAACTTCATTTGTAGACAACTTCTTAAGGTCATTGTATTTTTGGATTGAAATAGGCAGCATTGTTGAATAAGCCTTTTTAAGCATGAATGCTGATGTGGAAGGCCTACCTCGCCAGCTAATATTTATGCAAAGATAATCATCTGAATTGTTGTATTTGTATTTGACCACACTTGGGTTATCCTTTTCAATACGAAAGCATTTTACTTGTAGCCACTTCACTTTTTCCACTTGAGTGTTTTTTCTGTTTTTTTAAAACAGCCTGCGAAATAACTTTGAATTAAAAAAAATCAGAATACCTTAGTTCTTGAACAATGTAAGGATCATTTTTCTTTTTTCTCCTTTCAGATCAGGCCATTTTAAAAATATTAATGCAGTCGTTCATTGTATAAACTGACAAATATCTCTTCTGTTTTTCTATGGTACTGTGCATGTTGTCGCATTCCATCAAGGAATGTCCACATTCAAGAAACTTTTGTTTGATGGTAACAATCTGACTATTTTGAAAATGAACAAAGTAATACAACATCGCAAGAACATTTTGATTCCTATTTTGCCCACCACATGTATCAGAGAAAAATAAAACTTCTGTAACATAATCGGGCAAATTATGTAGGTGCTGGTATAAACATGTTGCAAACTCCAAACTACCTCGAGCTCCATTAACTTCAGTCCAAGTATAGCAGAACGCATCGTTAGGTGGAGCACCTTCGTAAATTGTAACCGCACAATTTTCTGCTATAATACATTGGTGATAGATCACTGCTTGGTATCTAGAGGACGCTTTGAAGGTCAAATGTCGCAGTTTCAAAATTTGGTTCAGCGGATGCTCTCTTTTGTGTGTAACCTTTTTCCTCACATATTATTTTGTACAGCGAGTACATTTTGGCTATGGACAGTGTTGCATCTAAGTATTTTCTCTGAGATGATTTTTTGCAGTCTGTTAAAGGAAAACTTTCATGATTTTTAGTAATAGTTTTTTCTTCTTGAGAAATTTTATTGAATGGAACATGTCGGCCCCGCCTTTCATCTCCTTGATAAAGCCCCGAAGTTTTATTTTAATTTTCAAATGCTTTATTGAGTGGTCCATTGCTTACAGAAAGGGTTTTTAGAAATAATTTCTGACATACTCTTGTTGGTGCCCCGTCTTTTGATAAATAAAACTCTTTTGCATTACTTCGGGATTTAGCATTTTTTTTTTCGGTGACGCTGTCTCTGAGGTATATTGACTTTGACATTTTTCAGAATAAATTTTTTTTTCGGGAGTATGATTCTAATTGCCAATAGCTAGAACATAGCTCAGTCCTCTCTGCATTGCTAAATTTATGGAGCACTTAAACCGACAAACGTTGCAACTCACATACTGAGGAGCTTTGGCGGGCTTTGCTACCTTTTTCATAGTGTAGGGTTGTCCGAGATTTCTACAATTTTTCGTCGAATTTCAATTACACTTTCTAACATCTGCTTTGTACCAACGACTCCTGTTATAATTTAGTTCTTTTGGAGCTAAAAATATCTGGATGTTATAAATACTTTTTTGATTCAATTTTAATACAACTTACCTTCAGTGTCTTCGGACGTATCAGAATTATTGACCTCTTCTTTATTCGGATCATGCTCTTCATCTTCATCGCTAGCCTCAAACGGATCTTCGTCCTATAAATAAAAACTTCTTTAATCAGTCATTTTTGTAACCAGAAATAATACCCCAAGAGTGTAGAATTTATTTAAATCTATAATTTTTTTAACACACTTCGAAAAAAAAAGATGTGTTTACCTGGTCTTCTAGAACACCTTCGCTCGGCGAATTTTCGTTCCTTATTGAAAGATCTAACACATGGTTCGAGCGTGGTTCGAAAGTGAGATTCTTGTACAGTCTAAAAAAAGCAATTCAATAAATACATAAACATTTTTAATTTGAGTTAATTAATTCAAAAACTCACTTGTTCTTGTAATATCTCTTTTTCCAGTAAACCTGCTGTACAGCTATTCAAAGTCACAACTTGGTGCACAATAACTTTGGGTGTTTTGTTGAAATTCTCATGATCCAGTTGAGCGAGTCTTAAAATACGTTTACCTCTACAATCCTGCATTTTAACACTTAGATACATTAATATTAGTAACTTTAAATTATTTAGAAATAAACACTTGTTGTATCGCAAACCAAAGAAAGATGACATAAATAATAAAACATAACATCAAAATGCCCAAACAAGTAAATCACTTCGTCCTTTTTGCGGTAGCCTATTCCCGCTAAAAGTCATTAAGTTCACTTAGTGATTTATGCCTGGCAACAAAATAACTGTTTACGACTTAGGTAGTTTTTACATTCTGCAACCAGGTATACATATTAGAGCTGGACTTAATGAATTTTTGCCAATTCAAAAATGCAAAAATGTTTACACGGTTTATGTACTTTACTAAAAATTGACAAAAATGGTTAATGACTTTTGCCACAACACCGACGAAATGTTGCTAATTTCTCTCAGAGAGTAAGAACTTCCGTGGCTAATGCGGATATTGAATTATATCCGACAGACTTTGTTTCACTATTTTGAGTTATACAAGTACCAGTATTTTTAAATTTGTAGATGAAAGTCGCAATTACTTTTACTGATTTTTTAAAATATTTTAAATTCAATTAAAATATATAATAACCGGACTCAGTTCTCAACTCGTTTGTACCTACTACCTAATAAAATGTTATGTAACTATTAGTCGAATTGTCTGGCCAATAATTTATTGGAGGCACAATGAAAAAGTTTCGAAATACAATGTCATTCCAAGTTCAGTGTTGAACACTGACAAAGTGGAACAAACGTTCACTGCGATCACTCATGTGCGACACTTTCCAGGGCATTGAACACTTTCTGAATTACCTATTTTATTTCATATCCATTGGAAAATATATGTGGGTACAGAATATATCTGCGATATTTCTGGTAAATTGCGAGATGAAATGGATCACAGTATCATCCAACGAGATATATTTTTGTAGAGGAAGGTGATTTTTTGCTGCAAATAAGAAAATGTTCGAGAAACCGCATTCTAGAGGAAGAACATCAACCAAAAGCGGATTTATAATTCCAGAAAATATTTAGATTGAGTAAATAGAAATACTGAAGGAACACTGATAAAAAGGATTTTTTGCATCAACGCATAATTGCATTGATTCAAAGAGATTGTATTCTTGAATAGGTCCAACCAAATATTAGTTTGATTTTTAGACGGATTTCTCTTGGCCACTTACAAGGAAAATATTTTGAAACAAGTGAACACTTGCTTCATAAGTTGATTGAGGCAAGAATATTTTAGCTTCAATAATGGGCACTTTTTTTGTTGAATGATGGGAGTAGGTTGAGACAAGAATATTAGATATTTCAATAATGAATATACTATTCTTTTATCAACTTGGAGGTTGAGTTCCAATCTGCACTTTGCACTTGCTTATAAAATATAGAATGGAAGCCATTTTCATTTTGGCAACATTGAATACATTAAACAAAGCATAGATTCACAACTACGAACAATTTAGGTATAAATGATGGTTTTAAATGAGAATAGTTTTGAATTTATTAACTGTATTCTCAATAAAACCAGTTAGTAGTGACGCATAATTGCAGTTTGATTGAATACATAAACAACGCCACTCGCTTTTAGACACAAAACTATAAAAGACCAAAATATATTTCACTCATTTTCACAACTGGCCCATAATGAGCCAAATTCAATTTTCGATATTGCATTTTTATGGTATAGCCTCATAACCTGCAACCCAAATGGTCAAACTGGAAAAAATGGTCGAAATGGAAGTCGTATTCATAGGTGGCGTTGCCGCCACCTGCTTTGATTGCTCATTGGTTGGATGTGTCACGTGGCACGGGTAGTCATATCTACCAAGGAATTATATTCTTGTGTCAAGAAGATTATGTTTCACCATGAGTTAATGTGAGTGTTTTCTAGTATGGAGAGTAGAATGTTTTCACAAGAAAATTCATTTCAAGAAAATTTGTGTAAAGAAGCAAACATCTCAATCAGTTTGAAATGGGAGTATATTGATCAATTAGAAATAATTATTCTTTCCAGGAGATTATTTATTCAAGAGTATGTATATGTTTGTTTGAAGAAATCTTTTGGATTCGTTAAAGTGGATGAAAGATTTTTGTATTGCATTATTTTTTCTTTTGATAACAATTTATTAACTTATTCGGAATTATACAACAAATTCAACTCTAACTTTGATTAAGTAACGTAAGCAAGAAGTGACAGTCCATAGTTGACTATGTCTGTGCATCTTAACATGTGGAGGATGCTTTTCATGAAAATAAAACGATTAGTAGTGGTGTATCAGCAAAAAAACAGTTACTTGCTAAGCTGTAAAGCAAAAATCAATGATAATTTATTATTTATATCTGGCATAGAAATTTTCCAGCAAATCAATAATAGGAACCTTTGGTGTGAATACAACTAAAGAAAAATCTACTCAAACACCAACACTATCTCAATTTCACTCCACGCGCATGTGAATCAAATATAAAACAAGAATGACCTAATTACAACATACATTTTATCATAAAACATAATAATAACAATGAGTTTATTGTGATGAAAAAATATATAACACACAATTCTATGGACGAAAAGAATTTTTTTTTGACGAATAAGAGAAAACCACAAAGTCAAAGACTGTCTGTGGTGTAAGTGTTGCCTAGTTCAAGAATAGTACTGTAATAAAAAGTAAAAATATAAATAAAATATTGTGTTCAGATTCAAAATTAAAATTCTATAACGTCTACGGGATTCGATAAAAAACACATGTCTAGGTAAACAATTAAAACAGTGGTTATTAAATACGAAAATGAAATTCACAAAACGCAATTTGACAAACATATTTTTTAACATAAAATTACAAAAAAGTATATAAGAAATAATTGTATGAAGACATTTAACTAATGGACTACAATGGAATGAAATCTCAGCAAACTCATGTACTGTGAGTCTGTTTGAATAAAGTAAAAAAAAATGTTTGAATACTCTATTAGAAGAGAAGTCTTTTATTTCTAAAAGAATAAAATAAAAATCTTGGTACCAAATATGAAAAGCATCTTTGTTCTATAGATTTTTTAGCAAGCGGTGTTCTGGATTTGTGTCTTGTTTCGTAACAATGTTCTAGTCTCCAAAGATTAGATTTACTTTTGAATTCAAAGCAAGATGAGATGAAGAAATAATGTTGGCAACTGTAAACATTAGAAGATTATCGAGATGATTTCTACATTTTTAATATGTTCTTTTAATGCACTTCCCCACCCTATTATACCATATGTCAATCTGGATGTTTTTATTCAAAAATTTTGGCGATATTTTTCAATCGGTATAAGATACTTCTGAAAGTATTGCATAGTATCAATATATGTACAGTTGTGTGCACAAAAACTCGTACAAGGTACGACACTAATTGAGACATTAAACTAATTGCGCTAGAAAAATGTTAAACGCGCGTTACTGACAAAAATACTTTGAATTTTAACTCTACCTACTTGTCAAAGTCGATAAGAAGTTTAATAATAAAGATGGACAGACTGACTCATGATAGCCTATAACTGCTGTGAAACTTTTTATGCACACAACTGTACGTTTCAGCTTAGATGTTTGTCAGTAGTTAATGCTAAATATTTTATTGATTCGGTCTGTTTTATTCTCAACTTATTGCCAATTTTGCGGTCGGTAAATGAAGGATTAGTGTTTTCATTACATGAAAATGGCATATGAAATGTTTTTTCGAAATTATTTGTTAATACCTTATATAAACATGATATTGAATATTTAGTTGCCAGAGACAAAAAATACGCATCTGGGTATTCATTTATTATAAACAGTAATTACGAAAGTTTCACTGTTAATATTCATTCCAGCAGAAGTAGAAGCGACTGAAGTATTGCGTTTTCAATTTCTACTGAATTCTTAGACACAATTTCTGCCTTTCACTATTCTTGTTGCTAATGATTTGTTTTGTTTTCTAATTATATTTCAGGATACCCTCCAGTAACTACTAGATTTATACCATCATGTCACTTTTAAGTATGCTGTACAATAAGTGTATCGGTGATTATCGAAATACAAATTCCTTCGATTTTGATAAACAAATGATGTTGCTTGGGAACCACTCTTGCCTGAAGCAACATAACTTTTTTTGAAAAAGAGAAGAAATTCATGATAATAATCGATAACAAGAGTTTTATGTTTTGAGTTTTATTTCACGAATGAAATAATAACCGAAGCGGCTCTTTCTATTGATATTAACGTTTAGTTTTGAAGTAATATTTGTTTTTTTTTCATTCATGCTACTTACAGCCCACTACTCAATTCAACTTGGAATCATTACCACATTTTATTTCTGAAACTATGCAACTACACGCTGAAAAAAACATGGTTGAATCAACAAAATATCAATACACTCAAATGAATGAAAGTGCCAGTAACTCAAATTAAATATTAATCCGAGAGAAACAAATATTGTCATTAATTTGCATGTCTGCAATTATTTTAGATTGAATGCAATTTCTTTTCCGTTGAATATATGTTTTGATCATAGAAAATCTCGTTTCGTCTTCTTGAAAAAATAATATGTTTCAGTGGATTAAAATCTGTATTTTGATTAGAGTTTGATTCCAACCAACAAAATATTCTGTCAACACATTCCGTGCATCTTCGGATCGAATTTACAAAGTACTGAAAAAATTCTTACTGTTCAACCAATTCATTAAATTTTGAGGTCATACACAAGTTAGTTGGTTGAACAAAATATGTTTTGATCATAGAAAATCTCGTTTTGTCTTCATGAAAAAATAATATGTTTCAGTGGATTAAAATCTGTATTTTGATTAGAGTTTGATTCCAACCAACAAAATATTCTGTCAACACATTCCGTGCATCTTCGGATCGAATTTACAAAGTACTGAAAAAATTCTTACTGTTCAACCAATTCATTAAATTTTGAGGTCATACACAAGTTAGTTAGTTGAACAAAATATCTTTCAAACAAAATACACATTTCCGATACACAAAAATGTATTCGACCGAAGTATACATTTTCTCATAATAATAAAATATTTGAGTGAAATATTTTGTTCGTTCAATATATATTGCTAGTCTTATTCAAACTTGTATTTGCTGCAGCTGCAAGAAATTTTCTTCATTCAACAATAACCTCTAAGCAAAAATAAAGTGATTGTAACAACAAAATTGTTTTTACCGTGTAACAAAATAATACCATGTATGCACGTATGCAGGTTTATGTCTCTGAAACCTGCCGTCACTATTACGCCTACAAATAATGCTGGACGAACGTTCTTTGTGATTGGTTATGCGCCACCAACCATCACTAATAAACAAATTCAGGTGAATTAATAGTCCTTACACCGTAACAATTTTGTACGGTTATTCGTCTACGTATCAGTTTTGCTTATAATTTACGCATTTTTAACTCAGGCTGCATCTCAAAACTTCTGCTATTTGAGTGACCTTTGAGCGTCTTTCGTGCATTTTCTGTCATAGCCAGTGTTGCCAATTTCCATAATTTTTCCCAAAAACCAAGATTTTCAGAATATGCCCGGAACTTTTCCCGGTGAGTTGCACTGACACACATTTCGTCAAGTATATCAGAAGCAAGATCCAGATTGTATTTTTATTTCGTCATGACAATTATGGATAAGTTTTGACAGAATAATAAATTAATCAGAATTTGACAATCAAGACTTTTTATATCCCCAAAACCAAACACATTGAGAGAATTGCAACGTTTTGTTGGCATGATAAATTACTATCATAGGTTCCTTCCAATACTTTCTCAGATACTTGTACCAATATACGGACTACAAAAAAACGAAAACAAGAATATAACCCTTTGATCTGAGGAATGTGAAAAAAGCTTCGCAGAAGTAAAAAATAAATTAGCAAATGTTGTAACTTTAGCTCACCCAGTTGAAAATGCACATCTTTTTCTCACGGTTGACGCTTCAAATATTGCACATGGAGCTACAATTGAACAAAGTAATCAAATTGTCTTTGAACCTCTAGCATTTTTCTCGAGAAACTGACTGAGAAAGTGACAAGGAAAAGCGGTAATCTACGTTTGATCGTGAACTTCTTGCCATTTACGCATCAATCTGACATTTTAAACACTTTTTGGAATGTAGAAATTTGACCATTTTTACTGACCATAAGCCACTAACTACAGCACCAAACTCTCACGATGATAGAATCCCTCGTCAAGTTCGGCATATGGAGTATATTGCTCAGTTTATATGGACCGTGGTGGCCGTGCTGGTAGAACGTTCGCCTTTGGAGCGAAGGGTCGAGGGTTCAAAGCCTTGCATGGTCATCGGTCTCGTGCATGGCATCGCACGTTAAAAGGTAAGGACTGCGTCTTCCCTAGCTCACACAAGTCTCTCGAAGACTTCCGAGGGTTGCGCGTAGGGTTGCAATCGGTTGAAGTTAATAACAATTTTACAAAACAATAACAATTTTTTTAACAATTTTTTATTAGACACATTCATGGAAAACTCAATGTAGTTGCTGATACCTTGTCCATAACTACCAGTCAAATCGAAACAATTTGAAATTATTCGATTTTTGTATTGAATATTACCGCATTAACTAGCCATAGCTCAAAACGAAGACGCCCAGATGAAAGAATTATTACAAAACACAAAAGCTAATTTTTTCCACAAAGAAATAGAAGTACCACCCATAAATACAAAAATTTTATGTGATATTTCTAATGATAAACAGAGACCGTATCTCCCAAAGAAATTTCGTCGAGTTATTTTTGATACAATACACTGAGTTTCCCACCCGGGTATCCGCGCAACAAGGAAGTTAGTGAATAGTAAATATTTCTGGCCACATATGAACACTGACGTTAAATCATGGACCAAAGCATGCATACAATGTCAAAGTACAAAAATTACTAAACATACCAAATCACCAATCAAATCATTATCGATTCCAGAATGTACGAGTAGATTTGAACATATTCATATGGATATAGTAGGACCTCTTCCAAACTGAGATGGCTATCGTTATGTTCTGACAATCGCAGATCGCTTCATTCGCTGGCCAGAAGTTTTTCCTGTTAAAAATGTCATAGCACATACTATAGCTAAAACTTGTAACTAGATTCATACGCAACTTTAGGAGCAGCACTGTTGATTGGGGGGCAACAGTGAATCGTGCAGGACTCACCCCAGTCGAGCGACGAGATTTTAATAATTTAATAGGTAAGATTGAATCGAAAAACCCCAGCTCCAACTTGGGTTCGAACTCCGGACCTTTGGCTAGGAGTCGGAAACTCTAACTACTGCGCCACGCCCCGACATAGATGCTATTATTATTATTATTATTTATTTTGCATTAAAATTATCCAGTCGGGCCCTATCTCCGATGCTCAGACACATTCGGTGGGCGCGCTGGCAACTTCATTACCCCAATAACCACTCCCCAAACTATGGGGTAGGCAGCTATTGGGTGTGCTCTGAGCAGACTTAAAGAACCGAAGATGACAGACTTCTGCATTCTTCCGGCTATGATTTCTGACATCTTGCGACAAGCCGGTATTGTTTTCAGATTCGAGAGTAACGAATTCATCACACCGCCAAGGGACCCTATTATCAGAACAACCATTTTTACAGAATGGTCTGTGTAGAGCCTGTGGAGTTCGAAGAGTAAATCTCGATATTTTTCCTCCTCTTTTCGGACGAAATTCATTTCGCCAGGAGCCGAAAACTCAATGACGAAAATCGTCTCACTTCCATGGTGGAGGAGTACTACATCAGGCTTATTGGCCTGTATTTGCCTGAAAGTGGGGAATGAGTAGTTCTAATAGATCCGATGATAAACCCTAGAAAAATAAATTGCATACTCTTCTCTCGTGTAGAAGGCCCTGAAAATATCAACTGAACATGTAAAAAAAAAACTTTGCAGAAAATGTGTCATTACCGACCGGTCTAATAGGTTGTGCTTTCATTTCCACAAAATCCATGTTGGTGTTCAAATGTTATTCATACAGATGGATGCATCCCCTCAATCCGCAAAGACGATTTAGTATCAATGTTTGATGTGGTCTATTCAGAAGCAGAAGTATTGGTCAATTTTTCTACTATGGTCCTACCACCGGCCCCGTTATTATATATATTATATTAATTTATTCAGAAGGGTGTTGAAAGAGTTTTTCGATGATCTTGATCTGGAGACTCGTCAAATGATCTATTTTCAGCAGAATGGATCACCAGCAGACACTTCAGTGGCGTAAAAAGAATGTTGCGAAGCTGTTTGGAAAAAGATGGATTACTACAAATGGCCCTGTTGAGTGCCCCCCTCGCTCACCAGACATGACTCCAGTGGATTTTTATTTCTGGAATTTCAAAAAAATGCGAGGTGTATGAAATAATCAATAACGTAGATGAATTGAAAAATTATATTGAAACTATAATGAATATACTTGATGGCCGAACTGTATTGAATGCAACAATTAGTGTCAAGAAAAGTGCCCAAATACGGGTTCAACAAGAAGGCGGTGTTTTTGAACATTTACTTCTTATTTTACAGCGCTCTACCAACTCCGATTGTTATAAATGTTTCCAATTAATAAAACTGTCTTATTTTCAACTTTAGGAGAAAAGTCATAAAGTTTTGTTCTTGAGAATCTTGTTTTAACGAAACTCCCAGGTTTTCGGAGAAAACCCCTCAAAAGCAGAGCTTGTGCAAGCAAGGGAGATGTATGATGAAATATAGGGTGTTCCATCAAAACAAGTATAATTTTATGAAATATATTGAAAACGCGACTGTATTTTTTTTTTGTTTTCAGCATCGAGAAAGAAAATGCCACTAGTTTACCCATTTGACAAAATTCGTAGCATCAATAATAAGGGAGGTGGCAATGGTGCCGACTTAATTTGGAACAGCTTCTATACATAACATACATGATCCATAAAAAGGCGAGAATACACATGCTTGTAACGCGCATAGAAGCATGTCAGTCAGAGGAAAATGCGTGCTACTTGCATGTGTGAATCTTGATGCCAGTTGAAAAAGTATTCCAGAAGATAGCACGCTTGAAGATCGCAAGACGTTTGATTTTTCTTTGTAACTTTGTAAGTAGCACGATTTCGTCAAGCAGGTGGAGGGGAGAAAGCAAGGTCTTCTTGCTCCATAAACGTGACGTCTACTTATCCAGTCTTCTACTCATTTTCTTCTGTTTCTTTTCCGTTTCATGCTTCTCAAAGGTATCAGTTTAATTATGCATTGTGTTGCTAATAAACTTACATTACCTACTATTCAATTCACTTCTCCACTGGGAAAGTTCCATTTTCAACAAATCAATCAAACACACTCCAACATTTTTACTACGCTGAGCATAGCTACCAATAGGCCAAGCTGTAGATAAAAATAAGAGGTTCTTTTCACACAAAATAAAAGACGCAAACGTCCTATACTACTTTTTGTAAGATAGTTTGTAAATGAAAACCCCGGTTTTCACCACAGCAAAATCGCTTTGTGGAATTTAAAAAATAAATAAATAGTGAGAAAAATTACAATTTTTTTGTTTATTTGGAAATATCTCTAAGATTATTCAAGGGATCGCTATACAGTCGATAGAACTTCTGTGGAAATTTATAAAACCTACAAAATGGTTTTTTATACTCCCAGATCGGTGCATTTTTCACTGAGAAAATCCGGGAAAACCTCGAAAAAAAGACCATTTTTCAAAAATTCATAATTTTTAGAAATCCGAAGGTGGACAAACAATATTGCGATAACTGATAGATAACAACATGTGGTTCAACTGTGCGCAAGATGATTTCTGTCCGATGTGTAGTTTTTTCACAATCACGTTACAAACAATTCAAGGGCAAATCTTTCTATGCGACAATTTAAGGGAAATCATCTTATTCAAATTCTGTAAACGACAAATGGATCAATATCTACATATTGTATATTTTGGATTTTCACCTGAGATGTGGAAAATGTGTTGAAAATGTCACTGTAAGTTACTCTAAATGCTTCAAAGTGCAGCCGATGTCGCTCGTGTTGACTTCAGTTCGACTTCGGGTTACTTCGGACGCACTTTGAAGCGTTTTGATCAACTTTCAGTGACATTTCAAACGCATATCCCACGTTTCAGGTGAAAATCCAAGATGTACAAATGTAGACATTGATCTCCACTTCCAGATGCCATTTATACAGGCCGTTTTTTTTAGCTGATCCCACTATTGCTATCTCGGAAACGGAGAGACCTACAAGGTCGGTTAAATGGGAAAAAAAAGTTTCCTATTTTGGGGAGCAATAATAAGCTTTTTTCAGATCTCAACTATCAATGGTTGTTTTTGAGATATTCGCCAAAACTAAATTAGTCGAATTTAGTTTTTTGGCTGTACCGCCTCCATTTCGAATGATATAAGAAAAAGTTAGGGGAACTTTCAATAATGTTTCATATTTTTTATAATCTGATATGAACCAATTTTCAATGCGACGTTTCGTTCATTAGATTCCATCATCAACTTTATTTTTGTAAATACGGACATCTAGTTTTTTCATCTGATTTTGTAGCCACTTTCACAACAAATTCAGCTATGTATTACAATACATGTTTCTCGACGTTTTACTCCGAAAAAACATCATCAATATTTGGTCATACAATTCCCGTCAGTGTAGCCTCAAAAAAAAGTCAGAGGAACTTTCAATACTGTTTCATATTTGTTATAATCTTATATGAACCAATTTCCAATGCGACGTTTCGTTCATTAAATTCTATAGTAAACTTTATTGTTTTAAATATGGGCCTCAAGTTTTTTCATCAATTTTAGTAGCCACTGTTTTAACAAATTCAGCTATCAATTACAATACATTTCTAGACATTTTTCTTATTTTGACATTTTCTTCTGTTTGTTACTTGGTATATCACATTTGCTTTTGATATTGGAGTTTATGTATATCTTTAAGTTCTAGACCCAAAAAATATTGGTACTTACTTTTTTGAGGTAGCTCATCACTATACACTGATCATGAGAAAAACGTCAGAAATACATGTATTGTAATTAATAGCTGAATTTGTTGAAACAGTGGCTACTAAAATTGATGAAAAAAACTTGAAAACAATAAATTTGACTATGGAAATTATTAAACGAAACGTCGCATTGGAAATTGGTTCATATAAGAAAGTTCCCCTGACTTTTTTGAGACTACACTGACGGGAATTGTATGACCAAATATTGATGATGTTTTTTCGGAGTAAAACGTCGAGAAACACATGTATTGTAATACATAGCTGAATTTGTTATGAAAGTGGCTACAAAAATCGATGAAAAAAACTAGAGGTCCGTATTTACAAAATTGAAGTTGATGATGGAATCTACTGAACGAAACGTCTCATTGAAAATTGGATCATATCAGATTATAAAAAATATGAAACATTATTGAAAGTTCCCCTGACTTTTTCTCATATCGTTCGAAATGGAGGCGGTAGAGCCAAAAAACGAAATTCGACTAATTTAGTTTTTTGCGAATATCTCAAAAACAACCACTGATATTTAAGATCTGAAAAAAGCTTATTATTGCTCCCCAAAATAGGAAACTTCTTTCCCATTTAACCGACCTTGTAGGTCTCTCCGTTTCCGAGATAGCAATAGTGGGATCAGCTAAAAAAAACGGCCTGTATAATTTGAATACGACGATTTCCCTTGAATCGGCGCATGTTGCAAGATGTGCCCGTAAATTGTTTATAACGCGATTGTGCAAAAACTACACATCGGACAGAAAACATCTTGCGCACAGTTGAACCACATGTTATCATCTATCAGTTTCTGCAATATTTTATGTCCAGCTTCAGATTTATAAAAATATTGAAAAATCTTTTTCGAAGTTTTTCCCGGATTTTCTCAGTGGCGAATGCACCGATCTGGTAGTATGAAAATTCATCTTGTAGGTTTTATAAATCTCTACAAAAGTTCCGTCGACTGTAAAACGATTCCTTCAATAATCTTTGAGATATTTCCAAAAAAGCAAAAGAATTATAATTTTTTTCACTATTTCTTGTTTAAAAAATTCCACAAAGCGATTTTGCTGGGGCGAAAACTGGTGTTTTCATTAACGAACTATCTTATAGAAAAAAACCTCTATAGCTTGGGTCTGCAAGCTGAAAAGACAATTTCAGAAACTGGCATGTTGACAACTAGCATGTGTATTTTGTGTACTCCTACGACAAGTACTTAGCATAGAAGTTAAGGCTAGGGCTCAGGCGGCCACTAGCAGCGTCGGCAGGTGACGGAAAGTCGAACGATCTGCGGGGTGCACTGTGCGACCCACAGGCACACTGTAGGTTAGGTTAGGCGAAATGGTTGCGCTGAGCAACCTTCCAATCCAAGGTGTTATACGACCCGTGCCAATGGATGCATGGCGGTGGGAGTGCACCGCCTCTAACGGAGCCTGTAGGATACCAGGTGACCTCCAACAGTAACTAGCCTTACACCTGTACATGGGGCACTGCGGGTGTGGACTTCCTTTTCCCCACACTCGTGGGAACCAAATGGAAAACCAAACGAAAAAATCCTCTGGGGAACTTCCAGCTGAAAAAAACCCAACCACATCGATGGATATGATCACCGAGGAGATTCCAGTTGAGTCACACTCGGTATCAAAAACCGTCACTGCTACCAGGGAGGAGCCAAGTGTATGTTAATACACTCTTGACAAGCCCCTGGAACCCGAGAGTAGTAGGCCTTCTGGAGATGGTGGCAATAACAAACCACCAATACCTCCTACTCTACAGAACGTGGCTTCAGATGTGAACCGTTTACATCTGAGCGACAGCAAAAAGCCCTCCGGGGCACAGAAAAGAAAAATGAAGATTGCGCAGGCTAAGGCAGCTGGGGAAGAAATTAAACCCAGGAAAGGCCGATCTAACCGGCGAAATCCGAAAACACCTGGGTAACAGCAAACCTCCAAGACAACTGGGAAGCAGCTGTCAACCTCCCAAAACAAGGAAGCGAGCCCAGCCTAGCAACTCCTCCTCCTCAAAGAGTACCTCGCGGGTGAAAAAACCTAGATGCGGTGATCTCGTGGCTGCCTCTGTATCAGTAGACCAAACTGAGCGGGGCAGCTACGAGGATGCCACAAGAGGTCTGAAGATAGCCATCCAGATCAACACCTATCAGAGGACCAAGTGACTCTCCTGCAGGGCGCTCTCACAGAGGAGATCTTCGTATGCGAGCCAGGTAAGGGTCCGAACTTCCGGAACAGCTACGTCCACAAGGGCGCGCTGGTCCTAACGTGTTTGGACGAAAACACGAAATTCTGGCTTCTTGATTGCGTTGCCAGAATAACCCTTTGGGAGGAGGCAGTCCTTAAAGCTGGATTGGCCAAGGAGATCCACCAAACAATCAAGGTGGTTCTATGGATACCGAAACCATACAACAAGATGGAATCAGAAAAAATTATAGCTAGTCACAACCCAGAATCTGGGGCTCGACTCTGGAGAATGGCACGTCATTAAGAGACAAGAGGAGACCTCTGGCCAAACTCTTGTTTTCTCAATAGACGAAAAATCCTTGAAGAACCTGCAAACCAGAGGAATGAAGGCATTCCTAGGGCTCACACAGGTCAAGTTCAAGGTTAGCCTTACTAGGAGCAATCCTAATGCTGCGGGTAGCTCAAGCTGACCTGCAGCACAGTAAGGCTGCAACAGCAACCCTGTGCAGAATATTTGCACAGGGCAATATCGACGTGGCCCTGATTCAAGAACACTGGCTAGCAAAACGGCACATATCGGGTCTCGGACAGTCCAAAGGTAAAATATGTTATAACCGAACCTGCGGAAACGCCAGAACTTGCACACTTGTTAAAACTGACATGAACGTATTGAATCTGTCTGAATTCTCTTACACCACAGCGATCAAAACGACTTGCACAAGGGATGGAGTAAAGAGGGACATCGTCCTAGCTTCTGTCTACATGCCATATGACTCTAGAAGTCCTCCACCAGAGCATGTGAAGGAACTGGTCCAACACTGCGGGACACACAAACTCCAGGTAATTATCGGAGCCGATGAAAACGCACACAATACAGTGTGGGGCAGCACCGACACGAACATAAGAGGTGAGTCATTGCTTGAATTAATTGTCTTCAGTAACCTGGAAGTACTGAATAGGGGTAATGAACCAACCTTTGTGACCCAAAGAAGACGAGAAATCATTGACATTACCCTAGGATCCCCCAAGGTAGGTCAGCATGTTGAGAAGTGGTCAGTCTCAGATCAACCATCAAACTCGGACCACCGACACATTTACCTGGAGATTGGCAACACCAGTGAACCGGCCAAAATGTATCGGAATCCGAGGAAAACCAACTGGCTGAAATACCGGGTGGAGCTGGGGGAGTACCTGAAAAATTTAAGGAATGTCAAAGCGAACACACACAGCGCTTATGATATAGAGGAAACCTCAGGAAATTCAAGAGGCCATAATAACCTCGTATCAGAACAACTGTCCCCTAAAATGCGGACAAACTAAAGGAAACGTGAGCTGGTGGGCCACTCACTAAACTCCGGAAAAAAAACACGCAAACTATTCAATAGAGCGAAAAAAACTGGTGCATGGAAGGAATATTCCAAAACACTACAGGAATACAACAAAACAATCAGAGGGAAGCAAAGGAAAGCATGGATTAAGTTCTGTGAGGACATAGAACAAACCTCAGAAAGTGCCAGACTCCACCGCATACTCTCCAAAAACCTCATAAACCCAGTGGGGGACAAAAAACTCACTGGATGCTACACAAATACCGGGAAAGAAACAATTGAACTTTTTCTCAATACCCACTTTCCAGGATCTATCATTGTCACAAATCCCAGCATTGAAAACCCTGTCAACCTTCAACTAAGGGCGAATAGGGCTGACTGGGAGGTGGCAAAGCGGATCGTAACATAACAGAAAGTATTATGGACAATAAACTCTTTCAGCCCATATAAATCGCCTGGACCACATGGAATATTCCCGGTCCTACTACAGCAGAGAATTGAAGATCTAGCACCAGAACTATGCAGACTGTACAGGATGAGTCTAGCACTTGGCTGGATACCACAAACCTAGAAATCTGTGAACGTGGTCTTCATTCCGAAACCTGGCCGAAACTCATACGACCGGGCCAAGGATTACATACCAATAAGCCTATCATCCTTTCTCCTGAAAGGACTAGAAAAACTGATAGGATCATACGGAAGGCAGCTCTCATAGACCGGCCATTACATATAAACCAGCATGCCTATCTAACAGGAAAATCGTGCCAGACGGCAATGCACCAATTGGTGTCAAGGCTGGAGGACACTCTGGCGAAAAAAGAAATAGCACTATGCACTTTTCTAGACCTCGAAGGAGCCTTTGATAATACATCCTTCGAAAGTATGGTCTCAGCGGCCAGGAGGAGAAGCGATGATGAAACCATCTGCAGGTGGATAAAGTCAATGCTCCAAAATCGACAGCATGATTGAAGACTCCGCGAAGCTGGAAATTGCCAGAGGAACCCCACAGGGAGGGATACTATCCCCTCTACTGTGGGACATGGTAGTAGACGAAGTTCTGGAATCTTTAAACAATCAGGGATACTACTCCCAAGGTTATGCGGACGACATAGTAGTCCTCGTACAGGGAAAGTATGCCCAAATAACCTCTGAGCTAATGCAAAATGCCACACTCATTCCCTTCACACGCAAAAGGATTCAGGGGGACTTGAAGTCACCCAAATTCTTTGGCGCAACACTACAAGTTGCTGATCATGTCAAATATATAGGGGTGTTCTTGGACATGAAACTAACCCGGAACATGCATCTACAACACGTAGTAAACAAAAGCATGATGTGCAGAAGAGCTTTTGGAAAAACATGGGGACTGAAACCGAAAGTCATGCACTGGCTTTACACCGCGATCATAAGAATAACATATGGTTCACTTTTGTGGTGGCCCAAGATGAAACAGAGACAGTCGAAAACCAACCTTGGTAAAATACAGAGGCTCGCCTGTCTGTGTATCACGAGTGGTATGAATAGCACTCCAACCGCTGCTATGGAAATTATCCTAAACCTGCCACACTTAGACATCACAGTCATGGGGGAGGCGAGGATGAGTGCATACAGGCTTAAACAACCAGGTAATTGGATAACCCAACCACCAACTGGGCAGACCAAAATCATCCGTGAATTCAACATTACCGAACTGGAAATGATATCAGACTACATGCTACCACAATACTCGTACGGAAAACCATTCAAAACGCAGTTCAAGTGGAACGAATGGGAATAAGGAGTAGAATCACTATCATCTGGAAACATTATCTGGTACAGAGATGGTTCAAAAAAAGATGAAGGAACAGGAGCACGAATATACGGGGTGAGGCCAGAAAGGAACGTAACAACCCAAATAGTATTCCAAGCAGAGACACATGCCATAAGGCCATGCGTACAGATGAATCTAGACCGTGGGTATGAAAGAAAACAGATCTACATTGTATCTGACAGCCAGAGCGCTATAAAAGCTCTGATCCCAATACAGATAAAATCTAAGCAAGTCTCGGAATGTCTTCAGAGCCTCAATGAACTGTCGAACCGCAACAAGGTTACACTTGTGTGGGTGCCTAGACATTGAAGGCAATGAAAAAGTAGACCAACTTGCAAAGAAATCATCTGAATCACCATTAACAGGTCCAGAACCAGCGTTTGGAATTAGCAAAACCCAATGCGGAAACCTAATCAATGAGTCGAAGAAATCAAAACACCAAACGTATTGGGACCAAATCGAAGGGCATTGACAAAGCACAGCACAGCAAAGGTGAGGTACCTGAGCCACACACTGACGGCTGACACACTCAACCTTAACAGATCTAAGATACGCACGATCTCCGGCTAACTAACCGGACACTACGGCCTTAGGAAACACCTACACCATGGGAATAAATAGAGAAACCGTGGACTGTAGACTCTGTGGTGACGAGGAGGAAACAGCCTCTAACATCATCTTCGAATGCGACGCGCTGCTCAACAAGCGCAACAGACTATTCGGATATATCAACTTAGAAACAGGGATGACTCCGAAACGCCTAGTAAATAGACTACTGAACCTGGTGAAAAACACAGGCCTATTTAACTAGGAACCACTGACGACAGAACAATAGATAAGATAAACCTCAAGGTAAACCCGGTATCTCGCTCGTCAGCCTTTAACCAACCAACCAATATAAGTTAAGGCGAGAATATACATGCCATTAAAATAGCATGCCAGTGGTCAGTAACTCGCATGCTAACTACTTGTCGAAGGAGTACACAAAATTTACATGCAACTCGTAGTTATGAACATGCCCGTTCCTGAAATCATCTCTTCAGCTTGGTAGCTATGCTCAGCATAGTAAAAGTGATGGAGTGTGTTGGATTGATTTGTTGAAAAAGTTTCTCAGTTGAGAAGTGAATTGAATAGTATTGTAATTTTATTAGCAACACAATGAATAATTAAACTGATACGTTTAAGAAGTATGAAACATAAAAGAAACAGGAGAATATGGGTAAAAGACTGAGACGTCACGTTTATGGAGCAACTAACAGTTTGTTGAGGAAAATGCAACAAGAATTCCTTGCATTTTCTCCTCCACCCGCTTGACGATATCATGCTACTTGCAAAGAAAAATCAAACGTCTTGCGATCTACTAGCGTGCTATCTTCTGGAATACTTTCCCACTGGCAACAATATTCACACATGCAAGTAGCACGCATCTTCCAGTGACTGGCAAGCTTCTATGCGTGTAACAAGCATGTGTATTCTCGCCTCTACTGACCACTGGCATGTGTATTCTCGCCATTAATAAATACAGATGTAAAAAAAGAAAAATTTTCCGTCAACCGATTTCACCACTACGCGCAACCCTCGGAAGTCTTCAAGAGACTTGTATGAGCTAGGGAAGACGCAGCCCTTACCTTTTAACGTGTGATGCCATGCACGAGACCGATGACCATGCGAGGCTTTGAACCCTCGACCCTTCGCTCCAAAGGCGAACGGTCTACCATCACGGCCCACGTGTTCGCTTCTTTTGAACATTTGGCAAACGGTGCAATAAGATACAAAATATAAAAACGCTATTTTTTCAAGTATTTTCAAAGTATCGCAAAAACATTTCTGGTATATATTACCACATTGCATTCACCTTCGACTAGTTCTATTTTATATGAATATCCAAAAATATTATAAACAAAATAATGATGAAACTCGACACGACCAGCTGTTGCACACTACCGCCATTACTGAATAATCATAGAGTAGTTTCAACAAATTTGTAACTATAGATGTCTGAACCATTAGTACAACAGAATAAAATAGTGTATTTGATCTGTAAACTAGATGGCGGTACACAAAATTTTGATAATCATCGCATTGTTTAAGTAGAAGCATTGTCTACATAGAAGTAAGATAGTTACTCAATGCCTGTGTAATTGGTGTTGGACGCAAACGCGAGTGTCATCTGGCGTGATTAGTTACAAACATGAATATTTGACGTCATTTTGATGCAGGTTCCTTCAAAAAACCCTGATATTAATGCTGTCCCATTGTTTCAATCAAGTTACGACATGACTTGGAGGCCAGATCATTGAAGTTGCGACATGACTTGGATGCGAGCTCACTATCGCCATCTACATGTCGCATCCATTTTGATCCAATTATAATCCCATAAGGTTGACTATCTTCTATATAAACAATGGTAGAAGTGAGATAGTTAGTCAATGCCTGTGGAAAAGGTATTGGATCTAAACGCGAGTGTCATCTAGCGTGATTAGTTACAAAACATGACTATTTGACGTCATTCTAATGCAGGTTTCTTCAAAAAACCCTGATTTTAATGCTGTCGACATGACTTGGAGGCCAGATCACTGAAGTTACGACATGACTTGGATGCGAGATCACTGTAGCCATCTACATGTCGCATCCATTTGAATCCAATATCAACCCCATAAGGTTAGCTAACTATTTTACTTCAATCAATCAATCAATGATCATAGCGTATCCTATAAGGTACATTACCAAATTGACGGTTAATGACAACGTCATCTTCATGAAGTAAAGGTAATATTTTGATCTTTTTCATTGTTAGCATCCATAATAAATGATGAATTGTAATGATTATCCACTAAGTCTATAATTCAAATGGAGCTATCATATGGATATATATGTTCCGTCACAGAACATATTATATTCCGTGATTTGGAATCTATTTGCCTGAACGTTTATTATACTAGTCTCCAATATAAGGGAATGTATACTTACTCATTAGTTATTACAAAATATACTCATTCTTTCTATGGCTTTTGTGGTTTGATAGTTCCTTTTTTGTCATCACCATCACACATTCATGAACGTCTTTTTCCCTGAATTTATGTAACTATCAAATACGTCCGTTGGGAGTACTGAATGGAAATATATTTACTGAAATTGGCATGCTGCCACTAATGATGAGGCAGCATTTTCGAACGATTGTGACAGTTCTATTCAGCAAATGTGAGCAAAATCCTTGAGATAATGATCAACCCACAGCAATCTCTTATCGTGCTGCTGTGAATTACTCAGGACCGTACCTAGTCAATTTTTACAGTGGAACGAAACTAATATTTAATTTGTTTTCTTGTATGGAGTTTTAAAATATGGAAAGGACCCCGCACGGTTCCTATGGAAAATGGGTCCCAGCCGAATTGGCTGAAGATTCAGTATAATGTAGTTTATAATGTCCTGATCAAATGTCTCTATGGGCACAACAAGATCTAATGGACACTTTTCGAAATACAGGGTGTCAAACATTCAGAGAGAGGGTTGTTACTTACCTTTAGAATATCAATAATGTGGCGATTATTCTGTTACAAAATTTAGGGATAGTGAAAGTCAAAGTCAAAATATACTATCTTAATGTGGTCGACTAGAGCTAATAAAAAGTTCTGAGACTCCGTACACAAGGTTACTTATAATTCCATAATTTTTATTTAATTTTTTGAACGCAATCAATCGAACGCAAAAGTAGTCTTGCAGAATGGGTGAATATTATTTGATTTTGATATTGGGTGATCTGAGGATACTATTATAAAGGGTCACTCAAAATTCTCTTTTTTTGGTTGTATTTATTTACATTTTTTTAAGGAATATGTATACAAATCGAACATAAAGTAGAAAACTGAATATAATATAATCTATATTTGATTGCTCTTGTCTATTTGTTGCAACTTTCACGGATTCTGGTCAACGGCATGATGATGCAGCTATCAAACGGGAGAAATTGCTTAAAAAATCTATTTCACTAGTTCATACCATGTCTGTTGAGACATTGTACTTACCAGTATGTACAGATTTTATTTTTTGATAGCTTGCATACTCCAAAAAGCATACGACATTAGCGTTATGTGAGAGATATCGATATTTTCGAGCTCCAGATTTACAAGTGGAGTAATAATGATCCAGGTCATTTTCTTATTCATTGAGCATTTAAATTTGTATAAACATTCAAATTCATTGTCACACAAACTACTCTCGTGGTGTATTCTCGTCAGATTTTTTGCTATACCCTTGTAAGAATGGCAAGATCTCTCATCTTATGATCGTTTAATGTAACGTAATCCAATGATTATTACCTAATGAAAGGTTCTAAAATATATCCTGGCATATCTAAATTATTTGTAAATGATTTATTCCTTTCGGAAATATTATAGCCCCATATTCGAGATAATGATGATCTTCATTATCTGTGGAATATGGGAATCCGTAAAAGGTGCAACAAATAGACAAGAGCTACTAAATATTGATCATATTATATTTAGTTTTCTACTTCGTATTTGAATTGTATAGATGTTCGTTGATAGTTATTTAATCAACTAGTTTATTGATAAAGGCGATTAATGATTGATATATTTTAACGCGTGGGCGAAGCGAGCGCATTAATTTTCGAGATCATTATTCGCATTTTAATACAAGAGTTAATTACAATATTTTTCCATCTAACTCACCCTTGTTGAAATAAAAGAATTGTAATTTTTTTCTGGAATGAAGTTGAAGATGCTACTTTAGCAGTTTTTGCAACATCTGGCAACATACATTCATCGTCAAAATCCATCATAGCGTCCATAACATCTGAATTCGTTTATGTTTGGTTGCCTATGCAACAATCATGCATTCAGAGAAATCGACCATTGTCACTGCCAATATAAATGTATAAGAGCAACATGTACGTTGTTGATTGATAGAAAATCATTCATTAATGAGGGTCATTTATCAACGATTTTGAGTGCGTTAAAATTCATCATAAATGGACGATAGACGAAAAAAAATAAAATAAATACCACAAAAACACAGAATTTTGAGTGACCCTGTATAATAGTAACGTCAGATAACTTAATATCAAAATCAAATAATGTTCAGTCATTCTGCAAGTCAACGAACTTTTGCGTTTGACTGATTGTGTTTAAAGAATTACATAAAAATTATGTAATTATAATTAACCCTGTATACGGAGTCTTAAAACTTTTCATCGCAGCATGAGTCGACAATATTAAGATTACAATTATTATCCCTAACTTTTTGTTACAGAATAATCTGCACATTATTGATTTTATAAAGGTAAGTATCAACCCGCTTTCTGCATGTTTGACACCCTGTATCTCCAAAACTATCCATTAGATCTCGTTGTGCCCGTAGATACATTTGATCAGGATATCGTAAACTACATTCTACTGAATTTTCAGCCAATTCGACTGGAGCCCATTTTCCATAAGAACAGTGCGGGGTCCTTTCCTAAATTTCAGACGACCATCCACTTATTGGGTTGACGGATTTAAACAACATTTTAGTAATCATCAAGAGGTGAATATAGTTATTTAAGCATCAAAAGCGGTAAGGGTTGTTGACCGGTAAAAGGCCATATGTTGTTCGCGGAGGGTACCAAAGCCACCAATCTTGTATGAGATCGGTAGCTCTAACCGCTTGTGATGGTTATTACGTTTTTTGCACGATCCATGTAATGACCAAATTAAATAATTTTTTCTTCAAACAATTTTAAAAGTTCGCCTTTTAATAACAGCTATCTTTATTAAAAATATCATTTAAGACACTAGTATTAAAAGTCACTTACTTTCAACAATAGTGTTAAAAATTAGTTATTTTGAATACTGCGGTGTTAAAAATAAAGAATAGATAATTTCTCGTTTTTATAAAGTACATCAATTTGAGCAAATTTGCTCTGTTAGGTGAAGCCATATGAACTTAGTTACCTACCAGCACTGAAAAGTTGAGAAAAATTATGCTTTTTAGAAAAATTACTACAAGCTTCTTGGCATCTAATAATAATAAACAATAGTTGCTATACAGAGTGTTTATTAAGTACCTACTTGTACCTACTTGTAAAATCTTTGACTAATTTTAAGATAAAAAGTTTATTTGAACATGTGTCCGCAAATGTTTCGTTTCGGAGATACAGGGTGTTGAAGTTGAAATTTAATTTTTTGCAAAAGTTATTAAAAATAATTGACGAACGGGTTTTTTTCGAGGTGAAAAATCAAAATTTGGTATTTATTTTCATGTACCACTTGGAGGACGCTGCGTAAACTGTCATTATTTATTTCAATGACGCTAAAGACAAGAAATTTGCTGATTTCTTCATCGATGCGGGTTATGGGGTCACTTAGGCGCCAGATGAAGTTGCTCAGAACTTTACAAAAACTGAGTATCTGAAAGACCCCGCCAAAATAAATCACTTGATGTATTTAAAAATCATTCGTTTTAAAAATGTTAAATTTTAAAAGAATATTGGTATTTCAAAATTTTGTATTTTGAGAATAAATAATTTCTCGATAGGTACGCCTTCGTAGAAAAAAAATTGTTTATTTTAGATCTATCACAAACTCCGTTTCTGTAAAGTTCTGAGCAACTTCATCTGACGCCAAAGTGACCCCATAACCTGCAATCGATGCAGAAATTTGCGAATTTCTCAAAAACGCTTGCCCCTAGCGTTGTTAAGCAAGTATACCAAATTGTGATTTCTCACCGTAAAAAAAAACAAATTTTGTGCAAAAATTTCACTTTTTGCAAAATTTTGTATCTTGACAATGAATTATTTCTCAATACGTCTTCGTATAAAACAAAAATTGTTTATTTTAGCGAGATCTATCACAAACTCCGTTTTTGTAAAGTTCATCTGGCGCCAAAGTGACCCCATAACCTGCATCGATGTAGAAATTAGCAAATTTCTCAGAAAGATTTGGCTATAAAAAAAGTCCCAAAAGTTCACTGTCAAAAAAGTTGGGGTAAATTAAAATAAATAACGATAGGGGTTCGCAAGTGCTACATAGAAATTAATACCAAATTGTGATTTCTCACCTTGAAAAAAACCGAATTTAGTGCAAAAAATTAAATTTTTTGCAAACTTTTGTATCTTGAGAATGAATTATTTCTCGATGCGTGTTCGAATGAAAAAAATTGTTCATTTTAGCGAGATCTATCACAAACTCCGTTTTTGTGCAAATTTTATGCAAAAAATATTTTTTTTTGCAAAAGTTATTTAAAACAATTGAAAATAAAATTTCAACTTCAACACGAAACATTTGCAGACACATATTCATATGAACATTTCATCTTAAAATTAGTCAGAGATTTACACTTTAAAGTTTGTACAAATACTTAGTAAACACCCTGTATATTTGAAAACCAGCAAATGGTTACTATCATAACAGTGTGTTATGTTCCATGTGATTCTGAACTTTGTGATTATAATTAATTCCTGATATTTTTATTTATGATTTTGGAGTTTTTTCAATATGTTTTAGTCCGTCAGCCCGCTGCCATGTAATGATTTTATAACGTTTGCACTTCAGGGTTTTGGTAGTTACAAATATAGTGATCAATGAGCAGGCAAAATTAGCGCTTGCCTGTGGAACACAACAATAATAATAATAATACTTTTTTTTTTCTCAAATACATGCATAAACACGTATAGAATTTGTCAGAAACTATAGTTGATTATTGTTGATTGCATAAAGAAATCACGTATATTAATGATAGTTTAGCGTATGGAAAGCATACCATAACATTTCGAATATTTGTTATTTTGTTACCATAATCTTCAGTCACGAAACTGTATGAGTTTGATTATAATAATATCTTAAGAATTATCCACACCTGCAACGGAGTTCTGAAAACGCATTAACCTACAAATTTTGAGGGAGTCCGTAGGCGTGTCCCAATATATGCCAGAGGGATGATCAACGACTAACTATTCGAATGGCATCTTCCAATTTCCTGACGATATTTACAACGCAGAAGGACGAGTACGTCCTAGAGCAATATTCGCCTTATCCTTGCATTTCATAATGATGGTTCATAGGCGGGTATCAGGGTTTTAAGTTATTGCTGTAAATACCTAGGGAATCATATTTCTATCGATAAATATATGCTCAATGGCATGGAAATTGTATCGTCATGGCAAACAGTCGAAAAGGATATTTTTTTTCTGAAGACAAATTAATACGCATCTATAATTCTTTCAATATTATTTAATTGTCGTAAATTATCGTAAGAAATAACAATAATAAAGAAATAACCTGGAAGTGTAATAATAGGGAGAAGGTTGAAATTTCAACACTACTACCTCTCACGGCTTGATCGATCACATGATCAAGGTGCATATTCATCAGGCTCTTGTGATCCACCATGCTATTTAAAAAAAAATTCTAAAGTGGTGGCCACATGCCATTTTAAAAGATAGTTTATTTTTGTGATGCCAAAAAGTAGCTTATGAACAACCTTTTCACCATAAATAAAAAATCAGAAAAAATTCGAATTTGTTCAAAAGTTAACAGGGAAGGGGGGTTACTTATATAAAATAAAACTCTGAGTTTCGAAAAATGTCAATATTATAAAAAACAATGCGAATGTAACGTGAGTTGTATGTTTACTGTCGTGGTGGATTGCGGATTTCCAGTTTCCTCGGGTATCTAGGATCTATCATTTCGGGTAATAGGCAATTCTTGTAAAACATCTCTAATTTAGGTTTCATTTCAGCCGCCCAAAATAAATCGTCTCGAATTATCTAAAAAAAAATGTGTTATATTATGGGATGTAAAACCGAATTCATTCACATGTCCAGCCTAAAATTCCAATATTTATAATCAGAACAAAATTACTTGAATAATGGGGACGAAATAATTGTTGTTGAATTGAAGGCAGGCAAATGAATGAATACCAATTTTTTCGCATGAATGATGGTTTTCCAGGTTTTTACGCCGATGTTTATTTTGAGATAATCTCGACGTTTCGTCAACACGAGTGGTTGGCATTTTCAAGAGATATGTTTACAGCTCCGATCACTGATCAGTGGGAATATCTCAAAATAAAAGTCGGCCTAAAATCCCGGAAAACCATCATTCATTCAACGATGGCCGCGAAAGCCTTTTGCAACCAATTTTTTCATTTAGGTATAACAGATTGTGAGATGTCCCACCTTTTCAACTAACATTCCCAATGGAGTCCAACATACAAAATAACACAAAGAACGCTTAGTTATATGTAGCTGCCCTTGTACTTGATAGTAATAATTATGGTTTCGTTTCAGCTGCATGTGTAGATTTTCGTTTAGGGTACATAAATTTATAACTTTTTGGTCAATTGATTCCGTTGGGTGCATTTTTGAGGCAGTTTTGGGACACTTCACCTCAACAATGGCGTCATCTCCTATCAACCCATCAGGACTGGCTCCAAAAATAGGATCTTGTTCATCAACGAAAATTCCGCAAGGTTCAACCTGTGACACAAAAAAAAATATTTTTTTTGTACAACTGTCATTAAAAATGATTACAATGATAATTCTTTGACATATGAACTTAAAAATTGTCGTTTTCACAAAATCACTTTTAACACTAGCGTTAAAAGTAAAATGACAGATGAGATGATGGATGCTCAGTAATATAGATCTCTCTAATAGAAACACTTCAATCAGATATTGTAATCAGAACACCTACTCAAGAGGAATCATTTATAAAAGTTCACACATGTATTTGGCCGTTTGTGCAATTGGTAATGCTAATTCCTTTTGAAGTTACAAACGAAGTAGAAGGTAGAAGGTCCTCCATTACTGACAAATAATGACATTCATAAATAAAGTGCGATGGGGTTTATCATAGTTGGAGCCTCCGCTTGTTCGAATCCTCATGGATCTTATAATAATTTTTTTTGTTTTTTTCTTACTAGCAGTAACTGCTGTACAAAAAAAATTGTTTGATACATTTGTTAAAAGTGATTTTATTTTGCTCGTGGGGTTGCTTCACTCGCTAATGCTCGTTTCGCAATATTTCCCACTCACAAAATAAAATGTCTCGTTTAACACTTGTATCATAAATAACTATTTTTATTCAAGTATGTTATTAACATCAAAATCATTCTCCAGTTGTCTAATTGCAAATGGCTCATGTTCTGTTCCGTACTTGGTGTTTGTGTTTCCTCCAAAGGTGGAATAAAGTAAGTTTTTTACCTTATTGGCACAAGATGTTGTTTTTCGCATCTTGCAAATGTTACCAAAATGTGAAGCTGTTAAGCGAATACTTCTCTCCTGTTGCCATAAAGGATTGCCAGATTGACCTCTTGTACTAAGTTCAATCAGTTTTATCTCTTCGGGAGTTTTTTTCAATGAATTGAGAAAATCTTCTTTCTTCCGCTCGAACTGATCAGTAGATAAATCAGGATCAGGGATAGCATCTGGGCCATAATCCTTATCCGGCAGAGCATATTTCTTACTAGATTTCGGTGGAAGGCCTTTATTCTTGAGTCTCATTTTTTTCTGAAGTTCACGTCTCCTTTTCATCCTTTCTACAAATCTTTTGGTATAAAATGGAACTTTGCCTTGTCCAACAGCTTTATAATATTCCCCAGCAGAGTTGAACGATATAGCAGCAGCTTTACAACGTGTCGCATAGGATCTTTTACGGGAATAGTTTATTCTTTTACCACCAACAAACTTGCAAATGATGCTGTTGTATTGTTCAGCGATATTGGTATCCATGTCTGCTATCAAGCTGGCTGCATTGAAAACTAAGCGGTTGATACAAACTTCAATATCGTCCAATAGACCACATTTTCTCATGCTGGGGATGTGATCAACTTCACCTAACTTTGGAGAACACTTGAAATATGCTATCTCCTGACATTTTTCATGCTGTCCGAATACATGAGATGGAACATTCTTGAGGTCTTTGCATAGATTTTCAATTTTTTGGACCAACGAACTCTCTTCTTTAATCCTGCACATCGTAGCAGATTTTATTGAGGTGCGTAGTCTACGGGCATTGCTTTCGACTAGATTTCTTAGGCCTGGAGGTACTGGCAAATTTTTTGAACTACTTCGCTTTCTAGCTGCATGTAAATTGAATTTTGGTTATTAGCTTCATTTCATTGCAAGAATAAAAATAAAGTTGGAAACTATATCATATAATCAGATACCTACCACAAATTTCTCGGATCTTCTTCGAAAAATTCCTCATCATGTGATTACGACACTCAATTTTTTGTATCAGAAGTGTTCCATAAGGTCGAGCTTCCAGAAGTTTTTGATGAACACTGCTATCACCATCTCCAATTAACTTGTGGAATATCAAACCATGCATGTCAATGCTTCGTTTGAAACCCTCAACTATGATATCGGATTCCATACTGGTTGATGATTCACTCCAATTTTTGTAGCATTTGTGCTCAGGTAAAGCAATATCTTCATTCACTGCGGAACGCGAGCACACGGCACAAAACTTATTTCTGACGCCCAGGAATAAAATTTTTCTCGTTCTAGCTCCAATTATACAGGCCTGTGGAAAAAGAGCCTAATTATGATTATACAAATGAATTGTGGGGGTACAACTATATTGGGAGGTTATCAAATAAAAACTTACTTTTGAGTAAGCTTTCGGAATGGTTTTATTCCTTCTTCAGTCTCTCTAAAATGGAATTAACAATAATTTCTGAACGAATTAAAACATCAATAATTACTTAGAGTTTTCAGTTGAGACCTTCCCAATATAACTACACCCCCACAATAATTTCATATATATGTTTAGTTCAACTACGAATATATCAAATATGTATGTTTTATATTCGGTGCACGCAGCAACTGGCCACCTACCACTCCTGAAGATGCATTATAATTCACAGAGTATGATCTTTTGCTCCAAGCCCCATCAGCTACAACGGTAATCATTGGTATACCGCTTCCATCGACCTGTCCTAACTCCTGAGCTATTCTAGCCTCT
Organism: Chrysolina oricalcia; assembly: GCA_944452925.2. Classification (NCBI taxonomy): domain Eukaryota; kingdom Metazoa; phylum Arthropoda; class Insecta; order Coleoptera; family Chrysomelidae; genus Chrysolina; species Chrysolina oricalcia. The sequence goes on from OX101819.2 coordinate 40,604,172, forward strand.
TCTTGGCCTGCTTCCTCCATGACCTTCCAAGAAATCTCTTCAATGATTTCAGCAACAATTTCGTGATGTTGCTGATACGTAGAGTTACTCATGAACGGTACATTCAAAACAGAAAGCATTTCGTTCACTGTAGAGTAGCCACTTCCGGTTGAAACTGTGGCCAACGCCAAAACGCTATTTATGTCCATTTCTCCGTCGGTTTCTTCTATAAGTTTAATGGTTTTTTCGATATTGCACATTTTGCATACCAAAATAATGTTGGTTTTCAAACCCATTCTATATTCATGAATTGGATACATATCACTGAATGTACAATCGAATGGTGGGTGCTTGGATATTTCTGCTAACTGCTTCAATAAATATCCGATATCTACCAAACGTCGCCCCTGAAGAGATATTCCAGTATTCAGGTTACTGAAAAAAAACATGTAGGTTTATACAAGAAATATCAGAACAAATAAATTTCTACCTCTGAGAAATATTGTCAGCCGTTTCCACATTTTGAACGGGTGAAGATGCGGCAGGGACATCTTTGCTACACATTGGATGAACATCATCACTGAAATTGTCACTGAAAAATAAATGTTCAATTTATCTTCTGTTCGTATGCTAACGTATCCTCAAAATAGTACTACTAGGTAGGTATGTTTTATAAAATAATGGATTACCTTTCCGAAACTTGAACAGATGCAGTTGGAAAAGTGGAAATGTTCTCTTCGCTGTCAACAGTGGCTGACTTTGTCCTAAACAAAAAGAAATAATTATTTGTCTACGACCTCCTAGAAAATATACAATTTATTGTAAATAAATTTTTTTGGATGGAAAATTCGAGAAAAAAAAATCACCCCTCCGAAGAGTATTTTGCATGAAAATCTGATAACTGATTCAGAAACTAGAAGTAGAATCAAAATATAATTCATACACAACTCACCTTTTCAGTAATGCATCCTTCAGAGCTTTCCTACGGCTACGTCTTCTTTCACTTGGATACAAATGTTTTCTCTCCTCAGCACCCTTCATTTGTTTTAATTTTCCCATGGTTTAAAATCACACAATAGCACTCAATTCGAACTAGACCGAACTAACAATAAACAAACATCCATATCGAAAGCGAATTTATACGAGAACAGGTAACTATTTCAGGTCATAAGAAGTTCGTCAACATCATCAAATACCTACATACCTACACTACCTGCACCAGTAGGTATAACCGAACCATAATCACTCATTCATACTTCATATAATGACCTATTGCTACAAATACCTGAAAACGCATTAAAATAAAATATTTCCTAATTGTAAGCCGCACGCCCTTGGAATATTTGCCGTGGCGATTACAAACCGCAATGCCATCGATCTCTATGGGAAAGGGTCTGTTAGAGGGCGACACTAATCGAGTGCCTTATTATGCACTTTTAACTTTCGCTTTCCTTGGTTCAATTTTCAATATTTGGAAATAAAACAGATATCAGTTTATTCAAATGTACAGTTACGGGAAAATCAATGATTTTTATACTGGAACATATGAATGTTGTTATTATTTCCGAAATTCAAATTTAAAAAAAACTAACCATTTTCCCGGAAAATACATTTTTTTCTGAAACGGTCAGTGAAAATTGCAACTAAATTGGTTAACTAATGTGGATACTAGAACGAAAGTCGTTTCAATGAATATAAACTTTATAATGTGCAAATTGTCACCATTCAAAATACAAACACTATGAATAAATTGTTTCCTGAAATTCATCATGATTTTGGAATAAAAAGACCCGCACATATCTCATTGTCAATATCTCGTATACAACCTCTGATTCGAACTGATAGGTACAATTTAAAAATCAAATTATCGGAAGACACCGAATATAAAATCCCAAAATGACGTAACCCACAATCACAGAAAAGGAATAAGTCGTAATCCACCTCATAGTAATGGATTACTTCTTTTTGACTCGAATGAACATTTAACTATTTTTGGACACTAACATTTTAACATCGTGCCCCTAGGAACGTTTATTGTGACAATTCTTCCTTCCGATTGGTAAATTAGTTACTAACTGCCTTCTGATCGGGGCAGTAAAGCCTAGTTCGTGTAAACGTAAGGTGACGGCCTGCTTTCTCTGACCGGATCGGGGCGAAATATTTCAGTGAAAAGTTCGTTAGCGTTTCCGGTATTGCATAGAACATAGTAGTGGTTTGTCTAGTATATCGGAACGAAATTTCGGGATTGTTCGTTGACAGCAGTTTGTCTGAATCAAACCAATTTTGATTTGAACGATCTGTAAACGGCGCAGTTCTCCGAACTTTGTAAAAACATTCCGCATTTAAAAAGTACCAGAAATTGGACTTTTCTGTAAAAGTAAAAGAAAATCCTCTGTTATGTGCAAAACAATTAAAAAGTTACAAGGTCATGAAAATGCAAACGAAATGGGAAAATCTGGATATAACAATTCATATAAACTCCTTCTTTAGGCCAATAGAGATTTCTAATGGCGTAGGACACCCTAATAGAAAGAGAAAAAAGTTCTTAATTTTTCCATCCTATAATGACAGGGAGTGTAAATGTAATTTTCAAATGTAGTTGTCTTGTCTTTCAAACTCCCCGCCATTAGAGTGACCAATCATAGAGCGCATCCCCTGTCAACAAGGATGGAAAAATTAGGAACTTTTGTCTCTTTTTATTAGTGTGTCTAAAACCATTAGAAATCTCTATTCTCAAACAGTTTCAAAACTCTATTATTTTCAGTACACATTTCTAATAACCCAGACTCATCATCTTCATCCTGTTCTTTTCTAAAACCGTAAAAGTAAAAAAATCCATTATGTAAGATCCATTTGAAGTGCAAGAAGCAACCATACGTGAAATTTGAAAGACAGAACTATATCGCAACGAATGGAAACTCTTCAGACAAACCACACGAAACGAAACTTATGAACGAACTTAAATTATTTCAATGTCGCCGAAATATTTTGAGCCGATTCAGTCAGAGAAACCAAGCCTTAAAGGTAATGCAAGAACCGCGAGAAAGTTGAACCATTGGAATCGTGTAGACACGTTCATGATAAAACACAAGGTAAGGTATGAAACAAGGTAGGTAACGCAAAAGTTGACCAACTTTGAACTTTCTGCGTTGCGTTTTTACCTCTAGCCAATCAGCGTGCTTTTAGAAACGATGTATTCAGAATGTAGACTACTGGTGTATACCGTAATAACCAGAAAATCTAGATTGGTATTGGTACATTATTCAAGTACGTCAGTTATCTGACGGTTTGAAAATTGAAAAGTACGAAAATGTGAATAAATATGGATCACACTTATTTTACAATCGAACGTGTATCTTATGCCATTTACCACGAAAAATATATTCTACATCACGTTTAAGTGATCCGAAAATTTTCATTACTTCACCTTGCGTTCTTGCGTTACCTTACCTTACGTTTACATGATCAAGCCCTTACAGTTCCTACCATGAACCTATAATATCGTATAAATAAAGATGGACTCAACATTGCCATCCCTACAAAACGGATTTTGAAGTCGCTCATTTTGTTGGCGCGCAGGCTGCGGGAAAGAGAAGGTAGCGATAGACTGTGACCTTCCCACAACCGACAGGAGCGCACACATTTGATAAAATAGGGTTCAGGGGAAGTAGTTTATGGGTTGAAAACGTTTTTTGCGATTTTCGGCGAAACTTAACCTCCTAGCGAAATACGTTCGATAAGAAAGTTGTAGATAATAAAAAAATCGAAAACTTCTTTATCAACACTTTTTGACATAACCTCGAATTAACAGTCAAAATGGCAAAAAAACAATTATTTATTTTTTCTCGCTTATAAATGATTTGGTTCAGATGAAAATTTGTAGATATATGTCTTTTATTGTTTAGCATTAGAATTGTTTTTTCGCAAATGAGGAGACTACTAGTTTTCGTGATATTTACATTTTACGTAAAAAATACCCTTATCTTCCACGAATTATTGTCTTGATGTTCTTTTGTATTTCCAATGTCAATAAGTGAACATTCTGATTGTTTAAATGTCCACTTTAAATTGATCTATGTAACTAGGTGGTTTATTGATCGTTAAACCGCTTAAAATTGAGAGATAAGTCTATATGAATCATGATTTTTTCAATATTTTCCATTATTTTCGACTTTCTTCATTATTTTCACAAGAAAAAGTAGTTTATATAGAATTATCCATAATTATATATTGGAATACACAATTACACTACAAAATTAATTCAATCATATCACTTTTATTAATTCTTCTCTACAACTATTGAAAATTTTGAGAAAATCATTATTCAGAAAGACTTGTCGGTTTTTCTAAATTTTAACGATCAATAAACTTCCATTTGGAAGTAGACATTTTTCAACAATAGAAATGATCACTTATATGCTTTCAAAATACTAAAAAATACCAGAATAATTGTTCGTGGAAGATAAGGGTATTTTTTTCGAAAAATGTACCTAACTCGAAAACTAGTCTTCTTCTGAATTGCGAAAAAATCGGGCTTGTTAGAGACCAAGAAAGTCATATATCTACAAATTTTCATCTGAATTAAACTATTTATACTCGAGAAAAATATTAAATACTGAAAAATCGAATATTTGCCATTTTGACAGTTAATTTGAGGTACAGTTTGGCAAGACTGTGAAATTTCTACTTCTTTCTCGAACAATCACGTGAATATCACTGGATAGTCCGTCGTACGACTAATGAGCAACATGGGCGTGAATATTTTCACAATTGCAGCTATGTTTGCCAAGCTGTAATGTCCGTTTTCAACCCCTAAACTGCATCCCCATTTCACTATTTTGAGTGTTTTCGTGTTTATTTCTATTTTTTCCTCAAAATTTAAACCTCAACAACATTTTCGACCTAGTCCTTGCCTGTTACTTTTTTCTTTTTCACAAAAATTAAAGGCACTATAGTCTATATCCTTTTAATCGAACGTGATATTGACGGATCTTGCGAAATAATATATTAAGAAAGTGAACGTATGAACTGTTGGGAATAAGTGAAAGTTGGCTAAATGACACCATAAGTAATGAACAAGTGGCTTTTCAGGGATACATCATCAGGAATGATAGAAAAAGGGGTGTAGGTGTTTGTTTATATGTTAAATCAAATTATGAATATTCAATAATACAAACCTCGCAAAATAATGAGCAACTTTGGATACGACTGATTATAGGTAATAAAAGTTTTGCAGTCGGTGTTATATAAATCCACCTAATTTAGATCAAGCTCTCTTCTTAGATTACTTTGAGAATTTCACGCAACTGTCAAAAAACCAATGAAATTGTTCCTAATGACAAAACACATCCAATGAGGTTGAAGCTTTGTTGATTATTTTCTCCTGCAGCGAATTAATATACGATTATACCACTATCTGGATTTCCATGGTAACGGACTGACTGACTGACGCATAACTGACGTTTGAATATCGTTTCGCTTTCGGAATATTATTCGGTAATTCGAAAAAGAAATGGAATCCAATAGATGGGGAACTGCTACAAATATCAAAATTAATTTGGCAATGGCACAGAATACGCCAAAAAATACAAGGAAATCTAAAGATTATGCTTGGAAACAATTTATGGACCTTTGCCGAAATAGGAAGTATGTTGTCGAAAAGGAAACTACCCCAGTAGAAATTGCGAATATATTGAAAGATTATGCCTTCAATATGAAGACGCAGGATGGCAGTGAATATAAAGAAACTGTTATAAAATTCAATTGGAATGTTGTCGCAAAACTGCTCCAAGATAAGTTTTATAATGATTATAATGTGAAAATGAATCCATTTGCTGACATAGAATTTAGATCAGCCCGTGATGCAAGAGATGCGAAGAGAAAATTACTTCAAGGGGATGTCGAAAAGAGGAAAACGAGTTCAACTGCTTTTACAATTGAGGAAAATATGAGATTACTGAGATATTGGAAAGAAAACAATCCGGAGGGACTCATCAAGAATTTTTTTTTCATTGCAGCCAAAGAACTTGCTTGGAGGGGCAATGAAGGATGTTACTCGAAGGTTAGTTTTTTTATAGTGGAAAAGGATAATGTTGGACGGCCGACTGGACGTATTGAATATAATCCCATATTTAACAAAACCAATCAAGGTGGGTCAAAATCATGTACTTCAAGCAAATGGTTAATAAAAAATACTGAGGACCCCGATATTTGCCCTGTTCGCATATTCCACAAAGTGGTGGAAAAACGCCCTGGACATATCACGTCCGACCGCTTTTTCCTAACTCCGAATCCTAGATGGAAAGATCCTGACAGTATTGGTTGGTACAAAAATTGTCCTATTGGAATAAACTCTATGTCAAAATGGACTAAAGAAACTTGTCAGAAAATGGGTTTGGATATTCAGAACAGAAAATTCAGCAATCACAGTCATAGGTCTACTGCTGTTACTCACCTTGCCCAAGCTGAAGTGTCTGAACAAGAAATGATGAAGATCACAGGACACAGCAGTTCCAGTTCTTTACAATCCTATATGAACATGCAGCCAAAAAGACACTCTGAAATCGTCACTAAAATGAGAGCGAGTTCAAGTTCTTCATTCAGCGATGCCAACAAAAACGTCTACTCTTGCAGCAGCTCTAATGAGACGAAAAGTGAGCAAACAAATACAAAAATAGTGTTCCAGAATTGTACTTTCAATGTTCAAAATTTCAATTGTAATGAATTGTAATTATCTATGTATCTGAATGAGTTGAAATAAATAATTCTAGTTCCAATTATTATTACTAAAAAAAAGCAAATTTTGTGAAATTCTCATATAAAATACAACTCGTGCCAATAAAATTTTCCTGATTATTCTCCTCCTTCACAATTACTCGTTATCATAAAATTTTAGGTAATACAACTCGTGCTACGCACTCGTATTTCCAAATTTTATAACTCGTCAAGTGAAGTCGAAGAATAATCGGCAATTTTATCGGCACTTGTTGTATTATACATGAAAATACCATTCCACGTTTTAAAGAGAAACATTCTCAATTGAAAATTGAATCAATACATGACTCCTCTGGAAATGGAAAAAACCTACGATAAAATTGAAGTTACTTTTTTGTAATATCTAACAGAAAACAACTACTTCCCCGGCAAAAGCATGAATCCCTTCCAAGAGAGGTTATCTTGTACGATGGAAAACAGCGACCAAATTCCAACTTTCAGTCGCAGATGATTCCACAACTGACTTTATGAACATCCTGTTCATATTTTCAATGAAATCAACCATTTCACATATTTCACCACTAAATGATACTCTCATATGTTCAGGAGATTTCGACACTGACTTGATGAAGTATGATACAAGGGCAGCTACTGATATTTCCAATGTTTTTGAGGGCCTTGGTTTGTCTCAGCTTATTGAAAATCCAACAAGAATAACTGATCACACAGCTTCTCTCATAGATTTCATACTAATATCAGACTTAAACTTAGTAAATGACTGTGGCACAATGACTATTCCTGATGTAAGCGATCATGAGCTGATTTACTGCAAATTGTAAATTAAATATAATAGTAATAAAGTAAAATTTGTCACTTCAAGGAATTTTAAAGATTTTAATTCAGATCTACAGTCAATCCCGTGGCGTAATATATACGACGTGAATGATGTAAATAGTAAAATCGAGTTCATTAACGAAAATATCACAACATTACTTGACATACACGCTCCATACAGAACTATTAGGTCACAAAAAAAATATGCAACTTGTCTTACAAATGCAGTGCGAAACATGATGAAAAATAGAGACAAAGCACTCGGAAAGTTCAAAGAAACAAAACTAATGTCTGATTGGTCAACGTATAAAGAACTCCGGAATATTGTCAATGTAGCGGTCGAACGTGAAAAGAGAGCATACTACCAAAGTAAATTCGTCAACTCAGAATATTCAAAAATGTTGACTACGATCCAGAGCCTGAATATAACGTCAAATAGTAAAAGTGATTATAGTATTCCTGATAATCTGGTAGATGTAGACGAGCTAAATAATAATTTCGTCAATTGTATACCAAAACTGACACCTAGTCAAGATGTCATATCATATTATCGAAATAACATTCATGAAAATCTCATCTCACAACTATCATCAAACCAGAAGAGGAATTCGATATATTGAACATTCTTAAAACCTTAAAGAGTAAAGCTACAGGATTGGATGATTTGAATATATCAAGACGTATACAAGTATGTATGCCTTTCGCTTTGCCTTATTTAACGCATGTTATTAACTTGTTTGCAACATTCCGTCTTCCCAGCGAGTTGGAAGAAAGCCAAAGTGATCTTCCTCCTCTCTCTTCCTAAAATACCCAATCCAACTTCTCATAATAATATAAGACCAATAAACAGTTTACCAACAATGTCAAAAATCATTGAAAAAACAATAGAAATTAAACTTTGCAAACACTTGTTCGAAACTAAAATAATCCCCTCAAACCAATCAGGAATAAAAAAAAAATCATAGTTGTTGTACTGCACTGATGAAAATTACCGATGACTTATTCAGGGAGAATGTCAAGGTAAAACTAACGCTTTTGGTTTGGATTATTCGAAAGCGTTCGACACTCAGAATCATCAAATAATTGACGTTATAATGAAATTTTGTGGATTATCATTAGGTCCTACTAACCTGATAATCGATTATTTTAGTCACAGAATTCAAGCAGTGAGTTATAACAACAGACTGTCCCAGTATTTACTCAATAGCATTGATGTTCCACAAGGATCAATACTTGGACCGCTATTATTCTCCTTATACATTTCCAATTTCACAAAAATATTCATATCATGCAATCATCACTTCTACGCAGATGATACTCAGTTATATACATGTCAATTTTTGCAACCTGACTTTTCATTTTGGCACCCTCTTGCGGAAAAAACAACTGTTCCGAATTCCAAATTATGATACTGCATTTGGAAGCTATTTTGACATAAATTTGATGATAATGCATTACGGAATTTTTCTAAGAGAAAAAATGGTCTGATTCGATACAAAATTGATATGTGGTGGTTTTCAAGGTCGAAAATTATGATTTGTTTGTCAACGCAAAAAACAAGATGGTGTCTCCAAGATGGCGGATGAAGTTTTTAATTCTGGTCCGATTCGAATCAAAATTAGTATGTGGGGATTTTCAGGGTAAAAATTATGATATTTTTGTCAATGCAAAAAACCAAGATGGTGGACGAAATTTGTAATTGTGATTCGATTCGATTCCAAATTGGCATATGGGGGTTTTCAGTATGATTAAAACGAATGATTTAAATTGATAAAAAAAGTTTTTATACAAATGTGCTAAAAAGGAAATATTTATTTTAGATGTGTGACGTAGGTTATTCTGTGTGTAACAGATTCGAAAGCTTGCCGCGAGTACAAAATAGGTATTTTTGCGAGGTAAAATTTTGATTCTGTTACGCATGGTATAACCTACGTCACAAATCTAAAAAAAAAATTATTTCCTTTTCAGCACATTTGTATAAAAGCTTTTTTATCAATACAATTAATTCAGTTTAGTCATACTGAAAACTTGTAAAACCCACATATGCCAATTTTAAATCGAATCGAACCACAATTACAAATTTCGTCCACCATCTTGGTTTTTGGCATTGACAAAAACATAATTTTTTACTCTAAAAATCCACATATACTGATTTTGATTCGAATCGGACCAGAATTACAAATTACGTCCGCCATCTTGAAGCCACCATCTTGTTTTTTTGCATTGACAAACAAATCATAATTTCCGACATTGAAAACCACCGCATATCAATTTTGAATCGAATCAGACCATAATTGCATATCATGTCCGCCATTTTGGAGTCGCCATTTTGTTTTTGCTCTTAGAAAAATTTCAATAATGCATTGTCACCGAATTGATGTCAAAATAGCTTGCAAATGCAGTATCATAATTTGGAATTCGGAACAGTTGTTTTTCCCGCAAGAGGGCGCCAAAATGAAAAGTTAGGTGGTAAAAATTGACATGGCTGAATTCCTTATGAAATTATCTTTTTAGTGATGTGTCACACTTACTACTTTCCCTATTCAAATTGTTTGGGTGATAGTGCCCAAGGGGTGGGGGGAGAGGTATGACAGTTGAGGTTATGATAGAAAGATGTCCCCCTTGTATTAAAAATCGACATGTTTTTGCATTTTATTCACAACACCTGCGTTTTGAAGATATTCGATCTGTTTCGTTTTCGGTGTCCCACCCTGTATATCTTTTCAGCCTGAGGAATATACGCAAGCTATAACATGTCTCAAATATGATCTTAATAACTTATTCACACTTTCTTGAACCCAAAAAAATCTACCGCTATTATGTTTGGAAGAATCAAAGATCGATTAAAATTAACTGAGTCTGGTGAAGATCATAACATAGTCGTCAATAAGGAAATCATTAAAACTGAAGATTGTGTGAAAAATCTGGGTGTATATATGGACCAAGATTTGAGATTCACTAAGCATGTTTCGGTGTGTCTACAGAGAGCTTATGCTAGTTTGAAATTGACTTATCAAATATGCCAGTACCTAACTCGATCTGTAAAAATTCTATTATGTGAAACGTTGGTGTTGTCAAAGTTAAATTACTGTGATGTTCTATACGGCAATTCTCAATAACTTGGATATTTTGAGGATTCAAAATATGCAAAACTCATGTATAAGACTAATTTTTCGGGTCCGAAAGTACTGTCATATCAGTCATTTATATAAGGAAGTTAAATGGGTGAGAATGAAAGAATGTATGTATCACAAATTATTGAATAATAAAACGCCATATCTTTATGAAAAAATCCGTACAGTACAGTTCGAACGGTCATTCAGCTACGACATCGCCAAAGTAATTAACTACCTCCCGTTAAACGTTATAATATCCGTCGGTATAAAGTTATTTGAAATAAGACTCTTCGAGCATCTCTTCTCTAAGTAAAGCGTATCAAATGTTCAATTAGCCTTTCAAATTAGTTTCTGATTATTGAAACTTAATTCCTCAATATAGTTTACCTCTCTGCGTTTTTATCTATCTTTTCAGGGTTAGGTGGAAGAACAGACGTGCAATCTCGCGACTGCATGAATTGAAGCTCGCCCTACCATACGATTATTTGTCACGCAAATTGTTCAACTTATGAATAAAGACCATTATTATTATTATTATTATTATTATTATTATAACCTTTAAACCACGCGCAGCGAGTTTAAGGACAGGAGCCGAATCGGAGGGTCTTTTATGAAGCGAGTGCTTTAAAGGCCTGCATCATGACCCCAAAACAATAATGGAAATGATAATTAGATCAGGATAATGTTCCTATTTAACTTTGTTTTTTCTTGTTATTGTTGAAATTTTAATTTCCGTCAACCCTCCTGCAACCTTCAAAACTCTTTGAGAGACTTGTGCGAGCTAGGAAAGACGCAGCCCTTACATTTCAACATGTGATGCCATGTACGACACCGTAGAATCTGTGAATCGATCCCACGACCATACTCTTGAGAGGCGAACGCTCTACCAGCCCACCACCACCATTTCGGTACATTAAATCATGTAGGTAATTGACATTTGATTCAACGTATTGTTGACATGGAGACTTATTATTGGACATTTCATTTGACCTTTCTAGCATGGCGTGTTAAAGATCGCACGCGTTTCAGTGCACTTGACAAGTATTATGATGCAGGTATAATGAAAAATATGTTTCAATCTTTGACCTACAGAGACAAGGAACTTCTGAAAAGAGACTAATCATGTTATCTCATCGTCTACAACTATCAAACAAAAAATATTAATATAACAAGAAAAAGCTTAAAATCATATTTTTTTTTATAAAATAGGTAACGATAGATTTTGCACTCTAAAACATCCGCCCCACAGTTTCACTTCCGCAGAGGGAGGTCGTGAACATTGAGTTTGGAGTGTTCTGGATGCAGCCTGTAAAATCTTTAGCTCTTTAGATCCACTTTTGCGTAAACTAAAGGTCTTTTTCGTGGCAGCAGCCAGTGCGACCGATGAACTTGGTCTCGTTTTCGACATCAAACGTATAGACCAGGGGATAGTGACATGGGACACGATTTTACTCAGTATGCCTTTTGGAGGGCAGTACTGTCCGTATATCCTCCTGATAATAATACATGAATCAGAGTCGTCGCAGGTTCTTCATATTGAAAAATAATAATAATATTTTCGAAAAATGATGTGTTTCGGTACGATTCCAATCAGGTTGCCATTGTTTTGTAATAAAGTAATAGACGTAAAATACTCGAAAGACCATTGGCATACCATCAGGTTGGGCAGAGAATTCCTTTTTCCAAATACAATTTCACGTGACCATACCAGCCATTCGGACCCAACCTAACGGCCTGCCAATCGTTTTTCGAGTATTTTAGTTTTAGTATTTCATCACCAAACACATGGCAGTCTGATTAAAATCGTACCAGAATAATAATAATAATTAAAATTATTATTATTATATTTTAATTTGTAGAACCTACGACGACTCTTTGATTCATGCATTATTATTATGAGGATATTCGGACAATACTGTCGTACAAAAGGCATACTGAGTAAAATCGTGTCCCAAAATCTGTCACTATCCCCCGATCTAGTAGTTCGAACTCGTTCGGCAAAAAAGATAACAGAATGCCTGCGGAGATTGAGACACCTCTGCTGCTACATGGGGTCATCTTAAAGAACATCTTGCCTTATCCTAAAATATTCTTTTTGCATTCCTCAGATCAAGTGGGTTGAAGTAGAATACCAAGAAATGTATTACGTTCCGCCAGGATGATTTTTCCAACACCTGGATACTGAAGTCTCATACAAGTCCTTAGCACTGTCATTTTATCACACAGCGAACGGTTGGTCTGGTAGCACTTGGTCGTTGTTCAAGTACATAAAAATTGAAAACCTTTTCCTTTACAATAATGGTATATTAAACAACAAGGTTTGAAAACGACTCTTTGCACACGAGCCAGACAGATTGGTGGACTGAGCCGAAAGCGAGGTCCACAAGTCGAGCGGTTTTCAAACGATTTTTTTATGACCAATCAACAAAACCATGGAGCCGTGACGGTTGCTATGGTACTTAGCCAACTTGAAATATTGCAGAATGTAGACATTCTTAGAAGACTACAGCAAAAAAAACCGTGAACGAGAGATGCGTTTTGCACATGGCGTGTGCAAAGTACTGATTTCGCAGTTTTTCGAGTTCTCCATTAGCAAAAACTAATTTTCTGAGTCGGTAGTATTAAAAAGTCATTACCCCTCAATGACTGAACACCAGAGTCAATTTGAACCTGTACAATTTCAATTTGCTGACTATACGCTGCATGCGCACTATTTTCATTTGGTCGTCTCAGTACCTTCCGTCTGTTGCTAAGTAAACGTTGAAGGTGTAGTTTGGTGTTATATTCCATATGAAAATATCAAAAGTAAACTATTCAGGGTTGCTGGCTGTACACGGCAGTCGAAAGACCAAAGATCCATTATGGGTCAGCCGTGTGGTGGCCAGGCGCACAGGGTAGCACAATAGGCTGAAAACTTAGCAAGGTTCAGAGGTTAGCCTGTTTGGTAATAACGGGCGCAATGAGAACGACTCCAACCGCAGTGTTGGAGGTACTGGTGAGGCTGCCACCGCATCCAGTCTGAATCAAGAAGGGGGCAATGGCAGCCCATTTGAGGATGCGGGACTCGGGAGTCTGGGTGAACGAAGGAGCGATGATAGGTCTAGCGGAAATCGCGAAGTGGACGGAACAGGAGATCCCTATCTCTGCCCTCAGAGTGAAAAGCGCACAAGACAGACTGCGATGGAATAGAGAGTTAACTCATACTATTCCGAGCAGAGAACAATGGAAAGGAAACACGGTGGAGTTTAGCACAGGAAGCCTAATATGTTATACGGACTTCGGGTGCCGGAACTTACCTGGAGGGAAGAGAAGTACGAGAGAGCTACGCTTTGGGCAGATATACAACAGTTATTCAAGCTGAAGTGTTCGCCATCCTATCCGTAGCTACGATAGAAGATGTGAAAGATGGATCCGAACAGAGAATTTATATCTGTTCGGATAGTCAGGCAGCGCTAAGAGTCGTCTGCCATCCTAAACCAAGCTCAGAGCTTGTACAGGAATGCGGAGATGCGCTCGAGAAGCTAGCTGAAACATAGGAAGTTCAGCTGGTATGAGTCCCGGAACACAGAGGGGTGCGCGGAAACGAGGAGGTCCCCAAGGTTCGAAAACGAAAACTAGGAGGATGAATGTAGATAAGTGGAGAACAGGGGATGGCAAAAAGGGTCCATGCGGGCCTACTTGCCTGGCTGCGGTTGCGGCATCAACAAAGAGTTCTTTCTATCAGGGCATGTATCGAAAGTATCGTGGCTGGTTTTTTACGTACAGTAAAGTTTACAGACCCAGACTATAAAGACACACTTCTTTGATGGATGGAGGAATTAAACAGTGATGAGGTCGAGGAAATAAATGAATCTGATGCACTCATCTTATCTAATTGCATTTTTTTTCAGATAATAGTTTTAATTTTGTTATAATTTTTCATTATGCCTTATATGTTTAGTTTTCTTATATTACCAAAACAATGGTTAATGAAATATTTAACTTCAATTTTGCCAATTTTTTAAATTATGCTCTGCAGAAACGCTACGCTTTTTATAATTTTTGTTGAAAAATATTATACTTACATTTTATTTCAAACATGCGAAGATGCGTTTCGTAACATTGGAAAATATACTAGGGTCAAGATGGGTAAGTGTAATCAGAAAAACGATAGTTACACTTTAAATAATAATTTCAAGAGATCTAAAAGAGATAAATTTTTGAGTTTTTACAGAGGTACTACTTATTTAATCGTTAAATAACTGAAGTAATTTATTATCTTCTACTAGCTACAGTGCATTTTTTATAAACAAATAGCTCGAACTCCAGACCTTTCGAACCAAAGTGGTGAGAGCGTCCAACTTTGGGTCGAAAGGACCGGAGTTCGAGCCCCAGTCGCGGCTGGGATTTTGTAATTTAATATGACCGATTAAATTATTCAAATCTCGAGGCTGGACTTGGGGTGAGTCCTGCACGATTCACTGTTGCGTTCCAATTAACAGTGCTGCTCCTAATGTGGCGCATGGAGTTAGTAACAAGGCCTATCCAGAACACGAGGCTAATGACCATAGCAGTCGATGCCAAGACACCAAAGAAAAAAAAAAGTTATGTTCGCTGATTACACTCACCCCAGCATTTGAGGTAAATGTAATCAGGGTTTGTAATGCTCATATGCATCGTATGCTAGAGTGTTTGGCAAGTGTAATAAAGTATGAAAAATGCAGGTTTAATAAAAGAAATGCCCGATATCTCCGTTTATAAGGAAGTTACGAGCTTTTTTGTAGAATGAGTACAATTTTCAACTTTGTCTTAAAAACGTTCATTGAAATATATGAACATAACAAACAGTACAATGTAGTTTTTCGTTTTACTCTACATTATATGTAGCGAAGAATACTAGAAAAATTGATTCTTCTCTTCGTCCTGAATTTGGTTACGGTAAAACTAACTCGATATCTGATGCAGGCACGGAGTGATGATCAATTTGTTCAGGACAATGAAAAATCGAATGTTGCAAGTTTTAGTCGGGTTTTTTCAGAAACATAATCTGGGGCAAGCATAGACTGGTGCAAATGTAATCAGGGATTATATTTACCCCAGTCTCTGTGATTACACTTAACCCATATACAACTTTTAGTGGGGTTAACGTTATCACCCCTATTTTGTTTTTTGTCGTCATCTAAATCGAAATCTGACAGCAGAATCGGATTCCTTGTTAAAAATAATCTGAGGAAGCAAAATATTAAAATCTCATTGAATAATTTCTATCAGCTATATAAAATTGAAAATTACAATCGATACTCGCATAACAAGTGAAAATACAGATGATCTATAAAATAACATTAATTTGAAATATAGGACTTTGGAACGGATAACAAACATCACATGAAGGCAAAAAGGGGTCTACTTTCAAACTGTATACACAAAAAAAAATTTTGAAACGATAACGCAAAAGTTAGGGTGTGCCTGATTACACTTGCCCCATGATTACTTTTACCCCACTTCGCCCTACTTATAGACTAGCTCAAATTGCATATTTATAAAAAAAAAACATTCAAATAACAGGGTCACTTTGATACTGGTTCAGCAAATACGTTCGTCCGCAACGTTCAGTGGTTAAGGGTTAATCGCCACTAAATTTTCGATGTTGTGGAATCGAGAAACCCTTGAATTAAAATTGGCATGAAGTTACACACATGACTATATGCATGCATAAGTCTTATAATCAATTTGCTAAGTTATGTTATAATTAATGTTTTTGAAGAGAAATTCCTTCACTTGATTGTTATTTTAAGACTAGAATGTTTACTTTTGTCATCTCGGATACAATTTTATTAATGCAGGTGGGGCAGGTATACCATTGTTAATTAGAATTATCAACTGTCTGGTTAAGTGTGTTTTTAGTTGTAATTAATGTTCAGAGTATATAAATGGATGTACGTAGCTTATTGTATAATCACTTGAAGAAGCTACTGTGATAGCGAAACATGTCGTGGTGAAATAAAAGTTTGTGAAGATCAAATCGTCTTTAGTTTATACAATTACTATGGATCTTCATCAAGTAACGGCCGAATCAATCAGAAATCTTCTAGGCATTATACGGTATAATAGTTGTAACCCGATGATGTACGATCATGAAAATCATTTGAGATATAAGTAAAAGATATGTAGATTGACATGGCGAATACCATTTCTCCGTCACCCAAACAGATTTATAGTGGATGATTTTCTATAATTAAGAAATATCTTCTAGGCATAACATAGCATGAACGTCGTAACCTGATGATGTGCGATCATGAAAATCACGTGAGATGTGAAGGATTATAATATGTAGATTGACATGGTGAATACTGTTTCTTTGTCAACCATACACATTTAGACAATACATTGAGAAATACCTTTTAGTCAGCACAAAGTATGAGGGCTCGTTTTTTGAGTTCCAGTTACAGTCAGTCTTAATTAAATAATGGTTTGAATGTGATCCTTCAAATGTCATTTAATGAATGTCATTAACAATCTGAAATATTAGTTAGTTATCTGGAGCTCAACTCGAACAGAAAAAACTGGCCCTCAAAGTTGTAACCCGATAATGTTCCATCACGAATATCACATGAGATACAGAGGATTTCATGAAGCTTCACAGGGTGAAAACCGGTTTTCTATCACTCATGCAGATTTAGAGAAAAATTAATTTCCTTCATTATGGAATATCTTCTAGAAATCAACTTGTAACCTGATGATATGCGTTCATGAAAATCACATGAGATAAAGGGCATTTTGTGAAAACCTTTTCTCTGTCACCTTTACTAGACTATAGGCTATAAAGGTTGTTTCCCCCCACAAAATAAAATACGCAAATAGCCTATACTAATTTTTATAAGATAGTTCGTTAATGAAAACCCCAGTTTTCGCCACAGCAGAATCGCTTTGTGGAATTTTTTAAACAAGCATTAGTGAAAATGATTACAATATTTTCGGTTTTTTGGAAATATCTCAAAATCTGTACAATGGAACATTTGTAGAGATTTATAACATCTACAAAATGGATCTTCATACGACCGGATCGGTGCATTTTACACTGAGAAACTCCGTGAAAACCTCGAAAAAGAGAAAAATTTTCATTTTTTTTTAAATTTTTATAAAGCTTGACAAATAATATTGCTGAAACTGATAGATAATAATATCTGTCCGATGTGTAGTTCTTGAATAATCGCGTTATAAACAATTTAAGGGCATATCTTGCAAGTGGCGCCGATTTAAGGGAAATCGTCGTATTCCAATTCTATAATCGGTGTAGAAGAAGAGATCAATATTTTCAATTTGAATATTTTGTATTTTCACCTGAGAGGTGGAAAATGTTTTGAAAATTTCACTGAAAGTTGATCAAAACGCTTCAAAGTGCGTCCGAAGTCATCCGAAGTCACCCGGAGTCGAACTTTGAAGCATTTATGGCCAATTTCACCAACTGATTCCTAAAGTTAGGAAATACCTAAATCGAATCTAAGAACGCCCAAGTGCAATTTGTGTTTCACCAAGCGTTAAAGTAATGATTAAAAGTTATAGAAAATACGAAACGTAGGTATTTCCTATCACTATGAAAGTTGTAACACGATGATGTGCATTCATGAAAACGACTAGAGATATAGAGGATTTCATTTAGATTCACATGGTGAAAACCGTTTCTTTGTCACCCATACAGATATGGTTCGAATGATTTTCATTCATTGATAAATATCTTTGAGGCATTACACGGTATGAAAGTTGTAACCCGATGATTTGTGATATTGAAAATCACACGAGATATAGAGGATTCCATGAAGATCAACATGGTGTAATCCGTTTCTTTGTCACCCAGACAGATTTGGAATAAATGATTTTCCTTCATTGAGAAATATCTTCTAGACATAACACAGTATGAATGTTGTAACACGATGATGCGCTTTAATGAAAATCACATGAGATATAATAGAGGATTTTATGTACATTCACATGGGTAAAACCATTTCTTTGTCAGATCTGGAGTAGATGACTTCCTTTCGTAGAGAAATATCTCCAATCTATCAATCGGTATGAAAGTTGTTACCCGATGATGTGCGATAATAAAAATCAAACGAGATATAGAAGATGCAAATTGACATAGTAGACACTACAAAAAAATTATGTGAAAAATATTTTACAAAATGTATAAAAACATGGATACTTGAGAGCAATGAGAAGATTGATATATCATGTAGCATTTAGGCGAAGTATCAAAATGATGATTCAGATGTACTTATAAAATAATATTTATTTTTTCTTATATTTTATATGGCTTACTATTATTTTGATATTTAAGTTATACAGGGTCGCTGATGTGCGGAAATGGTCGATTATCTCCTGAAGTATGATAGCTAGCAAAAAAATTTAAAGATATAAAACATTGTATGTATACTATGTATATGTTATGTATGTAAACATCATTATTATTATTATGGTAAAATCTATTACAATAAAGAAAATGCAAGTATGTATAAAGGATCAGTCAAAAAATTCATGACAAAGCAAAGTTGCTTTTTCTTTAATATTATTCCACATAGCAATTTTTCCCAAAATTGTAAAGAAAATTGATATTGCACATCATATTCTAAATTCAACCTTTTCTAGATACTGAAAATAGTTATCTTATAAATAGTCCAATAAGTTTAACTTTATAGTTCATCTGGAAAAAAATTCGAGCACAAAAAGTTAGTACAGACAAGATATATAGAGTTGAAATACTGTAGTGAAAAGATGCTCAAGAAATAAAACAATAGGTATATAAAAGGTAGTAACACAGGTGTCAACCATGGGAAATTCAGGGAAAGAAAGAATAATCACTACACGAAGAACTTTTAAATATTGCGATGTGGACTACTTCGCAACATACAAAGTTAAGGTTAGTCGCAGAAGAGAAGAATGTTAAAAAATAAAAAGTATTATCTTTTTACAGAAATACCGTATGAAATATCCTTCAGCCGACCCTGCGTTGAAATCGCATCCTTGCTACCAAATACCCAAATCCCGAACTTCACCCTTTACTGACCACGAGCAAGTATCAAAACCATCAACATCGGATAGGCAGGTGACGTTGCTTCAATATGGACATTGTCCAATGACATGAATGCAACTCGACCACAATACATTGCTCGCATTCACGCTGTATTACACTAGGAAATGACGGCAGAATATGGGAATATCGAGATTAGAAACGGACAACGATGACCACACACATTTTTGCGAAAGGGAAACGTTCACGGTATCGGAAGAGAAACAGGATTGGGACGAGTGACATTGTCACCAGTGACATCTGAATTCATTATAGTGGGGTGCAGGTTATGCATTCATCATTGATAATAACAATTTCTTCATTTCCTTGACAATGAAAAAGGTAACCAAATGATTGAAATTAAAAAATCTGGTCTCAAAAAATTTTAATTACAAATCGACTGAATGAAAATTAATTCGAGAAATAGAAACTACCCGAACACCAAAACTATTACGTCAAAATGACACACGCGCGTTTCACAAAGTTATGGCATCTTCAGGGGCTCAACTTTTACTAAACCATTTATTTTACCTCAGTTCTATTTACACTACTTATCTGAATGGTTAAGTGCACATCAAATAATCTAATCTAATCACAAAAAAGTATTAGCGAAATTGGAATTCTATATGGTTTGCGAACAGCAACCTTATCCGGGGTTCCATAATTTCTAAAAACCAGTAAACAGTTTGTATCTATATTAGCAGCAGACAACATTACACTTGAGAGCGAGTTTACTGAATCAATGACCAATGTTTCAGATTTCTTCAACGACAAATGTTTATTTTTCAACACACAGACAGGAGTAATTACAGACAGTAAATCAACACTAGTCAAAAACATCTACTCCGATGATTTCAACTCAACTATCAAGAGGGGTTTAATCTTATTAGTGACTATTAGTTAAACAAGTAATGAGAGAAAACAAAATAATCGGAGCTCGCTGAATAAACTCGAGATTTTTTTTCATCTTCCGATTTTCGAATGCTGGATCTAGGCATCTCACAAAGTACTTTTTCAAATAAAAAAAAGAAAAACGTTGAAAAAATAGGCAGAACATTGACCAGATTCACTAACTTTTATCTCAGGATCTATTTTTTGTTTCGAAAAAGTACTTCGTGAGATGCCTCACTCATACATTTATCTATGTTCAAAAAAAAAATTGGAATGATCCATTCAAAATTACATTGTCAAAGCGTTTTCTGTTGAACCTCTGCAGACTCAATTTTCGAGCATTTATCTTCACTGATTCGAGCGCCCTCACATAACTATGCACTTTTACATGAATTGTAGATTCATTCATGGGTTGAAAAATTATTCTGAAGCTATTCCGGAAATTTTAGCACTGGAGATAAAACAATAGAAGTTGTAAATGGGTTTATTGAAGTGGCAAATATGCCGAATTGGGTAGCCTATAATATAAGAATAATGAAGTTATATATTATCAAATTATAATTCTTATGTATTTCACAATTCAATTTAACTTGAACATTTGCTTTCTGAAAATCGACAAATAATAATTAATAAGCAGCAGAAATGATTTATTGACGGATCGTGATTACGTTCCAGGTCACTCACACAATCAGTTACTGAAAACTGGATTTGTTTTGCTATTTGCAAGGAACTGGCGAGTGACTGGCAACAAGACACAAACGTTCCAATTATCCCGAAATGAGTGTCACAAAGAAGTGACGGGGGAGGGGGCTACCGTTAGAGTTTAGTTTGCTCTTGTATTATGATAGTGACACTTGTATTTTTCAATTTTTATTAGTCAATCGAGCAACATTATGCCAAATTCGAATTATCGAAATGGTAATAAATACCGTAAACGACTCTTCTTAAAAAATTTATCTCCCAAAAAGTGGATCTTGAGAATAAATAAGGTAAGTGAATATTTGTATGACTGAACCTTTGAATAGTAAATTGAGTATAAAGAACGATAAGCACATTTTACCGATCGAAGACAATTGTTTGGAGAAGGAGCGTCCTAAACAATTGTCAGATCGGTGGTTCTTAACTTTGGTGATGGTTATAGCGTTTTTTGTACGATCCTAGCATTTTTTTCCCTTGATTAAAATAAATTAATTTACACCTAATTATTGAATAGTGGTCATATTGAACATTTACGCTATAGTTCTGTGCAATATTTTTGATTGAATTATTACAATTTTCTTTTGTTTCCAATAACAAAGAATCATTCGGTGATATGAGGCATTTCTCGATTTTTATTGAATAACTCGATAGAGGTTGAACTTGGGTATAGGGAAAGCTGAAATAACTCATACTAAACTTCAATTTTCTTTTGAATGGATGAAAAAGAAATGATAGGTGCCATTTGAAACATTTGAGTTTTTGACAATTTTATAATGCGACATTCGAAAATTGCCTGCGCCCATATGGTACATCAAGTGATAGCCTAGACTACCAGCTAAATGCTCCATAAATTTGCTTTCCTAATTTTGAACGGTTTGCGGGCTACACGTGTTTTCGTAAACTACTACAGCGGTAATTTTTTTTTCCAGAAAAATGGACACATCTTGTTACGGTTCAAAATCAAATTTTACAATCGGTTTGCAGATGAGACTATTCTCTTACCTTATGTTGTGTAAGATCCTGAAACCTTGCTATCGATTCTACATTTTATTTTGATGAACATTCGCCTATAGTATGGTATAAATTTGACCACTGAATCTCTTTCTGTTTATTGTTATTGGTACCTTCGATTGTGTATGTGTTCTGGGCATTTTCAATTTTAATCATTTCATCATATTGGTTTCCATCTTATTATTGTTTAATTGAAATCTTTTCGTCACTTTATGTTTTCATCTTGAAATAACGTTCAAAATGTAATTATTTGCTACGAGATTTGTGAGGTTATCATGTTCTGACAGTAGTTTGATTGAACATTACAGCGAGTTGTTTCTGTCAGTAGTTCAGTTCAATACTTAAGATTTTGTTCGTGAAGTAGGCGTTTAGTTGAGTTGATTTCTCTTGCGCTTTAGTGACGTCATTCATTGGTTTGTTGGTTGCAAAACATTCGCACGGAGAGTCTTATAGTTGATTCGATTTTGATCCTACTATATCTTCTGACTTTTACTAACCATTACATTACTATGTTGTTAAATATTCGTTACCAATAATATTAGTTGAAAATCAGTTCTGCACGAACAGATCACATATGACAGTCTCAGTGAATTTAAGACAGACGAACATACTTTTCATGTTTTGACTTTTGACTATCTGGAAAAGGAAATAGTTTTTTTTTGGAAAATAGAGTCGTTTTTGGCTTCTTGGAGAGAACCTTGGGATTGAACTTCCTCTTCCGTGTGCTACGTTGTTAAAGCAGTTGTGTGACCAGACACATGTAATCAATTTTGAGTATTTTATCACGTTATCGCGGATTTTATTGATTTTACATGTCTAATAATCTCCGGTGATATTTGTGGACTTGTATAGTCGTTTTGGTATTTGATATATCACCGAGAGTACCTGTAATGGAGATTTATCGTTAATGTCACACACCGCCATTTTGGAAGCCACGAGTCCAAGTTATTAGAATTTTGTTGCTGCCTTTAATTGTTATCTCTGGAGTGATACTTCCATTCCACCTGGTAAACCGTAATACCACGATTAGTTAGAATCCACCCTCGAAGACGAAAGTGTTGGATCTTCAAGTTGTACTAAGCTCTTGGCTGGCCCTGTATTATCGATCTAACAGTCTATTCCATCCACCTCAGGACATTAGGAGTCTTGGAGGGACAAGAGGAACCATCTATCGGTAGTCTGAGCAGGTGAAGTTGGTGTACCTTCCAGTTGAACCAAGCTTCTGGTATTTGTACCTTCTGTACTGGTATAACAACCAATTCCATCCACCTCAGGACATTGGGAGTCTTGGAGGGATAAGAGGGACCATCCATCAGTAGTCTGAGCAGACGAGGGTGTTGGATTTTCAAGTTGAACCAAGCTACCTGTATTCTGCCATCTATACTTGTCAAGCATTCTTTTTCATCCACCTCAGGACACTGAAAGTCTTGGAGGGACAGGAGGGACCGTTCACAAGTAGTCTACAGTGGTGAACGAACCGAAAGACTGGAGTCTTCGAGTTACCCATCCCCTAGGTTGTTGACAAGAGGACGAAGGGATCAGTACGTTGTTAGTAGCTGCTGAGAGGGCGAAAGGGTTGGACTTTCCAGTTGTACCAAGTCCACAGGTACCCTGAGCCACTTCGCTGAAGGAGTACAGACTGGTGTAACTATAACCATCTTCCAGTTCATCTATTCAACATATATTATTTAAAATTTACGGAACCTCTCTTGGCATAAATTATTTTCTACATCAAAATTTATTCACACTCATTTTATTGTATTGGGTTTGGACAGCAGTGGGGAAGCACACGGATAGAGCACATTTTTATTTTATTTTCCAAATTTACAAAACCTTTCTTGGCCTAAATTCATTCATTATTAATTTTTATTTGATTTTATTATTAATCCACATTTCTTATTGCATATTATCATTCATGTGTTTTACGAGGGTACTTCATGAAGTTATTTACCCTATTATAAGTGTTATTATCAATAACAAGGGTTTCATTGTGTTCGTTTTTAATAGTGTTATTCAGGGAAAAATTTCGCTATAAATATTTCACTATTGTTTATAATTTAATTATCATTGGTTTTGATTGCTATTTGTGGCACACCATCAGTGTGCAGATTTATTCATTTGAGTTAAATGGTTTACTTGAGAAATATTTAATTATACAGGGTGTCAATTTGAAAACTTCCCACCCTTAATATCTTCCTTCCAGTAAACAATATGAGTAATCGAAAAAACAGGTCAATTTTATTGTCAAGGGGGACACTTTCACGGACTATTTGTAGCCCTCGTGGTTCAACCCCCTAGGAGGGGTAGATGTTACCCTTAGAATTTTAAATGGGAAGGGGGGTCAAGTGGCACATCATTTTGATGGGCGTTCAATTCTTGTTCCAATGGTACCCCGACTTATTATTTTGTGATGAGCATTTTCCGAAAAATTGCGTTCTAAACTAACAGAAGTAATTATTAGAACGCCTATACTGAGATGCATTATTGTATTGACTCCCTTTAATAAAAATGGTTAGAAGAGTAGGTGGCACCGCTCCAACCCTTGAATGACAGGAATAAATTTATTACGCATGGGATTTTTTATTTGGTGGTTATTTTCCTTCTACACAATAAAATTTAATTTGCGAGAAAGACATTTCCAACATAAAATCTACTTACGCTTATCTTATTAGCTGTTCGAAATGTTGTCCATTTTGCTCTAAACAGTCTGTTTTCGAACTCCCTTCTAACATTACGGAAAACTTCACTAGGAATTGACCGGCATGCTGCTGTAATTCGTCTTTTAAGTTCGTCAATATCAGAAGGTTGTGTTTTATAAACAACGGATTTAAGATGCCCCCAAAGAAAGAAATCTAAGGGTGTTAAATCCGGTGATCTCGGAGGCCATTCAACTGCTCCCCTTCTGCCAATCCATCTACCCGGAAATCTCTCGTTTAACCAATGTCGGACGGGAAGAAAATAATGAGGTGGAGCACCGTCCTGCTGGAAATGTAACAGATCCTCCTGCAAAAGTTCATTACCTTCTGCATCAATTTGAGTTTCTAGCTCGTGAGTTATAAGAGGATCGATAGTCTCTTCAAGCATATCAAGGTACAGATTGCCAGTCAAGTTTTCTTCCAGAAATAATGGACCAAGAATGGCATTTCCAAGAATACCAGCCCAAACATTAACTTTTTGTGGGTGTTGTGTATGCCCTTCCCGAAAAATATGTGGGTTTTCGTCACTCCAATAGCGACAATTTTGTCTATTAACATTGCCATTCAGAAAAAATTAACACTCATCGCTGAAACATATGTTTAACAGAAGATTAGGGATGGTATTGACTCGATGAGACATGATTTCACAAAACTCTATTCTTCTATCATAATCATCCTCGTGGAGCTCTTGAAGAATCTGCATTTTATATGGATGAAATTTATGCATTTTCAATGCTTTTCTTATAGTCTCGCGTGACATTCCCGTCTGTTCTGATACTGATCGTAAGGAGCTCGTGGGCTCTGCAGCAAATGTTCCCAAAACTTCAATTTGAGCTGCTTCGTTTAGTACTCTGGGGTTATTTCTTTTTTTTTAATTGTCACTGAACCAGTTTCGTAAAACTTATTCACCAAATCAAGCACATACCGGTGACTTACATTACAATTTGGATGTCTTTCGTTAAAAAGACATGCCGCCCTTCGTGCGCACTTTCCAACTTCGCCATAAATTACAATCATTTCAATTCTGTCTTGGAGAATGTAAACCATTTTTACACTTTTATACACTTATTAAAGTAATTCCTAAACAGCCCAACAGGTACAACGGTATTCACAATACTACCACATGGTTCAAATTTGCTAACCAATTTTTTGCCGGAAAACAGAAACTTTTTACAGCAGAAGTAGCAAAAAAGGAAGGCTATCTGTACAATTTCTGCGATGACACTTAAAAATTCAGCATTTAATAAACACAACTTTACTACCATCTACGTTTTACTATTAGACTACTTTTTTATGTAAAGTGTTTGGAGCTAATGGCTAATGTTACCCCTAATAAAGGGTTGGAACGGTACCACCGAATATTCTAACCAGTTCTGGCCAAACCATGCATCTCAGTATAGGCGTTCTAATAATTACTTCTGTTAGTTTAGAACGCAATTTTTCGAAAAATGCTCATCAAAAAATAATAAGTCAGGGTACCATTGGAACAAGAATTGAACGCCCATCAAAATGATGTGCCACTTGACCCCCCTTCCCATTTAAAATTCTCCTAGGGGG
Organism: Chrysolina oricalcia; assembly: GCA_944452925.2. Classification (NCBI taxonomy): domain Eukaryota; kingdom Metazoa; phylum Arthropoda; class Insecta; order Coleoptera; family Chrysomelidae; genus Chrysolina; species Chrysolina oricalcia. The sequence continues at coordinate 40,630,712 of OX101819.2, forward strand.
TTGAACCACGAGGGCTACAAATAGACCTTGAAAGTGTCCTCCTTGACAATAAAATTGACCTGTTTTTTCGATTACTCATATTGTTTACTGGAAGGAAGATATTAAGGGTGGGAAGTTTTCAAATTGACACCCTGTATATTATATTTGATTATTGTGGCCCACTATCAAAGTGGAGGATATTTGTACTAATTTTGTGGTTTACAAACCTAATAATTTTTGATAATCTTTCTCTATAGATATTTGTTGTTCTCGACATTGGACTTTGAGTCCCAATTAACTAGTACTTTCCAGGTGGTCACCTTCTCACTTGTCAGCCCTTTGTGATCACAACGGGAGCTTGGAAGGCATCGAACCAACACTGTACCAGGTACTCCATTAGTTGAGAGATTTTTCTGTTTCCATCTTACGGATTATTAGAGGTTTGTAAACTGAGCGTTTGGCGTTTCATTCCAACCCCAATACTCAAACAAGGTAGTCGTCATACTACATACCACCAGTGCTTATATTATCTAATATTATTATAAATTCCATTTAGAAATCTCCTTAGAGATCTGGAGCAGTCTGTGTTTTGGGCTGGCTTCATCAACTCACTGGCGCGGTATAAATTTTAGAAAGAACCCATGGCACCCGAATTGAGTTAGTCGGTGACTGCTATGTTTCCATTTGCTTTCTGATGGTTTTTAATTATTAATATTATACTTCTTTTTTTATAAAGAAGCGTAGCAATCTCAAAAACTGTAATAGATGATTTAATATAACTTAGGTTGTCTAAAGTCATAATCAGAAGGCCAATCGAACCATAACCAAAAAAAAATAGGTTTCCATTTAAAATAAGAAAGTTGGTACCGACTTTTGGCATACCCTGTATAGTTGTAAGACTAGAAATATTTGAGGAGGTACGCACATGATCAGTTATGACAGCACACCAACTTTCAAGTTACTGGTCTAACTGCAAGTTGAAAAACTTCTAAGCACGGTCTACGTAAATCACGCTGTATATTTCTGTCACCAAAATTACCTACGAAAAAATCAAAAGAAATCAACTACTTCCCCAGCTTAGGCCACGCTGGACATTGCACTGCATCTGAAAGATATTGTGAAATGGCCCTAACTTTACTATCACTATTTTTCTTCGGCTTTGTAGGCCGTCATTTTTCGCAATTGTTTCCTAACGTTTCGCTATCGCGAGTGGCTAGCATATTCAGAGGTTCGTTCATCGTGACTATTTCACGCACTTGTCAAATGAGCCAATTCGCCCAAGTGTTCGCGACCCTATAACTTATTCATTTAAAAAAAATCTATAACGTCCCTTATTTATTCAATTAAATGACTGATTCCTGCCCTGTCAACTTTTTTTTTCAAAGGTGTGCTCATATTTTTTATTGTGAATTATGATAGAGACTGTCATTCCGAGTACAACTATAAATTTTCATCATAATTACATCGAATAGTACTGGGGTTAATTGGCCTACTAGGTCGCCAAATCTCACCCCACTGGACTTTTTCATCTGGTCCTATCTCAAATGATTTGTTCAATTCAGAACCGTTGCAAATATCGAAGACCTCAAGTATAATATGCATTGAGTGTCAGACGTTGAACAAAGCCAGTCTCCGAAGAAAACACACTCAGGTTGTTATTATCAACAGAGAACAGTTGTGTTTTGAAAACAGAAACCAAATATCTGAAAGATTATTACCTGTCTTTGATTGTTTCCATTTTTGTTAATGTTGCATTTTTTTAGAAAAAAGATGAACATGTATATTTTTTTATTAGCTGTATCAATAATTATCATTATGCGAAATATTCATCCAAGGAAGAAAACAATGCATTTTGCATTTTGTCCGCCGCAGTTTGCGGCAGTCTTTTATATCCAGATAACAAAGCCACATTTTTTATTTGGTAGGCCGGGTTGAAAAAGCATTTGAAATTTCAGACGGCATAGACGCGTTCAAGGCCAATTTCACTATAACGTAAATGGGCAATGAGCAGGAGTGAGACGCTATTAGATTTCTTTTAATATTAGACTCCGCCTCCATCGCTCGTGATTCCTACTTCCCCCTTTACACCGCAAATTCACTTTGACCTTTTTCAAAAGGAGCCCATCTTAACAATAATTGAATGCAAAATAGTCACAGCTCTGTAAGATTCTTGGGCATTACTCTAGATGAAAACATGCGGCTGTGAAAAATTGACATCGAAGTTATCTTCCTTGAAATTTCTTTTCATACATTTGAAATATTGAAATAATTCAGCTTATTTATTATTTGGATTATTCACACAAGTGGAGTATAGATTACGTTATGGCATTTTAGTCTGATCAACAAGTAGAAAATCGTGAAAATAGAGATAAAGCTCCTAAAAATATGAGCAACAGCTTGTTGGAATAGGAATTACCACTAGCAAAAAGATTTTCACGGATTTTACCGCACCTAAAAAATTACGAATGTTATTAACAAACTAAGATGAACAAAAAAAGGTACTTCTTTAGTATTTTGTTGATATCAAAAACTATTAATATTCAAGATATTTTGTAAGAAGTTTCGAAAAGAGGAGGAAATTTCCAATAAAAATGTCCACACTCCCGGAACTATATCTCCCCTATTTATAATTTTAATTTAACACTGAAAATAGTGCTCCGCGAGGCCGTTATAGCACGGGTGCACCGCTGCAAAGCATATAACAGACAATAATTTTTCTATAGCAGTCAATGATAATTTAAAATTTTAAATACATGGCGGTATCATGTGGACACTTGTAAGAATGACTCCCAATTAAAAAAAAAATGTTTGAATCTACTATTCAAAATATATCTTCTAATATATCTACTTAACAAGATCACACGATGAAAGTTTTTGAAAGTTTATCATTTTGTTTATCATAATTTTTAGAAAAATTGAATATCCAGAAAATGGTGTTAAATAATTTTTTTTGAGAAATGTTTTATTATTGCTGTTTTTACATCTAATGATGGAAGTAAATAATACTGGTTACAAATTTTGGCCGTCATTATTCTCTGTAATATACAATATACAACAATACATTACAATGTTATGATGAATAAAGTATTTTTAATTCCGATTTTATGTCTTTTTTGCAGATCCCTTCCCCCTCTACTATTAAGTAATTATGAGCCTATATTGTAAAGTTAGTTGGCACTACTTGAAAACAATGGTGAAGACACTTTAACATAAATGCAACAATTTCCGTCAAATCTGTAATAAGGGGGAAAATCACATGAAAATACAAGTGATTATCGGGGAAGATAAATTCATATTCCTCAAAAATACTTGGCTATACAGGGTGTTAATTAAGTACGTTGACAAACTTCGGCAGGTGATTCTTTGAAGGTTTTCAGGACGAAATGTTCATATAAACATATGTCCCAAACGGCTTGGTTTTCGAGATACAGGGTGATAAAAATAAATTTTTTTCAAGATTTTTTAGAGTTAACTTCGACATTTTCTACAATAATCAGTTCAAATTAGGCAAGTACAATCCATTCAATAGTACGCACGATACAAAATAATGCATTTCTCAAATAATTCACAGGGTCCTCCTTTTTTCAGAGTCAAGCTTTGTTCAACCCTTCAGAATTTTTTTTTCCGCCGCCACTGACATATTATGAGGAGAGAATAATGAATGTTGTTTCATTTAACATCTTTTTGCTCTCTTGATGTTTTTCATTTACTTGTACGGTTCAGGAGTTACAATGAAAATATTAACGCAAACATTTTCCAGTAACGCATAACATAAAGAAATTTGAGAAGCAAATAGTCTAACAAACTTGAAGGGTGATTCTTTGAAAGGTTTCAAGATGAAAAGTTCATATAAACATGTCCCAAGCGGCTTGGTTTTCGAAGTACAGGGTGATCAAAATACATTTTTAAGGAGTTTTTGGAGTTTACTTCGAAATTTTCGACAATAATCGATCCAAATTAGTTCAAATTGGACAAGTACAATCCATTCAATAGTGCGCATGATATAAAATAATTCATTTCTCGAAGTGTCATTGCCACTCTCCAAAGATTAGCGCGTGACGCAATACGTCATTTTGTTCTCATTACACAAATAGCTATTTTCTGCTCGTGTAGAGAAAATGTAATGTTATGGAGCTCCAATACATTTTTTACCATAACTCAGGTTGAATATGTATTGCACAAAGTTAATTATGGCAAAATAATTTTGGACATTTTCAATAGTGAATAACTTTATTATCAAATACTAGAGCAAAGTAACATAAATTCCCTAGGAATAAAATTAAGTTCAGAAAAGGACCATTATTGAAATTGATATGTCAGAGCAGCTGCTGGAAATGGCCACCGCCTACTTCAATGCATGCGTTTATGCGCCTAACCATAGACTGGCGGACACGCTCAAAAATACCAGGAGTGTTTCTTATAATTCCGCATGACTCCTGTATGCGATTCCTCAGGTCTTCTTCACTTTGAACTGGAGTTCGGTACACTAATGATTTAAGGTGCCCCCAGAGGAAATAATCAAGTGGATTCATATCGGGTGACCTTGGTGGCCAAAGTTGTGGCCCACCACGCCCAATCCAGCGATCAGAATAATTCTCATCTAAATATTGGCGTGCAACCAATCTGAAGTGTACTGGAGCACCATCATGCATAAACCAAATTCCAATTCTTTCCCTCAGTGGGATCTCTTCTAGGAGTCCAGGTAAGATGAATTCAAGAAAATGTCGATAATGGTCACCATTGAGTCTATGAGGCAGAAAATGTGGCCCGATAAGGAAATTCCCTACAATTCCAACCCAAACATTCACAGAAAACGTCTCTTGAAAATGGTTTTCATATGATTGTTGTGAAAATTAATAATGGCTTTACGGGAAAAGCATGCCTCATCGGTGAATAACACTTGAGATAAAAACCATGGATTTTCCAACAATTTATTTCGAATCCAAGTGCAAAAAGTTAATCTCTTTGGAAAATCCCTTGGCAGAAGAGCTTGAACACGCTGTATGTGATAGAGATAAAGTTGTTGCTCTTTTAAAATTTGCCATACCAATACATGGGTTACGTTAAACTGTGCCGCAATTTGTCTTGTACTGGTGTCTGGATGCTGCTCAATTTCGTTAAGTACAGCTTCTTCTATCTGAACTGTTCTAACTCTCCTGGGTCTTCCTATGAGAACAGCAGACCTCTTGAAAGTACCCATTTCACGAAGACGGGAGTGAATATTGATGAACATTTGTGTGCTGGGAATATGACGTTGTGGAAATCTTTCTAGATACATTCGTCTGGCGGCACGAGCGTTACCATCAGCCATTCCATACATTAAGTGCATGTCTGCCATTTCTGAATTTGTATATTCAACCATTTTATCCAAAGGAATATTGAATGAATCTGCTTTATAGCTTGCACTAATGAAGAATTAACAATGAGACAGTTTCTCAACTTTCGATAACTGTCAAGTTGTTGATGTTTAAATAAATGAATTAATATCAAAGCCCACTTTGCTATTTTTATGAATTCAAATTGATTACAAAATTTCTGCGTTACTGCAGAATAAAAAACAAACCGAAATTTCTGATAAAATAATGTACTCCGTACGGAAACAAAAATTTGTTTGATTTAGTTTTTCGGAGTTATGACCAGAGATTCATAAATGAAAATCAAATGTGTAATGATCTGCGACTATTAGATAAACCCTATCAACTATCTTCCATTACAGGATTACCTTTCGGAAGTTTTTTATGTTGAAAAGGAAACGTTCAATTGAAAACTAAAAAATATTTTTTTTTTTAAATAACAAAAAATTTGTATGAGTTCTCTATCAAGACTGATGGGTAAAAACATTTTTAATCAAATATCTCAATGAAAATGCACATTTTTACCATCAGAATCTTCAGGTTGAAAGTTAAGGTTTTCCCAATATCTGTCAGATCTAGTTTAATATCCAGCGTACCGCAGTGACGGGAAGATAGTAGTTTTCTGTTAGATATCACAAAAAGAAATCACATATTTACAATAACAAGCTTTTATTTAGCTTCACTTGTAACTAACTAACAAACAATTTAATAAAAGTTGAATTTGACCCACTTCTAATACTCCGATTAATTTGAAATTTGGCAGGTTTCCGTAATTCCGGTGACAATGCATTAAAAAAATGTTTGTTGAAAAACAAAATGGCGGCTCCAATATGGCGGAGTTTTGTGATTATGATCCGATTCTGTTCAAAATTGGTATGTGATGGTTTTTGGGTTGGAGATTTTCAGTTTCACATAAAAAATAAACTAAAATGTTAAAAATGAAAATTATAAAAAGAAAACATTTTAAAATTTTTATACAATACACTGAAAAGGAAAAAATAATTCATTTCATTGTTTGATCTAGGTAATCTTGTACAGAAAGATTTTGATACTCACAGAATAACCTACAAAAAATGAAACAAATTATTTTTTCATTTTCAGTGTATTTGTATAAAAGCTTGTCTTTATATTTTTTATTGTATAATTTTTATTCATCGTAGATTTTTTTAATTCTGAAAAAATATTTTCATCAATTTACAATAATTGAAAATGTTTAATTTTCAAACTTTCTAATGTTATGCCCCTGAACCGTACAAGTAAATGAAAAAGTGCAAGATATCAAAAAGATGTTAAATGAAACAACATTGATTATTCCTTTCTCATAATATGTCAGTGGCGGCGGAAAAAAAAATTCTGAAGGGTTGAACAAAGCTTGACTCTGAAAAAAGGAGGACCCTGTGAATTATTTAAGAAATGCATTATTTTGTATCGTGCGCCCTATTGAATGGATTGTACTTGCCTAATTTGAACTGATTATTGTCGAAAATGTCGAAGTTAACTCTAAAAAATCTTGAAAAAAATGTATTTTTATCGCCCTGTATCTCGAAAACCAAGCCGTTAGGGACATATGTTTATATGAACTTTTCGTCCTGAAAACCTTCAAAGAATCACCTCCCGAAGTTTGTCAACGTACTTAATTAACACCCTGTATATCCAATAATACATACTGAAGCTTGTATGTCAATTGGCACTACTTGCATATAATATTAAAAACACCTAAACAAACATATAAAAATAGCCATTCAATCTGGAATAATGGAGAATATTACATAATTATACAAGTGATACTCCATGGAATGTATTGGAAATTCACATTTCAAGTCAAGTTATGACTTTACATTATATTGCATGAGGTATGTAGCTTTACATGTTTATGCATGGCAACGCATTACCCATATGGGATGATGTTATCTGATGGAAACAATATTTACAGTGCGTTTAGCTTCCACCCAGGCGGTCCGGGTTCGATCCCCGGTCGCGTGTCACTGAGCTGAAGTGGTTCGGATTCCACTTTTATTTAAACTGTAGGTCCCGTATCTGTCTTACTCGCACAAGCTCTGCTCTTGAGGGGTTTTCTCCGAACACCTGGGAGTTTCGTAAAAACAAATTTTATAAAATTTAAATTTTTATATTAAGCGTGTTTAACAGATAACTTTTCAATATTTCTCGTGAATAAAATTCCAGCAATATGATATTGAAAGCCAGACACATTCTTTTCATATTTTCCAGAGAGGCGGAAGAGGGTCAAATGAATTCTATAAAATCATGTTTCACCTTTGACGTATTAAATTTTCCATTATTCCGTTCTTTCGTATTTTCTAATGGGGTGAAAGGGGGTTAAAAGAATGCTACAAAATCGGATTTCACATCAACGTATTCAAGAATATTCTTCAAGAAAAAAAAAATCCAACAAGTTGACATTGAAACACAGAAACACTTTTTTTCTTCATTATTTGTAAAGGATCAGAAGGGGGTCAAAATCTAATTGCTACAAAATCGACTATCACCTTTAACGTATTCAATAGTTGATTTTTCATTATTCTGCGTGAAAAGAAAATCAAGAGGTTGATTGAAGTAAAAACATTTTTTTCGTAAGTATTTACTAGAGGGGAGTAGGATGAGTTCTACGAAATCATATTTTACATTCAACATTTCATTACTTAATTTTTCAATATTCTACGTGAAAAAAATCCACAAGATGATAATGAAAGCTGAATTTTTTTTAATTATTTGTTAGAGTGCTCTACCTTAGACGTATCTCCCGGTATTTATTTATTTGTCACCGGTACATTGATGAGAAAATTGAATTGTGCTATTCTTCTGCTTTGTAACGTATATGTAAATACTCATTTTGCTACTGAAAATCAGAGGTGTTTTCACCACAAATATATTTCAGTCAGTCGACAATTGATGAGTGACTTTTCGGGTGCAGAAAAAATAAACCAACCAAATTATGTGAGTGTTTAACTGAAAAAATAGGATACGTCTTCATTATTCATCAGTTTCCAAGATAGAAGTTGCAAGTGACTTGAAGCTACACCAGCCAAATCACCCTGCCAAATCCGGAAGTATGTGACAATTTATAACATTTTTATTACAATTTATTACACCAGGTCCGCCGAATTTTATTACACTTGCCGTTTTTAAGATATGCGTGGGTGGTGTGGGTTCTATCTGAAGCTAGACCACCAATTTCTAACTTTTTAACCAATTGTCATGGCCGAATGGAATTTGGACCAGAATTTATTACAAATAAATTACAACAGACTGGTTGACATCGAACCCCAACTTTAACCCTTCCAATGGAGAAAAACACCCCGAAATCAAATATTCCGTCGTGATGTTGTAAATTACTCATTGAGATATCTAGTTTTCCTGCAGTATCAGATTGTAGCACCGATGAATGTATTGTCATTGCAAAAACCACATTATACAGAGTGTTTCATACTTGTTACTTAATGCGGACTGGTATAATAGAATATTGAACGATAATAATAGTAGCTGTTATGATTGACTTTAGTGGACTGTTTACACTTTGTTAATTGTATTTATAATAGAAAAATTGCGATAATTTGTAGAATTTATTGTCTTGTCAAACTTGACAATTCTTTTTATTAACATATTTTTCCATGGTAACAGTAGTGAGGACTTCAGAACAGAACAAATCTACTGAGAGTTCTTAGCAATACTGGAGACCTTCCAACATTTAACCAAATACCTAACATACCGCCGGGCATTGACAGTTATGAAATACCCTCAATAAACAAATATTTGAAATTCACAATAGTAGTCTTGTAATTTCTGATTTCTCAGGATATACCTGCACTATATATGTTCAATAGGAATTTCACTTCCATTTGAAAGTCTTATAGTTGCTACTCGAATTATATCGTCCTTTCCAGAATGAAGTTTTACCACTCTTCCCATTCTCCATTTCAGGGAGGGGCAAATTGTCATCCTTGATGAATACTAATTTCCCAATCTTCATTAGGCTAGGAAAATTGGTTTTCCATTTGATGCGTGTCTCCAACTCTCCAATATATTCTCGTTGCCATCTTCTCCAAAAGTGTTGAATGGCCTGTTGCAGTTTTTGATATTTTCCCAATCTTGTTGTTTCAACTTCTAGTAAATTACCTTCTGGAAGCGCCGTCAAGGACTTTCCAATCAAAAAATGTGATGGAGTCAAAGGATTATCATCAGTAGGATCTGATGATAACGGGCTCAGAGGCCTTGAATTGAGTATACCCTCAATTTGAATGAGTACTGTCATAAGATCTTCATATGTTAAGTTCAAATTACCCAAAATTCTTTTTAGATGATATTTGGTACTTTTAATGCCCGTTTCCCAAATTCCCCCAAAATTCGGAGATCTAGGCGGGATGAAATGCCAAGAAATACCTTCGTTAGATAAATTGATGCTGATTTCATCTTGGGATAAATTGAGAAATTTATATAAATCTTTCAGCTGTGAATTTGCACCAACAAATGTGGTAGAATTGTCTGAATATATATGATCTGGTCTACATCTTCTACCAATGAATCGTCTCAATACAGACATGAATGCATCTGTTGATAAATCAGTTACAATATCAAGATGAACAGCCTTTGTCGAAATACAGATAAACAAGAATATATAAGATTTCAATAATTTGGCACCCCTTAACTTGCGATCCTTAATCAGAATAGGGCCACCGTAATCAATACCCACGTTGGAAAAAGGATAAAATCCTGTTACACGACATTTGGGTAAATTTCCCATCAAATATTGTTCACCAGAAGGCTTTGCACGAAAGCAAGTTACACAATGACGTGTAATTTTTCGCGCTAAGCTCAACAATTGTTGAGGTCCGCAATGTCCTAATCGTAAATGTTCATTGGACAAAATCAATGCTGTCAACTTATGACTTGAGCCAATTATAATTGGATGTTTCTTGTTATACTCAAAATAAGAATTGTTTATTCTACCACCGACTCTGATTACCTTATTATCATCCATAAACGGGAAAGTGATAAAATACTACTATTTTTATTAATTGGTTTATTATTATATAAATCATTATATTCTTGAGGAAAAGCTTGATAGTACATTAAGAGAAAATTCCAGTTCTGGAACAGTTAAATTGCCGAATTGTCGATTTTTTACTGAAAGTTTGGCATTTTTTACAAAACGAAAGCAATACGATATAACTTTTTGTAATTTAAATAAACTGGAATATTTGTCGAATAGATTAAAATCGTCATAAATTGTAGTGGTTGCAGAAATAGTACGTTTTTCTGGCATATTTTCATGATTACTTGAAGGAAAATTGGTAATATTCCATTCATCTGCATTCAACAGCAGCCATTGTGGGCCATGCCACCATAGAGAAGAATTCATCATCTCTTTGGCATTCATTCTCCGTTATATAAGATCAGCAGGGTTTTCAGATGATTTGACGTAATTCCAATCAGCAGGTTCTGTTAGTGTTTGGATTTCACCAACACGATTGGCAACAAAGGTTTTCCATTGTCTAGCCAAACCTTTTAGCCATGCAAGAGTGATAGTGGAATCACACCAAAAATATTGTTTACTGAAATTGATAGATGAAGATTTGAGGACCTTTTCCACGAGGTGTGCTAATAAATTTGCACCACAAAGTTCCAATCTTGGCAATGAAATTTGCTTCAGATGTGCTACTCTCGATTTCGCACATAATAAATTGGAAGAATAGCTTCCTGATGCATCTTGACAGCGGACATATACACAAGCACCGTAAGCACTCTCCGAGGAATCCGAGAACCCGTGAAGTTCGATATTGATTGGCGAAGTAGATAGAATAAATCGTGGAATTTTTATGTCATTATTATTCTGTAAATTATTTTGAAATTGCTTCCACATGGTAAGTATAAGTTTTTTGTGACACTGCCTCATCCCATGTTAAACCATCTCTCCAAAAATTTTGCAATATTAATTTGGTAAAAATTATAATTGGACCAAGGAGACCCAATGGGTCGAATATTTGAGATGTGATATATAATATAATTCGTTTGGTCACTATATTTTGTTGTTGATGTTGACATATTGAATATTGAATTTGGTCTGCAAGTGCATTCCATAAAATACCTAGCGTTTTATTTGGCCTGATTGTAAAATACCTAGTTTTGAATTATCAGGTATATGAAATTTATTTAGTAATTCGGAACTATTACTGAGCCATTTTCGTAACTCGAAACCATCAGACAATAATATAGAAGAAACATCCTTTTGAATGCACAAAAGTTCGCTCATTGAATTGAAACCCGTAAGTAAGTCATCTATATAGAAATCGTTTTTGATAACACGTGAAGCTAAAGGATACTGTACTTCATTTTCAATAGCTAACTCATACAAACATCTGACAGCTAGGAACGGAGCTGAAGCTGTTCCATATGTTACAGTATTGAGTTGAAAACATTGCAACTCGTCTGATGAATTTTCCCTCCAAAATATTCTTTGTAGATGTCTTTGCTCTTCGTGTATTAGATTCTGACGATACATTTTGGAAACATCTGAGCTAATAATGTATTTATATTGTCGAAATCTAATTAGTATTGAAAATAGGTCAGATTGTATCGTGGGGCCACAATATTGTAAATCATTGAGCGATATTCCATTGTCAGTTTTAGCACTAGCGTCAAAAACTACTCGCACCTTGGTTGTTAAACTTGACTCTTTCACCACTGCATAATGGGGTAAATAATAAGATATACTATTATTATTCAATTGTTCATCAATTCTAGTCATGTGACCCAAATTTTGATATTCTCTCATAAATGCTATATATTCTGATTTCAAATTGTAATTTTTATCAAGTTTACGCTCCAAGGTAAAATATCTATTCAGTGCCATTTTCCTTGAATCTCCCAATTGATTAAAGTTTTCTTTTAGAGGCATTTTTACAATGGAACGACCATCACTATTTCGTTCAAAATTATTAATAAAGTGAGATTCACATATTTTTTCAGAATTGGTTGAAGTCTTTTTTGAACTGTTGAATTCTTCTATCTTCCAAATTTGTGTTAACAAATTATCTATAGAAGTTTCTAATTGAATATTTGAACAAGAAATAGAATAGTTCACTTTGTTTGGAAAAAATAGACTCCCTGAAACTATCCAACCCAGAAGTGTTTTTTGAAGAACAGGTTGTTGCCTGCCAAGATGTAACTGACCAATACTTAGCAGATCCCAAAATAGACTTGCTCCTAGTAGAATATCAATTTTATTACGTTTATAAAATGTAGGATCAGCTAATTGAATGTTTGATGGAATTTCTAGTAGATTGATTGCAAATGATGAACATGGTAATTGTTCTGTGATTTTTTGTAAAATAAGACATGTAGTAGTCGATTTGAAACTACTATGACAAGACTTGAAACTGATAGTGACTATATGATTTATACCAGCTAATGATTCGCCTACACCTTTTACGGCATTATTGACCACTTGTTTTTTCAGACAAAGCTTGTTGCATAATTCTTCAGTTATAAATGAACTTTGTGAGGCATTGTCCAGAAGTGCCCTTGCTTTATGAAATTGACCATGATAGTCTTGAACTAAAATAATTGCAGTGGGTAATGGAATTTGAGAATTCATTGAATTATTGACATGAGAAGTCAGTGTTTGTGTTTCACTCTGTGAAATCGGTTCTTGAGAATTATCATTTGATCCCGTTTCATTGCGATTTGTTTCGGTACTTGTTATATGCAGTAAAGTATTGTAAAGTATTATGTTTACGATTGCATTGTTTACATCTAGAATATGTACACGAAGGTGATAAATGGCCTGGTCTAAAATAGTTGAGGCATAAATGTTTCTTTTTTATTTCATTGATTCTGGAATCTATAGGTAATTTCAATAATTGATCGCAACTATAAATAATATGGTGTTTATTGCAAAAATATCATTTTATTTTATTCACATTAGCGACATAACTGTTGCTGTGTGACGATTTGATTGACTTTTCACGATATTTAGAAACCTTTATATTTTCCTTTGCATTGTACTCTAGCTTTTCTAGAAGTTCACATCTACGCTTTAAAAAGGTATTCATGTCACTGATAGTCGGCAATTCACCCGGAAAATCGTAAGATTCCCATTCACGTCTAGTACGAAGGTCAGTTTTCGAAGAGAATATGAAAATAATTAGGGTATCCCAAGTATCAACTGGTTGTTTCAAACTCTTAAGTGATCGTAAATTTTTTGTTATATTGTCGAATAATTTTCTCAAATCCGAATGATTCTCTTTTTGTAAAGAAGGATAATCAAAAATTGCCCTGATATAGTTGAAAATTATTAATCTTTTATTTTCAAATCGTTCATTTATCAATTGCCAAGCTATTTGATAGTTGGCTGAAGAATTATTTCACCTGCTTCCTCTTGCAGGGAAGATTTCAAATAGAATTTCTCAATGTCATTCATTACTCTATTGTCGTGAACCAATGCTGTAAATGCATCCCTGAATTCAAGCCATTTGTTATAAGCATCATCAAATGTTGGCAAACGAATAGCAGGATACTTCACCTTATGGATATCTGATTGTGATGGTATATTCAGAACTTGAGATTGTATAATATTATCATTATCAACAGAAATATTGTTGTCACCCTGTATGATATTCTTGGAAGGTACATTATTACTGGAAGAATCATTGTTAGAAGAGATAGTGTTATTTAGTATAGAACTTGAAATTGCATTTATTTTCGAATTGGACATGGCATTCATTACATTGCTGGTGCTAGGATTCACTGAATAGGGAGCTTCGGACTTCGAATAGTTAGAAATTATAGTTTCTGCCTTACTGATGTAGAGAAAATAGGAATTTTCGAAATCGTCTCGCTCTGTTTCTTCCTCATCAGTTACAGAATCACCCAATTTCATTTCTATCTCACACTGAATCGAATCAAATTGATCGAATAATGGTTTTGCTTTGTCCATGCGACATTGCAACTCCCGTATAATTGTTTCGTTTATATTAGATAAATCAATGGAATCAATGAATTTCTTGAACCTAGTATTCGCAGCTTTAAGCTGACCTCTTTTAATACGCAACTCACTAATATTCATTTCGGAGTTTTATTCAGCTGTACTATTGTTGATAAGACTTGACAGTATTTTTCGAATTCACGAAATGAAATGAATATATGTTATTGATGAATATGTAACTCTTTCCTAGTACCTATTGAATAGGAAATCACTCGGTATAACAGATTTGAATCAGTAATAGTATTATAGAATCAACGTATATAGATCAAAATAGCGTTAACCCAAATGAGTTTTCACGAAAGTACGATTCAAATCAGGTTCATACACAAGTAGGCGTGCTTGAAGAATTGGAAGCAGGAACGGATAAATTGGAAAAGACTCACAGGAAATTCCTAAATTGCTGAATCTTGTTATGATTGTATTAAAGAAAACTCCAGACTCTGGTTGATGAACTCTTGCTGCTGTTGCTTGGAAACAGGTTACTAGTTGATTGCGAATATCTTGATTTTGTGAATTTTCTCACAAAAATACCTTCTCGACCTTTCTTGAATATCCAAATGTTATGATTGACTTTAGTGGACTGTTTACACTTTGTTAATTGTATTTATAATAGAAAAATTGCAATAATAATTTGTAGAATTTATTGTCTTGTCAAACTTGACAATTCTTTTCATTAACATATTTTTCCATGGTAACAGTAGTGAGGTCTTCAGAACAGAACAAATCTACTGAGAGTTCTTAGCAATACTGGAGACCTTCCAACATTTAACTAAATACCTAACAATAGCTTTTCGAATATACGAAACGAATGATAATCCAGTCGCAATTTCACGTTTTACTCGAACCGGATAAATTATCTTTTCGTAAAACATCTTCAAAAGGGTTTTGCAGGGTTGAAAAACCCTATTTAAGGAATTTTTCGAGAAGACAAACTATTCGGTTGGAGAAAAACGTGAAATTGCGACTCGATTATGATTCGATTCGAATATTCGAAAAACTACTATTAAGTAATAAAGTTCAATATTTTATTACACCAGACCGCCTGATGTTACGGTCAATCAGAAAAATTTCTGAAGTCGCCATGGTTTGAACCATCGCCGACTGGCAGTCAAAGTGATTGAAACAATGTTGCTTTAACCACTCGACTACCTGCTATCATTCAATATTTTATTACACCAGACCCTCTGATGTTACAGTGTTTAATGTTTTACGAAAAGATAATTTATCCGGTTCGAGTAAAACGTGTTATTGCGTCTGGATTATGATTTGAAAAGCTACAATTATTATCGTTCAATATTCTATTACACCAGACCGCCTGATGTAACAAGTATAAAACACTCTGTATAATGTGGTTTCTGCGGTGACTATACACTCATCGGTGATACAATCTGACTCTCTAGGAAAACTGGATACTTCAATGAGTAATTCACAACATCACGACGGAATATTTGATTTCGGGGTGTTTTTCGCCCTTGGGAGGGTTAAAATTGAGGTTCGATGTCAACCAGTCAGTTGTAATTTATTTGTAATAAATTCTGGTCCAAATCCCTACCCGCTATCATAATTGGTTGAAAAATTAGAAGTTGATGGTCTAGCTTTGGATAGAACCCACACCACCCACGCATATCTCAAAAACGGCAAGTGTAATAAAATTCAGACATGGTGTAATAAATTGTAATAAAAAAGTAATAAATTGTCACATACTTCCGGATTTGGCTGGTGTAGCTTCAAGTCACTGAAGTTGCAACGACCAATATGTTTTCGTCATTCGACAAATGTTCAGGGAGTTTTGAAACAAAGAAAAAACTAACAGAAGTATGTACATGGGTGAAACTTTTCCGCTAGGTACCAAAAAATGACAGGATTCACAACAACAGTTGAGTTAATTTTCTGGTAAAGAAAGAGTAAACCATGCAAATTATGTTTGTGCATTATTCAAGAAATGGAGTACCTACTTATCTCCATTATTCATTAAGTATTTGAATGAAGTTTTTCCGCGTAAAAAAGATATGTAACATATGAGAAAAAAGAAAATGCATCGAAATACAAATATTACAAATCATTTCTCAGGATGCTACATACGCAATTGATGACCAAATTTTTTTTCTAATAATCCAATAATAAAATTTTTTCTCGTATGTTATGAACTTTATGGCGGGTACTGTATATAACCAATGTGAAATTGGCTTCCAGAGCTAGCTGCCAAAATTTCTGAACTTTCCCGATCGATCAGTGGCGCGCGTTTTCCCCCTTTTAGGTTAATTGGAATAAGCAGTCAACTGTTCCTGCGACGTGATGATTTTTGAAAATCATAGAATTGAACTAGCGGGTGAAAACTATTATGTATTGCTCGCTGTATATACGGACGAAAAGAACTTGATGAAAAATATTACGTCTAGAATGTTGGTGAGGAGAAACAATTCTTTTGTTAATTTATCCCTAGCTGCCATACTGAAATAAACATTTCTAAATAAGTAACTTTTTTTCGACTCTTTGTCGAACGACGGTTTCAGGTCAGGAGTGTTCTTTTCACTTACACATCAACCCTATGCCAAAACAATTCCTTGCAAACCAGTACGGAAACTTCTACACTGAAAAAATAAAATTTCTGAATACATTTTTTTCGGTCTTTTGCCCAACGACTGTCCAGACGCTTTTGGATCAGGAGTGTCCTTTTTCACTTACACAACAATCCTATACCAAAACAATTCGTTGCAAACCAGTACGGAAACTTCTACACTGAAAAAAATTAATTCCTGAATCTTTTTTTTTTTTTCGACCATTTGCCCAACGACTGTCCAGACGCTTTTGGGTCAGGAGTGTTTTTTTTAACTTACACAATAACCCTATACCAAAACAATTCCTTGCAAAGCAGTACGAAAACTTCTACACCGAAAAAAAATAAATTTCTGAATAATTTTTTTTCGGCCTTTTACCCAATGACTGTCCAGACGCTTTTGGGTCAGGAGTGTTCTTTTTCACTTACACAACAACCCTATACCAAAACAACTCCTTGCAAACCAGTACGGAAACTTCTACACTAAAAAAAATAAAATTTCTAAATAAATATTTTTCGACCTTTTGCCCGACGACTGTTCAGACGCGTTTGGGTCAGGAGTGTTCTTTTTCACTTACACAACAATCCTATACCAAAACAATTCCTTGCAAACCAGTACGGAAACTTCTACACTGAAAAAAATTAATTTCTGATTTTTTTTTTCGACCATTTGCCCAACGACTGTCCAGACGCTTTTGGGTCAGGAGTGTTTTTTTTTAACTTACACAATAACCCTATACCAAAACAATTCCTTGCAAAGCAGTACGAAAACTTCTACAGCGAAAAAAAATAAATTTCTGAATAATTTTTTTTCGGCCTTTTACCCAACGACTGTCCAGACGCTTTTGGGTCAGGAGTGTTCTTTTTCACTTACACAACAACCCTATACCAAAACAACTCCTTGCAAACCAGTACGGAAACTTCTACACTAAAAAAAATTAAATTTCTAAATAAATATGTTTCGACCTTTTGCCCGACGACTGTTCAGACGCGTTTGGGTCAGGAGTGTATTATTACACAACAACCCTTTACCAAAACAGTTCCTTGCAAACCAGTACGGAAACTTTTACACTGAAAAAAATTAAATTTATAAATAAGTGTTTTTTGACCTTTTGCCCAAAGACTGTCCGGACGCTTTTGGGTCAGGAGGGTTCTTTTACACAACAACCCTATACCAGAACAATTGCAAACCAGTACGGAAATAATATCTGTGCGATATTCAACAGCACTGGTGCATGGCAATACCTCCTGGGTGGGTGTGGAAATTTGCCATAATGTATAGTTCTTCTTTACAAAACTAATTGAATTCAGGATACTCTCAACCGAAGTTGGAAATATCCATTGTTGATGCAGTCAGATGCGTAGATGAAGAACAACACTCCCAACCCAAAAGCGTCAGGACAGTCGTTGGGCAATAGGTCGAAAAAAATTTATATAGATTTTTTTTCAGTGTCGAAGTTTCCGTACTGTTGCAAAGAATTGTTTTGGTATAGGGTTGTTGTGTAAGTGAAAAATAACACTCCTGACCCAAAATCGTCTGGACAGTCGTTGGGCAAAGGTAAAAAAAAATATATTTAGAAATTTCATTTTTTTCATTATAGAAGTTTCCGTACTGGTTTGTTAGAAATTGTTTTGGTATAGGGTTGTTGTGAAAGTGAAAAAGAATACTCCTGACCCAAAAGCGTCTAGACAGTCGTTGGGCAAAAGGTAAAAAAAAAATTATTTAGAAATTTAATTTTTTTCAGTGTAGAAGTTTCCGTACTGGTTTGCAAGAGACTGTTTTGGTATAGGTTTGTTGTGTAAGTGAAAAAAAACACTTCTGACCCTAATGCGTCTGGACAGTCGTTGGGCCAAAGGTCGAAAAAAAATTATTTAGAAATTTTATTTTTTTCATTGTAGAAGTTTCCGTACTGGTTTGCAAGGAATTGTTTTGGTATAGGGTTGTTGTGTTAGTAAAAAAAACCCTCCTGACCCAAAAGCGTCTCGACAGTAGTTGGGCAAAAGGTCGAAAAACATTTATTTAGAAATTTAATTTTTTTCAGTGTAGAAGTTTCCGTACTGGTTATCAAGGAATTGATTTGGCATAGGGTTGTTGTGTGAGTGAAAAAAAACCACTCCTGACACAAACGCGTCTGGACAGCCGTCGGGCAAAAGGTCGAAAAAAAATTATTTAGAAATTTTATTTTTTTCAGTATAGAAGTTTCCGAACTGGTTTGCAAGGAATTGTTTTGATATAGGGTTGTCGTGTAAGTGAAAAAGAACACTCCACACCCAAAAGCGTCTGGAGAGTCGTGGGTCAAAAGAACGAAAAAAAAATTATTTAGAAATTTTATTTTTTTGAGTGTATAAGTTTCCGTACTGGTTTGCAAGGATTTGTTACGGTATGGTGATGTTGTGTAAGTGAAAAATAATATTCCTCACCCAAAAGCGTCTGGAGAGTCGTTGGGCAAAAGGTAAAAAAAAAATTATTTTGAAATTTTATTTTTTTCAGTGTAGAAGTTTCCGTAATGGTTTGCAAGGAATTGTTTTGGTATATAGTTGTTGTGTAAGTTAAAAATAATACTCCTGACCCAAAAGCGTCGGGACAGTCGTTGCGCAAAAGACCGAAAAAAAATTTTTCGGCCTTTTGCCCAACGACTGCCCTGACGCTTTTGGGTTGGGAGTGTTGTTTTTCATCTACGCATCTGACTGCATCAACAATGGATATTTCCAACATTGGTTGAGAGTATCCTGAATTCAATTGGTTTTGTAAAGAAGAACTATACATTATGGCAAATTTCCACACCCACCCAGGAGGTATTGCCATGCACCAGTGCTGTTGAATATCGCACAGATATTGTTTCCGTACTGGTTTGCAATTGTTCTGGTATAGGGTTGTTGTGTTAGTGAAAAAGAACCCTCCTGACCCAAAAGCGTCCGGACAGTCTTTGGGCCAAAGGTCGAAAAACACTTATTTAGAAATTTAATTTTTTTCAGTGTAAAAGTTTCCGTACTGGTTTGCAAGGAACTGTTTTGGTAAAGGGTTGTTGTGTAAGTGAAATAATACACTCCTGACCCAAACGCGTCTGAACTGTCGTCGGGCAAAAGGTCGAAAAATATTTATTCAGAAATTTTATTTTTTCAGTGTAGAAGTTTCCGTACTGGTTTGCAAGGAATTGTTTTGGTATAGCGTTGTTGTGTAAGTGAAAAAGAACGATCCTGACCCAAAAGTGTCTGGACAGTCGTTGGGCAAAATGTCGATAAAAATGTATATAGAAATTTAATTTTTTTCAGTGTAGAAGTTTCCGTACTGGTTTGCAAGGAATGTTTTTGGTATAGGGTTGTTGTGTAAGTGAAAAAGATTACTCCTGACCCAAAAGCGTCTGGGCAGTCGTTGCGCAAAAGGTCAAAAAAAATTATTTAGAAATTTTATTTTTTACAGTGTAGAAGTTTCCGTACTGGTTTGAAAGGAATTGTTTTGGTATAGGGTTGTTGTGTAAGTGAAAAAGAACACTTCTGATCCAAAAGCGTCTGGACAGTCGTTGGGCGAAAGGTCGAAAAAAATTTATTCAGAAATTTAATTTTTTCAGTGTAGAACATTCCGTACTGGTGTGCAAGGAATTGTTTTGGCATAGGGTTGTTCTTTCTGTAAGTGAAAAAGAACACTCCTGACCTGAAACCGTCGTTCGACAAAAAGTAGAAAAAAATTTACTTATTTAGAAATGTTTTTTTTCAGTGTGGAAGCTAGGGATGAATTCACAAAAGAATTGTTTCTCCTCAACAACATTGTAGACGTAATATTTTTTTTCATCAAGTTCTTTTCGTCCGTATTTACTTACAGCGATCAATACACAATAATTTTCATCCTATCACAACCCGCTAGTTCAATTTTATGATTTTCTGCTGTTTCATAAATCATCACGTTGCAGAAACACTTGACTGCTTATTCTGATTAACCTAAAAGGGGGGAAACGCGCGCCACTGATCTATCGGGAAAGTTCGGAAATTTGTTATAAAGAAAAAAATCTGCATTATTTTTAAGTCAGGTAGACAATATTTTTTCGTTCATGATCAATTTTAATTTTTCACGATTATTTGCTAATTAAGTACTTGGAATAGGCCACATCGATTTTCTAGCAAGTAGCTTTGCCAACTTTATATAAAATAAGTTGGCATCCTAGACTTGAATGTGCGACTACATAATTGGTTTAGAGTCGGTATTCCAAGATTAATAAGCCAAAACAACTCCAACTCTGTTTTACCGGAACCGGTGACTTAGCCACTGCTAGGTAAGATTTTAAACAACCTTATCAAAATAATACTTGTGAATTTCTATCTAGGCACATTATGAAATAACTCACCTTGTATTGTCATGCACGATAACTTATTCGTGATAATTGATGTAATGTTGGAAAGATTATTATTTTCACATATACTGCGAACTAAAAGTCCTGCTTGTGTTGGTATTCTTCTAATAACTTGCTGCAGAATATTCATAATTCCTGGATTATCGGCACACTATAAGACACAAGTACAATGGAATCACTAAGGTTATTTCAAATGTAGCTATATTCACAAGCTGTAAGTGAAGATTTGAGAACACAAAAGTTCTACGACTTTGGAGGTTAACTATTGCGAACATGCGAACACAAATAATTACAATGTTGCCGAACTGTTTTTACGTTGTGACTAACGTTGTTCCTTACGACTAACTGTCCTACTCCTCAAGCCTACTGCTGAGATAAATTTCAGAGTACCTCATGAACTTCTTCAACTTTCAGATTCCAGATCAGGTTAGGCCGGTTAGGGTAAAGCGTTTTTTCTACTTATTTCTTAGGATGGCTGGGTATTGTATTTGGTATCAAAATGTCTATCGGTGAATCTTCGATTTCTTACATAATATGGCTATTGTACCCAATTGAAATTTAAATCGAATTTTATTCGACTGTCTGTTTCTCGAAAACGATAACTCACAAAGATGGTTAAATTAGGGTAAATACCTACTTTTACCGTTGTAGTAATTTAATTGTATGAAAATAAATCATGAAATCTTTTATATCAGATTTATCCCTTTTTTGCGGAGACGTGGTTCAAATCTTAAACTAAAGAATAGGAAATGGAAATTGTCAAATCAAAAATAAAAGGAAAACGTAAATGGTGACAGCAGTTCAGTCCAGTTTGTGGGAGGAATTGGAAATTTCTTGTTGTTTCTTGGTGTTTCTATACTGAGGGTTCTTTCTACGGCAACGTGTGGAAAGAACCCTGAACTGAAAGCTAGTGAGATTTTTCTATGTACTGATAGAGCTAAGCAAGTGAACCTAGGAAGGTTATTATTTATGGTGAACTACAACTACCGTATTTTGTCTGTTCATGAATCATAGTGGACTTTAAAGAGAAACTTAGATATTCGTCAGATCTATCTTACTTAGAAATAATCAATTATTCATCATTCGCTTCATTTCCCGCATCTTTCATCAATTATAAGTATTGTTAGGCCTTAGGTTGAGGCAATGTTGATTTGTATTAAATGTTCGATATTTAAGTGAATATCAATAAAAGTTTACAATGAGTGATATTTTCTTTTGTTCTCAAACTCCTAAAATCCCACGACTTTCTTTTCACTGAGTATTTATATTAAACATTTACATATAATATCGATAGAGATATTACACCGTTAAAAAATATTGATCTTTCTCGGGATAATTGAAAATAAATTGTATTCTGATTTAATTTGTTCTTGTCTTCACAATGGACGATTCCAGTACCCCTGTTCAGTGTTGCCACAAATTATTTTCTGGTGGAAACCTCTGACATTTTCCAGGCCTTTTCTGACATGGTTTACTTTCGGAATGGGTACAATTTTTAATTAGAAAGATTCCTGGATGTTCCCGGATATGCGAATCAAAGTACTAATGATGATATTGTCAAAAATAAAATATTCCAGGGAATTTCACGCTAGCATGTTTTTCAATATGACAGATAAAATTCCCTAGGATATTTTCATTTTGTCTATTTCAGCAATTTCACTTCGATTTATGTATCCGGAAACACTCGTGATTCTTTGTAATTGAAAATTGTACCCGTTTCAACCCTGAACCATATCAGAATAGGTCTAAAAAATGTCAGAGGTTTCCACCAGAAAATCGTTTGTGGCAACACTGAACAGGGGTACTGGAATCGTCCATTGGATATTGATGATGATCCAATAATAATAATAAAGTGCTACCTAATAAAAATTCGTCTGTGCGGATACAGGACAGTTATACTACTATAATTATTTGCTGTGACTATTAATGATAATGATATGAAAATATGCGGTCTCATCCTAATGCATAACGGGGCTCTACGAGTGTTGTACTATCTTCAGTAGTAGGAGGTATGGACCACTGCGATCTTACAAAATATACGTATTTGTTAACTCTAAAACTGCAATACTGAATTTGAAAAATGTATTTTTGATTCTGAGTGAATAAGAATTAAAAACCTACCATATGAAAAATAAATAATTGAAATAAAATGACATAACATTTTCCACCAGATTTTTCTCAATATTGAGTAGATTAAGTTCATTATTTTTCTTTCAAGAACAATACCAAAACTCTTGGGAGAGCGTCTTGGTCTTGCACGTATCCAGTATGTAGGTAGATCATATAATGTTTTCAATTGTCTTTTGATATCAGTGTTGAAAATCTTCATGTTTTATTAATGATTGCTATTTCCATTATAGTGTTTTTCATGTTGAGTTTTCCACGAAAAGAACAATGTTCAGGAAACATCGTGAGACTGAGATCCGAGGGAAAGTAGGTAGGAATTGGTTTTCTTCTGCAGGCTGAATGCCCCAGGGAACACCTCCAGCAGCAGCGAGTTCCAAAGAATTGCGGTTTGTTCGAAAAACGAGCCATGGGAAAGATATGTTCGGAATGTCACCGAAGTGATGACTAATGAAAGTGAAGACTGAACTATCTGGTAAGTCTCAATAGGAATAATACTGTAAAGAGTAAAATTCTCAATTGAAAATTGAACCAAAACATGACTCCTTTGGAAATGGAAAAACCCTGTAATGAATTGAAGTTACTTTTTTTAATATCTGACAGAAAACAACTACTTCCCCGGCAAAAGCCAAGCTGGACTTTAAACTACATCTGATAGGTATTGTGAAAAGGCCCTATATAAATTGCGACAAAAAATCTGAAAGTGAAAATTTGCATTTTCATTCAGATAGTTGTAATTAAAACAAGCTATTTTTTGTAATATCTAAAAAAAAAACAACTACTTCCCCGGCAAAAGCCACGCTGTACATTGAACTACATCTGATAGATATTGTGAAAAAAACTTTACTTTATTGAAAAATTATGAAACTGAAAATTTGCATTTTCATTCAGATAGTTGATTATTTATTATGTCCAGTTTCTCTTTACAACATGAACCTCTTCCAAGAGAGGTTATCTTGTACGATGGAAAATAGCGACTAGCTTGTCTTTCAGTCGCAGATGATTTCACAACTGACTTTATGAACATCCTGTTCATATTTTCAATAAAATCAACATGCCATACCCATGCCAGGTTTTATGTCAAAAAATATTTTGTGTATCACGACACAAAAAATAGTCCCACAATTCCATCATTACAGTGTGAAATTGCTTCTGAAGAGTATGATTTTCAATTCTTCCGGCCTCCCTGATGATCTTAGAAGAGTGAAATAGATTTTTGTCGACAAAAATGTATTGGAGGCCTAGCGAAAGAGATGCAATTCACGCATCAATGAAATGAGCTATTTTCTGTTAGTGATACTACTGAATAACATTCTCATCCCCTATCTCATTTATAGATATGAATCTCCAATGAAAACTGGACAAAATAAATAATCAACTATCTGAATGAAAATGCAAATTTTCACTTTCATAATTTTTCAGTCAAGACGTTATCCTGTACGATGGAAAATAGCGACTAGTTTGTCTTTTCAGTCGCAGATGATTCCACAACTGACTTTATGAACAGCCTGTTCATATTTTCAATAAAATCAAGATCTTATATACACTCGTAGAGGGTACTCAAAAGCATAGCCTGTAAGGGTATGGAAGATGGTTATTATTAATGCCGTGACGCTCCAGCGGGATTTTTGGTGGCGCAATCACTATTCAGCTATAGGAACCTACAGAACAACAAGCAAGTTCTGACGTTGGGATTGACATCCAAGCAACTTACATCAATCACTCTCGTTCTGCAACAAGGCATGTGGTCGCCTATCGATTCTGATCCACTTGAGGAGAATTGTCTCGCACACTGGGTTCGAACCATATCCAAGTTTCAAAGGCCGACATCTCGACCGCTGAGCCACCGGCCACCATTAATGGGACAGCTAACGCTAGTACGATGAAGTTACTTCACAAGATCATCGTTCATGAAAATATCAATGAAACACGAGAGATCACCAATCTTTCTGCGGTGTTCTTCAGAAATGTGTGAGCTTCTAAGTGCAGAATCACCGACGAGACGAATGACTAATTCATTTTTCATAATCTCAAAGTTTCAGAAATAGGTTGTATTCACAGTTTTCCAGAACAGGTCGGATCTGTGCCTTATAAAACATAATTAATTGAGGGGAAATGAAATAGGTCTAGAAACGAAACAGAAAACAAAGTATTTGAAAGGCTCTTTTGGCAATGGACCTTACTTGATTTCTCCATGAAACGATGGGGATACCGATCATCAAACTGGAGAATTTCATTGGTATCGATACTCCTGATATAATTAAGATGGCCACTGTGATGTCGGCCTTTTGAGAGAAAAGACATGTTTGGTTTTTTTTCGCTTTGAATTTTAACAAGTTGTTGCATCCCAATTCTATAATATTTAAAGTCCATATTCATTCAGATCGTTCACGTTTCTTCTCCGTTCTCTTCTGGTTTCACTGGCTGATATAAGATGACATTACTGATATCAGATACTTAAAGTTTATAGTATTATGAAGTTGGTAATCTGTTTCATGGATTTTTTACATAAACCTCATATAACAGATCAGAGAGCAAACTACTTTTGAGAAGGCAAGGGTCGTGATACGATGGTTGCTGATAGATCCAGATGAGATATTCTCAGATATTCAATTTATGGCAGAGAGCATGAAATAACTGAATGAAAGTTTTCCTTTGGACGCCATGCATCTACAGAAATTCTGAATCTTATTCTCAAAGCTGGTCTCTGTAAACAGCGGAAACAGCGAAAAGAGAAAATACTCCAGACATGCAAGTTAAACAAATATTCAAGAAATGATTATTCATCAAATTAAACAAGCTGCTGCTCAAAAAGCCAGATGATGTGATTAAAATTGGTTCTATGAAATGTACGTTGTTCAAATAGTCATCTTTCTTCTTACATATTTCTGAAATATGACTGGATCAAATGCATTCGATTCTTACATGTTTTTCCTTATCAATAAGTGGAATGTACTCGTGAGAGAGCAACCAAAGGCGTATCCTGTGGTTATGTATTATATACTAATCCCTTTTTTTGGATTTTTTGGAATCTACATTCATTAACTATTCATCACCTGGACACCTCTGATCCACCACCTGGTTCTGGACACCCTGATTGTGTGTGTATAATTCAGTCAGTTATGATAGCTACCTTAATTTGTTCATTAACAACTGATATCAGTAGGCCATGAACAGTCATCGCTCATTCAATGAAGAGAAGACTCAAGTCTAAACTGAAATAACTAAATTATAACATTGCAATTAGATGATTATTGAAATAAAAACTGTTTAATCAGAGTATTTCAGTGAAGCAGTTGAGCTCAAAAATAAACATGAAAGTATGGAGAAATGCAAAAGTTACAGTGTACGTTGAGGAACTGCAGTCTACTTATGCATTTTAGACCAGATTGGATGTTCAGCTTTATTTGCGTTGAATTCTTCCAAGTTGAAAGATCTCCTTTCGGAAACTTTGGCATTAAATTCATTTTTCGAAAGCTGATTTCGAAACTCTGGAAGAGAAAGCGCTATGAAGGGATATCATCTTTCACCCGTTAAACTACGACCAAGGCATGATATTTTTCCCGGATAAAGATACTTCTCGATCGCTGTCTCGATAAACTGCAATATTACACCAGAGTACATCTTGTAACACTGATACCATTCTGGTGTACACTCACACTATGTTCGTTGCCAAAATATTACAATAATTTCAATAATTTTAGATAATGTACCACCAAATCTAGATGTTTTTAATTTTTATAATTATTAGATGGCGGGGCTAGCCAGTGGCTGAAATGCAGGTAGTTCTGTCAGGTTCTATCAGGTCTATCTCGTGAGTACACTCCGGATCTTTTAATGAACTCATGGAGATTCCTCACAAGGTTTCCTGCGGGATGATATCTTCTGTACCGCAGTGTCCGAAGATATTCATCCTCATGCGAGCCAGAGCATTGCATTCAAACATTATGTTGGAGGCTGTTTTGTCCTCATCTCAAAATCTGCATTGTGTGGACACTTGATGTATCCCCAACAGTTTTTCTCAGGTGGCGGTGGCATGTCATCAGAGTCCTACCACCTTATCGAGAGAGTCTCGGCTTAGTTCAGGAAGGTGTATTGATAGCCGGTCGAATCTAGGTGTTACACTCGATCTCGAGGAGGGTTATTGTTTCTTAAGCACATTGTTTTTTTGTTTCAGATGAATGTTCGTATGATGGTTGATTCAACTATTTCATGTAGTTTTGGTCAGATGGGGGTCGACCTATAGAGGGACAGGAACAGTTTTATCATATTTCAAACCCAGAAAGTAAGATTGAGCGCACATGAATAACTTTGATGAATACACATTCAAGAAGAGGACTTCATTGATACAATAATGCATGATGAACTCTTGATCAGAATGTGTGGGTAACTTCTTCGGCGAAATTTCGAATGGTCTCCCAGGATTCTTGGTATGGTCACCATTGTTAAAAGCACCGATAGAACTGACCCCTTTGATTGATCAGCTTCAGACTCGTAATTGATGATTCTTCGCCCAAATTCGTGAAATTTTGTATGATTACATCTTCATTGTACATTTCAGAGTTTAAAAGTGATTCAACACAACACAAGTAATAATAATCATAAGCTAACCCAAAAATCTTATGGGATTGACGCAATATTATTATTATTATTGCAGTAACTAGATTTCGAACTCATTACACCAGTATACACTCATCGGCGCTGACATGTGTTATGTAAGAAGATGGTGTACAGTATAAATTTCATGTAGAAACAGCGAACAGGCCTAAAGGCTGCAGATAAATGAATTCTAGAAATTTTTTGGCTACAAATTCTCTTCGCGTTGGCATGGAAATCATTCTCATAGTGAAGGTACAGATGGAAGCTTGCTTTGATGCATTTTTTTTGCTAGAATTCAACTATATCCCATTTTACAGTCTGATTATATTTCGGACCGACAAATGCTGTGAGGAATGAATAATTTTTAATGAAAAACCTTCTACCCGTTGCAACGACCAGAAGATTTTCAGTACACGTTATTGACAACTGACAATTTTCAACGTACGTTCATCAGCTGTAGGAAAACCAAATACACCTACAGCATCACCATTAAAAAAGAATGCAACTAATGAACATTGCTCGAGTCTCAGCTAGCATTGAAAGGGACTCTCGGTACCATAGAATCTTATTTTTCAATGTTTCAGTCTCGACAAACACACATCCAACTTGTTCAAAAGCAACTGTCATGACGTCATGAGCGTTACCTAGATGCTACTCTTGACATCTGATGCTTCCATGGAGTTCGCACCGAACTGGGTAATGCTGTATGTTTTCCGGGTTTCCGGGTTTCTAATCTATCATTTAGTTAGTATGGAGCGCGAGGGCAAGTAATACTACCCGTTTTCTAAAGGTTCATGATCTAGTTACACTCGTGAATGTCAATGAGGGAATATTATTTTCATTATTAATGATTGCTGTAAAAACATTGATGTGAAATTGACACCAAATCTTGCCAAGTGAATAATCATGTCCTGTTATAAAAATATAATGAGAATCCCACTTTGTTTATGATATTATTTTTTATTGTATGTGTTGGCTGTAATATTATATTTTCAGAATCGAAGTTCTTTCGTTATTCAAGGATGCCCTTCAAGAGACTCTTCAATCCGTTATTTGCCCAAATTTTGAAATGATTCAACAGTTCATTGACAACGCATCTTATATGCTCAGAGTTGATTTTCCTTTGCAGGCGCTTTAGTGACTTCCAGAACGACTCTTTCAACTAGGTAATGGGAAGCATATAGGAACCTCTCTGCCTAGGAAGGTGTTCTTCGAGGCATGAAGTCCCAAGAATCAGAATTTAGGTTCTGAATATAAAGCATATAGTCAATTCACAGTATGAACACAAGGATTATTCATTTTCAGAACATCATTGGAACTATAGTCAATTCCCAATAACGGATATTATTCGTTTGGTATCCACTGCCAATATTTTGGTTTTTGCAATGAATAGAAATATTGTTATGTGATATTTTTAACTGGTAATATGAAAAAATATGAAACCACAACATCATTGAAATTTTACATAAAAGATTTCATTTTAGAAAAAAAGAGTTATTCGAAGAAAATACTGAATTATAATGGGGAAAAAATGAAATAAATTCTGATAATTGAACCAGAAATGGTTATCTGCAGGTATCATTCTATTTTAATACAAGAGCTGCAGAAAGTCGGCAAGCTCATGATTAAAATCACATCTGGCAACTCCGAAAGCGGGAATCGATATCTCATACGAGTCCTACGACTGACTCATAGTCATACGTTCTGAGTTTACGTTACTGGAATCCCAGTGTAATTTAGAGGCTAGAGCTATATGTCGTAAGATTCAGAATTTGTTACAAAATTAAGTAAACAAAATTTTGTCGTTTTCCCCAAAAGAGTAAACTTCGTTTATGGGACTCAAAGTTATCCAAAGTTATCACTGTGAAACTTCATTCCAAATGACAGAATAAGACTTATTCTCACTTAGTGAGTCGGTCAATTAGGTATGAAATTAAAAGCTGTAACTTCTCGTTATCTTGTGTAGCAGCTAACTGTAGATTTTTGTTTCGAGTAGACAAAGAAACCGGCTCTAAGCCGGTTTTTTATAGTTGATCTCTACCCCTAGCTAGCTGCAATGTAGGTACCTAGGTAGGTATGCGGTATACCCACAAACCTAAATCGAAAAATAATATCCGATGAAATCAAGTACTTACTACTTATTCATGTTTCTTATTTCTTGATAAATGTCTACATGATATTATACACCTGGGGTGGGATTCCGTGAGCCATAGAATAGGCATTTTCATTTAGATGACAAATGACTAACTTTGTTTACCTGTCAGACCCAACGGCAGTGCCGTCGAATATTTTTTCTTTTTAAAGGAAATAAAATAATCTTTTTTCTCATGGATAGTTGACTTGAATTTACATGGACAAAAAAACTCACTATTTGAAAATATTCGTGTATACTGTTTTATATAAGAATGAAAGGTTCTTGGTGGTATAAAGTAGGTTATATTTACTTAGCATATAAAGGATTTTTTTTTCGTTCCAATGCTTTTTCATTTGATGTAAGTATAGGTATATTGTTTTCGAGAAATGCCGATTTGAGAAAATAAGAATGATCTCTATTCAAACTAATGTATATCTAACCTCAAATGATCATTGAAATTAATCTACGAAGCAATGGTTCTTGTTCTATTGCTCAATTATTATAAGCCCGTATCTGCAAAAAATCTGAAATTTGTTTTTTTCGTTCCTCAGTTTCCCGCAGATAAGTGAATAGGTGGTCCCAGTATCGTGTTTGAAAGAGACTAGATTCTACTTTTAAGTAATACCTTGCATGGCAATGACCAATAAATGTATGAGAATATCCAGTAGGTCTCTGTTCAGGGTATCATTTATCAGGTAGATTAAACGCTCTGGAAAAAGTGGTAATTTTTAAGGGAAATACGCAAAAAATCAGTGAATATTCTGTTTCAAATTATTGTGAGATCATGTCTATAATTTTTACTGTATTCTGGGTATTGAAAGTTTCTCACAACACAGATTATTATAGGTATATTATATATATATATATATATATATATATATATATATATATATATATATATATTGTAAAGTCTCTTCTGTTATGGCATTTTTTCATTTCATGGGTAGTAATTCCATCAATGTGGAACCTATGGATAGAAATAACGAATATTGTTGGAAGGTCAATGCTACTTTCCGTTCTATAACTCTCATTAGGTTTGGATGTCAAGCAAAAGAGGTATGGGACCACAGAAATATAATTATATTTTTATGTATGGCACCCAAATTATTCATCCTCCAATAATACACAAAGGAACTAACACAGTACCACAAAGTTAATCGAAAGCGTTTCCCATTTAATTATAGATTACCTATAATACGAATACACTTTATCAAAAAGCACCCAAATTCCATTTTAGGATTGCAATCATAATCCATAAGGTAGAATATACAAGTAGAATTGTCTATTACACAAGTCAGAGGTTTGGAAATAAAACAGTTAGGTATCTCAAGTATTGATTGAATGTGAAAAAACTTGTATCGATTTTCTTCATTATTATTTAGTTTTCAGATGGTGGATTGAAAACTCATAAAATCTGTCAAGAAACTTTAAAGAAGTTGAATAGGAAGGAAGGTCTGATGAAATATTGCTGCATTGAAAAATTGTATCGGGGAATAGGAAAGAAACAAAGTTGTTGCTTAAAGTTTATTCGAAAAAACAAATCTGATATTGTTAAAAATATATTGTAAAAATATTGTATATGTCTTGAATGTCTTGATTGATAATTGTATGGCGCATTTGCTTTTCAACTGTAAGAAAACTGTAAAACCTACAGCACCACAAGGCTCAATCGTGAGTTTGTACAAATTCATTCAAAATAACGATTCTTTATAGCAATGCGACATAATTTATATCTACTATATTTGATACAAGCCTTGTGTTACCAATTTTGATTACAACACAAACAATATTAATGTAAGAAATAGGTAAATTTTGTAATCATAATCATGGGCCCTGGTAGTCGGCTGGTAGAGCATTTGTCTCTCAAGCGTAGGGTCGTGGGTTCGATTCCCAGCTTGGTCACCGGTCTCGTGCATGGCAAATGCCAAAAAGCTAGGTGGATCTGGCAGCCTTAACAGCTCAACATAATTTTGAAAATTGTGAGATTCTTCAACCAAGAAAATTGTGTTCTTACACTACTGCTTTTCTGGTCCACTAGCTATCAATAACAAAATATAAAAATTGGACTACACCAGATCATTTGTGAAGAGAACAAATCAACATCCAAATGATTATGAATAAAAATTATGATCGCAGATAACCAAAGAATGCTTATTGTTAAAATTACTGGTGATACATTTGTTATCTAGAGTACATTTTCAGACATTCACAAATCACGTTATCACCTCAAAAAATAAATATTGTTGTGGAAAGATAGACTCATCAAATATGATTATCTAATGTAATGGCATAAAAATAAACGAGTGATGCTTATTTTATTTGAAAAATAACTGCATTAAATAAACATAGACAGCAAACTAACATTAAATACTTTTTAACATAATATATAATTTTGATGGCATTTTCTAGGTACATTTCATTTAACTTTGACAAACTGCAAACATTTGTTCAACTGAAACTGGTGCTTCGCACACAATTTGTCATTTAATTGCATACTGTTACCAATATATAGATAAATCATTTTGAAAAGTACATATTTGAAACAAAAATTGAGTTAGTCAGTTAAAACTATGATAATAGTAATAATAAACGTTTTTCCACTACTAGCACTATTATTTTAATACCAAGAAATTATTTTCATGAGCAAGTGGTTGATATAACTTAATTTTCTAGGTTACTAATCAAAAACAAATAATGAAAAATTGTAAAAAAACAAATATAGTTTATATATTTATAGAAAATATGCCCTGTTAATCTCAATATATTTTCAAGCAAACAAATTTTTAAAAAAATGGTTTTATTAAATGATGCTCAATATATAAAGGTTTTATGAAAAAGGCAATTGTTATGACACTTTGCTTCTAGAAAATGATATATGATTTCTGAGAATTAAATCAATTTTAATTTTTTCCCCGATGACAAAAAAAAATCGTAAACTTAGCAACCAGTAAATAATTATCATTTCAAAATAATAATTTGTTGAGTTACAACACGACTGAACTATTTCGAATAAGACATTGGAAAAGAATAATTAAAAGCAGAAAATGATATTGTTGCTTCTGGGTGCTTTTCGGCAAAGTGATATGTATGACAGCTCTCCAGAAATATTAATGCATTACTGTTCATTTCTCATACATAACTATCTTTCATAAACAATTCAGTTATTCATTTTTAATGCAACTTTTGAATATAAACAGTCCATAGTCTTACTTCTTCCATTAAATAAATATGTTACCATTGAAAATTGTAGAATGTAAATAGCTATAAAAGACTGCATTAGTTATGTCAAAAAATACTCTTGTAAGATACAATATTATTTGCTTAGCAATATTCGTATATACCAAACTAGCCATTAGTGTGGTTGATTTTTGATGAGCCAATGTTTTCCGTAGAAGAAATTCCAGCAGTTTCTTCCTGGTCGCATTTGCAGATCTCGTTTCATGAAAAAAAAAAAGAAAACAGTTAGGTACATTAACAATGTTTTAATACAGCTAATTCTCCGACATAAATGAATATGATATATATGGATAAGCATGACAAAAAATACAAGACTTGAAATGTGAGTATGGTTGGAGTATGATTCAATTATTTTATTGCTTTTTATCAAAACTGCATAACTATTCAATGTGAGAATTGAAATTTCTTTGAAATTAAAAAAAACTGCCATGAATGAAATTGATTTCTTTTTCAACAGAATGCAAATACAATGATGACTTTAGAGAAGAATAATATTTTTCACACTAAAATTGATGCAGGAAAAGAACTCATTCAAAAATTTATTATACAGTCATGAGAAATAAATGTTGTTTTCAGAAGACAAGCAAACTGTCAGTCATTGGAAAAAATGGAAGTAATTCGACAATATTTTCAAAAGGTATTTTCTTCTTTCACATTAGGTACTTGAAAATTAACCAACCAAGCAGTAACAAATACAACTTGGGATAATATTCCTCTCACACTAACTGGCAAATTTTTTTTCAACAATCTGAAAGATTTTATTCTACCCACAACATGTTCTCCATATTACATTCTTTTTTTGCAATTATTTTTTGTCTCAATTTTCTCCTCAGGTGTTAATTTATCACAGCCTTTCAAAAATGGTGGAATATTTAATGCTATTTTTTTTCTAATTGTCAAGTAGGTACTTTATGTGAAAACCTCTGTCAGCTAAAACTAAGTCACCTTCATCTAGTAAATCCATTAAATTGGACTTCTTTACCTATTCTTTATCCAATATGGAACCTTTGAACAAATCGATAACAAAAGATACCACCATTTGGAGTACAACCTTTTAATACTTTAAATGTAGTATGAGCTTTGTAAGAGGAATACAGATTGCTTTGGTGCTCAAAATTGCTTGGCACTTGACAATCAGTGCAATCATTAATTACTCTAATATTCTTTGATCTTTTGAATTAATATATTGGCAAATGTTGCTTTATCAAATCTCAAGATGGGAACATCATAGGCTGAAGTATATTAAATATATATATATATATATATATATATATATATATATATATATATATATATATATATATATATATATATATATATATATATTTATATATATATATATATGTTTTCTCGAGCTGGTAAACCGGTTGAAACATTGAATCTATAATGTAAGTATATCTTCAATTAATGAACCAGTGCTCAATCTGATCAAAACTATAACGAGTTCTTTGAAAGGATTTTTTTCTCCAAAGGTCGATTAACCTTCAAATTTTTACATCCCCAATACTGTAAAGGCTCTATGTGTTGCAAATATGAAAATTTATGTGAAAACGCTGGTAAAAGTTTGAGATGTATAAAACTTACACTTTTTATCACTCTGCTTTAGACTTTCCACAAAGTTATTCATGTCTTCTCCAGCTTCATTCCTTTCCAGTTCTTCAATCCTCTTCCGCAACATGGAATTTTCATTAGTATTACATTTGCCATATTTTCAATTTGTAGATCGATAGAGGATCATGGCATTAGCCCATTTTTTTACAAGCCTGCAAGAAACCCTAATGAAACAGTGAGTTTTTCCAGAGTTTTACCTTTCCACAAAATAAAAAAAATGAGAAATAATATAGAAAATCAATACGAGTGTAGAAGGATTTATAAACAATTTTTCTTCATCAAATTCTATCATCTTAAACAAATATTTTCAATTTGTCAAGGACTTGTGGCATTCTGAATCAGCCTACCAAAAAATCAAAAAAAATTGAAACATTTTCTTCGTGAAGGGATTATAATTTGGCGGATGGAACAGTTCATCAATTAAATTTTAAATTTGTTTTTACGAAACTTTCAGGTTTTCGAAGAAAACCCCTCAGAAGCAGAGCTTTAGGGAAAACCGTTGACTAATAATTTGCCTTCCACACCTGCATAAACTTTCTTGATTAATTCTATCGACTTTTCAGGTTGTGGAAGTTTATAGAATTGAAAAACTTTAAAAAATTATAATAACTGAAATGTAAACACAGTGAACCCATTCCATTTGACTTCTAAAATCATTTTAAAAGTAAACTAAAACTTACCTGTGAAAGGTTCGAGTATGGTTTTTCCGATTTCTTCTGCACCAACACAACATTCCGATACCATTGTAGCTGTCACACAGTAAAGTCGAGGTAATAAATCAATTACACTATAATTACCACAAGAAATGGTATATAACACACAAAAATAAAAGTAAACCACGGGGAATAGGTATTTTATTCACTAGTAATTATTATTCACTTTCGAAGTACGAATGCCAATGGTTGCATTTGTCTGTTGTCATGAAGTTGACGGTTGACAGAATGTGAAAATACCGCTAATTTTGAACTGAGCCAATCCCAAATTGTTATTTCAAAACTAACCAATGGCTATTCACTTTCCCAATATCCAATCAGACTTTGGGTCTCAAAACGAACGCATGCGCCTTATAAAATCATCTAAATGAAAAGGCCTATTCTACTTATCATCGAATAAGTGAGGTGTCTTATGGTTGAATTCACGGGAGAGACAGAGACATAACTGTCGACTATAGAATTCTATATAATCCCACCGCTGTTCTGCTTTAATTACCATCTACCTATGACATATTCTGATTTCAAGAAATACGAATAATAGGACCGCACAATGGTACCGCTGATATGGCTAATGCTGATACATACGGATTGGTCTGCTTGGTCATTACCATTGCCTGTCTGTATTAAAGAAGCTACCTATGCCGTTACACATGCAACGCCAAATTCGCGATGGAAAGCTCGATGTAGTTTGTCTACTCTACACAAGATGACGACACGTACACCATTTTTATAGTTAGTGTCCTCAACAATGCATCAATTTATTTTTTGAGCTGTTCCGTTTTCAAACTAATATTCAATTGTTTTCAACAAAACATATTGGGTGAACTCTAATTAAAGTAAACGTGTCTTATATCTTGAGATATTTCCTATCTGAACTACGTACAGAACATTGTAGCAGAGACAGCAAGCAGTGTTTACATGGGACTTTTTTTAATTTAGATGACAAACGGCAGTGCCGGCGAATATTTTTACTTTTTAAAGAAGATGAAATAAATGGAATAATCTTTCCGAGTTTTTCCCAAGGATAGTTGACTTGAATTTACATGCAGAATAAAACTCACTAGTAGAAAATATTCGTTTTGGTACACTATTTTAACTAAGAATGGCTTTTGGTGGTATATAAAGTAGGTAATATTTACTTAACCTAGGTATAAAGCATTTTTTTTTCGTTATAAATGTGATTGCTTCCTCATTTTCGAAGTTCCAATGCTTTTCCGTTTGATGTAAGTATATTGTTGGTAAGCAATGCTGATTTGAGGAAATGAAAATTACTTCTACTTAAACTCATGTATATCTAATCTCAAATCAATAATAATCTACGAAGCTATGATTTATGTCTATGGCTCAATGTAACCACGTATCTGTGAAAAATCTAAAATAAAAATTTTTGTTCCTCAGAGTTTCCCGCAGTTCAGTGAATAGATGGTACCCATCAGTATCGTGTTTGTAATAGGAGAATAGTTTGATTCTACTTTTCAGTAATATCCCTTGCATAGCAATGACCAATAAATGTTTGAAAGTATCCAGTAGGTCTCTGTTCAGGGTATCATTTATCAGGTAGATTAAACTCTCTGGAAAATGTGGTAATATTTACGAAAATACGCAAAAAATAAGTGAATATTTAGTTTGAAATTATTATTGTGAGATCATATTGTCTATAAGTTTTACTGATTCCTGGGTAATAAATCCAATGAAAGTTTCTCACGTTACAGATTACATTTTATTTATATTTGCAAAATCTCTTCCGTTATGGCATTTTTTTCATTTTAAACTTTCTTATTCAGTTATGGGTAGGTAGCGTTAAGCCATCTATGTGGAACCTATGGATAGAAATAACGAAAATTGAGTGTCGAATGGTCAATTCTATTTTCTGAACTGAAACTGATTCTTCGCACACAATTTGTCATTTAATTGCATACTGATATCAATATATAGATAAATCGTTTTGAAAAATTCATATTTGAAACAAAAATTGAGTTAGTAAAACTATGATAATAGTAATAATAAACGCTTTTCCACTACTAGCACTATTATTTTAATCCCAAGAAATTATTTTCATGAGCAAGTGGTAAATATAACTCAATTTTTGAGGTAACTAATCAAAAAAATATATAAATCTATAGCTTATTATGTCATTGGCAATGTACTTAGGAAAATATGCCCTGGTAATCTGAATATATTTTCAAGCGAACAAATTTAAAAAAATGGTTGTATGTAATAATGCTCAATATATAGAGGTTTTATGAAAAAGGTAATTGTCATGTCACTTTTCTTCTATTGATAGATATCCCATAGAATTTTTTAATTTTTTTTTTAAATAAAGGTATAAGTGATAAACCCCATGTTGACAAAAATATATAGGCACCAGCCAACCCTTCTCATCTTGGTGTATAATATTGAATTTTTTTACAAGAAATAAATAAGGACGTTTCAATTCTCGTCATTTTATTGATATCCGACGACAAAAAAAGCGTGGCAACCAGAAAATAATTATCATTTCAAAATAATGATTTGTTGAGTTACAACACGACTAAACTATTTCGAATTGAAGAAATTGGAAAATAAATAATTATAAGCAGAAAATGATATTATTGCTCCTGGGTGTTTATAGACAAAGTGATAATGTATTACAGTTCTCCAGAAGTAGTAATTAATGCATTACAGTTCATTTCTAATACATAAATATATATCATTAACAATTCAGTTATTCATGTTTAATGCAACTTTTGAGTATAAACAGTCCATAGTCTTACTTCTTCCATAAAATAAATTATGTAGATTGTCAGGCACACTCATTTAGGTGTTTATTATCACTATTGTGTTCTCAGTATTATTTTTGTAAATTATTCATTTATTTTCGTTGAAGAACATGTGCTGAAATTTGTCAATTGTCCATATCTAATTCATTTTAACATTGTGATGTTCTCAAATAAACTTTGCTGAGAAGTTGTCTGAAGACAATATTTACAAACAAAAATTTCACACTTTCTGTTGTGTTGTGTTGGAAAAAATAAAGTTACCATTTGTGTGTTAAAAATGGTTCATCTCTGAAAATATGATCACTAGATTGATTGAGAGCCAGAATATTTAAAAACAATGTGTCCAGTCATGAAAGTACTTTCTTTCTCAATGGTAATGTGAGGTACGTGAGGAACTCACTGGAATGAACAAAATCATCCTCCGTGAGAAACACACATTTTCCAGAAAAATGTCAGAGCAGATAGTCTGGGAAACCACGTTGTTTGGCCTATATACTCACATTGAAGAGTGGCTAGTGGATTTACATGAAAAACCTAAACAGTTTCCAGAAAAAAATCAGGACAGACAGTCTTGGAAGTCACATTGTTTGGCCTATAAGTGTGAAAGCTAACTTAACCGGTTAAGTGCCCCTGGCGTCCTCAACTGAGCAGTTTATTCTTAAAATTATGAAAAATACTCCAGATGTATTTGATAACTTGATAGTAATATTTCATCCAGACGGTGACGTTTCACACTGTTATGTGGCAGTGAGACGTTATTTGGATAATGCATTTCGTGGTAGCTGGACTGGACAGCGATACCCAGTAGAATGGCAAGCTCGTCCACCCCTCCAGATTCTTTTCCATGTTAGTATTTCAAATATGAAGTTTACGCTTTAGCACCTGATGTTATTGATCATTTTCAACAAAGAATTGTTTAAGCGTGTACTTCGACAGCAACTTCTACTGAAACTAATAATAAAAATGGATTAAGCAATCCAGACTTCTGCTTTGACCTATACAATAGGTAAAATCGTAGGCAAGTCTCCAACAGAAAACAACTAATGCCACCCACAACTATTGAATCTAACTGATATAATTAAATAGTCGTAGGGGGCAGTAGTTGTTTTCTGTTGGAGACTTGTCGACGATTTAACATATTGTAAAGGTCAAAGCAGAAGTCTGGATTGCTTAATCCATTTTTATTAGTAGTTTAATTGGCTTCTGCCAAGTAGTGTCATATAGCTATTTGTATTACTAGGGAGGAAGGTGCCACTTTTCCTCCCACAGGATGTAGTTTACTGCCCGATGCAATACATAATATGATTTTTCCTCCTACCCACTCAATAAAACCTTTTTGTGACTTTGTTTGCAAATAGACCTATTCTTACTTGATGGAAAGTATAGACAATACAGTCATATGTATCTGAGAATCTGCGGTGGTGCAATGGCTAGCGTCTTGGGCTTGTAATCCGAAGGTCCCGGGTTCATCTCCTGGCAATTACAACTTTTTTTTCTTTCAAGAACGTAATTTTACTTTTTTCTTGTTAGTGATTTGAATTATTGGACATTTAGATAGCTTATACATATTCGGATTGCTATTGAGTGATTTTCTCATAAGTAATGTTATGTGCCTATTTGAATGAAGTGTGGATCATTTTTTTTTCTAAGAGCTGCGCTTGTAGAAAAAATAATGTAAAGTACCTTCCTCCCTAGGGAGGAAAAGTATGAGTTTCCTCCCTGGTTTGAGGAAGGAAAGTGTGTACTTTCTATAGGGGTAGAAGGAAAAATATTTTCTTTGAAATTATTTGGCTTCAGACGAAGTCGACAACATAGTCGGAGTGCTCTTTGAATCTTGGGGTCAAGATGTATTTCGATTGCGTTGATGATTGGCAATACTATGAAACCGGTTCGTAGGTGTTCCCCCATGTGGGATGAGCCATGTTTTGGCGTTGAGATTGGGAGAACATTGCAAAGTAGTTCTTGCAGAATACTTTGCCAAGAATCTAACAGATATAATTCAATATTAGTAGGGGGCAGTAGTTGTTTTCTGTTGGAGACTTGCAGACGATTATACCTTTTGTATAGGTCAGAGCAGAATTCTGGATTGCTCAATCCATTTTTATTATTGGTTTAATGGTCTTCTGCCAAGTAGTGTCATAAAATATTTTCTTTGAAATGATTCTACTGAAACATTTGAACGAGTAAGACAAGAGTTTATCATCAGGATGTTCAATGTCAGGAAGTAGACGAGGAATACTTGGAACAATAAATATAAGGGCGAACTTAGAATTTGTATTTATTGTGTGCTGAACTGAAAATCTTGTTTGTATTTGTTCAATCTGTCATATTTATAGCAAAAGGGAATGCTCGCTTCAATTTATGCAATATATATACTCGTTGACAAGTCTCTAACAGAAAACAACTACTGCTCCCTACGACCGTTGAATTATACCCGTTAGATTATTGGCAGAGTTTTCTAAAAAAGCTCATTTGAAATGCTTTCTCAGTCTTTGAAACTAAATTATATTTTGAATAAAATTGGGGCACACCTACGTATCGGTTTCATGGCCATTGCCAATCATCAGCACAGACCAGTTCACCCAATTGAATTGATAGCTATGTAGTTGGTGTCATGCTATGAATTATTTTGCTGAACCCTGAAGAATATGTACATACCGCCATCTCTAGGTTCTAAAAAGCACTAGTGATTATAGCGTCCAATTCAGTCCGAAGCCAAAAATTTCAAGGAAAAAAAATTGGCAATACTTGGAGGAAGACCATAAAACTAATGTTGGCAAATTGGATTGAGTTATTCAGTATTTCACTCAAGCCTACGCAACAGGTTTATTCGTTGGCAATTCTCTGACAGAAAACAACTACTACCCCATACGAACGTTGAATTGTAACAGTTGGATTCTTGGCAAAGTTTCATATACTTCACTTTCCTATTTCCCAAATAGATACATATTCCATACATTGCGTTTTCTTACGCCTTATACAGAGTTATTCTGGAGAAATTCACCTAAAACCGTTACAGCTTCGGGAAACGAGAGCCACTTCGATTGGGGATTAAAAGAATAATAATTCTAATTTCAACTGAAATGTAAGCTCCAAGAAGTGAAACATATCAGAGATTTTTAGTATAACAATTATCAGGGTTTGTATGTAAATTTAAAACTTGGAAAAACTAGTTGATTAACAAAAGCATATTTAATAAAATAATTACGGGAAACATTTTTTTCCATGGATTTTCGTTTATTCAAGTTTCTAAAAGGTAAATGATTTTTTTTAATTATTAATATTGATATTTTATGGGTTAAAATTATTTTTATTGTTCAAGGGTCCGGATCAGTCAGCGCACGCGGGACTCGCATAACCCGCTTTTAGCTAGTTTCGCTTCTAAATTAAAATTCTAAATATTGGTGGTAGAGATCCGGGAGGTCAAACTTTTCTAGGAAATTCCCACCTCTTCCAGGATCTTTTTTCAACTTTTGAATATCTTTAATAGTTTCCGAGATATTTGCAAAAAACCAAACCCCTCCCCCTTTTTGAATAAAAAATGAAAAATGCAAATAATGCTATAAAAAATAATTTTTTTGTTCAATATTCCAATTTGTTCGTATTATGTTTATTCAAAAATACATAAAAGTGATTTTTTTAAATTCCCTACTCTGATTGTTTAAATAACTGTATAAATGAATGCATTGTTTGTAAGATATTTCAATGTTTGGAATTTTAATCAGTAATAAATATTATGATCTTTGGGAACAAAATTGCTTAGAAACGCTGTTGTTCATTAGCTATTTTTTTGCTACCAAATATTAATATTTAGGAACCATTTTTTTTTATATTGCTCTTCTATTGCTCTTCGATACAGCTCTGGTTGAAAGCTGTAGTCCTATCCTAAAAAGACCTGGAGTATATATGTCATATCTGCATTTGTTTATGAGTTATTTCAATAACAATGATTGAGAGAGGAAACGCCAAACGTAAAAATATAAAAATATTTGAAATATTGTAGAAAATAGGACAAAATTTGTTTACACAACAAATGACAAATGGTTGTTTTTGTTATTTTTGCAGTATTAAAAAAAATTGTATAGTGGAAATTCATTTGTTTATAACAAATTGTTTATTAAATAAACAAAGAAAATTTAAATGAATTTTTTTATAATATCGAAGAGCAATGGAAATTATGATGAAAAAAAAGATTTTGTTTCTGAAGATCATAAAATTTATTGCTGATTAAAATTCCAATGACATAAATTCATGCATTTATTTATAACAAATATTTGATCAATCGGAGTAAGAAATTAAAAAAAAATCATTATCATTTATCTTTGCGACATCAAAATAAGAGCAAATAGGAATATTGGAAAAAATTATAATATTTCATAGCTTTATTTGCATTTTTCAATTTTTAGTCTCTTAGATTGTTATAACAATGTGGAAAATCAACATTTTTTAATTTCATCAATGGAGATCTTTTTCAAAGCCTTTCAATAATAGTTCCAAGAAGTGAAACAAATTTGAGGTTTTAATTAAACAATTATCAGGGTTTGTGTGTAAATTAGAAACTTGTAAAAACTAGTCAACAAAAGCATATGTGATAAAATAATTACGTAAAAAAAATTCTTTACATGGATTTAAGTTTATTCAAGCGTCTAAAAGGTGAGTGGATTTTTTAATTTCTCAACATTGATATATAATGGGCTAACATTATTTTTATCGTTCAAGGGTCCGTATCAGTCAGCGCACGCGGGACTCGCATCACCCGCGTTTAGCGCTATTTTCGCCACTAAATTGAAATTCTAAATATTGGTGGTGGAGTTCCGGAAGGTGGGAAATTGGGAAATTTTCTCCTCTTCAGGATCTTTTTTCAAAATTTAGATATCTCTAATAGTTTTCGAGATATATGCAAAAAACCAAACCCCCACCTTTTTTTACTAAATTGTTTATTAAATTGTTTCGCAATTTTTGCCGGCGCACCTTCAAATTTTTCAAAAAGTTTCTAGAGGTCATTCCTTGAAGAGAAATTCACCAAAATAGTTCTTGTAGACTAGACTAAAACGTAATTATTGTAGTTGAATGGAATGCATTTGAAACGAGCTGTCACTTACCTGAGATTCCATTTGAAGTTATTGCCTCTGCGATGTCATATATGATATTTACGTCACTAGTAACCACAAGAAGAAGAGTTTACTTACGTTTAATTTTTCTTCAATAGTTCAGGAATAACCATTCGAAAGAGAGGAAAGGACTTTTGTCTCGAACGTAACAAGTTGTATTGGTTACGAATTCATCAAGATACTCAATATCAAATGATTTCATTAACGGAATGATTGAACGCATTCGTAACATATTTTCATTTCAGTCAAGTATTTACACAATCCCAGAATTAATTCCCTGGTAATAATCTAATTTCATTAAACCACACTGGACACAGTATCAGTTGTTGAAAAAAATTTGAAAACCATGTCCTGCTCCTTGTCCACCACTATGTGAACCAATTCCGAAACCTCCAAAATGCTTGGGATAGAACTCATATTGAAGAGAGGCTACTGGGTTTACAGGAATCAACAGCGGGATGAAAATATGGTGCAGATGAGCTGGCAAATAGGCATGATGTTTTATCCGACCTGAAAAAGTGAAATTATAGTTTTTGTTTTTCAATAGACACATATTACATTTCCCATTTGAAAAAAATATCTCTGAAAATACGTATCACAAAATGACTTTATGCAGTGCAGCTTGAAAGCCCGTTTGGAGTTTTTCTCATCATGATAATTTTTTTAATTTGACGAAATCCATTCCAAGTTTCATTTCACAATATTTCATGATGTAGCATAAAAAATACAGGGTGAGTCATAATAAGACCGACAAAGTCCTCAT
This sequence comes from Chrysolina oricalcia, assembly GCA_944452925.2. Lineage (NCBI taxonomy): Eukaryota > Metazoa > Arthropoda > Insecta > Coleoptera > Chrysomelidae > Chrysolina > Chrysolina oricalcia. The sequence continues at coordinate 40,675,000 of OX101819.2, forward strand.
CTCATTTTGAGATGAAAAGTTTTTATCAAAGTGTGTCCTAAAATGCATCCTCTCTGAGATACAGGGTTTCGAAAGTACGAAAAAAAATAAGATTTATTTATCTTTCTCAAAAACTTCTATAGGAAAAATTCTGAAACTTGGTACACTAACCAAGGCTCATCAACGTGATAATTTGAAGTAACAATTTCTCATTACCGTAAACCGGTGGCGTGGTTACGACGGTATGTGGCCATATTTTCCTTCATATTTTCTTTGAACAAATGAATGAACAGATGAGTGTTTGGCATCAGTTATGTTCATCGATACTCATCATAAAAGTCATGACATTCCGTATGCCTAAAAGTGAAGGTTTCTGAGATAATTGAGAAAAACTTAAGATATGTCCTGAATTGAGGCGTAATTTCCTATGTTCAATAATCGCATAATGATAATTTTTTACAACATATCGGAATACTTGTCAACCTCCTGAACTTTTTTACATTTTGGAAAAATCGAAATCATTGTACGGGTGAGTCAGAATGATACCAACAACTCAGTGGTGTACCGAACAGCATAACACAAACTAGTCTGAAAGGTTCGACTTTGCTATTATGTGGCGTTGCTGCAGGCGAATGCGGACATGTTGCTTTACCCATAAACAAGACTGCGATCCGACCGAATGTTCGAGAATCTTCGTCTCTATCGTTGGAGAAAGTACGACATCTAGATTTTACTCGATAATTCTTGTGCAGATTTCATTCGACTATATATGCGGACCGAAGCAGAGTTGGAAAAAGTTTTAGTTCAGCGGAGTGAGAGTGAGATGCCGCGACAGACAGTCTAGTTGAAATAAATAATGTGTGATGTACTTATGAGATATAAATAATTAGTATAGTCTATCCAATATCAATTGCAGATCATAAAAACTCGTTTGATAGCCTTATCGACAATTTCGTTTGATTTGGCGACACCTCATTTACATGATGGTTTATGACTCTCCAGCCGCATATTTTGCACTTTGCCGCACGTCAATCAAGGTCACGTGGACCGCGGCGTTTTCTTTGAACCTATACGAGTTGTTGCAATTGATATTGGAAAGACTATAATTAGTTTGTATGTTCATAAATAAATTATGTAAAATAAATCAGACTTCAAATATACCACAGTGGTGTCAGAATTGTGATTTAAAAATTGTATACAGAGTGTTCGTGTAAGTAGACAGTTTGTGTATTTCGGACAATTGTTTTCGCGTAAAATAGACAGTGATTGATAAAAACATTTTTCGTGAAGTGGATAATTGTGTGCATTAACGGAGTATAAATTGATACACTTCTTGCGTGTGAAAATAATAATCACAATAGACTGGTGGCCCGTGAAATAAACAATAATAATAACGATGGACTGGTGGCCCGTGAAATACACTGTGTGAAATAGACGATAATAATAGTAATAGACTGGTGGACACGATTGAGATTTGGTATTACCATTTGCGTATTACCAATGGTGAGGCCGTATAGTGAGGTATACTACTGGCTCTGCAGTGTCAGTGCCCGAGCAAATTCAGCGTTGCTCACCCGCCGAGGGGGGCGTTGCCTCCCACCCCAACCCTAAGGGTGAGAGCATTGGCCACCTCTACCGAATTACAGTATTGTTTTCCATTGTCCTATCCAACGAAACCCCCGCCCCCTAGAGGCCAACACCTTATGGAAGGGCGTCAAGTTGCCTTGACGGGGCTCCCCTTCCCCCTAGGTACCCATGTTAGTCAGATTCCTCCGACAACGTTGATGGGTCGCCGTCTGCAGTCGTTTTCACCCATACTGCATACCCATGTCAGACTGGATCCCTCCAGCCTACGTTGGATGGGTGACCGTTCGTGACTTTTCAGCCGCTACCATGTTGACTGGACGAGGACCCACGGCTTTCAACCAACGGTGTTTGGAATCGCCGTGGGCACTCCTCGCCCGTCGCCGAGGGCACATGGTGGATCCCCGGCCCAGACTGGTGGACAGTGAAATAGACTGTGTGAACTAGTCTAAGACAAAATGTGTTCGAAGAAAGTTCACTTGGTTGAATTGACGGTTGCGGAATTGAAGCAAGAACTGGAGGAGAGGGAACTTGACACAAGTGGTGAAAAGGCCGTGCTTCAGACAAGACTTGCTGAGGAATTAGTCCAGGAGAAAGAAAATCCGGAAACCTGTTTATTGGAAATTTCTGGAATAGATTTGAGTTTCATAATGAGTGAACTCGACAGAATGGAAGACAAAATGCAAGAAAACTCGAAAAATCTGGAAGAAAATCTGCTAGAAAATTCGAATTCTTTGAAGAATGAAATTCGAAAGGAACTTCTAGAAAATTCAAGTACTTTGAAGGAAGAACTTCAAGGAAAATTCGAATAGTCTGAAAGAAGAATTTCAAAAAAGTTCGAGGAATTTGGAAGAAAAGCTGCTACAAAATTCAAATACCATGAAAGAAGAACTTTGTGGTGTGGCGTGCCGAATAGAAGAAAGAATAGGGACTGTCGAGGCAGAGATAGAAAAAATCAAAGATGAAATTGAGGAAGAGATGGGAAAATTGAAGGAAACTATAAGTGACAAAATCAAAGGCGGACTTGAGGCGGAAATTGTTAAAAAAAATTGTTAAAATTGTTATTTCTGTCAACCGATTGCACCCCTACGTGCAACCCTCGGAAGTCTTCGAGAGACTTGTGTGAGCTAGGGAAGACTTAGCCCTTACCTTTCAACGTGTAATGCCATGTACGAGACTGGTGAATCGCTGGATCGAACCCATGACCCCACGCTTGCGAGGCGTACGCTTTTACCTGCCGACCACCACGGCCCATAATCAACAAAATGAAGGAGAAAATCATTAAGTTGAAAAACCAGAATGACACTACCCACACCACAGAATCTGTCAATGAAAATTCGATGCTGGAACTGAGTTTTAACTTGGATGATGTTCAATAGGGTCTGAAAGATGTGAAGATCAGTTCGGAAACCCGAAAGATCTCCATGAAAGAGCTGTAGCATTAACACTGGCATTGCGTGGAGAAGCAAAGAATATCTTACAAACTCTTACGGCTCAAGAACAAGAGGACTACGAGCAGCTGATCAAACATCTAGAATTACGGTATAGACAGACACATCTAGAGCATGTACATCACTCACAGCTATAAAACCGCTGCCAGAAATCAAGCGAATTTCTACAGGAATTTGAAGCAGACATTGCATGCTTGGTTCGCCTTGCACACCCAGCCACACCGGAAAAGGTTGTGGAGCGACTAGCAGTTCAGGCATTCTTAGATGGACTTCGTGACCAGGAAACCAGAAAAGCATAGACACTAGCTCGTCCAATACGTCTCGTGGCTGCTCTGGCATGCGTTTTGGAATTTGAGGCAATGAAGCAATGCAGCAGAAGCCAAAGTGGAGTCCGAATTATTGAGGAAGACCCACAGGAGCCTGCTTACCTGGAAGCTGCCATAAAAAAGGTGGTGAAGGAAATGTTGCCTCGTTAACAATGCATATGTCGCTGTCCTTCAACGTAAAAACATGGTGTCTCTGTAGACGGGCTCATCAATTACGAGCCATGCACCGTGCTGCTAGATACAGGTGCGACTGAAACACCAAAGAGAATTGAACCATCATCCTGGAAGCTATGTAGAGCAACAGGGGAGCCGGCCACTGTGAGCCACCGATTGAACTGATTCTATGCAACACAAAAGTGAAACATCAGGCATTACTAGCGGACATTGATGATGATGCAATTATTGGAATGGACATTATGAATTCCAGAGGGTTCGAATTGAATTTCACAGATGGCGTCCTACGTGTAAACGGAGAAGAGAGCTGGTGCTACATGGAAGAAGCAAAGAGATGATCCGTATTCTGTTGGCTGAAGATGTAAGTGTTTCCGAAAGGGCTGAGAGCGTACTGGAGGCTTGCTTGGACGGAGATGAGAGCAATGGAAGCGTGGTGATGTTCGAGCCCAAGCTTCATGATAAGAAAATTGGACGAGGTATTGCACTAGGCAAGACATTGTTGATAAATTTGTGCTAGTAAGGGTAATGAATGTCAATTATTACCCAGTGACCTTGAAGAAAGGAACTGTTTTGGGACACTGCTCGTCAATTTTCTCTGTGATCAGGAGTGTACACGTTACTTTTGGTAAAGACAATAACCTGACAATGAAACTGGAAAAATTGGTTACCATCTCTTCCAAGGGCATTGAACCAGCTCAACAGCCCAGATTGAGAGAGTCAAGAAGTACCAAGACATCTTCGATACCGGACAAGAAAAAGGGTGTCGAACGAAAGGAGTTCATCATAAAATTGATACTGGGGATGCCCGACCAATCCGACAATCATCTAGAAGACTTCCTCTTGCCAAGAAGGAAGAGGCTGACAAAATAGTCAGTGATATGGGGAAAGATAGAGTTATTGAACCATCCGACAGTCCATGGTCCTCACCAGTCGTACTGGTGAAGAAGAAAGATGGATCAACATGCTTTTGCGTAAACTATCGTCAACTGAACAATGTGACAAAGAAGAACAGTTACCCTCTTCCAGGAATAGATGACACCCTGGATACGATTTTCTTGACACTTGATATAAAGAGTGGATACTGGCAGGTAGAACTGGCTCCAGGAGATAGAGAAAAGACAAGCCTTCACCATCGGCTCAGGACTGTGGCATTTCACCGTTATGCCCTAAAGGCTTTGTAATGCTCCAGCCACATTCGAAAAATTGATGGAGACGATTCTGAAAGGACTGTCATGAAGGACGTGTCAGGTATATCTCGACGATATTATTGTAGTTGGCAGATCGTTCAAAGACCACGTAAAAAACATGGAAGAGTTATTCCTGCGACTGAGAAACTCTGGATTGAAGCTGAGCCACAAGAAATGCCACTTGTTCCAAAACGAAGTACTATGCCTCGGCCACGTTGTCTCTGGGAACGGCGGAGCAGTGAATGTCCAGAAAATCAAAGCAGTGAAGGAGTGGCCTATTCCAAAAGATATACACCAACTACGTAGTTTCCTTGGTTTGTGCACATACTATCACCGATATGTGCTGGGGTTCGCCAACATCGCTAAACCACTGACCAGGCTCATGGAAGGTCAAAGTTCCGATGGCCCGAAGAATACCGAGACTCGTTCAGGAAGCTGAAGGGGGCATTGATCAATGCACCAATTCTAAGTTTTCCCCTTCCGAGTGGAAAATTCATTTTGGACACGGACGCCAGCAACGTGGGAATTGAAACTGTCTTGTCCCAGATGCAGGAAGGGCAAGAGAAGGTCATTGAATACTTCAGTAAAACTCTAAGTAAACCGGAGCGTAACTACTATGTCACCAGGCAAGAACTATTGGATGTTGTCAAGAAAGTAGAACATTTTTATGAATATTTGTACGGAAAGAGATTCCTGTTGAGGACCGACCACGCAGCCCTTAAATGGTTTTTACAGTTCAGAAACCTCGAGGGCCAAGATCGAACTTCGAGTAGGGAGTGGCCACAAGAACGCTGATTTGTAGAACCACGTCGGTTGACAACAACTGGAATGATAACGAGGTCCAGAGAGACTAAGAAAGATATTCAGATCTTGTTTTGTCATCGGTTGGAAAAAGAGTTATTAAAGACCGACATGACAGGAAATCGCAAGGTATTCTCCAGCAGTCAAATCCTACAGGATTTGCTTTTATGACGTATGATGTAATTATGGTTTATGGCTATCAATGTATTTCTGTGAGCATGTTGCCGCATTACAGCTGATAGAAAATATAATTGTCGAACGTCGAATAATTTCGTTTCCTGGTACAATTCGTTTGTGGGGTAAGTATATGGCTCCAATGATCCATTTTTGTATTTTTCCAGATTTTTCATATAATTGATTGTTGCCGCTCCCCAGGCTAGGATTCCTTAATTCAAGTGGGGTTCAACTAGGGTATTATACAATATTCGAAGCTGGTCAATTTTCAGAATATTCTCTGAATATTTGAGTTTTGATAATGTACTGCGTAGTTTTCTAATGACAAAAGCGATATGGATGTCCCATTTCAAATTACAATCAATGAATAAATATTTAATATGTCGGACCATCGATATCGTTTGGTTGTCATTTCTTTCAAGAGTGTAATAGTCTGGTAGGTTCTTCGCATATGGAGTGAAAGGTACGAAGTGAGTTTTGCTGATGATCAATGTTAAAAGCCGATTTGAAAACCACTCAGTGATTATTTTCAAATATTTTTCAGCTTTTTTAAAATAATTCCTATCGTCGTCAACATATTATATAATTACAAAATTCACCACATCTCCTTTTAGGTTCAATTTCAGTTGATCATTTAGATAAATATTAAGAAGTATAGGACCTAGGACTGTGCCTTGAGGAACACCATATTTTATCATTGTTTCGTCACTGAGGCCATCATCGATTCTAATTCTTTGGACTCTTTGATGTAGATAATTTTCTAGCAGATCGTATGGCTATCCTCTGACTCCGATATTTTCCAATATTTTCAGCAACGTAGGATGATCGACGGTTTCGAACGCTTTGGTGAGATCTGTGAATATGGCCAATGTTGGTTTTGTTTTATCCACATATTTGCATATTCTGGATGTAACATAATACTATGGCGTCTTGAGTTGACCTGTTTTCTCTAAAACCAAATTGCTTTTCTGGCAGTATTTTATAATTTTTTAAATAGTTTGTTAAACGCGTTTTCAGTACCTAACATTTCGAAACATTTTGCAAAAGTTGAGATCAAGGATATTGGACGGTGATTTGATATATTTCCATTATTTCCATTTTCATGATCATAGAAATCTTAAAAGCTGATGGAAATATGCCAGTTTGTATAGACCAATTTATAATATAGACCAGAGGTTTAATAATATATTTGGCAATTACTTTTATAATCTCAGCTGTCACGTTGTCAAGACCTGGTGCCTTTTTTTTCTTTAATTCATCAATGAGTCCATATGTTTCATCATCATTTGTCTCTCCTGGAAAGAATGAGTTCATCGTTTGATTTAGAATATGTTGCTGCATATTATTATGTTGATTTAATGTTTTTGCCATTTTTTCACCTATACCTATTTGATTGCATTGTCTCTTGTTTTTCACGCAAGTACATTTTTTGTTCTGGCATTTGGTTTCACAACTGCACCTCACATAGATTAAGGACGACTGACCGTCTGACCGAGAACTGAGCCTGAGCGTCACAGTGTGAATAGGGTCAGATAGTCAGTAAGGCGACAAGTTGTAACCTGAAAACCGTGAGACAGATGGTATTCCAAACTCTACCTGAAGTGTAGGCAGGCATTCCATAAAAAACCAAGGCAAAGTATGAAATAGTAAGAATTTCATACTTTACCTGACTAAATTTGGGCATTGTATAGAATGCCTAGGTATCCTGTTTAATGCCTGATTTAACACTTTGCCGGTAATATATATTATATATTAAACTTCCAAGTATACCAGGGATAAAAAGAGCAGATAGAGGAAGTAACAGTTCGAAATTTTGGTTTGTGAAAGAGAGAGTTATTTTTTCTTTGAGTAACCTGGACTGGAACTGAAACAAAATTATATTAGGCCTGTAGCATATTACACCCTAATATGAGGGTGATACAACAAAAAAGAATCGCGATTCTGAATAAGCCAACTTCATACTCTTCCATTCAGTAAATCAATGCTGGTATTCAATAGACCTGAAAGTATCAAAAACCTATGGCAGTTTTTCATCAGCTTAGGTCTATTTACAACAAAAGACCAATACTCATACCCTGTGGCACAAATGAATGAAATATAAATATTCATACACATGTAACATCTCCCCCTACAAAAAAAATATTTGAAAATATATAAACAAAAAAAAACTAATCATATGCCCTCTGTTCTGGGGGTTTGACCATTCTCTTTGGTCTCTTCTCCCTGTCTTCATAAATATAATTTTTTTTATCGGTGAATAAATACAATTTCAGTGGGAACATCATTTGAATCCCCGTTTCCTGTTTCGCTTTTATCGTTTGGTATCTCATTTTTTTCTAAAATTCTTGATTCAGTAAAATGATTTTTTTTCATTTGGTTCAAATGACGCTTCCATTTATCGTTAAATTCTGGAATGATCACAATATATACAGATCACCCAATTTAAAAAAAAATAACTCCTTTAATCCACGATTTCTTGTTCACTTTCCGATAGTCCCGCACTGTTACACTTTCACCCGATATAAAACAAATATTGCGTTTTCCACCATGATATTCTTTTTGATTTACCTGCCTTTTTGAGAGTCAATCCCTCAACTCATTATCATACTCATAATCTGGTAACAAGACATTGAAACGTGTCCGCAGTTCCCAACCCAGCAACAATGTGGCTGGGCTTTCGTTTGTTGTACAATGCTTTGTTGAACGATAATCCATGAAAAAATTGTTCAAAACTATATTCAAATTACTTAAGTTAGAGTTTCTACCAAGTGCATTTTTTAGTGCATACTTTACTGTTTTCACACCATTCTCTGCCGCACCATTAGAGGAAGGGTGGTAAGGCGGGGTAGTGATATGCGCGATATAGAGCAGAACGACCTCTCTTTTCTGTCATTAGTTTTTTTGGTAAGCCAAAACGCGCGAAATAAGACCGTAAGACTTCAATTGTCAACTTTGAGGTTATCACCGTCATCGGGAACACTTCGATCTATTCACTATGGGCATCTAAAATGATCAGAAAATACTTATTCAAAAATGGCCCCATGAAGCCTATGTGAAGTCAATGCCAAGGATGGTTAGGCCAGAGCCATGTAGTTAGAACTGACTTATCAGGAGATATTTTATTGACTAAACAATTTTGGCACGTTTTACACATTTCTTCAATGTTTTTACCAATTCCAGGCCATCAAAACTATGATCTTGCCAAGCTTTTCATCTTGACCACGCCCACGTGTGCGGAGTGCAAATCTTTTAAGATAACTTCGCGTAAGTTTTCAGGAATTATGATCCTGTTGTTCCATAATAAATGCAATTAGATTCAATACTCAATTCATTCCGTATTCGGTAAAAACTTTCAAATTTTGGATTCTTATGCAACGAGCTTTTTTTGGCCACCCAGTATTCAGCAACTTCAAAACTGAGGACAAAATTTTATCTGGAGATGTTGCGATTTGAATTTTATTGAAATCCACTGGATTATGTTCATTCTCGCTAACATAATTAATAAAATTAAATTCGATTTCAGCCCACGAATTTTCTTCTAAAGGTTCTGGTAAACGTGATAGCATATCGGCTGAGTTTTTTCTGATTTCACTAGTTCGACATCATAATTATAACTCGAAGGTATTAACGCCCATCTCTTTAAACGGTTTGCGGCATTCAACGGAATGTTTTTGTAAGGGTTAAAAATATATGATAGCGGCTTGTTATCAATTACCAGTGTGAATATTTTTAAGAATAGGTAATTATGGAATTTGCACAAACCAATGATGACCCCCAAAGCTTCCTTTTTTAGTGTGCAATATCTGCGTTCAGTATCAGACAGCGTTCTTGATGCATACGCGATAACTTTTTCTGATTTATGAGGCATAATATGGGAAACTTACGATCCCACCTCATAATCACTTGCGTCAGTTGTCAAGCGTAAGGACAAGTCAGGATTGTAGCGAACTAAAATTGGAACGGACACCAAAAGTTTTTTTACTTTTTCAAAAGCCCTTTGAAAATTCGATAACCATCCCCACTTCACTCTATCTTTCAAAAGGTTATATAATGGGTTCAAAATAGTCGAAAGGTTTGGGACGAATTTCTCTTAGTACTTAATCAGCCCTAAGAATGATTTCAGGGAATGTGTATCGATGGGTATACAGACCCTCGGAATCGATATCATGTCCTAGATCTTTAGGTATTATACTGATTTGTAGAAAGGCCTTTTTTATATCAGAAACTACCCCAATTAAACCTACCCTGAATTTCAAAATATTGATTGGTATTAATTCTATCAAATTTGGCCCCTTTTCTAAACAGCTGTTGAGTAATATTCCACTTGCATTTTCAGCTGAAGCATCAAATACGGGCCTAAGTTTTGTTGTATTACTGGATTCTTTGAAAACAGGGTGATGTGGAAGATAATGTTCGTCGGTGTTTCTAACATTATTAATAACCTTTTCTATGATACCTAATTTCTCCCATTCTTTGACAATGTTATCATATTCGGAAAATTTATTCTTACTCTTCAGTCTTTTGCTAGTGGAAATGAGCCTTTTTTCAGCTAACTCCCTATTTTTTTTTCTTTGGAGTCTTGGCATCGACTGCTATGGTCATTATCCACGTGTTCTGGATAGGCCTTGTTAGTAACTCCATACGCCACCTTAGGAGCAGCACTCTTAATTGGAACGCAACAGTGAATCGTGCAAGACCCCAGTCCACAGCCACGAGATTTGAATAATTTAATCCGTCAAATTAAATTAAAAAATCCCAGCCTCTGCTGGGGCTCGAACTCTGGACCTTTCGACCCAAAGTCGGACGCTCTAACCACTGCGCCACGCCTCGACATACTAACTCCCTATTATTCAATAGTTTTGGACTACCTTTAACCCAGGGAAGTTTTACTTTATACCTATTTTCTAAATTACGAGTGATGGTTCTTGTGAAATTTTCAACTGCTTCAGCATCTTTGATATCTCCACTTTTCATCGAAATAGGATCCATAATTCCCAGAATATCTAAACTCCATAAACTAGTTATATTCATGTCATCAAAACAACAATTGAGCGTTTCAAATAAAGAGTCACCCCTTATACATTTTCCCATGACTGTCCAGCCTAAATACGTTTCCATAGCTACTAAATCATTTTCCAAATTTTCGATTCTCCCTGTAATCAATTTTCCGTAAATATCTGCACCCAAAAGTAAACTAATATCAGACGATTCGATGCAACTATCAGAAATTATTATAGTCTGTCTTCTTAATTCCCGTATCATATAATCACTATCGAAACGTAATGAATAATTACATATTTTGGCTTGTTCAAGAACATTCACTTTACAACTGGAAGAATTATTCAAGTTCTGAATTTCAATTTGATAGAGCGCATGAACTTTGGGGTTCGATTGAATTCCCCCAAAAACACTTTGAACTATATTTTCAGAACTAACTCTTGTTAATTTCAATTCTTCAGCGCATTCTTTCGAAATATATGATCTTTGTGAAGCCGAATCTAATAAAGCTTTAACAACCTTCGAACCAGTGTTGCCAACAATTCTAACTGTAAAATTTTGTAAAAAAGTACCTGTTGCATGATTATTAATGAGAACATTTTCTTGTCGATTTTCGATTTGTGGAACGGGCTTTTCATTAGACTTATCCACAAAATCTTTCTTAGTAGACAAGTCATCACAAAGTATAGGAAAATGTCTTCTACAACAAATTAAACATTTAACGGATGTTCTACACGTTTTGATAGTGTGGTTCGGTTTCAAACAGGCAAAACAGGCGTTATGTTTGATGAGAATGTCTTTTCTGTCAGACAGAGACGAATTACGAGCCTTGAAACGAGTTTTTTGTTACCTCCTTGTCCAGTTGAGAGAATCGTAGCTGCCTTGCAGAATTTGGACTCACTTTGATCTTGGTTTGACATTTTGTGAAGTACCTTGTTCCTTCCTTGTTCTGTTGGCTTGCATCTGGCATCTTTTGCGGCGACAAATCCATTTTTGGCTAAATTTATCCGCTCCTCGCTATCCACTTCATTCTGAAGGAAATCTAATAACATTTGTAATTGATCAGTAGAGTTATCTAAAGTTTTTTAATCATTACTGCCAAGCTCCTTATTCGTGGCATTGAAACTACTCCTGTGTCTTTCCCATACTTTCAGTATTTCTTCAGGCAGAGCAGATTCCACTAACGGATATAACATGGAAGCGTATTTGTTACAAGTTACCCCCAAAGTTTCTAAAGCCCTCAACTGTGTCTCTAGAGTATCATATAAAACGGTTAATGGCATACCTGTTTTTTGACTGATTGCTTGCTTCAACACCAAATTCAATAATTCCCTCACATACACCTCTATCAGGAACTCGTCTCTGGCGAATCTAGCTTTGAGTTGGTCTATAGCATTCTTATAGTTGGCCCCTGATGGTAAAAAACTTTCGACTAAAGATCTTTCAGGTGATCCTGGCTCCATGGCTTGTAGAAGGTATTGAAATTTTTCATCGGAATCAATGTCTTCATCTTCGTCTATTTTCCGGAATTGACCCCAAAATCCTAACCAACACTTGACTTCTCCATTGAATTTGTTCAATTCCAATTTTGGCAACAAAAATCTCCTTTTGACATTTGATGTACTTTTCGCATCCACTTGAATATCTTCATTTCTGTTGAGATTCATCAATAAATAATCGCATCTGGATCGGTATCGTATCATCATTTCTCTGTAGGTCTCGACTGTCGTAAATTCTTCTTCAATTTCAGCATCGTCTCCGGAAGTCATAAGTGAACCTTTTATTTTGTCAATAAGTTCGAATATTCTGGTGGCTTTATCTTCCAACTGACTCATTAAAGCCGTTATAGTCTTGACAAGCCTTGGTAAACATTTTGCGTAACAGCATGCGTTCTTTCTTGGCTAATAATTGATTCTCCATGTCTAATGTCCTGTACGGTCGCCAATTAATATTGTGGAGTAATCTCAAGAAAGAACTATACTTATAAAATTGCTTTTAATATAACATATTGACAATCTTATAAAAATCTGAATCGGACAATTCAATCAACAAAAATACAACGTGTTCAAAAAAAAGATACAATAGGAAGATGGTTTTTCTGTCTTCAACACATCTTGCAGAAATGAAAGAACTGACTCTAAACGTTCCAAATGTTCCACGCGATCTTTACCAGTGATAAGTATGTCATCCAAAAAACATACGACATGGTTCAACCCCTGAAGTAAAGTTTCTAAGATCTTTTGGAATTTCGTGATAATACTTTCAATCCCAAACGGTGCACAATCAGTTTTCACGTTATAAAGATGCATTAGAACTACACTTATCCGAACTGCAACTATCCGTACCGCCAATTATCCATATGGCATTCAACTCCGAAAAAAACACGCTAAGACTCAGATCGTTCAAATCAGATGCACGCAAAAAATAAACAGTGTCAAGGAGCAGCAATAAACAGTGGCAAGTACAGCCATCGTTTTTGATTTGCACCCTGATGCGCCCTTAGTGAAGAGTACCAAATCAACTGAGCGACTGTGCCGTAAAAGCAAGTACTCTCCTGCAAATGTAGTGTTCACTGAAACGATGAATGCAACGATGCCAAAAGAACAATTTCTCTCCATCGAAACTGACAAATCACGGCTTATTTCCATAATGCGTGAGGAATTGGTACAGCATGAGTTTGAAGTAAGGCAAAGTGTTGAGGATTTTGACACCCTCATTGTCAACACTGCCATAGAATCGACAGGTAACTTTGCGACAGTCGTAATAATTGGGAAGGTCACCGATTTATTGATTCTAATAACTGCCAAAACACTAAATTCATCCAACATTTACGTCATGAATCCTGGAAAGGTAACATCTCAGAACACATTTTACTCTCCCAAGTACTTCAACTTCTTGTCTGTTGTCAAACAGAATCTTCTGTTCATACAAGCAATCAGTGGATGTGATACAACCTCTACATTGCATAGCCAAGGGAAGTTAAAGTTTGTAAAGCTTGATGAAAAGAACACGACATAACAAGAGACTGTTAAGGTTTTTCATCATGAAGATACAGATCCTGAGGTTCTCATATCAGCAGGTTAACTGTTCTTGGTGACCCTCTATTCATCTAAGGTAGATGAGACCTCCTTGGACCAAATACTATTCGAGATATGTTAAAAATCCCTAACAAAGCCAACTTTCTGGCCTCTCTACCTCCAACAAATGCAGCCGCCGCCCAACATACTCTGCGGGTGTACTTTCAAATCCAGTGATGGTATGATAGCCAAATGATCATCTGAGCTGGGGTTGGAGGATGACAGACCTTGGCCATCTTTTCACCATGTTCACATTTATATTTCATCAATAAACTGTTCATCAATGAAGTGTTTTTGTTACTTCATCGCACCCAAACTATTATTATATATTATAAGTAGATTTCATTTCGTACTCACCTGGTATCCATTCATGGGAATGGGATATTCTGGAACTGACAGGCACGTAATGGTCAATTCTGCTTTCGTTACTATTGGTCTTCACCTTTGTCTTATTGACAATAATGAGCCTTTTGGGTTCTTCAATTTCAGGAAATGTGACAAAACCAAGTTCAAGTGGTGATCTCTTCATTAAACCGCTCTTAACTTTTGAGAACATTTTGCAACATAAAACCAAAATTAAAATTTTCTGTAAAACAAAAAGTATTAAAATACATCAGTTTCAAACTTCTAGTTTAAAAAATTTTCAGTATATTCATTTGTTTTGTTTCTTTTTTAGAAAATTTTTATATTTCGTAGATGATATTCCAAAGATTATGTTTTCCTTTAGCGGTGTAACAGATTAGTTTTGGGAGAAATATTTAAATAACTGTCAAGGAAAATTAGTAAACCATATGAAGTTTAGTAGAAAATATCCTTTAAAAAATAAATCTAAGAAGTTCTCATGGCTAATGTCTAACAGAAACCAACCACGTTTCCTACAGAAGTTTTGTTATTTCTGATAGACAGTCTTTGAATTCTGTTAGAGTTCAACTAGTCGTCAGTAATGGAATACGAAAATTTCATTACAAGGTGAAACGATGACAATGACAGTTCACTTTGAAAAGTACCATTATCAGTTATTAGTGGATGTATAGAAACTTGAAACTTGAACGTAATCATTACAAAAACTATACTGTTACACATATACCGGGTGTAACAGGATCATAGTATCTTCGTTAGTTTTGAAGGTAATATATTGAAATTGGGAATATCCCATATACATAATAAGAGGCACTTTTTGAACTTTGAATGATTTTTTTTTAATTCCGGTTTCGCCGGAAGTGATACCAACTCGATTTTTAAATAACAAAAGTCGAACTTTTTCATAATTTAATATTTATTTGAGCAAATAAAGTTCATCGTAATCGTTTTTGTGGTAAAATTAAATTTTTTCAAAAAGAAGCATATTGGTACGGTGGTACCATTTACTAGAACTATTAATAAGGGATTTATCCATACTTGGTAATAAAATGTGCGATCAATACAATCAAAATTACAGCTAAAAGAAAATAAGAAAATACAATTATTTTGTTCTACTTTAATACTAAGAAGTTACTAACGTGGCTTTAAAATACAAAAAATTAACACAAAACATTACAACAATTGTTCGAAATGCTGTCCATTAACGTCAATGCACTTCTGAACTCGCTTAGCTGTTTCTAGAAGAACGTTTGCTAATTGCTGGGCCGTTATACTATCAATTGCGCGTCTTACTCGCAACTCCAGGTCTTCGCGGGTTGTAACGGCGGTTGCATAGACAATATTTTTTAAATGGCTCCAAACAGAGAAATCAAAAAGTGTCAAATCAGGTGACCTTGGATGCCATCGCACAGGACCATTCGTCGAAATTACGTTTTCTTCGAATGCCTGTTCAAGGTAATCACTTACTTTCCTTGAATTATGGGGAGGAGCTCAATTTTGTTGGAAATACATTCAGTACCTAAGTTGCTGCTGGGAAATGTTATGATTGCGAAGCTTTTTTCTGTCGTTGAATAAATTCTACGTCCATCTAACTTCGAACGCAGAAAAATAATGTCGTGTTTTCTCCTTCAAGTACAATTCAATTTGAAATGCAATTTTGTTCAATGAACTTTAGTGTTCCATGCAGTAAAACACTTTAATTAGGCGGAAGTTAATGATAAAAAGTTTTAATTACTTCAATAATGATGAATGTAATTAATAATTGATCCGTCCGTGACACTATTAATATGCCCAAGAAAGCCATGACCAGTGAAAACTAGTTCTATAATTAAGTTTCTTTTCATTCAATTAATATAAACTACATAACAATATTTTCTTACCTGCCTCAAAGAGATGTACATACTCTGATCTTTTTCTGAATAAAATTTTCACTGAACTATTCAAATCACTCTCAGTACTGTTTCTTATATTTAGTTAATCCTATCCAAGGTTTATCAACCTGGATATGTAGAAATTACATAACGTAAAGATTTAAATATATACAGAGGCCTTCCACTTTTGTCTTTCATGACATTGGTGTATATCAGTCCACTAAAATGAGACTCGAACAACTCTCACTTACAGCAGAACATGGACGAGATACTGAATGTGCTGTTAGTTTGAAGGTTTCTCAGATGCAGAATATTCGCTTCGTCATGATCGTGTTAATTCATTTTGAATTCAGCTACATTTTTCATCTAAAAACCAACTGAGTAGATACGATGAGTTTTCATTGGAATTTATAATGTTCCTAAAGTTTATGAAAATTATTTACAATATTTTCTAAAATAATAATAGGTAATAGTAGGCGAAGCGGAGTGGTTGTGGTGTGAAGTGGTCTTGATGTTTGCCTCCCACCCAGACGGCCCAGGTTCGATTCCCACCATCTAGAGGCGGCAAAGGAAATTGTTTTTTTTTGGGGGTGGCACAAGACAATATATGTATTTTCTTTGCTAACCTAATCTGAAGGAGATGTTTAGGGATAGGACATAATAAATTCCAAAAATATTTATTTTCTATCATGCAAACATACATTCCTATTATATCTATAATGTAATCTTCATTCATTTGAAGGTAGTCACGTATCTCCATATCCCCTTGGAATCCGTCACTGCCACCATGTGATTTTGTAACGTATCGTATTCTGAAATTTGCAAAAACAGATCTTATTACTTCAAAACCTAATAAAATAGATAAATAGAGTCTCCGAAAATTATTTTTTTTTTGAAAAATAATAATATTTTCAGTTGGTGCAACTTATACATTTTTACAAATTGCCCTGAATTAACATTATTTCATTTTTCAGACTGTGGAGCTCAAAGTTTGTAGGAGATTTGGTTGACATGCTTTTCATGCAGGGTCGCTGATATGTATGGAAAACCTCGATTATCTTATCTAGGTAGCAAAAAATGTTAAGACACAAAACTTTTAGGGTTTTCTAAAATATATTGCAATAAAGTTAAAACTTAGTATACACGACCAGTCAAAAAGTCAAGATGAAATGAATTTGCTTTCTCATTAATGGAAGACTTTGTATATTATTTCATATTTTAATTCTTCTCAAAATTTTAAACAAAATTGGTTTAGCGCATCAATCAACCGTTTTCGAGAAATCTAATTATGAAAATAATTTTTGCTATATAATGTTTCAATGAAAAAAAAAGTCCGAAAAGATGGATATTTATTATGAAAATTACCAGAGCTGGGGGATATTGATATGATAAAATTTTGATTATTGTTTGTTACAAGAACTATAAAATTAATTTTTCGATGAAAGTCCTAGATATTGTACATTTTATGGAAACAATAGTAATGCCAGGAAAGGAAGAGAAAACAAGTTTTAATAAACAACAAATATTTTCTTTGGAATTCTAATTAATAAGGTGCTCCATTTACTTTCTGACAGTAATTACATCTCGGAACAATAGCTTGTAGTTAATCTAATATCATGTTGGTAGGAATGGTGGAAATTTTATGCCTTATTCTTTCTTGCAACTCTTCGATATTTTGCCGTCTATTTTTTATACTACATTTTTTATGTGACTACACAGAAACCAGTGGGGTCATAACAGGAGACCTAGCTGACCTAGAGACCTAGAAAAATATGCCCGTACCACAAGGTCAAAATTTGGTAACCATATATTTTCTGTCTAAGCTCTGAAATGGAATGATTTTGCAAAAGTAATGAATACCGTTCAGACGTAAAATTTCCGTTTATGAAATAGGGTCCTATACATGAATCCACACCGTACCCTTACAATTTGTGGTCGTTGAGTGTGAACTTCCTCCATCTGATCTGGATTTTGGTCTAACCAAAACCTACAGTTAAGTCGGTTTACGTGCTCGTTTAAACAAAATGTAGATTCGTTAGAAAACAATGTGAGACTGACAAAGTTGACATTTTCGTATAATTCATTTATAATTACTTCACACAACTCACATTTTTGTAGTTTGCAGTTTTTTTTATAGGATATTTACCCATTCATTCGACTTCCGGCAATGGTGGAGGACAAAAGGCGTCCTCAGTTGGAAGTCAAGTAAATGTGTGTGAATGTTAATATATGTTGAAAATTAGCAGTATTGTGTATTGTCTATAAGTGTTATGTGAAATTGTGTGATTCTCTAGCCTCTACGCCGGTATCCAGGCCGGATGACAACGGATTTGTCGGAGCTAGCGGCCATGCTGCTATTTCAAACCTCTTGAAAACTATTTATTCACCTGATTTGGAGAAATTGATGTCGTAAGACGTCAGAAATCCAAAAAACAAAGCGAAGAGGAAGAAGTATTTACCCATTTTATGATAAAAATCCCTCTGTTGTGTCGAATTTATTGGATTCTTCATCTCATCTAACATGACGTTAAAATAATTCATAATTCATTTGTAACGCTTTCTGGTCCTCCTTTTGCCACCTCCAATTTCATGAATATGCTGCAATGTTTCTGATAGGGTTGATTTAGCAAGAGGTTACCGATCGCGTTGCAATCCATTAAAAACATCTGCTGCTTGGTCACAACTTCGTCTTCTATATCTATATTCTAGATCATTGAAAGGACCCCGCACTTTTGATAGGTAGAATGGTTCTGGGTGAAATTGTTTAAATTTCAAGTATATTGTAGTATTCGATGTACTGATTGAACGTGCAGAATCACAAAGTTCTTTAATGGATAGATTTTGAACTACAGGCCGTACAAAATGGAGATAAAAATGATTCAATATCAACGTTTCAGATATTCACGATTAACTAGGTGAAATTTCTTTTTCATTATTTAATATATTCATCATTCTCTCCTCAATACTGTCCCAAAATTCAGTTTTCTACTATGACTATTTTCATAGTTATTAATTGAGAAACTTATTACCATTTGCGTGACGAGTTGGAGCAACTTGTTTACGCGTACATTCTACTAGTGGCCAAGATTTTTCACAAAAATAGCGAAACGTGAGAATGTGGGGATCAAAATAAATGTAAAAGAGGGTGAAGATTAGATCAACGTCTCGATTAAAGATCCTCAACCCATCTTAATGGTACTATTTTTGTTTTGCGGAAATGCCTTGTTGCCAAGTTGGTCACTTCGGAGTAGTGGAAATCTTTTATGTAAAAAAAATTGAACGTTTCGATTATGGACCCTCAACCTATTCTAATGATACTATTTTTGTTTTGCGGAAATGCGCCGATGCCAAATTTTGGTCTCTTTGGATAAATGGAAATCTGATATGAGGATAGTATTGAGTGGATACCATACTATTAAGTTAGATGATTGGACAATGAAATTTGAACCTAGCAGAAATGCGTCAATGTTGCCAAGTCGTGGGTACTGGAAATCATTAAAAAAATATTCAAGGAAATTTTGCTCAAAGAATATCATTATAAATATTCATCCTTATCATTTTATGATCAATTTTTTTAATACACTTTTGGAAATGTGATGAGGCATGATCCAAAAACCATTTTTCTTTCATTAAGGTTATCTCACTTTAAGTTAAAATGATATACTTTAGAAATTCTTGGAATAACTAAATAATGCGAAACTACGTTGAATGAAAGTGACACGCCGAGGGCGTGTCTCTTTCTTATTTTCGTATTTATGACAGCGAATTTCTTCAAAACAAAAATGGAAACATTAGAATCGGATGAAAATTTGTATTAATACTCTCGAAAAGTTTCAATAAAGCTTCTCTGAATGATTTCCCGCATCCACAACTTGGCAACAGCGCATAGCAGGAACCACCTGATTGAATAGAATAATGTCGACCCATCTCCATATTAGATTTCCAGTAATAAGAAGTGACCAATTTGGTAATGGAACATTTCCGCAAAACAAAAGTGGTACTGATAGAATCGCCTGATAGTTCAATTAATTTTTCCATATCAGATTTCCAGTAATCCCAAGTGACCAGAACTTGGTAACGGCGCATTTCCGCAAAACAAAAATAGTACCATTAGAATAGGATAAGGGTCTATAATCGAGACGTTCAACTGTTTTTTTTCATATCAGATTTCCAGTAGTCCAAAGAGGTCAACTTGGCAACAGGGCATTTCCACAAAACAAAAATGGTACCATTACATTAGGCTGAGGGCCCACAATCGCGACGGTCAAATTTTTTTTTTTTCATAACTGATTTCCAGTAAACCAAATTTTTACCGTAACAAAATCCGCCAATGCAGCGTCCAGTTAGAAATAAAAGAAGTCCCCAACGGTTTGACGAATTCGAGATGAATTACGTTGATGTGAATATTCCTGCTACCTACGTAGAAGCCATACAAAGTAACGAGTCACATTACTGGAAAAATGCCAAGAAGAACTTGATGCTTTAGAAAGGAATGGAACCTGGGAGTTAACCGAATTGCTGAATAATAAGAAAGTGATTAGCTCAAAATGGGTTTTGAAAGTAGAAAGACTACCCGATGGAACCATTTCTCGTTACAAGTTAAGGTTGTGTGCAAAGGGTTTTGCACAAAAGTGAGGTGTTGATTACCATGAGATTTTCTCACCCACTACAAGATATGTTTCAGTCCGTATCTTGTTAGTCACTGCTGTGAAACA
The DNA here is from genome assembly GCA_944452925.2 of Chrysolina oricalcia. Taxonomy (NCBI): domain Eukaryota; kingdom Metazoa; phylum Arthropoda; class Insecta; order Coleoptera; family Chrysomelidae; genus Chrysolina; species Chrysolina oricalcia. Next base: position 40,695,697 of record OX101819.2, read on the forward strand.
TAAGTGTGAAATGATGCAGTTCGACGTCAAGACAGCTTGCCTAAATAGTGAGCTAGATGAAGAAATATTTATGCAAATACCAAAAGGTTTGGATGTATCATCAAACCTAGTATGTTCTTTGAAGAAGTCGCTTTATGGGTTAAAGCAGGCTCCACGGTGTTGGAATAGAAAACTAAAAACATTTCTACGAAATTTCAGATTTTGTCCAAGTAATGCAGATTAATGTGTTCACCAAACAAAATTTCATGGAATCAGAGTTTTATTAGTAATTTTCGTTGATGATGGTTTGATTATTTCCAAAAGCAAATCAGCTATCGAAAAGGTTTTGGAAGAAATGAAGACAACTTTTGAAATAACCACCAGCAAAGTTGATTACTATATTGGTCTGCAAGTACTTCATTATCCAGATGGCAGTATTTTCATACATCAATCTGGTTATATCAAGAAAATTATCGAGCAATTTGGACTTGGAGAAGCTAATCCATCCAAAATTTCTGCAGATCCAAACACCAACCTTTCAGTATGTACGGAATCTATTTCACGAGATGATGATGTTCCGTATCGTGAAGCCATCGGTTCTCTAATGTTTGCTGCTATCGCCACCCGTCCAGATATTATATATGCAGTGGGAGTTGTGAGTAGACACCTATCGCAACATACTCAAGCCCATTGGAATGCCGTAATAGGTATATTCAGGAATCTGTCAGAAACTTCAAATTTTGGAATTAAATATGACAGCTCAAGTGACAATCAAACACTAATCGGCTATTCTGATTCCGATTTCGCCAGCGACGTTGATACTAGAAAATCCACTACAGGATATATTTTCAAAATTTGCAATGGAGCTGTGAGTTGGGCAAGCAGAAGGCAACAAATTATAAGTTTGTCAACAACAGAAGCTGAGTATATTGCTGCGTCTGAAGCAACCAAAGAAGCTCTCTAGATACAGCAGTTACTTCGGGATATGGAAGAAGAAATGCATTATCCCACTCCAATTAATACATATAGATAATCAAAGTGCTGTGCGTCTTATAAGAAATCTCGAATTCCATAGGCGTACGAAGCATATTGACATACGCTATCATTTTATACGTGAAAAGTATGAGAGTTGTGAAACCGATCCAATAAATATATCCACGCAAGAGCAAGTTGCCGATATATTTAACAAAGCTGTTCAAGGGTGTTCGTGTATGGGTTTTCAATGATGAAAGAGACTCTTTTTATATTCGTTTTGACGTAAATATTTTTATTTCTTCTGACATCATCATTCTGTTTTCAGTAACAACTAACTAGAAACGAGCGTTTCTATGCAAAGTTTTTTTATACAGTGCGAGCTTTGAACATACTGCCCGCCTTGAAATACTACAATTATTTCAACAGCAAAAAAATAACATCATACCACTCGCACTATACCATCGCTGCCAGGGTAGACGTCAATTATTCTGCCTAACAACCATTCCATGGGCGGAACGTTATCCTCTTTGAGCAGGACTAGGGCATCTCTGGTGATGTTTGATTGGACTGATTTTCAACGAGATCGCTGCTGTAGCGTATTTAGATAATTTCGGCTCCACTGATTCCAAAACTGCTGCATCATTTTTTGGAGTTGCTGATAGGAGTTGAGTCTGTTGAAGGGTATTTCGGTGACATTTTCTTGGGGAACAGACAACAAGGAAGCTCCAATTGAAAAATGTCCGGTGGTCAAGGCTTGTAGGTCGGTAGGATCATGGGAAAGGGGTAGGAGAGGACGTGAATTCAGGATATTCTCGATCTGCACGACTATCGTGAGCATGCTTTCATAAGTTACCTTTGAATCCTCCAGTACTTTTCCCAAATGATATTTAAAAGGTTTTACTGCAGCCTCCCAAATTCCATCAAAATGTGGAGACCTGGCGGGTTTGAAGTGCCAGGATATTTTATATTCTCTGAAGTAATAATCGTATTGATCGCGAGATGATAAATTCAAAATTATGTTTTGCATTTTTTCAAGTTCGTTATTCGCACCTATGAAATTTGTAGCATTGTCTGAATAGAGGTGTTGACATAATCCTCGACGTGCAACAAATCGCTTGAGGGATAAAGATATCTGATGTTAAATCGGTAACGATTTCATTATGTACAGCCTTCATTGCTAAACTCAAAAAAATTGCAAGATATGATTCTATGAATGTGCGCGTTCGCATTTTGCCATCCTTTATAAGGTATGGACCCGCGTAATCTATACTAGTGAACATGAATGATCTAGAAGGTGTGACTCTCATCTCAGGTAATTCACCCATTAGTTGCAAAGTGGTTGGGGGTTTGAAGTGAAAACAAACTATGCATTTTCGTAGCACACTGCGAATAGCATTTCTGCCATTTGAAGGCCAAAATTGTGTTCGCAACTGGGACAAAATTTGTTGACTTCCAGAATGCAGATTTTTATAATGCTTGTGCATTATTAATAATTGCGTGAATTTATGCTTCGGGGAAAGAATTATAGGATGTTTTTAATTAAATGATAATTGCGAATTCTTCAATCGTCCACCCACTCGAATAATTGAATTTGAATTTAAAAAAGGATTCAATGAAAGCAGCTTGCTCTTTGGATGTAACGATCTATTCTTTCTTAAGGAAATAGTTTCTGGTTCAAAAACTTCTTGCTGAACAAGTGAGCATAATCTGATGGTTGCATTTTCTTTTTCAGATATAAACGAATGCCCGTTCAATTTTCCTTTTTTATTTAGGGTATTATGTGAAAATCTAAGTAAGTATGCGATTACCCTTTGTAACTAACGAATGTAAGAATATAATGAAAAAATGTCAAAGTCTTCGCAAGTATGATATGAAAAAACAACCTTCTCCTTTCTTGCGTCGGGAATATTCGTTATTTCGTTAATTTTGCCTTCGTACCACATATCGGTACTCCGACTAAGCCATGATGGCCCGTGCCAGCAAAGTTCATTATTAATAATTTGAGCAGGATTTGATCCCCGCTGGATTTTCTGCCGATCTGATGTGACGCCATTCACAGTTCTCGGTGAGTTCTTGGATCACAGCGACCCTGTTCGATACAAAAGTTTTCCATCAATTAGGTTGAGAGTTCAACCATGCTAATACGATCAACGTGTCTGCCCAAAGATATATTTTTTTGACATGAAAACTTAAAGCCGATCTTACCTTTGCAATAATTGTGCAAGTAAAAGAGCTCCGCATAGCTCCAACCTAGGTAACTCTACGCTTTTCATGGGTGCTACACAGGATTTTGCGCAAAGTAAATTAACTGTGGTATTTTCACCGCAATTTTCGGTTCTTATATGAATACAGGCACCGTAAACACGCTCTGAAGAATCGCAAGAGCCGAGAATTGTAAATGATTGAAACTTCGAAGATAATACATGACGCGGTATCTTTATATCGTTCAGTAATTGAATATTTCATAAAAAAAAACATAACCACGCTTCTCTAATATTCTCCGGAACTGGCTCATCCCAGTCTTGTCGGAGTTGCCAAAAGCTTTTCATTAGAAATTTAGCCGTAATCACACATGGACTAATGAGACCCAAAGGATCGAAAATCCGAGCTATGTTTGCTAATATATTTCGTTTTGTAATTACGTTGTTTCGACTAAGAGTCACAGTATAACGAAAAATATCTTGCTTGGAGTCCCATACAATGCCAAGTGTTTTTGGTTCACTATTATTCTTTATATGATATATTGATCTCTCATTCGCGTTAGAGTTTTCAAAAACTCTCGGATCATTTGAACTCCATTTCTGCAGGTGGAATCCTGATGCGCCAAGAATAGTCATTATTTGATTTTTGAGTTTTATTGCGGAAGAAACGTCTTTAGCACCTGTTAGAAGATAGTCGACATAAAAATAATTTACTCTAACGTCACTAACATTAACACTAACACTGAATGCATATTGTCATTCATTCGAACTTTGAAGCATTTCGGTTGCTACAAATGATTTTTCTGAATTGTTTTTCGATTTGAATTTCTCTGCTATTTTGTTATCAAGAGTTTCTAACAGTTGGCATCTTATTTTCAAGAATTTCAACATATCATCTAATGTTGGCAGATTTTGTTTGATAGAATTCTCCCATTCTTTTCTGGTGTTATAATCTAATTCAGTGGATAATAAATACACTAACAGTGTATCCCACGTCCCGACTGGTTTCCCTAAACTCTCAAGAGATCTAAAGTGCTTCAAGAAATTATCAACGAGTTTTCGAAGTGCCGTATGTGATTCTTTCGTTACCGTTTGTAATTCGAAGATGCTTTTCACGTAATTATGTGTTATAATGTGCTTGTTTTAGCAACACTCTTTAAGAAGTTCCCATGCTACAGAATAGTTCGCTTCACTTATCTCAATGGACTGAATCACATGAGATGAATCACCCTTTAGACAGGATTTCAAATAATAAATTTTTTGAATTTTATTCATGTTCGGGTCATTATGTATGAGAGCATTGAATGTCTCAAAAAACGGTATCCAACCTTCATATTCACCATTGAAGTTAGGTAAATTGATTATTGGAAGTCGCACATTGTTAGTCGATATGGCAATATTATTCAAGGGATTGTGATTCGAAGTACTAGGATTTTGCTGATTATTTGATAATGTCTGATTGATAGTTTGAGGAGGAATTGTTTGTTGTACTGTTGATTGTTGTGGTTTAGCAACGCTTTTATTTGAAACTGAAAATTTCTCAATCAAAAAGTTTGTTCGAGAAATAACATCATAATATTTGTCCTCAAATGAATTGCGGCAAGTCGCATGATCATTGAGATCATCCGGTTCTAATTCTTCTATCTCACTTTGAGTAAGATCGAATTCAAGCAGAATACCTACCATTTTTTCTAGACGTAGCTTGAGCTCAATTTGATTCTTTTCTTTATTTTCATTTTCGACTTTTTCTACAAAACAGACAAATTTGGTTAATTGACGTTTCAAATTGGCATTTTTTCGCTTGAGACTTTTTAGCTCAGCTTCTGCCTTTTTAAGTATGAAAAAGTGAAAGGTTTTTTGTATGAAGCAATAACAACAATGTCAAACAGCTCGAATGAATCTCGAAAGCTGGATGAAGTTCACAAGTGGTAAGGAAAGAAAAAGGAATGGTTATGACCTGTTTACAGCTGCCGCGACTGACTTTCTGTTCGCTCGTCCAGAGAACTGCTACCGCTAACTCGTCTACATGTCAATCTGTCTTGTCGCTAATTCACAACCGTTTAATACATCAATTTTGCTCAAAGGACCATGTTCAGAGGTGTTCGTGTATGGGTTTTCAATGACGAAAGAGACTCTTTTTATATTCGTTTTGGCGTAAATATTTTTATTTCTTCTGACAGCATCATTCTGTTTTCAGCAACAACTAACTAGAAACGAGCGTTTCTATGCAAAGTTTTGTTATACAGTGCGAGCTTTGAACAAAAGCGTTAGCAAGAGAGAAATTCGAAAAATTTCGTAAATTGATGATTAAAATATGATACAGACACGTTAAATATATAAAGAACAACATGGTTACAGCTTACAGTTTACGTGAGTATGTGGCGTTAATGTTGAAATTATACATGATATATGGATGAGACTGGGAGATTAAAATCAATTTGAAACAAGCGTCTTGCGATAATACCAACACCTTCACACATCACTCTATGGACACATTAATGTACATTGGCACGTGATCTCCCTTGAAGAGGATGCACGATGACAATACTATAGTTAGTTCACGCGTTCGACACGACAGATGACATAAAACATGAACCACAAGGAATCACGCCGTGTTGTCATATAAACACCGATGCCTCTTGGCTTTTATTAAACTGGAGTTGAGGTCGTAATTGTTCAAACTTTATCTTTCATTTTGTTCATTTACAATTAAATATATCGTTCTGTATAAAATAATTATGGCAACAGCGAAACTCATCTGAATGAGATGAAAAAATCTGAATGCTGTTGCTGTCAACAATTTTTGAAGTTTGTAACAAGTCTGACAATTTTTAATTTTTTATAATAAAAAGTCTATTGATCCTATTAAGTATTTTCACCACATCAAAAACCAGCAATTCACAAACAAATTTGGTCCTTCGAGCCGGATGGTGGAGAAAAACACAATTGAATTCAAGAAATCATTGAAGATAGACGTCGTAGCCGTACGTCAGAGCCGTCATCAAGCCAAAGTCGTCGATTGAAAGCAGCCAGATACTTCGTCGTAACGTTTGATCTATTGAGAGATTGTGAGCAATTCATTGGAGGAAACTATTTCAATTTATATTTGTCATAATTGGATTTGTGGAAGAAGGTTGGTCAGTAATTCCCTATTCCCTCAATCCTTTAATCCCATTCTCGTGAGTTTTTTTTATACTTTTTCAATTTGAGTGGTTAATATTGCAATCCTTAGTAGAAAATAGTACAATTTGATAAATTTTCAGAGCCATTTATCAATTCTGATAGCTTTTTAGTGCAATTTCCAAAAAATGTGCAATTTACGAATAGTATTTAAAACAATTTTCATAGCTATTGATTTACAAAATGTCTACAGCAAAAGATTTGAAAGAAATGTTAAAAGATCGCGAATCATTGAAATTCAAACTGAATAATCTAGAAAGTTTTGCTGAATCGATTGCTAAAGGTACAATCATTCCAGATAGTAGCGAGGTTCAATTATGTGTAGATAACAATTCGAGTTTGATTCAGGAATTTGACAATCTTCGAACAAATATTGAACAGGAGTGTGATGATGCAGATTTAGTTAACCAATCAAAAGAAAGAGAACCATTTGAACAAACATATTATCATGTCATTGGGTATTTGATGGAATATGTAAGAAAGCACGTGTCTAAAAACAGTATATCCACGCCAGTATCGGTGCAAGATCCCTTACAAAATTTTTTATTGCCAAAAATAAAATTACCAGTTTTCTACAGATAGTATGAAAACTGGTTAGAATTCAAAAAGGATGTTTTAATTACTATGGATTCAAATAGTAATTTAAATGATGGGCAAAAATATAATTTTCTGAAAGCTGCACTTGAGGGTTATGCAAGAAGAGCAATTGAGGGATGTGATGAATCTCAAGATTACAAAATGGCATGGCAGATGCTAAATGAAAAATTCAATGAAAAAAAGTTCTTGGTTGATACTCATATCAAATCATTATTTAATCTCAATCAAATAAGTAAAAGCTATTTCTCCATTTTCAGGAATTTGATTGATGATATCTCGAATCATTTATCAGCGTTCGAGGCAATGAAGCTTTCCAAGGATTCTTTATGGGATGTGGTAATTATACATGTAATTCACAATAAATTGGACAAAATCACTCAAAATAAATGGAAAGAACATCATGTGAGCAATGAATTTCCAACATTAGATGAATTTCTAGAATTTTTGAGAGATCGAGCAGATATCCTCAAGTCCTTGGAAGAGCCTCATTCTAAAACAGATTTTCATGTACACAAAGGTATAAAACCATTCAATAGATCTCATATTAACTTTTCTCTGAATCAAAATAAATATTATTTTTGCAAATGAGATCACACTATTTATACTTGCAAAGACTTTCTCAAAATGGATATTAAGTGGCAAAAGGTAAGACTTCTGAAACTATGTTCTAACTGCTTACGAATTGGACATTCTAGAGACTCATGTAAATTTGGTCCATGTCGAAAATGCAGACGTAAACACAACTCATTATTACATTTTGATGCAAACAATGTCGCTTCTGATTCTGACAATCAAAATAACAATTAAAAGCCTAGTTATCTTATTATGAAACACAATTCTTTGCAATTTTCTTCTGAAGAACGAGTAAATCCAATGTCAAACCCTATAGAAGAACCCTGTAGTTCTTCTCAAGTATACAATATTATTGACTCATATCAATCCTCAGTGATGTTGTCAACAGTTACTTTCAAAGTGAAAGACAATTATGGTAACATTGCAGGGCACTTTTGGACTGTGGAGCACAGTCAAATTTAATTACAAATAAGTTTTGTGAGCGATTAAACCTCAAAGTAGTTCCAACACATTGGTCAATTATTGGTATAAACAAAGTCGTATCTAATTTAACTGAAAAAACTTCGATCACTATTTATTCAAACGTAAATGAGTTTAAAACACAGTTATGTTATTTTAAATTGTTAAAATTGTTTTTCCGTTAACCAGCTGTCGTCCCCTTACGAACGGCAGCCCTCAGAAGTCGAAACTTGTGCGAGCTAAGGATTAACGAGGTCTTACCTTTTTACGTGCGATTCCTAGCACTTTCTCGGGCCATCAGAAAAAATTCTGCAGTCGTTAGGGTTTGAACCTTTGACTGGCAGCCAAAAGTGATTGAAACAATGTCGCTTTAACCACTCGGCTACCTGGCCCGTTGCTTTGTAACACCTGTTTTCTCGGCTTCTATACCTTCTCATGAATGTATCACAATTTTCAATTCCTGAAAATTTACGTCTGTCAGATACTCAATTTTACAAACCATGTGAGATTGACATTCTCATAGGGGTTAGCGTTTTTTGGGATTTTATTTCGGATGGTCAATTCAAGCTCAATGGTAAGGGGCCTATTTTTTAAAATACAAAACTGGGATGGATGATTGCAGGTAATATTTCAATGCCTTCCAATATTTTGATTTGTAATCTTTCAAAAGACATAATTGCAGAAGACGATCAATTGAAACGTTTTTGCGTTTTTGGGAGATAAATGAAATTCCAGAAATTTGTACTATGTCAAAAGAAGATATTGAATGTGAGAAACTATTTGCCGAAACTACAACACGAGCAATTTAAAGTGAAACTACCATTAAAAATGTCTTCTAATCTATTGGGAGATTCCAAAGAAATTGCTTTTCAAAGATTTAAACTATTCATGTCCAATGCTAACTATTTCACTTTATATAAAGAATTTATTCATGAGTATCTTGAGTTAGGCTATATGACAAAAGTAACAAATATTGATTAGAATGCTCCTCACTATTATTTTCCACATCATGGCATTTCGAAGGAAAGTCTTACTACGAAACTGAGAGTTGTGTTCGATGGATCCTGTCAAACCACTTCAGGATTGTCAGGATCTTCAATATGTTGGGCCTAAAGTACAAAATAATATTTTTGACATTTTGATTCGATTTCGTTATTTCAGGTATGTAGTTTCTTCAGACGTCTTAAAAATGTACAGGCATATATTAATGCATGAAGAACATAGGCCATTGCAATTAATTTTTTGGAGGGACAGTCCTGAACAAGATATTTCCAAATATCAGTTGAATACAGTCACATATGGAACTACAGCAGCTCCTTATTTGGCAATTAAATGTTTAAAACAATTAGGAATAGAAAGTTCTACAAGTTTTTCAGACGCTTCGAAAACTATTTTGAATGATTTTTATGTTGACGACCTTTTGACAGGTTCGAACGATTTAACTGAATTACAAAATAGATGCAAAACTATTGATGATATGTTAAAATCAGCTCATTTCATATTGCGAGAATGGTATTCATACAATTCTAATGTTTTAGAAGATATCGAACATTATGACATATCTAATGTTACAGTACCCTTTATGAAATAAGTTTCCAAACGAATTTCTCGACAATAAACGATGCAGTGAAACAGTAATAAAATAGCCCTACCTGGTGCTTCGTGGACTGTGGACTGCCTGGGATGGTCTTGGCTGCTCGGAGGGGTAGGCCTACCTAGTTTCTCCACAACGTGCAAACTTCCAAAAATAAAATTATGACACCGGAACCAGTAATTTTTCGCGTACGTACAAAAATGGATCTCTCGATAGCGAACGACAAGATTCTATATTTTTCGGTCTGGGCCCGGAATACTGTTCCACTGCTTTTTTGCGCGGTATCGTAAAAAACTAAAAAACCCGAATACTAACAAAACATTCGTTTCTGCCTTTCTGAATTGTACAGAGGGTACTACCAAATGAATTATATTATTCTAATTTCCCATACAAAATAATTAATTAAGTTACTTTACTAAATCTAAATTCTAATTTGAAGACGGAACATCTAATGAGATATTGAATTTGGGTGAAAATGAAAGTTCAAAAACCTTAGGCATTCAATGGTTAGGTAAACAAGATTTATTAAAATATAAAATCAATTCATTTACTTTGAAAAATCACATTACAAAAAGACAAGTATTATCTATCATTGTACAGATATAATATGATCCTTTGGGTCTAGTAAGTCCTGTAATCATTGTATCCAAAATATCAATCCAAAAGTTGTGGTCTATTAATCTTGATTGGGACGATTAGATACCTGAAAATTTATATATTGAGTGGCATCAATAAACTGCATCAATTGAAAGAAATTGAAATTTCCAGGCATATGATAAGAAATAATTTTACCTTATTAGACATTCTTTGCTTCTGCGATGCGAGTACTCCTGCTTATGCCACTTGTATACAGGGTGTCCGGTAAGCCTTGTACAATATTGAAACTGGTGATAGACCAGGTCATGACTGTTCAGAATATCGGAATTTCACCTCAGTAAAAATATCACCGTTTTCGAGATAATGGGCATTTTAAGAATTTCTGGAAAATCGCTACCTAACCTTGGATTTTTGAGTGCCATGTATACAAATTGGGACGAATCCAAATAACTTTGCTGCTGAAGATTACTGATGAATGATGCTTCTAGATGTACAGAACAGTTTTTCAGGAAGTGAAAACATTTTTCAAGAAATGAGGGTAAAATGACAGATTTGAGTTTCATCATTTTTTTTAAAACAAGATTGACATTATTATCTGAAAGAAACATAACCAATTGGAAGTGGATATTCATTTCAATAAAATATTCATTTTTTCCAGACTCTACCATGGTATAAAACAAACTATAGTTATTTTTAGAAGAAGTGGTTTCCATTGAATTAGGCGTGGTTTTAATCTAGGCTTCTTTCAACTTTTATTCAAGAAAAAAAGGAAACTACCCAACACCAAAACTACGTCACAATCACACTCGACGCGCGTTTCGCCAACAAAGTTAGCATCTTCAGGAGCTAAAAGTAAGCTTTTAAGATTTTATGATTGTGACGTAGTTTTAGTGTTAGGGAATTTACTTTTTTCTTGAATTGAATTCACACCAACGGTTCCAAAATATTTCATTTATTTGATAAACTTTTATACTTACGCCCAAAAATTATTTTATATAGATTTTATCAAGATAAGAAGTAGAAATAATTATTAATAATAAAGAATGCTTGGTAGCATTAAATAGTATGTCAATAAAATTAACTTTTCATGTAATTAGGCCTAATGAAATTATCAAAATTAAATGTCGATGGTACCGATTGATACGAATTCTCATGATAAATGTCGCAATTGTCCAGCATCCAGATTCCAACGAAGTTTCAGAGACCGACAGATATACAGGGTGCAACCAAATAAGTGCAAACTTTTTTAAGAGATAAATCCTTGTCGAAAATTAAAAACCTTTGTTTGAACAATTTGTGACTTCTATCGTAGTTTTTTGAAATTATTCCACTTGTTTCATTCAGTTGTATTTATTTCTTTGTCATGCCGTACATACGTCATACTCCCCGAGAATATGTGCAAATGCATAACATTTATGGTGAATGTGGAGGTAGTGCTACTGCTGCAGCAGCGCTTTATGCAGAACTATATCCGATTGCACAATGCCGCTCATAGAATCGCTGATTTGGGGGATATAACCTATAACGCATTTGAAAAGGTTCTTCTTGAAAATATGTCGTCTCTGCGTACGATTGGATGGAAAATAACATTTTTGTAATATTATTCAGTGCGATTTTGAATAATCGTTATTGTGGTTTATAGTGTATGTTGATTAAAAAAAAAAGTTAAATTAGTATTTACTTCATTACATCTCATTGAATGCTACTAAGCTGTTGATTCGTTACTACTCATAATTATTTAATCATTTCATATTGATAGGATAAAAATAAAAGACATTACTGAGAAAGTCTAATGGAGTTGATTTTAGCTCAGAATAACATCACACTCTAATATTATCGAAATTCTACTCCTTCCAAAAATAATGATCGTATGTTTTATACCATAGTGAAGCCTGGACAAAATGGGCATTCTTTTGTAATGAATATCCAGTTCCACTTGGTTATGTTTTTTCAAACAATAATGTCAAACTGTTGTTAAAAAAATTGGTGTAATTCAAATCTGTCATTTTACCCTCATTTCTTGAAAAATTGTTTTGTTTTCTGAAAAACTGTTTCGTACGTCTGAAAGCATCACTCATCAGTAATCTTCAACAGCAAAAATATTCAAATTCATCACAATTTGTATACATGGCATTAAAAAATCCAAGGTGAGGTAGTGATTTTCCCGAAATTAAAAAAATGCTCATTATCTCGAAAACAGTGAGATTTTTACTAAGGTAAAATTCCGATATTCTGAAACGTCATGATCTGGTCTATCACCAGTTTCAATATTGTACAAGGTTTACCGGACACCCTGTATATTTACGAGGTATTAATAATTCTGAAGGAAAATACAATGTACAATTGTTATGTTCAGAGACAAAAGTTGCACCATTGAAAATTCTGACAGTACCTAGATTAGAGTTATGTTCTACTTTATTAGGGGCACGATTGATTCAACAAATGCTCAATGCTTTGCCTCATATTTCCTGTTTACCACAATACTTCTGGTCTGATTCACAAATCGAACTATGTTGGCTCAAAAAAGAACCTTGTCAATTACAAGTGTTTGTTGCAAATCGTGTAGCCAAAATTCAATCTCTAACAGATACAAATAATTGGTTTTATGTAAATACTATGAATAATCCTGCTGATTTGGCATCCAGAGGTATTTTACCAGAAAATATAATGAGTTCTCATTTATGGCGGTATGGTCCAGAATTTTTATACAAATCAATTGATCATTCAATCAGTGATGAAAACTTGGTAGACATTGACATACCAGAACTGAAAAAATCAATTAATAATTTTGTTACTAAATCGATTGAACCCTTTCCACTTTTTCTTAGATATTCTAATTTGATGAAACTAAACGGGTTACAAGTTATTGTCTAAGATTTATATCGAATATACGTAAAAGACCCGAAGATAGAAAATTTGAAATGTTGTCACTACCTGAAATGAAAAATGCCTTTGAAAAATTAATGAAATTGGCACAATCAAAATCATTTCAGGAAGCAATATCAATTTTGCATAAAAATTAATTGTTTCCAGTAAATCACAAATTTTCTAGTTTAGTTCCATTTTTAGATAACAAAGATATTTTACCTGTGGGAGGAAGGCCGAAATTTACATCACTAAAAGAAAATGTCAAACATCCAATTCTGTTATGTTCAAAACATCCTCTAACTAAATTATTTTTTTCGGATCAGCACATTGAGTTGTTACATGCTGGACCACAATTATTACTACTGGCTACTGTGCGCCAGACTTATTGGCCAATAGGTGGCAGGCATTTGGCACGTAAAACTGTTAAGCTTTGTTTAACCTGTTTCAAATTTCAGCCATCCTTTGCAAATTACCCTATGTCAAACTTACCTGATATTCGAGTTAAACCACCTTGGCCCTTACAATTTACCGGAATAGATTATGCCGGTCCATTTCCATTAAATAATAAAGCAGGTCGAGGATCTATTTTACTAAAATGTTATATTTGTGTCTTCGTTTGCTTTTCGACAAAGTCCATTCATTTAGAACTCGTCGGCAGTTTAACAACAGAAAGTTTTTGTCATGTTTAAAACATTTTTCTTCAAGACGAGGGATACCATCAGACATATTTTCTGATAATGGTTCTACTTTTGTTGGCGCAAAAAACAAAAATTACTGATTTTTCCACAAAAAATAGTATTCGTTGGCATTTTATACCGTCATATTGTCAAAAATATATGGAACATCCTGTACATTAAAATATTTTATATTTCAATACGTGGGTAACCTTTTTACAATTCAGTACGTGAGCGAAGATATTTTATTTTGAAACACAACTTGTCCTCAACTCAACATAAACAAGAGTTTTCAAAAAGGCCACTGATAGTTCGATCTGGTAGTCGAGTCGAGTTTAGAGTTCTGCCGTGCCCACAGCTATGGGTGGAGTTTGGAAGATTCGATATTAAATAAATGGAAAATGTTCATAAACTGTTTAAGCCGATATGTATTGTAAGTAAAGATCTTTTTAAAATAATGTATCCAATCAATAACTAGGAGAGATTCTTCAATTCTTTAATTCATTAATTCTTTATTGATTATTTCCTTCATTAATTTCAATCGTCGTAACCTCATATTTGTACATAGTAAAATAAATGTTTTTATATTTTTCTAAAGTGTTTTAAATCTATGAATGATCAGTATCTACCTAGTTAGTCGTGAATCAACCCCAATTCACGACAAGTGGTGGAGGCTGCCGTGGTTTAGTTTGTGGATTCATTCTTCATAATGAACCAAATTTTATTTTGTTATAAATTTGAATAGTGGTACAATCAACTCAATATAGTTGTTTAGCTTGAAGTTCATAGACTTTGAACTTGACCTAGATCCGGTACAACTAGGTAGAAATTGCTGATCCATATGTTTTGTTTCTGAATGAATCTCTCCAAGTATTGTGCAACAATAGCATTTCAGAATAAAAATATTATTTGACGAAAGTACGCTATTTCGTACGCAATAAACTCCAGATAATTTTATGAAGATTAAATATAAATGCTATTTATGTTAAGTTCTAACGATTTATTTTCAGTATAATTATTTGAATTTTGTTGTTTTCCCTATTGATTTTTACAAGAATAATTTGTGTAAAATTATTATATCTTGGGTATACGGTTGATGAGAGTAACTACGAGTATTTACAAATTTAATACTACTTTACACTGAAACTTCAGCTCCCCCCTAGCCCCTAGCAGAGATCAGTATGATGGCAGAAGCAAGAAAGAAAGGTACGGCCGTTGCCTTTCCAGAATTCGTGGCACCATATGGATTTTTTCGAAGAATCACAAGAGATGAGCTGAGAGAATGCATGGAGATGCATTATTATTTTGGAGTGTACCCAATAGGTGCAGTATACGAGTTGTCAGAATAATGAGAAAGGAATTTGTTGAATCCTTGGTGTATTCTTAATACACGGTTTTGACAGAGAATTTGACAATTGAATCGCGATTGGAAGTCGTATCGAGTAAGCTTATGAGAAAGAAATTTGTTGAATCCTTATTGGTGTATGCCAAATACACGATTTTGTCAGAGAGAATTTGACAATGAAATCTCGAATGAAAGTTGTATTGATACTATGATGATTTATTTTATGTTGTAGGAATACGGAATACATATAGTGAGAGAAGTTGAATCCAGTTACTTATAGAGTAAAACTAGGATCTACAAAAAATGCGAAAACGGATGTGATTCATGTAGATTGAAAGCTGTGTGTGTACACATTAGTTCCTTAAAGCGATTTGGAACTTAAAGAAAAAGAGGAGTTCGTAGAAAAACGAAATAAGGATGTAGGCAATGGCCGACATGTTGATATAAATTAAAGGGTGAAGTATGAAACTGCCTGATAATTGAACTGTGCACAGTGTTTTAATAAGTTATGAATGAGGTCGAACATAATTTCATGGAAATTGTTGAATGTAATGTGAAAAGCGAGTGTGAAATTGTTTTGTGATATTCTGTATCTAATCCTAGGCAAAGAATATCAGGGTATCGCATCACAAAATTAGCCTCGTATTGTGAGAAATGGTGGTATTTTTACTTTTTGTAAATGAAAGAGAATGGCTATGGATAAATGAAAAATGTGACATTTGTGATACTTCTAAAATGAATGGATGATTATATTATAATAAGTATATATTGATATCGGATAATTCGAAAAATATTTTGAATCTGGATGGTTGGCATATAATTGTATAATAAGTTTATGATTAGAATAAGGTTGAATAGTAGTTAATATATTTTGGGTATTTGGGTATTTGTTGTAAAATTAGATGATAGCAGTATGTTTACCTAAACTTTGTTTTTTGTATTATAGGAACTGTACCTCCTGTAAGGAACGCGGAAGAGTCTTCAGCCTTGTACCACTCCGAGATAATCTCCAGGTGAATCGTGATGAAGCCACAGTTTCCACAGCCATGTGAGCCTTCTCACAGTCAATGAGATAGAGCAGAGCCAAGTTCTACCAAGTCAAGCTCCATGTTGTCTAGTAAAGCTGAGCCAAAATAGGGTATCCAACCGGACCAAGCAGTGCCAATGTCCAGTAAAGCCATGCCAAGTCCCGGCAGACAGATACACGCCAAATACAGGGAAGCAGAGCCAAAATGGAGTTCAACCGGACCAAGCCATGCCAAGTCCCAGCAGGCAGATACACGCCAAATACAGGGAAGCAGAGCAAAAATGGAGTTCAACCGGACCAAGCCATGCCAAGTCCCAGCAGGCCGATACATGCCAAATACAGGGAAGCAGAGCCAAAATGGAGTCCAACAGGACCAAGCCATGCCAAGTCCTGGCAGGCAAATCCATGTCAAGTCCACTGAAGCCATGTCAATTCCCGGCAGGCAGATTGATGTAAAATACAGTTTGTCCAGTATATTTGGGTCATGCCATACCTGGTCCAGCCAAGCCAATTCAAGCCTGACTAAATTGATGAGCCAATTATTGTACCCAGGCAACGATGAACCATGGTACAATGGAATGGAACCGAAATGAACCAGTCAAAGATGGAAAAGGCAGCAAGGAGGAGAAGAATTCAAATGGAGATGGTGCAAGCAGACTTCTTCTGCGCATATTTATTTGTATATTTATATTTACATGGTATTGATTTCATAGTTTTTGTAAACCTGTATCGAATTGTCAGTTGGTTTTAATATAATCGCTCGAGGCGCGCGATTTTGAACGGGGGGGTATTGTCAAAAATATATGGAACATCCTGTACATTAA
The DNA here is from genome assembly GCA_944452925.2 of Chrysolina oricalcia. NCBI lineage: Eukaryota > Metazoa > Arthropoda > Insecta > Coleoptera > Chrysomelidae > Chrysolina > Chrysolina oricalcia. Next base: position 40,712,590 of record OX101819.2, read on the forward strand.
AATATTTTATATTTCAATACGTGGGTAACCTTTTTACAATTCAGTACGTGAGCGAAGATATTTTATTTTGAAACACAACTTGTCCTCAACTCAACATAAACAAGAGTTTTCAAAAAGGCCACTGATAGTTCGATCTGGTAGTCGAGTCGAGTTTAGAGTTCTGCCGTGCCCACAGCTATGGGGGGAGTTTGGAAGATTCGATATTAAATAAATGGAAAATGTTCATAAACTGTTTAAGCCGATATGTATTGTAAGTAAAGATCTTTTTAAAATAATTTATCCAATCAATAACTAGGAGAGATTCTTCAATTCTTTAATTCATTAATTCTTTATTGATTATTTCCTTCATTAATTTCAATCGTCGTAACCTCATATTTGTACATAGTAAAATAAATGTTTTTATATTTTTCTAAAGTGTTTTAAATCTATGAATGATCAGTATCTACCTAGTTAGTCGTGAATCAACCCCAATTCACGACAATATGCTCCTAATTTTGGAGGTTTGTGGGAAGCTGCAGTAAAAAGCACAAAATTTCATCTAAAACGCATAATGATCAACAGAAATTTAGTCCACAAAGAATTCAAGTCATTGATCGTTCAAATTGAAGGAATCTTGAACTCATGCCAATTATATTCCTGTCATCCGATCCCAATGATCTCAACCCCATTCATCTCATTTCCTTATTGGCCGTCCCATTACACCCCTTCCTGATACTGACTATACCATGGTACCCAGCAACAAACTATCGAACTTCAAGGAAATTCAACAAAAATACCAACAGTTTTGGATAAGATTCAGCAAAGAATAAATTTCTCAACTCCAGCACCAGTATAAGTGGAAGGATCCAGCTACTCCAATCAAAGTTGGCAAATTGGTTTTAATGGTTTTAATGACCAACAGCCACCATGCAAATGGCCATTAGGCCGTATTGTGAGTTTGCACTCGTCCAAGGACAATATTTTCCGAACAGCAACGGTCCAGACAGCATCCAAAAGGACAATCACCCGATCTGTAAGACATTTGTGCCCAATGCCACTGAAAGAAGACCTTTTCAAATGACTTTTGCATTTAGTGAAAGTATGACATTTTTCATGCAAATAGACATTAATTATTTATTATTTACTACTAATTTTCTCTTTCACTAATGTGATTCATTCTCTTGAAGGTACCCTTCAGTAATAGAAAAATGCAACAATATGATTACTGAAATGGAATTTGAAACATTACAATTATTTATATGATATGAATGAAAACTGACAATATCTGATTATCTCTCACAATTGATGTGTCAACAAAAATTGAAAAGAGTAAATTTCACCCAAGTGATAAACGCCTTTTTCTTTTATTTACAGCATTGTCTGATAATGAAATATGAACTATAAAGAAGCCTCTTAGCAGAGTTTTTTTCTGTGGGTGAATTTTGTACTGGGTTAATTATAATCCATGCAACGTCTCTTCTTCTAGACATGCTCACTAACTGCAAATCTCTCTGGGTGCAACCTACTGCCATTCTTGTGTGCAGGAATGCGAACTTTCACCAGTCTTGACATTTGTCCTATGTATTGTTTAACACAGTTTTGACACGTTATACAGTAAACAACAACAACTAATGATTGTAGCCCTATCATTGGAAAAATTTATTGAGAGATAAAATGTGATTTCAATGTCTTTTCCAGAAAACACCAGAAGGAGAAAGAGAGTATTGTAAAAAGGCAATTTCTGAACCACTTGAAGATTTTACTTTGATCGCTTATAGTTTGCGGTCCCAATACATTACAAAAAGATACAAGTTACATCTGTTGAATAGAATTTGAATTTTCAAATAATAAACATGAATCCAATGACTTTTCTTATGCAGTGCGGCTTTTTTTAGCACCCCCCTATTAATTGTTGAACGGTTCGACATATTAACATGAATCAAAATCCATTTTGAATGGTATCACCGATACTACTTTTGGAAATGAAAAACATTAAGATTGTTCGATAGAGGGAAGGAGGACACATCAATATAAACATTTAAAATTGCATGGATGGTCAAGTAACATATCGTTGAAAAAAATGATATATTTTTTCTTGCATTCTGTTGAAATAAAAAATTGCAATATGCACTCGAAATATCAAGTATTATTACGAATATGAATGGTACCCTCGTTTCAATGAATTTGAACGGTATGATTTTGAACAAAAATTATTTTGTATGGTATTACCGATACTTCTTTTTGAGAGAAGATGCATTCCAATAACTCGACAGATGGCGCTGAGGGCACATCAATTTCGAAAAACAAAGAGATCAAAATTGTGAAAATATGTATTAACGAAAATTTAAAAAAAATATATGGTTGAAAAGAAACTTGAATTCTCTTTTTAACGATTTGTGATTTGACCCCCCATGCTACTTAAATTTTTCAAATACATGTTCCTCACCGCGCCCTCTTTCGGGCAATGGCAATTTCTTTCATTTCAAGAAGTAGTATTGGTGATATCATTAAAAATGTTTTTTTTTCATGTTTCACGTCAAACCGTTCAAAAGTTAACAGAGAGGGGGGTCTGAAAAAAGCCGCACTGTATAGTTGTGATGAATAAAACTAGAAAGTTACATTTGTTTAGTAATTTATTCATGTTGAAACATTCCCTCGCCCTCTATCAAAAAACTGTGCTCACTTTCTTTGTACAAATCAGATGAAGTACTTCGTAGTGCCATATTATTTCCTTCATGTGAATAAGTGGTATTCTTTTTGAGAGTAGGTCTACGTTTTTCTGAAGGAGATGAAACAGGTTTATTCTACTATGTCATTGTGATGTTATACACCGTTTATCATTTGAGTACATCAGCCACTCTCTGTAAAAGAAAAATTATGAAATTTCTATTGTGGTTTTAATTTCCACCTCTTCGAACAGACAAAATTTGTACCAAACGTCCCACATGCGTTCTGTACTTTTCAAAATACTAGCACAAGTTTAGCACAAATCGTTGTGCTTGTAAATCCAGGAAAATTCCAGCATAATCTGAAAGAGAATACAAATATAAGTATTTTTGGTTCGTATTTGAATGATTAGAAAGAAATAAATATATACTTTATTGTCATAAGAATGATCTTGTTGACAAAGTTTCACTTAACCTAAGCTAAGAAAAATAAAAATCACTTTGTACATATATATCTAAAAATATATAAATGATCCAAAAAAACATTTAAAGTAATGGAGTTTGGATTGAAGTTAGTTTGTATGTGTAAAAACATATATTATGTGATTATTCAATCCTGATATGGTTTTCACCATCTGAATTAGTGTTACGTAAATAATCTAGTAATGCGAAACCGTAAAACAAATATATGTCAAATGTGAAGTTAAAAATTTTGTTCAATAAAACACATGAAAATAATGATGCCAAGAAACGTTCAGCTCTGGAGAAAACTGTTTTAGTGATGCAAGCGACTGCAATACACGAAGAATATTGAATGAAGCTCCCTAAAACTATATACACTCCAATAACAGAGAACAATAATAACCTTATTGTGGTACGCTAGTCATTACATGTCTTGTAAGCTTTGTTACGACCAAGTGGAAAATATGAGACATAAATCTGACAGAAAACACTACTTCCCTGGCTAATACCATGGAGGACATTGCACTACATCTGACAGATATATTTGTGCAACGTTTCTCCAAGAGGATCAAAAAACATTGGAATCGTCTTGTCCTTGCCCAACGAATTAGGTATAATCAATTGTTCAACAAGAATGTCCACACCAATGAAGCTGCCACTTACTATAAGTCAGTCGCAGTGCCACACGCCTGTACGGTAAGAGAGAAGCTTTTATTATTTGCTGTGTTGCTCCTGGGCGACTTACTGATATTTCGTGGCGTATCTTGTTTTCAGCTACAGGAAAACCCGGAAAACCTACCCGCGGTGGTCGGTGAGCACTCCAATCAAGAACTTAATATACCATGTTATTTGGCCATTACAAAATAAGAAAATACATTCACGATGTTTTCTCTGTTATGCTATGATAACAATAAAAAGAACTCAGCTCAATTCCAAAACTGTGACAGATAGCAGAAAAAATTATACCTACGGATATTCACTTGCCACTGTAACTGTAACCAAAATATATCAGCTTAGTCATTTACTGTGGAACATGGGCGAATAAAAGAGAAATGTCATATTCACGCCATCTGTTCAATAAAAGGTGAACCGAATCTTGCATTAGGCAGGTTGCTCAGACACTCGCTAGATGGCCATAATGGAAAACAAATGTTAAAAAAGTGGTTCACTTCTGAAGCATAGGTTGATTTTTATATATTACTCCATGTTTGTTGTGTAGATAAAAAAGCCTACCGTCATTCTGCCAGTTTCCTTAAAAGCTGAAACGGGGGCGGCTTAAAATAACTACATATGTGGCAGCTATTTTATACGATATACAAATTTCGAAAAAATTGTTCACGAAAAATCCAATTATTAAGAAACTGTTTGATTATCATCCGCCTTCAAAATTCGGCAACAGGACCCATCAGCAGCGCATTGAAATCGATAAATTATCTTCTTTTCAACTATCTATTTTTTTGGTATCGTTAATATTTTTTTCACCATTTGCACTCGAAATGTCGAGTATAAGTGCGGATCTGAATGGTACCATCATCTTGATGAATTTAAACGGTTTGATGTGCAGCAATGGGACAAACATATTTTGAATGGTATTACCAGTGTTTATAGAGAGAAGATAGTTAGCCAATCTTACGTACTTTTAGTTGGATTCAAATGGAGACCATCACTAGAGGTCGCTAGTCCACGAGTCTCCAGTCACGTCTGTTCTTGATTTTAACGTATGTAGTTGATCAGTTCGTAAAATATGATTCATTGAATAATCCTATAGATGGCTATGAAATATAATTTTGACACGTGCATCCTATCCAGCGTTGTACTGGACACTGGTGTAAACTCGAGATTCCATTCATTTCAGTTTCAGTGTTTCTATTTAACCTGGAACTTGATGTTATCAAGACCATTCCCAGTGAATTTTGTGTTTATTTGTTTTGTGCCGTTATCATTTGTGAAATTGTCACGTTACCCTTCGTGTATTTTTGAATATTATATTTGTTCAACACTTGCTATTAATATACAGGGTGTGGCACCGAAAACGAAACAGATCGAATATCTTCGAAACGCAATAAACGCATGTGTTGTGAATAAAATAAAATGTAATTTCATAAGGAATTCAGCCATGTCAATTTTTGCCACCTAACTTTTCATTTTGGCGCCCTCTTGCGGGACAAACAACTGTTCTGTATTCCAAATTATGATACTGCATTTGCAAGCTAGTCTGACATAAATTAGGTGACGATGCTTTATGGAATTTTTCGAAATGAAAAAACAAAATGGCGGCTCAAAATGGCGGACATGATTTGCAATTATGGTGCGATTCGATTCAAAATTGATATGTGGTGGTTCCAAGGTCGGAAATTATGATTTGTTTGTCAATACGAAAAAATAAGATGGTGGCATCAAGATGGCGGACGAAATTTGTAATTCTGGTCTGATTCGAATCAAAATTAGTATGTGGGGATTTTCAGGGTGAAAGATTATGATGTTTCTGTCAATGCAAAAAACCAAGATGGTGGACGAAATTTGTAATTGTGGTTCGATTCGATTCAAAATTGGCATATGGGGGTTTTACAAGTTTTCAGTATGACTAAAATGAAATGGTTAAATTGATAAAAAAATTAAACAAATGCGCTAAAAAGAGAATTATAATTTTTTTCAGATGTGTGACTGAGGTTATTCTATACGTAACAGAATCAAAATTTTACCTCGCAAAAATACCTATTTTGTACTCGCGGCAAGCTTTCGAATCTGTTACCACAGAGTAACCTACGTCACACATCTAAAAAAAATATGAATACCTTTTCTCTCTTTTTCGTTTATTTGCCGTTATCTCCTTTTAGCGCATTTGTATAAAAGCTTTTGTTTATCAATTTAAATAATTCATTTTATTCATAAACTAAATAAACTGATGATTACAAACATACTATTTGTTCCATTGTGTCACCACCTTTTCACTAGTGATGAAGTGTGCGACACAAATGTCACCCACCTACTGGTTAAAATGAGTCACCCAGTGATTGAAATTAAATAACATACAATAACAAACACAAAGCAGTTTGCCCCGAAAATAATAAGGCAAAGGTGCTGTTCACCGGTAGTGTATTATGAGCTTAGTCCCAGTGATTTTGGCTTAAAAAATACACTGGACACCACATGTAGGTGAAAAGATATATTTCACTAAAATTCCACACTCATTTTTCAATTGAACCATGCCACAGTATTGTTCATGATGATTGAAGTCAAAATGACAAAACTGATATTAAGTTCACGTTCACTTTATTACATTTATGAATAGTTCATTCAATTTATATCAAATAATAAACAAAAAAGTATGCACTCAATTTTTATTGAATGACATTGAATTTGTGAATAAAATATGCTACTCTGTTGAAAACTATCATTAGAAAATTTCAAGTACGTCCCTGTCAGGGCGAACGATTCACTACTAGGATTCCTTGACGAAAATAAAAATCCTCAAGTATATCTCAAAAAATGCAAGTTATTGTAGGTAGCGCATTCGTACGGGTGTATTTTCGGCCTCGGTTCGTCGTTATCGGGCTAGATGTCGCTCGCGATTGTATCAAACGCGATTTCCACAGGCATTGACTAACTATCTTCTTTCTCTATAAACAATGGTATTACCAATACTGAGCTTTTAGAGAAGAAACATTGCAAATACTCCACAGATGGCGATAAGGGCGCATCAACTACACCTTCTCTAGTAGTGTTTCAGAAAGCGTCTTTTGAATTTCAGAATAGTCATGTATATTTCGGAAAGGATCAATTATTGTATTTCAGATTAGTGAGTTGATTTTCGGAAAGCGTCAATTGTATTTCAGAATAGTAAGTTGAATTTCAGAAAAGTCAATTTGATTTCAGAAAGCCTCAATTGTATTACAGAATAATCAATTTGATTTCCGAAACCATCATTTGAATTTCAGAACAGTCAATTTTATTTCAGAAAATAGCATATACAGGGTGTTTCTTAAGTACGTGTAGAAACTTCAGGAGCATGTTGCTGATGTCAAAATAAGAAAAAAAGTTCCCATAAACACATGTACGCAAGTTATTCGTTTCTAAGATACAGAGTGTCAAAGTTTAATTCTTATATTTGTTTTTTGTGAATAAATTCCAAAATATTTGTGATATTCGAGTAAAGTTTGGTATCTGGGATGATTTTTCAATGACAAAATCAAATTTTATGTTAATTGTGAAAAAACTAATTTCTAATTGATTTTATTTTAAATTTGAAAATCTTGTCATTCAAAATCACATGCATCGATTAATTCAAATCTCAATAACTCGAAAACAGTTGCTCGCAAGAATATATTTTTTTCACAAACTAAATAATAAATATTCCTATACTCTATTCCAAATAAGAATACAGTGCTGGAAGCTCGAGGTTCACACTAATTGGTTGAAATCCAAGCCAGTATCACATAGAGTAATACAATATAAGCTGCTGTCCGAAAGTATAGTAACTTTTTCAAATTTGACGCTCTCCTTGGCCACAAGAAAATCTATCTGTGTGAGTTTTCCTCACTGATCACGGCGCCACCTACTGTATTCTTATTTGGAATGGAGTATAGATACCAAACTTTACCCAAATAACAAAATTATTTTGAAATTATTCACATAAAATAAAAATAAGAATTCAAATTTGACAATCTGTATCTCAGAAACGAATAACTTGCGGACATATGTTTATAGGAACTTTTCTTCTTATTTTGTTGTCAGCAACACGCGCCTGAATTTTCTACACGTGCTTAAGAAACACCCTGTATATTTCGGAATACGTAAAAAGAATTCCAGAGAGCATGATTTATGTTGCTAATATCATGAATTTTTATGTGGATGGCTCGATTTGGTGGATATTGGAGGAGTTAGTTGGTACTACATCATCGTTTCCATGACTACGCAATGAACAGTATCGTCAAAAAGTTCGATAAATGAAGCTCATTATTTATTTTCGTATTTTACTAAAAAAGGAACTATATTTTTCATCATAGTGAATTTATCTGACAATTGTGCTATTTGTCGGGTGTCCATGTTGGGACGTCCAGCCTTAGGAGTATATCCTTGTAACCATATATTACCTGTCAGTTGCTCTGAAGAAAAAGTAAATGCACTAGACGCATTTTGTCCTATATGCAAAACTTCACTGACATGAAATGTTCATAAGAAAAACCTACAACAGAAACACAGCTCGAGATAGAAAAAAGATTGTGGCTTGTGCCAACAAACGAGAGGACTGGGTACAATTAGCAGCAACATTAAGTGTGAATTATAAAACAGCACATCATTGGATTGGATGAGGACGTGATTTCAGGTTGAGGAAAGGGGGACAAAAACGTAAAGTTCTTGTGGAAAACCAGCTGATCAGACTGACAGAATGGTTAGAAGAAGATTTTAGCTATACTCTGAATCAGCTGCAAAGGAAGGTATTGGCTGAATTCCAATTATCCACTATAGGTAATTACCTAGAAGGGCGGATATTTACCGTGAAGCAAGTATACACGGAGCCAGAGACAATGAATTTACAAGTAACTGAAGAAATGCGTTCTGAATATGTTATACAATTGAATTCGTATGTTCAACAAGGAAAACAAATGGTTTAAAGTTACCAAACTAATTTCAGTTTATTTTGTCGGCGGACAAGAGGCCGTTCACGTGCTGGTGTTAGAGCTATCCAAATTCTGCCATCATCGAGAGGGCCTGATATACATTTAATCGGAGAAATTTCTGCTGCAAGTAATGGCGCAATAGATCGCCATGAGGGCTCTTATACGGCAGATTTGGCAAATGCTTGGCAAATGCTTGGCAAAGGATGATACAATGGCAGAATGGAGGTAACCAACTCGCTGATCTCGTTATAGTCTGCGACAATGCTCCATCCATGCCTTTCAAAATTAGAATTGTATTGAATGGAACAACGACAACTCTATAAAGACTAGCACCTTATTTGCCGATGCCTGATTCAGTAGAAAAGATTTGTTCCAAAATTTGAATATATGTCAAAACTTATCTTGGAATTCTGCCGGTAGCAGGAACTGCAGTTATAGAACAGAGATTAGTATATTTCGAACAAGTTATTGATGATGCAAGGAACTCTATCATAGGAGGAGATTGTGCACGTGCAGCACAACATGCAACTATTAGGACAAGCTGTAGATAAAAATAAGAGGCTTCTTTCACACAAAATAAAAGATGCAAATAAGATAGTTCGTAGATGATAACCTCTGTTTCCGCCCAAGCAAAATCGCTTTGTGGAATTTTTTAAACAAGAAGTAGTGAAAAAAATTCAAATTTTTTGGTTTTTTAGAAATATCTGAAAGATTATAGAAGGAATCGTTTTACAGTCAATAAACCATTTGTTTTTGTAGAGTTTTATAAAACCTACGTAATGGTTTTTTATACGCCCAGATCGGTGGATTTTTCACTGAGAAAATACGGGAAAACCTCGAAAAAGAGACCATTTTTTAAAAATTCATATATTTTATAAATCTGAAGGTGGACAAACAATATTGAGGAAACTGATAGGTAATAACATGTGGTTTAACTGTGCGCAAAATGGTTTCTGTCCAATATGTCGTTTTTGCACAATCGCGTTATAAACAATTTAAGGACAAATATTTCTAAATGCGCCGATTTGAAGGAAATCATCTTATTCAAATTCTGAAAATGGCATATGCAAGAAGGTATCAATATCTATATTTTGTATATTTTGGATTTTTACCTGAGAGGTGGGCAATGTGTTGAAAATGTCCCTGAAAGTTGATGAAAACGCTTTAAATTGCACCCAAAGTCGCACGAACTCAACACGTATTCACTTCAGTTCGACTTCAGGTGACTTCGGACGCACTTTGAAGCGTTTTTATAAACATTCAGTGACATTTTCAACACATTTCCCACCTCTCAGGTAAAAATGCAAAATAAAGAAATTATAGATATGAACTAACTATTTGATGACTCTGTATATTGTCTTTGATTGTGTCAAATATTCATGATATAGTTATTTATATATTTTGCTATGGTAATTTTGATGTAAAAGAAAACAAGAAAAGTAGAAAAGTGGAATATATTCTTTATTCATTGTAAAGTTTATTAAAATATGGCGCAGTCGATAGGATAAAGCTTCGTTCCACTTAGTTATATTATCTTCATCAAAAGTTGGTATGAAACAAACTTCCCATTCTCTCCAATTATATGATTGCGGTTCTTTCATCATTTGCTCATACCATTGAAGAGCAATATCTGTCAAGTTGAATTTAAGATTATTGATTTTTCTTTATCAGAAATACATTTGTTAGATGTAGCCATAAACTCGTAGTATTCTATCAAAGTATTTGGATCATCTTCTTTAGTATTAAACTGGTTTATTTGTACTGGTTTTGAATGATTTTGAGAAACCAATGACAGCCATTTTGACATCATTTCATCGAGTTCTGCTTTCCAAATTACAAGGTTTGTAGTTGTTCTTGCCTCACCTCCACTGCTTCTTTTATAATTGATTTGCAGTGTTTGGTATTTGATGACTCTGTATATTGTCTTTGATTGTGTCAAATATTCAAGATATAGTTATTCATATATTATGCTATGGTAATTTTGATGTAAAACAAAACAAGAAAAGTAGAAAAGTGGAATAAATTCTTTATTCATTGTAAAGTTTATTACAATATATTGATCTCTACTTCTAGAATTTGAATACTAGAATTTCCCTAAAATCGGCGCATCTTGCAAGATGTGCCATTAAATTGTTTATTACGCGATTGTGCAAAAACTATACATCGGACAGAAAATATTGCAGTTACAGTTGCCCACTGTTTGTCGTGCTTCAGATTTATGAAAATTATACTTTTTTAAAAAATGGTCTCTTTTTCGAGGTTTTCTCGGATTTTCTCAGTGGAAAATGCACCGATCCGGTTGTATGAAAATCCATTTTGTAGGTTTCATAAATGTCTACAAAAGTTACCTCGACTGTAATACTATTCTTCGAATAATCTCTGAGATATTTCCAAAAAAACAAAAAAGTTGTAATTTTTTGCACTTTTGCTCGTTTGAAAAATTCCACAAAGCGATTTTGCTGGGGCGAAAACTGGAGTTTTTATTAATGAACCATCTTATAAAAATTGGTATAGGCTATTTGCGTCTATTATTTTGTGGGAGAAAAAGCCTCTATAGCTTGGTCTATACACTCATACAGTATAAAAATCGAATTTGGGAAAAAATGTCTTAACAAAATTAAAAAATATTTGGATGGTTGTGAAGAGAATTCAATTTTCTTTTCAACGATGTGACATTTGACCCCCATGCCATTTAAAAATTTTGTGTTGATGTGCCTTTCCGCGCCCCCTGTTGAGCAATATCCATATTTTTTGTTTCTAAAAGTTGTATCGGAGAAAACCTCCAAACAGTTTTATTTTCATGTTTGTACGTTGAACCGTTCAATATTTAACAGGGGGGGAGGCTAAAAAAGCCGCACTGTATACACCATGAGGATGCAATAGCTATGGAAGATATGCCAGTTGGACGGTAAATTCGTTCGCTGTGTCACAAATTGTTGGGACACAGAATCACCGGTACAGAAAAAACACACTACATAGCAGATGATATTCTATGTATTTTCAATTGATGCAGTATTTTGTTGTTGTTGTCTATATAAAAACTAATAAAACTTCAGTGATGAATAGTATATTCTGTAACAAAGTTAGAATGGAAATTCGATGCGAGTGGAAAATTCTGAGCGCGAGCCGAAGGCGAGCGTGAGGAACCACGAGCATCACGAATTTTCATTCCAACCGAGTAGCAGACTATATTTTCTCCACGATCAAAGATAGGAAACGTGACAGCAATAATTTTGAAACTTACTCAAAGGACCCCGCACTTTTTATAGGTAAAATGGTTCTCGGTTAAATTGTCTGAATTTTTAGTATATTGTAGTATTCGATGTACTGATTGAACGTGCAGAAACGCAAAGTTCGTTGATGGATAGATTTTGAAATACAGGGCGTTCAATTTAAAAATCAGTAATTTTTATTTAATTATTTTCTCGGGATTTGAAAGTGCCAACTGCATTTTTTTTTTCGTTCTTATCATCAACGTACCTTCATATTACTGAAATTCATTCAGATATATGACAAAATATCAACGTTTCAGAAATCACCCTGTAATTCACGATTAACTCGGTGAAATTCCTTTATTGTTATTTAATATATTCACCATTCTGTCCTCAACACTGTCCCAAAAATTCAGATTCCTGCTATGACTAGTTTGATAGTTATTAATTGAGAAACTTATGACTATTTGCATGAGTTGAAGAAAGGTTATTCTGGACTTTCATTGTCTAAAAAAGAACAAAGAAAAATTCAATTCTCTGCAATTTTTAATCACGACGTTTCAACTGTTAAAATCAACAGTCGTTATCAAGTGTATAATGCGACAATCTTAAGGATACTTCTTATATATGCTATGGATAATTTTGTGTCATTAGTCTAGGGGTAATGCCACAAAATTATCCACAGCATATATAAGAAGTATCCTTAAGATTGTCGCATTATACACTTGATAACGACTGTAGATTTTAACAGTTGAAACGTCGTGATTAAAAATTGCAGAGAATTGAATTTTTCTTTGTTCTTTTTTAGACAATGAAAGTCCAGAATAACCTTACTCAAAGTGAAACATCGTCAACCACTTTCAAACAAAAGAGTTGAAGGAAGTTGTGCACGCGTACATTCTACTAGTGGACAAGATTTTCCACAAATAGTGAAACGAGAGAATGTGGAGATCAAAATAAATGAAGCATTATAGATATGCAGGGTGATGACCAATGACGGTCCATCCAATTCCATCTAAATTATAGGAATTGACTGAATATACGACACATCAGTTACAACTTATAACACAGGAATGAGCCAGATAAAATTGCTAAGGCTTGGATAGTTTGACTCGCCCAATCACGGGACATCATTTATCACTGAAGGTGACAAGGAACAGCCCTAACCGATTCCCCTCCCCCGTAGCAGCGCTACGGTCCTCATATAACAAGACATATATATACACACATATATATATATATATATATATATATATATATATATATATATATATATATATATATATATATATATATATAACAAGACAACCCTATCGGCTATCGGGTACATTTTAATTCTGTCGTTGATGAAATATAATAGATGTCTATATGTTTCTACTGATAGCCAGCAAGTATAAGAATCATGGAAACCTCTATCCGAGTGGAACACGCATTGAAAAAAAACCGTCGCTGACCAGATTCAAATTGTCCTATTAGAAATAAAAGCGTTCTATCAATCATTTTCACTTTTCCCAGATAGATCGTTTTTTATTCCGACAAAGTTTAAACCAACAAAATCCACAAAACTATCTGTACCTGACATTATTAAATTCATATATCTGATGTGATTGTTATCTCTAATATTCACCCTCATTTACATTTATTTTGATCTCCACATTCTCACGTATCACCATTTGTGAAAAATCTTGGCCACTAGTAGAATGTACGCGTGAACAAGTTCCTTCAACTCGTCATGAAAATGGTAATAAGTTTCTCAATTAATAACTATGAAACTAGTCAAAGCAGGAAACTAATTTTTTGGGACAGTGTTGAGTACAGAATGATGAATATACTTAATCATAATAAAGGAATTTCACCGAGTTAATCGTGAATTACAGGGTGATTTATGAAACGTTGATATTTTGTCATTTTTATCATTAAAAATTTCCATGATCACCCTATATATCCCAACAAAATCATGTTTATACGGTATCAGCTATCTTCGGAAGGAGATAATTCACTTGAATATACAGGATATGAACGAAAAAACCGGCCGTATTTTTCACCAATTTTTCAAATCACCCTGTATGGAATGTATGATTTGTGATTAATGATGGAACAGGAATATTATATTGCATGCCAAAATAATTTCATCAAGATTTCAAAGTAACATCGAATTTTCAGACATAACCTATGTTTTTTTTTCACTCTGTACATAATGCTGTCATCTGCACTATCTGCATGATATTTAGTAATATGAAGGTACGTAGATGATAAGAACGAAAGAAAATGCAGTTGGCACTTGAAAACCCGAGAAAATAATTAAATAAAAATTTCTGATTTTTAACTTGAATGTCCTGTAATTTAAAAACTATCCGTCACCGAACTTTGCGATTCTGCACGTTCAATCAGTAAATCGAATACTGCAATATAATAAAAATTAAGACAATTTCACCGAGAACCATTTTACCTATGAAAAGTGCGGGGTCCTTTTGCCACTACGATGACAATCAACTGCGTCAAGGCTAATGTTATTGCTAACCAGTGTAAGAATATTATTCTATCACAAGAGAGAGAATGTAAATACATTTAGTCTCCGGTCTGACCAATATGATTAGACCAGCGCGGTCATTTGGTTGACTTGACGACCTAATTAGAACTGTATGTATGTGACCAATATTTTCAATCATCTGATCGGTCCGACTCATCGTCATACTTCATACTGAACGCGCGTGCCTTGTCCGACCGGTGACTTGACACAGTCTTAAATTGCATGGGGGCAGAGGTGATGCAGAATATTTCTTCAATCTCAAGAGAGAGAATTCCAGCATTCTATAATCAAATTCGATTTCTGAATCGGCAAATTCTGTGATGATCGTGGAGAAAGTATCTTCCAAAATAGATTTTTAATTTTAGAAAAGGTAAGAATAATTTCAGAAAAAAATATTTGAATTGCGTAAAGAGTGATTGATATTGATAAATTCCGAAATACAAATGACTCTTTCCGAAATACATATGACAATTTCTGAAATACAGTTGACTATTCTTAAATTCAAATGATGGTTTCTGAAATAAAGTTGATTATTCTGAAATACAATTGATACTTTCTGAAATCGAATTGACTTTTCTGAAATTCATCTTGAACTTTCTGAAATTCAACTCACTATTCTGAAAATGAATTGACGCTTTCAGAAAATCAACTCACCATTCTGAAATACAATTGATACTTTTCGAAATATAAGTAACTATTTCTGAATTTCAATTGACGGTATTTGAAACGAACTTGACGCTTTCTGAAAAACAACTGGAAGAGGTGTAGAAAATTTCGGAAGACAAAGAAATCTAAATTTTGAAAATACGACAATGAAATAAAAGTATATGGTTGGAAAGTCTTTTCAACGATGTTTAATCTGACCCTCCATGCAATTTGAATTTTACGTACAGTCCATTTATTAAGAAACTGTTTGATTATGTTCAGCTTTAAAAATTCTGCAACAGGACCCTTCAGCAACGCGTTGAAATCGTCGAAAACATCGTTAACAGAGGCTTGTTTATCTTGAAGAGATGAAGAATAGAATAGTTGGAGAAAATGGCCCAAGGGCTCTGCACAGCATACGACATTTCATGAGGCTGCTATTATAGAATTGCACGATATGGAAGTGGGACGCTAAATTTTCATAATTATATTTTTAGAATGATGAACGAATTGAGATATCCATATAAATCAAAAAACAATTCACGCTTTCTGAAATTTACTTTACTATATTGAATTTCAATCAATACTTTCGGAGATAAAAATCACCAATCTGAATTAAAATAATTTACGCTTTCCGAAATCAACATCACCGTTTCTGATTTACTATTCGAACAGGACATCAAGATAATCAAACATAGGAAGACTACAACTTGGTCGTTTCACAAGAGGTGTTTTCAGGAGATTGACCACTCCAGAAAGGAGTCCTCGTACGCCTGAAAGAAGACTTGCTTTCAACCAGGAAAACAAGAATAAGTCGGTATTAGGGGGCGCGTGGTGAATTTCAGTGTTCAAAGCCCCAAGATCCATATATCGTCATTGGAGAAAAATGTACAGAGCCTGCTTATAGAAGATCAAAGATGTACCTTTACTATCGATACAGGAGCTTCGCGATCAGTCGATGAGAAGGAAGATGGTTTTGGAAACAGCAATAGGACAAACCGCACCAATCATTGGGGAAACGATTTTATACATCCAGATAGTGTTGATGCATGGGAGTTCTTGATTTCGAATATGCTCATGGATCGTATGGATTCTGTAACAACTACTAGATTTGAGGTTGAATATTCTGAAACTGTTGATTTTATTGAAAATTTTAACAGGATGTTCATAAAGTCAGTTGTGGAATCATCTGCGACTGAAAGTTGGAATTTAGTCGTTATTTTCCATCGTACAAGATAACCTCTTTTGGGAGGGATTCATGTTGTAAAGAGAAACATTCTCAATTGAAAATTAAACCAATACATGACTCCTCTGGAAATGGAAAAACCCTACGATAAAATTGAAGTTACTTTTTTGTAATATCTAACAGAAAACAACTACTTTCCCGGCTAAAGCTACGCTGGACATTGAACTACATCTGATAGATATTGAGGTAGACCCTATACAACTTGAGAGAAAAAATCTGGAAGTGAACATTTACATTTTTATTCAGTTAGATGATTATTTATTGAATGTCCTGGTTCCATTGGAGATTCATATCTATAAATGAGATAAGGGAGAATGTTATTCAGAAGTATCACTCACAGAAAATCGCTCATTTCATTGATGCGTGAATTGCATCTCTTTTGCTAGGCCTCCAATACATTTTGGTCGACAAAAAACTCAATTTCACTCTTCTAAGATCATCAGGGAGGTCGGAAGAATTGGAAAACATACTCTTCTGAAGCAATTTCATACTGTATGGGATCTAAACAATGGAACTCTTGTTGAAATTATGAATAAACAATGTAATACCCTCGATATACGAGAACGCAAAATGAAAAACTACCACATTCTGAAAACGATGTAGGTAATACATATTCACCTACTAATTGACAAAATGGTTGAGGCTTTCGCTGCCGAAGTTTTTAGTGTCACAATTTTCACTCGGGTTTGAAGGCCGTCGTTTTTTGGAATTACTTCCTAACATTTCGCTAGAGCGACTGGCAAGCATCTTCAGAGGCTTATACATCATGAATTATCTCAGATGATCTGGAGGTTCCGTCTGCGAATATTGTATTTATTCTGATTTAGGTAAGTAGTCTTGTGCGTTATTTACCGCATCTGGATTCGGTACATTCTCAATAACCCTAATTGACCCCTTTCTACCTGCCTAATGTCGTTGATATCCTTTGTTATTTCAGAATTGCTCATTACCGTAACTGTATTGAGAATATTTTCGATTACATTAATTGACACCTTTTTGCCTTCTGTCTTGATGTCGTAGTTTTCTTTTGTTATTTTGGAATTTCTAAATATGGGATTCCATATTCGGTTGAGGTTAACAGCTTCTTCTTTTCTGTTGAAATTATCCGTGTGTTTGTCTCTATTGCCTCTCGTACAAGTCGGCTATGGTATCCTTGGTTGGGGGCAAGAAGATTCACGTTCTCAAACAGAATCTTGTGGTTTCCTTCACTGAGCGCGTGTTCTGCCACTGCCGACTTGTCCGTTTGGCTCAATCTGCAGTTCCTCTGATGTTTATTCAGCCTTGTGTACAAGCCTCTGAAGAAGCTAGCCATTCGCGCTAGCGAAACGTTGGAAAGAAATTTCAAAAATCGACAGCCTTCAAACCCGAGTGAAAATTATGACACCACCTACTATTTGTTCAATTAAGTATTTTCCAAGCTATGCCTTGTCCGCCCACTTTAATATAAAATGAAAATCCCCTGTGACATTTTTGCCAATAGAGACATCTCATATATAATTGCCCTATCTTTCATGCTGAATTTGCTAGTGAAAGGTTTTTCTCCCTAAAAGAAAAACAGTAGTGTAGAGACACCAAACAGTATACATCAAAAGCCCATCCGATATATGTTGCAAAAAATGCTCTCAGAAACATCACTCGATGTTACATTTTGATTCGCTCACAAATAACGTAACATTACCTGGCAATACCCATCGAAATCTCCGCCTACGTTTTCCGTTGATCCCATGTCCCTAACTCCATCTGATGCTCACAGGATCTGTTTGCTAATCAATAATAACAGTACTGCTTTGTTATTTTCATCCTCAGTTGAGGTTCTGGATAATACAGTTCACCTCGTTCTGGTTAGTGTCAGTCAGTCAAATTTTATTTCCAGTAAATATTTGTACCGTTTGGGACTTTCAGATTCCAGTTTGAAACTGTCTATTTCTGGCATTGGTCAGTTAATTACCGAATCAAATCATACAGTTTCTTGCACTTTAAAATCCATCTTCGAAACTTTATCATTTTTTGAATTAGATTTCATTGTATTGCCGAAATTATGCTCTATTATGCCGAGCATAGAGTAAACACGGAACAATCAAATGGCTTTTCAAATCTTGAACTGGCTGGTCCTGAATTTAATATTTTCCAGCCTATCGATATGCTTCTCGGTGCAGAAAT
Organism: Chrysolina oricalcia; assembly: GCA_944452925.2. Lineage (NCBI taxonomy): Eukaryota > Metazoa > Arthropoda > Insecta > Coleoptera > Chrysomelidae > Chrysolina > Chrysolina oricalcia. The sequence continues at coordinate 40,731,111 of OX101819.2, forward strand.
TTCTGTTTTTTGTTTGAAGTAAACACTCCTACAAATTCTCTGAATGGGTGGAATATATCCACCCACCCAGTTATATCTCACTTCCACTGTATATAATGGATCGCCTTCGTTGGATAATTCTCTGAATTATCCTGTCGCTATCGACATAATTTTTGGTTGGGTGATTTTGGGAAGAGTGAATTATTCACCTCCGTCGCCTCAGATAGCTATTTCGTTTTCTACGTCAACTGATTTTTCATTCTACAGCTTCCGTTTGAATTGTTAAACCCAGTTTCCATTGGTTTCTATCACATAGCCCTCAGAAAGTTGCCAGTATAGAAATGCATGCTAGACTACCTGGATTGTCATCATATGGAAATTGTTGCCATAGCTCAGGTGGAATTATTGTCTTACTATATTCCCCATTTGTGAGTGGTTCGCCCAGACAGTGTAACCACAAATCTTCGGGTGGTATTCGACGATGTTAGTTGTTGTCTGAATAATATATCTCTGATTCAAACTCTTTTGACTGGTGCCAAATTTCAGCAGGATATTGCTACGATTTTCCTCAGATTCAGGGTAGACACAGTTGCACACACTACAGATTTTTGTTAAATGTTCAGTATTATTATTATTAGCTGGCGGGGTAGCTAGTGACTGAAATGCAGGTAGTGAGCACTCCAGATCTTTTAATGAACTCCTGGAGATTCTTCACAAGGTTTTCCTGCGGGATGATATCTTCTGCACCGCAGTGTCCGAAGATATCCATCCGCATGCGAGCCAGAGCATCGCATTCAAACATTATGTGGGAGGCTGTTTCGTCTTCCTCATCACAAAATCTGCATTGTGTGGACTCTTGATATATCCCCAACAGTTGCAGGTGTTTTCTCAGGTGGCAGTGGCCTGTCATCAGTCCTACCACCTTCCTGAGAGAGTCTCGGCTTAGTTCAAGAAGGTGTCTTGATAGCCGGTCGGTTGGCTTCATCATCATAATTTTTACTTGAGTATGTTAAATGCTGAGACAAATTCTTATTCATGACAAACAGTGGGACTATCGAAGATTGATACGGCATGTTTCCACAAGAGACCCTATCCATTAGAACATACTGCCAATCAATCAGGGTAGAAAATCAGCTCGCAATTGAATACGTCCCAATAATGCAAAGTCAGATATTTTTGAAGATAACATTGTCTCAAATTGCAAAACCGTGTGTGAAGCTCTGTCGACTCAAAAGGAATTGATTTCACTGGTTAGTTCAGCCTGCTTTGGGTTACGAAAATAGGCAAGTAATAAACCTGAATTGATATCCTATTTGCCAGCCTCACATCGTCAACATAACCCTGACTCAGATTGTGAATCTGTCATGAGAATACCAGGCCTTCAATAGAATATACTTGAAGAGAATTTCACAAACAGTGTTCTACCTGTAGAAAAATCCTCCACAAAACGCAGTCAGTAAGCACGTAACTACGATCTTCTTGGATTTTTCTTTCCTCAAACCCTCAACATGAAAGTAATGATACGAGTAGTAGTAGTTGTTCTTTAGAACGCCGCTGCTGCAGCCAGGCGAGTAGGCAATCATGAACCCTTTATGCCATCCTCTGTTTTCCACTCATCTACATTATTTCTCCTAATCGTCCTTTTCGAACCTCCGTGACCTCCTAACGAAGGTCACTCTATCCGTCTAATTCAAGTCGTTCAGTTTCTGTTGTTGGAGTTTCTCAACTCCGAAGATTCCAAATCTAAGCCTCCCATACGCCTCACACTTGCCGAGGAAGTGAGATGAAGTTTCCTCGTCTTCTTCACATTTGCGCCAAGTGGGCTGTCTTGTATACCTATGAGTGTAAGGTTTGGGTTCTTGCGATGCCTAGTACAGGATCCGGCCCACAGAACGGTGTTGCGAAACTGGTTGTGGCAAGTCAGTCTGCCACCTCGTTTCTGCGCACCACTCTGTGACTTGGGACCCACACCAGCAGAACTTCCTTTGTTTAGGTTAGTTTTTCGAGAGCATCTCCGCATTCCTGTACTGAGCTTGTTTCAGGATGGCAGATGGCTCTGAGCGCTGCCTGACTGCTAGGGCCCTTCTTCCACCTCTTGCCTCCTAGCTACGGTTAGAAGGGCCAACACTACTTGTATATCCACCCAAAGCGTAGTTTTCTAGTACCTCTTTTTCCTCCAGGTAGATGCCTACTCCCTAAGCATGTTCGTCAGTCAGACGCGAACCATCTTAAAAACATACTAGGATTCATGTGCGCATGACCTATCATCGCTCCTCCATTTACCCAGAATCCCGATTCCCGCATCCTCCAATGAACTGCCATTGCCTCCTTCTTGATACAGACTGGAAGTGGTGGCAGCTTCAGCAGTACCTCGAACACTTCGGTTGAAATCGTTCTCATTTCACCCGTTAATTCCGAACAGGCCAACTTCAAAACTTTTCTAAAACTTCGGCATGTTGTGCTGCTCTGTGCGCTGACCTTCCTCACGACTACCGTGTTCAGCCAGCGCATGATATCTGAGTTGATCCCCCAACTGCTTCCTACAATTATCCTTAGTTGCCATAGAATTGGTACCTACCGAATATTGATTAATCCTATCTACCTGAGGCCTTCTTGACAGTTTGAAGTCCAGGACCACCCCCAGGTATTTGACCTTCTGTACTAGCTCCAGCAAACAAAGTTTTTCAAGTTTGGGCATTGTTTGGGATGCCAATCAACCTCTAAGTGTAATGCACACTTGGAACCAGTTTATACAGTGTCCGCCAAACGCTTGGTCACATTCAGAAACAATTTGTTAGCAATAAACCAGTTCATAATACCATTAACAGTCTCTCGTGTTAGGGCTAACAGCTGCTGAATTTCCGAGTGATGAATAATAATGCTCGTATCATCAGCAAAGAGTGAGAATGATACGCATGGAAAATTACAAACAATATCGTTGATATAGACAAGAAATAATGTGGGCCCAAGGATGGAGCCCTGCGGGACTCCTTTTTTAATATCAACTGTTTCTGAGTAGAAGTTGGTGAGATTGTTATTTTTTTTTGGTTCCACTTTCACTTGTCTATGACCGAGATACGTTTCAAACCATTTCTTAGCGATACCACGCACGCCATAATACTCAAGTTTATCTAAAAGAATGTCGTGGTCAACACAATCGAAAGCCTTGGATAAATCGCAAAAAATACCTATTGGGTGTTTCAATGAGAGAGCAACACAATTTCTTGTAACTTATGATCTTTTTTCCACATACCAACATGGCTTCCGGAAAAAGAAATCAACCGCGACTGCTATGGGTGAATTAACAACATTCATATACGACTCACTAAATAGCAAGTCAACCCCATTAGCTATATCTTTTGATCTCAGTAGGGCTTTTGACACTTTTGATCATCCCCTTCTATTCAATAAGCTGAATAGAATGGGAATCCGAGGCAACGCTAATAAATGGATTGATTCTAAGTGACAGGAAGCAAGTAGTAGTCATTGATGATCATTCCAAGTCGGAAGCAGTTACTGTAAAGGTTGGGGTACCTCAGGGATCTATATTGGGTCCCTTATTATTCAATCAATTTGCGAATGACTTGAGGGAGTCTTGCAAAACTCCAAGTCTTATTGTAGCGTACGCAGATGATACTAGTTTTGGAATTGATGGCAAAACATGCAACTCGGTATCTGAAGCCAACTCAAGTGCCAACGAGTTTTATCAATATTGTGTACACAAAGGACTAACGATAAATGACGTAAAAACAGTCTCCATGTCATTTATGACGAAAAACATTAGTCATAATTTCAGTAATTTAGTGAGATTAAATGGACGGTCATTACAGGTAGTTGATTACATTACATTTTTGGGAATTACAATCGATATTAAGATGACTTGGGACAAACACGTGAATAGAATTGTTTGTAAATTGAGCTCGAAATGTTTCCTAATCAGACAGTTGAGGAACAGGGTATCAATTAATGTTTTGAAACTTGCATACTTTGGTCTGGTACAAGCAACTATATCGTATGGACTTATATTATGAGGCTCCTCAGCACATTACCTAAAGTCTTTATTCTTCAAAAAAAGAATACTACGCTGTATGAAGGGAGCACACCCTAGAACCTCCTGTAAAAGCATATTTGTGGAATTGGGAATCATGACTCTGCCATCGCTTTACATATATAACTTGTTGATAAACTTAAGGAACAATAATAGTAATTTAATGAAACAAAGTGATTTACATAATTATGGAACTTGGGGATGCAATCAGCTCCAACAGTATTACTCTAGACAAACGGTTAGCTAAAACTCACATATTTATCAACAAATAAAATTTTACAATAAATTCTAAAGTCTTTTCGGTGTGATAGACAATAGTACTAGCTTTGAAAATAAATTTTCAAATTACCTGCTATGCAATGCATTTCACTCTACCGATTAATTTTTAGAATATGATTTATGGTAGTGAAATATATATTCCTATAACTGTCCTCCATATCTTTCCTACATTGTTCAAGCATGCACACCACAGTGCAACATAATTAATGTTAATTGTAAGTTGAAATTGTGATCGTAATTTTAAATTTGGAATTGTAACAAACAATAATTTTTTGACTTGTCCGATAATCTATGTATATTTTATATTCTATAATTTGTAAGATAGATTCGGGTAATGAATAAAGTACTGTATTGTATTGTATGCGTCTTCCATACATCACGCAAGTATCTCGGAGACTTCTGAGGGTTGCGCGAAGGGGTACAATCGGTTGATGGAAATAACAATTTTAACAATTTTATTGTAATAACCACAATTGATTTCATGTGGAGCTTCAAAGCGTCTGACAAAAGTTCTGGACCATAAAAAGCATCTGACACTTTTGAATTTACTTAATCGTGATTCTACAAAATGTATATAAAAATCAGCCATACAAATCTAAGTTAGGTAACTCTTATTTTTAGTTACCTTTCTCACCTGGTACCTGCCCAGGTGTCACAGAGCGAACTCCACAAGCACGCAGGTATTAAAAGTACATGAGATACTGCTCAGAACGTCTTCATTTCTTGACATACCTTTTTGGGAATTTTAACCTTCCAGTCTCCGAAAAGTCAACGTTTTCGAAAAAGAGAAGCATTTTTAGTCAATTAAATTTTTTTCTTCATACAGGCAAACGATACGTAAACGATACGTATACGATACGTTACTAACGAAATTATTCAACTGTTTTCAAGACAACAGTCTTCTAAACGCAGTAACTGATCGGGGCAAATTGATCAGAATGTGGAAGGTTGAAATTCCCAAAAAGGTATGTCAAGAAACGAATATCCTCCACAAAAACAAACTTTCATTCTATAGTAAGTCTTCAACTTTTTGAAAATAAGTTATGTCTGAGGGCCCTAGGATCTCACTCATAAGGAAATCTTAACAAAGTCTTTTATTTACCAAAATTCTGTTTTCAAGTCAAAGGACCCGCACTTTTTATAGGTAAAATGGTTCTCGGTGAAATTGTCTGAAATTTCAGTAGAATGAAGTATTCGATGTACTGATTGAACGTACAGAATCGCAAAGTTCGTTCATGGATAGATTTTGAAATACAGGGCGTTCGTTTAAAATTAGTAATTTTTATTTAATTATTTTCTCGGGATTTGAAAGTACCAAACTGCATTTTTTTTGTTCTTATCATCAAAGTACCTTCATATTACCAAATATCATTCAGATGGTGCAGATTATATCATTATGTACAGAGTGAAAAATAAAAAAAATTGAGTAATGTATGAAATTTCGATATAATGATAAAATATTGATAAAATTATTTTGACATGCAACATACTATTCTTATTTCATTATTAATCACAATTCATACATTTCGTACAGGGTGGTTTGAAAAATTGGTGAAATACATGGCCGGTTCTTTCTTACATATCCTGTATATTCAAGTGAATCATCAACCTCCGAAGATAGCATGATTTCGTTGGGATATATAGGGTGATCATGAAAATTTTCGATGATAAAAATGACATAATATCAGCGTTTCAGAAATCACCCTGTAATTCAAGATTAACTCGGTGAAATTTCTTTTTATTGACTAATATATTCATCATTCTCTGCTCAACACTGTCCCAAAAATTCAGTTTCCTACTATGACTAGTTTCATACTTATTAATTGAGAAACTCATTACCATTTGCATGACGAGTTGAAGGAACTTGTTCACGCGTACATTCTACTAGTGTCCAAGATTTTTCACAGATAGTGAAACGTGATAATGTGGAGATCAAAATAAATGTAGCATTACATGCAGGGTGATGACCAATGACGGTCCATCCAATTCCATCTACCATTTAAGAACTGACTGAATATACGACACATAATTATTATTACCTTTACGTATTGAATTACCTATATTGATGAAATATAATAGATATCTATATGTTTCTATTGATAGCCAGCAAATGTAAAAATCATGGAAACCTCTATACGAGTGGAACACGCATTGGAAAAAAACCGTCGCTGCCCAGATTCAAATTCTCCTATTAGAAATACAAGCGTTCTATCAATAATTTTCACTTTTCCCAGATAGTTCGTTTTTTATTCCGACAAAGCTTAAACCAACGAAATTCACTCAACTATCTGTACTTTACATTATTGAATTCATATATCTAATGTGATCTAATCTTCACCTTCTTTTACATTTATTTTGATCTCCACATTCTCACGTTTCACTATTTGCGAAAAATATTGGCCACTAGTAAAATGTACGCGTAAACAAGTTCCTTCAACTCGTCATGCAAATGGTAATAAATTTCTCAATTAATAACTATGAAACGAGTAATAGTAGAAAACTGAATTTTTGGGACAGTGTTGAGGAGAGAATGGTGAATATACTTAATAATAATGAAGGAATTTCACCGAGTAAATCCTGAATAACAGGGTGATTTCTGAAACGTTGATATTTTGTCATTATTATCATCGAAAATTTTCATGATCACCCTTTATATTCCAACGATAACGTGTTTATTTTGTATCAGCTATCTTCGGAGGATGATAATTCACTTGAATATACAGGATATGTACGAAAGAACCGGTCATATATTTCACCATTTTTTCAAATCACCCTGTACGAAATTTATGAATTGTGAATACTGATGGAATGAGAATAGTATATTGCATGTCAAAATGATTTTATCAATATTTCATTATTACATCGAATTTTCAGATATTACTAAAATGGTTTTATTTTTCACTCTGTACATAATGATATAATCTACACCATCTGAACGATATTTAGTAATATGAAAGTACGTTCATGATAAGAACGGAATAAAAATGCAGTTGGCAGTTTCAAATCCAGACAAAGTAATTAAATATAAATTACTGATTTTTAACTTGAACGCCCTGCCCTGTATTTCAAAATCTATCCATTAACAAACATTGTGATTCTGCACGTTCAATCAGTACATCGAATAATACAATATAGGTACTAAAAATTCAGACAATTTCGCCGAGAACCATTTTACCTATAAAAAGTGCGAAGTCCTTTCTTTTCAAACAAAAATCCTTCCAGAGAGTTTCCAACCGAGATGGCTGACTAGTTTGACGCGTTTTGGCTGGGTTTTAAAAAAAAGTTGTCGAAGACGAGGTTTGAACTCGGAGCTCCGGGGTGGTTGTCTGTGACCCTGTCCACGAACCCATCAAGCTATTCAACTAGAGTAAGTAATGTTTTCACGTACCTTGATTTTCTAATATCTGAAGAATGGTCATCTGGCTAAGCTAGCAGGTAGACATGCGAACATAGTACATACTAACACTACTCAATCGAACACATTTCGTTCGTTTAAAAATAAGTAACGTCTGACGGCCCTGGGATCTTCCTCTATAAGGGAAACTTCTTCATTATTAGTTTTTCAGAAAATATCATTGTTGATAAAAGTTAGTGCATTCAATAAAACTGAATACGCGCATATTGGTTATTGCCAGTGGTGTGCGGCTAAGCAGGAATCGGCCAATATTCTAAATTCACTATGGACTAGAGTGACATTACCATGCAAAATATCGAAAAATATTATTGTCAATTACCAATTTTGATATATTTGAGGATCCTAGCTTCAATTCATTATCTTTCTTCTACTGTTTTTTACTCATATTCAAGATTTTGTTAGATCTGTTGATTGCGTTGACAGATAATTTATGCTCATTCAGTAATTTAGTACTCAAAAATCATAGTCGATAATTTCCATAAAAAATTGAAGGCAACTCATTGAGCTGTTATTGAAAGCAGTAATTGGTATACTGAACTGGATAACTGGGAAATTCATTTAATTACAATCAACTTTTTTTGGTTACATTTTTCGACATTTTGCATATTAATGTTAATAGTTAATTTACAATATCGGCCGATTATTGCTTTGCCGCATGCCACTGATAATAACTGCTATGCGCCTATATGTTTTAATTGAATGAACCAACTTTCATGGAGAATGAAATTTTCTGAGAAACTAATAATAAAAAGTGTCTCATATGGTTCCAAGATTTTGGCGAACACTATATATCATTAATCTTCATATACAATATACAGGGTGTGTCCTAAGTACGTGTAGAAAATGCAGGGGCATATTACTGACGTCAAAATGAGAAGAAACGTTCATATGAACATATGTCCGCAAGTTATTCGTTTCTGAGAGAGGTACTGAGTGTCAAAGTTCAATTCTTATTTTTGTTTTTTGTCAATCAATTTCGAAATGATTGTGATATTTGAGTGAAGTTTGATATTTGGGAGTATTTTTCAATGAAAATATCAAATTTGATGTTGGTTTGTCTCTTTCGTGGATGTGGCGCCACCTTCATGTCTGTTCAGTCATTCGAAATTGGTCTTAATTACTGTTAATATTATTTGAATCAGATCGTACTAACACCCGATTCCTATTTTAAAATGAAATTAAAGAATAATAATTTCTATAACTACTCAAATTAATTTTGAATTTAAACTTCTTGTCATTCAAAATCATTCGCATCGATTATTTTGAATCCCAATAACTCGAAAACAGTTGCTCGCAGCGACCTCTACTAGAAATATTTTTTTTTATACAAAGATGTTCGTAAAAACGATTTTTACTAGAAAACATAATAAAGGTATATACGCCAGAAAAATGACGGTGAAAATGACTGAAAAGACATGTAGGTGCCGCCACCCTCACGAAAGAGAAAAACTAACATCACATTTGATTTTATCATTGAAAATTACTCCGAGATACCAAACTTTACTCAAAAATCAAAATTAATTTGGAATTTATTCGCGAAATATAAACATGATATTTCAAATTCGACACTGTATCTCGGAAACGAATGATTTGATGTGTCTATAGGATCTTTTCTTCTTATTTTGACGTCAGCAACATGCTTCTGAATTTTCTACACGTACTCAAGAAACACCCTGTATATTATACCCATTTCAGCTCCTGTGAGATGCACGTGTTTGTCGATGAGTCTGAAATAGGTTATTTACGATTATTTTTTTGGAATCGTCAACCTCTTTGATCTTATCAAAAGTAGTCTAGTTTTCGCAAAATCAAAAGAAGGTTCTCTGAAAATAGCAATTTACGTAACAAGTCCGGAAAAAACTGTTTTTTTGGACGCGTAGACCAAATTCTAAGACGAGCGTCTGCGAGTCCTGGAAGTCTACGAGTCCAAAAAACTGTTTTCGGACGTGTGGACCTTGAAAATATCCAGTTGGGGCGATCATCAAGAGGGAAACTTCTAAATCACATGCATCAATCTTCCTGATGAAGGTGCAACAAGGAATACCTCCACACATTACTGCAAAGGAGTAAATGGAGTGATCGATCCACTCCTACGGTATCAAACACTCTAGTCATCCTCTAAGAGGACGGCACCCCCCTTCATAATGGAACATTGAAAGGATTGAATGCACTTATCCTGGAGCAGACGGTGTGACCAAGGTAGTCAGTGTCAAGTGAGGTTTGTCCAATAACAAATTTTTTTTTATATCTATAGCTATCTTTTTTGGGTATATCGATCTCAGTATTGGTGTTCTTACTGATACGAATATTTTATTCTGATACAATTTTGAAGTTTTTAATGTTAGGAACATTGTACCCCGTACCCCTCACCTCGTAACCCGTACCTCGTACTCCCCACCCTGTACCCATTACCCCGTACCCCGTAACCCATACCCCGTGCACCAAACCCCGCACCTCGAACCCAGTAGCCTGTAGCTCGTACCTCGTACCTCATACCCAAAGTAATAGTCAGAAAATCTCGGAGATTAGGAAGAGGAAAGTACGCAAAAGAACAAGAGTGATGAAATGGAGGAAGTGAGCTAAAGCGATATTATACTGATTATTTTCCTAATTTATCAAAATTTATTCATTTCTCTACGTTCATGCAAAAAACAAAACTTTATTGAACTGTACTCAGTGAAAAACTGGTTCTTTATTGCACTGAGTGACATACAGTCTTTATTGCACTCATCTGTCATTCTGAGCGTTCTGTCATCATAACAAACATGAGAGTCAAATCGACGCCATATTTAGACCATTTTCTATGACCTCGCAATCTCCTTATGATTTTTGGGTCCTGGTGGAATTTTTCGAATTTTCAATATGATATAGTGCATTTAATTCTAAACAAATGTTACTTTTGCGCCAACCCAAAAAAAATTAACAGTTTTGCTGCTTGGGGGCGTTGAAATCACCCATTGCGTAGATTAGACTATTTATTTTTGAATGCAATAAAAATAATGTCACTCGTGTAATTTTTGCTAATGTTGCACAATATTGTGCTGTTCTATAAAAAAAATCTTTTCCTCCTCTTCTTCCCCCCAAATCCTATTACGAAAAGCAAAAAAAATTCTCGAGTTCCTTTGAATGTATCGTCGAAAGTTTGAATATGCCTGAATGAGGGTAATAGTAGTTTTTATGGTTAACCCCCTCCCCCCAGAAGGCATAAAACGAAAAAAAAATTCGTGGATTTTACTGAATCTTCAATATGATGCAGTTCAAGTTATTTTGAATGGAAATTAATTGGGTGACAAAACCCAAAAATGAACAGTTTTGATGCTAGGGGGCGTTGAAATCATCCATTATTATCGGCGCAAACAATATCTCTACGTAATTTGGTTTAGATTATGCTGAAAAATTGTGAATTTTTGTAAAAAAATCTGAATCTTTCCGCTTACCCCCAACCCCAATTTTAAAAATCGAAAAAAATTAATTCAGGCATCAACTCAAATTGTTAATGTCTGATATTTGTTTAAAGAATTCCGCCCAATTAATTGATATTCAAATAACATGAACTACGTGCTACTAAGAAGTCAGCGAAATCCACCAATATTTTTTCGAAGGAAGGGGATGGTGCAATTAAACTACTGTACGAATTCCTTAATTTAAGGTGGTTAAAACATTTATTTTGATAAAGCATTCACAAGGTGTCGAGAATTATTTTTTTCGTGTATTAAAATAGGGGTAGGGGATGAGGGAGGGGTTTTGTAATAGGTACAGATATTGTTTCGGCCTATAATAATGAATAGTCTATTCTGAGCAAGATTTCAACGCCCCCCAGCATCAAAACTATTAATTTTTGGGGTATGTCACCCTATTAATTTCTATTAAAAATTACTTTAACTGCATCTTAATAAAAATTCAGGAAAAAACACCAACATTTTTTCGTTTTCTGCCATTTGGGAGGAGGAGGGATAATCATAAAAAACTACTATTTCCCTCATTCAGGCATATTTGAACATTCGACGATACATTTAAAGGCGCACGAGAATTTTTGTTGTGCATTTCTTAAAGGAGTTCGGGGGAAGAAGGGGGTGGGTGATATTTTTTTAAGACAGCACAATGTTGTGCAACATTGGCAACAATGGAACAAGTGAAAATATTGTTACAGGATTCAAAAATAAGTAGGCTAATCTGTACAAGGGGTGATTTCAGCGGCCCCTAGCAGCAAAAGCGTTAATGTTTTTGGGTTGGCGAAATGGTAACAATGGTTGAGAATTACATGGACTACATCATAACAGATACTCTAAAAAACCCACCAGGACCCAAATTCCATGAGGAGTTTGCAAGGTCCTTTGTTACTTTGAAAATTAAAGTATTACTTTTAGCAGCTAGATTTGAACAAAGAATGTCTTCCTTACACTTTAGTTCCACCTTAATGAAAGTTTTTGGATTTTGCACAATTGTAGAAAAAATATGGTATGCAACTCTTGCAAAAATTGTTTATTGCACTTGACGTGTTGTCCAACTCGGCGCGACGGCCTATTCGGACAATTTCACGTCGAGTGCAATAAACACTTACTTTTTGCACTTGTTGCATGAATAACTATTATAAACTGCATCGTATTTCTTTGGAATTACTGCAATGTGAAATATACACACACCGGCAAATTTAAAGGAACGGAGATATACTTTCGTAAATGAAAGGTTTTTTTGCTTTATTTGGTTTTTGTGCTGCCTAGGTCTAGAAGCCATGCCTTTTTCACACAATTGTCATTCATTTTGCACATTTTTATCAAGTTAGTCAACGTCAAATTGTTTGAGTTTAGTTGCTTAGGAAATCAAAATTGATGATCCATCGTGTGTTATGCGATGGGTGCAAACTGGAGAGTTTGTGAGGAGACGAGATCAAGGCAGAAAACGCTCAACTATGGCCATAGATGACCGATTTATCACATTGCAAACACTCCGCAATAGTCGTCGAACCGCAATAAACGAATTGAAAGAAGTTTGTGGAACCACCATAAGTGAGCGTACAGTGAGGAGAAGACTCAAAGAAGTTGGTTTGAAGGCGTATAGGTCAAAAAAAGCACCACAACTCCAGAGACGTCATCGAGTAGCACGACTAGCTATTGCTCGAGAACACCAAAATTGGAATGATCACTGTTCATAGATGAGAGCCGTTTCTGTGTAAATTCAATAGATGGGAGACAAATATTGTATCGTCGTCCAGGAGAACAAAACGAACAATTTAATTTTACTCCTACTGTCTCTTTCGGTGGAGGCTCAATTATGGTGTGGGGTGGCATATGTTTAGGGGTACGCACAGAGTTGGTGGTTATTGATGGTGGCGATCTAACGACAGATAGGAGCATAAGGCATATTCTGCAAGATCATGTGATACCATTTGCCCCATTTATCGAGGCAGATTTTCTCTTGATGCAAGACAATGCTCGCCCGCACGTAGCTCGTTGTGTAACTGAATATTTGAATCAGGTTCAAATACCGACAATGAATTGGCCTGCATGTTCGCCAGACATGAATCCAATTGGACATGTCTGGGACATGCTAGGCAGACGACTTACCTCACGATTCCTGCTATTCGAAACTTGTAAGAAGCAAGAACTGCTTTGGTGAAAAAAATATTCCTTATGATTTTGCGTTACCAATAAATGTTTAAGACGACAATAAGGTTACAACTGAGTTTTTAATCTTTGGTCTACAGTTTTCAGATAGGCTCCAGAAGCGCATGAAGCTTTGCAAAACAAATGGAAATTAACTAAACCATCCTTTAATTTCCCTGTTGAATGATTATTTTCAATTGTGCCGCAAAAAAAAATTATGAGGAAAAATAATACAATTCATCTCTGTTCCTTTAAATTTGCCGGTATGTGTATTATCATATGTTGTGGAATGAATGTATTTGATTGACTGAAAAATAATTTGATTAAATAAAACTCAACCATCATTTATTTTCAATCGAATAAATTTTTCAATTTAATCTCGAAAGTTGAAGAAAATACATTCCTATTCAAGGAGAATAATTACCTTCATGTGAATATGAAGTAATAGCGGTATTGAAACAACAATGATGCATTGAATTCATAAACAGTCGAGAAGTTTCCCGACTAATTATATTGAGTGGCCAACTAATTTAGTAAATTGATATCTATATGTAATTTTCATATAACTGGGTAAAGTTAAAAACTGAAACTATTACAAACTGATATAATCAGTTTGATATACATGAATTTCACTCATTGAAATACATGGATTCGAAGTAATCGAATATGGTTCTGAGGTGTAAGGATTCAAAAATCAATTCGATTATTCCGATTTGACTGGATAAAACATAATTGGGAGCTTGTATAATTTCAGCTCTATCCGAAGCGCAGCCTGCAACAAAAATTCTTATTCATTATACTTATCTGAAAACGCTATATTTTCATGCTTATTTAGCATACTGAAAAAAGGTTTTTACGAAAAAAGGTTTTTAACGTGCGGCCGCACGGAAAAAATTTCCGTGCGCTGGTGTCATTATAGCTGCCTATTTACATGTCAAAATTAAATGATATGTTGTTGACAGTTTTCTAGAAATCGCAAATTGTTTGTACATTTCCTTACCAACAGGGTAAATAACGCTTGTTTTGTGGCAATTTCTGCATATTTCTGTACCATAAATATTTGAATTAATAATACATGTTTTTGGTCCTTCATCATCAAAAATAAATGCATCTCAACAATCTGTGGTTTTCAGGTAGATATAATAAAAAATATCGTTCATTACTCGCCCATAATGCTTTTTCCGTGATTGCACGACTTCCCGTGTACATCTTCGGCTCCCACGGGAACGTGTCGCGCACGCACGGAAAAAGCCTATTTTCTAAACTCGTAATGAAATATGCTATTTCTAAAATACACAAATGCTAGATTTGTATCTTAGAATATTACTGTGTTCATTATTTTGGGAGAAATGTTTTGAAAATAAAAATTTTTTCAATAATTGACATATTTGGAACACAGGTCAAATTGAAAGAATTGGATTAAAATATTAAATCATCACATCTGATGGATTTCAATGGCTGCTTATTCAGTTTAGTACAGCTCAATGTTTTCGAATTTTGTTTCAGTGTGTGTGAAACATTGCGTTCCTTTTATAATATCCATCTGGAATTATATCATGATTTTATAGATTTCACATCTGATTGAGATAGCTTGTTCCGAATATCTCATTTAGATAATTTGTTCCGTTGATATTTTGTTCCAATTTACCTAAATGTTCTATGGTGAGAGATGCAAGATTAGTAAATTGGTAACATTGCAGATAGTCAAAGTGAGAGTAAAGACGATTTCCTTTTTCGGAAACCCTTGATCGGCCCCTTTTTGAAGCGAGCATGTTTTTCGGGAAATGTATTGATTTTCTACAAAGAGGTCGTACCAAAAGAAGGAGGGAAAAGAAACTGAATGGTGAATAGAAACAAAAGTGAAATATTTCTAAAAAAATCATAAATTTTGCGAGTTCATCCAACAGGCCTCAACTTCTGAGGGATTTATACAATTGCATAAATATTTCACAATTTGAAATCACTGAGTTTCACTGATACGCTATTAGAAACTTGGTTATATGCATAAAGTTGAGTTTGCTCACATTTTCAAAGAAGCTACTCTATTTGATAAGCATAAAAATGTAGGTATAAGCTCCAACTTGTGAGTGTCTACTCTTTTCGTGAGGATGTCCTCGCTCCTTAATTTCCTACTTTTATTTTCATATGCATAAATGCGAGCGAAAAGGGTTTTTTTCTACAAACGCCAAACAAAGTAGCCTTTGACGTTTTCAGATATCGATGCAAAGTTGACATTTGCGCTCTAGAGCGGAACTATTTCGAAAACGCTCGCTTCTCCAACGTATTTCTGCATGATGATTGATGATAGTGACAGCAAATTATCAAACACTCCTCCTGATGTAGCAGAAAGTGCAAAAATTGTTACTTTCAATCTCCTACCAGAGAAATCAAGGAAGAAATATGAATTACAATACGGTAAATTCATGACATGGTGCCAGTCAAAACATTCACCACTGAAGATATTCACACATTTTTACAAGAACCGCCCGATGGAGAATATCTACTAAAAAAGGTTAAATGTAAGATATCATGCTTTTAGTAGTTTGAAAGGCGATTAGTATTTTTTGAATTTAGTGCAATTTGGTTAGCATATACATTATGAAAGTTTGTTATAATGTGATGTACTTTTGTTGAATAAAGCATCTGGTGTTTCTTTTTCTGAAAACTGCGTTTGTATTAAAAATTTTGTGTGTATTTCGAGCACAGAGTGTCATTGTCGCTCTCCAAAGATTACTGCGCTCCGCTTCGCGTCGCGCGGTAACTCTCTTTGTCAAGCGACAATATATCACTTTGCGCTCTTAATACACAAATAGCTATTACCGTGCTGCCGCACGTTAAAATGTTCCGTGCGCTGGTGTCATTATAGCTGCCTATTTACATGTCAAAATTAAATGATATGTTGTTGACAGTTCTCTAGAAATCGCAAATTGTTTGTATATTTCCTTACCAACAGGGTAAATAATGCTTGTTTTGTGGCAATTTTTGGATATTTTTGTACCATAAATATTTCAATTAATAATACATGTTTTTGTTCCTTCATCATCCTTCATCAAAAATAAATGTTGCTCAACAATCTGTGGTTTTCAGGTAGATATAATAAAAAATATCGTTCATTACTCGCCCATAAATGCTTTTTCCGTGATTGCACGACTTCCCGTGTTCGGCTTCGGCTCCCACGGGAACATATCGCACACGTACGGAAAAAGCTGAAGTCGTAATGAATTATGCTATTTTTAAAATACACAAATGCAAGATTTGTATCTTAGAATATTACTGTGTTCATTATTTTGGGAAAAATGTTTTGAAAATAAAAAGATTTTTCAATGATTTTATATAGAATAAAGGCACTTGACGTAATATTTGGAACACAGGTCAAATTGAAAGAAATAGTGTAACGATTAAATCATCACATCTGATGGATTTCAATAGCTGCTTATTCAGTTTAGTACAGATCAATATGTTCGAATTTCGTTTCAGTGTGTGTAAAACATTGCGTTCCTTTTATAATATCCATCTGGAATTATATCATGATTTTATAGATTTCACATCTGACTGAGATAGCTTGTTACGAATATCTCATTTAGATAATTTGTTCCGATGATATTTTGTTCCATTTTACTTAATTGTTCTATGGTGAGAGATGCAAGATTAGAGCATTGGTAACATTGCAGATAGACAAAGCGAGATGAAAGGCGATTTCGTTTTTCAGAAACCCTTGATCGGCCTCTTTCTGAAGCGAGCATGCAAGGAGTTTTGTTGTTTTTTAGGAAATGTATTGATTTTCCATAAAGAGGTTGTACCAAAAGAATGGGAGGAAAGAATTTGAAGAAACAAAAGTGAAATATTTCTAAAAAAAATCCTAAATTTCGCGAATTCATCCGACAGGCCTCAACTCCTGAGGGATTTATACAGGGTGTTCGGTAAACCAGGTAGACCAGGTCATGACTGTTCAGAATATTGGAATTTCACCTCAGTAATAATATCACCGTTTTCGAGATAATGGGAATTTTGAGAATTTCTGGAAAATCGCTACCTTACCTTATATTTTTGAGTACCATGTATACAAATTGAGACGAATTCAAATATCTTTGCTGCTGAAGATTACTGATGAATGATGCTTTTAGACGTGCAGAACATTTATTCAGAAAGTGAAAAAAAATTCAAGAAATGAGGGTAAAATGACAGATTTGAGTTTCATTAATTTTTTAAACAAAAGTTTGACATTATTGTCTGAAAGAAACATAACCAATTGGTAGTGGACATTCATTTCAAAAGAATGCTCATTTTGTCCAGAATGGAATGGAATTAAACAAAGTGATTTCCATTGAATTATGCGTGGTTTTATTCTAGGCTTCCATCAACTTTTATACTTACGCCAAAAATAATTTTATTTCGATTTTATCAAGATAAAATGTGGAAATGATCATTATCAATAAATAATGGACTGCTTGGTATCATTGAATAGTATGTCAATAAAATTAAATTTTCATGTAATTAAGCCTAATAAAATTATCGAAATGAAATGTCGATTATCCGACATGGCACCGATTGAAATGAATTCTTGTAAAAAATGTCACAATTTTCCAATATCTAGATTCCAACGAAAATTCAGAGACCGACAGATATACAGGGTGTAACAAAATAATTGCAAAATTTTTTAGGAGGTGAATCCTTGTCGAAAATTAAAAACTTTTCTAACTCCTGTGTTATGTCCGTAGAAGCAATAGTTACCTGATGAAAAAGTAAATTACAGCTGGATGGCTGTCACATTTTGTTAGAACAACTTGTGACTTTTTTTTATTCCGCTTGTTTCATTCAGTGGTATTTATTCCTTTGTAATGCCGTAGGGGAGATTGGGTCACAGTGGATAACTTTTTTTCTAACTCTGGTGGATTCAATGTTTATCGCTTAATCATTGTTCCCTCAATTAAAATTGTAAGAGGAGAATTAAAGCTTTATAGAAAAAAGCATTTGTTGGCGAATAATACGTACATTTACAAGATATAGTCTTTGATAAAAAAGTTGAGGAAAGATCCACTGTGACCCATGAGTGGGTCACTTTGGATCGCTACATGGGTAACAGTGAATCAACTGGGGCACACTGTAAAAGATGATGGTTTTCATACTATAACTCATTTATTCGTACCATAAGATAGTCTAATCAAATTTTTGAAACAATCTTACAAAAGTTTGCAAAGATTACAATTTGCTGTAATTAAGAAATGTCTTTCTTAGTCTCTCAGAGCAAATACAACAACTTAGTATAAATTCAGTTGTGACGTAACTAGCAACAAATAATAACTGTTCAACCTCAGTCGTAAACTTTTCATTGGTACCACGGAATAATATTATGCTACAAGATTGTTAAAAAAAATAACAAATTTAAAACAAAAATTCTTCTTTGTTGTTAACGTCCCTCGTTCTGCGCTGGTGACCTTGGAAACTTGCCTTTGTCCTTTGGCAGCTAGCAATTTTGCAGACTTTTGAACTGTCATAGTATTTGTTTCATCTATATTAAATACTCTATTCCCATTGCCAAAGACTGTCTGTCTAGACATAACATTTTCTAAATTATCAAAGAATATACCAACATTGTGGCGGTTGAAAGATGACGCTCTACTTAAACTGCACCCCTCAGGAGTTCGTAAAGATAATCGATTGTCTCTTTGTCTGAGATTATATAAAAACTAAATGCCAGCGAGTTCCATTTCGTGCCATTTTGCTGGTACTTTTACATTATTTAACATGGCTACTTCGTAAATTAGTTGTCGAACGTCCATAATTGTGATCCCATAGAACATTAGGCTTCTTGCGCATCGGTGAATATCTCATGAACTGCGTAATTAGGTGTAAGCCTAATAATCTTTAAAGGATCAGCATTATTTTGAACTTTCTTGTTATACCTGTTTGAAGTTGTGTACGGGATACGAGTGGTTCTTGCCACAGCTATTATTTTCTGGCCATCTGATATAAGACTTGGAGCGTTTTGCATATGTTCTTCAGTGTGGAGTCCGATACTAGTTTTTCTTTCCCTGTTGCGAGGCATTTTCACCTACTAAAAAAGTAAGTATAACTTCATGGGTCACACTGGAACATTGCAGGTCACACTGGATCGCTGATCCACTGAAATGATCGAATCGAATCGAAATGATTCACTGTGACCCAGTGCTGGTTATTAAAAAGAAATGCCGATAAAAAGTTATTGAACACTACAAAAGATAAAACAACATAGTTTACAACTGATATAAGCATTAACAAGCACAAAACAGTAACCAAACATCCAGATTCAATACTCACTTGAATACAACACAAATTTTTGAAAGACGGGATAAAAAAGTTTCGTCTGTGTCTGTTTACCGGAGCGCCGCAGTACGTCTTGCCACTTTGATATCGTGGCTACGACTAGTTCGGCTGAGGAGGGTTATTTCAGAGGGGCTATCAACCATTTTTTGGCGCGCGTACGCGAAAATGTACGAAGCTATGGTGACTGATCCACTGTGACCCACTCTCCCCTACACACGTTATACTCCCAGAGAATAAGCGCATATGCACTTCATTTATGATGAATGTGGAGGTAGTGCTACTGCTGCAGCAACGCTTTATGCAGAACGATATCCGATTGCACAATGCCGCTCAGAGAATCGCTGATTTGGGGGCTATAACCTATAACGCATTTGAAAAGGTTCTTCTTGAAAAGGTTCGTTTTGAAAAGATGTCTCTGCGTACGAGTGGATGGAAAATAACATTTTTGTAATATTATTCAGTGCGATGTCGAATAAACGTTATTGTGGTTTATAGTGTATGTTGATCAAAAAAAAAACCTTGAATTCGTATTTACTTCTATACATCTCATTGAATGCTTCCTAGCAGTTGATTCGTTATTACTCATAATTATTCAATCATTTCATCTTGATACGATAAAAATAAAAGACATTACTGACAAAGTCTACTGGAGTTGATTTTAGCTCAGAATAACATCACACTCTAATATAATCGAAATTCTACTACTACCAAAATTAATTATCGTATGTTATATACCATGGTAGAGTCTGGACAAAATGGGCATACTTTTGTAATGAATATCCACTTCCAATTATTTAGGTTTTTTTCAAACAATAATGTCAAACTGTTGTTAAAGAAATTGTAACTAAAATCGGGCATTTTACCGTGATTTCTTGAAAAATTGTATAGTTTCCTGAAAAACTGTTTTGTACATCTGAAAGCATCAGTCATCAATAATCTTCTGCAGCGAAGATATTTGAATAGGACTCAATTTGTAGGCATGGCACTCAAAAATCCAATGTGAGGTAGTGATTTTCCAGAAATTACAAAAATGCTCATTATCTCGAAAACGGTGAGATTTTTACTGAGGTGAAATTCCGATATTTTGAACAGTCATGACCTGGTCTATCACCAGGGCATACTTTTGTAATGAATATATACTTCCAATTAGTTATGTTTTTTCCAAACAATAATGTCAAACTGTCATCAAAAAAATTATTGAAACTAAAATCTGGCATTTTACCCTCATTTCTTGAAATATTGTATAGTTTCCTGAAAAACTATTTTATACTTCTGAAAGCATCACTCATCAGTAATCTTCTGCAGCAAAGATATTTGAATTGGTATCATTTTGTAGGCATGGCACTCAAAAATCCAAGGTGAGGTAGTGATTTTCCATTAATTAAAAAATACTCATTATCTCTAAAACAGTGAGATTTTTACTAAGGTGAAATTCCGTTATTTTGAACAGTCATGACCTGGTCTATCACCAGTTTCAATATTGTACAAGGTTTACCGGACACCCTGTATATTGCATAAATATTTTACAATTTGAAATCACTAAGTTTCACTGATACGCTATTAGAAACTGGGTCATATGCATAAAGTTGAGTTTTGCTCACATTTTCAAGAAGCTACTCCATTTGATAAGCATAAAAATGTAGGTATAAGCTCCAACTTGTGAGTGTCTACTCTTTTCGTGAGGATGTCCTCGCTCCTTAATTACCTACTTTTATTTTCATATGCATAAATGCGATCGTCAACTCCGTCCACTGAGTATCCACTTCAGAAAATGCGAGGCTCCTTAGTAGCAGACTCAGCTTCATCAGAAGTAGATTCCTGTATGCGATAGCTGAATTTTTGCTGATTCATAGGCCTACCAAGCTTTTATGATTCGTAGGGAATCAAGAGAAGTAGATCGTGCCTAATATCGGTTTAGCAAAGTAAATGTTCAGTGGATAACTAACTATTTTCTTGGAGATGCTGAAGAATATAGGAACTGAGCCTTGAGTAATGAAGAAAGAATGAAGATTTTTTAACGTTAGTAGCAGAAGAAATCAGTGCCAATCAATCGACGGTATCTCGAACCGTTACCAAAGTCATACCACCTATTGTGCAGAAATCAGATATTTGGTTCAAATTTCTATCCTCGCATGAAAATCTACAAAATGCTAAAAATAAGTTGCAAGAAAAGTTCAATTTCCCTAAGAGTAGATTGTACTCATGTTCCTATACTGACCTTATAATTGAGCAATAGTAAGATTTGATTCTCCTTGAAAGAAAACATCTCTTGCTCCCATCGTTTTAATTTTATTAATTAATTTCCTGTTCGATTTCTCCCTTTTTTCGCTCTCGTTCTGGTTTTTATGTTTGGAATCTTCTTCCAAATCTGCTCTTCATTATATTTTACTCCTAATTCAGCTTCTTACTTTTCTTTCATTTCTTCAACCGATTTACTTCTATTCCTTTTACTTCCAGGATGTTAGATATCTCTAACAATAAAAGGATACTGTTTAATTATCTTCACAAATACGGTTTGACTTTCAGAAGAATTCTTTCCAGAATAGCTCAACATCTTGTAATCAACTTATTAAACATACACAACCGACGTAAAATTTTCAAATGTCTGAATAAAGGGGATATATGCGACTTTGGAGAGACCACGAAAGAAAGTCGAAACCTGCAAATGCGCCTCAATATAAACTTTATGTGCTAAGATAAGAAAACATCAAGTGCCAGAGCTAGGAAATTTGTCCTGACATAGGTCAATATATCCCATTAACGTAATTGCACGAAAAACTATGATTCATAAAGTAGTTTCTAATAGATATTTTTCAAAGATAACTAAAGTCACTTGTCATGTTCCTGTTCACATGTTGTTTCTATTGACCCACTGTTTCTATTCACCCGCTTCTGGTAGCTATTTTGTATTCTCTTCAAATTTTGAATAAACCAAACCCCTTAATTTGTTTGAAAATTGATTCTTTTCACCTCCTGCTAGGTTTACAAGCGAATTACGTGCCAAAACAATCACTGTTTCTAGTCACCCCGCTTGGAGGGTGAATAGAAAATCACATTTCAATTTTTTGACAAAAAACTAAGGATTTTCTTTTTAAATTGCTTTTAATGAATTCTCTTCTACCAGTCGTGACACACATTTTTCAATTTTTTCCTTGTTGATAAAGGGAATATTAATTTTGTAACGAATTCCAAAAACTCGAAAACTGCTTCCTGTCACCCTATTTTACGGTACATCTTATAACGAATAATTTGAAATCGATTCATTTATCGAACCGATTTACATGTCGATTTTCTATTTGGCATAGTTTTCTTTGAATGTTTCAAATTCATTTTGGTGGAATCACCTGGAAGTGAAACAAATTGGCCACATAAGCATCACTAATGTTTTTTTTTTTAATTTTGATCGTGATAAATTATTAATATCTGAAAAACGTTTCGTACCCAGTCGGTCCAAGGTGTCAAATTTTAATTAGTATAACGTCTAAAATCGATGACTCACATATTGTTATAATTTTGGTAAATTCTATTATTTTTGGACTTTGAATATCAATAAGCCATGTTTCTGTTCTCGTTTAATGATTTTCAGTGGAACAAGTCTTTCCACAAAATTTCCTAGAATGTTCAGAAAATAACAACCTGTCTAGAAGTGCAAATAGTTAATTCGGAGCTGAAGGCACTCCTCTTGAACCTGGTTGTTGATCTGTGGCAGGGACTGGTCTGGCAGCTAGGAGTACCGAATTCGTGGGTCAGTTATTGCTTTCATTTTGTATGATTACAATCTGCAAAATCTAGACTCACTCATGATTCTTTGAACTCTTGGTTTGATCCATCGTGGATCACTCACTAGCCACATTTAGATGGAGAGGTCTAGCAAAACAGCCAATCTAATGCCTTGACAATCTGTCATTTCTGTCGTTTGGCACAAATCGAACCATCTGCTTGCTTTGTAAAACTTGGTACTCTCTTTCTCCTCAGTCAAGAGATACATTCAATAGAGCCATCTGCTTGCTTTGTTCTATTTTGCAACGGGGTGCTTTCTCATTACACTCTCTCTCCTCAGTCCAGAGATATATCTTTCATTTATCTTTGTACAGGGAATTTCTCATTACACTCTCTCATTCTCCTCAGTCTGGAGAAAATCGATAATCATTTATCTTTGTGACTAAATCTGAAAATCTCTTTCTTTAGTTTATTGATAACAATATTTCTATGATTATTGTTTTTCTAAAGCTCGTTTGAGATGGATACTTCTCTAATTTTTTATGACAAGATACTAAATTTAAGATTAATTGTGAATTCATGTGATTTATTCAAATTCAGTCTTCAACACATTGTTCAACTCAACAAATCTTAAATATATTATTGTTTGATTGATTATTATTAGGGTAAAATTTTAAAACTTTACTAATTTTTGAAACCAGTTCTCAAGTAAATCTGAATCTTGATTTGTAGAGCTCTGAAGTAAGTATTTCCTCGGCATCGCAACCATTGATCATAAAAAGTAAACCAACCAGTCATTTGTAAACTCTAACAATTTCAATTGTATAACTATTTTTTTTGAGACTGTGTCTGCCAAATAAATAAATTGAAATAATTTTGATTGTGAACTTGTAAACAAAAATTATTGGTAAAAATAGTATTTCCTGAATCTCTTATTTTAATGTAGAGAAGCACGAAGTACTTCTTTTGACAAATCCCTGTTTTTGGTATTTTCATAAAAAAACATGGTGCCTTTTTTGACTCGTGACCACAATACTGTGACCTGCAGGTGTATTCGAATAAATAATTGATAATCCAGCTTACACCAATTATTCAATCTCAGCATTATATGTGAGTGAGATATTTGCCTTCCCGAAGCATTGCGGATGTTCCTAAATCTAGACTGATTTATGAGAAAAGTTTCAATGCTCTTTGATGATATGACAGATACGAATGGGAATATATCGTGCAGGTCTACTACAACTGAAATAATCAATATAAGGCCGGCCTCTCAGGTTCAGCTCTAACTGTCTGTTATAACTGTGCAGTTATAAGTGTCAATTGAAACTGTACGTGTGTGGCTATTTTAGTCATAGTTCAACTCCAATATTTCAACTGTGCAGTTTTACTGAAAGAAATGAAATTATTCATATTTTTACCAGAAATGACAAACTGAAGCGAGTGTGTGTGGTGGTTTGAACTGGCATTTTCCATACATCTCAGTATAGTTTGTGTCGACAGCCTGTCTATATAGTGTGTATCATCATGTCGCGTAACCAAACCAAGTTATTGTTGACTTTATCGAGCTATATAGATCGAAACCTTGCTTATGGTAAGTTAAATATACCGATTACCTTGCTCGTTGAGTGCTTGATTCGTCTGAGTGCTTGAGGAGAGATTCTTGTAGGAAGTTTGGAACACTCATACGAACGCCCTGCTGCTCAAAATCTCAAGGTAGCAGTCAATATTTCGTGTAGATATGGTTCTTTTCTCATGACTGTATCTTGCTTCATAATCAGAGGAGAAACCAACGAAAGTAATTTTTGGTACACTGTTTGAGTCATGCACAAATAATTGAGAAAATCTAATGGCTCTTTCCATAATTCTTTCAATAAATTTATATGGGAAGGTGCATTTCGTTTTTGTAGCCACTTCTTGCACCACTATTTATGCTTTTTTTTGTAATAACATTGGAAAAAACAAACCGAGAGCGGCCATATCGTCGTACACGTTCGATTCCATGCAAAAAAACTGAAGGAATGAACAATTGAACTGCACGTCAGTGTACACCTCAATTCATAGTTAAAACTGTCGGTTTTAACTGCACAGTTGAAACTGTAAGTCGCCGGCCTAAGGGTACGTACCAGAAATTCCTGTGAATCAATAATCATATTTTAGTTTTTGAAGCTTCCTGAGTGCTTGATATGATTTCGGGAGACTCAAGCGTATATTTGAAAATGGAATTAGCGCTGTTATAACCCCAAAATAACAAATGTATTTTTGTCTCACGCATTAGTCGTGTATCTATACCACTAATCATTTGTTTACGAAAGTTTTGCATGTGATTCTTACAAAAATTTCAGTAAGACAATTTGAGTAGTCAATTCCAGTACTCTAGTACTACATCATTTTCATTTTCAATATCAGGCAGTATTATTATTAAATCTCTCACGTCTCATCTCATGTGTTGAAAAGTAGATATTTTCTTATTCCTCTGTAACTCATTTTTATTTCATACAATAGTTGATATTCATAGAAATAGTTCGATACATGTGATAACCTCTTACATTTCTTACCCTCAACAACAATCCACTCCTGTTAACAATTTGAGGAGCAGAAAAAATTTCAAAATTGAAGCAACAAAAATTGTATTCATAAATTTTTATAAAATTCACGTAAACTAGTACTGTACGTGTAACAAACATAAAGGTATTTTTTTTTCAAAATGGCATAGCTTGTTTTTGTCTTATGAGGTGGTACAAATAAGGTACCACTAAGATACCTAGAAACAAAAATTTGGCTCTTCTTTGAGGAATTGTGTCTAGGAATTATTTGGCATGGTAGTTCTGGAAGCAGGATTTGGTTTTTTCCAGACACAAAGGAATCTGACAAACTGAACAATTCCAGTCGGTCCGCACCTGTTTAGCTTTTGAACCACATAATGCACATCTTCTTATTGTGCTTCGCTCCGGTTGTTGTTTCGAAGACTGCTGTCGCACTTCAGCGGGAAAAAAGGGCTTTAATTTTTTTATTTGAACTGGGACCATCGATTGAGAAGAAGATCTTTCATTAGATACTAGTTTAACAGCAACCAAACCTTTTATTACTTGACGTCGGGAGTCTTTGCCAGACATGGGTGGTAACTGTAGCAATTTGTAAATACTGTAGCATATTCAAACTCTAATTCACTCTATAATAATTCATTTAACGAAAATACAATGATTCACAATACTCTAATTTATATAACAATCATTCTACTATTTATATTTGACTTTCACTTCACTAACTGTCCGTCTGTCTGTTGCGTAGTTCTTTTTATATCCACCGCTCACTTCTCCGAATGCTCATGAAATTTCTCGGAAAGCCTCGAATCGTCCAGATTCTTCTCGGTGCATAGCTCATCGATAGTCACCCGCGGCCGGGCGCCGGCCACGCGAGAGTTCAGGTCCGGCATCGCCCGCAGCTTCGCCACAATATAGTAAGAATTTACGACCGCAGCATCTAAAAGGTAAAACATAATACGATTCCACCACTTTCTACTTCGTCTATCAGTTTTGTAGTTTGCCAGCAGTTGATCGAATTTATCTACGTAATTCATGTTATGATTGTAGTCAATGAACGCGTCAGGACATGTAACCGGTCTCATAGTACCATCCTTCTCCTTGCGTTGGACTTCTTTAACATTTTCAGGATCATGATAATTAGAAAGAATATCTACGGACCTACTATCCTTCCACTTCATGACTGCTAATCCAGTGATGCTTGTGAACCATTGCATACCACCAGGCTTCATTGTTTCACCTGCTTTGAATGTAGGAATATATTTACGTTGCAAATTCAACGTACCAACAGCATGAATTTTATGTTTTTTCAAGTCTTCCATTAAATGCACACAGTTGAAGAAGTTACCAAAATAGAGCATGTGATCCTTGTTACGCACATCAGCTGTAAGGGGGGTGATGACGCGAACACCAATCGCTTTTTACGGACTGTTAGTTTTGCCGGTGTATATGTCGAATTTCAAACAATATCCAGATTCATCTGCTAGCATCCAAACTTTGTAGCCCCTATTCTCGGTTTATTTGCTACGTCCTTTGAATTTTATCAATGATTCATCTATTGCGACTTGCTAACTCGGAAGTGAGCACATCTGAAAATTATGTGGCAACAAATCTATCAGTGGGCGAACTTAAAGTTTGTCATAACTGGGAGATCCGCGGTCAGGCATAACAAAGTTATCGTTCATATGTACAGGGGACAGTAACCAGCCGAAACGCTTCACGCTCATAAGAGAAGAAATAAAATCACTTTGAGATCGGGCCCGCTTGACCAGTAATCCTTATAACTGGGTGAGTGCTTGAGACCCATAAGCAAATTTATCCCCAAAAATGTATTCAACTCTGAATTAGAAGTGGGATATACGTTTTTCATTTAAAAATCCATTTTTGCTCTGCGTACAGATTAGTATGAAACACTAAATGTTCCATAAATGACTGTGTTATAGAATTCCGGAAGTGTTGGAATGGTGTGATATTACCATGTTGGTGGTTTATAAGATACATCAACATTTTGGGTAGGAATGTGAACAATGTTTATGGGATAACCACGAGATGTGGCTGGCTGAAACTACCACAACTGAACTAAGTGGAGGCTATACTACATCACCGCCCACCGATAACCCAGCAACTGTTATTGGTAGAAAGTTTGTAATATTGTCGTTTGCACATCAACACTAATCAACCTTCGATTTTTGAATAGACTGCATGCAGGTAATGGTTGTCTAATTATGCCAGTTCAGTGACTTTCAATTCACGTGTAACTACTGCAATACTGAAAAAATTATTAACAAAAACCATTTATCAATTTTTTGTTTCTTCATATCAGGGTGATTTTTTTTCAATACAGTTGTTTGTTGATCTGTTTCTGACTTTTCAACAAAAACCTTTTACCTTTGAATAACTGGAATATTCCGTCGTCGATCATTCATTCAATTTCTAGAAATGAAAATTTTCAAACACCGCCTGCTACATAAAGAATCAGCAACTGGCAAGATGGTCCAAAAAACTCACAAGGTTCTCTGCTGGCTAACCCGGCTAACAAAAGTGACGTTTAATACTCAACAATATGGATGTCGGTTAAGAACAGAATCGTCAAGTCATAATTATTATTCCTAGTCCAAAATCTTTTTACCGCATGTTTGTCAATTATAGTGAAATTTCATAACTGTTTTATTATAACATTCGATGAGATACTATATGCCTCTTCACCCTGAAACAACCCGCATTGTTTGTTGTTGCTGATGGCGGAAAACACGTAGTAAGTGATTATAAATTTGGTTTGTGCACGATCCAAAGTAACAAATATAAATATTTACTTCAATTAGGTCGAATTTGAAGTATCCGCTCAATACACATTTCAGCTTGGGTTTTACATAGTGCAGCCAAGGGATTATTTCCGCAAATTACCGTTGATGGAGGTACGGTAAAGTTAATATGATAACTAAGGGTAGAGGTTACATCTGGGATTGAGATCATATCCCTTGAATAATTAATATCTTCTCAGGGGACTTTACAAACCGGTGAAATTGAGAGGATTTGTACTTTCAATATATTCATTACATCTTGATATAATATAACATGCAAAAGTTTGAAATTTTTGGCGATAGAGCTATCTGTCGTGACTGCAGAATAACTGTAACCAGAAATGTTCATTATGCCTACCTGTTTATTATTTTTTCTACGTTCATACAAAAACCAAAACTTTATTGAACTGTATTTAGTGGAAAAACTGGTTCATCATTGCAATGACGTCTTTATTGCACCCATCGGTCATTCTGCAACAGCGTTCTGTCATCATGACAAACATAAAAGTATTACGTTTTAAACAGTTGCATATTTTATATCATTGTCAATCATATTTATTACATACTGGAATTACAACATTACTAGAAAATGCAATTTAATAAAATTTGTATCTTTGAATACTTTATATTACTTTTAGCAGCTAGATTTGAACAAAGAATGTCTTACTTACACTTCAGTACCACCTAAATGAAACAGTTTTTGGCTTTTGCACAAACGTAAAAAAAATATGATATGCAACTCTTACAAAAATTGTTTATTGCACTCGACGTGTTGTCCAACTCGGCCTGAAGGCCTCGGCGGACAATTTCACATCTAGTGCAATGAACATTTACTTTTTGCACTTGTTGCAGAAATAACTATTTTACCCTCTCGCATATTCTTGTATTTGGTATTGGACGAAAGCATTATTTTGATTGTTTGAATTTTGAATAAAATTGCATATCCATTGTGCATTGAATGAAGATAATTCTGGATCCATTAAACAGATAAATCACATTCGATGTACTACGAAGTATCAAGATATTGACATGTCTAAGTTTTTTGTCTTCGAACATGTCATACCTTACTGCATCACATTGTATGTCAAGTAGTTTTTACAACTTCCGGCAGAGTCTGCACACTATAAGATAACTCCTAAAACTCGTAATATATCGGTTTCTGATAAAAAGTAATTGTTGTTGAGTACTTCTTCCGTAGAGTTCTTCGATGAAAACTTTCCCATTCCTTTTGCCGCGTATGTTATTTAGTATAGTTCGTCAGTTTTATTTTTTGCCATTTTATTACGTACCAGTAAGTAGATTAGGTACACTTTATTTTCTCATTCACTTTCTCCAGGTTATCCCATATCATTGAAAACTTCGTATATATGCTTATCCTCATATATGCTCACCTCAAATCCGTTTGAACGAGAACTGTGATGTCAAGTCCACTTACTTAGAGCATTGACTCTCACTGGGACATTCACAGTATATTGCAAACCCTGTTCTACTATCAGTTTTTGACCAGTTTGTAAACAGATTAGCCCTCTCAAAATTTTCGGTATGGCTATACTACTCTAAACATCGACGTAGTGAGACTACAATAAAGTGCACGGCACGCTCTGTGATTGGTCATTTTAATGGCGGTAGGTTTGAATGACCAACAAGAAGAAGGCAAAATTAGTTGAAAATGCTTCAATTTCTATTCAACTTAACCCAACCTGACCAACCTTACGTAGTCAGAATGACGATTCAAAATTCTCAGCGATTTAACGACTATCTACCCAAAATTGTTAATAACATAGCATTGGTCGGAGCGCTCATGCCGTGCATTTTATTATATTAAAGTGACGTAGTGAGCTGTGTGAAATTCTAAGTGGTGCTTCTAGTGCTTTTGATTCTGTGAATAAAGTGAAATATTTCTTGAACTACTGTTGGAGAGAAATATAAAGTTTGTGTAATTGATGACTTGTTTATTTAGTGGAAATTCATGATCACTTTTATGAAACAAAAGAAATACTTTTGTCTTTTTCCCATTATCAAAACTAAAAACTAACTAATATAATTTAACTCTAAAACCTAGGTACTTATTTATACAGAGAGATTGCAGGTACAACGGGATGGAGAGGTAATTGAATGAAAGTAAATAAACTGGGGTGAAAAGATATAAATTCAATACTGGAGGTTATGGAAATTACCTGGGTTGTCAAAATTATAAATTCAAATGAGGAGACCTACATAAATCGAGTTGCTCGTTGAGGGTTCTAAATTTCGGGTTTTTAATTGATTTATTAATTTCCATGGCTTCCAACAGATTTATTTTCTTTCCTCTATTACATGTGTGTAGGATTTTGAGATTATCTTTACTTATCTTGTGTTCGGAATCTTGCAGATGTTAGTACACTGTTGATTTTTTGTCGAAACAGACGTGTTTACGGAGCCTTATGTCAAAATTTCTACTGGTTTGGCCTGTATATACTGCAGATCATTCCCCGCATTCCAATCTATACCGGGTGTCAACGAATCTATTAGACACTTCTAGACCATTAGGTGTATCAAAATGAGATTTCGTATAGGTAAATGATATGTGAAGAGGAGAGTTCTAACATATGTTTCACTTTTCGTTCACTTCCGGTTTCACCGGAAATGGCTCTGGTTCTAAATTTTTAAATGGAACACCCTGTACATTGTAACATCTAGGTGGCCATGATCGAAAGTAAACTAATCTAAGGACCTCAGGTGATATCAGAATATTACAATCGCGAAGTTTCAGTGACTAGAATTAGACAAGTTGGCAAAATTACATTTTCGTGTCTAACTATTATTTTTCAGATGGCGACCATTTTTTGACAAGCACTTTCCGAAAAAAGGATATTTTGACGAATCTAACGATACTAATTTATTTGCGATTGGATTACAAATAAGAACATGAATTAAATATTACTGAGAAAAATACTTCATAATAATTTATTTACTTTTGTCAAGTGTGCCGAGGATAGGCATGATGCATAATATTTTGCAGTTATTTCGATCAAGTCTTCTTTGGAGAACAAAACACTCACTTAGGTTATGACAGTGACATAAGCTTTGAGAGCAGAATGTAAAATTTTCTTGATTTTCGTTAAATTTTAGTTCAATTGTCCGTCTAAATAATGTATACTCAAAGTGAAAGAGTTGATATGTTGTTATTGTTTGGAAAATGTCACAGAAATTCGAGGAATGCTGCTGAGTTGTATGCTCAGAGATATCCCAATCGGCAATATCCATCGCATCAGTATTTTCCGTATGTTGAGAATTGTTTTAGGCAATAGGGAAATTGAGAGGCAGAACAGAGGATTATCATAAATGAGGAGACTGAGATTAACGTTCTTGCTATAGTTCAGGTTGACAAAACGGTTTTTTTAAGAGAAATTAGTCGAGAAAGGCAGATTAGTCACGAATCAGCAAGAAAAATATCAGTTACATCAACATTTGTATGCTGACGATGGCGATAGACGAGTAGTGTTTTGTGATTGGTTGCTTCAAAATCATAGAGTTAACCCAAATATCATCAACTTTATTCTATTTTCCGACAAATCACGATTTTCAAATAATGGCTTGTTCACTAAGCAAAATTCTCGGTACTGGGACCAACAAAATCAACATGCAATGAGAGAGGGCAATTTTCAAGAAAGGTTTGGCGTCAATGTCTGGGCTGGTATCGTTGAAAACATAATAATTGGATCAATTTTATTTCAAGTTCAGTTAACAGGGGCTAGGTACTTAGGTTTTCTTCAAAATGAAATCGAGCATCATCTTAATTATCTACTTTTAGCAGTTTTACGGCAAATTTACTACCAACAAGATGGAGTACCCCCTCATAATACCAGATACGTTCTTGATTACTTAATAGAGCATTTCAATAATCAAGTAATTGCAATTAATGGTCCAGTACGGTGGCCAGCCCACTCACCGGATCTGATTGTGCTAGAGTTCTTCATTTGGGGATATGTTAAAGATAGGGTCTACTATGCAACAGCCCCAGCCACTCTCGAAATCTTAGAAGAAAGGATTCTACAGGCATTTAGAAGTATAACACCACAAATGTTACGAAACGTGTTGAGAGAAACAATTGAACGAGCTGAAATGTGTCTTCAACAAGGAGGAATGCAATTTGAAAATTTACTATAGTGAAAATTTTAAGAAATTAGAATATTGAAAAGAATGTAAGTGCATCGCTGATATTATTGTTAATTTTGTTAAATTTGTTGATCCAATCGCAAATAAATTAGTATCGTTAGATTCGTCAAAATATCCTTTTTTCGGAAAGTGCTTTTCAAAAAATGGTCGTCATTTGAAAAATAATAGTTAGACACGAAAATGTAATTTTGCCAACTTGTCTTATTCATATCTATTATACTATTCACTAAAACTTCGCGATTGTAAAATTCTGATATCACCTAAGGTCCTTGGATTAGTTTACTTCCGATCATGGCCACCTAGATGTAATTTCGAAAGTGACTTCGAAAAAATTAAGTAGGCATAAAAACTTTCGAAAATGTTACATTCTGATCTAGAATTGTCTCAGAAATCCAAAAATTTTACAATATACAGGGTGTTCCATTTAAAAATTTAGAACCGGAACCATTTCCGGTAAAACCGGAAAGTGAAAAATATGTGAAAACTCTCCTCTTCACATACCAGTTACCTATACCAAATCTCATTTTGATACACCTAATGGTCTAGAAGTTATGACTTGTCTAATAGATTCGTTGACACCCGGTATATTACTGATTTTTTTATTCTATTTCGTTTAAGTTTTGCATTGAACAGAATCCTGCCTAAATTATTATTACTTAGGAAAGTGAATTTAGAAAAATAAATTTGAATGTTTACTGAAATTTTTCCTGAGTAATCAATGCTACCATATTTACGTGTATTGTGTTCTTCGATATTTGGTTATAATTCAGTCATAACCGTTTTATGAGTTTCACCTGATGTTAATTTCTCTATTAAAGAAACTGGTATTTGATTGTTTACCGCAATTTGTTTAATATTGTTTAATTATAAGAATTTGAATGAACTAAACATCATTAAACAAATTGCGGTAATCAATCAAGTACCAGTTTTTTTAATAGAGAAATCAATATCATGTAAAACTCTTTATAAGTTTATGAGTGAACTATACCAAAATATCGAAGAACACAATACACGTAAATATGGTAGCATTACTCAGGAAAAATTTCATAAACATTCAAAATTATTTTTCTAAATTCAAAACATCAACAGCTTTCATAAGTAATAATACCTTAGGTAGAATTCTGTTCAATGCAAAACCTAAACGACATAGAATGGAAAAATCAGGAATATATAGATTAGAATGCGGGATATGCTCTGCAGAATATACAAGCCAAACCAGGATTGATTCATGGAGGGACAATATATGAAAATATAAATAGAAAAGTAATTGGGTATAACCAGTAGAAATTTTGACGTAGGGCTCCGTGAACACGTCTGTTTTGACAAAAAAATCAACAATGTACGAACATCTTCAAGAATCCAAACACAGTACAAGTAAAGATAATCTCAAAATCCTACACACATGTAATGAAGGGAAGAAAATGAATCTGTTGGAAGCCATGGAAATTATTAAATTAATTAAAAACACGAAATATAGAATTCTCAACGAGCAACTCGATTTATGTTGGTCTCCACTTTTGAATTTATAATTTTTACAACCCAGGTAATTTCCATAACCTCCAGTATTGAATTTATATCGTTTCACCCCTGTTCACTTAATTTCATTTATCCACAGTCACCTTATAATTGATGTTTTATCCACACTTATGAACCGTATAATGTACCACTTTATCCACTAGTGGAATAATGAAAAATACAATCTTGAATATCAATCACATTTTACTTATTTTCACCAACTTCACAAATTTTACAAATGGAGTAGATAAACAATCGAAAATACATAGCAACCATTCAACACCTCTCTATTTTTTTGTATGTTATTTCAATGATTTTTGAGGAGGTGAGAGCCGCTGTCAGACCAAAACGTCAAATCATTTTGTGATGAAGAATTTCCGCGAATCTGATTCTAAATTAATGTGATTGTGAATAAAACGTTGTATTGCATGCGTGTTTTAGAAATTTAAGCCCATTAAACTAATAATAAAATGGATTAAGCAATCCAGACTTCTGCATTTAACCTATACAATAGGTATAATCGTCGGCAAGTCTCCAACAGAAAACAACTACTGCCCCCTACGACCATTGAATTATATCTGTTAGATTCTTGGCAAAGTATTCTACAAGAACTACTTTGCAATGTTCTCCCAATCTCAACGCCAAAACATGTCTCAACCCACACGAGGAAACACCTACGGACCGGTTTCATGTTTCCTTGCCAATCATCAGCGCAGGGTAGCTCACCCAACGCAATATTAGTTTAATGGGCTTCTGCCAAGTAGTGTCATCAAATATTTTCTTCTGAATTTATTTGGCTTCAGACGAAGTCGACACCATAGTCGGAGTGCTCTTCGAATCTTGGGGTCAAGATATTTTTCGATTGCGTTGGGTGAGCTACCCTGCGCTGATGATTGGCAAGGAACCATGAAACCGGTCCGTAGGTGTTCCCTCGTGTGGGTTGAGACATGTTTTGGCGTTGAGATTGGGAGAACATTGCAAAGTAGTTCTTGTAGAATACTTTGCCAAGAATCTAACAGATATAATTCAATGGTCGTAGGGGGCAGTAGTTGTTTTCTGTTGGAGACTTGCCGACGATTATACCTATTGTATAGGTTAAATGCAGAAGTCTGGATTGCTTAATCCATTTTATTATTAGTTTAATGGGCTTCTGCCAAGTAGTGTCATCAAATATTTTCTTCTGAATTTATTTGGCTTCAGACGAAGTCGACACCATAGTCGGAGTGCTCTTCGAATCTTGGGGTCAAGATATTTTTCGATTGCGTTGGGTGAGCTACCCTGCGCTGATGATTGGCAAGGAACCATGAAACCGGTCCGTAGGTGTTCCCTCGTGTGGGTTGAGACATGGTTTGGCGTTGGGATTGGGAGAACATTGCAAAGTAGTTCTTGTAGAATACTTTGCCAAGAATCTAACAGATATAATTCAATGGTCGTAGGGGGCAGTAGTTGTTTTCTGTTGGAGACTTGCCGACGATTATACCTATTGTATAGGTTAAATGCAGAAGTCTGGATTGCTTAATCCATTTTATTATTAGTTTAATGGGCTTCTGCCAAGTAGTGTCATCAAATATTTTCTTCTGAATTTATTTGGCTTCAGACGAAGTCGACACCATAGTCGTAGTGCTCTTCGAATCTTGGGGTCAAGATATTTTTCGATTGCGTTGGGTGAGCTACCCTGCGCTGATGATTGGCAAGGAACCATGAAACCGGTCCGTAGGTG
Source organism: Chrysolina oricalcia (assembly GCA_944452925.2). Classification (NCBI taxonomy): domain Eukaryota; kingdom Metazoa; phylum Arthropoda; class Insecta; order Coleoptera; family Chrysomelidae; genus Chrysolina; species Chrysolina oricalcia. The sequence continues at coordinate 40,767,192 of OX101819.2, forward strand.
TTCCCTCGTGTGGGTTGAGACATGTTTTGGCGTTGAGATTGGGAGAACATTGCAAAGTAGTTCTTGTAGAATACTTTGCCAAGAATCTAACAGATATAATTCAATGGTCGTAGGGGGCAGTAGTTGTTTTCTGTTGGAGACTTGCCGACGATTATACCCATTGTATAGGTTAAATGCAGAAGTCTGGATTGCTTAATCCATTTTATTATTGGTTTTTTATTGTTTTGCTTTCCTTTAGTTACTATGCCGTGTTTTTGTATTTTTCTTGGTTGTTTTTTGTTCCACTTGAAATTGAGTTAGGTTTATATTTCTGTACAATAATAATTCGCACATTCTCTGAATTGTAAAACACATTCGCATTTATAAACCATCGAATTGTATTTCATTCTCGTTCTATGAATGTCAGGGCTTACTAATCGATATACAATTTTATGTTAAACTTAGCTATTATGAGTTACTGTCATTTAAATTCATCCCTTCAGTTAGGCTGTGATAGTCTTTGTGGGTAATGAAAAAATATTTGTAACATGAGTGCGGTTTTATGTGTTATGGTGTTATGGTGTTATGTACATATAATCTAATCTGGAGTACTACCCTTCGGTTAACATAAAATTTGTAACCAGTGCAATCTCATTCTTGCCCCATTCTACTTCACAATCCTAATAAGTGGTAGGTTCGATATATATTTTCTTGTTGCAATCGCTGTCAATCCAATCGCTGTCGATGTCCTAATACCAAACACCTTATTCAGTTGAGCTCATTTTCTGTTGAGATTTTAGCCAGTATCCATGAATTGCATATGTTTTTGAACGTACTATTCTGACATAAGTTCACTGAATAATACTCCGTCCGAGTCCCACAGTGTTGCCATAGTTTTGTCTGATCAACAATTTTCCTTTTTCCTATCAATTTTTATTTTCTAAATATGTTGATTCCTGGTGAAAATGCAATCCATGAAAACTCAAAGATACTCAACCTACCCCATCGGTGGAAGTTCTTTATCTTCTCATATACGACGAGTCAGTATCTCTATTCCAAATCTTGATTCAGTTTGAAGATTCGCCCAGAGCGATTTGCAATAGCACCCTAACTGAGCAATTTAAATTTTTCTATCCTATGTATATGTTGTCAAAATTGTCACCATTTCTTAGGACGATGAATGATGATGTTCCACAATAGAAGGGTAAGGACCTCTCCATTGATTTAACGACGTGAGCTCCTAGGTTTATTCTCAAAATTATAAAATTCTCATTCGAGCTTTACCACTAGGAATATTTTCGAGTAAAACGAAGGAGTGAGTGAGAGAAAAGTTGAATCTCGCGAGGGAAACAGCTAATACTTAGCTCCAGCTGAATATAAGAAGATATTCAGAAAGTGAGACTACTGAAAAGGAACCGCACATAAAATTATCTTTTTCTAGAATTACCAGACCACTGCTAGAACTCTGGAAGAAGAACACATAATACTTTGGACAGATACAGAATAGAAGACTATAAATGAACCTTATAAAACCACCATAAATAACGTCGTCACTACGTGATGCCTGGATTTTCTGGATTCATAGTAAAATGTTAGGCTATATAGTGTAGCTAGAAGTATGGCTTGGATGGGCAATCAAGTCATTTGAGCACTACCAATCTCGAGGACCAGCAGTGGGATTTTCAAGTTCGTATACGTCACGTATCGACTTGCTACCTATCGTTCAGTACAATCATAACCGTTATTTACGTCAACCTGTTGCACCCTTACGCGCAATCCTCAAGAGTGTTTGAGAGACTTGTGTGAACTAGGGAAAATGCGGAACGCACCTTTTAACGTGTGATGCCATGCACGAGACCGTTGACCATGGCGGGAATCGAACCCACGACCTAGGCTTAAGAGGCGAACGCTCTACCAGCCGACCACCACGGCCCATAATGGATAATTACATTAGAAACATACAACTGACAAAGAATGGATCATTCTAAGTGATATACGCTACCCGCCAGCAGCAATGGAATCAACGACATTTCCGAAAGTTCGTGGCAGGAGGCAAAATAGGCAAAACATAACACTCATTTCAATTATAGTCCAATTTGTTCCTTAAATATGTTCAGTTGTAAATCATTCAAATTTGTTTCAATTCTCAGTAGTAATATCACAGGTGATTGAATTTTTGCGATAAATCTGTCGATTTATTTCTGAAAGAAACTGAATTGCTTCGAGAAAACACCACGAGTCCGCGGACGAGTGGTGTTTTCTCGATACAATTCAGTTGAGTTCAGGAATAAAAGACAGACTTATGAGATGAATTCAATCACGAGTGGAGTTTTATTAGACTATTCTACGAAGCTTTGAGAGTATGTATTATGAACATGAACAATCAATTCATCATTACCATAATCAATCAACTATAATCATAAAAATATTATATAACTATCAATAATTCATTATATAGCTACGATGCGAATCACCTTGACATTTTCGCCTACAATTATGATCTGTCAAAATGTCAAACTTTGCTTTGTCATCAATGGTTACATCGCTGAAAACACCAATGCTGACAGACCAATCAGAATTGAGAGACAGCTGGTGTTTTTGCGATAATACAAGTTGTCTTAGATTTGTGATTGGTCATTTTACGTGAATATCTTAAGAAGAGTGAAATACTCATGGAAACACTCTCGTAACTTCCATAATTTTTTACGTAAAACTGTGAAATTTACAGGATAGATGATAAATCAAAAATGTATATACAATCTGGCATCTGGCGAAATTAATACTTCCCACTAAGTGAATTGTGAAAATGCACGAAAAATTACTCTCTTGAATACTGAAGAAAAAAGCTGTGGGGTCCACTTCTTTCGTGGTAGAAGAAGTAAGTATTATTCAAAGAATAAAAGAGTCTGTGAGAATCTACAAAGCAAATTGGACATAAAACGATGAAACATAATTTACCAATTAATATAATAAACCATTTGCCAAAACTTACCTCATCTGTGTCCGGACTTCAGGAAAGAAGCTACTCAATCAATAGTTGAATTATTTAAGACTGGTAAATTTGATAAATATTTCAAATGACCTGAAGCATAATCAGTTTTCTCTAATTGATGGTAAAACCACATACATCAGTACCTCCTAGTTCTTGGCTGATTTGACTGGACATTACCAAAATTACCAATTAGTTGACAGATACTTCGATATAATTAATCTAAGAATCGAATTCTCTTATTTTATTGTTTGATAAAAGCTACGGTATTTGGCGCAACAAAAAAAAATTATTGAGATGACATACCAGTTCAGAATGTTATTGGCATTGGAAAAGATAATTGCTCTGTGATGATTGGACATCTAACTGGTATGAAAGCTTCATTCAAGAGTGTGAATACGAATAGAGTCTTCATTGGTTATATTTTCCAATCATACCAATCATACCACGTATGCTCTCTCATCATGAGTATTGAGGAATAATGTCTGAATTCATATAGTAGTAATAATTCGAAACACTGTCCCAAATTCAAAAACTGTAAAATTATTTGAAAAAAATCAAATGCGATTTCAAGACCTTACCAAACAAGATGGTTGTCATTTGAGTTATCCAGTTCCATTCAGTTGTTTAGTTAATACTAGCGATGAAATTTCATTAGATTCGCCAGGCCCATCCCATCACATGCAAATATGAACTCTGACCATCGATAACACATTTTTGTTGTTAGTGCAAATGAGGAAAAAAATCAAATTTTCGAAGAAAAGTTAATTTTTACAAAGATAATTTTCAGTGATTTTTTTTTTAAATTTTGATGTTTGTTCTTCCATAGAAAATACAAGAGTGGTATTTTTTAGAAAGGAGTAGAATGTCAAAATATATTTTATTAATATTGAATTCATCATAACAGCAGTTTGTAAATTTATTGTAGATGCTGTGAGTAAAAAAAAATCAGGTATCACGAGAAAATAATTTGAGTTGTAAATAAAATAGTGGTTCCACAATTGGAAGCGATGGACAGAAAGGGAAGATGAACCAAAGAAAAACAGGAACTAACTGAAAAACAAAAGACATAATAATTTTTTATGCAGAATACATTTTCAGTTTAACTTTTATGTTTTCAGCTAGTCTTTCCTTTGAGATACTCGATGATTTTTGGTGAAGGCTATCCACACGTATTTCCAAAAATTAATAAGAATTGAAATTTGAAAATTTGGAGCAGCAGTATCTTCTGAACGGAAATACTCCAGACACTATAATTAGTTTGTTATGACTTTTTAAATTATGTTAAGATAAATTCCAAGTGCTAATAGCAGGAGCTGGGCACGTTTGTATAGTTCAGTAGTATTTTCTGTGGGAACTACTGTAGTACCGCGGCCAGTTCCAATATGGGTGGAGGGAAGAATATGAATACAACGAGAAAACCCATAACTCATTAAATTGACAAATAGGGAATAAAATTCTTCGAGATGGGAGGTCTGAGGCATTTGATCTGGAGAAAAAACATTTCTTGTCTTGGAGAGAGATTTTTGACGGAGATCGAAAACCAGGGCAGTTAGGTTTCGGCGGTCGGAGTTATCAGCTGTTTTTTTCTAACTCAAACATAAACTCTGATTTGAATGCAGAAAGTCATTTCAAATTCCAATTTCATTATTTCATATGTCGTGCTCTCTCAAGTTGATGAGTACGTTCTGTACACTGGAAAAAAACTAATAGCTATTCATATTAATCAAACACTCCCAGAACAAAGCACCAACTAGTATGCACCTAAAAATTGGCTCCACTAGACGCATAAGTTTTAGGAAAGAACCTAAATTGGTTCGATGGTTTATGAGGAGACACTCTGGAAGCAAATTTTGTATCTGTATCTAAATAACTTGAGTTGCACTGGAGACCATTCAAAGAAACTGGTTTGTTTCCTTAACAAGTTGTCAAATTATTCCAAATTATTCCACTAACACCGAGTATAATTAGTTAACTCAATCTCACTTTAAGGTAAGGGGTATTGTTCGCATCTCCAGGTTGGTAAATTATTAACTCCTCACCCCTCACAACAGGAGTGGTGACAGCAGCCTTGTTGAGTTCTATTTGTGGGTCTAGTAGTAACAAGTCGAACGTCCAATACCCGCTGTCAGGGACTTTATTTAGACAGTAGAGTAAATATCTCAGACGAGGAGGAAGAGAAAAAGTTATCATGTAAAATCGAGTTTAACCAAAGCACTCACTAACAGATAAACAGTAAAAGTCAGAAAAATGAAGAAATAAACTAAGTACCGTTTATTGAATTAAGAAAGAGACGAAGACGATTTCTGTGATAACCCTGGAATATCCTTGGAATAGCCGCGTACGTTGGACATGTGCTGTTACATACACGTTCTATTCATGTGTGAATAAATCATCGCAGTTGAAGTTTTATCTCAGAAACTCTTACTTTTTTGTAATTGCTGGGCGGTGTCCACTGCAACTCTTCGTCATTTGGAATATGCAAATTATTCATAAATTCTATGAAATGCATAACGTAGGTTCATATAAATCTCAAATATTAAGTTGTGGGTTCTCAATAGTTATTTTTCAAGTAACCTGGTTCGAAGCAGCGATGTTTTGTAGACTGAAATCTTTTCGAAAATATCCATTGAACTTCAGCCTGGATTATATTTCACAAGAGCTTTTGGTAAGTATGATAGGTTGGCAAAAATAGGAGTTCTTTTCAGTTCCACCGACTGAGCACACTTCCTTTGAAAACGTGAAACATTCTCAATTGAAAGTGGATAAAACAGAACTCCTCTGGAAATGGAAAAAAACCTATGATGAAAATGATTTTTTTTGTCATATTTAATAGAAAACATCTTTTTTCGCGCTGAGGCCACGCTTGACATTGAACTACATCTGACAGATATTGTGAAAAGACCATAACTGGAAAGTAAGATTTCGAAAGTGAAAATTCCATTGGGTATTTATATACATACGAGGATATATTGATATCTAGTTAGCCTAGACCAGTTCCCTGCATAAACAAAATATTGCGTTACCATAGCAACGAACAATAACTTATTAGAATTGTCAGTGTAAATTTTGACGTCAAAAAAGTAAACCAGAGTTACGCAATAAATTAAAAGAAAAAATATGTCCACCGAAATGTGAAAATCGAAAAATTGTATTTAAAAGGGTTAAGAGGTAAGCAGATTTACGAAGATATGCTTACTACCCTTGGTGATCAATGTCCTTCGTATGTGACCGTGAAAAATTAGACTGCAAGCTTCAAAAGAGGTAAATTTTCCATTGAAGGTGATGACCGATCGAAAAGGCCAGTTTCTGTGTCAGTTCCCGAAAATATCGATGCAGTTCATGACATGATTTTAACAGACCGTCGAATTGGGCTAAAACGGATATCTGAAGCACTGAATATTTCATACGAACGCGTTCATTATATAGTTCACCTCAATTTGAACATGAAAAAAATTGCTGCAAATTGGATCCCCAAATGTTTGAATGTTGACCAAAAGCATGCAAGGGTAGTAGCATCACGTTCGCTCTGTGCTCGATTCGAAAACGATGTAGAATTCTTAAACCGAATTGTTACTATGGATGAGATTTGGGTACATTTCTACGATCCCGAAACAAAGCAACAATCGATGGAATGGCGACACTCCGGTTCTCCAAGACCTAAGAAGTTTCATGTCCGAAAATCTGCTGGAAAAGTTCTTGCTTCAGTTTTTTGGGATTGCCGTGGAGTAATCATGATTGAGTTTTTGGATGAGGGTAGAACATTAACTGGAGATTACTATTCGACATTACTGACCACTCTACGGAAAAAAATTAAAGTGAAAAGACGCGGAATCCTAGGGGAGTAACCAAAATCTTGTTATTTATTCGAGGAAATGCTATATCTGGGGCTCCAGATTTGTCTCCGTCCGACTATCAAATCTTTCCTCAACTGAAAAAAAGTTTAAAAGGTCGTAAATTTTTTTCCAACGAGGAGGTAATAAAAGCTGTGGAGGTCTGGTTTGCAGAGCAAGAAGAAACATTTTTTTTTGAAAGGTATAGAGACGTTGCAGGAATAAATGTATCCAATTAAGAGGAGAATATGTTGAGTAATAAAATATTTTGACATTGAAATTTTATTTCGTTTTATAGTAGGCTGAGAATTTTTCAATATATCCTCGTACATCAAATAAGGGAGATGTTATTCAGAAGTATCACTCACAGAAATCGCTTAATTCATTGATGCGGGAATTGCATCTCTTCCGCTAGGCATCCAATTAATTTTGATCGACAAAAATCTATTTCACTCTTCAGAGATGATCGGGGAGGCCGAAAGAATTGGAAGGCATACTCTTCAGAATCAATTTCACTCTGCAATGATGAAATGGTGGGATTATTTCTTGTGCTCGCATCAACGAATTAAGTGATTTATATAAGTATTACTTCTAAATAACATTCTCCCTTATCTCATTTATATATACTAATCATCAATGTGAATGGCAACAAAATAATCAAGTATATAAATAATATCCCCACTATTGTTGGTAAATTTGATTTAGAAAAAAACTGATATTGAATCCTAGTTTACCGTTCCGGGGTGACATTGAATATTTGAATATGTAATGTTTAATGGCAAATCGTGAAAGCATCATTGCTCAAATATTGTGTTTTAAACCATTATTAATATTGCTCAGTTAAACTAGAACAACTCTGGACATTGAACATTTCGAAATTCATAATCTTCTTTGATGTGACTCCTTCAGTCAGCATACAGGATGTGTAATTATATATATGTTAGAGAAGACCATAATTGTGAAGTCGACAAAAAGTTCATCAAAGATAAAATGTACCGGTGTTTACTTATAAAGATCAATGTTCATGGTAGAAACTGGATAATCGGCTTTATCGCTCACCTTGCTCAGATATTGGTAGTTTTATGAAGGAAATTGTGTGAGAATATTTTTAATGGAAAGCATAAATAATATATCCTGCAAGGCGATTTCCATCAAAACTCTTTGTTCGGGATTTCAAATCACATAAGTAAAATTGGTGTAAATCAACTTATAGATCAGCCCACTAGAATATCCAGTGTTAGTAGTACTATACTACTACTAGTATACTATAGTACTGTTATTTGCAAGGGACACGATAATCCTAAAATAGGTCGAAAGGTAGAAGCTCAGATGACCAGAAAATAAGACACTATAGGAATGGCATTTGAATTCCATGAAAGTTGACTATTCCAATGTCATTGATAACATGCGATCAAACATTGAAATCATTCACCCATTGAATAAATTCATTTGCTACAATAAATTGCCTTGGTGTGATCACGATATATTCGAATTTGCTAAGAACAGGAATAAACCATACCGTTCATTCAAAAATTGCACTGGTTATTGAGAGAAAAACATACTGGAACGAATTTAAATACTTCAAAAATTGAAAACCGAGTCTAACTCGAAGTATATTCTTTATAAATAATGGCATTCATAGACTTTCCACTACTGATGTAGAAACAGGTGAAAGCTTCAATACGTCTTTTATCAATAGTATATTAGAAATTAAATGAACCAAATCTAATACAGAAAACTAGTCAAATAATAGACTTCCTATTATGAATAGCGGATTCAATGAATTCAGACTACTAAGCATTAGTGACAGCAAGGAAATAATAGCTACTTTTGAAAATAAGAGCGATTCCGATATTATGAATAATAAAGTGTTTCTCAAGTCATTGGTTATGTTCTATTGAATGTCATGAACACCTCTCTCGAAACAGGAATATTTCCTCGTCAATTAAAAACTGGAACAGTGTTCCTACTTCTTGAGTGAACAACAAGAATGATTCAAAACATTTTCGACAGATTAACACACTACCGTCACTGGAGAAACTTCTTGAAATAGCTGCATTCAGCCATATCAAAGAATATGTTTTTGAAAGTAATCAAATAATTATGGAACGCCAGTCTGGATTGCGACACCACCATCCTTGTGAAATTGCTTTAGAGTTCACATTGTCCAAGTGGAAACAAATAATGGATGAAAATAAATTTGTAGTAGCAGTTTTCGACGACTTGAAGCGTGCCTTTGAAACTATTGAAATCGACATTTTGCCTGAAAAATTAAATACTATGGCATAGGTGGAAATGTAATAAACTTGTTCACATAAGCTATCTCACTAATAGGACACATAGAAAAGGTAAATGAAAGCATTTCATTTGTAAGGGATATAAAAACCGGTGTTCCGCAAGGCAGTGATTTGTTCATGCTCTACTTGATTGATATGAAGTCTATTGGTGAAACTGAATTTATTGAACTTTTTGCGGATGTAGATCTGGATATTGCTATAGGAAGAATGAATGAATACCTGTAAAAAATATAATTGTTTCTGAATGTGAATGAACTGAAACTCAACCATCAGAAGACTGAAGCCATGATTATAACTTCGTAATTTAATCACAATCAAATTGATGTTCATGATTTCTACGTAAAAAATTATGAAAATGAAATAGGTATAGTAACTGAAATTAAATACCTTGGTGTAATCTTATACAACACACTCGATTTGGAATCTCATTTTAACTGTATTTACAAAAAAATTGTTTAAAAACTCTATTTATTCTCTAGAGTTATATTTATTATAGAGAATATATTTGTTATTTCAATCTTCTTGCATGTTTTACCAAGTCTGCTTTCTTTACTAGATAATAATAGTATCTGCTCATTGTAAAAACTGCAAAACCGTGGAATGAGGAATATACTACAGTGTAACAGATATACCCCTGTCAAGTCTATGTTATCTGTTCTAGATTTGATGTCAGTAAAACAGAGAATATTTTACGTTTCATTCATTCAAAGTGGTGAGCACATACACATATTTCAACGAATTCATCACATTCATCAATCTAATTCGCAATTATGAGACAGCGGATGGTTTGATTTTTCTGTTAATCGCACTGGAATGAAAAGAACTATGAATTCATAATTTTACCGGGGCTTTGCATGGAAATGAAGATGAGTCCATCTGTCTGAATATTCAAATCATATCAACACTTAGATTGCGGTATATTTATTGTAGTTGTGTTTTATGTTGTGTTAAGTACCAAAAGTTTATGTATAGTTTTGGTTATGATTCCAAATCATTTTATTTTGTAAATTAGGAATTCCTATTTGAATAAAGAATATTATTATCAAACTTAATGCAAATTTATTTGATAAAATAAAAAAAAAACGGGTAATACAAATTATAAAACAAAAACAAAAATTAATTGGCGGTCCGGGGCTACTCGATTGATTCCAGTAGCGCATTTGCATTTGCGGAAATACCTGCAGCACCACATCATCTGAAAATCTCGATCTATCTGTTGAATATATAATATGTTTACAGTCAGTTAGGCACCAAAAATCATGACGCCACGCCATAACAATCTTTGAGTGCACCTTTCATCTTCTTTTATCATGCCTGATGGAACATATCTTTTATGTCTCCATTAATCGCCACTTTTCCTTGTCTGAAACGCCATAAGACCAAAACGAGGGATGGTACATAATCTGGCCCTTGTAGGAGAAAATCGTTTAGGCTGAATCCATGATTCTTAGCAGCTGCGTCAAAAACGAATATTTCCTGGCATATTGATGTTCCAGACTGCAAAGTGGGGTAGGTACCACGTCTTTGGTGTGTCTACAGTGTCACAATCGTTCAACCTACTCGCATATCACTTTTGCACATATTCCTTGATTTTTTCACAATATTTCTCTGCAAAAAGCTGATCTTTGTCCATTTTCCGCTCCTTACAGAATAGCCGTTTCATAGCATTTAGTCGACTGTCGGGTAGAGTATCATTTTCCTTTTTCCATAAATGGCATATACCTGTTTCCAAATCTTCTTATCGAATTTTTCATCAAAGTTAGTGCCATTTTGTCTTCTACTGACTAATCAAATTGTCCTGCAACTTCACACCAAAGGATTCTAAACGAAAGCTGTCCTTAACAAGTGTATGGAGTTCTTCATCGTGGACATTTCGACAGTATAGACTAACGTGAACAGTTTCATTTGATTCCGTTAAATCGACTGGTCCATGAATTGTCCATCCTAATCTGGATTTCGACATGATATGTGTATTCACTCGAGGTTGGATGATATGCCTTGGTATGATGAGACCGCAGTTATCTTGTCCTATTATTAACTGTGGTTTCGTATACTGGATTGACTCTAAAACATCACGATTCAAATAGGGAAACTTCTTGCAGACTTCTTCAACATCAATCTTTTGTATGGGTAGGCTCAAATTATCTACAGTTCGCACGTTTCTCATTTTATAAAATATAGATGAAATGATAACAGCAGCAACTTCAACAGATGTCATTCTCGAACCATCATGTGTTATACCGTTTGTCCACTGCTAGCAAAATGGTGTAGTAGTACCAGATAGTTCGAGTTTATCGGCCAGGTCTTTTTCTATCACTGAACAAGTAGATCCCTCATCGAACAGTGTGCATATATCGTGATCTCTTCAAATGGGCCACGAAGTTTGACAGGTGCATCCCGCAGTAGAACTGTTCGATCTTTTGCACTTATATTGGCACACACATTTGTATGAGTACGAGGTTCTTCATTGTTAGTGACAATCCGCTCAATGTGGAGTAATTTATTATGTCTCTCATTACAACCATTCTGTCCACACCTCCGAGCAATAAAAGATATAAAGAGGGCTTTCGTGTCTCTTTCTTGAAACCCGACGTTGTTTATAAATATCTATGCTCGGTACATGTTAAAAAAGAACATTATCGGATATTTCCGTTTCCACTCATTAATCAGGTTGGAATTTCGTATTGTTATTCACTCTTAACTTGGCGATCTAGTTTGTTTACATGCGTTGACATATTATTTATCGTCTTGTCAGTTCAGTTTGGATTTGAGCCTATTTGTATAATTGATTTAATTTTAATAAGTGGTAGAAGTGTTGTGTTGGATTGTTGAATTGTTATATTAGAGACCTTATCTCTGCGAGATGGCGAAAACGTGTGAAGTTTGTGGGCTGAAAAAGTTATCAAGCACTAAACAAACATTCCACAATTAAGTATCAAATCAAACCATGGGCGTCGCAGCATGTCATATACCATGTTTGATGGGCATACTTAGTTTTTAGTAGTATTATTAAAGTTGATTTTTACTGATTCCCGATTGTGAGACAAAAATACACTTTTTAATGAAATAGCTTAAAGAAACTTGGTACTTTGAGAATTGATTACCTATTCATAAATAGGAAAATACGTGTTGCAGTAGGTACACTGAAAAATGAGTAAGTAAGCAAACTCAACTCTTCAAAATCGAATTCAAATTATAAGTCACTAGCTATAGACCCAATCTGCTGGGTACTGGAATATTTTGTTCATATACAGGGATTATCACATAACCCGTCCATCAGAAGTTTTCGATGTTTCCATTTGAATAAAGATGTTGCTTCCGGTTAAACCGTACGTGGACATGAACTTCTTGATTGTAAACGATACACTGTATATCATCACAAGTTTAAAATCTAATGAACGGGTTACGTAGGTATAATGATTGTCAAGACAATAATACCATTCTCTCATATTCCTTATGATACTTTGACATTGGTTCAGATTATATTTTCAGGTTACCAAGCAATAGAGCAATTGCCCAGTTGTGGTGTGCATCACTCTCTTAGAATTCGTCAGTTAGGTATTTGTTCTAACCACTTTTGTCCTCACCATATTTTTCGGTCAGGTTGTAGAACTATAATCAGTAAAGGAGCATTACCAGTCTTGGCATTTTATGATAAATCTTCATCTGATGCGATGATAAGGTATTATTTTTCAGTTTTCTTCAAAATATTTTTCTTACCAGTAAGAATTTGAGCGCAGTTTAAGGGTTTCCGGAGTGCAAAATTCGTACTGATTATCAAATCAAATGCTTCCAGCACGTATCTGATTAATCATATTTATTGAATATCTCATGTTCATTGGACCAAAATAAGTTTTTTTTGCAAAACAACAGCAAACATGAAGTTTTCTAACAAATTCGTTCATTTAGTGGATTCCAACTCCTTCCAGCGTTGAAAGATATTAAGGATGATAGCTCTGCAACTGGCACTGTTCCCAAAGTTTGAAGCATCTTCGTCTTCTACGATGACAGCACCAGAATCATTACTCGAAATACAAAATTATCGTAGAACAAAATTATCGTAGACAGCGGGTAGACAACAGGCGAACAACTAACGACAGCAACGTTGTTGCCAGTTCTCGCGCGTTCAAGTGAAGTCTTGTTTATATCCTCACGAATTTCGCAATTTTTCTGCGAATAAAATGGCTGTCAGTCATGCCGGACCAATCGTTGATGCAGCCATTTTATTCGCAGAAAAATTGCGAAATTTGTGAGGGTATGAACAAGACTTCACTTGAACGCGCAAGACTTGTCAACAACATTGCTATCGTTTTTTTGAAAGTGGTTGACAATGTTTCACTTTGAGTAAGGTTATTCTGGACTCACATTGTCTAAAAAAAACAAAGAAAAATTCAATTCTCTGCAATTTTATTCACGACGTTTCAACTGTTAAAATCTACAGTCGTTATCAAGTGTATGATAACTTGATAACGACTTGCAATTCAATTTCTATAGCCCCACAGCAATAAGCACTACGTTTTCATATTCAAAATTGACGGATGAAAGTCTGTTTTTTTAATGATCGTAAAAGAATTAGTGTATGCTGTGTTAGTACACGTAGCGTGTTGACAATTATCACATGTACAATAATGTACAATAAACAGTCACTTATTTTTGCACCTGTTACATAAATAACTATTTGTCCACTACATATTCATTATGAATTCTATTTATGAATGAGTTATTTATGCAACCATTTAGGAAATGTTGCCATTTGTATGATAGGAAGAGTTTAATCCAAAAATTAATTGTTTCAACCTAAGAACATGTTACTATTTTTTGACAACACTCGTACCCAAAGGCATAGCCTGTGCGGGTACATGGCAGCTTTTATTTGCCGTGGCGCTCCAGGGCAGCTTTTATTTACCGTGGCGCTCCAGGCGCGCTACTGCTGGTGGTTGGTGTGCATTCCGAACATTAGACGTCAGGGTTGCAGCTAAATAACAAACTTGCTTTCCAACCAGGCATGTGGTCGTCTATCGATGCCGATACATGTGATAACAAATTTGTCTGCAGCGACCGGATCTAATTAATAATATATAAGAAAATGTATTAGCACGCTACTGGTTCTAAGCTTAGCTCCAGTTTTCAAAACAATAACAAATCTCCCGCTCACCTACAAATCATAACAAAGGATAGCGGTATGCAGCTTTCACATCAATATGTGTTGTTTATATAGAAATGGCACCTCTATATCTTTTATTGCTCGGAGGTCCACACCTATTCTTCTGATGATAACATCGGTTTGCCAAGTGACCAGGTGTTAAACAAAGGAAATATATTTTCATGTCTAAAACAGTAGCTCTTCTTTCTGCTACAGGTTTCTCACAATATTCACCACATTCAAGTAAATTGTGGTTACCAGTTTTACAGAAAAGACAAGTAGGTAGGTGATTCATCTTTCCGAACTTTTAACGAGTTTCTCTTCTTTACCGTAACAGTTTCTCTTCTGGTAGATTTTAATGTGCATGGATTGTGAATAGATGCCATCAGACTGTTCAAGCCAATTTGAAAAATCGTTCAAAGAAATTTGTTTTATTTGAGCCTCAAGAGCGAGTTTGTACTTGGCCCAATCGTTTTTCTGGATAGGAGGAAGCTTCTCTATCAAATTGTTCAAAAGTTCTGGATTGTGCAGATTTACACCACAACTAACCTTATTCATTGACGTAACCATATTGGTGACGGTATTATAAAACGCTATATAGGTTTCTAACCTTTCATCTTTAATTGGACTTATCTTTTTGGCTTTGTCCATCAGATCGGCCGAAATTCATTTCCAACATTTTCATTATTTTTCCTACATTCACCGGTAAATTTAATAATGCTTCAACCGCGTCTCTAGCTTTTCCTTTCAATGCTCTGTTCAGCTCCAAAATATTGTCCTCATCAGTTATTTCATAAAGTTCCGTGGACCGTTTGAACTCGATGATAAAAATCGGCCAATCTGTGAGTTTTCCAGAAAAGGAACTGAGATCTCCCATTTTTTGGCGGAAGAAAAAATTTTTCATAGCAGCAGAATTGTCTATGCACTGTTCAGTCATTTCTTCCAAACGCGCTGAAGATTGGTTGAAATGTCCATTGGAACTATCAGGATTGAAAACTTCATTGGCATTGGATGAACCACAGTAGTTCCTTTCAGGAGCAGCACATTTCTTGGCATCGCTCATCCAATTTTTAAAGCAACTGCCGCTATTGTAGAGACTCTTCAGATCATCTTGACTTTCACTATTTGAATCGCTTTTGTCAATCAACATTTTCTGAATCTTCATTTCTTTTTTCAAGCTTCTTCTTCATCTAACTGTTCATGCTTTTGAATCATCATCAACTCTAGATCTAACTAAGAAATGTCACATCTTTTTGTAGATACTGACCCTTGTGACTTTGCACTGGATGCTCTGAAGGAACCATGAAATAAAACTTTCCCGTTCGTTGTTCAGCGCAGACTGAATTTATTTAGACATAATTCGTAATGTCAGACAACATATCGGTATTACAGTAACGATAGTAGAAACTACAGACAATAGATGATTCTACAGCTACTGAACTCTAATAATTTGGGCTCTATTGGACTAACACTCTCACTAGCACAAATTATTCAAAGAGAACAAAAAAAAACTTAGAACAAAAATAATAGAAAAATATTATTGATCTATTTTAACAATTCCAAGTTTATCCAAGAATTGATGATGCTTCCGAAAGCCTTTTGTCAACATGTCAGCGGGCATATCAGCTGTCTGTAAATACTTCAAAGAAATCAACTTATCGGCCACAGCCTCTCTGACACAATGATAATAATGATAATGATAATGAAAGTTAGTTCACTGAGCAAATTTTTTAAATATATGGCTTCCTTTGAGGCATCAGATATAGCCATGTACTCCGCTTCGGTGCTGCTCAATGCAACAGTTTTTTGATTACCACTCTCCCACGAAACAGTAGAACCGGAAAGTATAAAACAAAAACCCGTGTATGACTTTCTATCTAAAGAATTACTTCCCCAATCTTCATCAGCAAAACCTGTCAGCTCTGGGTCAATTTTACTGAATTTTAAACCATATGACTTTGTACATTGTAAATATTTCAATAAACATTTTGCTTACTTTCAGTGTGTTTCATTAAAACAATCATTGAACTGGCTGAGATAACTAACTGAAAAAGCTATGTCTGGCCTAGTCAGGATCGCCAAATACATTAAGCTACCTATAAGCTGTTGATATGGGAAATTTACATTACAAATTTCATGTCTAGATAGGTTTACATTTGTTTCAATTGGTGTACATACTTCCTTACAATGAAACATGTTGAACTTTTTCAATATTTGACCTACATATTGCTCCTGATAAAAGAAAATTTCATCTTTTATTTTATTTACACTAACTCTCATTCCCAAACAATTTCTTATCTGCCCTAAATCTTTTATCTTAAATTTAGATGCTAATTCACATTTCAAAGAATTTGTTTCTGTTTTAGAATTAGAAAAAATTAAAAAATCATCATCATAAAGCGCTATTACGGTCATGAAGTAATTCTCCTGTTTTATAAAGATGCAAGGTTCGTACTCAGATTTTTTATAATTCAAGTCATCTAATACAACTTCTACCTTTTTATACCAAACTTGTGAGGACTGCTTCAAACCGTATATAGCTCGCTTCAACTGTAAAACCTTATTTTGTTAATGAGGAACAATAAAACCCTAAGGCTGTTTCATAAAAACGTTTTCCCGCAGTTGTGATATCTGAATGTATAATATTTAAATCTAATTGCACAGATAAAGCTATCAATAACCTTAAAGTTGAATGTCGGATAACTGAGGAAAAGGTTTCCACAAAATCAATACCATATCTTTGTGTAAAATCTTTGGCGATAAGCCTTGCCCTATAGGTTACATTATTATCACTATCTACCTTTTTTCGGAACACCCACTTGCACGCAACAACAGTACTTCCTTCTGGAAGATCCACCAACTCCCATTCTGCATTTTCTTCAAAAGATTGCAACTCTTTTGATATGGCTTCTTGCCATCTGCCTTCACCTGGTCGTGATAGAGCATCATGAAAGGTCACATGGTTTTCTAGATCTGGATTTTCTTCCAAACACAGGTAGGTAACGTAATCGTCAAAACGTTAGGTCTTGGGAGGTCTTCCGGATTTCCTTATGTGTTCAGGAAGCTCCGTCTCAGTTTCTGGTAAGTATTCACTGCTTTCTGGTAAGTATTCACTGCTTTCTGGTAAGTAATCATCAATTTCTGTTTGTTTTAAATGAATGTTCAGTAATACTTTCAGATTTTTCAAAATCTCCCACTGAAACAGAATTTTCTTCATGTTCGAAGTTGGATGGTATGCTTACTTGAATTTGTTTTCCATCACAATAACATTCCTACTGGTAGTAACCACCTTTAAAACAGGGTTATATACTCTGTAGCCTTTTGTGGTTTTGATATAGCCTTCTTATCCAACTTTAATCGTCTTTGTTTCGGGATATGAACCATAACACAGCTAACAAAAATCCTAAGGTTGCTCACATCTGGCTTTCTTTTATGCCATATCTTGTAGGGTGTTTTCTGGATTCCTGAAGCAATACTTCTATTTGTCAGATAGATTGCAGTATGAACTGCTTCTGCCCATAAGATTTTCTCTGAACCAGCATCAAACAGTGAGCATTTTCCCTTCTCCACCATGGTTCTATTCATTCGCTCACACATGCCGTTTTGCTCTGGTGTGTAAGCATTTGTTTTCTGGTGTATTATCCCAAGAAATTTTCAATGTCATTTCCACAGAATTCGCCTCATTGATCAGATCTTTTTTTCTTGACTTTTAAATCTGTCTGAGTTTCAACCAGTACTTCAAAATCTTTAAGGCAATTCAGCACTTCATCTTTCGTTTTCAAGAAATATACGAAGAACATCCTACTGAAGTCATCATCAAACAGGACAAAGTATTTGGAACCTCCTGATGATAGTCTCTCCATTGGCCCACAAATATCTGCATGGATGAGCTCCAATAATTTGTTGGCTCTACCCCCTTTATGTAATCTACTTTGCTCTGCTTCACAGCAAACTTCGCAATTGTCCTTTTTCGATTTGAATGTTCCACTAAAGTTCAGGCCATCCACTAAATTATGCATTTCATTCAAATACTTGTGTTAATGTGACCAAAGCGTCGATTCCAAATTTCTCTACTTTCTACTGAAAATCCTGCGAACAACTCTTGGCTTTTTTGATATTCAATTTGTATATACTTTGATGTAAATTGGCTGAACCAACAAGATCCCTGTTGGTGTTGTAGATATTACAACGTTCAGCTTCAAATTTAACCACATTGCCATTTTTAATCAGCTGACTTACATTCAGCAAATTTGTGGTCAACTCTGGGACACAGAGTACATCTTTTATAGTGAATGGAATACTGCTGTCATTCACGACCATTTCAATCTGTACTTCACCACAGCTTTTGGCTCGTACTACAATCTTATTGGCCACCATAATTTCTTGTACATTTGAGGTACATTCGTTTTGTAACCAGTCTTTATTAGCAGGCAAGTAGTCACTGGCTCCCGAGTCCACATACCTACCAATCTGATTTATTGAAGTCTCCACTGAGGAACACGGCACCATATGCATTCAAAGTCTTCTCAGAGGATTTTTCCGCTTTCTCCGAGTACTTATTTGGACATCTGTTCTGAAAATGGTCGACTTTTTTACATTTACAACATTCAATGTCTTTCCTGACGTTTGCACTAGCGCTGGCAGTGCTGCCTACATTGCGTTTGTTCTGTCCGTAACATTTCTTACCGACGAACGCACTTTCAGTGTTACCAACATCTCCAGGCATATCTAGTAACTTTTGCTTGATGGAGTCCGTTGACACTTTCATACCTGAATGTTCTATCGCCCTTATCATTGGGCCAAATTTTTCAGGTGATCCCGCTAATAATAACGATCCGATCCACTCGTCGTCGACGTTAAAACCCGTACCGCGCAACTTTTGTCCTATTTCTACTATCTGGTGCACATAACTTTGCATAAAATCACAGTTATCCAAACGCGTATAAATCAATGTCCGCAACAGGGCTATTTTTCTGGTGTATCCATTATCATCGAAATAGTCTTTCAGTTTTTTCCACAACTCTTTGGTGGTTTCCGCTTCTTTAATGTGTATATACAAAGATGGATCAATAGTTAGAATTATCTTGGCTTTTGCTTTTGCATCATCCTGCTGGCCATCCTCGGAGATGCACTTCGAAAGTCCCTCTAGCACGAGAAAGTTTTCCACGGAAAACACCCAGTCTCCATAGTTTTCACGTTCCTTCAACTTAGGAATGTTAACTATATAATTCGCAGCCGTTCGCAGGCGTTCTCGATAACACTTATTTCGACTTAGGCTACGCCAAAGCTTGGCCTGGGCCTATAACCTATTAAACGAAATGAAACTTCCCCGTTCGTTGTTCAGCATAGATTGAATTTATTTAGACATAATTCGTAATGTCAGACAACATATCGGTATTACAGTAAACAGTCGGTAACAATAGTAGAAACTACAGAAAATAGATGGTGCTACAGCCACTGAACTCTAATAATTTGGGTTCTATTAAACTAACATCGGATTTAGTTTTTCTCCCTTTATGATCAGACAAATGATTTCCAGACATGTCTGTTTCAGATTAACCCATGTTACCTTTGCGTTCTCTAGTTTCAACAATACTAGTAGAAGGTACATTTACATCAGGTTCTAGTCTATCCAGCACAAATTCCGAAAACCTCTTGAGTGGAACAGCCCTAGTACATCTGTTGCTTCTGCGTTGACCTCCAGTTCCGATGTATGACTTTAACTCCATAGTGCATTCTTTTTATTACTTGAAGGACCACAATGTTGAATATATAATATGTTCAAAGTCAGTTAACATTTCCAAAAATTGATTTTATTTCAATAAAACCTGACTGACACAGTGTCTAATTCTATTGACATATATCCAATTTTAATCACTCACAAAAACAAAACTCTATACAAAGTGTTAAAATAGTTAAATCGTTAGGGATCCTACATTACCAATGTCCTCTTTAATAAAATGAAATGTTGGGTGTCTCCAGAGGCTCCAGTAAATAAAATATATTGTCAGAATATTTAGTGACACAACTATCGTCAATACGTAATAACATTGTTTAAAGAGAAAGTTCTCTTTAAACAATGGTAATAATGACTAGATTCTACTCCAGAACCACAATGAACCATAACTGCATAAAGGTTATAATAGTGGTCTGCTAGATTGAGGTGTTAATGTATTTCTAATCTTCGTAAGAGTTTGGTGATTTCGCAAGAGGTTGAGTCGTGCTAGAAAAGCATCAGTGTTAGTATTAGATTGACTGGTGCCTCAGCTATACTTCTTGTCTTATAACTGTCAGTTAGTTCGGTGCATATTTGGCAATACAGTTGATCATCACCTGTTAAAAGTTCTATTTTCAGTTAGCTTTGCACAAACTGGTTATCAGTAAGATCGGGAAATGCTATTATAAAAACTGGATATTTACTCGTATAAAATCAACTATCGGAATGAAAATGAAAAATTTCACTTTCGGATTTCTTCTTCCATTTTAGGGTCTTTCCATAATATCAATCAGATGTAGTTTAAAGTCCGTGGAAGTAGTCCTTTTCTGTAAGATAATACAAAAAAAAAATAGATAAATTTTTATCGTAGGTTTCTTCCATTTACTGAGAAGTCCTGTTTTTTCAATATTCAATGAGAATGTTCAGTTATGAAAATTATCATGATGGAAATATTCACATTTTATTATAATTTTCAAGACTTGTTCCGCTTCAAGAAAAACCTGACAGCATTTATAGCGCGAATTGTTCTTGTTTCACGTTTCTTCAGTTTATTTGATTTGAATAAATTCTCAAATATTCTTGATAACTTCGTGCAGTATCGTTACGAAATGATGTGAGTTGTTATAGTACCAATTTGAATTATGAAACGGAAATAAGTCATGGGCAGTAGCTCATTGACCATATCATTGAAATTATGATCAAAAAATGTATTAAGAAATATCACATGTTCCATGAAATTACATGTCTCATCGCACGCAACTATGCATATGTCTATAGGTTACAAGTGACACTGGTGGATATGCATAATACGCATGAACTTCCTCCGTTGTATCCTCACTATAATAGCCTAGGCGTTTATTTGAAAAAGTAGGTAAATGAATAAATCTTTTCAGATCATATATAGAATGAATTTCGAATGAATTTCTCGAACGATATTTTTCCTATCTGGAATATTCCGAAAAACTCGTGGGACCAAACAAATTTTCAGTTACATTGCAGGGCTTTGGAACTGTCGTAGGAATTTTCAAAAACTTCAAAACTTATTGTTGATTAACTGAAATAATGTTATTTAACAGGTTTTCGTATTTTACTACACCCTTATCGAATCCCTTTATGAAATGGCGAAGGGGTTCTACTCCCATATAATGTATATTAATGATTCAATGTATTTTGGGGCCAGGTAGCCGAGTGGTTACAGCGACATTGTTTCAATCACTTTTGGCTGCCAGTCAAAGTTTCAAACCCTAGCGACTGCAGAACTTTTTCTGATGGCCGGAGAAAGTGCTAGGAATCGCACGTAAAAAGGTAAGACCTCGTTAATCCTTAGCTCGCACAAGTTTCGACTTCTGAGGGCTGCCGTTCGTAAGGGGACGACAGCTGGTTAACGGAAAAAACAATTTTAACAATTTTCAACAATAGGGATGTTCACAAAAAAAATAAAACAGCATACAATGTTCTTAGAATTAGATCTGTGAAGTTTAATGAAATTCCAGGAAGGCGTTAGCCCATAATATTCATGTGAAATTGCTGCACTCGTTTGAATGCGCGAAACACTCTCCGACTGGCGTGACGTCAGCGATTCGATCGTGAGTACCGCGCCATAACGAAAACAGGTGCATTTGCTTCGCTCTGAACGCTGGCATTTCTTTCGAAATAAAGCCATAACCTTGTGTTTCCTGTGTTGATTATTTTACTGGCTACTGCATAATGGAAGAGGGTTTTCAAAAGACTGATTTCCATAATTTACCAACATTAGTTGTTGTTATGGTGTCTGTCTTTTTAACAGAGTGCAAAAATCTGATTCAATCGCAAAAAAGTAAAGGCTAAACAGTAAGTGAATACGTGCATATTTTGATAATTAAATGCCTGGCAGAGACTATTATAGTGATCCTGCTACCAATAATAGTAATAATAATAATATTCATTTTCCAACAAGACATATGAATATGTATAGGAATAGTCAAATAGAAATAGCAGTAACAAAATGTCAGAGCCTACACTATAAATATATAAAAAAAATTAAATATTAAAAAGTATTTAAAAGTCAACACGAATACACACATATGTAAAGTTAGAATATAATTTAAAAATACATATTAAAATATTTAAAAGTCAACACGAATACACACATGTAAACTTAGAATATAATTTAAAACTACATATTAAAATATTCTTCTAATGAATAAAAACATTTTTCAGTCAGGAATTGTTTCAGTGAACTACTGAATTTTTTTAAGTATGTGGCTTCTTTTATATTTGCATGTAGATGATTGAAAACAGACAATCCAAATATTGTAGGTGAATTACCTGAAACCTTATATTTTGTAAATGGAATATGGTAATATTTTTTAACGTGTTAACGGAGTGAAAATCTCCAGTGTGAACAAATTTGTGACTATATTTAAAAATAAATATTGACAATTCATAAATATAAACAGATACTAAAGTCAATATTCTCAGTTGTTTGAAAATGTCTCCAAAAGAATGTGTACTAGGAACTCCAGCTACTATTCTTAATATTCTTTTTTGTACTATGAAAACATCTTTCGCCAAGGTGGAGTTGCCCCACAAACATATTCCATACTTAATTCATGCAACAACCTGTGCATGGTATTGGGCCACTAGTTGAGGAATTTCAAGTATATGTTTGAGATTTCTGAACATGAAACATAAAGAATTCAACCTTTTCAACAAATTTTGACAGTGACCTTTCCAACTTATGTGTTTATCGATAGAAAGACCAAGAAAATTGGTTTCGTCTAAGCTATCAATGGTAACATCATCATTTAACTGAATTCTGACAGGATCGCACTTTCTTTGATAGTTGTGAAATCTTATAATTTTTCGATTTCATTGAAAATATGAACAGGATGTTCATAAAGTCAGTTGTGGAATCATCTGCGACTGAAAGTTGGAATTTAGTCGCTGTTTTCCATCGTACAAGATAACCTCTCATGTTTTAAAGAGAAACATTTTCAATTGAAAATTGAATCCATACATGAAATGGAAAAAGCCCTACGATAAAATTGAAGTTACTTTTTTGTAATATCTAACAGAAAACAACTACTTCCCCGGCAAAAGGTTTTTTTCATTTCCAGAGGAGTCATGTATTGATTCAATTTTCAATTGAGAATGTTTCTCTTTAAAACATGAATCCCTTCCAAGAGAGGTTATCTTGTACGATGGAAAACAGCGACTAAATTCCAACTTTCCGTCGCAGATGATTCCACAACTGACTTTATGAACATCCTGTTCATATTTTCAATGAAATCAACATGCCATACCCATGACAGGTTTTATGTCAGAAAAATATTTTCAAAGTTTCACCGCACAAGAAATAGTCCAACAATTCCTCATTACAGCGTGAAATTGCTTCTGAAGAGTAAGTTTTCCAATTCTCCCGACCTCCCTGATGATCTTAGAAGAGTGAAATAGATTTTTGTCGACCAAAATGTATTGGAGGCCTAGCGAAAGTGATGCAATCCACGCGTCAATGAAATGAGCGATTTTCTGTGAGTGATACTTCTGAATAACATTCTCCCTTATCTCACTCATAGATAAGAATCTCCAATGGAAACTGGACATTTAATAATCAACTATTTGATTGAAAATGCAAATTTTCACTTTCAGATTTTTTCTTCAAGTTATATAGGGTCTTCCTCAATATCTATCAGATGTAGTTCAATGTTCAGCGTGGCTTTTGCCGGGGAAGTAGTTGTTTTCTGTTAGATATTACAAAAAAGTAACTTCAATTTTATCGTAGGGTTTTTTCCATTTCCAGAGGAGTCATGTATTGATTCAATTTTCAATTGAGAATGTTTCTCTTTAAAACTTATAATTTTTGTTTTCTGAGCGTTCAAATGCAGATAATTGGTACTGCACCAGTCCTGCATCAGCTCTAAGACTTTTTATGTTTCTTGATGCATACGAATTTAATTTTTGTGTGATATTATTAATGACGTGTCGTCTGCATACATTGTTACGCGAACACCTTGCAAGAATTTATCCAGATCGTTATTATAAAGTAAGGATAAAATAGGCCCCAGGACGGAACCTTGTGGTACACAAACATTAATGGTTTTACTCTTCGAATTGATGTAACCAACACTCTGAGATTCAATATTTGGTACACATACGTACTGATGACGGTGTTCCAAAAATACATTCTAATGTTACACCTCGTATTCCATAATTATATAGTTAAGATTTTAGCTGATTATGATTGACACAGTCGAATGCCTTGCTGAGATCACAAAAAATTCCAGCAGGGCACTCTCCTGTCTCCATAAAATGTATGACCCTTTCAAAAAAAGCATTAATGGCAGTATTAGTAGAACGGTTGGTTAAAAATCCATGTTGATTTTCCGTAAAGATATTGAATTTATATAAAAATATCATGAGACGGTTGAGAACTGAATACTCAAATATTTTAGAAAAACTTGATGTTATAGTAATTGGACGATAATTATTCATAGTAGTTGTACACGCCTTTTTAAAGATGGGAATAATTTTTCCAACTTTCAGACATTGGGGAAACTCTCCATTCAGAAAGGACAGATTCACTAAGTGTGTCAGAGGTTCAATAATATTTTCTAAACAAGCCTTCATTATAAAAAGAGGAATTTCATCATGCCCAGATGAATGCTTATTTTTCAGTTTATATTTTAAAATTGTTATCAGTTCGAGACTGGTAAAGGGTTCAAGAAAAAAAGAGTACTTATTCATATCTACCTCGATATCATGGGAAACATAACTTTTTTCATTTTGTTTGCTTGGTACTGGAGCATTTATAAAAAAAAATCATTAAATAAGTTTGATACATCATTTGAGTCTTCGTACTTCATTTCACCTTCTATTATAATAATAGGATGACGACTTTTCTTGTTCTTGTTGCTGAATTCAGTGATGCTAATATGCACATTTGTTTCGAAATCATGTTCAACTTTTATATAAATTTTGTCATAAGAGTGTAAAAATCAATATTTCAGGTGAAACTGGCGGCAATAAAATAAGTTAGGTGAGGTATGGCAATTTCAGAATAAAAATGTATGGCACTTCCGTGTTTATTAAAATAACATATTTTTCAAAATCAGCAGGTAATGACAATGTTTGGTTTACTTCGATTTTAGTTTGCTTGGATTTCCTGATAATATTGATTGAAATTTAAAAAAAGTGGTAAATTAAAAAGTATTTCTATAATTCAAACCGCAGTTCATGATATTTGCTAATAATAATAATTGTAATACACTGTTTGGAACCTTTGGTATAGTAATGACACCTCAACAGTAAGATTAAACTGAGGTTAATCTGAGATTAAACTTAGTTTGATCTTCCTGTTCACTTGGTGATTGAAACACGTGTCGAGGTGTCAAAAATAATGGTTTAGTGTTGGGATAAAACTCCAGTATATTCAATAATAATAATTCAATTCAGGATATTCAATTCAGATTTACTCAAAATTCCACAAATTTTCCTCTTTCTTGATCTTATTTCGCTACTCACAAGGGAAGTGGTTGTTTCTTTATCCGACTGCGAACTGAAAATATGCGGTTTTACTCCCGGCTTCATTCGAGCTTTAACTTTACTAAACTTATATTCTCAATAGTTTTACATATCTTCTGAAAGCTGTAAACATTAAATTGTTTAACGTTTCGTTAGTAATACTTACAATGACCCTAACTCACGTTGATATGATCTTCACAACAAAAAAATTGTTTTCACCGACACATCCGTCAACCTCCTTCTTACAGCAGTAAACCATTTCTTTTTTTTTTTTTAAAGACTTCGTGGAACTGTTTTTGATATTTTCTCTGTATTATTTTTGGATGTGTATACATATTCAGGAACAAATCACCTCTTATTAGCACTAATTTTGAAACATTAATACAGATGAAATCCAGCGAAACCCACAGCTGTAGATGATCAACACATAAAAGCGCGCGGCATTATAATGCACTCCGCTCACACTATCAAAGAAATGACGTAAATCGCTGCTAGCCTCGTGCAGGGTACGTTTTCTGGTCTCGCTGATTTCATCATTTTTGTTTTGCGTTTATTTAATCACATTTTAATTTTTTAGACTTTTGTACTGGTAATGTGTTTTTAGAGAGGAATAACTGTCGAAATACATTATAATTAAAAATTAGTGGACATACCTATTGTATTCATCTGACTGATTAGACATGTTATCATTTATGCATATTCCAGAACTATTATGGAATTCAAAAACATTTCCAAATACTTTGAAAATTGTATCTGAATGTTTGTACAGTAGGATAATACTTCGGTTTCAGAGGTGTTTCTTAGAAATGGATTCAATTGTTTTTATCGGGTGAAGAAAAAATTGTCATGACCACTGTACATTCTTCAATAAGACAGTTGAACTGTGGGTGAGGCACCCCGCACTCCTGTGTCCAGTTCTATTTTTACTATATATCACTGATATAACCAACATCAATCTATCAGGTAGATTTACACCATTTGCGGATAATACGTCCATCACAGGGCACAGCAAAAATACTGATGAATTATATAAAGTTGTTTATCAAGATGTAACTAAGGTAACAAGTTGGTGTGAATCTAACAAACTAGCATTCATAACCAATAAAACAAATTTGCTAACTTATAAATGTGAGTTTGAAGATTCAGCTCTAGATTTTGAAATTTTGAGAATTAAATTTGGACAAAATGTAAGAGCACGTGATGGCAATGAGGAAATACTGCCATCTGGGTGCTATGTAGTGACGCTTGTTTCACGTGAACTACATATGTCGAATGCAAAAATGGTTCATCGTTCTCTCATTGAGTCAAACATGATATAGCTTTGCATTTTGGGAAAGATGCAACAATCATTCATTCAACAATATATTTATCCTTCAGAAGCGAGCCTTAAGATACATGTGATGAGCCAATAAAGTCATTAGGAGTTTGGAAACGTTTTCTACATGATACTTCAATTCAATAATCACCCTCCCATAGATACGAATATTGGTGATTTTGATAACGATACGATTTCATCTGAAAGGATAGGTGGCTAACTGATGGCTGGTTTATAGACCAAACTTTTACGTTTACCTTATGTTTAACTTCTACTTCAAGAAAGTTGACGCAGTGGGTTTCTGTAATATAGCGTTAATACAACATACTTTTACCTTACTAAGAGTTCGTAGGCCTCAACTTTTGCTTCAAGGGATCGTTAAAATAAGTAAAATGATTTTCACGTTCTGCGCGTGAGTGAATGCTCCAACATAGTCTTGTTCTCCTTTTTCTTCTTGTTATTCGTCAAGTGCTGTATTTTATCATTTATTGTTTTTATATTGTATATGTTTAATAGGGAGAATAAACATTATGAAAATGAAATAATGAATCAAACAGAAATGTTTGAAACCAAAACTCCTCAAATTCACATACGTCACTTCTCCCCCAAGAAAGATGTATGAACGATCGATTTATCTGCTCATAGTTGAAGAAAAGATTGAAGAAAAGGCAAAAGTGAAAGTTTGTTACATGAACCAGCAAGAACTAATGAATTCTTGACAGATGACATAAATGATTGTTAACAGACCCCTTATTTTGGCTCGATCACCCCGTTGCTACCCTCTACACGGAATGATTTTTCATGGCGGCTAACGAGAGAGGGCCGATTTTTCAGTCCGAGGTAATTCCCAGATTAACTAATCTTAGTTTGGTTGCTAAGGAACTAGCTTTACGATTGATGGCTCCGATCTATTAACTGAACCAAGATTGGTTGATATTTGAAATACATCACTTCCAGTCGATAACAATAATTATGAAAAGGTTCAGAAAATTGAGTTTCTTTTCATGTAAATAACTACTTGTGACTATCAACAAATTATTGAAAGAATACACATCATTTATTTAGTAACAACTTACCTGATACCAGAGAGTTTTTCTCAAACCAGTTGAGCTGAGCTGCAGCTGAATGATTAGCCTGAGAAGCTATTAGAATTTAGAAGAATCAGTTTTGTATTCTTGAAGTAAATAAATGGTAGTTGTTTATTTTTCCAAAAGTCACTAATATGACATGATGAGGTCGATTTACACTTACTCTTATACAAAGCCATAATACAAGATGATACAAGTGTTTCCGTTTATTTCAGGAACAATAGACACCTCTTCTTTGGTTAGAATATCAACCATTGAAGTAATGAATTCAAAATTGAAAGGTAACATTCCGCTCCATCCTATTGAACATTTCGTCTACAAGTTCGTAGGAGTAATCAATTACTGCTTTCTATCGTAAAAAAGTATTCGACCGAAGCATATAATTTTTCATAATTACAAATTATTTTGTATATTTTTGTAAAATATTTTGTAATATATTTTGTTCCTTCAATAAATACTGCTAGTATGTTCAAGCTTTGTTTTTGCTGTAGCTGTAAGTAATTTTCTTCAATCGACAACGAATTCTTGACTGAAACAACATGATTGACGCAACAAAATTGTTTTCATCGTGTGGATTTTGTTATATGAAATAAAGAACATACATCCCATGTTTATGGTTGCAATCTATCGAATTGTTGAAAAAAATTGTTAAAATTGTTTTTTCCGTCAATCAGCTGTCATCCCCTCACAAACGGCAGCCCTCAGAAGTCAAAACTTGTGCGAGCCAAGGATTAACGAGGTCTTACCTACTAACGTGCGATTCCTAGCACTTTTAGACCGGGATCCCACGCCTATTTTCAAAATTGATTAATAACAGGCTGAATCTTCCTGAGTAGCTTCATTTTGCCGAGACGCCCAACTTTTTCCTTTACGAAAATTCTCGATAGTGGTAGCTAATGAAATGCGCAGGCCTCAATCATGTCGATTTGGTGAGTGAAAAAAATTCATTAATAACAGTTAGTTTTTCAGTTGAACCTCAAGATAATTCGATAAAGTACTCGAAAATAGTTTTGTCCTACAAAATTGATGGTAGGACTGAAGAGTTCCCCACTCCCAACATGTAACAATGACGTGGTCATAAAAATTCATTAATAACCAGCGGATTTTTTTACCGTTGCTTGGTTAATATTTGTATAATTGAATGGTCATATTGTCCTACAAATTGAATGGTAGGTGTTCCCAGTCCTACGCTCCGAATATGTCAATTCCATGGTAGAAAAAATTATTAATAACTGTAGGACAATGATAACACATGAAAGGTAGGTGTATCCTTCACCTAAATAATACAGTGTCCTACAAAAAAACGGGTATGTATCGCTAGTCCTACAAAAATTATTCAAAATAACGAATTATTCTGAAATTGTGGTTTAGCTCATTTAATGTACCTACTTTTATTCGAGAAGTAATGTTACTTTCAATGTATAATTGTTTGTTCAATTCAAAAATATCATAATTTACGTGAAAAGTTTATGAAATAAGTGGAAAATTTTGTTTTGCTTTCATAATTTTTATAAACATATTGAAAACAACAATAACAAAGTAAAAACGTTGAAATAATTATTCTGCCCTCCGGGGCGGCTTAAATGAAGTCGCATGCGCTTAAATACATGCAGGGTAACCCGGAAAAACCTTCAACACCACATCGTCATATGAAGAGCAGAAATTTATAATTGAAAACTTTCAAAGGGGTTAGACGAATTGTGAAATTCTGCTCTACGGTAAAATAGGATGTATGGTATATACAGAGGCCTCAAAAAGTCCAGTTCGAAAGAGATATTATATTTTACGGGGGTCAAGTGGCCAAGTAGCTAAAATACCGATCTTTTATCCACTCTGATAGTCGGTCGTGGGTTCGAAGCCTAGCGACTGCTTATATTTCTCTGATGGCCCGAGAAAGTGGAAAAGCACGTAAAAAGTGAGGATTCGTTAATCCTTGTCTCTCACAAGTTTCGTCTTTTGAGGGCTGTCCTTCGTAAGGGAACGACATCTGGTTAACGGAAAAATTAATTTTAAACAACAATGTATGCAACTATCATCAAAGGACCTCCGCACACTTTTAATGAAAAATAGGCTTGCTGTGAAAATGGCTGAATTTTTGGTATTTTGTAGCTGAATCTATTCTGAGTAAAAGTCTCCATTGGCCCTACTCGATCGTATTACCAGATTCGGCGCTAGAGGGCGACACATCATCAATTTTGAGATTTTTGGAAGAATTTGAATGTATAAAAAAATATCAATATAACATTCATATCCAATATTGAACTAGTGAGCAACTGGTCATTACTGACATTTGTGAGAAATATGTTTCATAATACAGAAAAAAACAAACTGTTTTTCTACAAGGTAGTCAATAATATAATCAATTATTCTGTGTATGAAAAAAATTTGTAAAATAAAAATGATAATCTGATTAATATTCAACTATTCCTTTGAACAGTGACTTGTCATGCTATGAAATGCAACACCTTTTGTGAAATATAATTTCACATTCGAATGGAGGGACTTACGAGCTACAAATTAGATTTAATGTGTTTATTTCTAAAAAAATCGATTTCGAATTAAAGCAAAAAAATCAAATCGTTTCATGATATCATATCAAAAATGAGGATAAATTTGCCTAATTACAAAATATTTTGATTTTTTATTTCAGAATGTATGATCGAAATATCTGTAGGCTTGTTAAGCCCGTGGCTTACGGTCAAATAAATTGATTTTACTGCATTGAAATGAAGTTAATTCAATTGGTTTGTTTCACCATGAGCCATGAGCTTCAGATTTGGGTAAAACTAATAGTTCACCATACAATTTTTGCGCTCACCAAATCAACATGACTTTCGCTTACGCAGTTCATTAGCTACTAATATCAAGAATTTTCATGGAATTGCCAATTTCGGAGCGTAGGACTGAGAACACCTACCATTCAATTTGTAGGACAATATGACCATTCAATTATACAATTAACAAAACAATGGTAAAAAAATCCGCTTGTTATTAATTAATTTTTATGACCACGTCATTGGTACATGTTGGGAGTGGGGGACTCTTCAGTCCTACCATCCATTTTGTAGGACAAAACTATTTTCGAGTACTTCATCGAATTATCTTGAGGTTCAACTGAAAAACTAACTGTTATTAATGAATTTTTTTCACTCACCAAATCGACATGACGCCTGCGCATTTCATTAGCTACCACTATCGAGAATTTTCGTAGAGGAAAAAGTTGGGCGTCTCGGCAAAATGAAGCTACTCAGGAAGATTCAGCCTGTTATTAATCAATTTTGAAAATAGGCGTGGGATCCCGGTCTATTTCTTGAGCCATCATAAAAATTTGTGCAGTCACCATGGTTTGATCCATCGCCAACTGGCAGCCAAAGTGATTGAAATAATGTCGACTTAACCACTCGGCTACCTGTCCGAAGATATTTTCCCATAAATACTCGAAGAGTGTATTCAAAGGCATATTCTGTGCGGGTAGAGGACAGCTTCTATTATTATTATTTGCCGTGGCGCTCCGGGGCGACTTATTGATTTTTGGTGGCGTATTCACTTTTCAGCTGAAGGAATACCGGGAAAAACTACAGCACCACCCCGGGTGGTCTTTTGCACACTTCAAGCAAACACCAGAAGTAAACTAATTGCTGATACTCGGATTGTTGCTTCCTTTTTGGTATGCACCGTCAGTTTTGTGCTTCACTTTCATTCCGTGAAACCAGATATCAACGAAGATAAATGTGAATGATAATATAAATATTGACAAAATAGCAGAATGGAGATACAATAATTTGGTTTAATTTGAAGCAAATACTGTTAACAGTATGACTTCCGAAATATATGCTGCCTTTTTCAATAGGTGCTTTGTATGCAGTAGAACAAGATTTGTTCAATTCAATCAAATGCAGCGTATCTCGCTTCAGTGTGAGGATAATTAAATTTTTTCGTTATCTGTTTTTCTTCGTAATCAGTTTTTCTTCGTAATTCCATTTACAGCTCTTACAGTGTAGGTACAGTTCGATCCGACGAAGCAGCAGAAGTGCAGTTGAGTGCAACCAAGTAAATAAGTACCGGTTTATGTGAAATTTTTGTTCACCACACTTCCGAAACTCGAAATATCTCCCAAAAGCATGATATGGAGGATTTTCGAAAAGGTGTTGTGTATGAAATCGAACATGGGCTGTTCAATTCAATTTTGAAATCAAGCCTACCTCGCTCTTCGCTTCAGTGTTCCCTGGACACTGCCCAGTGTATTGAAGTTGTTCATTTCAGTGCTCGGTATGCCACCAACAACACCCTTTCTTTGGAAAACCAAGTGTGTTCTTTTGCCGAAACTACTTCTTAGAAACTTGGTGTTCTCTATTTTAGACTGATAATAGATCAAGCACAGGAATTCAAACGGGTTGGTATCGCATATAATCCACATAAACTGATCTGGATTAAAAAGTCATAGGTTGAGTTTAATTTCTTTTTTGTTAATTACGACGAAAAAATTATGGCTTCAGAGCTATGAGTATTGATCTACCCTTGCACTGATAAGAGGTTTGAATCTCGAAACTAGTCTGCAGGTGGTCGCCCTGTCCAAAGTTCTGCATTTTGGTTATGGGAGGCACTTGCAATATTGTCCTCTGCAATGAGCAGTTTGCACAAATATCTGTCGGATATAATTCAACAGTTGTTGTGGTATTAGCCAGGAAAGTCGTTTTCTGACAGATATTTGCCATAATTTGTTTGACTGGAGTAAAAAAGGGTGACAATTGTTACTTATCGATTCCACAAAAAAACTCTAAGCTTTGTGTTCATATGTCTGACCAAACTGGAGATTTGGAGTGTTTCTTGCGCTCCTTCCAAGGTGAAGCAGTCCAAGCCCTTTTCCTGATCGTGACAATGACTATCGTTAATATCAGTCAAACAGTTTGCAGGTTCCACGGCAGATATAGCAAGCAGATGTTTTGCCCTCCATCTAAATGGACCATATTCGTTAAGAAATAAATTGGTGGCACATTAATTTTCACCGTATTGGCAACCATAAACGAATGACATATTGTTATGTATTCATGGATGCCATCACAGAGAAAATGAATGTGCCACCAATTTATTCCTTAACGAATATGGCCCATTGCCACCGATTGAAATCCTAAAACTTATCAGGAATCATCTGAGACCTATGACAGGTTGGGTCATATGTCTCTGGTCGAAAATCGATATGCCGATTATGCAACACGAAGAACGAAACAATCACTCATATTATCTTCCACTGTGTCGTCTCAAATGGACGAAGTGAACCACCTAGTAGCTTCTAACTTTCGGAATACACAACAAGTGACAGAGCAACCTATGTTAAGTCGCCATGTTACTACTACAAAAATGTCTACTTTGTTATGGGGTGATACATGATATTTGATGAAATGAATCAAACTATTAATAAATAGATGAATAGAGAGAAAAAAAACTTAACTAAAAGTAACACAATAGATAAATACTGCAAAAAATCTGCTGACAATTAATTGACAATTTTTATTACCTCAGTATTTATCAGTTAATATGAATTTACTCGTTTCAAATGTCAACTCTATAGAACAATCAATAACGAACAAATAGATTATTAACATTCTGCAACGTCCTATATAGTTGGACCTTCGAAGGTGAATATTTCATAAGGAACTCCTGTATCCACGAGTGTCAGCCATGTGTATTATTGCATGGGTTGTAGGAGACAGTAGTTGTTTTTTGATAGATGATAGCTTGTGAAAAATAAATCGTTCAGGATGATACAGCATTCAGAATAGAAAATACTATTCATAAGTATATGTTTGTTACGCAACTCTTGCTGATAATGAGTTATAATCCTGAACTTGATATGCCCATGTCCCTTATTATAAATTATGCCCCATTTTTTTCACCAATTATAGAAAACGCTTGTACGAGTACTTAACACACTAATTCAATAGCAGTAAGGAAAAGTAAATGATTTTTATAGAGCGCAATCTGATGAAATTCTCGTTCAATAGGATATTGCGTGTTTCGAAGCCATATGATCATTCACTCATAGGCCTTTTGTCGAATACTGCAAACAATCCACACTATTATCCGTTTAAGTCTATTGAAAACCCACAAATACAATTTAAACATATTTATCTGTTCGAAACTGCCTGAACTATAAATTAATTGCAGTACTGTAATTTTCTCAAACCTTGGTTGGGTAGCTGGGAAGGAACGTCTTTTGTTTCTGCTCACACTAGTCAACCTATAAATATACCAACTACCGTTTGTAATACATATATCAGTTTTGTCAATCGGAAAAAAATACATAAAATGAAGTGCATCTCATTTTTGGTGAGTGATACGTTTGTACTGAAGTGTTGAGGATTTTCTGTGATTTCCTTGATTTTTGGAAGTGATGATTTCACACCCTAGAGTTGTTTTGGCACATAATGCTGTTTTTTGTCATTGATAAGTCTCAGGTTGACAAATGCTCATTCGAAAATCGTATTTGCGATGCATTTACATAAATATTACTATTCTTTTCGGTAATTTTCAAGTGACTCATTTTTCATCTAAGTTACACGATCTCATTTGAATATAAAGTATTATCAGCATTTTCATAATTATTTATATAGGACGTGGAAATATCACTGCATTACACTTTCTCTGATCTGCTTCTGATTAGTAAGTTTTTCATTTCAAGATTTTATATCAGATAATGTTCTAAATTGCATTCTGTTGCCAATCAGAAAAGAAAGTATGAAATTTGATAAATTAGAAAAAAAATCGTTGTAACTTTTGAACTGGCCCTCTATGTACTCCAGTAGTTTCACTCAAACATTCGAGAAAATCGGAATAGAATGATATGGAAATGACATTTCTCAATATATCGTTTTCAGTTACATCAAAAAGTATGAACTCTTGACAAGAGCTTGATAAGAGCTTCTAGACAGAAAAAATTGTATTGAATGAAACAAAATCTGTTTGTCAAACAAATTTGTGGTTTCAAAATGGTGAAATAAACGTAATATTTCGTAGAAAATGGAAAGTTATTTGAATTCAAAGACAAATTTTTATTTGAAACTAATGAACATTTTATTTCAATAAATTGTTTTGGTTTGTTGTTTGATAAATAATCACGATGCTTTAATATATATTATAATGAAACGCAATGTTGTTGTTGTTTAATAAGTTAATTCAAGAATGTATAGTATTGAATGAAGGATTTAGCTTTTTGGGACCAAATTGATGATTGGGTGAACTCAGTCGACACAATTGTTTCAAGAATATGAAACACTTGATTGCAGAGTATGAATCACTCGAATGAAAAAAATATTTATTTGAGTTAGGAACGTATTGTTTGATTCAAAGACAGAACCGATGAAGTAGCCAAAAATTGTATTGATCTCATTCTATAGTTATTCCGTTCCTGAAAATATGGTATTGAATTTAGAGTTTCGTTTTTTGAAACAAACTAATTCGTTAAATTCAGAATTGGCAGAACTAGTTCAACAAATGAAAAACTTGTGGGAAACAAATATTTTCTTGGAGTGACATATGTATCGTTTCGTCCAAAGTTATTATTTTATTGAAATTCATAATCTACAGGGTGTCCCAGAAATATTGGGAAATACTTCAGAAACGTGGATTATTTTTTAAAGTTCCACTAGGAGTTCTTATTAATCTTTTTATCGTAAAGGTGCTCTACTATAAAAAAAAATTAGAAGTTATTTAAACACAAATAGTGCTCCAAGAAAGCAAATTCTTGACGATAAATATCTAAAAAATAATTTTAAAGTCATTACCAAAAATTGTTTTCATCAAACACTTACTAGCGGCAAATAACTCCAAAAGAGAAAAATCAAAAAGCACTTTCATGTTATGTTTACTCATACCACAGATGTTCCTCGAGTACAACACAATATTTGTTTCGTAGTATTGGAGTATTGAACCCTGTATAATAATGGGCATTATAAATGATTCATTCAAAGGAAATGTGTATTGTTCAGAATTTTTAATAATTAATAGGGTCTTGAATATGGTTGTTATATCTTAATATATTGCTATTTTAAGGATACAGATATACTCTTAGACAATTTTGTCATTTTCATGTTTGCTGAAAGAGAAACAATGAGAAAATAATTTTTTTGGAAAATTCATTAAATAGATTTTTTTTAAATTAAATTCTCAGTTACAAACTTGGAATAAAGGGAAATAAAATACTTCGAAACTCCCATTACAGATTCCAGTTATATATTGTTTTGATCAAGTAGTATATTGAAGCCAGTTTATAATATTGAAAGTAAAAGTGGAACTATTATAAATTTTCTTCCGTTCTTCATCCTTCAAATCTCATTGAGATCTGATGTGGATTATTAGACTATCCCTTCTTTCTGGAATAGATGGTTTCCAGTGTGTTTTTGTTAATTTTCCATACCTCGTTTTTCCTTTTGGTGAAGTTCGGCACACGTTATGGAGTATAATTAGATAGCATGTTGGGAATCTAGAAAAAATTAAAAATTTTTTGTACTGGGAAAGAAACTTCTCAAACATGATTCAAAATGATTTGAAAGACAGTGTCTGCTACAAATTACTCGGGGTATATTTTTTTTTTTTGAAAATTTCATAACATCAATAAGTTAGTTCTCCAAGGTACTCAATAGTTATTTAAGTAACAAGGAATGTAAAGACGTGTTAACATTCGAGGTGAGCGAGTACGAGCCGAGGCAAAGCAGTCAATGGCGGGAAAGACACTTTACGCATGAATTAGGAACATCATTTTTTCTACGACCGCATAAATATTCAAAAAGCACATTGAAAATATATATTTTATTTCAACATACAAAACATTCCATGAAAATCCACTAGTTATTATTAATATTAATGTAGAAAACACAATTTGTTGCATTCTGCAAATGCGTCAGAATAGCCGGTCCTGAGTAGTCAGTTGGTGGTAAGTGGCTATTAAGAGTAACACTCGTAGATTGCAAAGTGCATGAAGATGACGGAGACGGCATTGGTTGCAAGTTGCCAGTACATGAAAGAATTTTATTCGAGATGGTTTTCTTCTGTTCTACGGAGTCCTCCAAATAACTCTCAGCAACAATGAAATGTACATTTAATAACGATGAATTGACATATTTTACTTTCCCGCACTAGTGCGGGAAAGTGACACTTTCTAAACTAAAATGAGTGCGGGAAAGTGGATAAAAACGCACGGTCGTAGAAAAAATATGTTTTTACTAATGTAATTATACCATTATTGAGGAAACGAAATTACAAAAATGGACAGGTTCATTTTTCCAAACCTCTTTTTATTATGCACATACCAAGAATAGGAGATTCCTTCCCCTCTTTCAGGATAATAATATCAATAATAGCATTTACAGAGCAATTCTACAATGTTGGTTACAAGATTGATTAGTGTCGGGGTGTGGCGCAGTGGTTAGAGCATCCGACTCTGGGTCGAAAGGTCCGGAGTTCGAGCCCCAGTTGCGGCTGGGATGTTTTATCAAAACATAATTTTGCTGGTTGGTCATAGAGGGCACTTGCAATTGCGTCCTCTGATGTTTTGAGGAACGTTGCACAAGTAGCTGTTAGATTTAATTCAATACCCGTCGTGGTCTTAGCCAGGGGAGTAGTTGTTTTCTGACAGGTTCTTGCCATAATAAGCCTACATAGTTAGGTGTTTATGGGAGTAAAGGGTTCATCATCGGTCGGTAACGACTGTTCGTTAGCAAACGATCTCCCAAAGATTTCTGTCTTCTGGGATGTTTTAATTTGATTTGACCGATTAAATCATTCAAATCAAATTTCTTAAAATATTAATATGACTTGGCAATCATCTAAACTACTGATACCCATTAGCGTATAATTTTAGTTCATGTAGAAACATTAACCTATTGCATGGATGGACCAGACACCAAATGGTTATTCACATTACAAACAAATGATATAAACTAATGAACCAAATGAGTGCAATATCAAGTAACTCAAATTATTGTTTATCACAGATGATGCACGTCTGACACCATCAAGTAATTACATTGATTTGAGCAATTTTCATGAAACAATGTAAACAAACCTATTGTTAGTTTGAAACGAATGGATTTATTTCATTTAAATCAATACTGCTTGAGTGTTGAATACTCAAGATGCACCTATTCGGTGACTGTATACGTCAGTTGAGGTTCATATTGTAAGCCCATGAAAAATTTAACGGCAAGGTTAAATATTCTGAAAAAAATTTGAGTTATTTTGGCATTCAAATTGAATAATTAAAGGGATGTAGAAGCAAATCTGATTAACACTTTTCGAGGAAAAAAATAAAAACCTAATATTCAGAGGTTTTTTCAAAATTTCCCAAAAACCATTCATCAGTTACCATTTCAAATATCATGACATATCAATATCAAAGTAAAAGATAATCATTATTTCTTTCAGAATTTACAACTTCAACGTTCCCTCACAATTTAAAAAAAATTCTGAAAATCTTGTTATAAAATCAAAGACAGTTGATAAGAATCGCTTTTGCAAGTGATATTTATATCAAAGTTGAAAGACTGAACATTGAGGAACTATTCATACTATTTTTCAGAAAAAAAAAACAAACGATTTATATTTTAAATAATGATTTTCAAAACCTCGGACAAACAACGGTAAATCGCTCCAGTAAGTGATTCCTCTGTTCTACATGAACGAAAAGGAAAAATAGTTCTGCTACTGTCCACAAGGTATTGCCCAGAATTATTGTAGCTGTCCTATTTACTGTACAGCGTTGTCAATAGTTCTAGACAGCGGTAACCGATGTTATTTGTTTAATTTTTCGAAAATGAATGTTAGGTCGATAGTTCATCAGTTGGATGTTGGATTGGACCGCCTAAAGCCTTGGAGTCCTTCGACATAATTGAAGAAGTATGTTAGTAATAAGTTTTATGTTTTGCGATTTGAAATATCAGTTTTGGAAATAAGAATCTGAGAAAACGAATAAACCTGCTTTAAAGAAAATGGTCCCCATCTTTGGAAAAACTAAAGGCGATTGAAAAGATAACCCTTTTCAGAACAAAAGGAGGTCTCTATCCATGGTAAGCCTGGATATTCTGCTACTCCTCATACATATCGTCATACCTATCATATATATTCTATATCTCTAATGTAGATAATACAGTAGACAGAGCTGTCCCAAAGCACTGTGCTTAGTGCTCGTGGAAGTGCTTGAAGCATTTTAGTGCTCGTGAGCACTGTGCTCCCGAGCACTTTTTGGATGCAGTGCTTAGTGCTTAGTGCTTCGAACATTTTACGAAAAGGCTTTTCTCAGCTATGGATCTATGAATGTTGTTGAAAATATAAAACACGGTCAGCGGCACCCTAACCCCCAAGAACTACTGACTGCTGCCTTATATTATTCATATTCTGGGTTCGAAGGCTCAGTCCTGACATAAATTTAGTTAAAAGTGTTTATAGCGTTTGGAGTGAATTTAGTGCACACTACACTAGTTAGTGCCACACACAATAAATAATAAATGCACCAAAAATGTAACAACATTTTTTTTTTCATTTGCATCAAATCATTTATTGGAGCTTATCAATATAAAAAAATTAATTAAAGAAACTGAAAAATCCGACTGCGGTTTACACTAAAATGTAAAAAACAAGTAATATAATAAGTAAATTGATGGATGTAGCCGTTACTACGTGGTAGAAAATCTTCACGAAAAATAAGAAATAAAACTTTCTATGTTTTTATACCACTTCTATTTGTAACCAACGTTACTGCAGTTTCGTCCTATATGGACATTATCAAACAATACAATAATCTGAAATAATAAATAACACTTCTTAAATAAATGATAATGTCCATATAGGACGAAACTGCAGTAACGTTGGTTACAAATAGAAGTGGTTTAAAAACATAGAAAGTTTTATTTCTCATTGTTCGTAATATAATAAGCTTTTCATAAAGAAAAATTGGAAGTAGCCGAGACCCATTCTATTTCTATAGATTGTTTTAAGCAAATAGGTCCCAGCTTCTTCAAGTTTTTATTTCATTATAAAAGATATAACTTCTTTTATGTTTTTTATTATAAACCACAGTCGGGTTTTTTAGTTTATTTATTTACTTTTTTTATTTTTAGCTTTTTATAGTCCGTCAGATAATGACAGATTTTGCTGACTCATTTTCTCTTTTCTGGGATTTTATTAACTGAAAACTATGTCAGTGTTGGGCAGAAAAAAATTAAAATTTTAAAAATCTAACGCTTATGAATATGAACATTTCATTTTCTCGATGTGACTAGTTCAGCACGGCTAGCGTCTACCGATGGTTATCAAAATCACATTCCTATTTCATTCTTATGGCAGCAAGCTCTTGCATGAATGAAATAAACTATACAACGGTTTTCTGTCCGAGAACTGCCGAACTGAGAAATCAGTGAGAATGTTGGTAAGGTAGGAACTATTTCGTGCCGCTTATTTCAATTTGGCTATTCGCCGCCCATTTCGGAAATCAAATCAATCTTCCAAACGACATTGTCTGGATATTCTGTATCAGTTGATAGTTTCACTGTTTTTATGGGTCTTTCTATTGAAATAAAACAAAATCAAGTATTGACTCATTTCCTTCAATTGCCGAACAAAAAAATCTCAATTTTCGATAACAAATCAATGTTAATATATTCAATAGGTACTCCAAGCCTTCCTGAGTTCACCTACCAAATTTGAGTTTTCCAAGTGAAAACGTTTCCAAATGCAATATGAACTTGGTATAAACGAAATTGAACGCCCACCTCAACGGTCTCGCCCTTTTCAAAACTGCTTAGTGCTCGCTTAATCGAATTATATTTGAAAGTGCTTAGTAATCGCGAGCACTTGAAAAAAAGTGCTCAGGCTCGAGACTCCCGAGCACTTTTCAAAAGTGCATAGTTAGTACTCGAAGCACTTTTTGTCAGAGCTCAGCACAGCTCTTACAGTAGATACATAATTCATTATTGAAGAGAAAGAAATTACAAAATCATCTCCACAAAGATCAGGAGATGTAATGATAATAATAATTATTAGTAATCCGGCTATTCGTCATATAGCTACATAATGCATTGAACCACATAACCACAATTAATACCAGATAATAATTATTAATTCTTTGAGCTATTTCGCAGTACTCCGAATAATGTTGAGATTTGGCAACAATGTATTAGCAGTATGGTTGAACGATGGATATTCGGTAGATATTCCAGCAGAAAACTGTAATATATTTGGAAATATTATGAAAGATCACTGTCACTATGGTATGAAGAACATATCTTGTCAGTGCCATCTTACAGGTCAGAAACGCGAAATATTTGACTTTATATTGTCGCGACTAGGGCTCTATAGGGAAACTATAGGCCCTTCGCTTGGGACGTAGGTCAGCAAGACCCAGGGGTAACCTGATTCTTACACAGGATACCCTCTAATAAATAAGACAAGTCACAAAAACACTTCAAAGGTATATATATTAAATAGTGGACCTGGTGCACACAAGACCTTATCAACTAGATACACAATCGAGGGATAATGGGCAAAGGGCAATGTAATACACAAAAATAACAATGAACAATTTGTTCCAAATATAACAGGCTCTTACCAAATGCAGACACTCAACGAACTTGGGTACATCTCTTAGAGGAGGGGATTACACGAAGGGTTTTCGGAGATCGATCTATCTTTCCAATAAGTACCAATGACTCAATATCATTCTCTACGACGCTGGGTCTCTCGGGACCCCCGCGATACTCACCCGCAACCGAGAGAGCTTATCTTTTCGGTTCTCGTGTATTCATGCAACTTTTGTAAATGTTTTTGTTTTTATTACGTACGAGAAATATTCAATGTCGAGCCACTGACATGCCAAATAATATTGTCAATGAACTGCTAGTTTATACTTTCGTGGGTGACCCCGCTGTTATGCTTTGTTTATCAAATTATAATCTTAAATAACTAATTTGTATACTAATTCACAAAATTGGGAAAATAGATATGATCTGATAATATTTTAAATGAATTAGCGCCTTCTTGACATATGTCCCCTCCTCGAAAAAGCTGGCCTTCAGCTTTCAAAAATGTCTATCTTATTTCTAATATAATATGTACATAAAGAAGAAATCCTATATCTTGAAAAATGTGATGCTGAAAAACAAATCCTAATACGTAATATTACTGTACTATAACACGAATTATCCTATTGTTATAAACGTAAATGTCTTCGAAACACACATAATACATAATGTTGACGCAGCTTCTGGATTCGGTCTTCCTTGTTGCCGGCGACTAGTGTCTCTGGTTGCGAAGCCTGTCTGCAGCGTCAGCGGGAATGGTTGTTCCAGAAGCAAAGGTTATGACGGTCATTGATCGTGGCTCGTGGCTGCCTATTAGTGCCTATGCAGCTTATATCACTGACAGACCTTGCTCTGCTTGCTCAGCATGTTTCCTGTTGTCCTCAGGGCGCGATACTGGACGACTTTCTTGTTTCGTTAGTCTGAGGGAACGGCGTTTCGGGATCGTTATCGGCATCCACTAGTGCCAAAGTGTTCTGTGATTCCAAACATTTGACGATTTGACATTGTGTAGCTACTATCTATTGGCTATCAGTCTGCGTTTCTGTGCGGGGTTAGATTCGGAAGTTTCAGATTTTGTGCTTGCGAATCTTTTTATTCACTGTGCAGTGCCGTCTGCCTATTCACAGGCTCTTTCCATGGGATGAACGGGGTTGATAACTCTTGTTTCTTCGGTACCCCTGCTTTGTTTCAGTATGATCTCATTTTGTATCTTCTTAGTGTTTTGCTTGAGTGGAACAGCCAGACTACTCAGTTCACCTAGCATAGTTCTCCACTCATGACTCCTAATACTATATACATCAGTGTGATAAGTGCAGCTATTATTCGTCATTTATTGGATGGCCTTTGTCCCACGTTCTCTCTGTAACTCTGCGCTTTCTTTGCCTGTTCGAATGACATGTGAATGACATCTATTTCCATGCTGAGGGCTGCTTTATCCTCCTGTTCATCTTGGACGGCCAGGTGTCTCATTGATTATGTGTGTTCCATTACATGCGGAAGAAGAAAAATTTTAAGGTAGTATTTTTCAAATAATTCAATAACTGAACCTATCTACATACATAACGAAAAACAAATCAGATGTTACATTCAATTTGTCCCTTGCATATTTTAATTACTAGGTGTATAAGGTTTACCTTTATTCTTTTATTCTTAGTTTCACTGTT
This sequence comes from Chrysolina oricalcia, assembly GCA_944452925.2. Lineage (NCBI taxonomy): Eukaryota > Metazoa > Arthropoda > Insecta > Coleoptera > Chrysomelidae > Chrysolina > Chrysolina oricalcia. Next base: position 40,810,787 of record OX101819.2, read on the forward strand.
CTTATTATTATGATTATTTTTCCTCTACAGGTTTATCCTCAAAAAAAAATCAATATAAAACATGGCATCAACAATCTAGCCAACCAATAATTTTCGAACTTTAATTTAAATGAGCAACAAATTTTTTCTTCTTTTTTTTTTCAATCTTAGGATAAGAAGGACCCGTCAAATATTTCTTATTGTGAAAAATATTTCGAATGAATATCTTAATAAACTTGGCCATATAAAAATGCTTTATTGCTAAAAAGAATCAGTTGACAATTTGTAAGCAAACAGTCGATTGTTTTCAAAACACCAATTATTCAAAGTTCGTTTCGAATTATCAACAAATATTTCACATTAACAGCAAAAGGAAATCGTCGAATGTTTCTTACGATAAATCAATTGACTACTTACTGGACATAAAGATGCTAAATCGCAAAAGTATTACTCGACTTGTCGTGAATTGGGGTTTGTTCACGACTAACTAGGTAGATACTGATCATTCATAAATTCAAAACAGTTTAGAAAAATATAAAAACATTTATTTTACTATGTACAAATATGAGATTAAGACGATTTAAATTAAATAAGTAAATAATCAATAAAGAATTAATGAATTGAAAAATTGATGAATCTCTCCTAGACTAGTTATTGATTGAATGAATAATTTTAAAAAGATCTTAACTAACAATACATAACGGCATTTACATTTAAGAAACATTTTCCTTCTATCTAATATCTGATCTTCCAAACTCCCCCCATAGCCCTCACCAGCTGCGGGCACGGCAGAACTCTTAACTCGACTTTGTCTAGAAAATTTGTATACCATTAGTTAATTGTTTTCAAAACACAATTGTTCATCATATTTCATTCAATATTTTCAGTATTGCATTTTTCGATAACATTCCGAATATATTTATAGAAGATACCGACAATGGGAGTTTTGAGTAATTCAACAAAAAAATAATATCATTAGAGAAAATCGAGATGGCCAAATTATTATGTATCAATTTGGGACTGTTAATCAAAACACGATTGTTTGTTTTGACCCATTTCATTATTTACTATTTCAAATTACGATATACTTTTGAATATTCATGCTTCTTGTAAATGAGAAATTGATTTTGTATGATTCAGAAAAAATATCATTTGAGGATTTCGGGATGGCCAAATTACAATTTATCAATGTGTGAATATTAGATATCAGTTCATGCCTCCTGATCACCATCTTGAGTGTATCACTGGTATGCCATCAATTTGGTTAGGACAGTCATACAAATCTTCAATCACATTATATCACAAATTTCAAATTAGCAATTTAGACCTCTTTATTACCTTTATGACACACATAATTTTCATCTATTAAATGTTCTGTTTTGCAGTTCAAGTACATACTTTAAATTTCGTATTCACACTCTTTACAATTCCTCATGACTCATTCATACAGAAACCTTTCTCCGTGCAACAATTTCTTATATAAGCGATGCAGCAAGAAAACACAAAGTCGTCTCCACAATTTAATACAACAATCTTATATATTTCTCAACTATTTGTCATATATCGACATCTCACATTATCGCAATTCATCCATTTTCTCGGCAACACATCGAGAAAAAACAACATCATTCACCAATGATTCTCTTGGAAACCCATCAAGAGCATGTATATCACTATATACCATTTACCAAAAAATCTCAAAACTCTTGGCAACACTTCAAGAGTACGATACTGCAGACAGACGCTCAATCCCACTTTGAGGATTTTCTCCCACGTCACTCCTGCAAAGTCCTTTATAACAGTTTCTTCCGGCCGTCATTCAATTCTTCTATAACTCCTTTATAGACATAGGTAACCTTTTACCTTATAAATATTCTCATATCACGATATTTCATTAAAAAGTCGAATTGCACCAGATATTTCGAAGACGTCATGAGCATAATTCCAAGAGCAAGCAAAGCAGAACATATATTTCAAAAAAAATCAAAAACGTCAAAATATGTCATTTACAAGTGAAGCAATTCAAAATTAAATTTAAAAATTCTGATCAAAAAAAAAATTCTTCACATTAAGTGTGTTTCAAAAATACCTTCAACCCTTTCATATAACTACTGTCACTCAAAACCATAATGCACAACAATTGAGGCAAACTCCTCTTCCTCAAAACTTTCAAGGAAGACTCAAAAAAAATCCAGGCAAATATGCAGCTTCCATACTTCATTCTTACTCAACATTTCTCAACATGCCCCTTTCATTCGGACATTCATCTACATTTTTCTCCACAGTTTTCTCAATAGAACTCGCATTTTCACACAGTGACATATATTTCTCATGAAGATAGTTTCGACATCAATATTCTCACATTTATTCATACTTTCTACATTACTTCTTGGTCTTTGTTATTGTCGACGGTTCCTACTATATACAAAAATAAATCATTTTCTATTATAAACAATAAAATAATTATTTCCAGTGGTTATTCTACCTTTGCACCGAAAATAAACAGTTTTCATATGCATCCATCCTCAGGACGTATGTGCAAGGTTTTGATACAACATTACTCTGAATTCTGTATAAAAATCCTATCATAGTAAAAATTATCAAAAATATTGGAAACCTTCTATTAAATAATATATAAATACACGAAATAACCGAACATCACCAGTATACCTGAGTCGGGACAAACTCAGATAAACTCGTTTTGATATTTTCGGAATTGTATACCTTTTCCTCAGTTCGGTATGAAATTCCTGTGCCAGGGAAAATTAATCAAACTAGTAAAAAATTTCTTATTTCTATAATATACTAAAACAAATTACTAAAATAATACACAATACGAAGAAAAAATAAACCCTTATTCTAAATGGACCAAAAAAAAAATAGTAGTAACTCTGAAAATTTCTGTTTTCACATTTATATTTTCCTGGCTTAGAGGAAGATACCGTGAAATATTTTGTACATACATATTCTGAATCGGGTTAATTCTGTAGAACAAACCTACAGGACGAGCAAGGCACTTCCATCATAGTCCTTGGACTATGGTTGGCGTAATAAGGGATGGGGTAGGGTTAATTATGAAGAATTAACCCTCGGAACCAGCTAGGCGCCTCCACCATATGTCGCGACTAGGGCTCTATAGGGAAGCTATAGGCCCTTCACTTGGGACGTAGGTCAGCAAGAACCAGGGGTAACCTGATTCTTACTCAGGATACCCTCTAATAAATAAGACAAGTCACAAAAACACTTCAAAGGTATATAGTAAATAGTGGACCTGGTGCACACAAGACCTTATCAACTAGATACACAATCGAGGGACAATGGGCAAAGGGCAATGTTATACACAAAAATAACAATGAACAATTTGTTCCAAATATAACAGGCTCTTACCAAATGCAGACACTCAACGAACTTGGGTACATCACTTAGAGGAGGGGTTTACACGAAGGGCTTTCGGAGATCGATCTATCTTTCCAATAAGTACCAATGACTCAATATCATTATCTACGACGTTGGGTCTCTCGGGACCCCCGCGATACTCGTCCGCAACCGAGAGAGCTTATCTTTTCGGTTCTCGTGTTTTTATGCAACTTTTGTAAATGTTTTTGTTTTTATTACGTACGAGAAATATTCAATGTCGAGCCACTGACATGCCGAATAATATTGTCAATGAACTGCTAGTTTATACTTTCGTGGGTGACCCCGCTGTTATGCTTTGTTTATCAAATTATAAACTCCAATAACTAATTTGTATACTAATTCACAAAATGTGACTTTTGGGAAAATAGATATGATCAGATAATATTTTAAATGAATTAGCGCCTTCTTGACAATATGAACCTTAAAAGTACTATATTTGATTCATGTTAAAGTAAGTATAATAGAAAACTCCAGTTTATTTTGATTAATCTTTAACAAAGTGTGACTAAACTTCAAAATCTGACCATTATCGCTGTAGACAGTCGATGGTCTTCCCCTTCTTGCCACAAATCTTCTGAATTACTGCATAAAAACATTCGTAGAAAGAGAAGACAGAAGTTCTAAATGCACAGCTCGATAAATGGCACATGGCAAAGAAATCCGTACTATTAATCCAGTTCGAGTAAATAGAGGACCGGCTGAATCAACACCAATCACTTCGAATATGTGAGCTTGTCGAACTCTGTTTAAAGGCAGTAGCACAGGTGGTACTTCCACGTGTTTTGAATTGAATCTTTGGCAAATTGAGCATCTAGAAACGACATATCTCAAAGTTTTTCTTTCTCTTATTATCCAAAACGTTTCTCTCATTAAGCTGAGTAGACATTGAACACCGACATTTACTTGTTCATCAAATTTAAGTTTAATAACCACAGGATTCTTGTATGGTAAAACAATTGGATAGCGGAAATCAGTGGAATCATTCCTGTTGGATATTTTTGTAGTTATTCGTATGCTACCATTATCGTCAATAAAGGGACAGAAACTTTTCAAATTGAGATCATCAAGTCCATCAAAAGATTCATCCTATACCAATTCAAAGATACATTTCTCGGCTACATGGATTTCGGCAATTGACAATTCTTATTCCTTCAATCTCTCATCTTTTTGGAGGCACAGACAGTTCAAGACAAATCTTCTTATCCAACCAAAAACACAATCGATTTTTTCATATTTCGAAATTCGTTCATGATACCAGTAAACATCTATTTGCGAGGATTAATTCGAAGAACTAGATTGTTTTCCCATCTAAGAATGTACTGCTTCTTCATTTCTGTTGAAATTTTGGTTTTGCCAGTTTTTTTGAAGATTCTTTCAGCCATTAGGGCCCTTCCCACCATTTTGAATATATAAGTCGTTTTGGTGAGCAGCCACGGGAAGGTAGGTCGGCTGTATTGAGATCTCCAGGAACATGAAACCAAGCATTCTTATTGGTCAAACTTCGAATGTCCTTCACCAGGTTCCAGACAAAAGGTTTTCAATTTTCATCATCCTTCATCTATGACTGTTGTCGAATCGGACCACCAATAAACTAGTAGAGCCGAGTGAATAATCTCGCACCTATCTCGCAAAAATCCCTTTCTTGAACATTCAAACTAAGTTGCAAGAAAGTTTGTCTCATATCAGATATAACCCCAATTTTTGATAGGCAAAATCTGATCAATAAAGACGGTATCATCCTAATTAAATTTATGCCTTTCTCTAGACATCGGTTGAGAGATGGCTGATTTTTCTCACTAGCAAATGCATCGAAAACTGGTCGTATTTTTTCAGTAAACAGTTTACCAGCGATATCAGCTCCAATAAGGATATCAATGGGTCCGTCAATAACATCTGATTGTAATTTGATATGAGCTGGAAAGTGACCTTATTGCTCTAAAAACTCTCCTGGGGTGGACATTAATGGAAAAAGTTGACGACTACAGCAGAAGAAAACCTGAAACATTGATTGCTCTGTCTATGTTTTCAAGAAATGACTGTATTTCTGATTTGTGAAATTTAGATGAATTTGGAATATCTGATCCTGTACAGATAAAGATCCAGAAAGAAATCGAGGAAGGCGTCATGAATCACTTTCGGACTTATGTCACTAGAAACAAAAATGGCAGATACGGAGTATATATGCCTTGGATTGAAGATCACCCACCTTTCCCGAGTAATTATGGGATAGGTTTTGAAAGACTTGTTTCCTTAGTGAAGGAGCTTGATTCAGATGGTTTGCGTGATCAATACAACGACGTGTTCAGAGAATTGTTGTATAAGGGTACCGTCGAAAATGTTCTAGAAGTGAAAAAGAGGAACATTATCTACCCCACCGACTTGTTGCGAAAAAAGGTAAACATGTCGGTTTAGCACAATATCCACTACGCTTTCGTTCAAGGAAAGTAATTTGTTGCAATTACCAGTCATGATGTTCATTATCATAGAGAGTTGAAGAAGCTGGCTTTAGTGTCATATCAATAGGCAGAGAACTTTCTAACAGATTCGAACATATGAACATCATAAAGAAATATATTCAAGAATCTCAGAATGTATCTGAGGTTCATTACTGATTAAGGAGTTTGGGAGATGTTTTGAAAGAGAGTAAGTACTGAAACGCTTATAAATCTGATGGATAAATACGACTTACATTCCAAAATAACAATGGCAAATTATTTGTATTAAAACAATTATGACCTATTGGTTGGAAATTGAATAATAAAGAAAAAAAATTCATCTAGTAGCTCGCACACAAACGAGAAGCGCTAAGCTCATCTGGGGTGTACCGCATTCCATGAACCACGAAACGCTCCATAGATACTAGAATAAAGGAGCTCATGGTCAGGTTACGGTAAGGACAAACTGAAAAATTTGCAGAACATGCACTCAACAACAATCATGAAGTGAAATTCGAAGTTACCCAAGTCATACCCACAACATCTGCTTATTACCCAAGACTCTTCCAGGAAATAATTGGAATTCAAAAACACCAAAATAACTTCAACAGAACCAAAAAGAATTGTACCTGAACGAGACCTGTCTATGTATTTTCAGAAATAATGAAAAACTGACAGAGGACCGCACCTGGGTGGGTACCGAGATAATAAAGGCACTAAAAACACCAGGGGGGTAGCTGAGGCAGTGGACCAATCAATTTCCAATACACCGGCACAGTGAACAGTGATTGGAGCAACTGTAAACACCTCTCGTGAAAATGCCAACCACTCGTGTTGGCGAAAGGTCGAGAACATCTCGCAATACACGTCAACCCGCAAAATCTTCATTCAAGCAACGACGGCCACGAAAGCCTTCCACAAAGAAAGTCCAGCCTACTATATTCCTGAAGAATGGAATTGTATAAACAGAATACTTTTCATTGTCAGATGAAAAAGTTATTCTCATAGACAAAGTTACAGTGTTATAATTCATAGGATGAAAACTAAAATACCTCACTAAAATATTTCCCCTATTATTAATGAACTTTTTCATCAAGTAACTGTGAGACTCTTCCTGAATTATGTGAATTCAATCCATTACATATAACCGAGTCATTGATTAAGGTAGTTGATGGTATGGGTAATTTCGTATGATTTTCTTGCCGATTCAAATGATCTGATGAATAATTTTCAAATTTAATTCTGCTTTTGTGAACTAGATTGACTGATTTGATATAGAAACGAGTAAGAGTTAGATTACCTTCTCGTGCAAACAGAGGCGGGCAAGTTTTTCTAAATTTTTATTTACACAAATATCTATCGGCTCTTTTCTGTAGAGTGCAAATTATTGTAAAAGGTGAATTACTATAGACTCCCCAGAAAGCAATGCCATTGCATTTATGAGATTCTATAGCGAGTGATTCAGCCATGTAGTCGCGGCCCTGCCACTTTCTTATATACAAAAGTAAATTTATGAGCTAGGGGCGGCTTGAATCTATTCGGTTGCGTATTCGCTTTCACAGCTACCGCAAAACCCGAAAAAAACACATCACCTGAAAAGTTGGAAGTTATTGAATGAAAATTCATAAAAAACTCCGTTGAATTACGAAAATCTGCTTTTTGATAAAATAGAATATGGCTCCGAAATGTCCAATTCAAAAGAAAACATCATATTTACGCAACTGTCATATAATTTGTACCAGTTCGACATGTTCTTGTCCGAGATGTAGTAGTAGCCAGAACCAAAGTGAACGATGAATGCATAAAGATCATAACGACAGTCAGCTAGAAGAGGTGTTCCTTCAGCTTGACTCGTTGAGTTGAAATGATGATGATAATACTCCCTCATGAACACTCAAAGAGTGGTACCAAAGTCATAGCCTGCAGGGCTATCATTATTATTTTTCGTAGTACGTGGCGACTCACTGATTTTCGGTGGCGTATTCACCTTTCAGCTGCAGAAAAACCAGAAAAACCTACAGCACCACGTCGGGATTAGCATCTTTGCAGCTCACATCGCATTGCTTCACAGCACGAAATGCGGTCGCCTATCGATACCGCGATGTACTTGAGAAAATTTTCCTCATACTCCGGATTCGAACCGGGTTAGATCAGCGTCGGATTGTTAGCAAAAGGGCCTACCGGGAAATTTAAAAGTGGGGCCTCCCAAAATAATATGTTATTGATCTTAAAAGTGATACGAAAAACTCACCAAGCCGTAACGCCCTTATTTGTTACCCGATTTTGATGAATTGAAAAGTTAATAATATAACTCTTCAAATACAATATTCTTCCACTTTAACGTTTACGCCAGCCACTGTCAATTTAATCTCAATTATTTCTAAAATTAAATTTTTTCCTGGGTATAATGCTGCACAAGTGGATTTTCGAGCATACAAATTTTATTTATGCAACAAGTGCAAAAAGTATGTGTTTATTGCACACTACGTGAAATTGTTAGACGAGGCCGTTAGGCCGAGTTGAATAACACGTCGAGTGCAATTAACAATTTCTGCACAATTTGCATACCACATTTTTTCTACGTTTGTGCAAAAACCCAAAACAGTTTCATTTAGGTAATTCTAAAGTGTACGGAAGACAGGAAGACAGTCTTTGTTTAAATCTATCTGCTAATATTAATATAATATTATTCAAAGAAACAATTTTATTTTTATTGAATTGCATTTTCTAGTAATGTTGTAATCTCAGTATGTAATAAATATAATTGACAATAATATAAAATATGCAACTGTTTAAAACGTAATACAATCTCATAAAAAATGGGCTTAATATGGGTTCGATATGACTTTTATGTTTGTCATGATGACAGATCGCTGAAGCAGAATGACAGATGAGTTCAAAATAATGACTTTATTGCACTCAGTGCAGTAAAGAACCAGTATTTCCTTTGAACACAGTTCAATAAAGTTTTGCTTTTTTCATGAACGTAGAAGAATATGTTTTATTAGTATTGGACATATATAGCGGAAATAATTGTTCGAAAACCAATAGACAAAGCTCCGTGATGCAGTAGCAAAAAAACTGTTGAATAAGGAAATCAATAGGTACGTATGTGTATATTCTTCTCGAGAGACACATCTGCTTCGTTTTCTGTCAAGGTTTCTTTCGAAAGTAGCAGTAACAGACCGTTCAGTGTTTGTTTTATGCACGCATCTTACGAATTGATTTGATTTTCGAGAAAAACTCTATACATTTCAGCTCATGACAGCTATCGCAATCGCAGTAAAATCATAGGGTTTTACTGCAACTGAATAATTCATGGTATTTACAAGATTGGCAAACAGTGAAAGTTTCAAACTAATTCTGTTAGTGAGTGAGTTAATTCTTGTTTCTCAAGTGTACTTGAACCGTAATATGGAAACCATTTATGTAATTGAATATGTCACTAATTGGTCAGTTTGTTGAGATTAAAAATGAGAAGGGTTATTATATTCGAACGTGAATAAAATTATGTTCATAGATGTGCCCAAACCCATTTCGAGGCAAGGTCGGGGGAACTAAAATAGCATACCTACGAGCAAATTTCGTTACTTCTCGTAAAAGAAATATGAAAATCGGAAATTGCTACCGAATCACACAAACACAATCTGTTGGACACACTGAAACACTCACACACACTGAAACTTACTGTGTTGAACCGCAAATACTTTTATCCTCACAAAATTTTATTTATTTTATTTATTTATTCATGATAGAACACTACAGAATAAGATAAAATTCCAAATGGTACATAGATAAAAGTATTAAGACAACAAATGACGTAAAGAAAGTCATAAAATCTAAACAATACAAATGAAAAAATATATACAGGGTGGGGCACCGAAAACGAAACAGATCGAATATCTTCAAAACGCATGTGTTGTGAATAAAATGCAAAAACAAGTCAATTTTTATTTCAAGGGGAACATCTTCCTATCATAAGCTCAACTGTCATACCTCTCCCCCCACCCCTTGGGCACTATCACCCAAACAATTTGAATAGGGAAAGTAGTATAAGTGTGATACCTCATTGAAAAGGTAATTTCATAAGGAATTCAGCCATGTCAATTTTTGCCACCTAACTTTTTATTTTGGCGCCCTCTTGCGGGAAAAATAAATGTTCCGTATTCCAAATTAAAATACCGTATTTGCAAGCTATTTTGACTTAAATTCGGTGACAGTACATTATGGAATTTTTCTAAGAGAAAAAACAAAATGGCGACTCCAAAATAGCAGGCATGATTTGCAATTATGGTTCGATTCGATTCAAAATTGATATGTGTTGGTTTTCAAGGTCGGAAATTATGATTTGGTATTTACAAGATTGGCAAACAGTGAAAGTTTCAAACTAATTTTGTTAGTGAGTGAGTTAATTCTTGTTTCTCAAGTGTACTTGAACCGTAATATGGAAACCATTTATGTAATTGAATATGTCACTAATTGGTCAGTTTGTTGAGATTGAAAATGAGAAGGGTTATTATATTCGAACGTGCATAAAATTATGTTCATAGATGTGCCCAAACCCATTTCGAGACAAGGTCGGGGGAATTGAAATAGCATACCTACGAGCAAATTTCGTTACTTCTCGTAAAAGAAATATGAAAATCGGAAATTGCTACCGAATCACACAAACACAATCTGATGGACACACTGAAACACTCACACACACTGAAACTTACTGTGTTGAACCGCAAATACTTTTATCCTCACACAATTTTATTTATTTTATTCATTTATTCATGATAGAACACTACAGAATAAGATAAAATTCCAAATGGTACATAGATAAAAGTATTAATACAACAAATGACGTAAAGAAAGTCATAAAATCTAAACAATACAAATGAAAAAATATATACAGTGTGGGGCACCGAAAACGAAACAGATCGAATATCTTCAAAACGCATGTGTTTTGAATAAAATGCAAAAACAAGTCGATTTTTATTTCAAGGGGAACATCTTCCTATCATGAGCTCAACTGTCATACCTCTCCCCCCACCCCTTGGGCACTATCACCCAAACAATTTGAATAGGGAAAGTAGTATAAGTGTGATACCTCATTGAAAAGGTAATTTCATAAGGAATTCAGCCATGTCAATTTTTACCACCTAACTTTTTATTTTGGCGCCCTCTTGCGGGAAAAATAACTGTTCCGTATTCCAAATTAAAATACAGTATTTGCAAGCTATTTTGACATAAATTCGGTGACAGTACATTATGGAATTTTTCTAAGAGAAAAAACAAAATGGCGACTCCAAAATGGCGGACATGATTTGCAATTATGGTCCGATTCGATTCAAAATTGATATGTGTTGGTTTTCAAGGTCGGAAATTATGATTTGTTTGTCAATGCAAAAAAGCAAGATGGTGGCTCCAAGATGGCGGATGAAATTTGTAATTCTGGTCCTATTAGAATATTTGTCCATGTATGGACAACTTTGCTAGAATTTCCGAGCAGTTAATGACATTATTTAGAATTTTGTGAAGAAAAAAAAAAACAAGGTAAGTTTGCGTCTGTCATCTAGAGTTTGAAGGTTTACTAGAGATAGCCTCGTATAACAATCGAACCTATGAAATTTTATAAATTGTAAATTCAGTGAATCTACCCTGAATTCTTTCTAACCTTTCCTTGTGACCAAGATAAAATGGAGACCAAATAATACTGTTGTATTCTAGGATACTACGGACCAAAGACAAATATAACGTTTTTATTGCATTGGTGTCATTTATGTTTTGGGTTTGCCTCTTCATGAAACCAAGCATTCTCAAGGCTTTATTACAGATACTGTTTATGTGATTAGTAAAATTGAGATCTTTGTCAAACACTACTAAATCGCATATATTCTCAACTGATTTCAGATTGACTTTACCGATGAAGAAACCACACATAATGGGATTATGTTTTTATAGAAATGCATCACTTTACATTTTTCAACATTTATATCTAATAGGTTGAATTCACAATAATTGCAAAAATTAACTAATCTTTTTGAATAAGTTGGCAATCATTTGAGGAAGTAACTTCTTTGTAAAATTTGAGATCATGTCATACAGTGAAACTGTAGTGTTTTGAAATGAGGCAACAACATCATTTATAAATAAGAGAAAGAGTATTGGACCAATATGGGAACCTTGCGGATCACCAGAAGTAACTTTTATTTCTTTCGATGAACTGTTAGCAATTTTAACGTATTGTGTTCTGGTACTCAAATATGATTCAATAACAGTCAGGTAGTTATCAACAACACCAAGTTTCTCCAATTTAGCAATCAAAAGCTCATAATTGACAGAATCAAAAGCTTTTGCATGATCAGTGTATATGACGTCCACCAGGAACCCCTTTTCGAGTTTATTGCACAACTCATTTTGAAAAACTCCTAAATTTGTAGCTGTTGATCGACGTTTATAAAAAACCATGTTGTTGATTAGAAATAATATGTTTATAACTTTCAAAAAGTTCATCAGTGAGTATTGATTCATAAATTTTAGGAATGCTTGAAATCTTAGAAATAGCTCAATTTATGGTTAAAATTGAACTAAGAAGTTTTAAAAGATCATCATTAAATGAACATAAACATGCATTTCAATTGGCAAATGACAACTGTCTCGCGACATCAAAGCATTTGATTCTGGAAATGATGGAATTATTTCTTAAACTAATTGTGGTACTGAGAAGGAACGTTTGTTTCAAAGTTATTTTCAAATATCATCATCCTAGTCGGATATTTCGTTGTCATCGGCTAAGTGAATGGAATTGTAATCGTGTTTTCCTTCCGCGCGGTGTTCTTTTATGTTGATATTTTGTAATGTAGCTTCTTCCGTTGCCCATAACTGTAATAGTCCAAGCTATAGTGTTTTTTCTCCAACAAAATAAAATACGCAAATGGCCTATTCTCATTTTTATAATATAGTTTGTGGAAACCCCAGTTTACGCTCCAGAAAAAACGCGTTGTGGAATTTTTTAAACAGGAAATAGTGAAAAAATTTACATTTTTTTTTCGTTTTATGGAGCTATCTTCAAAATTAATCAAGGAATCGTTTTACAGTCGATAGAACTCTTATGGAGAATTAAAAAAACTACCAAATGGATTTTCGGTGCATTTTCCACTGAGAAAATCTGGAAAAAAATCAAAAAAGACCGTTTTTCAAAAATCTATAATTTTCATAAATCTGAAGCTGGACAAACAATATTGCGGAAACCGATAGATAATAATATGTGGTTCAACTGTGCGCCCGATATTTTCTGTCCGACGTGTAGTTTTTTAATTGTGTTAAAAAGAATTCAAGGCACATCTTGCAAGATGCGCCGATTGAAGGAAAATCGTCGTATTCAAATTCTGTGAACGGCATCTGGAAGTAGAGATCAATATCAACAATTTGTTTATTTTGGATTTTCACCTGAGAGTTGGTAAATGTGTTGAAAATGTCACTGAAAGTTGGTTAAAACGCTTCAAAGTGCGTCCGAAGTCATCCGAAATTGTACTGAAGTTAACTCGAGTTGAGTTCGGGTGACTTTGGGTGCACTTTGAAGCAATCAGAGTAACTTCCAGTGACATTTTCAACACATTTTTCACCTCTCACGTGAAAATCTAAAATATAAAAATTGTAGATATTGATCTCTACTTCCAAATGCCGTTTGCAGAATTTGGATAAAGAGATTTCCCTTATATCGGCGTATTCAGAAAGATTTGCCATTAAATTGTTCACAACGCGATTGTGCAAAAACTGCACATCTGACAGAAACCATCTTGCGCACAGATGAATCTATCAGGTTTCGCAATATTGTGTGTCCAGCTGCAGATTAATAAAAATTATGAATTTTTGAGAAATGGTCTGTTTTTCTAGGTTTTCCCTGATTTTCTCAGTGAAAAATGCACCGATCTGGTCGATTACAAAATCATTTCATAGGTTTTATAATTCTCTACAAAAGTTCCATCAACTGTAAAACGATTCGTCCAATACTTTTTGAGATACAACAAAGTTATAATTTTTTCCACTACTTTTTGTTTGAAAAATCCTACAAAGCGATTTTGCGGGATTTTCATTTATGAACTATCTTATAAAAAGTGGTGAAGGCCGTTCGCGTCTTTTATTTTGTGTGAAAAGAGACTCTTATTTTTATCTACAGTTTGGCCTATAAGGCCAAGACATAAGTGAAAAGCGTTGTGCGGAGAGTGCATTCTTGTATAGGCTAAAGGAAGACAACTTAAATTCAGGTATTTCGGATTAACATGCAAATCCTGGAGTTTGTTTGTCTTTCCCTATACAAGAAAGAAGTACCTAGTTGCCGTTCACACCGCACGCTGCACGCCCTTCAGAACGATTTTCACCCAGCCCTTAGCCTTAATATTTGTCTGATACAGTTCCTAATTTCATTAAAACATTTCTATACACGGTCACGCCCAGTTTCACTATAATATATGGTGATCTTTTCAGTCACTCAACCAAAGACCATACCGTTTTCTAATAATTGAAGTCACAAAACCGAAAGTTATGAATCATGTAACTATCAGTCACTGTTAATCTTCTTCTTATTTTTTGGAAAAGAAATGGCAATTATGATATCTGAGAAATGGGATAATAATCACTCTAGATCTGTCAATTTCACACCCGAATAGGAACAACTTTTATAAATTATTATCTTTGAATTTGTTCTATAATCCATTGAGCCAATCTTGGAGTCAATCTGAATCTGCCAAAAAATCTTTTTCATCATAAAAATGTTTGGCCTCAGTCTCATTATTGTTGGACCATTTCAGAATTTTCTAATAATTCTGCTTATAATCTTTATGTAGATGGATGACAGAATTTCAAAACCAAGCAATTGTAACGTATTATTTTTTGGTTACCATCGAATTATGTTGTAGTTAAGTTGGCCTATTATTAAACCCAATTGAATGCTTGACCATCAACTGTGAAACACTTTTTAATGCCCAACCCATAGTCAGATGTCAACCATTTGTTTACCAGATATTGTGAAACTGGGCATCACAGTACATTTATCAGTGAACAGTTTTCTTTAAATTTTCGATAATTCATGAACTTTTATGTTTTCACATATAAGGATAGAGAATTGAAAAAAAGGTCATCGACTAAATTTATTCTCGACAAGCTCACGATATATTTCAAATGATTTATTTTCCAATTTTCATTTATTCTAGTTGGTCTTTGCATTACTCTTCATGGTCTTTGCGGAAGGGTCACCGGTAGAGGCAGAAGAAACCCCAGTGGAAGCTGAACAAACCCCAGTGGAAGCTGAAGGAACGCACCAAGATGTAGCTAAAAAAACGAAGAGAGGCATTTATGGATATGGCGGCTATGGCGGCTATGGCGGCTATGGCGGCTATGGCGGTTATGGATATGGTAAAGGGTACGGATATCCACTATACGGTGGTTACAAAGGTTATGGACTCTATGGTGGTTTTGGCGGATACGGAGGATACGGAGGCTACTATGGAGGTTACTATCCTTACTATTCTTTGGGTGGATATCATGGTGGATATGGTGGATACGGTGGATATGGCTATGGTTTATATGGTTGGTAGACCATATTTCACAGTTATTCATCCTCATATTTTATTAATCACTTTAATTTGTAAATATTTCATAAAATTTTGGAAAGTAAATATCTAATGTTCTCGGTTCATTTTTTATTTTCATACAGACTGTGTGTAATTTCATGGAAATAAATTTCAATGAAATTCATATAACTTCAAATATCAGAAGTGGTTTAATCTTCTTGCACTTCTTGCACGCTGCTCCGGCCACTGTATGAATGGCCGTCCTAGAGATGGGTTATATTCGCATTTAATTCTGCAAAGTTGTTGAGTCCCAATTCCAAAATTCTGGCTAATTTCGTATTAAAATCATTCAGGTTCCCCTCACTCATCTGTTTTACGGGCTGATATCAGAGCTTTGGAAGCAAATGTGGTATGGAGGGTAATATCACATGCAAAATTATGCACTGGGCTAGAAGTATCTCCCAAATAATCATTGAAGTGAAGGAGAAACAGCATTTATAGGTAGAGTGTCAAATCTCTATCAACCATCACGTGGAGATATCTGTCTTAGAGAAAGCAGAAAAAACAACTATGAGAAAAGGGAGTAGGGGAAAAGCGATAAGATGAAAGTCTGGCGAGAAGTTCTTGATTCCGAACGCGATCAAACGCCTTGGAGATATCTAATGAAATGGCCAGAATTCCACCATATTTTTCAATGGATAGCTTCAATATATGAGAGTCTCAAGCAAGCAGGTCACCAATTGATATTTGATGACGCAAACCATAATATGTAGATCATTCAATACTAGACCAAGCTATAGAGGTTATTTCCCTACAAAATAAAAGATGCAGGTGGCCTATACTAATTTTGATAAGATAGTTCGTTAATGAAAACCCCAGAGTTCGCCCCAACAATATCGCTTTGTGGAATTTTTCAAACAAGAAATTGTGAAAAAAATTTAAAATTTTTTGGTTTTTTAAAAATATCTCAAAGATTATTTTAGAAATCGTTTTACAGTAAATGAAACTTTTGTATAAATTTATAAAACCTACCAAATGGTTTCTTATACGCCCAGATCGGTGCATTTTCCACTGAGAAAATCCGGGAAAACTTCGAAAAATAGACCATTTTTTAAATTTTTATAAATTTTATAAATCTGAAGCTGGACGAACAATATTGCGGAAACTGATAGATGAAATAACATATAGTTTAACTGTGCGCAAGATGGTTTCTGTCCGATATGTAGTTTTTGCAAAATCACCTTATAAAAAATTTGAGGGGCAAATCTTTCTAAATGCGCCGATTTAACGGAAATCCTTATTCAAATTCTGTAAACGGCATATGGAAGTAGAGATCAATATCAACAATTTGTATATTTTGGATTTTCACCTGAAAGGTGGAACATGTGTTGAAAATGTCACTGAAAGTTGATCAAAGTGTGTTCGAAGTCATCCGAATTCACCCAAAGTCGAACTGAAGTTGATAAGAGCGACTTCGGGTGCGCTTTGAAGCATTTAGAGTAACTTACAGTGACATTTTCAACACATTTCCCACGTCTGAGGTGAAAATCCAAAATGAACAAATTGTAGATATTGATCTCTCCTTCCATATGCCGTTTACAGAATTTGAATAAGATGATTTCCCTTGAATCGGCTCATTTAGAAAGATTTGCCGTCAAATTGTTTACAATAGGATTGTGCAAAAACTACATATCGAACGGAAGCCATTTTGCGCACAGTTCAATCGCATGTTATTATCTATCAGTTTCCGCAATATTGTTTGTCCATCTTCAGATTTATGAAAATTTGGAATTTTTGAAAAATGGTCTTTTTTTCGAGGTTTTCCTGGATTTTCTCAGTGAAAAATGCACCGATCTGGGCGTATAAAAAACCGCTTTGTAGGTTTTACAAATTTCTACAAAAGTTTCGTTGACTGTAAAACGATTCTTTGACTTATCTCTGAGATATCTCCAAAACACCAAAGAAGTTATTATATTTTACTATTTCCTGGGTCGAAAACCGGGGTTTTCATATACGAACTATCTTACAAGAAGTAGTGGAGGCAGTTTGCGTGTTTCATTTTGTGTAAAAAGAGCCTTTCAATTTTATCTACAGCTTGGCCTTTACTGCAACATTCTGTACAAAAGCAATTTCAGCATCAAACATACAACGAAAAACAACCACTTACTCTCATGGCCCTGAAATTATCATGTCAGATCATACAGAAAAATATAGTCTCTGTTTTGAAAAATCTATAATTTATGCTCTCCATTATTGAAGGCACTTACAGCGTCACGAAGTCCGCATCATATGGGATTTTTTTTATTAGTCAATTATTGCAAATTTAGAGTTAGTGAAGAGTATGAATGTGCTTTGAAAATTAGACAAAATGACTTTACTATGTCTTCTTATCCATTGGCTACAAAATTACAAAATGTTAGGTAATATCTCAATATTTCGAGAAATATTATACAAAAAAGTTGTTTATTTTTAGATTTTTGACCCACCCATGCTAAATTTGTACCAGTTCAAACAACTTTGATTATTCTCACGTTTTCTTAACCCTACAATGTTTGGGCTAATTTAAATTTAGTAAAATCTGAAAAAAACAGTTGAGATGTAATCTGCTGAAAGATTTTTTCTTTTCAAACATGTTTCTAATTGGATATTTCCAAATAAATACAAAAATGCTGAAAGAATTATGTCATTCTTGATGCAAAGTGGCTCTAGTTCTGAATTTTCGAATCCCTTTCCAAAACATTAGACCCAATGCTAAGTCAATATTCAAAAATCATTCTCCGGAGTAATACAACAAGTTAATCAAGTTGCTCTGGCATGCACTGAATAGAATTGTAGGTATAAAAATGAACAATTATTTCACAATAATTATTTATTAATTATATGGCTATTCAAATGATAAGAATGTACAACGTGGGTTGGATATCAATTATAACACTTCGGTATGTCTTCCGTCACGCTCAATACAAATAATAGTACGCCTGGAAACTTCGTTGACAACGTTTGTTAAAAACTGAGCAGACATAATTAGTATACAATCTCGAATTACTGTCTCCAGGTGGTTGACATCTCGAAACGGTCTGCGCTTGTAGACTTTTTTCTTCAAATACCCCTAAAGAAAAAAATCTAGTGGGTGTCAGGTATGACGACCTGGTGACCAGGGTTGTTCCATATTACGCCCAATTATCTTCCCTCGAAATAGTTCCAAGATATATTTCTCAACACCTGCCGAATTATGAATTGGTGCTCCGTCACATTGAAACCATAGGTTATGTTTTACATTAAGGGGCATTTTATCTGAAACTTGACTTATTCCATTATTTAAAAACTGCAAGTATCTCTCTAAAGTTGAATTTTCCCGGAAGAAATATGGGCTAATCACTCTGTTATTTAACACACCGCACCACACATTTGTTTTAAAAGAATATTGATCCCGACATTCTATCACAAACTTTGGGTTTTCTGTTAACCACCACCTAAAGTTGTGTGAACTGACTACCCCATTTGAGGTAAAAGTCGCCTCGTCTGTCCATAAAATTTGAATTTTCTTCTCGTTGTCCTCGGAACCAAAAAGAGAAATCCAACCGTACTTCAAAATCTCGCTACTCTTTTAATGTGTTTATAAAATTTGGTTTGAGCGGCTTGAACTTAATATTGTGTAATATTTTTCTCACGGCTTTCCTTTTAGCACCAGTCCTATTACAAATATCTGTTACACTAGTTTGACCATGTTCTACTACATCTAAGCATACACTTAATTCAGCGTCTTAATCATAAACTCTTGATTTATGAAGTCTTTTGAAAGTATTTAGCACTGAACCCGTCGATTCGAACTTAGAAATAATCCTACTCACAGTAGACTGGTGAATAGTTTTTTCAGGATGCCGAGCATTGAAAATATTCGCAACTTGTGACTTGTATTTTCACCGCAAATGCGTACAATTTCTATTTTTCCCTGCAAAGTCAGCATTTTAATTCTACTACTTGATAAAAATTACTGTTTCATAAACTAGGCGAAACTGCCAAACACTTTGGTATTTCAATTTCCATGACATTCAGTTCTGTTATGTCCATAGCATACTTCCCATTTCGAGAGCACCTCGTTTGATGATTAATTTTTGAAATTGAGTTCAGAGAATAATTGTATGAAATAGAATTAGAAAGAATTTGAAGGGCAAATTGAATTCATATTTCCTGAGTTATCACTCATCTGAAATGTCTTCATGTGATAAAAATTAAAAGAGTGAATTTTGCTATGCAGAATGTTGAAACTAGAACCACTTTGCATCAAGTAGGACAAATTATTTCAGTATATTTGTTTTTATTTGAAAACATCCAATTAGAAACATTTTTAAACTGAAAAAATTCTTTCAGCAGATGGTTGTATTACACCTCAACTGTTTTTTAAAGATTTTAATATATTTAAATTGGCCGAAAAATTGTAAGGTTAAGAAAACGCGAAAAAAATAAAAGTTGTTCAAACTGTTTCAAATTTTGTAGGTGAGTAGAAAGCTGAAAAATAAACAACTTTTCAATATACTTTTTTTTCGAAATATTGAGAAATAACATAACAATTTTTGATTTCTTAAAAAGAATGTCATATTAGACAAGTGAAGCCGATCGATAGGTAGACTTCGTAAAAGTCATTTTGCATTATTATCAAACCACAAACTGTTCAAGAACTCTAAATTTGCAATTACAGAATAATAAAAAATAATCCCATATGATGAGGACTTTAACGGTGACACTGTATAAAGATTCTCTTGTAGAATCTATGAGGAAGAATTTTTAAGAAGAATCTTCTTTCTCAAATCAACATCATTCCATTATTAAATTATTGAAAAAATTACCATGTCTATGTTTCCGATTATGGTGTTTCTCTTCTACTTTGCAAATGAGATCATTTTCTTCTTGCACGAGTGTACAAATTTTGAAGCCACCACACGTAAACCTCTCAGTTTGTACCTTTTGTACATCCACATGTTTGGCTTCAGTTTGGGGCACCTGTGGAGATTCCTCCAGCCTTGGATATGGTGGTCCCTTGGGGTTTTTTTCTGCTGAATCATATTTTGGAGGCATTTTCGATTCGTCTGGCTCCCCTTTCTTGGGTGTCCACCTAGCAACTAGCACCTACTCAGAGATCTCTGGGAGGTTCCGTGATGTTTAAAAAATGTAGGAACGCCGATGTTTCTTTGAGACGTAATAGTTACTTCCCAAAGAGGTCCCTGAAGGATTTTCAATGTTCTGTTATTGTTCTTTTCAGGCGATTTTTAATGCCTATAGGAATGTATTGGTGATGTGCACAAAATGTTGTCTAGTGGATGTTTTCATTTGGCATAACATAGTTCACACTTGTGACGTTAACCGAGAATATTTCTAGCGTTCGCACAATCGCAAATGTGATCATGTGATCTCAGTTTGTGTTGTGTTCGAGTTGACGAATATGGTTTCTAGTTTTTACTCAATTTACCCAGTTTTTTTTCGAGTAGAATTATTCTTTTGTAGAGTGAAGTGAAACGTTTGGTAAAGACAAAATATTATATTCAGTAATCAAGTTGATCACGAACTGCAAAGTAAGGAATGAATTGTCAAAATTCAAAAATTATATAACCTCAAAAACATATACCGGTTCTGACTTGTAAAATCATCATCATAATCATTATGAGTGCCTTATCCATGTAGAGTGATTAGTCAAGGACACTATCATTGAGAGTTTTGTTCAAGTTGAGTCAAACTAGTCAAATTATTCAATTTGTATAAACAGAAAATATTTTAGGTTTAATTTGTATGTGTGTTCTGTTGTTCGTTCCAGAGTCCTCTGCATATTTTGACAATTGATAATTTGCATAATCGGTAACAAAAAAATGGAGTGAAAGTTCATTTTGTGATGTCCCAGGAACATCTCTAAAAATGTTCCATAGACAGCGATTTATTGTATTCGAAAAGCTTTCAAAATGTTATGTTGTGTCTGAGAAAAGGCTTTGAAGAAATCGTGAAAGAAATGCTTTTTGCGATGTCCCAGGAACATCCAAAAAATAGCTGCGTGCGGCGGACATTTGCACCTACACGTTCTATTCATGTATAAACAGAACATCGCAGTGAAGGTTTGATGTCTCAAAAACTATTACTTTCAACATCTCTGAGATGTTTTTGTGCTAGCTGGGAAGGCGGCATCAGAAGGCGGTTGGCGAATGGGTGCCGTAGGTCCCTGCTCCAATTTCTCTTGTCGGTGTAGTCTTTGAAGTCGCATTTCAAGACAGGCGGGTCGTCCTGGGATGAATTGGTTCTGCCGTCAAGTTCTCAGGGAGGTGGTTTCGAGGGTCCTTTGGATAGTGCCCCAAAAACTTGTTTACAAGGGAACCTTCGGTTTCTCTTGTTCTCATTTTCCGCGCTTACCTCCGCACCTAGGGTGCCTCAGATGGTTGGCTTGACTCTCTTCGAATGGGTTCTAGAGGTACCTGATTCTGTTCCCCTTGTGGGTGTGGTCTTTTAGTTGTCTCGTTCGCTAGGTACACCGTACCTGGGATTCGTTCCTCCTAGCAATGAGTCCCCAGTGGAAAAGGGTGTATCGTTGAGAAAAAAATGTTTGTCAGACAACTTTTGTTCCTCAATAAGTACTCAGCTCGCCATAGAGGTAGCGGCACAAAATCTTTCTGTCATCGAATCAACTCTCATACTTTATACAAACGACATGGATGCTATTACAAAAATATTGCTTTTTTCAGAAGGTCTGGAGCGCGGCTACTAAGGCACACCGATGTCCTGGGTGTTCCAATACACATGCATTGTAACTTTACCCTGACGCGTTAGGGAAGCGTTAAAATAATTTGGATGTCGCTATGACACACGAAGTATTCGACTCCGGCCAAAATCAAGTGGAGACTGAAATGGGTGGATAACAATTTTGTATGACGCCAGGTGACTTTTTCGTTCGAATACTCTTACAGTTCTGAACTACAAATCACCTAAATTCAATTAGTGCTAGTATGTCAGGTTAAAACTCCAATAAATCAGTTCCTAGCAAGAGAAAGCAGGAATATAACCTCACAAAATTATTCTTATGTTAGTTCCAAATAAGCTTCAATCCACCAATTCAAAAGGAATACACTAATATACTGCATGTCAGCAGCAATGGAAAAATAGGTGGTTCCATCGCTACTGTCTTGCAGTGTGTAATACGTAGGATGACCCCCTTTCGTGCAGTTCATTTCTAGTGTATCTATGGATCCCAAAAATTTCAAAGTTCCACGTCTGAAATTATGGAAGATATGGGGGCGTTTCCGTGAGAAGTGAATCAGATAAGAATCTTTCAGAAACAAAAATTTTCCAGGAGACAGGTGTATTTGTAGTTATTTGGGAATCCTGAACACGAATCTGAAGGAATTTTGCCCCTTGAATTATCATTCCGGAAAAATGGGTGGGTGGTTCGATCGCTGCTGGCGTGCAGTGACAATCACGTAGGATAACCTTCCCCGTGCAGTGAGTTCATTTCTAATTTATCTATCGATCCTGAAATTTTCATGATTCTACGTTGAAAATTACGGAAGATACGAGGGTGTCTCTATGAGAAGTGAAACACACTGTAGATGTATCGTGTGGAAAGGAATTCTGAAATTTATAGATTTTTCATACATCTTGGCAACACTGCATTTCGAAAAATTATTTGAACAATCAAAATGGTAGAGATAAATATTGTGAAAGAAATTCAGTAAGTCTTGGGCTATTTGTACTCTTGACAACATGGTAAAATTGAAAAATTAATAAAAAAAAAAATTAAATGTAACTTGAACGTTTACAAAATGATGATTATTTCCCATTATTATTCAAGTTCTGAGAACAAAAAGGCAACAGCGTACCACTGACTGTGAGATGTACCAATAAATAATCAGTCAACTTCCACCCAAAACTCATTGCCGAATGAACCAAAAAATGAAATTGATTAGCTAGAAGTTATATGAGCCGTACTTGCTAATCGAATGGCTCACCTTCACTCCAGAGTGTATAAGACTGTCTACCAAATCAATAACCATTACGGTAATAATTGAAAATCATAATCATAACTTGCTTACCTTCGATTCTCGAAGGGGTCCAGAGATAGGTACCAATATTTGCAATCAATGAGTGAATTCTGTTTACGTGTTCCTATTTTAATTAGGGTGACCTCCAACGCAAAATTCTAACAATTTCAGCGGTTTTTCGCTTCGTGCGTATCTTCTACAAAAGACAAATATTACATTCGCTATTAAATCAATAGTTGAGGGACTTCGATGGAATTTATCTGATGAATGAACTTATCACGTGGAAGTCGTCGATGATCCTGTAACGAGTACGAACTGACCTGACCTAAACCAACAGATTCATCAAGAAAAGACGAGGTACAGTTCTATCGATCGGAATTAATTGGATCAATTCTCTTATTATCTTAGGTGATATTTTCACAACACAACTCCACAAAAATTACTCTAGGACATTTCTACCAAACACATGACGTTGTCAACATAGAGACGATTTGCGGTCATTATAATTTTGTGTAGTACATTCTCAAATCTTCATAGAAGTATCTGAAGGGTTGACGCTATTCGTCATCCTTCTCCTCATCTGTCAGTTTCAATTTACGAAACACAAAAGTCTATACGTTATAATGTAGAGTACCAATAACAGCAAAACAAATAATAAAGAATAATTGACGCTTCGAGGCGGCTTAAATTAAATCGGTGGAGCATTCGCTTTCACAGCTGTAGGGAAACCCGGAAAAACTTGCAACACCACATCATCTGAAGAGTTGGAATTGGTTAAATGATAACTCCTGAAGAGTTCCGTCGAATTTTGAATCTCTACCATGTGGTAAAACAGGATGTATGGGATCTCCAGAGGGTCCAAAAGGTTCAAATCGAAAGAAAACATTTTATACACGCAACTATCATCAAATTTGTACCAGTCAAAATGACAGCTGTACATCATAACTTCCAGAAACATGACATAGAATGGAAATGACAAATGGCGACAATATGGATGGAAAAACTTACCAATCAGCTAGTTCAATTCACATAGTGTTGTAGCTGACTTCGTGGTAGGTACGTTGATCGAAATGTGATCGAAATTGAGGTACATGCCACATCTATTCAGTCGAATAGATAGCCATACTAGGTTATCTGTACGAAACAATCACAACAGTCAAATAAATTCATTCATCCTTGCGTTGGTTGATAGCGGATTATTGGTAAAAAAAATTGAGCGTTACAGTATAAATATATTCGTTTTCTATCTAAGCTTCTGAGTTTTTGTGTAACTGATGTTAATGGAATAACATTTACTGAAATCTTCCCAATCGAATGGCTATTGCCACTCAGTTGAGGGGTGGGAGGGGTGGGAGGGGGAAGTAGACTTCTATTTCACAAAAATTTTATTAATTTTTTTAGGAAGTGAATCAATGAATTAAAAACAAGTGGTCTGTTGGCGTTCCGATAGAACAGAAATGAATGCTGAATCTACGCCGGAAAGAAAAAATGCACGGCTAACAGAAATCTATCGTTTGGATAGTATAAACAGTATTTGTGATAAAATGTTTTATAGAATTTGAAGACAATACTAATATTCTGAATAATGAAGGAAATAAAAACCAGTTTTTTTTTTGTAAACAATTGTTTGAACTCAAATAGTGATCAATAAACGTTATAAAAATGATGGTTAACAAAGTATTCAAGCTGAGCTAAAAGTCGTCGTCGGTTTCAGAAAATCAATATACATCGTGAACTATGACCAAGTAGGGAAAATAAAATGGTGTGCTAGTCTATGAAGTAGAAACAAACCTGATGGTATTTCTGAAGAGCATTGTCCATGAGAATATTAATGGAACAAAGACAGTTTGGCAAGCTTCCTGCGGTGTTCCAGAGAAGTGAACGAGCTGGCAAGCACGATATCACCAACGATTTCGATTCCATTATAAAGTGGGTAGGGGTTTCCGTAGTTGAAAATAATGATTTTTTAATCGATATTCATCGAAGCATTACTTTTACATATAATGTATAGTTTAAAAAAGAAATACAAAAATAAGCTTTGATAGTGGTGTGAACTGAAAAGTATAAAGTATTTTTGAATTATAGAAATTTGTTTCAACAGCTATAGCAAGTCCCCCAACGCCATACAATTTCACATAAGACTCAGATTGTTGGATATCATTCATTCTGAATTCTCCATCGCTAGCTATTCGCTAACTCAGAATTATTTTGGAAAGGCAAATAAAAAAGCACCCAACGTTTTTGTATTAATCGTATAAAGTTAGGAGACTTCTATATCGCTTTTGAACAATTTCATTATATTTGAAATAAATCTTTTCAGTTAAAATCACCATTGAAGTACGAAAGCGTAGAAGGGCCACATAAAATGAAAAATATATAATTCCGACTTCACAACTCGGAATTAGCCTAATTCCGACTTTACAACTCGGAATTTGTATAATTCCAACTTTACAACTCGGAATTAGTATAATTCCGACTTCACAACTTGGAATTAGCCTAATTCCGACTCAATAGTATTGGAACGTATTTTGTCCGCACTTGTTAAGTATTTTTAATGGAAAAGAGCATAGAGTGTATTGAGCGAAAATCGTAAGAAACTTACTAGTGTTTTATGATTAGCAACTTCTACTTGTAACAAATCAATGTCGCCGCCAGTGATATTCAATTTATTATCAAGTTGGGAAGTACGAAATGGTTTTTGCGGGTCAGGCCATTCCATGGCCGTTTTCTCAAGACATCATTTGCATTCGACGATTTAAGCGTAAAGAAGTGTCTTTTGGTTTTTATGTGCCAAATGGTTCTTTGAATCATCTTGGCCTGTGCCTGCATTTATCTTTGTAGGTAAGTAAAACTCAAATTACCCTGCTTGTATTTTTTTTGCCTGGCTTTTCAAGCCCATATTCCTACACACACTGTATTTAGTGATATTATGGCGTACTTGGCTAATGCCTGCATTTATCTTTATAGAATCGCAATCGATTAACCACCACTGTCGTCCCTGTATACAATAAAATAGTATCCAGAACCACCAGAATTTCATTCATCCAACCTACCAACCCCTTGAGATTCTTACATACTGAGCAACACGTTTATTATTGATCATTACATCAATTTTTCTATTTAGCAA
Organism: Chrysolina oricalcia; assembly: GCA_944452925.2. Taxonomy (NCBI): domain Eukaryota; kingdom Metazoa; phylum Arthropoda; class Insecta; order Coleoptera; family Chrysomelidae; genus Chrysolina; species Chrysolina oricalcia. Next base: position 40,837,320 of record OX101819.2, read on the forward strand.
AACTTTTATTATTGATCATTACATTATTTTACCTTGCCAACCAGAAAGATTTTGATTTTATTAATTGGTGCGTCTCCATTAAAAAAAAGGAAAAAACACATGTTCAACTCTTATGCCGTGTCCACATGAAACCTACAAAACAGAAACAAAACATCAACTCAATGTTTTTCAACAATTTGACAACAAATCTGAAACTTTTCATCAACAAAATGTGTTGTAGTAACTTTTCGCGGTCCTCTTGGAAGGCGTTAAACATCGAAGGGTTTCTGTTTTGTTGTCATTGTCAAGCAATCAATCAATCAAAGTACTTTATTGTCAGAAGATACAATAAATCTCATAGACAAAGCGATAAATAATAATAGTGATAATTTAAATGCGCTCATATAAACATGAAATATATAAACATACAAAATGTAGTTATGAACCTAAGCACATATACAGACATATAAATATATACATATAATATACATACAAACCCATAAATAACGGTCAAAAATATAATAAACATAGAATAAATTCATCACATTGTCTGGTCATAAAAAATAGTATAACGAGATGAACAAATGTAAATGTAAACATTTTCGATGCTGTGTGTAAATAATTGAAAAACAAAGGAGAAACAGAAACACATCCAGTATATGGCGGTCTTTGCGGACTCCTAGGTGTTGTGGATGATGTCAGAAAATAAATATGCAGTATGTCGGGTGGACTCAAGCTATGATTAGAATCGATACAGTTTCCAAAAATCTCAGTATTGGCCCAATCTTTCAACCACATCAATAGCATATCTAAAATTGGTATATTTTTCATAGATCTCAGGGCCCACCAGCTGTATCAAATCTTCAAAGTTCTCGATGGACGGTTCAAGTCCATTGAGAGTATGTTTTCTCATAACTCCAATGCTAACTCGTGGAATCCAATCATCACACTAATTCCGAGCTGTGAAGTCGGAATTAGCCTAATTCCGAATTGTGAAGTCAGAATTAAGCTAATTCCGAGTTTTAAAGACAGAATTATAGTAATTTCGAGTTGCGACGTCGGAATTAGGCTAATTCCGAATTGTCAAGTCGGAATTATACTAATTTCGAGTTGTCAAGTCAGAATTATACTAATTCCGAGTTATGATATCGGATTCATACTAATTACGAGTTGCGAAGTCGGAAATAGGATGAATTAATTTTTTAATTCTTTGTGGTTCTTCTACGCATTCGTATTGAAGCGTGGTTTCTTAGTTTTTTTTTTTCTGAATTTCAATCTTATTTCATAGGTCACTCATAGATCACTTACATTTATTATACTTAGTTCGCAGGGAGGGAGAAACCACTGGAAAATTTTGGTGTACATGCCTTGGGAATTAGAAGTTTTAGTAGTATTAGTTGGGTATTAGTTGAGAATTAGAAAAATTTGTTGAAAATTATTGGGTATTAGTCGAGAAGAAGGGGTATTAGTCGACAATTAATGGACATCAGTAAGGAATTAGAGGTATGAATCGGGAATTTCTGGAAATCAGAGAACATCGGTTTTAGAAATCACAGTTGTTGAATGAAATTGAAAACGTCTTCAAAATAGAGCTGAAATAATTCGGATTTCTATCTTTTTTACTCCTCGGGAATTAAAGAAATTACTTGGGCATTGGTGGCATTAGTTCGGGGTATTACTCGGGAATTACTTGGGTAGAAGATGAATTAGTTATTATTTTTGGAAATTAGTGTACACAATTTCCTCAGCGGTTTCTCCTTCGGTAAGCAGTCCTTATCTGATACGTCTGATGAATTAAATCTTTGGAACGAATTACCCATGTTTCCTATAAAGAACCATTCAGGAGCTTCTACGAGTGCTAGCAAGGAAGATCTTGGACCAGCGACCGGCAGGTGGTGCTAGCACTTGAACCTGTGCTGTTCAGTATGAAAGCAAATCTCTACGACCACGATCAAATTGGGCAATTACCTCTCGTCTTTTCATAGCCATCAACTTGGTCCCAATAGCAATGCATAAATGAATCCGTTCGTGACATTTCTTCTGAATTTACCTAATTTAATTGTGATTTAAATGAAAAATCCTGATTTTTTTTGTTATTTCCGTCAACCTGTTGCACCTCAGAGGGTTGTGACCTCAGAAGTCTTCGACAGACTTGTGCGAGCTAGGGAAGAACCTACACCTTTTTTAGTGTGAGCATTAATAAGTACCTAGCTCATAATTTGATCATAACTTCCTCAGGCACGTTGCTTTTGGGTTTAAAGGTACGGCACCTGGCGGTTATGATTTCTGAAACTATGATAAGATCATTTCGTAGTTTCGAATGCTCCTCTGATATTATACCTAGATGAATGTTTATTTCGCGTGTCCAAAAATTTAGAAAACTTGCAAAAAGTAACTGTTATTTGACCATAGTACGAATGCAGGAATATTCTATCTGGTGTCAGGTAAATGAGTGGAAGGAGCGACATTGTTTCAATCACTCTGGTTGCTAGTCGGCGATGGTACAAACCATAGGCTACTGCAGAAATTTTACTGATGACCCAAGAAAGTGCTAGGAATGGCTCGTAAAAAGGTAAGACCTCGTTAATACTTGGCTCGCACAAGTTTCGACTTCTGAGGGCTGTCGTTCGTAAAGAGACGACAGCTGGTTAACGGAAAAAACAATTTTAACAATATGGACAGCCGTGCAATGGCAGCTTTTTTTTATGAGGCAATAATAAAATTGTAAAATATTTGAAAAATGTTACTCTTAACTTTGCGGCGCTCCCCTATAGTATGAACTCATGTAAAATTGAACAGGTAAATTGTGCTATTGAAAAAAAATAAATTAAATCAGACAAATACATTTCTCCTTTTGACGTTGCAACGAAAATTAGCCTAACGAGTATCGGAATGGGTCTTTCTCATCTGAAGGCGATTTGTGATTTGATTAATTGACAGTAAAATAGATTTTTGGGCTAGTAATTTGCTCAAAAAATCAATTACAAGTTTGAAAGTTTGAATTTTCTTATTGGTTAGTCGACTTACTCGTCATCACTCGACTTGCCAATAAAAAAACTGACAAACTGGCAACCGTGGTTAAAAATACATCAACATTTTGAACTACTCAGACGAACTACCAATCTAAATAGGTCTATTCTTTATATTACACTATTTTCACACCGATACACTCTATGATGCAACATCTTTCAAGTTTCAATGGAACAAACAGAGAACGCATGTAAAATATGAAGGCTGTTGGTGCCGTTGGTGGATTGACACCGAACGCGCGCCAAATGCTGAACATAACCAAAAAAGTATAAATCAACGATTGAAGTATTCATATTCAACTAATTGATTCCCATTTTTACTAAACCTTCTTTGTGCATTTTAATTGGTATTCCAAGAAGAACAAACTCTTGACAGGCATTAAAAGCAGGTAAATGCTAATTACCTAATTTAGAGGTAGGTACAAACACTAGTTTTCTCATTATTTCAGGCACATTTCACTTTTCTAATGAACCAGTTGCTCCAATTTTACATTATTGATATTGTGGAGTGAAAATAAATTTTTGCAAATGAAGCACTGTTTTATGTCTAATTGTGGAGATAGTGAGGAAAACACTTACAAATATTTTGTTACTGTGCCTGTTGATGCAGACACTAGAATACTTTGGTGGCAATCTGCAGGATTTCCTCGAAGTTCGCTTCAAATAAAATCAAAAAGGCTACATTGCTGTGAAGATCATTTTAAGGTATTTATTTTTTAATAACTTTCAAACTTTGTAGTAACAATTGGACCCCGTTATGCAATAAGGAACCGACCGACAATTTGTAAAAATATGAAATACTAATTCCAGACAGACCTAATTTTATATCTTCATCGGTTTGCAATATAGAACCGGAGATCATTGTCTCTAGCACCATTTTGTGAGCAATAGATCTACTTTGAAAAAACTGAGAAATCTTGAAAAAAGATTTGCAACAAAGATCCAGAGTCTGTTGGATCTATATTGCGTTATTGTCTGGACTGAAATGAAAATATGATGGGATCCAAAGCTACTTGGTTCTCTGTAGCAAATTGTTTTATTACATTTCTGACACTTGTCATTTTAATATTATTGTTAGTGGCTGGAAAATAATTCCAATTATTATTATTGTCATTATGTTCTCTGACACAATAATGTCGGCAAGATTTACGAAGATAATGAACAACGCATTGTGTTTATCAAGTGAATTAAAAAATGAGGTAAGATATCCTTTTCCTATTGTATGATAGTTTCAATAATGTCTTACCTCACATTCCTGAAAAATTCTAGTACAATAAAATAAGTCTGTAATACAAACCTGTATGAGGTTGCAGAACTGTTGAAGTTAGAACATAACAAGGTTACATTATAAAAAAAATACTTGGTTCCTTATTGCAAATTCCTTTTTAGGATAACCTGTACTCGTACTGTCCAAAACTGGCATCTAGCAGTTGCGAAAATAAAAGTCAAGAACGAGAAAGTACACAGGAGGTCAAAGCACCAGTGACAAAAAATATTAAAGCAGATTTGGCAGGCAGTAATATTCTCAGCAATAGAAAATGTAGGTTAAGAAGCAACGAAAACATCAAAGATGCGGTTTTTCAACCTAATGTAGAAACAGTGTCTGAAGATATAGAAGCGGAAGTAGAAGAAGGTATATCCAACAAAAATAGTGTTCTAGAAGAAGATTCTGACGATTCAGTTAGGGACAAAAACTATGAGCCTGACTCCAGAGATATCTCCTCGAATACGGATACAGGAGAACAATCACATTTAGAAGAAAAATCCAATTTAGATAAGCCAAATGAGGAAGGTCGTTTGGCGAACCTAGACAGATCTACCAAGGGGAGACCCAGGAAAGAAAGAAAAAGAAAATATGCCGAACAAGACATAAAAACGCGAAAAATTTGTACGAATAGTAATAAGGAGTATTACTGTAAGCACCCGTAAGCTAGAAAAGGCAATTGTTAATAGAAAGAAAAGTTGCGATTCTGAAAAAATTAATTGGCTACATATGAAGGCTATTAAGGTTACAAAGTAAAGCTCTCACATAACAGCACTGAAGCATACAAATAAATGAACATAAAAAAGGGCAAAGGAAAACAACCTACGAATACCTTTTCTAACCTTTTAGAACCATTGTGGCCGAATGGTAAACCGGTTGCTGCACTAAAACTGAAGGACATCAAAAGCTATATGCATCTCATTCCGGTCGCAGATCATCCATTTTACACAAATCTCATTGGAGACGAAACTGTTGATGAAGACATCGACGAGTACGATGGAGAAATAGACTTTGAACCAGAAGAAATTTCTTAAATCAACATTAAGCAACAGAGAACCAAGTGATTTTTCTCTACTCCCAAGATGTTTTGAGTTATTTTTTTGTTCAAATTATTGTGTTGCCTGCTCATATTTCATTAAAAAGTTCATTTCATACTTATATACTCATGTTTGATAATAAATTATTTTCAATACAGATCAAAATAGTTTTTCTTGATTATCTCAAAACATGAGTAATGCTTGTTGGGTCCAATTATTGTTCTTGCAGATACCAGATGCTTTTGAGAATTGGGAGTATGCAAAATTTGCTGGTATCAGACCTATTATTAAAAGAGGAATTTTGCCTCAGGTAAAAATTTCACACATTGAATCTCCTGCTACTGAAAGTGGACGTAAAAGAAAAATTGAAGATGATGAAAAGAAAAGAAATTAAGTTGTTGTGTAGGCCTTCATCGAGTAAAACTCTTTCTCCACAAAAAATTACAGAAATTTCACAAGAAGACAGAAATTTTATGCCTAGTCCTAGTTCGTGGATAGTAAGCCGTTCCAGTTCAACTAGCACATTAACTGTGTCACCTATTAAAGAAGTAGTTTCGCCTTGGAAGGTAGAAAGTTTTGTACGAAGTCCTGCAATAACACTGTCTTCTCAAACATCAAGCACCTGTTCATCTGGAAAAGAATTTGCTCGGTCCACTGCATCTTCGGTATCAGAAGAATTATCAACAACAGGTGATAGACTCAAAACAACAACCATAATCATTGAACGACATTCTCGGTTCTATTTAGGCCTTCCTATAGACATCTTTTGTCTCGTGACAATTATTTGTGAGAAAGTTAATGTGATTCATAGAGATGTTCTCATAACATTGAAAAAAATTCGATTACATGATACATATTTTCGTCTTCATGTTGATTTCGAACTGAGTGTGAGTCAAGTCCAAAAAGTATTTGTCATGTCTGTACCACTCATATCAGAAGTAATGATTAATTTTATTTTTTGGCCATCTTTAGATAAAATTCAAGATGTCTTACCTCTAACATTCAGAGCTAGGTATGCCAAAGTCCAAAGTATTATAGATTGCTTTGAGGTACATATAGAAAAGCCATCACATCCTATTTTACAATCCAACACTTGGTCAGATTATAAACAGTGCAATACAGTGAAATTTTTAATCTCATGTACACCAAATGGGTTAATTAATTTTATATCACAAGCTTACCCTGGAAGGATAAGTGATAATTGTGGGTATTTGACAAAAGTTCCTATGGGTGCCCACATTCTGGCAGATAGAGGATTCAAACATGTACAAAATATGTTATTAAAAAAAAATTGTACAATAATGCGGCCAGCATCTGTAAGTGGAAACGAACAAAGTTCTTCAGAAGATGTGAAAGAAAGTAGACAAATTGCATCCCTTCGAATGCATATTGAGAGAATGATCAATAGAGTTCGCGATTTTGCAATGCTGAATCCACATGCATGTAGAAATGATAATTTTTTGCTTTTCATGAATCATTTTGTGATAATTGCTTGTGGTATTATAAATTTTCAGGAATCAATTATGTAAATACAACTAAAAAGTTTCAAATAATCATTATACTTGTAAATGATATGATAACATCGAAAAAGTCGAAGTACCTTTCTGTCCAAATATGTCCACAAAGTGAAAAATATAAGGCATAAATTTGACAAAAATCAACTACTTCCCTGGCTAATACCACGAAGGACATTGAACTACATCAGACATATATTTGTGCAACGTTCTTCCAAGAAGACCCAATTGCAAGTGCTATAGGTAGTTGAAAATTCGATTATCCTTCGATTAGCCAGGGCAGTAGTTGTTTCTGTAAGATTTTTGCCTCATATTTTCCACTTTGTGGAAATATTTGGAGAGAAGGGTACTTCGACTCTGTCGTTGGTATCATGTATTTATTTGTACTCTCCAGCAAACTTTCGAACTTTGTTCAAAACTCCATTATACATGTAGTATATGTATCAAATTCTCCCAAAATCTGTATACTCAAATCGATAAACTACTCTGCGAACATTTTTGGAAAAGTGTAACATAGTGAAAAGAGAAACATCCTCAATAAGAAATTGAAAAAACATGATTGCCCTGGAAATGGAAAAAACACTAAGATAAAATGAAGTAATTTTTGTAATATCTAACAGAAAACAACTACCATTACAAAAATAACTTCGTTTAATCTTAAGGTTCGTTCCATTTCCTGGGAAATCATGTTTTTTCAATTTCTTATTGAGAATATTTCTCTTTTCAACATGAATACCTACCTTCCATGAGGTTTACCTTGAACGACGGAAAAATGGCGACTATAGTTTTCCTTTCAGCCGCAGATGATTCTACAACTGAAATTATGAACATCCCATTCATATTTCCAAATAAAAATCAAAATATAACAAATTGTTATAAAAATGATAATTATAAGTACAATGTGTTTCGTATTATTTTTATTATTGTTGTGAACAAGTCTAGCTCCATGTTGACTAGCCAAAAAGTTATTCATAATTTGTTTTTACATAGTGGTGAATCATGATTCCGAAATAAAGAATAATTCCATCATTTTAAAAAAACAAACCAAATTGAAAGTCAACCATTTTGGCTTCTATAAAAACTTATTAAAATAAGGTGTAAGCTCAAATTGACTTATATTTAATTATTTCAAACAGCCTTAGAACTATGCATTGAACTCTTCCTTGGTAAGATAACTTTTTCAGATCCGTATAAATATTTAAATGTTTTATCATATCTAGAATATAGAAAATGGAATATTGGACGCCTGTGGTGACACTCAGTGAGAACAAAAAGTATTTTACCCCTTCACTACACAAGTAATTTAATTCCTAGATGCGCATTTCGATAACAAAGTTATCTGCATCGGTATGGATTACTAAACTAACTGTAAATCGGGATGCCAGTCTTATTTATATCAATTAATCAATTACCATGAGTTTATATTGTGTACTAGGGAGTGACCCTACCTGATGGACAGGTATCCAGTGAACAATACAACAAATGCACTTATTCATTCCTCAAGTCAATAGTTAGTCAAATATGGACCATTATCATTTAAAGCAATGGTTTCAAGCCCCTTTTTCGAATAGCAATACTTTCATAACAATCTTATTTTCTGTAATCATCAACAGGTTTTATTAATTTTAAATTTTGGAAACACTCGATTTATTTTCTCGCGAATATTTAGCAGGTGCCAAATATTCGCGGAAACGAACATTCTTAGATCTTTTGGTTTGGCCATAAATAAATACAATCTGAATAAAATAATGTGGCCTATTTATTGAGATTTCTGTGAATTTTTGTATCTTAATTTTCTCTCTGTATATATACTTTTAGTTTTTGTTCAATTTTTTATTGTATTGATGGTGCATATATTGTAGTTCTAAAATTTAGCCGAGGGTTGTCAGAGTATCTATCATTGATTCTCGATCTGTGCTTGTTACCTTCTGTTTTATTATTGCAAAAGGACACCCATTTTCAAAGTTGTAGAAGGTACCTATACTTTAGAATGGTGCCATTTTGTCTTAATTCAAGGGGGTTTGCAATTAATCTTACAGTAGTCAAATAGTAATGTGTTCCTTTGTTCCTAATTTTGTCTGTTCTTTCTTATCTTTGTTTTAGTTGAGATTTTATGTAAATCATAGTATTAGTTGAAAGATTTAGAGCATCTTTACTGCTGACTGATGTAGAAGTAGTGACTACCTGTAATGGATTCCCAATCTACATTATATTGTTACTTTCTGTTTTATTATCGCAAAAGCTACTAGAATACCAATTTTCAAAGTTGTAGAACCGCTATTTGGAAGACGTGTCTTAATGTTTCAAATGGTTTACGATTAATGTTACAGTTGTAAAATATGTTTTTACTAATTTTGGTGTTAAATTTTGTCTGTCATCTTTGTTATACCTACTTGAAATTTGATCTAGATGATGATGTTAATTGTTGAGATTTTAATCATTTTAACAGGTGCTTTTCCCCTTTGTGGTGAATATTTATGAATATAATGGACACTATTGTATTAAATGTATGTAATACAGTTGTAGACTTTTCAATTATGAATAAATTTCTATTCTATTGATTTTTGGCTGCTTATGTATTGACAGTAGTTTGTGGATTTGCATAAACGAAATCATCAAATTTATTTCTAGCTCTACTGAGTACAGAAAAAGGTTGAGTTTTCTAATTTTTATTTATTGAACTTTTCATAATTTTTCTTTTGCTAACTCAAGTCTATTTAAAGTAAGCTATGAGAATATAACATTATGTACAATATTGAATGAAAGTTTGTTTTTGTGGAGGATATTCGTTTCTTGACATACCTTTTTGGGAATTTTAACCTTCCACAGTCTGAAAATGAAAAAATGTTAATCCAAAGAAATCTGTACAAGTGTAGAGGGGCAATAATCAATTTGCCCCGATCAGTTACTGCGTTTAGAAAACTGTTGTCTTGAAAACAGTTTATTATTTCGTCAGTAACGTATCGAATACTGAATTTGCCTAATAACGAGAAAAAACATGTAACTTGACTAAAAATACTTCTCTTTTTTGAAAACGTTGACGTTTCGGAGATTAAATCTGTCTCCGTTATCAAAACTCGAAGGATGAAGACTTGCTAAAATTCTATTTTTGTCAGCTTGGATATGAAGGATTTGTTTTGACAAAGTCAAATTAAATCTGCCAAATATTTTTATGATGACTTTTGCTGTCTGGATACATAGAGGGTGTCTGATATTAATCAATCAATCTGTTATTTCTCAAATCTTCTCTGATGTACAAATTATATAAAAAACTTATAGCTCAGGCTATTTATTTATTTATTTATTCAATCAAGTACTTCACAGAATTTGACACATATTCAAAATGGTACAGCTAATCTAAATTTAACGGCAAACAAACAATAAACAAAAATATGTGTATATACAAAGACATTAGTGAGCTTAGTAACATGTCTATATAAATATAAGTAAAGAACAAGATAAAAATAAATTACATTGAATTAAATACTATTGCAAGTTTTCAGGTAGGAGTGACGGAGAATTTTAGTTATTTCTTAAATATGTAAAGAGGGATATTGTATATGTTTATTGGTGAACGATGAATATTGGAGTTTTCTTGAAGCCTACAACAGAAAACGGTGCGACCATAAGTAGTACGATATGTTTGTACATAGAAAGTGTTACAGGTTCTGGAGATCCTAGAGTTGGCATGAAATGATAATTTTTCTAATATCTCTGTACAATTTATGACACAATTTACAACTTTGAATAAAAAATATGACATGGCAATAATTCGTCTCTGTTCTAAAGTTTCTATGTTCAACAATGAAATTCTTGTTAGAGAGTCGAGACCGTGGAAGGAAAGTACAAGTTTCCAAACAAGAAAATTTGTGAACCGATTTTGTACTCTCTCTAAGCGGTCCTTCTGGCAATCGTAAATTGGTGATCAAATTATACTATTATATTTCAGAATTCTTCGAACAAGTGAAATATACAACATCTCAATTGCATTCTGATCAGAAATATTTCTAGCTTGCCTCTCTATAAAACCCACCATTCTGAGAGATTTATTACAAATATTGTAAATATGATCGTTGAAGTAGAGTTCTTTATAAAGTATTATCTGATACTAGTTACAGCTTGCAAATCAACCCCATCAATAGTATAGTTGTAAATAGTTGGATAGAGTGTTTTATAAAAACGCATGATTTTACACATATCAATATTGATTTTCAAATAATTTTGTTTAGAGTAATTGGTGAAATTGATTAAATCATCCTGAATTATCTTCAGATGGTACAGTCGATCATCTTCAGATGATACAACTCTGTAGAATTTGGGATCATAAAGTAAATTTTACAATTTTTAAAAGTATCAATAACATCATTGTGGGATCAATTTGGGATACCTGAGGAACTCCAGAGGTAACATTTATTGATTTAGAAGTAGATCTCCTATTTTCACTTTCTGAATTCGCTTGGCCAGATGAGAAGTAATAAAATTTAAAAAAAAACTGCCATCCACACAGAGTGCTTTCATTTTAGAAATAAGAAGACTATGATTAACTGAATAGAATACCTTGGCAAGATCAGTGTAAATCACATCGACCTGAAAACCTTGTTCTAGTTTATTACATAAAAAATTTTGTATGATTCCTGAATTGGTAGCTGTAGAGCGATTTTTAAAAAAACATGTTCATTAACAATAATATGCTTAAAATTGGAAAAAATTCGTCTGTTAATATTGACAAACATTTTTGAAATACATGACATTTTAGATATAACTCTGGAGTTTTCAATGTTGCTTTAACTACCTGACTTGAATATTGGTGATAAGAGTGATGATTTCCATATGATCGGAAATGTTCCATCATGAAACGATCTTTGAAAAATTATTTCATGTGGTGTGGATAATACTCGGCAGCACTGTTTGAGAAGTAACGGAGGAATTCCATCGGGGCCAGCACTTTTGTTTTTGTCCAAGTTAATTACCTTATTCTCGATTTCCTCTAGGCTGAACGTGTGAGATGTAAGCACTGAACTAGACTGAGACGTATGCAGTGTTGGAGTATTTGTAACATCAACCAATTTGGAGAAACACGACTGAACATGGTTAGCAAATGCATTAACTGTTTATTTTGAAGTTTCTGAAGTTTTCCCTCTGCACTCCATTATTTTTGGTCTTTCCTAAGGGAATTCAATATGACCAAAAATATTTAATGTTGTCGGATATAATTTTTTTATAATATATTAATAATATATAATAAAATTTTTTGACCTCAGCCCTCTAGCAAACCGTAGACACGTGTTTCGAGCATTTGTGATATCTATTAGAAGACCCTGACTTCCAGAGCTACAATGCTATTAATGTCACCACGGAGACAGCCATAGCTATCTGTGTTTCATCATAGTCCAATAATAAAATAAAATAGTGGAATAGTGAGGGGAACTGTATAAAAACACAAAGAATAAAAAGTTATTGGACATAAGAGATGAATAAAGTATCTATCTATCTATCTATCATAGCCCTCTAGCAAACCATAGACACATGTTTCGAGCTTTTTGGCTTTGGTTAGTATGGTGTAGACAAGTGTAAGGATGAGCAACAATCAGCTGCAAGTAAAATCAGAAACAAACGGAGTTAAAACAGAAAGCCAACCGTTCATTTATGAAATCGGTTAGAAGACTCTGACTTCCAGAGCTACAACTAACGTCACCACGGAGCCAGCTATAGCTATCTGCATGACATCCGAGTCCAAGTATAATAACCGATATTACATATGACTCCATTAGTTTCTGATTATACTTGCAGCCGAGTTTTGCTCATCCTTACAGTTGGCTACACCGTACTGAACAAAGCCACCAAGCTTGAAACACGTGTCTACAGTTTGCTAGACTTTTTCTTTTTGTGTTTTCATACAGTTCCCCTCACTAATCCACTTTTTTAATGATTAAATTTGAATAAATTATGATTTTTGAATCACAGATAACTTGCAACTAATTGCGGGTAGATGGCCTTAATCCAGAATTCTTTAGCTAAATCTAGAGTTTCTACAATTTCATTTTCATTGAAAGTAACTTCTATTACTTGAACTTCTTTGTTTGCCTCGAATTCAGGAGAAGCCACACAAAAAAGTCCTTTTTTTCTTCCAGAAAAAAACATTTGCAATTGTATCTGGAAATAAAATTTCTTTGCAATAACATCATCTTTAACATATCGTCCGATACTTTTGTATGAAAAAGGGCACTTCACTTCGATGACGTATTCCTCAGTAATTCCATCAAGTGAAGCACCAAAACTGGGGTATGATTCATTGAGAAACAACCCAGCTTTGCAAATTTTCAATGTTTTCAAACGTCCAACTACTTGTAACACCTGAGGTTCAAGATTTTTTCCTCGAACAATAGCCTCTGTTTCAATAGGAGTTTGTGCGCCCAAAATCCTTTCTCTCAAAGTGCCTTCCAAGGTTTTGGACCCTGCTGCTTCGTAAACGATTGATGCAGTAATTCTTGCAAATCGCATCTCAAACCATATGGTATTATCTGTCTGACCTCGACTGTTTTTTTCAATAGTGTTTATTAAATTGTCATTTAGTAAACTTTTGCCAAATTGTAAAAAAATTTCTACTGTTTTGTCCACATCAGATTTCAGAAATGTCGTCCACAAACTATGCATTGAACCCTGATTTTTTGGTTGTTCATAAAATTGAAAAATAATTCATTTTTTCTCTTGAACGGAATCGACAACAGACTGGATATACTCCCAATCAGGCTCCTTCAGGACAATCGATTTTCCAAGGATAGTGGCTATATCATCATCAACAATATCAGCCTTTGCAAGTTTTGATCCTTGCCAATAACATTTGGTGGACGTAACAGAGGGCTCTTCACTTCTACAGTGGATCCAAAATAAAAATGCAATGCAATGTTTACATCCTCCTGTAATAAGTAATGATTCGAAGTGAAAATAATAATTAATTTGTGTATATTAGTTACTTTGTGCTGCTATGCAATCCAAGCAATCAGCCGAAACTATGCTCTGTACTTTTTCATCAATAACTTCTTTAATTAAATAAACGTTATATATCGGAACCACGAAACGCTCCGTTAAAACAAGAATCAAAGAGCACAAGGCTTGCTGTCGGTTAGGGCACACACAGAAATCCGCTGTCGCAGAACATACTCTCAACAACGATAACCATAGAGTGAAATTTGAAGAAACTCAAGTCATCTCTTCAACATCTGCATATTACCCAAGACTCTTCCGGGAAGCAATTGAAATCCAGAAACACCACAGCAACTTCAACAGAACCGAAGAAGGACTACAATTGAACAAGGTTTGGCTTCCAGTTCTCAAAAATTCTCAATTAGCTCCCTACCCACAAAATAACGTTACGAACGATGCTATGATGTCTGCTAACGCTATGGACCAATCAGATGTAAGAACGTCAAATCACAGGTATTTATTGAGACAACGTATAACAAATGTCAAGCATTTGACAGCGACTACAGAAAGCGAAAATTTTTAAAATAACTCTTGAAAATGCTAACCACTCGTGTTGGCGAAACGTCGAGTTCTTCTCTGAACACACGTCGGCCTTACAACCCGAAGAACCACCATGTAGAAATTAGTTTTTTCACAATTAAAACAAAATTTAATTTTGTCATTGAAAAATCATCCCAGATACCAAACTTTACTCGAATATCACAAATTTGGCATTTATTCACAAAAAATCAAATATAATAATTAAACCTTGACACTCTGTATCTTAGAAACGAATAACTTGCTGACATGTGCTTATGGGAACTTTTTTTCTTATTTTGACGTCAGCAACACGCTCTTGAAGTTTCTACACGTACTTAAGAAAAACCCTGTATAATAATAACAATAATAGGTAATATTTATTCCAGTAAGACCAAATTACATGGTATTTGACATGTCAAAGTATGAATATAGAATATCTATACACGTAATTTGTCAAGAAAAATAGAATGATAAAAAAAAATGTTTATAAAAATATTAAACTTGCCTATTTGTGTATAAAAAATTTCTTAATAAATTATGTAAAGCAATATTTTCCAACGTTACTTAATGCCATTGTTAGATGCAAAAAAGCAATAACATAATATTTGGTGAAACAGATTTGTTTAACAATATTTCTTGGACTTCTTATTTTTTGTTAACTTTAAAAAACGACTAAAAACAAAATAATAAACTTTAATTAACTTTCATCGCGTGATCTAATTTTTATTGACAACATGCAGGGATTGATCAAAGTATGAAAGAAATTGAAATAATATTGGCTAACTAATGATATTTCGATTCCAATGCCCACCAAGCATCGAACTATCATCGAATTCGGATCACAGTTACCTTGGTGTTTTTTAACCCCTTCAGACCCGGCGTACATCACCATGTACACAAACTTTGGGATTTTTTTCAATGTCTATCAATGCATTTATTCCATTCTGTGCAGTTTGTACACGCCCCTAGACATGTTCTTAGGTGAAAATTAGAATAGCTATTGCCATCTATTAGATTTCCCGAGAGTTATTGAAAGTGTTCGTTAATGTGAACATAACCTGCAAGGTGTAGTGCTGGTAAGTCCCATTTTATTCGCATATTCTCACTATTTCATCGAAGATAAACAAGAAATAATGAATGTTTTATGTTACCAATATGTAGGAACATAGTCCTAAATGAAAAACGGCATGAATTTACTAATCAGTTTCAATAGAATTGGAATGTAAACATGCCTTACATCTGTATGTACAATCGGCCTCAACTATTGCTAATGCTTATTCGCCCGATTCGCCGATATGTACATGTGGTATCAGGCCTGGTGTTATATTTTGTGTGTTTTTCTTATAGATATTTGCAAACGGCCCAAATATGGAGAAAATGAAAAAAAATTACAATTTGGAAAACCCCAATCATATAAAAGAACTAATAGATTTAGTTGAGAATGGTGATTTATCCGATATTGGGGAAATAGAAGTAAGTGAAAATGAGGAAGATAATGTTCAAGAGAATGTATTGCCAGAACTATATAATCAACCTAATATTAGACTTGGAGCTGATGTTTCAAGACAGAATCATTTAGATCCGGATACAATACAAGACCAAGATGATGAATCCAGTTCCGATGAAGAATCGTTGGCATCATTGGCAGCACGGATCCGGAAGAAGAAAAAGCTCAACATACGCTGGAGCAAATCATCATTCCAGACTATTGACATGGAATGGGAGCCAGACGCAAATAATTCAAGGTCTACAGCTCCTCTTACTCCACTTGAATATTTTTTGAAATATATACCAGAAACCATATTTGATGAAATGGCAACTTACACAAATATTTATGCTATGCAAAACAACATCAATTTTCGATCTACAACCACATCAGAAATGAAAGTTTTCATTGCCCTTCACATAATAATTGGCTGCCTAAACAAGTTTCCGCGAATTCGTATGTATTGGGACAAATCATTGCGTATCAATGCATTCATAGACAATATGTCTAGAGATAGATTTTTCCAAATAAGATCATGCCTTCATTTTGTAAATAATTTAGATAAACCTCTTGAGACGACAGATAAATTGTATAAAGTTAGACCACTCATAGATTCAGTTAGAAAAAGATGTCTGGAACTTACTGTTGAACGTCAAGTGTGTATTGATGAACAAATCATTCCCTTCACAGGTACTCTTGGCATAAAACAGTATATCAAAGGTAAACCATGCCCGTGGGGCATAAAAGTTTATGTTTTATGTGGAAAGAGTGGACAGACTTATGACTTTATTTTTTATCAAGGCACATCAACTGAGATATATAAAGAAAATATACAAAAGTATGGTCAAGGTGCTAGTGTGGTCCTGCAGTTGATACAGAGACTTTCAAAAACTGGCCACGAATTATTTTTTGATAATTATTTTTCTTCCTACTTGTTGCTCACTCTTCTGAAAGAAAAAATGATTTTAGCTGCAGGAACTATACGCATCAACAGATTTTTTCATCCACCAGTCACAAGTGACAAAGAAATGAAAAAAAAAAGAAAGAGGTTTTTCTGAGGAAGTTGTGAGTCAAGATGGCATTGTACTTGTCAAATGGTTGGATAACAGAACGGTTTGCCTTGCATCAAACTATCTTGGGAAAGGTATAGAAGATAAAGCTCGAAGATGGGATAAAAAGAAATCGGAGTATGTAGAAATAAACAGACCAGAAATTGTTAAAAGATATAATCACAATATGGGAGGGGTTGATTTACTAGATCAATTGATAAGCTTGTATCGAATATTCATCAGGTCTAAAAAATGGACCCTACGAGTTACTATGCATATGATTGATTTTGCTTTGGCGAATAGTTGGATAGAATACAGGAAAGACTGTCAAAGAAACAATATTCTTGGAAAAAATGTTATGGACTTACTTGAATTCAGAATGCGAGTTGCTGAAACCCTAATAAAATTTGGAAAAACTGTTGTTCCTAATAAAAGAGGTAGACCTTCACCATCCTCTTCTCCATCTACTTCTGTGGTACCCTTTCGAAGACACTTGGAGAACCGTCCTCTTCGTGAAATTCAAGGTGATAAGGTGGATCATATGCCAAAGTTTGACGAAAAAAAAGAGGCCACCAGATGTAAAAAAATCGGATGCTCGGGAAGAACGCATGCATATTGCCATAAATGTAATGTACATTTATGTCTTTTGAAAATTCGAAATTGTTTCTTCGAATTTCATAGATAGAGTGTCCGCCATTTTGATTTTGTGTTATGAACCTATTTCACATATTTTGTTTCTTTGTAAATGCTAAATAAATGTTCTGTCTAATCCAATTTTTTTTCTCTCTTCATTTGGTACCATTTGTACATCTAAATGTACGTGTCATTTAAAAAAAATGGTAAAGCAAAAAATTTCAAAACTTGCATAAATTTACTTCATTGATGCCTCTGGACCATAAATGAATGAAAATAATTTTTTTTTATGCAGTACAAAAAATCAGGTCTGAAGGGGTTAAATAAAATAATTTTTAACAGCCAATTGCAAAATGGATACCAATTTATGATACAAGGTTAAAGATAGAATATCAGGGAAATTTACAGAGTGGCGCTTGAAAATAAAAGTTGCGTTTCATTCTGGTCAAATGGGTGGTTGATTTTTTTTCTTCGATAAGTTCAGCGCTATCATTGATTAGGTACCCCCTGTGAAATTGAAAATGGTATCCATCAAATAAAAAAAATGCATGCTGCTACATTTCTCCCGAACCAAGCAAACCTCTGTTTCATAACTTCAAGTATTACTCCTCACTTGCCTTTACATATTTATTGAAAGTTGCCTGTTACATCTAAAAACGAAGAAATAATCTACTTTGTCTCAAAAACTTTCATAACTATTCCACTCGAAATCAACATTTTCTAAATACCTCACATAATAGATCTCTCAGCATTGGAATCCACCACATAAAAGATCAAAAGAAATATTTCAAATTGAAAAAATCGCTAACAAAACTTTTAAGGGTGGCATATTCTATAATTTGGAAGAATATTTTAACATGTAACATAATATTGTGTATTTTATTAGTTTATACTCTGTAATTGATTTTATAATTCATTCATTTCATGTGCTGTAATGTACTATGTATTCAACATTATGAAGTGTTTTTATACTAATGTGGTCTCTTTACTGATCAAATTTGACTTTGACTTCTTCATAGATGAAATAAAAGGAAAAAAATAATTTGTTCAATTTATTGTTTGATCTGTAACAAATTCAAAATCACGCAAGAATACTTTCGTTTAATTTTGTGTTAATTCTCAGTGCCTTTGTATGAAAGCTTGTGTTAAACATGTTCAATCATCTTCATTTCGCATTTTGAAGTCATGAATTTAGAAAATAAAATTATTTCCGATACCTATAACCACCACATACTAATTGTGAATGGAATCAAACTATAATCACAAAATTCGTTTGCCATTTTGAATTTATAAATTTGAAATTCATAATCTTAAATTCTTTGACCCCATAAACCTACATTTGCCACTCTACCCTCTCAGTCAAAAATCAACTCCCAACTCTGATAAAACTCTAGGAAAATTTTTGTTCCAGGCAATGGTAGATTAGTGGAATTGAGTCCTAGGGCACTACGACAGAAATTCATATGCAGCAATCATTTCACTGCTGAGCAAATAATATCGAAAAAATTACCATTAGATGCCATTCCTGAAAAATATGTATCCGATTCAAGTAGTCCAGAATCCCAGATCAACAATGAGAATAGTCCGTTATTGCAAGTTGCTACCACTTCGAGAACATTTGGGGCAGCTACTAGGAAAAGACTATTTGAACAAAATCCCTCTGAAAGAAGTAACAGTAGTGACGAGTGTTTGAAGGAAATCCAAAACTTGCCAATAGTACAAATAAAAAAAAAGAAACGCAGTTCAGCTGGAAAGGAGGAATTTGAAAAACTGAAACTTGATAATGAAAACCTGAGGAAAAAAAAACAATATACAAACACAGCTGAAAAATGCTAAAAAGAGAATTTTGAAAATGCAACTCTCTACAAGAATTCTATTCAAAGACTCTCCGACAATGTTTTCAAATAGTCTGTTGAATATTCAATTGAAGCATAAAGTACGTTCTCAATGGACAACTTCAGAGAAAAATACAGCATTGTCATTATATTATAAAAGTCCATCAGCCTATAACTACCTTAGACAAAAGGGTATTATACCACCTGCTGCCTCAACGATCAAGAAATGGGTGGAAAACTTCAGTTGCGGCCCTGGTTTCAGTAAAAGGATCTTCGCCCAGTTGTCGTTGAAGACGAAAACTATGAATACATCAGAACGATTTTGTATAGTCATGTTCGACGAAATGAGTCTAAAAAGGAATTTGGACTACAGTGAAAAAATGGACCTGATTGAGGGTATTGCAGATTTAAGAGTTCTTGGAAGAAAACCAGTTCCTGCTAATCAAGCGTTAGTGATTATGATCCGTGGAATTTATTCTTCATGGAAAATTCCAATTGCCTATTTTGTGTCCGAGGATGGTGTTAATGCCAAAGAATTGACAACCATAGTTTTGCAAACTCTACAAAAACTAGAAATTGCAAACCTGAACCCAATTGGACTTGTCTGTGATATTTCAAAAGTCAATCAGCAGTTTTATAACAGTTTAAGTGTAACAGTCAAAAAACCTTATTTCTTTTTGGATGAAAAAAAGTATTTAGCATTATATGTCGTTCCGCATTTGTTAAAATGTATGAGAAATAATTTTTTAAATAATTATTTCGTGTTTAATGAAAAATTCATAAAATTTTCTGACATCAGAAAAGTTTATGATATTGACAGTAATAGCAAAACAGGAAAGTGTCTTCTGAAACTGACTGATAAACATTTGAATCCAAATAGTTTTGAAAAAATGAGTGTGAAATTAGCAGCTCAACTGTTGAGTCATAGTGTAGCTGCTGCGATTAAAGTAGCTCGTATAAGTGGGGAACTTGTGTCTACTACATGACTTCTTACTTTGTTAATACAATAAACAATTTGTTTGATGCTCTGAACAGTAATTGTTTTAAAAGCTCTAATCCATTCAAGCGAGTACTAAGTGACAAAAATCCTCAGGTATTACAGGCAATAAATACTGGCTATGAATTGATTGAAAAACTGTATAAAATAAATAAAAAGGATGAGCCATATAGACCACCATGTTTTGATCGGTTTTTACAAACCATTAATGCCGTGAAAATGTTTCATGCTCAACAAAAATCGAATGGTTTTCCATATTTATTCACGGGCAGGCTAATACAAGATCCCCTTGAAAACCAATTTTCCATTTATAGGCAAATGGGGTGCTATAATAGAAACCCCACGGTAAGATCATTTAGAGCAGCTTTTAAATTGAATCTGGTTACAAATTTAATTAGGCCAGCAGTAAGTGCAAATTCAGGTACTCTTATTGATGTCGATGAAAATATTTTAAATATGGAGGACAGTGGCATGGACTTATTGAGGAAAGATGAAGATGAGGAAAACTCTGATGTGTCACTTCTAGATTCAGAATCTTCATGTGCCAGTACCTCTTCAACTTATGATTTATTCTCTGAACAATTCAGTTTAGAAAACTGTTCATCCACTTATTTTGCAGGATATTTGGTAAGAAAATGTTTAAAAAAATTCAAATGTTCTCTTTGCAAAGAATACCTTGAAGGAAGTCAAGATTTAGAAAATGATGATGAATTACTTATTTTCTATAAAAACTTTGATTTGGACAATGAAAACAGGCTCAAAACCTATACAGAATTAATGACAAATTTCACCAAAATTTGTATGCACTTCGTAGGTAACAATATTTCAAAATTTCTGACCGTGAAGATTTTCAAACGATTGAATAAAAGTTTATGTAGAAGGTTGAAAAATAAACTACCAGGCTGGAAAAATGTTGATTCATGCAAAGAACATAGATATTAAATTTTCAAATTATTGATAAGAACATTGATATTGAAATACTGTAAAACAATGTAAAAGTCTATGAAATCTCGCAAGCAAACAAAAAATGTCAATCTATCGATAGTGCAACACAATTAATGATGTTACCATATGCAATAAATCGAAAAATTTGAAAATTGCAATTTTATTTTTGGAATGTTTCGATCTCTTTGCAAAAATCAAAGTTTTTTTCTTCTGAATGGCATGACTGTAGTGAAACATTTGTATTACGATGATAATGATAAAACTTTCTCATTTTCTCCTTACCAGATGGCATTAAACTGAAAAAATTGATTTTTTTTCCAGAACCCTTGCTGTTACATCGGTTCATATCTAACAGTTATATCAGAATTTCAAGACTACTGTTATAATATGCAACCTGGATAAATCATGTTTCCTGATTATAATCAAGTTTTAATGATAATTTTATTGTGCATGAGTTTTACTTTGCACATAAACTTTGAGCTTTTTAATTTGACGCACTATTTTCAAGTTAATGAGCGAAGTGAAACGTTCATGCACGATTAACATGGAAACTTGATTGTAATCAGGGAACCAGAATGTTTCTGGATTGCCATATCATCACAATAGTTTCGAAATTTTAATATAACTGTTAGATATGAACCAATGTAACAGCGAGGGTATTGACAAAAACCATTTTTTTCAATTTAGTGCCATCTGGTGCGGAGAACATGAAGCAGTTTTGTCATTATCATCGAATTACAAATATTCCACTAGTCAAGCCATTCAGAAGAAAAAAAAATGATTTTTGTAAAGACATCAGAAAATATTAAAAAAAAATAGCAATTTTCAAATTTTTCGATTTATTGCTTGAAACTGTATGTGAGTATAAAATTAAATTCCTAGTAACTTTTTCAAATTACTTTTAGCGATATCTTCCCATCTTACCCCACTTTTGGCCTCTTCGAGATATTTTTCCCATTTTGCCGCAATATTAGTGGTCACGTGACATGTATCAAAATTGATTTTTAGTATATCTGACATGCACAAACTTCTCCACAGAAATGTTTTTCCAATACTCTAATGATAAACTTTTTTCCCATATGGTACATTCTTTTTGGCGGTTACTGTATATCGGAATTTGTGTCTGGTGGCGTAGAAGAATTACTATATAGATGTTTTTTGAACAAAATTTTATAAGGCAGCATTTGCTGTGAGGATTATTCTCTCTTGTCACTCGAATGCTTGAAAGTGGAAATATGTTTAACAAGTTGATATCTTTAGCAACTCTATAAATGCTATCAAAAAGGGACTGAGTCGCATACTTTTATAAAAAACTACTGCTGTCGTATGATTATTATTGTATTATATTATTATTATCGTATTATGTATTTTATTGTGTATTTGTCCATTTTTAGTTTTTAAGATGTTATACATTTATTTTTATTGTGACAAATTGTAATTGAGACTACCCGTTGAATAAATATATAAAATACTTGTATTATCGATTTTATTAAAATGGTCACTGTAAAATTATAGTATCCTTATGATTTGTAGAGCTAGAGGAATTTTACGGATATATTAAAACCAAGATGGGGGTAAGGGAAACTCGTCCGCTATTTTGATGTTATGAATTTCCATGTTCACCAGAAATATGAATACCTGCCAAATTGTGAGTTAATTCGAAAAATGCTAGTATGTCAAAATCCACTTCCAAGATTTGACGCAGACAGACATACAATCAGTCTGATTTGGATAAAAGCGTGTAAAATATTATAATGCATTCACATCATCTACCATTTTGATTTTGGAACCACCATCCCAAATTTTTTCAAAAAACACCTTTCTGACCCCTCATTCATCACCTGAATGATGATTAACTGCCATATTTCAAGTCCATTGAAAGATTTGATTCAGTCAGACAGGTACTTAAAGAAACCTGACTTACAAATTCCAATCAGTTAAAGTTTTTGTTTGAATAAAATTCCTGAATGTTGACAAGGGTAATATTCTCAATTGAAAATAGAAACACAATTCCAAAGTAAATGGAAACAAACCTACAATAAAAATGAATAAATGCATTAGCCGGGGAAGTAGTTGTTTCCGTTAGATATTACAAAAAATAACTTTATTTTTATAGTAGATTTTCAATTGAGAATGTGCGTTTTCAACATGAATCCTAAGGAAGTTACCTCTTGTGCGATGGAAAATGGCGACTAAAGTTTGTCTTTCAGGCGCATCATTTCTGAATGTGTTAGTGACAGAAAGTGTTAACGACTGTAGTTTATACAGCTCGACTAACAAATCTCTTTGATGTCAGTCAGTTCATATTTGTTTGAATGAAAGGATGGCAATAGGACAGCAGCGACAATTTTGTAAGTTGGTGCAAATTGATATTCCACAAGACTGAGTTGTCTTGTGGAGTTTCCAGTCACGTATAATATCAAAATATCACCTAATGCGATTTATCGAAATTTGGAACCATGGTATCTGAATATGAAATTCTGTTAGCTATTGCATACGTCTGAACGTGAATAATGTTCAACCCCTCAATCCGTTCCTGTCTAAATTACGTTCCATCAAGTTGGAATTAGGACCGTCTAGGGGTCACCATTTCCTTATGTTCCTTGCAGATGGCGCTAGAAATCGGCTCCAATAGATGATACACAAGCGTTATCCTACTATCATTGTTTATATAGAAGTAATATAGTTAGTCAATGCCTAAGGAAAAGTCATTGGACTCCAAACGCTAGTGTCATCTAGCGTGATTAGTTACAAACTTGAATATTTGACGTCATTTTAATGCAGGTTCCTTCAAAAAACCCTGATTTTAATGCTGTCCCATTGTTTCAATCAAGTTACGACATGACTTGGAGGCCAGATCATTGAAGTTACGACATGACTTGGATGCGAGCTCACTATCGCCATCTACACGTCGCATCCATTTTGATCCAATTATAATCCCATAAGGCTGACTAACTATCTTCTATATAAACAATGCTACTGTGTAATCTTTTAGTTATGATTTCATTACTGAAATAGGTTTGTCTTTTCTCCGATAGATGTCATGTATCAAATCATAAATGTTTTTCTCTATTATCGACTCATCCACGCCATTTCCTTTTTCTGCATACAACGAAGTGATTGATATGGAAATGTTTACAAATGGTGTTGCGCAAACAAACTTAAATACAAGCAAAACTAAATTCATGATGATAGGTAATGACAAAGAATATAATAAGTTTCGAGAATATGATTGTGAAATAAAAATAAATGATATTTCAATTGAAGTAGTGGATACTTCTGAATATTTAGGAATCATTATTGATCGAGAATTAAAATTCAAAAATCATGCGAATTATATAATTAAAACAATTTCATTCAAAATTAATTATTTATACAGATGCTCCAGTATTCTCTCGAAATGGTCAAAAACTATTATATACAACACAATGATACTTCCTCACTTCAACTACTGCTCCACCATTATATATTTGCTACAACAAAATGAAATAGGCCGCTTACAAAAACTACAGAATCGAGCAATGAAAACAATATTATCATGTTCTAAACGAACACCTATTAATGAAATGTTAAGTTTATTGAAGTGGCTACCAGTAGATAAAATGTTATTCTATCAAACCATGATTTTTATATTCAAAATATGAACAGGTGATGCCCCAACTTATCTGAGGGAAAAAATATCTTTTGTTTCTGAACACCATGATTATAACACCCGATCGAGAAATAATATATTCATTGAGCCTGTTAAAACAATGAAATCACAAAATTCATTTTTTTTTCAAAGGATTGAGTAATTTTAATAACCTCCCGGATGACCTGAAAAACGCACGGTCGCTACCTATATTTAAAGTAAAATTAAAGAACATCATGCTGAATGAGTGCAAGCCTTGACTTTGATATTTATTTATCTTTCTTTTATTTTATTTGTTGACTGATATGTTTCTTGCAGTCTGTTTTTATTTTTATTGTATTTTGATCTAATTAAGTGACTTATATTTTATTTTATTTATTTATACTTGTACATTAGTCTTAGACTAAATAAAGGATTAATATATATCTGATAACTTTATACATTTTGTGATTCTGTTTCTTTTTTTAATGGTTTCGACGATGGTTTCACCATAAAAATGGTCTCCCACCATTCCACTTCAACAATTATATGTCGTCCCTGCTTTGCGCCACATATATAATTTGATTTAAATGTAATTGGTGAATTTTGAATAAAATGATCATGTGTTTGATACCCAGTATGAATGTTTTTAGAATCTGTTACCTATCATATCTACATGTTGTGTATTATATGTAGTTGACTGATGTTATATTTCATTGTCATCATTGTATCCCAAAGTTTATTGAAGTTATTCGTTTTTGGTCAGTTATTTTCTCGATATTGCTTCTGATATAATATACAACAGGTTATGGGCCCAGAAACACACTAGTGAAAATACGGCAGACAATTCCAAACGAGGTATAATTTTAATTATTTGGGTGTGAGCTGTACGTCAACGAGTTGCTGGTATATTTCTCCTTTTTGGATTCGACACTGATTGCAGTAGAAGTTATCAGGGGTTCAGTTTTCTTCGAGCACGTGTAAATAATGGAAGTTCCCAAAGTGTTAATCGAAAAATTAGAAGGTCAAACTAATTGGATAGATTGGAAGTTTCAAATCACGATACAGCTTCGAGCTGATTCATGGGATGCTGTTATTGGTACACTTGAAACACCCAAAGAACCAGCAGAGTCAGATAAAGAAGCAGTGAATATGGCATATAAAAGTTTGTTGCAGTCTGTGAACAGAATAGAGTATACTGCACAAAATCTAATTGTTTCCAGTCTAAGTTCACAAGTTAGGCAGCTGATCAATATGTGTAGCAGTTGAGTGTCTTTGAAAAAAGAACAGAACAAAGGCAGGATAGGTTGTTCAACCAGTTCTTTGGAATCAAAGAAAAAGATCCCTTCAAAAGTGTAGCAAAACACATGGCTAAACTGGAAAAATTTTTGGTAGAACTTGGAAAAGTACGTCTCACCAACCTTGCTTTTTTGTGTAATTGATGACTTGTTTATTCTATGGAAATTCATGATCACTTCAATGAAATGAATAAAAAAACACTTTCGCCAGTTTCGATGGGGTTGCAACCTCCTATTCAATTCAAATGGTGTGGACTGTTTTTATTCGGGATGGTATCCAATGAATTTCCAAATTTTCACTTTTCACAAACGAACAATTTTAGATAAAATTTGTACACACAGTCGGTATGCGAGCGAAAACGGTGCCTTTCGTACTGGCTCTTCGCGGTTCACGGTAAACGCACCGAATTCGGCATTATCTGACAAAGAGAAAATGGGAAAGATGGGAATGTTAGAAACATAAATGAAAAATAATTATTTATCATAATTATAAAAATATGCGAGACGTGTTTTACACCAATAAATATAATATAAAACAAAAGAAAAAATTAGTTATTAGAAGAATAAACAATTATATTGAATCACCTTCTGCAACTATCACTTTTACGCCGATGATACCCAAATATACACCTCTTTCAAGCATGAAAATTTGAATCATGCTGTAAATTCGATCAACACCAACCTGGAATAATTATATAAATTATCTTCAGATTATTTACTTCAGATAAATGCAAACAAATCATATGCAATTCTTTTCTGTAATAACTCAGTTCGACCCACTATTCTAGAAAATTTAAATCTGAAAATAGGAGAAGATGATATTCCTTTCATAAATAATGCCAAAAGTCTTATTACTGACAATATAATCAGATTCAAGGATCATGTTACGAAAAAATTACAAGTAGCTTATTCAACCCTCAAATCAATTTATGCGCAGAGAAATTGCTTCGATTTAGGTATCAAAACGATGTTATGTGATCATCTTGTACTATCCCACTTCGATCACTTCGATAATGTCTATGGTCTCTGTTTAGACAATATTGATAAAAATCGTATACAAAAAGTTCAAAACTCCTGTCTGTGTATGATGTATGGCATTCGTCGAGCTCAACGATTTTCTCATAAACTTAAGAAATGTAAATGGCTCAACATGCACAATCGTCGACAATTACATATGTCATGTTTATTTTTTTAAATTATAAAATATAAGACACCACCACACTTACATAATAAATTGAAATATCGTACTGATGTTCATAATTTGAATATTCGTCGAAAAAACTTACTCACAGTACCAACCCATCGAAAAGAAATTTTCAAGAGATCTTTTTCCTACAACATCGACTCTAATCTCAATAATTTGATGAAACTGAGTTTCTTTGACGTCAACATGAGTCCACTTGCATTTAAGATGAAATATAAACAGCATTTATTGAACAGCTGAATGTTTTTTCTCTCTTCCCTATGCTTCTACTCTCTTCTCTTTTCTGCTCATTCGTCTCCTTTCTCTTCTTTTCCACTACCTCCTATTCAATTCAAGGGGTGTGGACTGTATTTCTTTGGAGTGGTATCCAATGAATTTCAATTTCCAAATTTTCACTTTTCACAAACGAGCAATTTTAGAGAAAATTTGTACGCACAGTCGGTACGCGAGCGAGAACGGTGCCTTTTTTACTGGTTCTTCATGGTAAACGCACCGAATTCGGCCTCATCTGACAGGAAGAAAATGTATATACAGGGCGTACTGGAAAGATGGGAATATTAGAAACATAAATAAAAAAATATTATTCAGCATATACAAATATGCGAGAAGTGTTTGGCACCAATAAATATATAAAAATTCAGTAATAAGGAGAATAAACAATTATATTGAATCACTCAAATAGTACCTATAATTTGAGTGGAGACTTAACAGCAATTTTGTCTAATTTACACTAGTAATTTCATTTTTACTACCGGTTTCGGGTTTTATCCCATTGTTAAGTATATACAGGGTGTTCCTTAAAGACATGCTATTATTTAAGGGGGTAATTCTTTGACTTATTTCAAGAAAAAAACTTTTTATAAACGTATGTCCTAAAAGTCCTAACTTTTGAGAGATACAGGGTGATAAAGTTTAAAAAAAAAATCAGTTTTTTAATAATAACTGAGAAAATATTGTGGACGTTTTCATAAAATTCAGTACGTGTCTTCTATGCATCAAGGTGCATTTTGTAATGCACAAACATTTTCATTATTTCAACCAGTGGCGTCCGAACGGGTTTTGCATTGAATATTTTTGGAGAGAGAAAAAATACTACGCCACTGCTTTCAAAAAAAATACTTTCGAAATCCACATTCATTTTTGAGCAAATTTGATTTCCTGAGTTTTCTTTGTTCAACGAATGGTTTTCGCTCAAAAAAATTAAAAAAATTTCATTTCAGGATCAATTCTTCAAAAATCTAATGCGGTGTGGAAATGTTTGTGTATCGACTGAAAGCAAATTGAGTGATCAGATTTGTTCCAAAATGGATGAGAATCCAAAAAAATGTGTAATTCTTGTCAGATGCTCGGTTATTGATTAAAATTATCAAATTGAAATTGCTTCATATCGCAGTACCTAACATTTAGTTGTCAATAAATCGTCGGATAGTAATGCATCTACCTGTTTATAATTGATTTTTTTTTTCACCACTTCTTGATCTTTTCATAATGAATGCATGCATCTATGTCGACAATACCGAATGGATTTCCGATATTAATTCAGCTACCTGTCAGTAATTAATAGTATATTTTGTTCTTCAAATCACTATAAATATTGTGTTTTTACTGGTTATGAATACCATTTTGTGCTTTGTGTTTGAAGTGTTTGTGTGCGAAGCGCACTATTATTTACATAAGATTTGTGTGTGGTCCTTTGTACATACTTGCATTGACATTCATTTCTTGAAAGGATATTGCGGGTAGAACAAATGGTATGCTATACAGATAGTTTTGTTGATGTTTCAGGAAACAAGGTTTGCATTACACCATTATTCAATATTTATTATATCACTATAGTTATTTCCGAGTGTAGAACATCAATGTTATTGCCATGCCATAGGATTGTTGTATCATATGAAATCATTGTGAATGATTCATCAGTTGTTATGCTGGCAAATCATTGAAGTACAGCAAAAACGAGATTAGACCAAGCACTGATCCCTGAGAAACGCCACAATAAATTGCCCCTTTCTCAGATATTCTGTGGGTTTCAACGAGCGGGTCTTCAAGTCAGGTACCCATTTGTGGCTCTGATTTCTGAATCCGTGAAGTTGTGGTTTGCGCAGCAACATTCCATGATCTACGCAGTCGAAGGCCATCGACAAATCACAGAATATTGCTGCACTCACTTTTTCCTGATTCAGTTCAGTGTATAGTCTGCTGCGTATCCCGTAGATTTCTGTTGAAATCCAAAATGTTGGGAATTCAAAATATTGTGCTTTTCATGAAATTCATTAATCTTATTTTTACTAGAATCTAAATTATTTTACTCAGAGCTGGTATGAGTGAGATGGGCCGATTTTTACCTTTATTCATGGGTGTGAATTACTATGCAGGTTTTTGAAAAAGTTGGGAAGGTGTCT
Organism: Chrysolina oricalcia; assembly: GCA_944452925.2. Taxonomy (NCBI): domain Eukaryota; kingdom Metazoa; phylum Arthropoda; class Insecta; order Coleoptera; family Chrysomelidae; genus Chrysolina; species Chrysolina oricalcia. The sequence goes on from OX101819.2 coordinate 40,867,105, forward strand.
GTAGCAAATGAGTTGTTGATTAGCTGGCCTAGTAATTACATACATTGAAATTTCATCGATGCCACAAGAACTTTTGTTCTTCGTATATTTTAAAGTTTCCATCACTTCACCCAAGTTATTCCCAGATAGTATGAAATATGCTGCAATAATTATATTCTTCATGAATAGAAGTGGATCAGCTGCATTCCGAATATTGAAAAATATTGGTCGAATTTTTTTTCTTTCCACAATTTTGATTTCCAACCGATAACCAATGTTCTCTGATTTCAGGAAATTCCCGATTCCACGGGTTGAAGACCTTTTTTTTGAGTCCTTTCAACAAAATTATTTCTGTAATACCCATGTATTACTGGAATAATACCTCAAATTCCCGGCAAATACCCAATAATTTTCAACTTATACCCCTACTTCCCGACTATTACCCAATAATTTTCAGGTAAATCCTCTAATTCCCCACTAATACCCAACTTATTTCACTAAAATCCAAAGTGTGTACACCAAAATTCCCCAGCGGGTTGCCCCTCGGTTAGGTATATTTATAAATTTGAATTATATATTATCAACATTATTGCACTAGAAAATGCTAAAAACATGCTTATACTCATACCTGGACTTCTAGAATCCAATCAAAGAAAATCCAATAAAATCAGTTTCTGAAGCAAATCCGTGAGGTACGATAACATTCTTCGTTCCACATGAAACCAAGAGCTACCAGATAACGCTTGCTAAAATGAATTCAAGAATTCAAGAAATTCAGTTTAAAACAGTCTAACAAAGGAAAATAGAGATGAAAAATCACAAAAAGAAAATTTTATGAAAATTCAAAACTTAATCAAAATTTTGACAATGAATTCATACAGTATAAATAATAAATTGCAAGTTGAATGACTAACTATGATTGTGAAAGATAAAGAAGACAAGACAAGTCATATTAAAAACTAGATAACACACACAATTAGTAAAAATAATAATATTTTAGATTCTGTATATTATTAAAAAAATACATTTTCCGTTTCCTTGACTGTAGTTTTCTTTATACACTTCGAAATTTTCCTTAAAAACAAAGGAAATTAAATCGTCAATATTTTTCATATGGTATATGATAATATTATTAACGAAGTGATAATCATGTGCATGTGTACGTTAGGAATTTTTCATTATTATTATTTTTCAGCAACCTTGAGATGTTCTTACTGCAGCGGAGACAAGGAAGCGGGTGAATGAATAGTCTATTTTGAGCATGGTATGATTTCAACTACCCCTTGCATCAAAACAATTCATTTTTGGTGTTAATTTCTATTTAAAATAACTTGAACTGCATCATATTGAAAATTCAAAAAAATCCACAGAAATTTTTCATTGTTTTTAATTGTTTTATGCCCTTCTGGAGGTGTGGAAATGATCATAAAATACTACTATTTCCCTCATTCATGCACATTTAGAAGCACTCGAAATTTTTTTTTTGTGCGTTTCTCTATAGGAATTGGGGGAAGAAGGAGGGTAAGGATTTTTTTTATAAAGCAGCACAATATTGTGCAACATTAGCAACAATGAAACAAGTGAAAATATTGTTACCAGACTCAAAAATAAATAGTCTAATTTGCGAAAGGGGTGATTTCAACGCCCCCTAGCACCAAAACTCCTAATTTTTTTGGGTTGACGCAATGATAACATTGGTTGAGAATAACATGGACTACATCATAACAAAAATTCATAAAAATCCAGCAGGACCCAAATTCCATATGGACTTTGCGGGGTCCTTTGCGCCATTGGTAATGGTTGAGCAGAATTACACTATAATAAAAGAATTACATTTTAGTCATATCAAATGAACTTATCTTTATAATGTATGATACAGGTAAAATAGTTCATTTCATAACGACTTCAAAACTGTTCCAAATTGATAGAGATTCGAATACCACATATTTGCGGGCTTTCACGTCACTTGTATTATTCTAGACATCCTTGAGTCCTCAGAATGATTTCTGTACAAGGAATAATTGTTCCCAGTTTGAATCACAGTGCACAGCGGATTATTCTTCTTTCGATACTATTCAGTCGAATTCAACGGTAAGATACACTTGGTTTTGTCAACAGACAGGCAAAAATGGAGAACTTGACGTCAGGTGACTTTGATGTCACTTGTATTCATCCAATGAAATACCGGTACCTTCTTTCTCGTGCTAATTCAGCTATTATTTTAATTCTACTCCAATCGTTTTTTTTTCTGGATCAAACTAATCGAAAAATATTGAAAAATCTCTTTTTACCCAGTTTGACTTGTAAATCTTTGGAAAAAAATAAAAAATTACTAGTGTAATTCCCCATTCGGGTATTTCAGTTCAAACAATTCAAGCATTGGTACTTTCCTGAATAAAGTAACTATTTGTATGGTAAATGTTAAATAAGTATTTTTCATTCCTTACTGAAGTATTCCAATTGTCTTCTCATTTTATGAATTTTTCACATTTTCATTCATGATTCTTCGAAGCCAATTACCTGGAAACAACCAAAGCAAATTTAGTTTCTTTGTAATCTACTGAGAATTTGAATGGAGTCAAAACAACCAGACTGATCAGAGCCATTGTACCCCTAATAGTGAACCAGTGTGCGTTCATACCCTCGCGTATGAGATTTTGAAAAAATCGCAAGATGCCAAAAAAAACCAACTCAATGATGATGTTAGCATTTCATCTTTTTTGCGAAAATAGAAAATGTTAATTGTTAATTGTTAATTCCGTCAACCGATTGCACCCTTACGCGCAACCCTCAGAAGTCTTCGAGAAAATGCGTAGAATACGCTCATTCGCTTCTTGAATGAGATTTACCTCAGTCCGTCGGCTCTCCAGCTAAAATATGTAATGATTTTATAACGTATGTTTCTAAGAATTCTGGTAGTTATAAATATAATGATCAATGAACAAGCAAAATTAGCGCTTGCCCGTGGAACACAACAATAATAATAATACCCTTCTTTTCTCAAATACATGCATAAACACGTATAGCATTTGTCTGGTTGATTGAACTACAACTGATAGATATTGTGAAAAAAACCTAACTTGATAAAAAAAATCTGGAAGTGAAAATTTGCATTTCATTCAGATAGTTGATTATTTCTTATGTCCAGTTTCCATTGGAGATTCATATCTATAAATGAGATAGTACAGAATGTTATTCAGAAGTTTCACTCACAGAAAATCGCTCATTTCATTGATGCGTAAATTGCATCTCTTTCGCTATGCCTCCAGCACATTTACTATCTCATTTATAGATATGAATCTCCAATGGAAACTAGACATGAGAAATAATCAACTATCTGAATGAAAATGCAAATTTTCACTTCCAGATATTTTCTATCAAGTTAGGTTCTTTTCACAATATCTATCAGTTGTAGTTCAATGTCCAGCGTGGCTTTTGCCAGGGAAGTAGTTGTTTTCTGTTAGATATCACAAAGAATAGCTTCTTTTAATTTCAACTACCTGAATGAAAATGCAAATTTTCACTTTCAGAGTTTTGTCTCAATTTTTATAGGGCCATTTCACAATATCTATCAGATGTAGTTCAATGTCCAGCGTGACTTTTGCCGGGGAAGTGGTTGTTTTCTGTAAGATGTTACAAAAAAGTAACTTCAATTTATCGTAGGTTTTTTCCATTTCCAGAGGAGTCATGTTTTGGTTCAATTCTCAATTGAGAATGTTTTTCTTTACAACATGAATCCCTTTCAAGAGAGGTTATCTTGTAAGATAGAAAATAGCGACTAGTTTGTCTTCCAGTCGCAGATAATTCCACAACTGACTTTATGAACATACTGTTCATATTTACGATAAAATCAACATTGGTACAATATTGTGAACATATTAGGAAAATTTTCAAAATGCATTATTGTCGAAAAAAAATGTGTTCATTCGGCGAAATTGGGTCATTATTAGTTGAATAATATTGGCAAAATATTCTCGAAGTAATATTGAAATATTCTTGAAGCAATATTGATATATGAAGATATCTTGATGAAAGTAAATATGCCTTGGTGAATTATTGAATGCCTTTTAGTAGATAAATGTAACACCAGAGTCTGCCGTTTGGTAGCAACAACCACTGAGTAAGCAATGTATTTACGAGGATATATTGAAAAATTCTAAGCCTACTATAGAACCAAACAAAATTTTAATGTCACAATATTTTATTACTCAACATATTCTCCTCTTAATTGGATACATTTATTACAGCGAACCTGCAACGTCTCTAGACCTTTGAAAAAAATGTTTCTTCTTGGTCTGCAAACCAGACCTCCACATCTTTTATTACCTCCTCGTTGGGAGAAAATTGACGACCTTTCAAATTTTTTTTCAGTTGAGGAAGAGATGATAGACGAAGCCAAATTTGGTGAATAGTATTTCAAACCCTGAAACACGAATTTTTTGCATGGCAACATGAGATTTGTGTACAGGGGCGCTGTCCTGCAAAAACAAAACACCTTTGGATACCTTTCCGCTTCTTTTCTCTTTAATTTTTTCCGGTAGAGAGGTCAGTATTGTCGAATTGTGATCTCCAGTTATTGTTATACTCTTATCCAGAAAATCAATCATGATTACTCCATGGCAATTCCAAAAAACTGAAGCAAGAACTTTTCCAGCAGATTTTTGGACACGAAACTTCTTAGGTCTTGGAGAACCGGAGTGTCGCCATTCCATCGATTGTTGCTTTGTTTCTGGATCTTAAAAATGTACCCAAGTCTCATCCATAGAAACAATTCGGTTTAAGAAGTCTACATCGTTTTCAAATCGAGCACAGATCGAACGCGATGCTACTACCCTTCACGCTTTTGGTCTACATTCAAACATTTGGGGATCTATTTTGCAGCAATTTTTCTCATGTCCAACTTGACGTGAATTATATGATGAACGCGTTCGTATGAAATATCCACTGCTTCAGATATCCGTTTTAGTCTAATTCAACGGTCTGTTAAAATCATGTCATGAACTGCATCGATATTTTCCGGGACTGACACAGAAACTGGCCTTCCCGATCGGTCATCATCTTCAATGGAAAATTTACCTCTTTTGAGGTAAATTTTCACTGACACTTCTAATAAGTTATTGTTCGTTGCTATGGTAACGCAATATTTTGTTTATGCAGGGAACTGGTCTAGGCTAACTAAATATCAATACACCCTTAAAGTATTTAATATATTATCGTAGGTTCAGAAGACGTTCTTTATGTAGGCCATCTAGTAAATCTTTATTCTGGCATGATCATGAAATAATTTCAATATGGTTCAGTCAATATTCGGCCAACATTCAAAATTCATCTCATTCTAGATGTTGGAAACAATATGGAGACGATATTGTTTTAAAGATATCGGTATATATTATTGAACCAATATTGACTCAATATAAGTGAATAAAATTTGTTGGATATTGGCGAAATAATATTTAACCAATGTGCAATCACACTTGAATATACAATATAATTTTCATTACTAGTTAGAATCAATATAAGATGAATATTGGGAATGCATAATTTATTCTAGATGTTGAAAACAATATGAAGGCAATATTGTTTCATTGATATAAATATTATTGAACCAATATTGACTTAATATGAGTTTTTAAAATTTGTTGAATATAGTTGAAATGATATTCAACCAATGTGCCCACGAACTTGGAAATACAATATAGTTTTTTTTCCCTAGAATCGATATGACTGGAAAATTGGGATAGCAATATTCATCCTAGATGTTGAAAACGATATGTAGACAATGTTATAATATCGATATTGATAGAAATTATTCAACCAATATTGACCCAATATTACATGTAACAATCTACATTCAGAACAGGTTCAACCAATATTATTAATATAATATTGTTTTTTTAATATTCACCCATATAGGACCAATATAATTTTATTCATAAACAATATATCTATATTGGCCCAATATGAAACCAAGACTCAGCCGATATGATGTGCTACCTGGGGGGTTTCCCAGGTAAATCGCTTTCAAAATATTTGTGTCGAATTTGGCATCACCCTGTATAGTCCATATTGTGATTATATTCAGTTTCTTATTCACATTTCCGTGAAATATGTTTCAATTGTCATATTTCTTGGACAACATATCATAACACAGAAATAATTTAATATTGACTTTTAATGTATCAAATATTGAGTTGACCTCGAGTAAGCTATGCGAAATCAAACGATTCCCACCATTCCATAGAGATGAAGAACATAGGAAAATAAATAATTGAGAGTCCTTGCAGTATTGTTGAAGATCTAGTCCTAGACCTACGCATTACAATAAAAAAAAAAAGAAATCTCTTAAATTTAAGGAGAAGCTTCCATTTTATCTTTGCAAGTTTTCTCAAGGTTTTTCTAGAAGGTGTAGGTTCCTCCCACCGATATTTTTTTCACCGTGATTTTCTTGGTGCGAAACTGACGAAAGGTTTTCCAAATTCTCTCTGACGGGTCAAGGCGGTAAAATTTCTTCAAATAAACTTAGTAGACTATCTGATGTTTCTAACATTTATACTGATTTTTTCTATTTTATTTACGCGAGTTCTTGCAACTTTTTTCGAGAAGCAGCAGGCTCTGAGTTCCGCGACCAACATTTTTTTTTGACCAACGAAACCGTCGGAAATTTTCTCGAATAGCTACACGTTCTTTATGTAATCTGGCAGGGGCGTGGGGGGAGGCAGGAGGGTAGTGTTTCTTAAAATTGTTTCATTGTCATATTTGCTCAATTCGTGTCTAAAATTTCAGCTCATTCAGATAATAGCAAGTGCTCGAAACATGGATTGAAAATTAAATGGAAGCTTGTGATGAATATAAAAAAAAATTTATAGAAAATTTTTCATTTAAATGCACTAAAATGAAGAAAATAGATTTCGAAGTGAATTTAACTAATCATTTTGTTACATTATGAAATTTTAAAGGAAATAAGAGCTTAACGCGAGGAGTATCTATGTATTTCGCATTGTGAATTAAATTTAAATTCACCTCGAAATGTACCTATTCTTGCGACAAGTTTTCATTTTATTTGAAATTTCATAATGTAACGAAATGATGGGTTTATTCGAGGGTTTGAGTCATTTTTAAATTTATTTCCTCCTTTTTAGAGCTTTTAAATAAAAGCTTTTTCCTAAAAACTTTTTTTTAAGTTCATTTATTTATTCGTATGTCTATTTCATTTTTATGTGGATGTGTTTCGTAGTCTGTTCATTTCAAATGATGCGTCATCGTTGGATGGTCGCTTGCCTGGTAATCATTCAATGGAAATTTTTTCGAATTTCTACGCGTTTTCTATCAGGCTTTGGAGGGAAGGAGAGAGGTGAGTTTTTTTTGAAACCGTATTATTCAATGGTCAGATGACTTTCACTATTTTTACTGACTTTTTCCATTTATGTTTCACCAGATTTCCTAATTTTTTTCGTGACAGGAAAGGGGGTGAGCCCCCTGATCGATTTTTTTTTAATCATTATTTTCCATGTTCGGAACTATTGAAACATTCTCAGAATTTATTTGTGTTGTCTACCTAGCTTTTTAAAGCATAATATTTAACGGTCAGATATTTTTCACTATTTATACGGATTTTTTCGATTTTAATCTCGGGAGTTTTCCAACTTGTTTGAGAAAAGGGGGCGGGCGAGCCCTCCTCACCTGATTTAATTTTTCGAAGTAATTTTTGACGTCCAAATCCCTCAAAAAAACTTCTGAAACCAGACGTGTTATCTATCTAGCTTCCGGGGGGCAGGAAGGAACAATTTTTCCAGAATTAATGTATTGTCATTGAAACTGAACCAACAAGTGAAATTTCAATTGCATAGGATGAGAGAAAGTGGTTTTAAATTTTTACATAGACCAATTATTATTATTGAAAGTAGACATTTCAACAATTGAAAGAATCACTTATAGACCTTCGAAATACAAAAAAAACAATAAGATAATTGTTCGTGTAAAAAAGAGTATTTTCTTCGAAAAATGTACCCAATATATTCCTACTTTGCATTTAAATCAAATCATTTATACGCGAGAAAAAAAATACTGAAAAAACAGGTTTTCACCAATTTAACGGTTAATTTGAAGTTATGCCGAAAAGTGATTAGTAAAAAAGTTTTCTATTTTTTCATTACCTACAACTTTTTCATTGAACACTCTCCGCTTAGAGGTCACGTTTCGTCGCAAATCGCATAAAACCGTTTTTAACACGTTCACTGCTAACGAAATTCGAAATCCTGACCCTAGAGGCTGAGTAGGTTTTTTGAAAAATAATAAAACTAGAGGCTAATACTGGCTAATTATACCAGTTTTTGGTGTAAGAGAACATAATTCATAACCATATACTAATTCGACACACAAATAATTTTAATCATTTTATAGATAACTTGAAATATTCAGCTCTCCCAAATCAATGTCTTCATCCTCTGTATCCAAATTAAAATTTGAGTCCGAGTAGTCCGGATCCTTAACATCATCATCAGAGTATACTAAAAACTGAAATAATTGATCTTCTGTCAAAGAGTACCTATTACGAGACGTTTTTTCGACCTTACGACGGATTTTTGTTCCTGACTTCCGTCCATGTTGAATCCGAATTGACAATTTTTTTTGGGTAAATGTCTCATATACTAGAGGCTAACGACCGCACAACACTTTCGATCAGAGGTTGACGGCGTCGTCAGCAGCGCACGTACTAAGCGCATCACGCCATTTGGCATCGTCAGCACTTGAAGTGTTAAAACCACCTTATTTTTTTCTGATTTCGATAATATGATGTATTCACCTAGTATGCATTTGTTGATAACAAAAGTTGTCAGTGTCAATCAAATAATTTTTGAACTTTGTAAAGATCCTTCTGGTTTTGCATTAATGTTATTATATTGTATCCGTTTATATGTTACTCTCAGCTTGAGTGAATTTGAGGTCTTTACATTTGGCGACTAGGAAAAATTTTTGATAGGAACCAGAACCATTTTTTACAAAAATGACTACAATAGGATCAATGCGAGAATTCAACCCCACGAACGATAGTTGGATTTTGTATCAGGAACAGCTCGAAATGTTTTTCGACATCAATGGAATCAAAGACGATTCAACTGGCAAAAGGAAAGTGTCTGCACTTTTGAGTCTGATTGGACCGGAAACATATAAAGTCTTGCGTGATCTCTGCACACCTAAGCTTCCTAAGGAGAAATCGTATGAAGAATTGAGCAAACTTCTCAAAACTCATTTCTCTCCTACCACGTCAGTTTATAGAGAAAGAATATAATTTTTTGATGCTCGTCAAGATGAATGTGAAAATGTTAATAGTTGGTATGCCAGAGTTCATAATTTAGCAACTAATTGTGAATTTGGAACCTATTTGAGTCAGTACTTGAAGGACAAATTCATATGTTCTATGAAGAAGGGGCCCATTAGAGACCGACTGTGTGAGGAGAAGACTGAAACTACATTGGAAAGAATTTTGAATTAGCTCTCAATAAGGAAGTTAGTCTAGGTATGAGTAACTCGCAACAAAAATCTTATGACGTTTCTGGAAGATGGAAGTGTAAGTGCTGTGGAAACTCTCACACAGGTTGACAGATATGCAAATTTGCTTCATATACTTGCAACGTTTGTAAGAAAGTAGGTCATTTAGCAAAAGTTTATAGAAATAAACAGAACAGTTTAGATGTAGATGATGGAGAAGTGGATTCTAACGCTATGGACATTTTTACTATCAAATTCAACGACAACAAACCAATTTTTATTGACGTGTCTGTCAATGGAGTTGATTTATCTTTCCAATTAGATAGTGGTGCCGGGGTTTCTGTGATTTCTGAAAAATATTACCAAAAATATTTGTTTTCTTGTGAAATGAAGGATTGTAATTTGAATTTGAAAAGATTTTCGGGTTGTGTTATCAAGCCTTTAGGGTATATTGATGTAAGGATGAAATATGAGGGAACATTTTTGAACATTTTCGAATGTATGTCATCGGTAATCAGAACGACAGTCAAACTTTGCTGGGACCAGATTTTCTCACTTAATTCAATTTTATTCTAACCCAAAACATTGTTACAGTAACGAATGAATTACCAAAAATACTTGATCATTTTCAAGATCTTTTCGATAATTCTCTAGGGAGATACCTATTGCTTTCAGACAAAAGGTTGGGGCAGAACTAGAAAGACTGGAGAGAGATGGAGTGATCAGTCCTATTGCATCATGCGATTGGGGTACACCATTGGTTCCAGTTTTGAAATCAGATGGTAATATTCGTCTTTGTGCTGATTACAAGATGACAACTAATAAATTTTTGGTTGAGGTAAAGTATCCATTACCTAGGGTCGAAGAAATTTTTGCAAAGGTCAGTGGTGGTGAATCTTTTTCTAAAATAGATCTTAGTAATGCTTATAATCAACTGGTGTTAGATGAGGAATCATCTAAAATGGTAGCGTGAAATACTCACCGAGGTTTGTATCGTATGAATAGAATTCCATTTGGAATTACTCCAGCCAGCGCCATCTTTCAAAAAATTATCGAATTACTATTGAGAGGTATAGACAGAGTTTTCAATTTTTGAGATGATATCATAGTTACTGGGAAAACAAGAACAGAGCATGAACGGAATCTTCAAATGGTGTTCATCAAGTTGAAAGATGCTGGTTTGAGAGTTTAATTATCAAAATGTGAGTTTTTTCAAAACGAAATCAATTACCTCGGTCATACAATAACAAAATATGGTCTAAAAAAATAAAGATAAAATAAAAGCTGTAATTGATGCACCAGTTCCTAAAAATAAAATTCAAATTCAAAGTTTTTCAGGAATGGTGAATTATTATAGGAGATTTGTTCCAAAATTGGCCATCAAAATGAAACCCATATATGACTTGTTGAAAATAGAAGTTCTTGGAATAGTGAATGTGATGTAGCTTTCAAAAAAATCAAAAAAATAATTGCTTCTGATGATATTTTCATTCATTTCAACCCTGAATTATCGATTGTACTCTAGATGCATCGCAAGAAGGGATCGCTGCAGCTTTATCACATAGATTGCAGAATGGCTATATGAGACCTATAGGTTTCGTTTCGAGAACATTAATGCCGGCTGAAAAAAACTGTTCTGTTATTGATAGGGAAGCTTTGGCAATATATTAGGGAGTCAAAAAATTTGCTCAGTACCTTCAGAAATTTGCAGAAGAATATTGATCCTTAGCATGTTTTTTGGGTGGTTACTCGTTTGCTCCCTCTGTACCGCTCAGACTACGATATTTGCCAAAGCCAGTAGAACCCCTTTTAACATCTTCCGAACTACTATCGACAACTTTGAACGCTCAGTCAGAGGAGCGCGTTCCAAATGTGAAATCATGACGTCATGTGACGTCATGAGTTCGTCGCCAACGCAGGGTGTTTCATCATTCTTTGGAAGTAGTTCATCGCCAAAATATATCAAATGGTTACCTCGGTTAACTGGAACTTGCTTAAACGTGCCAATAATACCAAGCCTCCCGCCTAGTCTTCACTTTCACTATAATACGTACGTAATCAAACACGTTACACATCCAACTAAGAACAAGAACACACCAAACGGCACTAATACGACAGGACTCGTGATGGCAACACTACCGTGGGCGTTTTGAGTACTATGTACTTCCTTGTACTTCCTTATACTTCCTCGTACTTTCTGATACTTCCCTGTACTTCCTCGTACTTCCTTCTACTTCCTCGTACTTCCTCGTACTTCCTCGTACTTTCTCTTACTTCCTCTTACTTTCCATACTTCCTTAGTACTTCCTAAGGCTGTACACCAAACTTTCTCAGCGGTTTAGCACTCGAGACAGGCTTTTGAGATAAATTCCATCACGAGTGGAATTTTATTAGACTATTTCTCAAACAAAGTGAAAGGTAAACAATTTGAAATTTTACAGAATTAGACGAAATAACCAAATAAGTTAATCCGAAAAATTAATTAAGTTCAATAAACAGGAAACATTGATTAATTCGATAAAATTTGTCCTAAATCTGCTCGTTTTTAAATGCGTGCATAGAGTCATTACTTATATTTGACTTTTAACCGTCATATATACGGAGCTGAAAACACCGAACTTAACAGATCAGTCAGAGTCAAGAGTCAAGTTCGATATTATCGATAATCCGAACTTGACTAGAGCTCCGCTCCTGATTGGTTCATTTGGCAAGTGCGTGAAATAGTCACATATATTGTTATTTAGTTGTCTTAATTAGGTTGATTATCTGTATTGTATGGCAATCTGGAGACCTTTCGATGTTGATGTCTTTGAAACAGAAGATTTTGATGTTATTCAGAACCGCTCCAAGTGGAAGTTAATTCAGATCGTCTCCAAGTTGGAGAAGAGCTAGAAACTCAACATATGGAATTATTTAATGAAGCCTTACACATTCAAACTCAAAGGGTTATTTTGAATATGTATTCGCGTTTGAAATATGAGAATAGTTAGTAGTGGTTCTTCAGACAATCAAATCGTGAAAAGCATATGCGAATTAACCAAGATTAGCAGAGCTACTGTGTTTATAGTAATTCAAACCGGAGACGTTGTCGACCATTCTGTCGAGAGAGAGAAAGAGAAAGACGGACAGAAACTCAAAAAATTTGATTCAGTTTCCAAAGAACTCATTCGCAAATGTGTGTATAAATTTTATCAAGAAAATAAAGTGCCGACATTAAAAAAGATTCATGATAAATTACGTGAATATCCAGATTATGTTTATGATTCGTAAGATACTTACCGAAATATTTTACATGATTGCGGTTCCAAATACAAAAAACTGGATAAACGCATGGTTATAATAGTCAGCACGAATCGTTTTCCATCGACAAGATCACTTAAGAAAAATAAAAGAATATCGAAATGGGAATATAGACATATATCTTGACGAGACGTGGTTCGATACCCATGATGTCGTCCAATACGGTTGGGTAGATTGTTTTTTTTCAATTGTTGTTGACAATGCATCCTATCATTTCCGTCAAGCTCAAAAAATCCCCAACAGCAATACGAAAAAAGCCGACAGGTATAATCAATTTTGCAATGCGATCACAAACCTTTGATATCTATTTTTGGGGATAATAAGGGTTTACCTCGAATGGCAGCAATCAGATTGCATAGATGGGCCGTTTATTTATCGGGTTTTTCCTACAAGATCGAGTATATCAAAGGAATCGATAATAAAGTTGCGGATATGCTTTCAAGGCATCCTTTGACTGTCAATTATTTATCCGAAGATTATGAAAATCACTCCACATATTTGAATCTGATGATTTCAGAGGGGTTTCCAGTTGACCAACGAAAAATAGCCATTGAAACCAGACGAGATATAATTATATTCAAAGTACTTTGGTATATTATGAATGGTTGGCCTGAAACCGTTTCAGATGATAATATGTAACCTTATTTCATAAAAAAAAATTAACTGACTTGTGAACAAAATTGTGTAATGTGGGGATATAGAGTTGTCGTGCCAACTAAATTGAAAAGTCAGCTGTTAGAAGAATTACATTCAAGCCATTTAGGCGTGTTCAAAATGAAATCAACTGCTCGTTCTTACTTCTGGTGGCCAAATTTGGACAAACAAATTGAAAATATAGCTAAAACGTGTCGTTCTTGTTTGTTGACATCTAACGATCCCATTAAAGCTCCTTTAGTTCCTTGGTCAATTCCTCAGAAACCTTGACAAAGAATTTATATCGATTTCTTAGGTCCTATCAAACAAACAAATTATTTAATTATAGTAGATGCATACAGTAAGTGGCCTGAAATTTTCAAAATGGATAGGGTAACCTCTGGGGCTACCGTAGTAAAATTGAGGGAAACCTTTTCGAATTGGGGAATTCCGGAAGTTCTTGTATCAGACAAAGCCCCCCAATTGGTATCCGCTGAATTTGAATGTTTTTTGAAAATAAATGGTATCAAGCATAAGACAATATCCCCTTATCATCCAGCCACTACTGCTGCCGAAGAAAATGCTGTACAAACATTGAAAAAAGGAATGAAATCAGCTTTAGTGGTTCCAAAAAATAATGGTATATCGTGTGATACCTTAGTATGTCGATATTTATTACACTATCGAAACGCAGTTCATTGTACTACTAATGAATCACCTGCTTTGCGTATGATAGGCAGGAAATTGAGAACAGTTTTAGATTTAGTTACACCCTGTAATAACAAAGTTATTGAAAGTAAACAAGAAAAGCAAAGTGAAAATTTTACAGCGAAAGAGCGTGTGAAACTCCAAGAAGGAGATGAAGTAGTAATCAGGGATTATTGGGCAAACAAAAAATCATGGGTAGAAGCAAACTTTTGGAAGTTTTAGGAGTTCACAATTTTCTTTGTGAATTGAAAGATGGCACTCTCTGGAGAAGACATTTATATCAGATTAAAAAAATCAGTCAAATATCGCCACATGTAATTGAGTCCCGCAAATACGCATATATACCTGATCATTCCATCTATACTAGTAATGGGAAACATGATGAGACGTTTTCAAATCCTGATGATTTGTCAAGATCATTTTCAGATGATCAAGTTGACGAATCATGTGTTTCATCTGATATTTCATCTAGTACTAATTTTAACAGAACTGTTGGACCTAAAAGAAAAGTAGCAGTACCTAGAAGATATAGAACTTGATCATACATTTTAATGGTTTAATATTATATCTTTTGAGGGAGGTGTGTGATGTATTCATCAAGTATAAATTTGTTGACAACAAAAGTTGTCAGTATCAATCAAATAATTTTTGAACTTTGTAAAGATCCTTCTGGTTTTGCATTGAAGTTATTATATTGTATACGTTCATCTGTTACTCTCAGCTTGAAAGAATTTGAGGTCTTCACAGATAATATGTTTTTAAACATATGCACTCGAAGTGTAAGTATGCGGATCTGATTGGTACCCTTATCTCGATTAATTTGAACGGTTTGATGTGGAGCAATTGAACAAAAATAATTGGAATTTACTGATACTACTATTTGGGAGAAGATACATTGCAATTGAAAGTTTAGAAATGCGAAGAGTTCGAAATTGAATGTATTGACGAGAATTAAAAAAAATATACGGTTGAAAAGATAATTGAATTCCCTTTTCAACGATGTATAACTTGACTCCTCATACCATTTGAAAATTTTCAAATGATTTGCCTTCCGCGTGCCCCTTACCGAGCAATGTCTTTTATTTCAAAAAGTAGTATCGGTGTATAAATGTAGATGAAGAATGAACGCGCTGGTTGCAATTCTTTTCTGTAATGATGGTATTTTACAAATATTTGAAATTTGACAATTCATAGAGAATTATATTTATTATTGATATTGTACGATTGCAATTCTTATCCGTCAGGAGCAGTCATGGGTGCCGACTTGGGAAGGAAATTGGACATGCCCCCCACCTTGAAAGAGTGGCCTTTCAACTCAGCTTCAGCAGGACAGCCTCACGAGATAGAGGTAGAGGACACAGGTTTGAGATGGCTCTTCGAATTTCACCATTCACCGTACGTAAAGCATCAACTCGCGGAATGTCATCGGAACCAGGATACAACTGGATGACCCTACCAAGCTTCCACTGTAAAGGACTTAGATTGCAGTCTTTGATAATAACCAGGTCACCAATGTGCATTTGTGACTTGTTTTCTTCCCATTTTTGACGGCCTTGAAGTTCTGATATATACTCGAGAGACCATCTTGTCCAAAGATGCTGGCGAAGTTGCTGGAGTCTCTCAAATTGATCCGATCGATTTACCTTGATGTCCATGAAATAATGCTCAGGAATGGAGGTGAGTGTGCGGCCGATGAAGAAGGGGGAAGAAGTTAAGGCGGTAAGGTCAGATGAGTCTGAGGTTAAAGGAGGTTAAGGATGGAAGTTTAAAATAGCCTCTACTCGCACTAATACAGTTTGAAAATTCTTATATGCGAGAAGCGCTTCTGATAGAACATGTTTCAAATGTCCTTTCATTGACTCCACTCCAGCCTCCCAGATGCCACCGAAATAAGTGGAGTGCACAGGAATGGAATGCCATGATATTTCTTGACACGAGGTCGATGATTCAATTTGATCGCTGTGGTTTTTCAAGAATTTACCTAATTCCAATAACTGGTTATTGGAACCTACGAAATTTGTACCGTTGGTTGGAATAGATACTGTTATTTTCTATGTTATCTTTCTGATCACTCTATATACGATTCCTGAATAAATCGAGGGATCTGACATGTATGACAGATATATCAATATTCAAGTTGAGAATAAATAGTTGCATGCAATTTTCGTGTAATTATTCACGAATACAATAGTGGCGACGAGGCCGATAAACCAACTAAATGGATCCTGAACAATTCAGAATGTTGATTAAGACATTGACTGAAATTTTGCAGATTTGACGTCAACCCATTTCTACTGAAGTCATACGATTGGAACTTTTTTGCGAAGAAACGGAGACGTGGGAAATTTTCATTAAAAGACTAGAGAACTCTTTCAACATGAAAAATTCAACAGGCACTTCTAAGGAGATCGACAATAAGAACAAAGAATGGTTGTTACATTCGATGGGAACAAAAACGTTACAACTTCTATACAATCTCACCAGTCCTGATGAACCGAAAACTAAATCCTATGATTCCTTGACAAACCTGATAAAGAAACACCTTCATCCTACACCTGGCGCAATTGCAGAAGAAAATCGTTTTACAAAGAGGATACAGCAAGAAAATGAAAGTATTTCTGATTTTGTGGCAGATCTTAAAAAACTATGCAGAAATTGCAAGTTCAAATGCTCTACTTGTAATGCCTCCACAGCAGATGATCATCTACGACAGCAATTCATTAGTGGCCTTCGAAATTCAAACTGGTCAGAGAAGTTGATACAATAAGGAGAACCAGACAATACTTTTTCTGATTGTGTTAAAGCCATGGAGTCAGCACATAAAGACTCTCAAGATATTCAAGCTTTGCAAGCTACATCATCAAGTTCCTCAGGTTCATGTCAGACTCAACTGAAATATGGTCAAAGCAAAAGATTAGTTCCAAACAATACGAGTATCAGAAAATGCATGTCGGTGTGGTGATGAAACTCATTTAGCGAACACATGCAAACATTGTCAGTCCAAATGCGGAAAATGAGGTCCCAAAATACAATCAATTTCTCAGAGGTTCTCAAATAAGTCCCAAAGTAAACAGCCAGAATCAGTTAGTTCCCATATTATCTAATACTGATGATACTGAAGAAAAAGCCCAGGAAAGTGTGTTTTATCACATGAATAATGTTGTTGATTTTATTTTGCCAGAAACAAAAAGAAAACCAAATAAATTCATGCTCAACATTCTACTTCTACTTATTTCCAAATAAACCAATACATAAAAGTACACTTCCTCTGAAGACTTACACTGGAGAAGTTATTCATCCAATTGGATATTCAACTTTTGAAGTTAAATATGACAATCAGAGAGTATTGGGAAATTTACATATTCTACCTGGCAAAGTAGAACCGATTTTCAGCAGAGAATGGTTACAAGAGATAACAGTCATTCTACCAGAAATTCATCAGATACAACACGGAGTAGAACATTTGCTGACAGATGAATCTCGAATCCTAGCTCAACTGCGAAATGAATTCAGTAGCATATTCTAATCAGAAATTGGTAGAGTTAATGACTATGAGGCGAAATTATATCTTAAGGACAACACGAAGCCAATTCACTTCTCTGCAAGAAAAATTCCATATGCTCTTCAAGGAAAGGTGTAAGAAGAGACAGATCGTCTTGTGAGATTGGAAATATTAACAAAAATGTAATACAGCGAATGGGGTACACCCATTGTTCCAATAGTTAAAAAAGGCGGAACTATTCGTTTGTGTGCAGATTACAAAATCACATCGAACAAAGTGCTGAAAGATGATCGATATCCAATGCCTAATTTAGAAAATATTTTTGCGACTACCATGAACGGCGGAAAGTTTTTTTCAACATTAGACATTAGGGAAGCATATTTACACATGCTATGGATGATGAAGTTCTAGAATCCAAGCAATCACTACTACGAAGGGTGATTACCAAGTAAGTCGCCTTATGTTCGGGACGAAGGTTGCACCTGCAATTTGGCAGCGTTATATCACAAATACTCTCTCCGATATACCTGGAGTATGCGTGTTTTTGGATGATATCAAAATAAAAGGTATCAGTGCGGATCATTTTCGAAAGTTACGTAAAGTCTTGAAACGTTTACAAGACGTATGATTACGCGTGAAACAAGAGAAGTGTAAGTTTTTTGAAACAAAAATTACCTATTTGGGATATACTATATCCAATAAAGGCTTGGAGTAGACACCAGAAGAAATTGAAGGAGTTGTCAATGTGAGAAGACCCACGAATGTGACCGAACTGAAGAGTTGGTTAGGTCTAGTGAACTATTATGGAAGGATTCTTAAAAGTTTGGCTACAAAATTGACTCCATCATATAATTTACTGCAGAGAGACGTTCAGTTCCATTGGACAGATAAATGTCAAAATGCGTTTGATTTAATGAAGAAAGAGGTCACTTCTAATGAAATTCTTTTTCAGTGTGACCCTGAATTGCCTCTACTATTAGCAACGGATGCCAGTCCATATGCACTGGGTGCTGTTCTTTCACATGTTATGCCAGACGGCACTGAAAGACCTATTGTTTACGCATCTTTGAGTAAATCTGCAAAAAATTACAGCCAAATAGATAAGGAAGCAACTTCGATTTATTGGGCTTGTAATAGGTTTTTTCAATATTGTTACGGAAGGAAATTTCGTTTAATAACGGATCATAAACCCTTGGTATCAATTTTCCATCCAGAAAAACATCTACCTAGTATGGTTGCTACCAGGATGCTAAATCATGCTCAATTTTTACAAGGATTCGACTATGATATCACTTATTGTTGTTATTGTTGTTAAAAATTGTTATTACCATCTACCAATTGCACCCCTACGCGCAACCCTCGGAAGTCTTCGAAAGACTTGTGTGAGCTAGAGGAGACACAGCCCTTACCTTTTAACGTGTGATGCCATGCACGAGACCGATGACCATGCGAGCCTTTGAACCCTCGACCCTTCGCTCCAAAGGTGAACGTTCCACCAGCACGGCCACCACGGCCCATCTTATCTTATCAATCTACAAATGAACATGCAAATGCTGATGCACTATCCAGACTGCTAGAAAATGGAAATACAATACAGGAGAATACAACTGACGAAATTACACTTTCCCAGTTACAACAGATATTAGTCCTACCATTTACACACACGGAAATTGCCAATGAAACGAAAACTGATCATATTTTGAAAAATGTTTACGATTGCCTTCTCAAAGGAACAAAAATAACAGAAAGGGGGTATGCAGGAAATGATTTCGAATATTCCCTTGCACATGAAGTAATTTTGAGAGGTCTACGAATTGTAATTCCAACAATATCACTCAAGAAAGTTTGCAGGAACTACTTGAAGCCCACACCGGCATAGTGAGAATGAAAGCTCTAGCGAGATGCTATGTTTGGTCCATAATCGACTCCGATATTGAACATGTATCAAAAAGTTGCTTCTCGTTTTAAAGTGTTCAGAATCAACCTAAAAAAATCACAACTCATCGCTGGGACTATCTAAGTTCTTTATGGCAACGTATCCATATCCACTTTGCTGGACCTTTTATGGGTAAATACTTCTTAATTGTAGTCGACGCTATTTCTAGGTGGCCAGAAATTTTTCCCACGACTTCAAAGACTATATCTGTCCTGCGAAATATCTTTCCCTGTTTTGGCCTTCCAGTAACCTTGGTTAGCGATAATGGTCCAACTTTCAAATCTTACGAGTTTGAGACCTTTCTGAAGAATAACGGTATTCATCACAAGTGCTCTGCACCATATCATCCAGAAACCAATGGTCAAGTTGAACGATACGTCCAGACAATGTAAAATGCATTGAAAAAATTGAGCAACACGATTGAAATACTAAATTGGCAAATTTTCTTATGCATTATAGGAAAACGCCAAATACTGCAACTGGGATATCTCATTCCATGCTTCTGTTAAAGAAGGACACTAGAACTGAACTTGATTTGCTCAGATACGATTATGAAAACAAACAACGAAGTTTACCATCTTGTGGAATGAAATATTTCGTTCCTGGCAAAATTGTTCGTGTCCGTAATTATGAAAAAAATTATAAATGGAAATATGGGGAAATAATCAGGGGAGAGGGATTACTATATCAATGTTGACGGGAAATAATGGCGAAGACACGTTGATCAAATGGATACAACGAAAGTGAAAATTTCTGAGAAAGAAGGAACTAATGGATGCTGTTCACCCGAGGAATATCAACCACCAACCTCGGGTACACAATTAATTTCTAGTCCAGGTTCCGAATGCGATGTAATGAGAGAAAATGGAGCATCACATGAAGAGGAGTCAAGGATACTTTCGCAGAACGATTTTTCATCAACGACAGAGACTAACGAGAATTCAATGACATAGTTTTCTAATGTTACCGACGAGATATCCAGCGCACGGAAGTGCGAAGAAGATCACGTGGAAGTAAGAAGAAGTACAAGAATTAGAAAACCTGTTCAAAGACTCGACTTCTAAATTAAAAGGTGAGGATTGTTATGTTATCTGTCTATGTTATCTTTCTGATCAATCTATATACGATTCCTGAATGAATCGAGGGATCTGACAGGTATGACAGATATATCAATATTCAAGTTGAGAATAAATAGTTGCACACAACTTTCGTATAATTATTCACGAATACAATAGATACTTTGGGGCTTGCCTCGTCTTGCTTTAAACCGTTTAGAGCATCACTGGTCAAGTCACTGACTAGTTCAATGTGAATCGTCTTTGTTGATAAACATATCAAAAGGCTAACATAACCCTTGTACCTTTCGAAACCTCGGCTAGGTTTGTCTCTCAACGTAAAAGGACCGGCGTAATCCACCCCTGTATTGATGAATGAAAGAAAGCGAGTGACCCTTGCTTCAGG
This sequence comes from Chrysolina oricalcia, assembly GCA_944452925.2. NCBI lineage: Eukaryota > Metazoa > Arthropoda > Insecta > Coleoptera > Chrysomelidae > Chrysolina > Chrysolina oricalcia. The sequence continues at coordinate 40,888,113 of OX101819.2, forward strand.
AAGATCTTCCATAAAGGGATATATATATATATAAAATCAGTTTGGCTTTGAAGCACACGATACTCTCATGATTTGCAAAATTCCTTCCAAGAATGGGCCAATTAGTTTCACATATTGAGCAAAGCAATTTCTGAGGTCCAGCATGAAGAAGATTTTTATGCTCGTTATGGAATACTTAATTTGAAAAATGATGATTTGCTGAAATGATTATGGGGTGCTTTTTATCAAATTCAAATGGATAATGTCTTAGTCTGCCCCAACCGCGAGATTACCTTTCTCACCAATAAAAGGATGTAGGGACAACATTCTATTTTTGCGAGAAAGAGGTTTGCCTTTCGATAAGTCATGCAGTTCCACTGGGAATAATTCAGCTTGAGGATATTTGATAATATAATGGAGTGAGGAATTCAACTCCTGTATAGAAAGAGGCCCGGAATTTATTTTCAGGGATCTGAAACGAGCTGATGAATCGCAAACGGATCTCAAGATATAGGATATAGGTGCATTTGAGACGATTTAATGTTGAAAGTCGTTCTGTCAAATTCAGGGAAGTTATTTCTGTTATCTTCATCTTCGGAAGTTCATTGGTCAACTCAAGCGGTTGAGTGGATCGACTTTGAATGGAATCATTCAGAAATTTGGGAACATGCCACCAAAGATCAGATGATTTCAAACTTTGTGGACTGATACCTCTAGAGATAAGATCAGCAAGCTTTTGTATTCACATGGATCTAACAAGAGATATCCGTATTGGATTGAATTTATGAGACTGTTGGCCACGAATGTTTTGAGAAGATGGGGAGAAATTTTGAGCCATCCAAGAACCACCATAGAATCCGACCAATGAAATATTTTACTGAATTTAAGAGAGAGATTCGAAAACTTCGGTAGCTAGCCTACTGAGGATCACAGCAGCGTAGAGCTCGAGCCGCGGAATGCTGATTTTTTGAGCGGAACAACCTTTGACTTTCCACATAAGAGATGGGTTTGGACGTTTCCTGATTGATCCAAGCTGCGGATGTAAATAGCGGAACTTAACGCTAGTTCAGAAGAGTCGCAAAAACCAAGTAGTTCAATATCAACAGCGTTGTCAAGTTTCACTCTACGAGCAATCTGAATATCATTCAGTTGATGGAGTTGATTTTTGAAAGCTAAACAACTAGTATGAATCTGTAAAGGTACTGACTGATCCTACCCTAATTTTTTCAGCCAAAGTTGCTTGGTTTGTAGCTGGACTGAGAAGACCTGAGGGGTCAAAGATTCGTGATATACCCGACAGGATTTACCTCTTTGTGATTGTCTTCGGAAGAATCTCCGAAGGAATGACATATCTAAGAGAGTCAAACTTGGGATACCAATGGAGTCCAAGTGTTTTTGTGTTATCGTTTGATTCAATCGTTTGATTCAAGGAAAAAACTGATTGCTGGATAGCATCCAATATTAAAGGATTGTTGGAGACCCATTTGCGCAGTGCAAAGTGAGCTTTCGGCAGGATATAGATGATTTGCTTGAATTAAAGAATGATTTCCAAAACTGAATCAAATCCAGTTAAAAGGTCATCAACATAGAAGTCATTCGCTATTATGTTGGTAGCTTCAGTAAAACTTTCAGAGTACTCCTGCGCTAGGTCACTCAAGCATCTGGTAGCAAGGAAGCAGCTATCCGATATAGTACCATAAGTGACCGTGTTCGAGGAAAAGGTTTGCAAAGGCTGACATGGATTAGACCTCCACAATATTTGTTGCAAATGTCGCTGACAGACTAATATTAGGCGATAAAACTTAGCAATATCCGCTGATACTGCGTGAGAATGTTGCCTGAATCGAAGAACGATCGATAGAAGATCACTTTGAACGACTGGCCTGACCATTTGGACGTCGTGAGTGATAAACTGCTTGAAGAAGGTGACGATCCGTCGAACACAACACGAAGTTTGGTGTTGGGACTGTCCTCCTTCAAAACTCCGTGTTGAGGAGGGTGATAGCTGAATGGTTTATGATGATCAACCTGATTCATGTGACTCATGGAAATGTATTCCTCCATAAATTCGATATACATTTTCTTCAGGGCTTAATTGTGCTGAATCTTACGTTCAACATTACAAAATCTCTTTTCTGCCGTGGTCCCGATAATCAGTATTATTCCAAACTTGAACCACTACTGTGGATAAAAGAACAATATTTTTCCGAACAGCGCTACATGAAAGCGCATGCGCAGATTCAATATTTGAGTCTGCTTAACTGGCACTCGAAATGACATTTGGGGCATTTTTGGTAGTTTTGACATAAATGAGTGTGTGGTGCACATTTATATCATTTGCCGTATTTGCAATTGGAATTGACGTGACCAGGCTGTGAACAATTCAGACAAACCTTTGATTCTTTGGCTTGCTCTGCTCTATCAGTAATGCTCAAATTGGGAAAATCACGAAAATTGCCCAATTCGTGATCTAAAGACTTGCATAGAAAACAAGAACCTTGACTTGCTATCAAAGATCTCGTGAAAGATTTTTTTTCAAATCGATTGCGATTTTTATTGCCACTAGAAAAGTGATTAGCCTCAACTTTTTCAAGAATGTCAGCTTTCGTTATCAGAAAATTCAAAAGATCTGTGAGAGGTGTCTCTGTTGATTTCTTTGACTCGCATTCAATAGTGGTTTCCTAATCAAGCTTCTCCAAGATTAAAAAATAAATATCAATAGGGTATCCCAATGGCATACGGGTTCATTCGACGATTGCAGAGTACGCAAGTTACTTTGTAGGCCATCAACTAGCTGTCTGATATTGAAAGAAGACTGTTTTAGGAAAAATTAATTCTGGATTAGCTAAATCGATTTCTAGGTTATTTATATAGTTTTTGAAAATTGTTTGAAAAAAGCTTCGATTTTATAGATTCCCACCTTTTTCTAAATTTGTCAAGAATCATTTCAGGTTGGCCGTCTGTCATGTTTATCATGAAAAGAAAAATAGAAACTCTTCTTTATAACAATTAGCACAATACGAAATTATTAAATAAAAAAAAAATTGTTTTTTTAGATAAATGAAACGTGAACTATTTGAACTGTTCAATGTGTGGAAGAATGTGTTTAAAACACTCAAAACTGACAGTTCCTTAATAAGAATGAGCGTTTCGACGAAGCAAACAAATTAAATTTGTGAAATGATTCACGAAATATATATGCAAATGCAAGTGAAAGCTATTTTGAATAAGGGAAAGGTATAAAGGATTAAGAATGATTACCTTTGAGACCGCAAATTAGTTTAGTAAACACGTGTGGAAAACGAAACTTTGACTTTATCGAACTGTTTGACTATGACTTCGTGTGTGTTTTCGAAATATTCACGACTTTCTCAATCTTCTTACTTAAATATCCGGATAAAGAACCATGTATAAATGTAGATGAAGAATGAAAGCGATGGTTGCTATTTTTTTTTAAAAGAATGATATTGTATGAATGCATTTGTTATCCGTCGTCACGTTCGCCAGGAGCAGTTATGGGTGCCGACTTGGGAAGGAAATTGGACAATCGGTGATACCATTCAAAACGGTTTTTGTTTGATGTTTTAATGTAAAATCGTTGAAAAGTTAACAGGGAGGGAAACTAAAAAAACCGCACTGCACATGTTTTCCACAGTCAACTTTTCACTAATTTAACATATTATGCTGATACCACTGATATCGTAATTTTTCATTAGGAGTGATTCTTACATCGTAGTTTGTTTGCTTGTTTCTACTGCTATTGTAAGTATACGTAAAAGCGGAAGACTGAATTATGTAATCTATTTTTCATTATTGGATCCCTATTTTCATCAAAGCTTCAACTGACTGGTCATTGAAAAGTCGCAAACCAAATCATGATTCGATAAAGCAAGTAATTTCCTACCAACCCATATTGATGAATTTCCATCTGAAGATCAGTTGAATGTTCTGCAGTTTTCGAACTCTCTTGAATCAGTTTTCTATTTTATTGGTTTCAGGTATTCACGATTTTCTCATATATCGTTTATCATAACGCCATCAGAAAGTAATCTTCAAATGATAATCAGCTTAATTCTGGCAAATTAAATATATAATTAATATACATAAAGGCATCGTGTGTGAAGAGAATATTAATGAGTGCTAATACTCCTGTTTCACGAATTTATAAACAATTGGAGAATGAATAAAAAAATATAGAATAGTATAAATGAACATTCATGAAAGTCTTAACAGTCTGAGACTAAATATCTTCTTTATTTTTCCCTAATACCATCCACTATTTTTGATACTTTTTGTCAATGTAACGCTCTAAAAATCGATACAATATTCCTTCTATGTAACCCTTCCTATTTATTCAATTAACATACATTTTATCCTTAATTATGATCTAGTAGTTTTCTGCAAGTATTGTGTTACTTATCGAGAACTTTCTTATTCATTCATTTTATTTATTCATTTGAATTATGTATGTATTTTGCTACATAAATTAACTTATAATTATTATCATTAATCTCTTTGTATCGTTCGCACAATAGCAAAATGTGTGTTAAATGGCTACAAATCTTGCGAGCTGAATTAGAACCACTCCCTCTCATCCTGTGGAATTGAAATTTCACATGTTGGTTCAGTTCCGAAGGTAATGTCGATGGAATTGTCCCCTTCAGCCCCCCGAAAGCTAGATTGAGTACGCGTAGATTTTCGGAAGTTTTCTGACGGATTTAATTGTCAAAAATTAATTATGGTTTGAGGAAATTGCGCCCTCCCTGTCCCCCCATGAAAAGCTAGATAGAGAACGCTAAGGAATTCGGGAAATGTTTCAAAAGTTTCGGACATGGTAGATAATGATGAAAAAAAAATTGATAGGAGGGCCCGCCCCCTTTTGTCCCCTTTTCCTGTCTAGGAAAAATTTTGAAAAACTCGCGGAATAGATATCTAAAAATCCGTAAGAATAGTAAAAAGTATCAGACCATTGAATAATACGGTTTCAGAAAAATGTCTTTCTATTTCCTCTTCGAAAGCTAGATACCTAGAGAACGCGAAGAAATTCGAAAACATTTCCAATGGTTTCATACACGGATAATTACCACAAAAAATATGTCTGTCGGTGGGCTCGCTCCCTGCCCTCTTTTAGAAAAAGTTGCGAAAACTCGCGAAAACAAAATCGGAAAAACCCTTAAAAACAGTGAAAAATATCTAACTATCGAGTAATACAGTTTCAAAAGATTTTACCTCCTATCTAAATTGAGAATTCGTTGAAAATTGGAAAATTCCTGATTGTTTCGGACGATAAAAATTATGACAAAAAAATATTGTTTAGGGTGCCCCCTAAAGTAGCGAAAACTCAAATACGTGATAATTATTGTGTTAGACATCGAATCATGTATTACAATGATTAAGTATTATTTCACCGGAAGGTCTTCTCATTGAAGACCTGAATTGAAGTATATCAACAGTCAAGTGACCGTGCAAAAATGTCGCGATAATTGAAATGAACAGACTAGTTACATATTCAAAGAAAACTAAGAAAGAAATAAATAAATAAATTTAAAAAACATTTTATTTAAATGCACTAAAAAAAAGAAAATAAATTTTAAGGTAAATCAAACCCATCGTTTTGTTATATTATAAGACTTCAAATGATATTTGTCAATAACATCTCTGAACGATGTCATTCATCATAATATGTACCGCATTAACATCTCTGAAACATGTTATTCATTCATCACCATATGTACCGCAGCGATGTTTAAGGTTGAGTAGAAGAACAATTAATAGTGACTTGTCACTATAAATATTGAACTTAGCCTATTTTTTCCATTTCTTATTACTGCATGTAACTATTTTATTTGTAAATCTAGGATAATGGAAATGAAAAAGACGTTTATTATCATTATTATTATAAAAGATTTTCGCTAGAAGTATCTGGGTATTTCTTATTGTAAGTTAAATTTAAGAGACCATGAGCGTGATCATATTTGAGGCGCTTTTTAGGGTGAAGTAGTCAATGGGTCCTTCTCATGAGACGGCGATTTGTAATTTGATTAATAAATAGTAAAATAGATATTTTAAAGACTCCAAAAATACTTTTGTTTTGAATTTTGGGCTAGTAATTTACTCAAAATTCAATTATAAATTTGAAATTTTAATTTTTTTAATGGTTAGTCGACTGACTCGTCATCACTCGACTTGCCAATCAAAAAACTGGTAAACTGGCAATTTTGGTTAAAAACACATCAAAATTTTGAACTACTCGGATGAACTACCGATCTAAATAGGTCTGTTTTTACACCGTATCACTCTCTGATGCAACGTTTCGAGTCCCCATGGAACAGAGAACACAAAAACACATGAAAATATGAAGGTTGTTGGTGGATTGATGGAAAGGACCTGTGGATAAAGAACGAGCCAGATCCAAATGCTAAAAATTACCTAATTTAAATGTTGTAATAAACATCTGAGATTTCTCAATATTTCATGCACATTTTAGTATTCTAATGTACCCGTCTGGTCCAATTTCACATCATCGACATTGTTTGTGGAGTGAAGAATAATGTTTCCGAATGAAGCACTGTTTTATGCCTAATTGTGAAAATAGTGACGAAAACACAAACAAATATATTGTTGCGGTGCCTGTTGATGCAGCAACAAGGAAACTTTGGTGGCAAGCTGCAGGATTTTCTCTAAGTTCGCTTAAAGTACAATCAAAACGGCTACATTGCTGTCAAAATCCTTTCGAAGTAATCTTTCTAAAAATAACTTTGAGACTTTGTAGTAACAATTATTTTTATTGCAGATTCCAGATGATTTTGAAAATTGGTTGTATGAGAAATTTGCTGGTATCAGACTTGTTATTAAAAGATGAATTTTGCCTAATGCAAAAATTTCACCTACTGAATCTGCTGCTAAAAGTGGATATAAACGAAATAATCAAGACGACGAGGAGACTAAAAGAAAATAAATTTAGTTGTGTGTGCCTTCAACGAGTAAAACTCTTTCTCCAGAAAAAATCAAAGAAATTTCACAAGAAGACAGAAATTTGATTCCTAGTTCTGATAAACGGACAGTAAGCTGTTTCAGTTCAACTAGTACATTAACTATGTCACCTGTTCAAGAAGTATTTTCGCCCAGGAAGGTAGATAGTTTGATACGAAGACCTGAAACAACACCGTCTTCTCAAACATCTACCTCCTTTTCCTCTGGTGAAGAATTAGTACCAACGTCCACTGCATCTTCAGGGTCAGAAGGATTATCTTCTGCAACAGGTGATAGACTGAAAACAACAATCAATATCATTCTTGGTTTTATTTAGGCCTTCCTAATGACACCAACTGTCTAGTGACAATTATTTGTGAAAAAGCTACTGTGATTGATAGATGTCCTCATAAGATTGAAAAAAAGTAATCGATTAGACGATGTATATTTTCGTCTACATGACGATTTCGAATTAAGCGTGAGTCAAGTATAAAAAGTATTTGTCAAGGCTGTAACACTTATATCAAAAGTGATGAATAATTTTATTTTTTGGCCATCTCCAGATAAAATTAAAAATGTTTTACCTCTAAAATTCAGAGCTAGGTATGCTAGAGTCCAAAGTATTATAGATTGCTTTGAGGTACAGATAGCCATCACATCCTGTGTTACAATCCAACACTTGGTCAGATCATAAACAGTGCAATACGGTGAAATTCCTAATCTTGTGTACACCAAATGGGTTGATTCATTTTATATCACAAGCTTAACCTGGAAGAATAAGTGATAAAAATATCGTGGCAAAATCTGGATATTTGACAAAAGTTTCTATAGGTGCCCACGTTCTGGCAGACAGAGGATTTGAACATGTACAAAATTTGTTATTACAAAAAAATTGTACATTCATTCGACAAGCATCTGTAAGAAAAATGCAATAAACAAATAATGTAGACAAAACTAACATCAAAATAATATACAAATATAGAGAATACACAAAATATAATATATGGGATACAACTAAAAAGTGATGTGAATCGTAATTTTTTTATTATTGTTGTGAATCAGTCTATCTTCATGTTGACTAGCCAATTATTGAAAAATTGTTATTCCGAATTTGTCTCTACATAGTGGTGAATTATGATTTAGAATTAAAGATTAATTCCTCAATGAACATGCAGTTATTCCAGTATTTGCAATTAATCTTACAGTAGTCAAATAATATGTTTCTATTCATGTTGATGTTGAATTTGGTCTGTTCTTTCTTAACTTTGTTTCAGTTGAGATTTTATGTAGATTATTGTATTGGTTATTAAAATTTAGACCATTATTACTGCTGTCTTACCCCTTTGGTGAAAACAGTTATGGACATTATTGATTTGTCCCTGCTTATGTATTCCTACATTATTTTGTGGATTTCTAAAGTTTGATAGCAAGAAAATATTCACGTCTAGCTGTACAGAGTACACAAAACATTATTTTTCAAATCTTCATTCAGGTTTCTTCTTCATTCAAGTAAATAGCAATGACTTGTATCTTGATATTCTTTCTTATACAAGATCAAGAGAGGTAATTTCTTGTGATATGCTATACTACACTCTCTAGTTTGGATTGAAATTTAGTAGCAATGCAATAAAAATTGATATCAGTACTATACAAATATAATAGTATACTTAGCAAAGCAAGTATCACAGGGTGAAGCGTCTAGTTTCGGTTGAACAGACCTGTAATACTTTCGAAGTATAATATCTTATTTGTGTATTACTGATATTTGTTTTTATGGGATCTTGTTGTAATGTTTGAGTACAGTTGAGATGAGTCCATTGTATCAATTTTACATTTAGTTTTCATTTTAGTAATTGTCTATGATGTTATAGATTGTAATTCTTGAATTGTGTCCTAAGGATGTAGGAGTAGTGACTATTTTAAACAATTTAAATCTGTAATGGATTCTCATTCTTCATTTCATTGATACATTCTGTTTTATTATTGCAGAAGCTACTAGGATAACAATGGTCAAAGTTGTAGAAACAGTATTCTGAAGGTGTGCCATAATGTTTCAAGTGGTTTACGATTGATGTTACAGTTGTAAAATATGGTTTTACCAATGTTGGTGTAAAATTTTGTCTGCCCTTCCTATCTTTGTTATAAATACTTGAAATATTATCTAGATGATAAAGTTAATTATTGCGATTTGAAGCATTTTAACTGTTTTCTTTTTGCGGTTAATATTTATGAATACAATGGACACTATTATGTTAAATGTATGGAATACAGTTGTGGAATTTTCAATGATGAATAAATTTCTGTTCTATTGATTTCTGGCTGCTTATATATCGACACTAGGTTGTGGATTTGTATATGAAAACTAGAAGTTCGGGTTGAACCGCGTCTGGAATTTGTTGAAATTCGACGTTTCGGCTCCGATTTTGGAGCCATTTTCAAGAATAAGAAGGATAGGTATAGTGAGGAAACGTGATTCTACTCCTCAGGTATTATCGCGTTAGGATTTTGTGACTTGACGTCGGGGTCTCAATCTGCCTACTCCCCAAGTCTCGCCACTGGCTCTCTCTAAGGTCTCAATCTGCCTACTCCTTCGAGAGAACTGTTCTCTCGAAGTGGAGAGGTAGTCTTGACTGACTAGTTAAAGAAAAACTGGTAAAATTCTGGAGGATGCAGTCAAATCACTGGGCTTAGTCAAAGAAAACTCTTTGTTATATTGTCAGGCTTTCGGAAAAAATTTTATTCCTTCATCGGGACAGATCTATAAAACGAAATTTTGGATGTTGTACAAAATGGTGGGTAAAAACAAATAAATTAATTACTTACAACTTGAGGTTAGAAGTAAAAGTCACCGTGTACAACAAAAAACATTAATATCTTCATAATCACTTAGACATGGACACATCGATAAAAATTCTTATTAGTTATTTGCAACATTACAATATTTAAAAAAAAATTATATTTTCTCCGGCACACATGGTGCGTCTGCAGACAGAGATTTCAACCTGAGAGAGAGGGCGAGTTCAATTTTGAAGGATGACAATATTTTTCAAAAGAGCAAACTGTATTACCAACCAAGTACTACCAGCAGTGTGAGCATCCCAAAAAACCCTAAATCCGCAATAAGGACAAAGTACCGAACCCTACTTCAAAGGTGAAGACTGGGCTCAATGCCAAAAGTCACAAAAATTACAGATTACAGTCTCTTTCGGGAAAACTGGAGGGATTAGTTCCAGCTTTGAAGACATGACATTACAAAAGCGAAATCTGAAAGAGAGACAAAAAATACCGAAAAACCTTACTTCAGTGATGAAAACCGGGCTTAAGGAAGAGAAGTAGTTGTTTTCTGTCGGACATATGCCATACAATCTATAGAAAGGTATAGTGACTTCCTAAAGGATTGTTTCCGACTGTTTTACAGTCACTGGAACATTTATTGCTCCTTGAAACAAGTATTCAGCATATACCATTTCGTATCCGAAATGTCCTTCTGCAGCGCTCTCTAATCTGTTGCCGTGGTGGACCCTGTAAGCGATTGCAGTGTTCATCCCGGCGAACGATGACGGGCACCGGGCCCCCGCGTGTATACAACCGTGATAACCTGGATTGCACTGATGAGGGACTACATCCCGAAACCGGTCTGCAGTTGGTTCGTTGTTTGGATCAGACGGTGTCCTGCTGTCTGTCTCTGAGAGCTCTTGCAAAGTTGTTCCTTCGAAATAAGGATCTTTGCACATATGTCTGACAGATATAATTCAATATCTGTCGAAGTATTAAATCAAATCAAATCAAATAATATTTATTTCTTTGGTTGAAAAGTACAGTTTGAAAAAACAGTGCACAATAAACAAAGAAAACGTCAACAATAATTGTAAATTAAGTCATATGGTATAAAAATTTAAAAAACACACATGAGCCTAAAAAATTTGATATATACATACATACTCGTATTATACACATATACACACATTCACATATAAATATACAGACTTATACAAATGTAAAAACATAAACAAGTAGAAGTATTATCATAAAAAGAAATCATCCAAGGAGTAGCAACACTTTGTGATTAAAAATTTTTTCAGTCTTGATTTGAAAATATAAACGTTGTGGGATGACTTTATATAACTATCAAGAATATTATAGATTTTACATCCAATACAATAGAAATTTTTTTGGTACAGTGATGTGCGATGATAATCAGGCTGCAAGAGATTTCTATGACGGGTATTGTAACAGTGATTATTATCTATTGCAAACTTATTCTTGTTCTTGTAGACGTAAGTGCAAGCTTCCAGTATGTACAGACTGTAGACTGTCAATATACCAAGAGATGTAAAGTATGGTCGACAGCTGGTTTTCATATCGATACTTTCAATAATGCGAATTGCATACTTTTGGATAATAAAAATTCTATTAATACCAGCACTATTTCCCCAATTCAGAATACCATACTTCATGTGGGAGTGGAAGTGTGCAAAGTACAGCGTAAGCAAGACATTTTTGCTGCAGTGATTTTTCATATATTTTATGCTGTAGCAACTACTTCTCAGCTTATTGGACAGCTGTTCTATATGATCTGTCCACTGCATGTGTTTGTCAAAAGTTACTCCTAGAAGTTTCACTTTATCGCTACATGTTATTTCTTTTTCGGTATTTTCGAATAACACGGGTGATCTTATTAGCCAGAGAAGTAGTTGTTTTCTATCGGACATATGCCATACAATCTATACAAAGGTATAGTGAGTTCCTAAAGGATTGTTTTCGACTGTTTTACAGTCACTGGAACATTTATTGCTCCTTGAAACAAGTATTCAGCATACACCATTTCGTATCCGAAATGTCCTTCTGGAGCGCTCTCTAATCTGTTGCCGAGGTGGACCCTGTAAGCGATTGCAGTGTTCATCCCGGCGAACGATGACAGGCACCGAGCCCCCGCGTGTATACAACCGTGATAACCTGGACTGCACTGATGAGGGACTACATCCCGGAACCGGTCTGCAGTTGGTTCCTTGTTTGGATCAGGCGGTGTCCTGCTGTCTGTCTCTGAGAGCTCTTGCAAAGTAGTTCCTTCAAAGTAAGGATCTTTGCACATATGTCTGACAGATATAATTCAATATCTGTCGAGGTATTAGCCAGAGAAGTAGTTGTTTTCTGTCGGACATATGCCATACAATCTATTCAAAGGTATACTTAGTTCCTAAAGGATTGTTTTCGACTGTTTTAAGTCACTGGAACATTTATTGCTCCTTGAAACAAGTATTCAGCATATACCATTTCGTATCCGAAATGTCCTTCTGGAGCGCTCTCTAATCTGTTGACGTGGTGGACCCTGTAAGTGATTGCAGAGTTCATCCCGGCGAACGATGACGAGCACCGGGCCCCCGCGTGTATACAACCGTGATAACCAGGACTGCACTGATGAGGGACTACATCCCGAAACCGGTCTGCAGTTGGTTCCTTGTTTGGATCAGGCGATGTCCTGCTGTCTGTCTCTGAAAGCTCTTGCAAAGTTGTTCCTTCAAAGTAAGGATCTTTGCACATATGTCTGACAGATATAATTCAATATCTGTTGAGGTATTAGCCAGAGAAGTAGTTGTTTTCTGTCGGAAATATGCCATACAATCTATACAAAGGTATAGTGAGTTCCTAAAGTATTGTTTTCGACTGTTTTACAGTCACTGGAACATTTATTGCTCCTTGAAACAAGTATTCAGCATATACCATTTCGTATCCGAAATGTCCTTCTGGAGCGCTCTCTAATCTGTTGCCGTGGTGGACCCTGTAAGCGATTGCAGTGTTCATCTCGGCGAACGATGACGGGCACCAGGCCCCCGCGTGTATACAACCGTGATAACCTGGACTGCACTGATGAGGGACTACATCCCGAAACCGGTCTGCAGTTGGTTCCTTGTTCGGATCAGGCGGTGTCCTGCTGTCTGTTTCTGAGAGCTCTTGCAAAGTTGTTCCTTCAAAGTAAGGATCTTTGCACATATGTCTGACAGATATAATTCAATATCTCTCTAGGTATTAGCCAGAGAAGTAGTTGTTTCCTGTCGGCCATATGCCATACAATCGATACAAAGGTATAGTGAGTTCCTAAAGGATTGTTTTCGACTGTTTTACAGTCACTGGAACATATATATATATATATATATATATATATATATATATATATATATATATATATATATATATATATATATATATATATATATATATAAGTGAAAATAGAGTATATTTCGTTTTAATTCCGAGAGTTCTAACCTTTGACAGCTGTTTCGTGCTAACGCACTCATCAGAAAGGATTTATAAATATATATATATATATAACAATCAGCCATACAAATTCAAGTTAGATAGCTGCCCAGCTGTCACAGAGTGAACTCCACAATTTCTTTTTGAACAAAAATCCTCCCAGAGTCGAAGCCGTTTCCAACCGAGATGGCTAACCCTAGTGTTATGCGTCTGCTGGGTTTAAAAAAGAAAAGAAAAAAAGTTGTTGCAGACGAGATTTGAACTCGGAGCTCCGGATTAGTACCTGGATACACTGTCCACTGATCCACCATGGGTTATAGAATCAATTCTGTAGACTGGCAATTCAACTAAGTGAGTAATGTTTTTGCGTACCTTGATTCCCTAATATCTGAAGAATGGTCATCTGGACAAGCTAGCAGGTAGGCATGCGAACATAGTACATACTAACACTACTCAATCGTACACATTTCGTTCGTTTGAAAATAAGTAATGTCTGACGGCCCTGGGATCTTGGACTATCAGGTAAAGTATGCAAAAATACATAGTTATTCGGTCGTTGAATGGATCGAATACAATAAAATATTTTCATTACTATATTAGGAAATATGAAAAAAAAACATATTTTGCCTGATGCCAGGAAAACTATGCAGAGACGATTCTTGGAAACACACATAAATAATACGTATATTTTCAGTTTTCAAAATTATCGTCACTTAAGATATGTATTAATGATATAATATTTTTTTTTCTACATTCATGCAAAAAGCAAAACTTTATTGAACTATATTCAGTGGAAAAAGAAGTTATTTATTGCACTAGTGCAATAAAGTTTTTATTGCACTCATCTGTCATTCTACTTCAACGTGCTGTCATCATGACAAACATAAACCTTTAAACCTACTACATATTTAGCAGATATTCTGTGAGATTGGCAATAGGTACTTCACTACGAAATATTCATATTGAAAATTGCACCAATTGTTCATTCACTTTCAACATTGAGGGTAAAAATAAAGTTTGAGTTAAATTGTTCGTAACGTATTAGTTCCTGTTTCAATGCAAATCGATATTAATAATAAAGTATTCAAGTTCCGCCTTTCATTTTCCTACACCTAGTGCCGCACCTCAATAAATCATTTTTTGCTTTTTGCATGAACGTAGAAAAAATGTTGTATGCAACTCGTCCAAAAATTGTTTATTGCACTCGACGTGTTGTCCAACTCGGCCTGACGGCCTCGTCGGACAATTTCACGTCGAGTGCAATAAACATTCACTTTTGCACTTGTTGCATAAATAACTATTATTGATTATTTCTATCAATAATTATATTTTTTTTGAGGCACATGAATTACGTCTGGCAAAATATGCAATAATATTATATTATATTATATTGATGAAGATGTATATACGATTATATTTAAAAAAGTTGGATATTTTCATATCTATCTTGATGACTGCATATTATTGAAGAGATAATATTTGAAAAATTACATAAAAAATATGTTTATATGCTTCAAAGACATCATCATTCAAATTATACATTCGTGATTATACGGTGTTGATCGTTCAATTTGATCAAAAATGCAACATAATTGAAATGTGTTAAAGCGAATGTTCGACGTAAAATGGTTTAATTTTGGTATATCATTTAGTCACGAGTATTTCTGAAGTACGTATCGGTTAAGTTCATTCAACATAACGCATGAGACATCTGATGAAAACCATTATATGACTTATAATTGTAAAGTTGAATGTTCACCGGGGAGAAAGGTAATTTTATAATCTCTGGAAAGCCCACACAGAGAGAAATAAATGTACGTTTTCTACAGAATTGTGAATAATTTCAGAACTAATTTGTTGATATTTTATTTATAATATTGAATTAGAGGTATTGGGTATGAACGATACACTTCAGAGTTGTATTATTCTGAATAGTTTTGTTTAATTTTATCAATCAATATTATGTACTTACCGTATACAAGGAATGAATAAAAACTGAATGTTTTGTTTAAAAAGTAAACACAACTTATGTTCTATTGTTGCACCACCTTGTGCATTATTACTTGTGGTATACACAAAATATATAAAATTAATCGGTATTTTGTGAGACGAATGTTAACGACTTGTGTACTGTTTATGCATAAATTGTAATAATGAATGGCAACAATGTACCTAGTTTGTACAAATTGTGTTGATAGTTTGAATATAGGATGCAAAAAATCTCACAAATTTGTGTACCTACTTGGCATACCTGAATTGTGTAGGTATATTGTACATATTTGTGTACAAAGCAAGGCCAAATTTTATAGGCACCATCTATAATTTTAAGAAAGGATACACTTGAGGCACATAACATCCAGACGAAATAAGATAGTAATAAGCACCAGTTTCAACCTGCTCGCTTCTTTATATCTTATTCTGTTAAGAAATTATAAGCTTCATTTTCCAGAAGGTTGAAATAAAATTAAATGTCATTCAAATGTCATTCAAATGTCTTCCATCACAAAGAACTAATAACAAAAATAAAAAAATTTAAACTCTACAAATAAAATAATAGAAACTCAAAGCAAAACATAAATGAACCAAATATTTTTGTTATTTAGGAACACGTTTTATAATAATAAAGTTTTAAGTAATCCTCGTGTCAAACTATATTTATTAAACTAGGAAGTAGGTGAGAGGAGGCCCTTATCAAACCGTTACAAATGATGAAAATGAGTAAGTTTGTAGGTTTCATGTTATAACAAAAAATAATAGCAAAACTAACATTCAAATATTGGTATCAGTTCGCAAATATTTTAACACTTCCATTCGACAGAAAACCACATAAACATGGTCAAATAATGAATAATAGGTACACTTAGCAAGCTTCGCCCTTCGATCAGCATAAAACAATCAAACAATGATGAACTGGACATTTGGAGTATTTGGACATTTAACATACGACAAATGCACGTGCCGCGCATGCGTATTTAGTAGGGTGAGACGACGTCTTGGTCAATTCGTGGCAAATTACATAATCGTGTTGAAATAGTATAAAATTTGTGCATATCAAATAGAAAGTGCACAACAAGTGTAAGATGAGTTCAGTTGTAGATGTTTTCATATAAGTTGTGTTATGGTAGATGTGCATATCTTTGTGTATTTTCAGGCAATTTGAAATTGTATGAATACTATACAAATGGACTTGCACAAATATTTATTGAATTTTACAAAACGCGTATGATGAAAGAATGGACAATTGTGTGAAATATCTACACAACTGTTGTTATACAACGTTGTGCATGAACCTGCTTCAGTATTTTCTCTCTGTCATATGTAATGAAGATTGAAGATATCATGAGATTTCACAGACAGTATTCATACCACCACATTATGTACCCCGCTACAACACGTTTCCAGGTGTACCTTTCACTAACTGGATACTCCCCTATCATATCTTGAAATGAAATTCAGCACATCTTTGTGGAATTTAATTCGATAGATTTTCTATCCACGAATATCAGTGAAGAATTAAACAAATCTTCAAAATGGGCACATTGAAATTCTTGTCCAGTAGTTTGGTAAACTAAATTGATTATATCGTAATTAACAGTAGTGGATCCAAGGGAAGGGCGGCAATTTCCCCTTTTCTCTTTGAGAATGACTTTGACTTGGTTCCCTGCTGCGAGTACTACGTTTTGTTATCTTCGGCCAAAAATACAAAAACAAATTTTGCTTGTTGAGTCCCTCTGGAGGCGAAGCTCGAATAGGCTCCGTCTACCAGTAGTTTCGCTTCGCCATTATTCGGAGTAAATGTGTGCCTCTATTAATTATTAACCCGAATTGGCTGGAAAATCCAGTCATCCGAAAGCAACTGAAGTACTAACATGTAGTTATTGCACTGGGGAGAAGTTCTTTCGAGTGGTAGCCCGGGTGGCTAACAGCAATTAGTCTTTTCATGAGTATTTCTGTCCTGATATATACGAATTATACTGCCTGGAATATTGGAATATGGAACTTCGTTGGGAACACCAACCTACCTGAAAAGTATCGGTAATAACACCTACGTTTTGCTGCTGCTGACTATTCCAAGTAGAAGAAGAGTTGCGGAGTTGCTGGATATTTGCGACAATGCTGTACTTGGAGATGCTGATCTGGGCCGGAAGAGGCGAAACATTCTCCAATTTTCCGTCACCCAAGTACACTCATTTTTTAATAGTTATCACCTCTTTTGAGTCAGATAAAACAATTAACCATTATGCAAGAAACTACGCATTTTACCATTCTCTGTAATTACATGCTCCAAGATCTGGAAGAAACTCATGCCAGGAGACACGATACTGAAAAAGAGTCTAGCTTGCATCATCATAACACTTTCGACAGCTGATAATCTATTGGTGCCACGACGGCCATGTTACAGATTAGTAAAATCATTCAGAAATTCACCGAATTTCAGAAAAATATAACAAACTACCTTGTTATATTTGATCCATGAATGGAACATTTTCCATAACCCATGTAAAAAGAATACTTTTTGAACATTAATTCTATAAGTTTTCAATTGATGTAGCTGATCCTAAATGAAATAATTTTCACTGAAAAGGTTTACAAAACCGCGACGATCGTTTCGCTGTACAACAGCTTCATCAAGTGGAGAAGATAAGCTAAATTACATTTTTGCTGTGTTCCCATGAATAGTAATCGTAAATTGATTAGGGTTCAGGTGTATACCTGACTCCAAGTAAACCTTCAAAAAGCGCCTAGTCGAACATAGATACTCTGTGGACGGAAAAACAAATTAAACTTATGCTATCTTTCTATACATTGTTATATTCCATAGACTTGTTATAAACCATATTATGTATCTGTCGCATATAGTCAACGGAGGATCTATCTATGTATCGTGAAGCGTGTCTTGTACGATGAACTAAGAATTTTGTACAGGAAAAAAACTGTCCATCACAAAAATCAGATTGAATAAAATTATTATAGTTGCATAACCATTATCATTTTTTATATACATTGCAAAATGATGAAATGTATAATGTAATGAAGTTTTGTGTAGTTGAAGCCAAGAAAAGAATTAATAAAAAAAACAGTTGTAAATACTTATTGGCAACCAATCACTTCAAACATTTTGATCAGTTTTAATTTTTTTTATTCGAAAAATGACGAATATTCTCATTATTTCATTTATTAATTGAGTTGAGTTGAGTAATTGAGTTTGGAAATGTATATCAACTTTTATTTGGGTGACAGTGGTTGACAATGTATTAGTGTTAGTGGAATTCTTCTGGACTTCTGTTGTCTAGAAACAAAGAAAATAAATTATATGTGTTATAAATAAATAAAATGTGTTTGAGTCACGACGTTTCAACAGTTAACATCTACTGTCGTTATCAATTGATAATTTCAGTTGCTATGTCATGTGTTTTACTTAAATCTATCGAAAACTCATCAAAAAAAAACTAGCTCTGTTTCTATGAAAATAAATTTATTTTCAACAATGTTTCAGATATGCAGTATCTGACATAATAATAATAACTAATCATATGGATATTATCCACCTGGTTAGTTTGCTCCTGTGGCCTCCTTTTCGACCTTCTCGATAGTACATTTGTCAACGACACCAGCGCATTTTTGAATCATTGGTCCGGTTGTGGAAGATTTACCAGAATCCACGTGTCCAATGACGACGACATTGAGGTTTTTCATTTCTTTAGCCATTTTAGCTGTAACAAAAACATGTAATTTGGACCAATTTCAAAGCAGTTGTACAGGATCACGAGCATCTCTTGAAGATACTTAAGTGTTTTCTTGAGTAGGATGATCGAAATCAAAAACACCACAAAACGTAGAACAAGGGTAAACCGAAATATCCGTATTTGAATTTGATTGAAATACTAGACTAAAAAATAATAGCCACAATAAATAGGCGTTTTGATTTTCATGATAGCCCCCAGTAGGTTCTGTAGACCATAACAATTACAGCTACGATAAAATTGTTTTGCTGTAACAACATCCATAAAACCTCCATAAAACTGCTATAAATCTACAAGAGCCCAACCCCTATGAAGGATCTTAGGGCTATACCAGAAAGCAAACATGAAACATTTTCCATTTTTCCGCAGGATTCCTACTAACCACCTAAAGGCCATTATAAAACTGAATCATAAGGCTTTTATAAATCTGTGTGTTATTGAAAAAATCTATTTGGCATCTGTTTGGAATGAAGTTGGGCTGGAATATTTTCCATGAATAAGCACATCCAAAACGGACTCAAATTTATCTAATCAAGCTTTTGTAGTTAACAAATAACAGGGCAACTATTGTACATGTCAAAAATATAACGATGGCATCCTGACAGATCTATGAAGATGAAGTATGTGTCAATTTAACAACGTAAAACATAGAATATCTTCTGCGGATGAAATTTTTTGACAAAATGTCATCGGATAGATCTGCAACGCGCGTCAATGAAAACGAGAAATTGACAAAATGAACAACAAACCAAATGAAATTATTATTATGACCAATGTTTTTGTCGAAATGTTTTATATTGTTTCTAAATACAAATAAATATACCAAAAATTGTATATTTTCCATCCATCATACAACAAATTTCAAGAAACATCAGTTGATGTCAGACTCTCTTCATTTCTTTTCTCTGGTTGTACTGTTATATTGCTACCCTACTTTCATTTCAAAAGCTACACTTATTGCCGTAATAAAACCTTTTCTTCTCAAAATAAACTATTTCAAAATAACTTTCTCCTAAAAAAGTATGTTGAGTATAATTTAATCCAATTTACATGAAACCTTTAATTACTATTCATATATGCCAGTTATAATTTTGAATTTTGACATTCCATCATTTCCGTTCAGTTTTATGATAGCTCTGAGGAAGAGTGTTTGAATCTTTTGATTATCTCATATAACTTCTGCCACTATTTAGATTTGTTTATTACTACTGGCTACTGGCATTCAAGTAAAAATAGTTTCATGCTTTGATTTTATAGCGGTTCTCGGGAGTATATCTTGATAAATTAATAAAACCCCTTTGTAAGTTTCATTAAGGAACCGTGGCATGGACTTGAAGACTGCTATAAAACCATTATTAAATCATTATGAAACGATTATAAAACCAAATTCCTCTGCTGCTTTCGATAATTACCTAATGAACCATTCTATAGCGACGTCTCCGAGTTTTTATTACTTAAATTTGACCTCATTCCACAATCTCATCTCCACTCTTTTATATTTTCCTACAAAATCGAGCAGCACAACACTGCCCTGTCTCATATGACTCTACAATTCAACCAACTGGGATGGTCTTCGCATGTCTTTTCAGCATTTCTCTGAGATAGAGAGAATTCGTCTTTCGGAGATCCAGCACAATGCGCTGAGACAATTTCTGAAATCATAGAGCTGGGGAAGCGAAAGTACAGGACGATGAGCTGAGTCGATTTGTTTATGGGAAACTACTGGGAGCATTTTTCTGACGTTTTTCGATGAGCTTGTATTTATACTTCGTTTTTTTTCTTAAACAACCTATTTATTATTGAATGATTAGAATCTACGATTAATTTTCAGTTTTCGTCCACTTATTTTTTTTTTATTTTGACAGATGCAGCCCTTCACCAAAAAATATTTTTTTGGAAACATACAGAGTGAGGTCAAAAATTGCCAGAATTTGCCTGAATGAGACCTGGAGCTTACTTAATCTTTGGAAACTTTTCAATGAAGTTAAACCGGGTGCTCAAAAATTGGCAACGATTTCAACTATTTTAAAAACTATATAACAAATTTTTTCCAAACGGCAACCGCATTTTTTCTCAACGCCAGCAAATTCTACTTTGAAAAGTAAGGGGAGTTTATGCTTAGAACCCTATATCTAAGTCGAACTGTTTTTGTAGAAACTTGGAAAAACTGAAATTTCCGTGTGGTTATCAGAAATATCTGAATTGTCAGTAGGTTTTTTGGGAGAATCAACTGAATAATCTCAGATGACTGTAAATTCCGTCTGCGATAATTATATCTCCACGCAAGCAGAACGTACTCGGAGAGTATGTGAACCTGAACATCTATGGGATGAACTGGAACATTTCCAAGCAACCATGAGATCGAACGAATATAGTGTAACCGAAATCAACAGTGCCATGAAACCGAGGACTTCCACGAGACAAAGTAGGGAGGAGGCTCAGATAGTTGCACGTGCGTATCTTCCATATATTCCTCACAGACAAAATTTGAAAACTCATGGAACACAACATAAAAACGGTCTTCAAACCCACCAAAAAAATACAACAAAGCCTTAGGTCGGCCAAAGACAAAAGAGACCCACTATCTACAGCGGGGGTATATCGCATACCATGCACTTGCGGAAAGGTATACATCGGAACCACAAAAAGTTCGATGGGGACAAGGCCATAGGAACATTAGAGGAAATGCAGATTTGGCCAAACGTACAAGTCGGCAGTGGCAGAACACGCGCTCAGTGAAGAAAACCACAAGATTTTGTTTGAGAACTCCTTGCCCCCAACCAGGGATTCCATAGCCGACTTGTACGGCAGGCAATAGAGATCCACAAAGACATGGAGAATTTCAACAGAAAAGAAGAAGCTGTTAACCTCAACCGAATATGGAATTCCATTCTTAGACATTCCAAATTAACAAATGAAAACTACGACATCAAGACAGCAGGCAAAAATGTGTCAATTGATGTTATCGAAAAAATGTTTAACGCAATTACTCGCCCCAAGGGGTTAATTCTTCATAATTAACCCCACCCCATCCCTTATTACTTCAACCTTAGTCTAAGGTCTATGTTGGAGGTGCCTTGCTCATCCTAGGGGGTTAATTCTTCATAATTAACCCCACCCTCCCTGTTGCGAATTGAAGAGTTTACCTCTTGTTAATAATGATATTTCGTGTTCTGTTTTTTGGTCATCATGTTGCCAAGACTTCAAAATGTATTTCAGAGTTTTGACAGAATTGTCATATACAAATATTTGAATTTTGCTTTCTTCTGTACTTTACATATAAACGTACTTTTTATTCGATTCCACCTTTTTCGACGTATTAGTACCTGGTTGGTGTTAATACGCAATACCCCCTATCAACCCAACCATAGTCTGAGGACTATGATGGATGTGCTCGTCCTGGGGGTTAGTTCGTCATAATTCACCGTTCAATTATTGTGTACAAAATGTTTCACCTCTTAGGCCTCTTAGGCAGGAAAATAAAATGTGAACATAGAACTGGGTGAATCTGAAATAATATTTTTTGTCCATATAGAGCAAAGTTTTTTTTTTCCTACTGTGTATTGCTAATAATATATGAGTTTACTCATTTTCGTGAATATTTGCTACAATATTCCAAACGAATTTGAGCGTTAGTGCCAACTTTGGTATAATTTTAGTAACTTTTTTCTCGTGTATGAAAGGCAGGATAGAGACGTTGCTTTGAGTTTAGTAAATTCTTTTCCGTCACAGGAATTTTATATCAAATTGAGAAAAAGGTAGACAATTAGTTATACTGTTGATGTTTAGTAATTTCGGGGTTGAAATATTTAATGGAAGGTTTCCAATATTTTCATTACATTTTTTAGGATTTGTATAAAAAGTTCAGAGTGATTTTGTACCAAAGCGTGGACATATATTATATTCTGGAGTAGAATGCAAATGAACAGTGTTCACCTTCGGTAAAATTATTCATTTTGTTATTTTTAATAAAAAATGTTTTTTTGTATATAGCAGAAATCAATAAAAAGTACCAAGAAGGACACTTTGACTATTGAAAAAGTAAAGACAGGCGAGATGATTGTTTGAATGATAAAAAGAAAATAATGATGATTGTATGAATAAATGTAAGAAAATTTATGTCAAAGATACCTTCATGAGAAGTATGTGTCACTGTGTAAAAATGAGAGTTCTATTGAGACAACTAAAGAGAAAAGTGTAGATGAATGCCCGAATGAAAGGGGCATGTTGAAAAATGCTGAGTAAGAGGAGAATATGGAAGCTTCATATTTGCCAGGAATTTTTTCTGTCTTCCTTGAGAGTGTTGAGAATGAAGTTTGAGGATGAGTGACTGTAAATGTATGAAAGGGTTGAAGATAATTTTGAAACACTCTCAATGTTAAGAATTTTTATTGACAAGAACGGGGTCTCATTTTTTTATTAAATTTTGAATTGCTTCACTTGTAAATGATATATTTTGAAGTTTCAAGTTTTTTTTGAGAAATATGTTCTACTCTTGGAATTATGCTCATGACATTTTTGAAATATTTGGTGCAAGGGGGGTATGATAGACTTTTTTTATAGAATATCGTGATGATATGAGAATATTTTTATGGTAATAGTGAGTTACCTAGTCTATGAGAAAACAATAAACGAATTGAATGATGGCTGAAAGAGGCTGTTATAAAGGAGTTTGCAGGAGAGACGTGGGAGAGAATCCTCAAAGTGGGATTGATCGTCTAGCTGCAGCATCTTACTCTGAAGTGTTGCCAAGAGCTTTGAGATTTTTTGGTGAATGGTATATAGTGATATACATGCTCTTGATGGGTTTCCAAAAGAATCGTTGTGTTTCTGAGAAAATATGTGAATTGCGATAATGTGAAATTTCGATGTAAAAGAGAAACAGTTGCACGGAGAAAGGTTTTTGTATGAATGAGTCTATCAATTCTTGTTATGTATTGATATTAAATTTATTTATTGATTCGGTAATGACCGCAGGTCATTATCAATCGCGATGTTGATGACTAGCGATTTGTATGACCGTGACTGTGCAGACCACATACAAATATGTACATTTCTTTATATAAATACAAGATGAATGGATAGGAAGAGAGTTAGTAATATGCTCCTGTAGAGGGGAGAGCCCTAGCGCTCAGTAAGACTTATAGGCTATGCCCTTTTAGCCTTAGCTGTAAGTATTGATTTAGTGATAATTTTAGGTAAGGGTTTTAAGTATCCCATATTTTATTATTGAAAGTCCCTTATTTTAAAATGCGTATATAGCTTTCCCCAAGCATCCCAGTTGTCGTTCAACGAATATTCACGTTCTCTTGTCACCCTTGAGGTTCTATAGCTACCATCTGTGGCTACATCTCAAGTCGCATTTCGTACAAGGAAAGCAACCCCTTATACGACTCAGGGTGCTACTATAGCAGCCCTGGTCGCGACATATGTCAGGAAAAATGGGAAATTAGTAATAGTCGTAATCGTTAAATTTTTGATTGTTTATCTGATATAGTTATGTATTTATTTGTATCTTGTTTTGTTTCTCACACAATCCTGGAGAGGAGAGATCAGTCTGGCATTTCGAGAATAGAATTTGGTAACCCAACATGTCTGGCAATAACTGAAAGTGAGAAGCTGCGATATTCAATATGGTATAAAAAGGGTTGGAACACTGGATGAACTGAGTAATCCAGATGCTTCCTTTCCAAGAAGTGGAATGAGGATGCCGAACGTGGGTCCAGCGAGATTCCCAGAAAGAATCAAGAATTGAAGCTCCCAAATTGACCCAGGAAACGCAGGTTGAATGGTATCAAAGATCAGCAGCAAATCAGGATGGAGAGATGTACAAAGGGGTGGAGATCTGGACGAACAAAGTGATCCAGATACTTCCTCCTTGAGACATTAATTGAGAATGTCGATAAAGGAAGCGTACGTTGTGGCTTTGATGAAGAAGCTTTCTGAACCAGTGGTGCCCAGAAAGAAGGAGTATAGCTGGACTTCCATGCCTAATCAAGATGGAACCATTGCTGTTCCAGAATCTGCCCCGAAAGATGTTTCAGAAGCAGTCGTTTCAAAGACTCATAGTCCCAGAATGTGGTTGCGCTGGTAACGCCTACCGTAGCTGCAAGTCCCGCCGATGGATGTTTTTCGAGAGCCAATACCCAGGGTGCCAAGCGATGCAGTCTCGTTTCATTTCGAACTCTTTTACCGGATACGGAATACTGTAGAAATGCCAGAGCTGAAAAAACTTATGGTATCAACAGGACCAGATCCTGTCACGGTGTGTGTACCACGTAATAGGACCCAGAAAAATATATCTTCTCTTATCATTGTTATCAGTAGTAGATTTATGTATTATTAGAATTGCTTCATTGCTGTTATTGCTTTTAATAAAGATATCGTAGGTTCTCGTTTGTATTTTAAAGCTGGGGTCCAGCTCTCTTAGAAGGAGGGTCGTAAAGATCGAGTAATGCCATTTGAATTATTCTAGTGCATTGATCCATCCGTCTTGTTATTTGATTCGATCACGATAAAAAATCGTTGTCATATACGACCTACAGTGAAATTAGCAAAGTCACGTGACGAGCTGAAATCGTTGACCGAATGATATAAACATTTCCTTTTATGAATACAAGATGAATGGAACGATGAGATAGTTAGTAATAGACTCCTATAGAGAAAAGAGCCCAAGCGCGCAGCTAGTCTTATAGGCTAGGCCCTTTTGGCCTTGGCTGTAGGTATTGGTTTAGTGGTAGTTTTAGGTAAGAATTGTTTTAAGTATGCCATATTTTATTATTGAATATTCCGTATTTCAAATGTATATTTGACTTTTCCCCAGTATCTCATTTGTTATTTAAATAAATGTTTATGTTTTGTTGCTACCCCTTGAGTTTCAATAGCTACACCCCAATTCGCAGTTCGTATAAGGAAAACTACCCTTATACGACTCAGGGTACTCCTATAGCAGACCTAGTCGTGACTATTAATGAAGAGGGACATTTTTCAAAAAAATTGTATGAGACAATTGAGGCACAATTTATGAAGAATTGATTGTTCAATTACTGTAACTCACGTTACTGGAGTAATACTAATCCACACGTTTTTCGAGAAAGATGGTTCCACGGTTGCTGTAGTTTCAATATTTTTGCTAAAATGAAAAATAACGATGTGCATTTTCATGATGAAAATTTGAATGATAAGCTTATTGGAGATCAAAGGGTGAAATAATTTCTTTTGATTTTAGGTCAAAGATTACTCAAAATTTTTGAAAATTATTAACATCCACTAGAATCAGCTGTGGTATCAACACGACGGAGCCCCATGCACCTTATAATTTTGCACCTGTGAAAACAGTTCTAGATAATCTTTCTGGATATCGTTGATCAGCGAACAATGAACCCCATTGAGTTCATATAACAACAAAAATACGTATTACAACAAAAATGATTGACAAGGAGAGTTAGGAATGTATTTCGATCCCTTTCCTTGTTTTGAAGTTGGGGGTAACCCTTTCGAGCATTTACTATAGTTGGTTCGATTTCTTGTTTGTTCCTTTGTGTTTGTACAATTATAAATGAAATGATCCGCGTCCATTGTCTACGACAGGTTTGTTTTTTTTTGCTTTTTAACAAACTGAATGATCTGAGTCATGGTGTCATGAGTGTGCTTCGGTCTATCTGGATATCGCAAAGGGAAGGTTTCACAGACTCTTCCAATAACCATGTCAAATTCTCCATAATAAATTAAAGTGATGTTCACTTTTGAATTATAAACGGGACATCATAGAAAATTCAATGCGATCAACAGCAATCATTGACAAATAAGCAAATTAGCAAATATTGTTTGTTGACACTTCAGCATTTGTTTCTTGACGATTCTTCCAAAAAAGCCTAATGATAATTCAGATATCTCTGATAACCACGTGAAGATTTTAATTTTTCCAAGTTTATACAAAGCCCATTTAATTTAGATACAGGGTTGTAATCATGAACTTTCAAATTTTTAAAGAATTCACTGGTGTTGAGAAAAAATAGGGTTGCCATTTGAAAATAAAATCAATTTTCGAGATAGCCGAATTCGATGCCAATTTCTGAACACCCCGTATGAGTTTCTCAGGAAGTTTCTAAAAATTTAGAAATAACCAGGTCACACTCTGGCAAATTCTAGCAAGTTTTGACCTGACCCTCTTTGTTTTTTTGTGAATGTCTGCATCTGTGAAAATGTTAAAAAAAAATTCAAATTACTGATCCCTTCAGAGAAATGATGTTTTGAAATCCAATGTAGATTCTGGAAATTCAATTAAAAACAGGGCGTTTCATTAAAAAAGAAAACAAAATTCGGGTCCGTTTTCGGTATTACTGAAAGTCGTAGACAACTGAAACGAGCTCCTCGGAAAACTTCTGTATCAATTTTCAGACAAATACTTCCAGCAGTCAGCTCATCATGGATCAAAACTCGTCAAGTGTCCTAACGAATCCCGCTGATTTTGATCTTGTGCCAAAGCTGTGGTATTAAACCGTAAATCTAGCTCACCCTCACCACAGAAGCTGGTACACAAGCCAGGAACGCACAGGAAGAAGCTCACATTTTTGCCAACATGTTTGCTGCAAATGCTACCCTGGATCAGTCAATTCTTTAAGATTACCTTTCGCCAACGAACTTTCAGTTGCAATTTGATGAGACTTAACACGAACAGAGCTAGTGGATCTGTTGAAGTTCTGCACATCCTTCTCAAGAAGTGTGCACCTGACCTAACAGCTTTCTACAAGTTATTCAACCTCTCTTATAATTTGGAGATATTTCCGTCCAACTTGAAAATTTTAGGAGTTCAATCATTCCACAAAAATAGGAAGAAAACCTGCCTAGCAACATAAAGATCATGAAATATCAAGACCGCTCAGGCCGTGGTATTAGATATCTCCAAGGGGTTTGATTGCATTTGGCACCAGAGTCTCCCAGCCAAGCTTCAATCTTATGTCTTGTCCCCCCTCCTCCAGTTGTGTTCCTTGCTATTCGGATTTTTCTCAGACACTGTTTTCCCTCATATCAATGATTGATTGAGAGATACATGCCCAGCTTTGCGTTCTCTTAAAAAATTCTGATATCATCCCGTAGAACTAGAAGAATACGACAGAGGAACGAGAACAATGGACCTTGTAGAATGGGGATCCAACAACTTGGTGAAATTGAATGGAAATGAAACCCAACCATGTCTCATCTCTAAAGAGGCCGATCTCAAAGTGGCCAACATAATTCCATTTTCAGTCTCCCATTTCGTTACTTTGTATCACCATCAGCAGTACTCTGGAAGTTCATTGCCAGAAGTGCATCTCAAACACTTGATTTTCTGGATTATGATTCATGAGGCACAGATACGACCTCTCCTGGAATACTGTTTCCATTTATAGAGTGCAGCTCCCAAGCATAGACTGAAACTTTCATATTCTTTCCATTCTTCTCATCGGTGATGCTGAGCTTCCAAACTCGCTCACTTTTCTGGTACACCACAGAAAGTTTGGCGATCTCTTTCTGTCTTCCAGAAATTTCCATGGACGATTGTCGTCCGAAAAAGCAGAGTTCGTTCCACCTTTAGCGGTCCCATCTAGACTGACCCGTCGAACTCAGTCTTCACTTTCCTTTGTCTTCACTTTGGAGACATACCGTACATCTCTTTTCCAGAGCTCGTTCTTTCAAAGAACGAGAAAGCTATGGAACTCACTACCTCGGGAGATGTTCCATGAGGAATAAGCCTGCAGAAATTCCAGAAGAACACCAACTCTTACCTACCGTTCCTCTGCTCTCACGATGTTCTTTGAACTTCACAGGATTTTTCTCTTCGTGTGAACCAAAACATCAAAAAATAATACGCAGGGCATTTATGAGAAGCACACATTACCGTCGAGAGGTCGACCTTCACCCATCTGATGAAACAAATTTTGTATAAAGTTTCATAAATAAACGAATACGCCTAAAATGGCTTGCCTATCGAAATGTGGTCATGGCTATGTTTAATAAAAATTATAATAATGGTAAAAGAAAGTTTATCGGGCTTCTTTTCGAAACAAAAAGAAGCGTAGTTTTATCTCCTAAACACGAATCCGAACGAATTTCGTAGTGGTCTCTAGTACTTTTCAAGTTATTACCTTTTGAATGTTGAAATCGACTATTTTCAAACACCATTTTTTCAGTAAAATATCGCACTAAATGCCTCCGTTTTTTTGTCAACCCTTGTTCTATACCCTGATCAACTTATATTTCACAAAAACAAGTATCAACACCAAACGTTTTACAAATAAAATCGACCTCCTTATATTACTTTACTTAACCTCACTTTTCATAGGCGTTCATTCTTGAAGTGAATGATTGTGGAACATGAGTCGATTAGAGCATAAAAATTTGTTGACAAGGAGAAGGAGGCATATTTATGTCCATTTTTTTACTGAAATAATAGTGTTTAAAAATAGTCGATTTTCAAGATTCATAGGTCATAACTCGAAAAGGTGACGAAACTATATGACTACCAACACTTTTCTATTTGTTTCGAAGAAAACCCGATAAACGTTGCTATACCATTATTATTATTTTCATTAAAAATAGCCATGACCACATTTTGATAGGCAAGCTACTGTAGACGTATTCGTATATTTATGAAACTTCAGATGGGTGGAAGTCGACGTCTCTTCGGCTCTTGTTTTAAATGAAACTGCAAGTGGTAATTCACATCTATTTGCTATTTCCACGAAAAATAGGCAAATTCCTTCAGCAGATATGGAGAAAAATAGCAAAAAAATGCAAACTTTCACAAAAGTTGTATTTTTGTGCTCAATGAAACAGTAAAAATTTGCGTCTTTATTCAAGGTAGGCAACATTGTAGAAAACGTAATTTACAAACAATTCTGGTTATTTTGTTGAGAAAGATTCAAAACAGTGGCAAAATGACGAAAACAAGAAGAATATCATACTATATCATTCCCCAATTTTGCGACCATTTCCAAGTTTGGCATCCTAATGAAAAAAATATTTATTCATCCTTTTTTAAATAAATCTACCGAAAAATTTCAAAACTAAGGCAATCGCAATAAACGTTTCTCTCTATGACATAAGTATCGCCGAAACTTTTCCACTTCTACCGATTACAGCAAACCATCTTTATGTATTGGTTGAGAACGTAGGGAGCAATTTCTCAGAAAACGGATTAAATTTTCCACTACCACAGAGTTGTGAAAAGTTTTTTAAGTTGGTCTGAAACGTAGGTAGTATATTCCGAGAAAACATATAAAATTTGCCACCATCACAGATTTCGGGAATTTTGTCAAATAGCAGGAAACTATTTAGCATATTTTTCATTGTTTTCAAATTGGACGATGTTTCCAAAATCTATGGTGGTGAAAATTTTGATATGTCTTTTGTGAAATTACTCCCTACGTTCACGAACAATTAAATTTTTTTGTATTATTTCCATATTCAATTTAGTTTGTACACCAAATTCCTTAGGATAAAATAAACAAATAAAAATATGGCAAAGTTTCGGCTAGACTCATGACAAAGGAAGAAACGTTTCTCTGCATCAGCCACTCCTTTATATATTTTTTTGTTTTTGTTATTAAAAAAAGTATGAATTAATAATTTATCAATTCTGATGCCAAACTAGGAAATGGTCGCAAAATTGGGGAAGGATAAAGAATGATATTTTCTTTGTTTTCGTAATTTTGCTACTCTTCTGCATTTTTCTCTACAAAATAACCAGAATCGTTTATAATTTTCGTTTTCAACAATGTTGCCGACGTTGAGCAAGGGCTCAAAGGACAGGGCTCTTAAGCAGATGACCCCTATAGTTTCGTTTTGACGATTGTTACTGAAATGACATGTAATTTGGAAGTCGTCAGTTCTGACAGATTTTTGATAGACGTTTTTTTTGTATAGCCGCTGACTAAAGTATAGTTAGTAAACAGCATTTACCGAACACTCATGTATACAGTGAATTCCAATACTCAGTAAATTGAGTATTTGCAAGTACTGAGAGGGATGAATTCAAGAAATAAATGTTCGAAATCAAAATGAGTTACGAAGTGTATTGACTATGAATGAAAATATAACAGAAATGCATATCGTTGAAAATTATAAAATCGTAAACTGATTCGTTGAAGAACGTTCCAGAAATGAATGCACTCGTAGGCATAAACATAAATTACAAAAAAGTAAAATTCATTATTATACAGGGTGTCCAACATCGATAAAAGTCTTGAAATCCTGTGCCAGATGAGTAACTTGATAATCGACAAGAATTTAGTTACGACATGGAAAAAAAAAGTTTTTTCATTTGGGTATATGAGTAGCGTTTTATTTCAAATGATTGATTCTTTTCGGTTGATGTGAAACAACTCAGGCACACCCGAATATTATCATTAATTTCTTTCTCGTGTGTACCTAGAGAGGATCTACAAGTAACGGTTATGATTCATTTTTCTTCATCTTCCTCTAGCTCAGCACCTCTCAATATCACAAACGTAACGTCTATCAGCAATAAATGAAAGAGTTACAACCATACACAGTCTGAGTGGAAAACGGCAGATGAGTTATCGTAATATTTCAAGTGAGAACACTGTTTGTAGTGGTTGATCGCTTTTGAAGTACCTCAAACATAACTCTTACTTGAATGTGATTTATTAAGACAACGTCTATTATGAATGTATAGTTCGCCATACGGCTTCTGTGTAAAAATCGAATATATGTTGATTAATAAACAGTTCAAGTGATACACTTATGATCATATACACAAATGAAAGAACAATTTTTTGGTATGAAAATCTTGTCGATAGTTAAGCTATCCTTATGGAAAAGGACATTACTAGATACAATGCAAAAGTCTCGGGTTGAGTGTCAAGTAGATATTTGTTTATCAAATACAATATTTCACCTTTAACATGCCTATTTGTTTATTAATTATGTATTTATGTTTTTTGAAACAGGTAAAAAATTTCACAGAATGAACAATTCCATAATTATCGCACTCGAGAAAAAAGACATCTTCATGTCCAATAACAAAATATCTTATAGGTCACCTAATCATATGGGTTCGAAAGTATTTGATAAGTAAAACGTAAAACTAGTAGGAAAGTCATTGACTGATTTCAAAGCAAAACCAAAAACATATCTAGTTTTTTTATGCATTTTATGTTAATCAATGTGTAAACCATGTGAACTGTAAATGGTCTTCTCCTCTTCTCTCCTTCTTCTTCTCTTTCAACTGTTACTACATAAAATGATTGTACCTGTAATATGCGTTATATTTATTAGTTCAATTATTATTTATTCCTACTGTATATAACTCTTGTACATTTTATGTCACAAATAGCTAGTGATGGTATCTATGGGCAGCAGAGGGGTGAATGATTAAAGAAGATAATAAACAAATAGAACATACAAAAAGTTGTAATTATTATTGAAAAAAAAGAATAAAACATGGCGCAGTTGAAAAAAGGATTTTGAAGAACTTGGAACCGTTCAATTTATAATCTCAATTATGAAGGCCGCAAAACTTATCTTTGGAAGGTAATTTGAAAGAAAACTGGAAAAGATTCATGCAAGGAGTTGATATTCATATGTCCGCTACAGGAAAAGAATTGGGAAATGAAGTCAAAATATCAATTTTGTTCAATTTTGCTGGAGAAGAGACTGTAGAATCATTCAATACATTCAAATTGAACTCGGACCAGAAAATAGTGTATGCGGAGGTGGTGAAAGCATTCGAAAGTTATTGCAACCCTAGAAAGAACCAAGTATATGAAAGGTTTCTTTTCTATAACAAGGAACAGAAAGAAAATTAATCATTCGATCATTTCGTGACATGTCAAAAAATTACCCAGCAATTGTGAGTTTGGTGATCAAGAAAACTCTAAGCTCAGAGATAAAATCGTCCTTGAAGTGGATAGTCGCAGTTTAGAAGAGAAATTGTTGGGAATTGCCGATCTATCCTGTGATAAAGCTGTTGAAATGTGTCGAGCATTAGAAACTACAAAAAACCAATTGTTGTTGGTTAGCAATAAAAAAAATATTGAAGTAGTCAAACGAAAATATCCCCAAAGAAACTACAGAAGCGATGAACGAAAAGGAAATATCTTTGTTTCAAGTGTGCAACAGAACACAAAAGAATGAGATGTCCTGCTTATGGTAAAAAGTGTTCGGGATGTCAGAGATATAACCACATCAGCAAGA
This sequence comes from Chrysolina oricalcia, assembly GCA_944452925.2. Lineage (NCBI taxonomy): Eukaryota > Metazoa > Arthropoda > Insecta > Coleoptera > Chrysomelidae > Chrysolina > Chrysolina oricalcia. Next base: position 40,921,262 of record OX101819.2, read on the forward strand.
TGTGTCCAATGAAGAATTCAGTTCGTGAAATAGTCCAAGAGGAAAAAGAGGTCCAACATTTAGAATCAAATTCTGAAGTGGATTCGGATATTTTTTTGTTCATAGTTTAAATGGTAAGAGTCAGAATCAGAAGGCCTGGATTGAAACAGTTAAAATACAAGGTAGATATATAAATTTTAATCTAGATTCAGATTCAGAAACAAATACATTGCCATTAAAATTATTCAAAGAACTAGATAATTATCAAAAAAATCCTTTAAAGAATCCTAAAGCCACATTTTATTATTACGATGGCCACGAACTAAATGCAATTGGTATAGCTTACTTAGTAAGTGAAATAAAAAATTCTGAATATAGAATTGAATAAGGTGAAGAGGGGCAAATGTGATCTACTTTTTGATTAGTTCAACTTTCATTCAATATAAAGCTGCAAAGAAACGTTTAAAAATTTGAGAAAAAAACACATACTTTTGGAACGGTTTTGTATTGATTGTTTACGAGAAAGTTAAATAGTGTTTAATGTTGTTAATGTTGCGCGATGTTTTTTAAAATCATATCAATATATCACATTTACCCCAGTGAATGGGGCAAATGTGAAGAAAGTTTATATTTTTGTAGTAAATAGCATATTCCGCAGTCTGGGGCAAATTTATAAAAGTCCAATTTCAGTTCTCTATTTGTGTAATTTTTATAATTTATTTTGTTAAAAAATACCAAAAATGTGAACTTCTAGAAAACAATGCCAGAACAAAGGAAACAAAAAGCTAATGAAATTAAACACTCTTAGATGTCTTAGAGTTGATGTTGAATGTTAAAGTTTTTAGAGAAAATTGAAAATTGGTATATTCCACGTCCATCAACGATAGGATCAGGTAGCACTTTTATATCCTGTCCAAGTACATTCTCAATGTCGGCATTTATTGGCCATACATTTTTTTCCTTCAGGTAGTGTGAAATTAACTATCCACCCATCATCCGTGTATTCTGATACAAGTCCCACATAATGTCTGATTATCTTTTACTAATACCCAACTGCCTTATAAATTGATGTTCGGCCTGCTAAAACATCAGACATTGCAGTATTGAGATCAGCTGCCGAATATTTTCTATAAGTTTCTTTTTTTTGTAGCAGCGAACCATGATATCTATACAAATAAAGCGTGTGAAACTTGTTCTACTGTTTAAATTGATTGTTTGAGTAATCCAGGTTTGAATTCGAGAAGTTATACAAACGGTGTAAATGTGATATACTATGACACATTTGGCCCAACCTGTAATAATACATTTACCCCAACAACAAAATTCCAAGGGGCAAATGTGTTATACCAACGTTTGAGGTCAATAATGCGTTTTTTATTTTAATGACATATACCATAAGTTTTTTCAAACTACTATGAACTACTAAGTATATAAAAATTAGATTAATATTCCTACATACCGAAAAAATAATATATTATTTCACCAACGGGGTAAATGTATAAAAAATGTGTGTTAAAGTGAAACGCACTCTTCGCTTATATCTGTACTCAAATGAAGTCCAAGTTTGGATTTCGACGTCTTCTAGTGGTGGCTCACTAGACTAGCATATTTCGGGCTCTGGCTAATAAGTGGCACAAGCATATTCATACAAATAGCGAGTTTCAAACGAACTATCGCAATTGCCCCATTATCACATATACCCCACTTCACCTTATTTAATTATTGATACAAATTCTTGTCCTTTATTAGGTATTAATACATGCTCAACACTCAATTTGGTTGCCCGAATTAATGAGATTTTTTCACAGCCAGCTGATGAAAATGCATTCGTGTTGAAAAATGAAGACATATTCGAAGGTTTGGGTAAATTCAATGAAAAGTGCCATCTCAAATTGAAGGACAGATCGAGAAGGGCCCCCATGAGCATTTGGAGTCGTTTACAGGAATAGTTGAATGGATTAGAAACAAAAGGTATAATTTCAAAAGCTACTGAGCCATCTGAGTGGGTAAGCAATTTGGTTGTTGTTGAAAAAGCGAATTCTTCATTTAGATTATGTATTTACCTTCAAGATTTGAATAAAAATCTGGTAAGGGACTATTGCTGCATTCCAAAAATCGAAGATTTGAAAGAATTTTTAATGGGAAAAACGTTTTTTACGGTTGTTGATCTAAAATACGGTTTTTATCAAGTAGAACTAGATGAAAATTCTTCAAAGATATTCTCGTTCAGCACTATTTTTGGATTGTATGAATTCAATTGGTTACCTTTCAGTATTTGTGTGGCTCCAGAATATTTTCAAAAGTTGAATTCAAAATATTTTTCGGATATAAAGGGTGTTTTCATATATTTTGATGATATATTGATAGCAGGTGCAAATATTGTGGAGCATGATAAAACGTTACAAAGGGTAATGCATAGGGCAAGAGAAATGAATATAAAATTTAACTTGAATAAATTACAATACAGGTTAGAAGAAATAAAATATGTTGGGTTTATCTTCAATAAAGATGGTTGGAAACTTGATCCGAATAGAGTTAAATCAATAACAGATCTTGAACCAAAAACATGTAAAAATGACTTGCAAAAACTTGATCAATTATTTAAGATCATTCATTCCAAATTTGTCAGAACTCACAGTTATTCTGCGAAATTTGCTGAAAAGTTCAGTTGAGTGGCGATTGCTGACTTTTCATGACCGTGAACTAAGTGTTATTGAAGACACGATTACCAAAGCACCTATTATCAATAATTTTGACAGTAAAAAACCGGTCATCATACAGAGTGATGCATCGAAAAATGGTTTTGGTTGTTGCATGATACAAAATAATAGGCCAATTTTATTTGAATCCCGTAGTTTGACAGATATAGAGAAAAGATATTCACAAATTGAGAAGAAGATGTTGGATTTTTGTTTTGCTGCAGAAAAGTCTCATAATTTCATTTATGGTTTAGCTGATGTTACTTTCCTAACAGATCACAAACCATTACTGACCATTATGAAAAAACCTATTGCAGATATCGCTTCCAGTCGTTTGCAAAGGATGAAAAAAAAACAATTGAAATATTGTTTCACTATAAAATTAATAAATTTAAAGGATCTACATATTCCTGATTTTTTGTCTAGAAATTATCTGAATCACAATTATGGGGATGATATTGAATTAATTGAGGTAGTTTATAGTATTGAGAAAGATTTGAATGAGTCAGGACATAGGAAAGAGCAATTCAAAACTAGCATATCCTACGATAACGATTCTCCAAAGTTAATTGATTATATAAATAACGGTTGGCCCAAGCGTTACAATAATGTTCCCCTAAACTTGAGAAGTTATTGGAATGATAAGCAAGATTTACAGTATGTCAATGTCTTACTTTTTGTTGATGATAGAATTATTGTACCAAAAAAGTTGAGGAAAGGTATGCTATCACTTCTACATGAAGGACACTTTGAAATTTGCAAAACTAAAAATCGCGCAGGACAAATTTTTTTCTGGCCAAATTTAAATAATGATATTGAATCCCTGATTGGTTCGTGTAATATCTGTATGAAATATTCGAAAAATAATGTGAAAGAAAAGATGATTTGTCACGACATACCAGAACTTCCATTCAGGAAGATAGCTAGTGATATATTTTCATTTGCTGGAAATGACTATCTTGTTGTGATAGATTATTAATCCAAATGGATAGATTTTTTTTAAATCAAAAATAAGTCTAGTGGCGAGGTTAATAGGTGCTTGAAAAATATTTTTTTCAATTTTCGGAATTCCTGATGAATTAATTGCGGATGATAACCCCTTCAGTTCTTATGAAATGAAATTTTTTTTTTGTTCTTGGAACTTTAAAATTATAACGAGTAGTCCTCATTATCCAAAATCGAACGGGTTAGCTGAAAGGGCAGTAGCAATCTCAAAAAATATTTTGAAAAAATGTCCAGATTTTCATTTCAGTCATTTGAAATATAGGAATACTCCCTTAACAGGTATTTCCGTTTCACCCTGTCAGTTAATGATGAATAGAAAAGTCCAAACTAAAATACCAATGAATCGTAATTTACTGAAATTTGAAAATATCAATCACGAACATGTCAGAAATAAAATGATAGATAATAAAAAACAATCCAAAGTATTTTATGACATGCATTCTAAGAGAAGACCGGATCTAAACGTTGGCGATAATGTGATGATAAAAAATGGAAAGTTGTGGGAACTTGGAAAGGTGGTAAAATTACATGACACGCCACGATCCTATTTAGTAAGAGATAATGTTCATAAAAGAGTTTTAAGACGAAATAAAGAGCATCTTAAAAGAATTCAGTCGAATGATATTAGTTTTTATGAAAGTTAACCGAAACCGGAAACTTTCAAACACTTAGATATGAGTCAACCTAATTCTTCTTCTTCAGTTAATATCCAGGTTCAATCTGAGGAGGAGGATGTTAGTGTCAGACCTGAAAGAGAAATATTTGGGTCCAGTGAACAAGAAGTAGACGATTGTTAAAATTACCACAAAAATTTAAGTGCTTTGATTTATATTGATTAATAAATTTGTTTGGGTTTTGTTTCTTGAGAAGGGAAGATGTTATATGTGTTATATTTATTAGTTCAATTATAATTTATTCTTACTCTATATGACTCTTGTACATTTTATGTCACAAATAGCTATTGATGGTATCTGTGGGCAGCAGAGGGGTAAATAATTGAAGAAGATAATAAACAAATAGATATTACGAAAAGTGATTATTATTAAAAGGAGAGAATAGAACAGTACCAATACAATGTAAATATTTCTAATGGAAATGAACACATGAAGATGATATTACTATAGGCTTTCAAGTCGAGTTTTTTAATTTCGAATGCTTTCTCTCCCTGCATAATGATGGATATTACTTATTCGTTCATGAATACGAGTTTATTCCAACACTTCTGATAATCTTGAAACCTTGTCAATTCCGAGAATAATTGAATATATTTTTGAAATGAGCAGTTTCACTTCCTTGAATTACTTACTTCAACGATTGAATTTTCGATTTTGAATTATTATTGTTTTAGTGATATGCTTTGGAAACTCTGTGAACGAGTTACCAGTCTATAAAATCTAGGGTTTTGAACCGAACAAATTATCAAAAAATTGTCAAATTTTGTTGAAAGCCATTTTTATAAGGATTTGTGCCCTGTCTTTTTCATAGTTTCATTACGCGCACTAAAATAAAATATTTGTGAAAGTTTCCATTGTTTTACTATTTCCTCCCCAGTTTTGGTTTCAATTGCTGATATGATTGGCCTAAACCTAAGAATAGCAGCTATCTAGAATAATAAAATAATTGTGCTTACGTACTCTTTGTTACAAAAACTTATAGAAAAGATCGCCAACTGGAAATATAACGATGACTAGGGAACAACACCGTGCAATGAGGTAGACAGAAAGAATAATTATGATAATCTGACGACGGATGGTCGGTTTTTGATCTTTTCAACACGCTGACCGTTGACTCGAAGAAGGATAACATACACTGCATGCACAAGCGCTGCAATTATTTTATCAACAAAAAAATTTGCATGGTTACAGGATAATTTGTCGACAATATCAAAATTCTCTCATCCGACGTGCACATGCTCTGCAGTTATTCTGTAACCATGCAAATTTTTTTGGTAACGTAATGACTTCAGCACTGATCGATACAACGTCGGTTCAATGGTCAACGTGACGAAAAGAATATAATCCGATCATTCGACGGCAGATTTTCATTTTCATCATTATTTCTGCCTAGCTTGTTGTACGGTGTAATTCCCGAGTTATTGTTATATCATCAGTTGTTAATTTTTTCCATAAGTTTTATTTCCAAAGTGTAAGTGAATACCTATATCCTATTATCAATAGCGAGCTGTAGTTAGTACTTTTTCGTAAAGTTACAAATAGTTACTTAGTTACTTAGTTGACCAATATTCTGAAAAGGACCTCGTTGGAAAACATATGGGAAATTGGATCTAGGTTAAATTAACTGATATTTTATTTTGTTATAGTGGGATGAGTCATTAAAAAAATGCATGAGTTTGAATAATTTTGTATATTTTTTTTCTGAGATATAGGAGGTCAAAGTTCGTGAAAACGTCGTATTTAGGTAGGATTGACAAAGAAAAAAATTATTTTGTTAATCAAAATACAAATTTTTGTAATTTTGGATTGTGACTTTATACTGAAAACAATTGACAGACTGTTTTCAACTACATAAAAATGTATCAATTGCCAATGTTGATTGAATAAAAGGTAACTCTCTGATGAATTTAGTTGTTCAATATTATTTTTTTTAATGTCATTTACAATATTTTTATTGAATATCTCAAAAACTAAACCGTAAATTTAAACCTAATTTCACTCACACTATTTTCGAAATTTTGACTTCGAATTATTCATTATTGAAGTTTACGGTATTACGATACATGGGGTTGTTGAAGTCGTTGATTATAATATGTTCTTGAGTTTGTGAACACTGAAGTAATCTTGTTGTTAAGTGTAGTGTGTGATGTTTATGGTATCATTCAATTGATTTACAAAAGTTTTGTAATAGAATTTGATTCATCAAAAGGTTCCCCAAAGTTTTCTTCAATCAAGAGTAGGTTAGGTCAGCTTTGTACGTGAGTGGGCCCGTACCAGGCCCTCCACTGCGGCCAATAGCCTATAGTGGCTCACCCAATAGTTATATTTCTCCCAGTATATCCAATCTCTTAACGAAATTGAGGAATGTATTCGGAGAACAATTAACCAGCTTTACTGTCGTATCGCCAAATATTGAAATTCTGGTTCTGGCCACTGCAGGGCATGAACACAGAATGTGCTTAGCCGTTTCATCATCCTCCATGCATAGCCGGCACTCTGCATCTTGTGCAAGTCCGATTTTATGCATGTGATGTTTGAGTTTGCAGTGGCCAGTGAAGAAGCCTACATAACTCTGAGATGCGCTTCACTGAGTTCTAGCAGTTTGTCAGGGTCCTGTTTTTTCCTTGTACAAGCAATGAATGCTTTGAAATGGGCTAGGCCCGGTAGACTATGCCAATACTCGATTCCTTTATTGTCTGCCCAAGCTGATATGTCATTTTTGGCAAAGGTATATGCTAAACTAATTACCGGTTCAGGTCCAGTGAACGTTTTTCCACTCTTCCCCCCTTTTGCTAGGGCATCCGCTATTTTGTTTCCTTCTAGACCTGTGTGACCTGGTATCCAGACTGGGGTAACGTTGTTGCGTTGTGCTCGTCGGTTTGAAGTGTCTCTGCAGTTCCGTACTGCACTAGATTTGAAGCAGTTGGATTCAAGGGCTTTCAGTGCAGCTTGACTATCTGAAAATATTTTGATCGTTTTTTGTGTGTGGTGTCGATTTTCCAGCTCCCTTGTACATATTTCAATGGCATATACCTCTGTCTGAAATATCGTTGCTAGTTTACCCATACTGAATAAGCGTTTCACTACTGGGTTCATCCCGTAATACCGTGAACTTTGAAGATGCGTATCTTAGAAACGCAACAAACAAAGTTAACAAAACTTTGATATACGATAGCCAATACTTTCAAAATAGTGTGAGTGGAATTATTTCTAAATTATCAAAACTATTTTTGAGATATTCAATAGGAGCATTGTAAATGACCAAACAAAAAATGTTACGCACCCTGTAAATAAATGAAAAGTAATATTGAACAACTGAATTCGTCAGAAAGATACTTGGTCTCTTGTTCATTCAACAACAGTAATAGGTAAATCATTTTTCTGTGGTAAAAAACGACCAGTCAATTATTTTCAGTTTTGGGATATATTTCAAAATTTCAAAAATTCATATTTCAAACAGGGTCATCAAGAAACAAAATACATTTTCAACAAATTGAATAGACTGGAACTTCAGTGTCTTATAAATATATAGCTTGTTGGTTCTGGAATAGTGCTAGAATGAAAATCCCGAAACTCGACTTGTTTAACTATTTCCTGTATACACCCTTATGAACTATCATAAATAAGATTGTAATTGGACAAGTCAGAGTTCCGATGAACATAATTTCAACCTGAATTTGTCTTATTTCGACTGACGAAACAGATTTTTTATCAATCCTAGCCAATTACGGCGTTTTTACGAACTTCGGCAGCTTATAATCTCAGAAACGACAAATACAAAATCATTTAAACTGACACATTTTTCTAATGACTCATTCCACTATAACATAATTGCCAATTTGACCAAGAACCAATTTCCCATTTGTTTTCGTGAGGGGACCATTCATAATTTATTATTTTCTTGGTAAGCAGTGGTGAGTGATTGAATATTTTTTCAGTCCATACATAGCTGAGTGTTTTGTTAAATTCAGCTCAGGTACTGGCAGGTCAATATTATTATTATGGCTATGTCTGAGTCTAATAGCCGTAAACAGTGTGCTTCTCATCAAATCTCTGCATATATTCTTAACGTTTTGGTTCTAATGAAGAGGAAAATCTTGTAATATTCAAAGAACATCCTAGGAGCCAAGGAAAAGTAGGTAAGACTTGATCTTCTTCTTGAATTTCTGTAGGTTGTATGACTCAGGGCAGTGAGTTCCAAAGCTCTGCGGATCGTTAGAAGAATGAACCCTGAGAAAGAGATGTACTGCATGTTTCCGAAGTGACGACTGTGAAGATTCGCTCGATCGGACCGCTAACTGTATAACAATCACTGATATTTCAGAAGAGCATCGTCTCTGGAAATAGCTGTAAAACAAATACAGATCACCAACCTTTCTGCGGTGTTCCGGAAAAGGGTGCGAGCTTGTAAGCTCACTATCGCAGACGAGACGAATGAATCTCTTCTGAACAGAATCTGAAACTTTCAGTATGTGTTCAGGCTAGGCTCTACAGGATACACTACATAGATGAAAACAGTTATCCAGGACAGATCGTGGCTGTGTCTCATGAAACAATCAACTGATGAGAAGTGGTATAGCTTTTGGCACGAAACATAAAACCAAGTTTTTGACCTCACTTGGCTTTTCTATGACGGAGTTCTGCTGATGGTAATACCGAGTATTGAAATGAAGGACTTCATTGGTATTGATCATCTTGACATGAATACGTTAGCCACTGTGAGATCGGCTTTTCTAGACAAAGAACATAATAATCCTTGATTTAGTTCAAGGCATGTATGGAAAAATTAAAAGTATACGTATAGATAAAAACACTTGCACACATATCTTGATGAAAAGGTTGCTATATAAAATAGATAAATATATATTAATTACAAGCAGACAGCAAGAAACATATTAGTCAACAATTAAAATAACAATAAATATCGCAGTCAAGGACTGCACTCATCCAGCATGATTTCCTTAATTTTGATTTAGATATAGATAGCGAATTTGTATTTTTCGATTCATCAGGAAAGTCATTAAAGTTATTCAACCCTTTGGAAAAGTCTGAATTTTGAGATTTCTTCGTTTTGACAGGCTCAATGAATATATCATTTCTAGATCTGGTGTTATGATTATGGTGTTCAGAAACGGATAAAAAATTTTCCTTCAGATAAGTTGGGGCATCGCTTGCTCTTACTTTGAGAATAAAAGTCATTGTTTGATATGAGAACATTCTACCAACTGGTATCCACTCCAATAAAAACAATATTTCATTCATAGGTGTTCGTTTGGAATTGGATAATATTCTCATTGCCCGATTCTGGTGTTTTTGTGAATGGCTCTTTTCATTCAGTTGTAGCAAATATAGAACAGTAGAGCAGTAGTTGAAGTGATAAAGTACCAGCGTATTGTATATAATAGTTTTTGACCATTTTGAGAGAAAACTGGAACATCTGAATAAATAATTAATTTTAACTGAAATTGAATTGATTCTATTACTCGCATGATTTTTGAATTTAAATTCTCGATCGATAATGACTCCTAGATATTTGAAAGTATTCACTACTTCAACTGAGTTACCGTTTACTTTTATTTCACTTTCTTCAAACTTATTATATTCCATGTTATTACGTATCATCATTAATTTAGTTTTGCTTGTATTTATCTTAAGTTTGTTTTCACAACACCATTTTTATACATATACATATACATATACATATAGATATACATATACATATACATATACATATACATATACATATACATATACATATACATATACATATACATATACATATACATATACATATACATATACATATACATATACATATACATATACATATACATATACATATACATATACATATACATATACATATACATATACATATATATACATATACATATACATATACATATACATATACATATACATATACATATACATATACATATACAACCTTGACATCAAGGGGACCATAGTGAGTTTTGCTGATGACACAGCTGAGGTTTACCGGTACAAAAACTGGCAGGATCTCCAGAATAAAGTGGAAAATGACTTCATCAACATAATACAATGGTTCGAAAATAGAATTCTTACGATGAATATCAACAAAAGCTTTTTTGTCCTATTCACCATGTATAATAATGAATTCCCAAATTATAATACACTCTCTTTTAACAACAACAGAAACATCATGCAAATAAAAATGAAAAACCATATCAAATAAATAGGACTCATTATAGATAAAAGTATCAGATGGAATAAACACGCCGAACATGTTTCCAAAAAATTAGATCGCTCATACATAATTTCAGATTTTTCAGAAAACTGTTTTCACTCGATCAACTGAGAATATTGAATCTTAGTTTAGTGCAAACACACATAAACTACGCATTAACCGTTTGGGGAGGACTCACTGATAATAATCAGATAAAACTCTTTGAAGACATAAACAAGTTTTTTCTTGCCGACAACTATACTTCTTCAATCTAGCCACCTATCATCATAAACACAAAGCAAATAAGAGCCAAATCGACCATACCCATAACACCAGATTTAAAAAGAGAAATACAAAAATTTCGAAAGTAGTGACCACCAAAAACCAAAGATATCTCACTGTCCCATAGTATATTCAGAATTTCCCGATGAAATAAAACAAAATAACCATTTATATTTCTTCAAGATAAAAACCAAAGCATTGATCTTAACAGTACCAATACAAAAAATCAATGAAATTATTCAAAGAAAAATGAAATGAGTAAATGAAACCGTATGTCTACATCAACCTCGCACGAAAGAATAAATTAGATTTTGTAATATTCTGGTTTCTAAGATACATACATATAACTCAGATAAAACTCCATCAACCACCACGTAGAGAGATCTGACTGAGAGAAGATTGATAGAGAAGAATGTAATTGGAGGCAAGCCATAAGATGGAAGCTTGGCGAGGAGTCCCTGGCGACAAGCACGATCAAATAAGCTTCGAAGATAACCAGTGCCACTGCAAGGGGTTTCACCATATTCTTCAATGGATAGCTGTCATATATGTGAGACATAAGCAAGCTGTTCATCTCTGATGACGAAAACCATTTCGTGGAACATTCACAATTCCTGACGATTCTTGATATGTCAAGATCTCGATGTTGATGGATTTTTCCATGACCTTCTAAATAACTGATTGCAGTGCGATAGGTCTGTCTGTTTTTTTCCTTTTTCGGGAACTGGTCGCTTTTTTGCAATTTTGCATTAGTACGAAAATACCTCCAAATGATAAGAGGGGTTGAATAACTTGCAGAAAACTGGTGTTAGTTCAGGTGCACATTTCTTGAGAACGATCGGAGGAATTTCATCCGATCCATTAGCTTTATTGGTATTGAGTACAGGCAGAATGCGTCTGATAGTTTGTTAGCTACTGGTTATCTGAGAAATATGACTGTCATTTGGTTGTTTTCTTAGTGAATCCAAAGCAGAATTTGCATTTGCAGCAAATGTGTTCGTAAAAAAAATTGGCATTTTCTCGAGCGTTCGTGGATTGTGTTTCACCTTCTTCGGTTAGGTTATATATATATATATATATATATATATATATATATATATATATATATATATTAATATAAGTAAAAAAGTTATTCAAAATGTTGTGCAACCGTAGACACGTGTTTCGAGCTTAAGCTCTCTTCAGTACGGTAAAATCAAGTGCGAAGATGTACAACACTTGGATGTAAAAATAGAAACAAAGGAAGTCAACAACAGGAAGCCAACCACACATTTGTGGCATCGGTTAGAAGACCTTGTACTCACAAGCCAACAACTAACGTCGCCACGGAGGTAGCTATAGCTACCAGCGTGACAATCCTACCCAGGAAGATACAAATATATATTTATATATATTTTTATATATATATATATATATATATATATATATATATATATATATAGGTTATACCACGATGAGCTGAGTCAACATATACATGGAAAACTAATGGGGGTATTCTTCTGGATTTGTATATAAGAGTTTTTCGAGGTACTCGTTGCAGTTGAAATATTTTCAGTTGTTTTTCGACTTCCGGTTATACCGGAAGTGGACCACAACTTTTATTTTTCAACGGAACACCATGTTTTTTGTTGAACTTCTATAATCTACAATGTATTTCGATATAACTTCATTCGAAACATCATAATTTTGAAGGTCTCCAGATATTTGAATTTTTCTGGAAATTTCAAAAGATGCAAACTTCACAAATAGAAAATGTTTTTTGGAAACAAAGAGAGTCGGGTCAAAGATTGTCAGAACTTGCCTGAACTAGACCTGAAGCTTTGGAATTCGGAATTCGGTTAACTCAAAAACTGTGTAAATAATTTCCTCAAAGGGTAACCCCATTTTTTCTCAAAGACGCGCCAGTGGATTCCACTCTAAAATTATGGGGAGTTTATGCTTACAACCCTATATCAAAATTGAGCGGTTTTTGTACAAACTTTGTGCTTATGAGAGGTATCTGAATTATCAGTATGATCTTTTGGAGGAATCGACAAAAACAAATGCTGCTAATGATTTGATTTTAAAAATAAACAAAGTGAATTTTTGCCTCAGGTCCCGTGTACAATTTAAAAACGATAATTACCTTGACTTTTGAATTATTTATGGAGATTTCAACATGGTTAGTGAATGAGCCTGTGAAACCTTTCCTCCGCGATATCCGAATAGACCAAAGCACATTCATGACACCATGATAATCATCATCATCATCCACAATTGTGAAACACACACAGATACAAAGGTGAAATAGAACAAACCATAGTAATTGTTCAAACTAGTTGCCCCCAACTCCCAAACATTTATGAATTCTTCTTAAAACCAGGGCGTGAGTGGCACTCTCAATTTCTTGTGGGGAAAGAAATCAAAATGCATTTACTCTTTTGGCAATCTTCTTCTGTTGTTAACGGCGCAGCATAGTCAATATTTTTTATACGACCCCAAACGAAAAACTCTAATGAAGTAATATCGGTCGAATGATGTAGGGGCCCGTCGTGTTGATACCACAGCTGATTCCAATTCAAACCTTATGGAAGTGAATGATTTTCTTAAATTTCGACGTATCTGTACCATCATGAATAATTATGAGTACTTACTGTGATGAGTATTTGTATTTCCAATCCTTATAAGTAAACAACATTGTCGAAAAACAGATGAAACAGTACCCCAGTAATTATGACATTATATGAATATCATGTTAGCACTAATATAGAATGTTCCTTATTATTTGAGAATCCGCCAAGCATCATGTCTTGCTCTTCCAGCTTTTCTCTCTTCTTATAATAGCAGTCGTCACCTAATAGACATTCCCGATTCGTTCTACATGGAGTATGAAAGTATGTGGTGCTCAAAGACGAAGATATCTGTTCCCGAAAATAAAAATATTCAGAAAGCCTGGGATCTTCCTTTAATTCATATGTTATCCAAGTAACTCTTTGACTCGGCTGCAAATTCTAAATTTGAAATGGCTCATCTCAAAGCAGTAACTACCAAAGAGTCTGGTGCATGGCTTAATGCGCTTCCAGTTTCTTCTCTTGGATTATTATTGGATAACGAAACATTCCGAATTTCGGTTGGGCTCCGTTTGGGATGCAGAATATGTGTTTCTTATGAGTGTAGATGCGGCTCTATCGTCGATGAAGAAGGTACCCATGGTCTGAGTTGCAAGTTTAGTTCTGGACGATTTTCTAGGCATGCTGCCATTAATGATCTCATAAAACGTGCATTATCAACAGCTGAAATTCCTTCTGTTCTGGAACCTCTGGGAATTAGCCGCGATGATGGAAAACGTCCAGATGGAATGTCTCTTATTCCTTGGAGTCATGGAAAACCTTTAGTGTGGGATTTCACCTGCGTGGACACTGTTGCTTTATCACACATCATGACGACTTCCAAAGTATCAGGTGGAGCTGCAGATTACGCGGAAAAAGCAAAAATTAAAAAATATTCCACTTCGAAGGAGTACTATCTATTTTCTCCAGTAGCTATTGAAACTTACGGAGTTTTTGGTTCTTACGCTTCAGACTTGATAAATCAAGTTGGAAAAAAAAGCAACAAAATTTTTGATTCAAAGAATCAGTATTGCGTTAGAAAGGGGAATTGCTACATCTGTTCTAGGTACTATTCCTACCTCCAAACGCCTAGATGAAATATTCATTTATCCCCAATATTCATATTCACCTTCTTCAAAAATCACCAATTCTATTATGTCTTCATCAAAATCTATATGCAGCAGCCCGATTGTAAGTTCATTTGCATTCAGTTCCACCGACAAAAAAAATTTCAAACAATTTAAGAACGATTTGGATAGTCTACTACAAGAAGATTCATTGACTACTCCAAAACTCACATGTTATGAACAAATTATGTCCAGCAACCTTAACTCAGGTTCCTTATCACGCCACAGTAACAAAGACAACCACTTCATTACAGATCACTCAGAAGATGCTTGTGGTTTAAGCAGTGAGGATAGGCCTGTGGTACATAGTACTACCAAAACATTCGGCCTGAATGGATTGAAAATATTGGTAACACTTGCTATATGAACAGTGTTATCCAGTGTTTGTCGAATACTGAATGGTTGCTGGAATATCTGAAGAAGGATGCTTATACAAGAGATATTAACACCAAATTATCAAAAATGAAGGGAGCTTTGATCAAAGCATTTGCGGAAGTGATAAAGGAACTGTGGTCAGAAGATGCGTCGAATCGAGTTGTTGATACAGTCTCTTTGAAAAGTGAAATCCAAAGATTTGCACCACGTTTCTTCAGTTATGACCAACAAGATGCCCAAGAGTTTTTACGATATCTACTGGAGGGACTACACGAATACGTGAATGCAATAACGGATAAGCCCAACTTCATTTCGGCCGAGATTGTCCCTAAATTTAACACTTGTGATGAGTCCAGAGAGTCATGGTCTAGATACTTGGAAATGGACAACTCCAAGATAGTAGATAAATTTGTTGGACAGCTGAAATCAACATTGAAATTTACACATTTCGGTCAAAAGAACAGGCCAACTTAGACTCTCAATGTTTAGATTCATTCACTACGGAAGAAACTATGGATGGTGATGAGAAACCGACATGTTTGAACTGCAAAAGAAAGAGGAAATGCACAAAGTCTCTATTGATTCAGAAATTGCCCAAAATTTTAGTTATCCATTTGAAAAGATTCTCTCAAACACAAAGTTTTAGAGGAAAATTGAATATAACCATTGATTTTTCTCTGGTTTAGATTTGAGCAACTACACTGCAGACAATGTAGCCATTTGTCGCTATAACTTGTACGCAGTGATGATTCACAGCGGGACTTCCAATAGCGGACACTACACTGCTTACTGTAGGCATCCGTATACAGGCACATGGCACGAATACAACGATTCCGTAGTTTCACCGATTCATTCAAACTCCCTTGTCAGCGGAAAGGCATATATACTCTTCTATGAGCAGAAAGACACTTCTTCACATGTTCGAAATTACACTTAGTTTTATTTTATGAATATTATTATTGTATTTTTATATTTTTCTTTTCCTCAGTTCGGACTTATTATGAAATTAACAATAAAAATTTCTAATTTTCATATATTACAATATCTCTGACCTTAAATAAACGGAAAATATTTTTTATACCACCCTTTGATCTCGAATAAAATTTCCATCATGAAAATGCACCACAAGCACACCGTCATTTTTTATTTCTACAGGAACATTGAAACTCCTGCAACCTTGGAACTATCTTTCTAGAAATACGTGTGGATTAGTATCTCTGCAGTAATGTGAGTTATGGTAATTGAACATTCCATCTTTCATAAATTCTGCATAACCCGTCCAAATCAATTTTTGTGAAAAATGTTTATCTTTCTCAATTTTGAATAATATGAATTAGCAAACATCATTCCCTGTTTGATCGTCACCTGCTCTTGAATTCTGAACTAATGAGAATGAAAACGGATCGTACTGAATTCCTAAATCTCTTTCTGCATCTACCAAGGAATGTTCTGGATACGCTCTGTAGTTTGCCAAGCCTGTAACTCTTTTATCTCCATAATATATGAGGTTTACTTTTTCCATGCTTTTTACCAAAATTGTGATTTAGCCGCATCAGGGTGCCATAAGTGGTTGTTGGTCTATCTGAGCACCGCTAACGTGGACATTTGTATCTTATCGATTTTTTTAAAAAACACTACTGATAATTCAGATATCTCTGATAACCACAAGGAATTTTTTTTCTCTTCAAGAACCCTTCAATTTAAATAAAGGGTAGTAAACATAAACTGTCTCGTAGAATGCACAGGTGTTGAGAAAGAAAAAGTTGTGAGACAATTTTCGAGATAGCCCAATTCGTCGTCAATTTCTGAACAGTTTCCGAAGGTCCTGCAATTTTTTATCTGACCCTCTTCGGTTTAAAAAACTTAATTTTTTTTGTTAAGGATTGTATCAATCAAAATTTTCCAACAAATTGAAATAACTGAAAACTGGAATTCTTAAGATATATGAGGTTTGGAATAAAATTATATTGAAATTCATTGTAGATTCTAAAAATGCAATAAAAATAGGGTGTTCCATTCTAAGTTGGGTCCACTTCCGGTTGAACCGGATGTCGTAGACAACTGAAAATATTTTAACTGAAATGAACTCTTCGGAAAACTCCCGTATACAAAATTCCAAAATAATACTCACAGTAGTGGCCCGTATACATATCGACTCAGTACATCGTGGTATATGTACCCTGTACAAATACAGGGTGATTTAACGACGAATTGCACATAGTCCAACCATAAGTACTATGGACCAAGGCCATTTCATAACTGGTATTGAAGAATGCCTTGTTGCGTTTTTGATGGATATACAGGGCGATATTTGAAAATATGTGATTTGTTCTATGTTAAATATGTCTGAAAGTAAAAAACTCAGACACACGAAATTTTGCAAACTGAGAATGCTTCTTGAGCCTAATAAAACAGGTTTTCAAAAAAATTTATTTCAGGTCCGGACTTGTTTTTTTTTTAGATTTTTATTGGTAAGCCAGATCAGACATTTGTATTTTTCTCACTTGAAACTTCAAAGACAATACTAATCGACAGTTGAAAACAATTGAGCGCAGAAGTTTTTGTTTTTAGGAGAAAAAATTAAACTTTTAAAAATATTATAATTCAAACGAAATTCATATTCTGCTTGTGACTGATGCGGCACTACATCGTTAGCACATCATCATTTTTCAACCAAAATCATAAATAAAGTTTATATTACTAGCGATAAAGTATTATTCAATCAACCGATGAAATTCCAGAGCAGTATTTTTTTTCACGTTTTCATTGATCTTGTAAAAACAACACCCTGAAAAGCGGGTTGAATAAATTTTATTTCTTTCTGTCACGTCAAAGCGGATGGTACTATCGAAATAAAAAAAAACCTATTTGCATAGAAAAACTTTTACTTTTGAAAACAGTGCAAATGTATGTTTTTCTGCTATGGCTAATACAGCACGACATTGGAAATAACATTTGTTTAAAATATATCGTTTGGGAAAGTATTACTCGATTGAAAAAACGATATTACAGGTCCTAACTTATTTTTTTATCGTTTCAATTGGTTTTGTTGAAACTATACCCTGTCACCTTGGAGAATGGGTGATACTTGAGCAAAATTAATTAAAGAAGATCAACGTCAAATATTTTGAGACTAATTGATTTCTGTTCTACAAGTAAAACAAAACTTTGGATGTCCTATCCAATAAATATGGCAGCTGACCAAATGTAAAAATGGAGTTAAACTCCGTTTTATTCTTCTACGGGACAATTTTTAAAGCTTGCTGCTGACCGTCACCATAAAAAATACATGAAAATGTTGTACAGTCAACTTCCACAGTTATTATTGTGAAAAATAGAACGGAGAGAAAGTGCAATTGCCAACAGACATACGAATACTGAATTCAGTTTTCTAGAAATTTCAATATAGTTGACACAAGGATAACAATAATATAACACCACAATTTTAGTTCAAGATCTATCAACCAATTGGTTTTTGAATATTTTTCGTTGACGTTCTTCAATTAATTTTTCTTACGAATTTAGAATAAGCCATCTTCCAAGGTGACAGGGTATCGCTTTTACGAAACCAATTAAAACGTTAACTGAATTCGTCGTGAATCACCCTGTATGCATCCCCAGCAATGTGTTTTCAGAAATTGTCTCAGCACATTATGTTGGATTATGTTGGAAGAAAAACGTACTCTTTTCCATTGAAATGCTGAGAAAAACATGCGAAGACCAGCCCAGTTGACTGAATTGTGGTGCCAAATGAGACGGGACAAATAGTAAAAATTGAAGATGAGGTTGTGGTCGGAGTTTACAAGTTGAGCACACTCTTCTATACTGTATGGAGCAGAATTGTAGATGAGAAAAAAATCGACTGTATCGGCAGACTGGTTGTTGATATCAGAAATGCGTGTGCGTAGCTCGACCAGCTGTTCTAGTTCATACGTTATAGCAGAGGCTTCAGCTTGACGATCTGCCTCGTCTGCTTTGTTGGAAAATTTAAGCAAGGTGGAGTTATGATGGTGAAATCTCTCGTTATTATTACTCCTGCTGTAGGATGGCCTTGTTGAATAAACTCCAATTCGAGTGAAATATCCTCGAAGAGGTCGCTATAGGATGGTTCATTGGGTGATGAAAAAAAGTGGCAGAGGAATTCGGTCTGTTTATTAGCAGCCAGAAAATCTCCTGGCTCCAAACTCTGTTCGGGTTGGCATGAAAGGTCCATTTATTTTGAAATGGAAGTTACCATTCTGCTTCGTTTTTGCAAAACTGTGGCTTTTATCGTTAGGTCTGGTTTTGCAATTAAAATGAAGTTATCGTGTTGGAAAAAACTCCAAACTTTGAATCAAATACTGATATTTTGATGTTGTTTGAAATGCACTCTTGAACAAATTCCACGTTTTGTAGTCCTTCTGATTTCGATTGTTCTACTCGAATAATAGGCTGGTGCCAAAACGGATTTCAAACGCTAAACATAAGATGAAAAGTAACTGGCCAGGACCAGGTGGAAAATGTTGTTGAGTTTTCAACTTTAAGGAAAAAAATATTTAAAAACGATAACACTCAAAATGGTGAAATGGAGATGCAGTTTAGGGGTTGAGTATGTATTTTTCCATTTTCCGCAAAACCTGAGCTCCTGGCAAAAAATTTATTCCAAAAAGACGTAGATAATAAAAAAATCGAAAACTTTTGCTTCAACACTTTTCGACATAAGTAACTTCAAATTAACCGCCAAAATGTCGAAAACCCGATTTTTCAGTATTTAGTTTTTTCTAGCTTATTTCTTTTTATGAATGCATGATTGTTGTAAACGAATTGATACGTTATGGACGCTAACATGGATATTGAGGATGAATTTATGTTGCCTGATGTTGCGAAAGCTGCTAAGGTAGCATCTTCAACAACTTCATGACCAAAAAAAATTAGAACTCCTTTATTTCAACAAGAGTGAACTAGACGGAAAAATGTTGTAAACAAATCATATATTAAAATGCATTGAAATATCTCGATCATTGATCGCATTCAATATTGTTGATCAAATAATTATAACTTATTAGAAAAACTACAAAAATATGTCTTTTCAGGTGTCGAATGAGCTTGATTTTTTTGTAATTCATAAGACAATTATTATTCGAGTTGTTCATTTGTTGAAAAAAATACTTTTCTTTCACGAACAATTGTCCTGATATTTCTTTGTTTTTCGAAAGGTCTCTAAGTGATCATTTCAATTGTTGAAATGTCAACTTCAAAATGGTGTTTTTCGAAATTTCATAAGTAATCATTTTAATTTTTATAATGTTTACTTTGGAATGGTTTATGTAACTTGGTGGATTATTGATCGTCAAACCGCTTAAAATCGAGAAAGTCTCTCTGAATAATTATTTTATCAATATCTTCAATAACTTTCGACTTTCCTCATTATTTTATAATATAAAGAAGTTTTTATCAAAATATTTATTATAAAATATTTGAAAACATAGTTAATTCATCAATATCAAATTTATTCTTTCTTACAACTATTAAAAATCATTGAAAATATTGAGAAAATGATGATTAAAAAGAGGGACTTGTTGTCGGTTTTCCTCAGTTTCAAGCTGTTTAACGATCAATAAACCATCAAGTTACATAGACCATTCCAAAGTAAACATTATAAAAATTAGAATATTCACTTACGAAACTTCGAAATACAAAAAAATAGCAAGACAATTGTTCTTGGAAGATACAGATATTTTATTCGAAATATACAGGATGTTTCTTAAGTACATGTAGAAGCTTCGAAAGCATGTTGCTGACATCGGAATAAGAAAAAAAGTTCCCATAAACACATGTCCGCAAGTTATTCGTTTCTAAGATACAGAGTGTCAAAGTTTAATTATTATAATTATTTTTTTGTGAGTAAATGCCAAAATATTTGTGATATTCGAGTAAAGTTTGGTATCTGGGATGATTTTTAAAAGACAAAATGAAATTTTGTGTTAATTGTGAAAAAACTAACTTCTAATTGAATTAATTTTGAATGACATCGATTATTTCAAATCTCAATAACTCGAAAACAGTTGCTCGCAGTGACCTCTACCAAGAATATATTTTTTACACAAACTGAATAATAAATATTTCCAGATACCAAACTTTACCCAAATATCAAAATTATTTTGAAATTATTCACAAAAAATAAGAATTCAACTTTGACACTCTGTATCTCAGAAACGAATAACTTGTGGACATATGTTTATAGGAACTTTTCTTCTCATTTTGATGTCAGCAATACGCTCCTATTTTTCACACGCACTTGAGTAACACCCAGTATACGTAACTCGTAAACCAGTCGTTTTCTGAATTGCGGAGAAAACGTTCTCAATTAACACCAACAAAGACATATTTCATCTAAATTAAATCATTTGAAAGCAAGAAAAAAACTAAATACTGTAAAATCAGTTTTCCGCCATTTTGACAGTTGATTTGAGGTTGTATGAAGAAGTGTCTAATACAAGAGTTTTCAATGTTTTCAATATCTACAACTCTTCCATGGAAAATTTTCCGCTAGAAGATCACCGCAAATTGAAAAAACCTTATTCGACACCTAGACTCCATACACAAATTTGAGTGTTTTCGTATTTAAATATTTTTCTCCTTAAATTTGGATCCTCAACAACATCGTTCATCTGGTCCATGCCTGTTGTTTTTTTTTTATATTTCACAAAAATTATAGGCACCAGTCTATAAACACTTTGGTATCTCAAGAGATGCTCCTGATCCTGTAAAACTGCTCTGAAATTGGTCCGAATTATATGTTTTTGTTACAGCTAAAATGGCCAAAGAAATGAAAAACCTCAACGTAGTCGTCATTGGACACGTGGATTCTGGTAAAACTACCACAACTGGACATTTGATTCACAAATGCGCTAGTGTTGTCGACAAATGTACCATCGAGAAAATCGAAAAAGAGGTCACAGGAGCTAACTTACCATCATCACATCTAAAAAATTATTGAATTAAAAATATGTTTATTTTCATCAAAACAGAGGTAGTTTTTTTCCAATCGATCAACGGACGCCTGTCACGGAGCTGAAGTGGCGGATTCCACTTTTATGCAAACTGTGGGTCCCGGATCTTCCTTGTTCGCCCAAGCTCTGCTTTTGATGGGCTACGAAAACCTGAGAGTTTTGTAAAAACAAATATAACAAATTTTACAAGAAATTGTTCAAAAGATACTGAAGTATAATACGTGACAATGAATCTGGAAGGAAATAAACAGAATATACATTTTCACGATCAATAACATAAAAAAATACAATTTAAATAAACAGAATAAACGTTATTTTCTGGAAATAAAAAATTAATACAAACGAATATACTCAAAGTGATATGTAGCCAATGAGCATTTACCCAATATTTAATTACATCCTTCAATTCTTCATTTTGCACTGCATCTAAAATAATGAGTATGATTATGCAAATATGTATAACAATTTTTGCTTATCTATTATTGCCTATCAGTTGGACATAAATTCAGTGATAAAAAATTAAAAGATTAATCGACTAACCTGTAAGGAAGATCAGGATTACATTCTCTCGACATAGTTCTGGAGAGAGAGGCAAGATGGGCAACATACAGACTCTACCAAGCAGCCATTAGTCTACCGCAGGCATGTGTCATGAGAGACAGCAGCATGCTGAAAGGCATAATAGCTCACAAAATTCTAGGAATGCCCTCAGACATCATGCCTAGAACTATCAACCTTCACACGTGGTCTTTCCCGGAAGAGAAGACTGGGTCCGGAATGAAACCATCCTATGTAGGGCAAATGAACGTTGGTTCCAAAATTCCGCAAGACGTCAGAGCCGGAATATATCGGATGAACCCAGTAGTGAAACACTCATTCAGTTTAGGTAAACTAGCTACGATATTCCAGGCAGACGTATATGCCATCGAAATCTGTGCCAGGGAGCTGGAAAAACGACACCACACATGAAAAACAATAAAAATATTTTCAGGTAGTCAAGCACCACCGAAAGCGCTTGAATCCAACTGCTTTAAATCTAGGGCAGTATGGAACTGCAGAGACACCTTTAACCGACTGGCGCAACGAAACAACGTAACCCTAGTCTGGATATCAGGTCACACATGCCTAGAAGGAAACGAAATAGTGGACGCCCTAGCAAAAAGGGGGGCCAAAACGTTCACTGGACCAGAACCGGCAATTGGTTTAGCACATAACACTGCCAAGAATGTCGTAACAGCTTGGGCAGACAATAAAAGACTCGAGTACTAGCGTAGTCTACCGCCAAAGCAGTTATTGCTTATACAAGGACAAAACAGGACTCTGACCTACTGCTAGAACTCAGTAGAGCGAATCTCAGAGTTATAGTAGGTTTGCTTACTGGCCACTGCAAACTAAAACATCACATGCATAAAATTGGACTTGCCCCAAATGCAGAGTGCCGGCTATGCATGAATGATGATGAAACGGCTAAACACATTCTGTGTACATGCCCTGCAGCAGCCAGAACCAGATTCTCAATATTTTGCGATATGACGGTAAGGCCAGAAAACCTGGTAAATTGTTCTCCCAATGCATTCCTCAATTCCGCAGTGAAGGGCCTGACACGGGACCACTCACGTTCAAACCTATCCTAACCTACGCGCACAAGCAACTTGGAATGAGATAGCGGAACGAACAGTCATGAAGGAAGGGTAAAAAAACAAACTTAAATCCAGGGAAATTTTGAAAAATGTCAACAAGAGCGGGAAAAGGTAATAAGTAACACGGAATGTATCGACTCTCAACATCATCGGCTCGTACTCGCTCACCTCGAATGTTAACAGGTCTCTACATTCCTTGTTTATTGAATAACTATTGATTTCGAGTTATCAACAGAAGTATGTTTCAAGAAAATGAGAAATACTGCTGAAAATGTCCACCATGTTTGATGCAAAGTTCGAATTGTCAAACATTTAGACTAGGAATTCATTTATATGGATTCCTTTATAATTGCAATGATACCAAAGTCATCAGTTAATAGTTATCTTATATACTAGTGTAATAATGAAGCCAATTAAAGACCGAGATATTTTAACGCGTGAGCGAAGCGAGTGCGTTAATTTTCGAGATCATTAATCGCATTTTAATATAAGAGTTGATTACAATATTTTTCCGTCTACATCACTCTTGTTGTAATAAAGGAGTTCTAATTATTTTCTGACAATAAAGTTAAAGGTGCTACTTTAGCAGTTTCCACAAAATGTGGCAACATAAATTTATCGTCAATATCAATTGACGTCCATAACATCTGAATTCGTTTATGTTTGGTTGCCTATGCAAAAATCATGCATTCATAGAGAAATCGACAATTAATGACAAAACGTTCATTAATGGGGGTCATTGATGGACGATTTCTCGAAATCATGCATTATTAACAAATCGTTCAATAATGACCCCTATTCATGAACGATTTCTTTCGCATCGAAGAATACGAGGTAGTCGGAAAAATAACTTAAAACTACTTCACGTATCGAACCAAAGTTCAAGACATTTTAAGGAACAAATTATTCTCAAATTCAATTTTTAAACAACATTTTAACAATTTAGTAGAGTAGGCTTTGGAGAGAAATGAAATAGGTAGGTAGTCAATGAAAGCAACTTGATATTAGTCACTGTTTGACAGTCAAAGACTCTGTTCAATACGTTCGGATAGAAAAAACGTAATAATGTTAACTGCGCAAGAAAAAAATTGGAATGTTTCAATGTGTGGAGAAACCCCATCAACAAGTTGTAGAAGATTTAAATCAACGACACCCAGAAAAAAATATACAGCAGTCGATTGTTAGTAGAATTTTGACAAAATTTCAAAAAACTGAAAACTGTATTCAAAAAAAATATTGATCAATTGCAACTGAATGTTCATTCAGATAGTTTACTGCACCGGTATTTCTTAAACTAGCAAAAGAACGAATTTAAGCGAGAGCAGTGTAAGAATTTTGAGAAGAAATACAAGTCGAAATTCTTTAGTACCTTAAAGGAAAGGGACTTTGATGTCCGATAAAGGTTTTCAGCGTGGTATCACAGATAATCTGACTGATTGTCTTTCGAATATGGTGGACTGTTAGCTAACAAAATTGTAGGTAGTGGTCTTAGAAAAACCCAAATCTTGTTATTGAATGTTGCGAACAGTACTCATTAAAACGTATGTTTTTCTGGTATATTGAACATTCAATTCATCGGACCATAATTTTTCGAAGGAATCTCAAACGCTGAGCAATTATTGATTTTTTGTAGAAATGTACTAGGTGAAATTTTAGACAATATACCTGTTCATACTTCCACTGCAGCTAGATATCTTCATGGTGAAACGTTTAGATGTAAAATAATTGGTAATAATTGGGAACATAATTGGCCAATT
This sequence comes from Chrysolina oricalcia, assembly GCA_944452925.2. NCBI lineage: Eukaryota > Metazoa > Arthropoda > Insecta > Coleoptera > Chrysomelidae > Chrysolina > Chrysolina oricalcia. The sequence goes on from OX101819.2 coordinate 40,946,588, forward strand.
TGTTCTGCTGAACTACCCCCACTGGATTTTTTATGTGTGAGGTTATCTGAAGCACCAGCCTTTCATTGATATTGACCATTTGGAGCAGAACATTCGAAAATGTGTAGCGAATATACAGCCGAAGTTCAACTGAAATGCAGTATACAGAATAACCATGCTTTGTATTAAAATAAAAGGAAGGCATACGAATTGAAAGTTAAGTTTGGCTCAGAAAATTCTTTCTCACAATTTGTGTTTTGTTATCAAATAAAATTATAATTTTTCTGTTTGACTCTAGAATTGTTAATTGAGTGAGGTTGACAATGTTATTCTTGTAAGTGTGTTGAAACATATTAGATCTCCATCATAGATTACCTAGACCTCTCGTTTGTCTCCATAGCATTCACAAAATTGAGATTTTCATAGCCAGACTAGTGAGAATCAAATTTAACATTTTTACAGTAAAAAGTCCCAAACTTTGCTTGATACGTGAAGAAGTTTAATGATGATTTGAATTATGATTTTAAAATAATTTTGATAATGAAAATTCCACTTGAATGACTTCCTTTCCCAAATTAGATCAACATTGCATCAAACATCACAGAAATGTTTAGCAGTAATTCTCATTTTCTAGAGAAAAGCTG